>CM062270.1:13636293-15085237 GCA_031216635.1 Dissostichus eleginoides
CAGAGTGAGTCAGCCATAGCGTGGGGGTTTGGATCTACTGCGCCGCTGATAAGTCCCAGGCTATCTTCATGGCAGCCATGGGGTAAATAATTCATGGGGTGAACATGGGGTGAACATACCAATCTTTATCTTTGTTTATTCTTCGACACCTGGCAGTACCGTCTCTGTATACCAATCTTATCTAAACACTTTCCCATGCAACCCCTGGGTCCTATACATCCTAAGCCACGCACACACAATGAGCACAGCAAGCAAACAACACCACCATGAGAACACCTGCCCCAGTTTCATAAGCAGTTTCATAAGCATACATTTTACACAGACTATTGGCGCCTAAGATATGTCGGGCCAAGGTTATAATTATTGAAACAGGTTATACAGGTTACTTACTACGCCTACTATTGGGGAATCTGATGTATGTTGTAATGTTTGTGCTGGAGCCGCTTAATCCAAAACAGTACTCCGGTTAGGGAGATGACACCTGACGGGAAATACAGTCTCAATTGGTACACACTGTGAATATGAGAGGGGGAAAAATGAGTGTAATAAATGCTTTTTAGACAATAAGAAATATAAAGTTAACTCAACTAAAGTTGCTCAGTATTTTTTTATTGTCAATACTATTACTGCATAACTAATATCTCACATCTGAAGGTTTAAAGAAAAGGCACCTTAAAATAAAGATTGGTCTTTCAATACATTTAGTTGATTTTGTCTTTTGAATTGTTTATCTAAAATCAAGTAGCTATAACTGGTACTTATCGTTTTAAGATACAGTCTGGTTATAATGCTGTTTGAAGGAGGCACATAGGTAAGAGCACTAACTAGCTAATGTATCTTAGCTTGAATTAAATGTATTTAACGTATAATTAAGTGACTGCAAAAGACAAATAACTAATGTCATGCAAGAATATTAATCTTCGCTTGATTCCAGTGTTGAATTTATATATATTACATAGACTGATATATATACAGTTTATGGTAAAAACCCATATATACATATATCTAGGAGCCAAGTGCAGTACAGAGACAGGGAGGCAGATATCCAGGTCCAAACAAAAAGCGAGCTTTATTCTAACAGCAGGTGAGGTAGTAGGACAAAAGTAAAATTAACTAACACTGACAAGGGGACACAAGGAACAGGAGCAGGCAGAAGGACGGGCAGGAACAGGTACAGAACATGGACAAGACTATGTAGGAAACAACGACGACCGAACAAGGAACAAATGGCCCAGGGGCAAGGCGGAGGCCTAGAAGGAGCAGAGATCGCGGCGAGGGAACTCTGGGGTCCGGAGACAGGGGCGTAGGCCACGGCGACCCCTCCGGAGGACGGGCTGGAGGGCGGCGAGACAGCGCCGGAGGACGGGCTGGAGGGACCCCCAACAGAACGGGAACAGGAGTTGGCAGGACCCCCAACGGAACAGGAAAATATTCTATCCTAAACCAAATGTGGCACCCCAGCTAATGCCGTTTTCCATGGCCTCCTGACATTTCTCGTACTGCCGAAAAACAGGCAGCCTCAACACAAAAACGCAGGTGTTGGCAGTGGGGAACTGCGCATGACCGTCCTCTGGATGGAGGAAATTAAGCTTTGGGGGTGAGGGAAAGCCCCTCACAGGGATTTTCTGTAGTCCTGTGGCAAACTGCAAAACATCCCCCAGGCTGAGAGGTCTTTCTCCACCTGTTGAAAACATTAGAGAATAATTTGAGGACAGGACCAAATAATGTAGTATTTACTTTAAGAGATGAGTTTCACATTATAAAGTCTAAAACGGCCATAAAATGTACCAAACTTAAACGTTGATAATCCAAAAACTGTAAAAGATATCAAAAATCTGAATACGTTTAGTTAATAGCTGAATGTCTTGTGACCATTCTAAAGTTCAAATTAACCATTCAGCTATACATGCATTTTCACAGGAAATGCATTTTCTAGTTAATGAATACGTTAATATGAATTTGAAGTCCTTTATGTTCTTTTTCCTATCGACACTTAGTATTATGAATGCGATGTGTGTTAATTTGTTGGTTCCTTCATTTGTTTCTTACCCTCCACTGTCTGCAGCCAGTCCTTCCAGAAGCCAATTGTCCTGGCTTCCATCCGTCTCCTGTTGGACCCCTCCACCGAAAGAGTTGACACTCAGAAGGCCCTATGGATGTCTTCCGCTTCTAGGGGGTGTGTCTTCAATGAAGACTTTTCTGAGCGCAATAAGCACTTCGTTTGCTCCACAAATGTGAAACCCTTCTCTGAACCTGTATTGTAAGAAGAAAAAGAGAGAACATTTCTAAGTGTGTTAGTAATGTTCTGAGACCTGTTGTGTTACAACCTACTTCCATTGTTTATTGTGTGAATAAGATCATTGTTATGCAAATAATTAATATGTGAAATTAATGTTAACCTCATAGTATTTAAACCTGTTCATTCCCATCTACCTAACATTGTCAGCTTATAAGTAGACATAGAAATGATGAACACCATGCTGCAATACTTACTGTTGGAGGGCTTCAAACAGGCGTCCATCGCAGTATTGATGGAGGACGGCCGCCAGGAGCTCATCCCTCTGTGAGAGATTAGTTAGAAATCTCATTCCACCCATAAGGGAGAGCTCCTCCGATGCCTCTCCCACTGTTTCTCTGGCCGCCTCCACCGTGGTTGCCTGCAATCTAATTTGAGAAATGTAAAAATGTTAACAAATATATTTGATGACATTATGCAACAATAAAAATTTAATTGTTCATCCATATAAAGTTGAAAAATATATTCTTATAACGTACAAAATAATACTCAAGGATTTCAAGGTTTTTGTTAATTTCATAAATCTAGATTATTCTATATATTCTTTAATCATTCTAGAGTAAATATGCTATATTATGATTGAACACATAGCTTTACACAACACAAACTGCTAAATGGATTAATACAAGTAAAAAAAGTACTTGCCTTTTGGAATTTGGCCTTGAGTCCCATGTCGTACACAAGATACAAACTAGCAGGGGTAGGTGGTAAGCCGCATACCTGGTGAAATAATCGTTCTGAAAAGAAATGCGGCGACACCAACCCCTGTAGCAGGCACACCACAACCATTTGGCCGATGATTTTGTAGTGTCCTTTCTGTAAGGCTGAATGTGAAAAGAAAATATTACACAGGACCATAAAATGTTTTCATCCATGCAATGAGTCCTGATATTATAAAATTCACGTTAGGGAAAGCTATATCACTACAATATTTTTCAAAGGTAAACATTTTTTATTATAATTCATTTTACATAATATTGCTTTGGTCCTATTTTATGCATATTCAAATTAAAGAAATTACAATGCATGACATTTAATTTCCCAACTTACCAACACTATCCAGGGCCAATGTCCTCCTGTCCTCCTCAAAGATCGAGTAACCCTGGATCTGCCTCATGAGGAGAGAGCAGAACTCTCTTGTTGGCCCCCCCTCATCCACTGCACCCTCTCCAACCCCCTCAATGTCTACGAAAACCACATCGGCTTCCGGGTCGAAAGTAGTCCGTGCAAAGGCTCTAAGAGCGCAAACAAACTCTTCGCCACGAAAAGCATTTATTTGATTGGCCCTTGAAAATCTGTCTCTGATCCTGGCCTGTAACCCGTTTAATGTTGTTTCCAATTCGTCAACATACGGTCTGTAAAAAACAAATAACATAGTAATAATATTAATATTAACAGACAATAAAAGTATTGTACTTGAAGACAACAGGTGAGACCTTAAATGTCAAATTCTGCTATGTCTCTCATTTCGACTGTGGCAACTCCTCGTCAAAGCATAACTTGTTTACCATGTCACTGTAACAGCTTGAAAATTATTTCAGCAAATATTGATTACTCACAAATGGGGTGAGCTGGGGCTGTGTAGTGCTATCCATTGTTAATGGACTGTGCACTGGGGAGGGGATGTCTGAAGATAGTGATTCCTGAAAAGACAACAGATGTCAGTACTATTAACACACCTTCTTGAGTCCGGATTTTTGTGAGTCTACTTGGAACACTGACATGGATCATTTTGTATCAGATGAATTGGGCATGACAGCACTTATTGTCAAGTATTTGTCATTATATTCCTAAATTACAAATATTTGAACCACATCTTGGTGGGGAGGTCTGACCCCAGATGTGGAGGGGATGTCCAAAACCCGGGGGGGGGCGGGGGGGCTGACCCCAGATGTGGACAGGGCGACATCATCCTGCTATAGAAGATTGTTATTTAGATATACAGAGATCAATGTTTAATTAGTATTATTTACCTGTATTCTTCTAATAATTTAACTTTCATTTACTTTTGGCCTTATATAAAGGTTGGACCTTCCCAGGGCATGATTCACTGTTATATCCCTTGGACAAAGGGCATCAATTGAAGTGAATCGCCGAGCATTTCCCACCATTCGGCAAAGGTCAACATTTGTACGAACATTAGGGACCTGTTCCCTTAGGGCCTCAAGAAATTGGACAGATCCCAGGTCGATGTTCACCACAACTTTGCATGTTGCAGAGATATCTGAGAAAACATGAAAACACATAGCTCTATGACATAACCTGAATATTAGTTGCAAAATCTAACATTAAAGTCACAAAAAATAATATTTTGATGACGCATTTTTAATTATATAAATGTAGGCATATGTTTATTCATAAAAAAGTTAATTAATAGCTACTCCCAAGTGCGACCTGAACACATCCTTGTAGCAATTTAGGACAGAAACTTTGATTGTTTGCTGCCTTCTCCTTGCCCTTCCTCTTGCTCTTGTTTGGCTCCTCACAGGCCTTCCCCCCTCCTCCCGTCGAAACATGTCAAACCTATGAAAGTGTAAAGCACATTCTGTATGTTAACCCTTATGCCCTCCTCAAATGTACTACCCTCTGGACACCTTCGTGGTACACGCACAAAGAAACTGCTATAAAATCATCATAAATCAATATTTTTTTTCATGATCACTTAAACAACTTCTAACGTGCTAAAAACAAAAACATGAATTATTTTCCACATAATAAAAAGTAGGAGGATGGGGCTTTGGTGGTTATTATGTCAAAGATTAGCAACAAAATTGATTTGATTTCTTGAGTATTTTGTATGTAGTTTATGTATTTCATTTTGAAGAAAGGTAGTGATATTTGATATTTTTACTGTATATCACCACATTCAACCATTTTCCCATTGTAGGCCAGTCTATGAAATTCTTGTATTTTTGCCATTCATATCAATGAGCCGTGTGACTACCAGGGGGCCACAATAGGTTTTTTTTTGTGTTTGGTGTGTGTGTGTGTGTGTTTCTTCAAAATTAAATTCTGATATTACAGAATGCTTGGTTTTATACTTCAAAGACAGTGAGATCAAAAAAGGTGGTTTGAATGGAAGTCATTGAGGCCTTTATGGCCACAAAGGTGTCCAGAGGGAGTATCTGACTACATACAGGGTATTTAAAAGGGTTAAAAACCTGACAATTATTCCATGTTTGGTAGTTTTTGAGCCCGATAGAAGTTGTTTAAGTGATATATGAAATAAAAAGCAACGTCAGGAAGGTGTGAAATGGATTTGAAACCGACAAGCGTAAAATCGGAATCAGAAAAAAGGACTCAAATATCAAAATAAATATAAATGTGAAAAATTCAAATGTAAATCAAATAAACTGAATAAAAATTATATTTGTTCCAATATACGTTGCCAGGGGGACGACAATGTTGGGTGCACCGCGCAAGAGCGGGACTTGTAGAGTGAATGCCGACAGTGGGCCTATGTTGTGTCATCTGAATGAACGTACTTGAGTTTAAGACAGCGTGCGTGTGTCAAGTTATATTAACACAATACATATTGAAACAATTCTACCTGTAAATAATTTTTGTGGAAATATTTTCCAAGGTCCATAACTTTGACCCAGTTTATCAGTTCATACTGTCCTGACTGAGCAGAGGCACCTGCAGCCTTGGCTGCTGTGCTCTGTGTTTTTTGTCTCCCTGTTCCTGCCTGTTGGCGTCAGCTGATAGAGGTGTTATTGTGCTTTATCTTGTTATGCACAATGTTGATTATTCTCTCAGAACTAGCTAAATACATGGGTCTGGGGTAGAGATCTTCAGCACATGTCTTGTGAATTCTCCGGCCGACGCACCAAATAAACCATCAGTGTTGCCATCAAAGTTCCTTTCCCTGTGTCTCTCTGAGTCTCCATTGATCCAGAAGTTTCCATCACACTTTTCAAATACCTATTTTTAATTTGAATTAATCATTGTACTTTTCAAAGTGCAGTATCAAAACCTCAGACCCAGAGTTAGCTCCATATGTGTTCTGTTTATGGACATTTGATTAGCTCAAATTGATCTGTTATTAGCATGACATAGGCTACCTTTGCACAAGGCTTTCTCCGTCCTGTTGAGGATTTTGACGTTCTTCAGAATGGTCCAAAATGCGGTCCAAGTTCTGGTTCATCGTTTGTTGCAGTTCTACAAGTCTTCTCCGCATTCTGCCTTCGATTCAGAACGTTCTGGTAGAGTGGTCAGTAACTAAGCCGTGCGTCGGTAGTTATAGCCAATTATTATATTATACTCAGTGGCGGCTGGCCCATAGGGGGCGATAAGGCGCAGCCCTCCCATATATAATATATATATTTATATAATATGCGCCGCCCTCCCATATATATATGGCGGCGCATATTATATAACATATACATATATTTATATAATATATATATTTATATAATATATATATATATTATATAATTCCTGTCTTGCTTCCAATGAAATTTAAGACCAATAGAGGACATTCACTTTTATTGTGAACAAAAAAAATCTGCACACTGAATAGTTTTCTTGTCTAACAGAAACATAATTTATAAAGTGTGTGCAAAAATAAAGTAGTGAATGGGAAAAAAAGATTTTAAAATGCTTTGTACAATAAGAAATATAGGTCAAATGCAGTGTAGGCATTTGAAAAAAAAACTATAATACAATGTTCTTCTGCTCATGAAAGCAGTCAACCTATGGCAACGCTTCAATGTAGGAGATCACATTACGAATGATGTCCAGTCCAAGATCTCCTCTACGACCAGCAAGAGTGTCAAACTGTGCGGTGAGCTGCTCCATGTCCTCATCGCTTAGCACAGTGGTTTTCAAACTGTGGGGCGCGACCCCTGGTGGGTCGCGGGGGTACTGCAGGGGGGGCGCGGGAAGATTTTTATTTTATTTTTATTATTTTTTTTATTATTTTCTCCTTTTAGCTTTGTGAAGCACCTTGAGATGACGTTGTTTTTAAAGTGTGCTATATAAATCAAATGTATTATTATTATTATTATTAAATTGTAAACAAACACTGCTCGAAAATATCTCATTGGTCAGAGAGCTGTGGGCATAATGCTGCCTTTTGCAACATCCTACTTGTGTGAGATAGGCTTTTCTGCTGTTGCTGCCATCAAAATGAAATACAGATCAAAGCTCAACATTGAGAATGAACTGAGAGTGACAGTCTCAAAACAACAGCCCCGGTTTGAGAAGATCTGCAAGGGAAAGCAAGCACACACAAGTCATTGAAAGGCTATGTGTAGAATAGGAATGGTAAAGTGATGTGATCGTTTGCAACCTGCAGTAGAAATAGTAGTTAAGTGTTCATTAATATATTTTCCTTAAAGAAATTTGAATTTAAAAATCTACTACTCAGGGAAGAAGGCCTACTAGTTTTAATTAGGCTAAATTAATTCACAGTATCTATTACAAGCACTTTTGTTCATGTGTAATCCATAATCAAATATAAAATGATAGTTGGATCTTTGTATCTTCTTATTATTAGCAGAGAAAATGTAATGTTTTTACAACAATATACAATTAATCCTACCAATATAGATGGGAACCGGGTTGGGGGGTCCCGAAAATATTTGCAATTACCCAAGGGGGGCCCGACTGAAAAAGTTTGGGAACCACTGGCTTAGCAGGTGCTGGTTTGGAGGTACGGTGACCCTCTCTGGCCAGTCCAATGCAACATCCCCTGCATCAGCTCCACCCTCTCTTTCTGGCTCCTCCTGAGCAACATCCCCTGCATCAGCTCCACCCTCTCTTTCTGGCTCCTCCTGAGCAACATCCCCTGCATCAGCTCCACCCTCTCTTTCTGGCTCTCCTGAGCATCTCCTTGTCCTCCACCAAAGAGGCTCTGCATGGCAGAAGTGGTCCGGTCCTGCCGTTCCAGGCAACCTTGGACAAAAAGTTGTATGGGAGTCTGGTGTCTTGAGAGGGGTCTGCCTGCAGGCCTCCACTTTCAGGACTGTAGAGACGGGTGAGTCCTGATTCATCCGGATCATTAACCCGGATCCTAGTAATGAGCTGGTCGTGACGAGTCTCCCCTCTCCATTAACCCGAGTCCTTTGAGTCCTACACCTGGTGACGTACAAATTAAAACTATAAATTGCGTCACTCGCTACTCCTTATAACATGTAAAATCACATTACAACGTACCCCAGTCCATCTGCCAAGCCTTTAGCAAGTAGGATAGCTGCCAGAAGTTATCGTTTGGCTCAGGGGAGTGGACGCGGATCAGTGAAACTTCCTGCAGACTCGTGCGGACTCAGAGCCGTAACCGTAGCAGATCCAGGGATCCAGAGATCCAGGCAGACTCATCATGGACGAGTCAACAGCAGACTCAGATTCGCAAATCCTGACTCACTGAATCAAGGGAACTTCCTTCACTTCCTGCAGACTCGTGAGTCGTGGGGACTCAGAGCCGTAACCGTATAGCAGATCCAGAGATCCAGACTCGTCATGCACGAGCATAGCCGCGGGAACTGGGAAGTCATTTTACTTAAGGGTTGCGGACAAAAGTAGGGAGAGATTTCAACAACAGTAACATGAAGTTTTTCAAATGTACACCACTCGCAGCCCCGCCTCCAGCACCCCTACTTCCCGCGGCTATTGTGCACGAGTCAACAGCAGACTCAGAGATTCGCAAATCCTGACTCACTGTGCAAAACATAGCAGACTCGTGCGGACTCAGAGCTGTAACCCTATAGCAGCAGATCCAGAGATCCAGCAGACTCGTCGTCATGCACGAGTCAACAGCAGACTCAGATTCGCCAAATCGCAAAATAACCCTTTTTTTTTGTGATCAACATTTTTTATTAAAGCAAAAGACACTGTGTAGCGGAGGTTAATGTAACGTTAGTTTAATATGCTTGTGAAATGCAACAACTTTTCGGTTTCACCGGTAGGATTTCTACGCTCTTGGTGATGCTTACTCATATGACTCAAAGGACTCGTATGATCCGGATCTCTTCAATGACTGACTCAGAAGACTCAGAGTCCGTAAAAGGATCCGGATTTGCCATCTCTACAGGACAGTTCCGGTGTAGGCTGCAATCTCAGAACACCTCCACTTGTCAGTACAGGAAGTGACGATTCTGACGAACACGTTTTTTTCCCTGCCCACCGAAGGACTCGTCTGATGGAAGTTTTTGCAAATCAGTAAGGTAAGGTGCATGACCTTGCACTATTCAAAACAATGAATGCAGTCTAAATGTATTGTTTCGCAGACAAAACAACATTTATCGATATAATATATATATACTTGCAGAGCATATAATTTGCTTATCATACGCCACCTATGCCGCTATGCACTGATGCGTCTCAATATCATCAGCGGTAAAAAAAAAGTTGATGCAGATGGAAGGCAATTTAATGCACTCATTTACCGAGACATGGGAAACTGAGCACAAGTTTGTGATTAATGGAGACAAGCCGGTATGTCTTATTTGCTACGAGGCAGTGGCATGGCGTGAGAAACCTTAAGTAACCTTGCGTGTACAAGCATGTGTTTTTGTTTCTGAACTAATTTCTTTAATAAATTGTGCAATAGTTGTACACTTGAATGTCTGCTTGCAATTCTTTTTCATAGCTTTCTGCTTTCACAGCTAGTTATTAATTACGTTATTACTAAAACCAATAATAATCGAATGCAGAGGCAATTGTGTAATGTGAAAAATATATATTTATATAGTCTTTTTACGTTGTTGGCTAAGTGTTTGTGAGTTCGGCTTTATTAAACGTTTGTGAAAAGAGGTTAGCAAGGGTAGGTCTGCATTTGTTGTTGTTGGCAATGACACTGATGTCTTTTAAAAGAAGAGATAATACAGATTAAAAGTGTTTCTATCGTTTCTGGCCGTTAGTTGTAGAATGTAATGTATAGTGAAATAAGCTGTTTTCACACTTAAACAGGGTGCAAAGACTGGCCGTATGAAGTATTGTTTTAATTGAAGTTTTAGTACTGTAACCATACATTTTGTAACATTTATTCCTGTTTTTTGTATATGCATCTTCCAATCCTCTGTGGCACTGCAAAGCCTGCAGTGAAACGCTGCAAAACATGTTGCAAACGGTTCCACTGTCCTTTGTGCCCCAAATTCAAACCCTGCGCACCATCCCGACTCGAGAAGCACTTGGAAGTGCACTTAAAAAATTGCATAATGTTTAAAGGTAACACACACTGATACATGTTTGTGCTTGTTTTTGTTCTTGTTTCGTGGCTGTCATTGGCAAACTTCTTTTTCTTGACTTTCTCTTAGATATGGCAATCTACAAGTGCCATTTAACCTGCAGAGACTTGGCTCACTTCCATTGCCCTCAATGTGCAAAAACAATTTTAAGAAGAGGAGATATGGAGGTACACATGGAGGCTTGCCTCAAGTTGCCATCCACATCAGCTTCTGAAAATTGCCCTGGTCCAGACCCGGCGCCAGAACAAATCTAAAGGGAGGGCATATGATTTTCATGGGAGGGCACACAACACCGTCATGTGCTGCGGGCCTGCGGCACAATATATATCAAACAGCAAGGCCAACAGCATTGCGTAAAGACGCACACTTATCGAAAATACATACACAAATAAAGGGCAACATAGAAACCACTTTTGAAACATTGTGTGCGTGGCAGCACAAACACTGGTAAATCACGAGCAAGGCACACTGGTTAAGGATGGCAGCTTCCTCATACGTTGCACTCGGAGAGAAATAGTAGAGACGGAGACGATGAACTGTTTAGCCCTTGGGCATGGTTTATTTTCCTATGCACAGCAGGTGCATCCTTTCGCTCAGCCGAGCTAACTTAGAACAACAACACACATAGATCTGGACATGTGCATCAGGTGAACACACCCTCATTTACATATGACGAAAGCCTGCGTCCTTACGTAGCACATAACACTTCACTGCCTCACAGTGGTACAATAATGACATGACATCCCTTTGTGACCTTGAGTACAGAATAGACATAATATATATAGCCTATATATATAACAACAACTGAGGACATATGTACACATTTCCCTTAACACACACATTTGAAATAAAAACATAACAGCAACAGCTTTGCTTGGGCCACCGTTGACCGGAGCAGCAAACATAATAATACAGAGAGGGAACGATGCGACGCCACATTATGCAGTGCGTAATGTGGCGCAGTAAGCACTGACATATTGACATGCAAACATTCTACTTACTGCTTTATGCTAATAAAGCTGGAGACGCCGTTTGCCTGAAGAATGGAATCGCCTCAGCAAAGTGTCCTTCCACTCATCCCTGCATTTCCTGGTCAAGTCCTTTTCAAACCCGAGTTGAATAAGGTGAGCTTTCCGCTGGTGCAGCATGCTCCGTCGGTGGTCACTGAAAATGTTTTTCAGGGCTGAAAACGAGTTCTCACAGGTAGCAGTGGAGGCCCCGAAAGTTAAGGCCGACTTAAAGGGCCCATGTCATGGCCATTTCCACTGATCATAATTCCATTGTTGAGGTATACTAAAATAGATTTATACTGTGCATTTTTCCAAACTCACATTGGTTTCGCATACAGCATCTCTGTAAAGTAAGTTGAGTAAAGTTGGAGCGATATTGGCAGATTCGGATTTCACGGATCAATAACTCATGAACAAAACGTTGTACACACACAAATTACGTCTCATAAGTACCGTGGTAAGGTTGACAACGAACTACAATCCTATTTTGATCCAAAAAAGCCAATACATGCTGTCCTCCAAACTGGACACATTCAATTGGTCTCTATCTGCAGCCGGAGAAGAAACGAGTGCTCAGGGACCGTCTGCAAAGTGTAACTCCGAAAAAAGAGAATACAATAATATTCAATAACGTTACTAGTGTACAGTATATTTCTACCAAACTCACTACACACATCAATAGTCTCCTGGTGGTCATACTACAGCAGAGAGTTTGGAAGAATATGGTTTTGATTAATTTTGGTGAATATTTATAATGTAAAATCTTCAATAAATATGGCATCATCTTCAATAACGTTACTATTATACAGTATATTTCTCCCAAACTCACTACACACATCAATAGTGTCCTGGTGGTCATACTACAGCAGAGAGTTTGGAAGAATATGGTTTTGATTAATTTTGGTGAATATTTATAATGTAAAATCTTCAATAAATATGGCATCATCTTCAATAACGTTACTATTATACAGTATATTTCTACCAAACTCACTACACACATCAATAGTGTCCTGTTGGTCATACTACAGCAGAGAGTTTGGAAGAATGTGCTTTTGATTCATTTTGGTGAATAATTATAATGTAAAATATTCAATAAATATGGCATCATCTTCAATAACGTTACTATTATACAGTATATTTCTACCAAACTCACTACACACATCAATAGTATCCTGTTGGTCATAGTACAGCAGAGAGTTTGGAAGAATGTGCTTTTGATTAATTTTGGTGAATAATTATAATGTAAAATATTCAATAAATATGGCATCATCTTCAATAACGTTACTATTATACAGTATATTTCTCCCAAACTCACTACACACATCAATAGTGTCCTGGTGGTCATACTACAGCAGAGAGTTTGGAAGAATGTGCTTTTGATTAATTTTGGTGAATAATTATAATGTAAAATCTTCAATAAATATGGCATCATCTTCAATAACGTTACTATTATACAGTATATTTCTACCAAACTCACTACACATATCAATAGTCTCCTGTTGGTCATACTACAGCAGAGAGTTGATGAAATGCTGGACACCAGAGAGCATTCTGTGTCAGACCCCCTCGAACCTTGTGTCTTCTTCAGATGAGTCCTGAAGCTCGCTGGCAGAAGAAGGCTACAAGATTATTTCTGAAGTCTCTTCTGCACTGACATGCTTCTTCATTTTAGTTCCTATTCTCTTTGCTCCAGGTCTTTCTCCTTCTCTGCTCACTAATGAAATAAGCCCTTGGTCAAACTGCATGTTTATATTTGGCAGCCAGGTGCATAAACACACTAACATTTGTAATCAAGCAGCTCTTCAAAGACACATCAAACACATCCCTCAAAAGATGGCCTTTTTTTACCCATGAAATGATCCGTGCATGCTTACAGATTCTCACAGACACACACACACACAGGGAGAGGAGGAGAGGTGTGTGCTGGTTGTGCACAGGCCTAAAAAATAGTTGTTCTATCACCTGAGAGAGCACCAGGTCACATGCTGCAGGACCTGCTGGTCTGCTGCTGGAAATGACACACACACACACACACACACACACACACACACACACATACACACACACATACACACACACACCACTCTCGGGGCCCCCTGTTAGTACACGGTTCCATAATATAACTGGCAAAAATGTAAGAATTTCATGCATCGGCCTACAGTGGGAAAATGGTTTAATCTGTTGGAATAGAGTAGAAATATCAAATATCACTACTTTTCTTCTAAATGAAATGCTGACATTACAAAATGCATGGTTTTATATTGCAATGGCAGTGAGATCAAAAATGTGGTTTGAATGGAAGTCAATGAGGCATTTTTAGAGAAATGAAATAATTCAAATAATGAAACAGGCGTTTAAAGGGTTAAAATCCTGAAAATTATTGAATGTTGATGTATGATAATTTAATAGCAGTTTTTATGGGCGTGTACATTTTTGCCAGGAAGGGGTCCAGAGGGTGCAAAATGCATCACGAGAGTACAAAACATGTAAGAGTAAACGACATTGGATTTCAAAAATGTTACTCAAAAGAAGACTTCTTGCAAAAATCCATGCCAAAAGCTGTAACACAGCTGAAATGATCACCAAATCCAAAAAAAAGTCAGGAAAAATGTAAAAAAATGCCCAAGGAGGGCACAAGGGTTAAGAAAGTTCTAGCTAAACAAGGGTATAAAAGTAAGTAATAAATATATACAAAAAACACAATCAACAAGAAACATGAGTTGGACATTAGTGCAAGTACTTCTTAGTGCAAGAAATTAGGACTAGGATTTAGGACTAGAAATGAAGCCGAATCGTGAAAACATCTTCAGGTGCAGATGATGTACACAATAATCAGGGCCGCCCCTGGCCAACTTGAAGCCCCAAGCGAGATTGTGTGATGGGGCCCCCCCCCCCAAAAAAAATTTTGGGACACCAAGTAGTTTGGATTAAAAAAAATGTTGGGAGACTAAGTAGTTTTCAAAAAAAATTGTATCATTAACAACACAGTAACATATGTATACAGTCAGGTCAATGTGCATGTATGTCTTTCAGTATGCATTTACAAGTGAACACGTCTGCATTTCCTGGATGCAAAGTCATCAACAAGGTCATCGTATGACAGCTGCTGTGCCAACTGTGCGTTGATGCTTATGATAGCCAGGCCACCTAAGCGTTCTTGTGCCATTGACGACCGGAGGTATGTCTTCATAAGCTTGAGTTTTGAAAAGCTTCTCTCAGCAGACGCAACTGTAACAGGAAGAGTTACTGCAATGCGGAGGGCAATCCAAAGATTTGGGTACAGTTCCTGTAACTCTTTTTCATGGAGAAATGACAACATCTCCAGAGCAGATTTTGGTAGTGGCAGCTTTGGGGATCAACTGGTTGTGCACTAGTGACGGTGCTTGATACCTCACTGATTGATGGATCTTGTAATGTGCTGGGTGCTGCTGCTGTCTGCAACTGTTGAGCCGCTGGTTGACGGCCTGGCAGAGTATTGGTGGGTGCTACTGGGTCTGTACCTGAGCCGCTGGTTGACGGGCCTGGCGGAGTGTTGGTTGCTGCTGGGTCTGTACCAGAGCCGCTGGTTAATGGGCCTGGCGGAGTGTTGGTTGCTGCTGGGTCTGTACCTGAGCCGCTGGTTGACGGGCCTGGCGGAGTGTTGGTTGCTGCTGGGTCTGTACCTGAGCCGCTGGTTGACGGGCCTGGCGGAGTGTTGGTTACTGCTGTGTCTGTACCAGAGCCGCTGGTTAATGGGCCTGGCGGAGTGTTGGTTGCTGCTGGGTCTGAGGTGATGCTGGTTGATGGTGGGGTACTGGGTGCTTCCTTTGTGCCTCCCTTTTTCATAAATTTCAGCAATGACCCTGGAAATGCAGACAATAAATCCATCATTCAAGCAGACTTAAGATATGTTTTGATCTTAATAGTGCACTACAGAATGAATATAGTGAAAATACTAGCCTCAAAAAGATTAAAATATAATTAATGCAAATGAACTACTTCTACTACTACTAATAATAATCATAATCCTAATCAATTCAATAATATAAATACTATATTATTATAATATCGTTTTAATATAGTCAAGACAAAACATGCTTATTACATGCTCAAAAACTGATATTTCTTAAATCTGTATTCAAATGTAGCAATGTATCACAACTACACAGCTACAAACACATTTCTATCAGTATTTATCTGTGTTGTGGTTGACATGATGATGACAGTTAGGAATTAAGGGGAGGGGCTGAGCATCACCATGAAATGTGCAAATTGACATAAAAATTAAATAAAAGGGGAAAAATGCTCCATGTTTTTTAGGCTGTAAACTTTAACTGTTATGTAAGCCAAGTAGACAGTGTATCACTCTTCCTCCTGTACATTAGCAGATAAAAGGCATCACATACTTGAATGAATGGTAAATAAAGAATGCTGGAAATAACTGCATCTCCATTAGCCTGCTATGCAGAGACTGCCTTCTTCATGTCGTGAATTGCAGCTGATGTGTTTAATATGGCAACAGTTTGAAATTTGACTCATAATACAACATTAGCAAGTTTGGAAATAACCCACCTTCGAGTGATGCTCTAGTCTCTTCATGTTTAGTTTTTTTTTTCCTCTTGCTTGCGCCGGAATCATACCGTCTTTTTGCCGACATCTCTTCACCTGCTGCAATGATGATGGCAATGAATTGCAACGGTGTCGGGTTACAGACAGGCTCCCCTGTCACCCGCGCGTCAGCTGGGGTGGTGCGCGCAGTTGCCGACTTGCTCCCATTTTCACCTTGTGTGTCGGGTGGGGGGGGGGGGAGCGGAGCAGCGGAACCTCGCGGCTGAACTGCGCGGAAAACGCGGAGAGCTGAGGCCCTCTGGGCGGGGCCCCCTCGGCAAGGCGGGCCCCATGCAGCCTGCGTGATTGGCCTGTAGGGAGGGCGGCCCTGACAATAATATACTTTACTTTTTATTTCCCCTAAAGATCAGCTGCCACACCTAAAAAGAAAAAAAATTGGTCCATGGCAAAAGGGTGAAAAGTTTAAACCAATCAAATGAAGGATGCATATAGAGCAATCAAGCCTCCAGCCAATCACTTGCAAGTTTCAATGAAGCATGCATGGATCATGCCGATTTTCAGTGCTTACAGCAAACTATGAGGATAGACATTTTTGAAAATGTATGCTACTGACACAGACGACACATTTGGCCTAAATATAACACTTTCAGTACTTAATGCGCTGGGACTTCTTTGAAAACATTCCTCCACTCCTGTTCCAAGGTTATATGTAAGTATTCATTTATTTTATTGTCTTTTCATTGAAGTTACTAACAGTCATTTAAGCTATGCTTATATACAGGCTGCACATAACTGGTGCGCATGCGCACCCCCGCCAACCCAGGTATATTAACGGCCGCCAAAGTATAATTCGCAAGCTATTTAGGTTTAATTGTTTTAATCCATCCACGAGCACCACGGCATCTGGATCCCTCGCTCTACCCCTCGCTATCGCGTGAAGGGTCTGCTTTATGCGCTCCGCACAGTAACCCTGCTGCGTGCTCACTAGCGCACCTCCCCCCCTCGTTCATAAAGTGAAGTACCCCTGAAAAGGTCCGGTTTATTTCATTTTAAGGATGCGCACCAAGCAACATCTCCAGGTGCTCCTTTGAGAACCAGGGCAAAAAAGTTATGTGCACCCCTGTTTATATACCTTTTTAGACAATTACGTTTGAGCTCATCTTGTTAGTATTTGATCAACTGAAATGTTACTGAATTAAAACTACAAACAAATGTTATTTGTTCCTGTGATGTAATATTACACATATTAAAATGACAGATGAGTAGTTTTGCAAACCAAAAAAAACAACAACTTAGTGTTACATAATTGGCCACAGTTTTTTCTTATATGTACTTCTAAAAAGTTTACTTCAAACTCTTTTTATATTGAGAAAAAAGTATTTAGCTTTGCCTGTCCTCCTTTTCCTAGGTTAGAGGCAATTCAAAAATAATGGGAAGAGTTAAAAAAGGAAACAGGGCCCAGAGGAAGGACTTATGGGCAATGGCTGGTGGAATGGAAGCTTTGGTCCGAGCAATGAAGAGTGTTCACATTACCAAAAGAGATACAGGACATTCTTCATATATTTGGTCGGAACTCGCTATAATCCTTTTTGGTCATGATGATAAGGAAAACCGTCATTGGCTGTGGGTTGTATGGACCAACAATCGAAAAGGATTGAGGGATTTGATCTATAAACGCCAAAAATCATTAGAGCAGAAGGAAGTTCAGGTAATGGAGGTAAATCAAAACGAGAGAGATGTTGGAGGGGCATGTTCTGAAGACTGTCTTACAAAGGACTTGCCTCTGAGGATGATTCAGAATAAGGTAACAGATGAGGACACAGACAAGAATGAAGCAGAAGACAAACAACAAAGGATGTCTTCTCAGAGTGGACTTGAAGTAGATGAGCAGTTATCAGATGAGGACATAGAAATCAATGAGGCAGAAGACAAACAACAAAGGATGTCTTCTCAGAGTGGACTTGAAGTAGATGACCAGTTATCAGATGAGGACATAGAAATCAATGAGGCAGAAGACAAACAACAAAGGATGTCTTCTCAGAGTGGACTTGAAGTAGATGACCAGTTATCAGATGAGGACATAGAAATCAATGAGGCAGAAGACAAACAACAAAGGATGTCTTCTCAGAGTGGACTTGAAGTAGATGACCAGTTATCAGATGAGGACATAGAAATCAATGAGGCAGAACACAAACAACAAAGGATGTCTTCTCAGAGTGGACTTGAAGTAGATGACCAGTTATCAGATGAGGACATAGAAATCAATGAGGCAGAAGACAAACAACAAAGGATGTCTTCTCAGAGTGGACTTGAAGTAGATGATCAGTTATCAGATGAGGACATAGAAATCAATGAGGCAGAAACTGAAGAACAGAATTTACAAAGAGGAGCACAAGATGACAATAAAAACACAGGCATCAAAACACATTGGCGGAAGTTGCCAGTAGTATCTAAAAGGTTCAGAATAACAGTAAATCGAAAGAAATGGCAAAAGATTGTTCCATTGTTCAAACAAACTGAGGCAACCGTGGACCGACGTGTTGTACAAGAGTTTTCGAGAGAAAAATCCCTGTTGTACACTTGCCTTCAAGAGTCACCACATAAAAACTCCTAACAGCAGGAAAATTAAAAGTCCGTACTTAAACATCTGTGCAGTTTGTACATTCCCTTCCTGCAGGGCCAAATTCTTCTTTAAAATCCAAAATGAGCCAGTGAAAGACACCCTTGTTAAAATATCTGTGCTGCAAAGAGGGGAAATGGCACACAAAGCAAATGAGAAAAAATTCCGACCAGCAGCAAACAGAAGAAGAGGCAGAATTGCAAGAGCCCTGCATAAAGGAGTGAGTCAAGTATTTTACAGTAAACTTAAAAAAACACCTGTTGCTGAACTGATTTCAGGAAACATAACCTGCAGTCTGAACAAAAATGTTCTCAAAGTGATACGTTCAGAAGTAAGAAGAGGTAAAAGAATCCATGAGGATGTTTTCATGGAGATGTACCTCACACAAATTATCATTAAGGAATGTGACTCAAGTGATCGCAGGATGCCTGGGTACATACAGCATTTTCAAGTTGACCCATTTGGAATACATATGTATTCTGAAACCGGAGTAAACATAGTTGTGCAACACCTGAGAAAGAAGACACCGCTGACCCTATATCTAGATGCTACAGGTAATGTTGTATCCAAAGTTCCAGGTCAGACCAAAAGAGTGCTTTATTACTGCCTCGCTCTTCCTGGAGGTGGTCAGCAAGTACCTCCCCTCCCAGTCTGTGAAATGCTGACAAATGAACACTCCATACCACCAATCACATTCTGGCTAATGCAGTTCCTCCGCAAACTGTCACAGTACACTAAAATAAAAGTACATCAGGTAGAAACAGACTACAGCTGGGCCCTGCTCCAAAGTGTTCTCCTTTCTTTTAACAAGGAGAGCATTGTCAGTTACTTGGACAGGGCTTTCGCTATCTGTTCAAAGCTGAAGTCATGGAAGGAAATCCGAATGTTGACAGTGCTACACATTTGCTCTGCACACGTGCTGAAAGCTGTAGCACAGTCAATTGGGAGAAAAACTGCAGACAAGGGTTTAAAGGAATTTGCAACATTTGCATTTGCCAGGTTACAAAATGCTACTTCAATGGCCACAGCACTAAAAATCTTCCACTCGCTGTGCACTGTGTTAATTGGAAAGCACAATTCCAATACTGTCCTGATCCATTTGAAGGCCATGAAAGACTTCATAAAAGAATGCAGGATTCCCGACATGGAAGAGGGAAACAAGTTAGGAGACAGCCCCTTAACTCAGGAGGAAGATGATGAAGAAAGAAGAAATGCCCACACAATTGTTGGCAGATCTCCCTTCACATATGAGTTTAGGAAGGTCATGGAGGAGGTACAGGGAGAGCTTGAAAAAGAGGAGGTCGAAACCCCACAGGATGAAAATCCATACTTTTGCCCTGGCATTGTTGATGTCCTTTTTGACAACTATCTAGGGATTTTTCCCCTTTGGAGTGGGCTGCTGTTGGGGAACTTGAAAAGATATGCAACTGACACAGAGGAAGACACATTTGGCCAAAGTAAAACAAGGGACACAAACTGCCATGTGGAGAGATGGTTTGGAATAGTCAAACATTCTATTCTAAAAAAGCAGAGACGACTGAGGCCAGCGACATACATCAGAAAAATGTATGGCTCTCTACAGGGGAGGTACAGAGAACACATAATGGCACATCACTTATCTGAGCAGTTACTCCTCAAAACATTGCTACCAAGAGACATCAGTCAATCCAAGGAAGGTTGGGCAAAGAGAGATGGAGTAAAGCCTCGCACTGCCAGCTCCAAATATTACACCACTCCAGACATTCTTCCAGTTCCAAAAAGAGCAAAGTTAACTGTGAACACTGGCGAAGATATTCAGAGCAGCACAGATGTGAGGAACAGCAGCAATGACCCCACAAGTAAAGGATCCAAGCCTGCAACAGAGGTATTGTTTTTCTATATTAAAATGTATGCTTTAAACAGATACAAATTAATTTGACAAGTAAGCAATTCTTCGAGCTATAAAAACAATGTTAAGAAAGCATTAAAAACGTTTTAGCATGAGGCAATCTTTCATAGAAAACGTACAAAATCTAAAATACAAAATGTAAGGAAAGTATAATGTGCATTAAAAGTATTTAAAATTGAATTAATGGCAAATGCTGTACGAAGTTATTATTATACCATTGTTCATTTCATTTTAGGTTGATGCCCTTTGGACATGCAAACCAACTGAAGTTGTGGCTGTTGTAAGACATGCTGAAGAGAAGCATCATTTCACCCTGAGGCACAGAGAATTTCAGAGTTTGAGACCTGATGAACTCATCATAGGCGAGGCAAGTATTTATTAAAACTTATGCTGTACCGGACTGCTCATCTCACATAAGCCATATGTTAATGATTCAATTGTTGACAAAAAGTATGTAATTTGTGCTACACAAAATGATATCCAAGTAAATTGTTAGGCCAGTCCATCTTTAGATAGACCAGTTTTAGCAAAGGTTTTGCATAATTGATCCATTCTAAAATGATCTGACAATGATGTGATTAAAACCGACTTTGGCCTCTATATTAGCTGGCATTTTTGTATGATTATTTCCCCTACAATTTATCCAAAAGGTAATAGAATGTTACATTAGAGGCATCCTCAACCTGAAGGATAATGCTGGCCGTCTATACCACCTGGATCACTACACCATGGGTGTAATCCTACACGGCACACGAGAGCAGATGGCCAGGCAAGAGCTAAAAAAGGTGAGTAAAACTGATTATTCAAAGTATTTTCATCCCTTTAGTATTGTAGGCTTGAGAAAGGAGACTGAACTGTGTCTACAGGCACCTTCCAGCGTTATTATAATCATGTATGTCGTTTTTGGAGCCATTTGTGTTGTTTTTAACGAATACATTTAGAATATAAGCTTCCCTTTTTTTCTTGTTCCTGTTGAGAAAAATAATAAATTAATACTGTGTAAATGAAATTATTGTTTTGCACCTGTATATTATAGAAAATAACACTTGTGTTTACATATTCCCTAATTTTTTCAGGTCACATTTGATCTATATGATGGAGCCATTGGATTTGTCAATATAAGAAATGTGCACTGGAAGTTTGTGGTGAGTATACAGCTATACTGTAGCTGCTTTTACAGCATGTATGTTTTTTTTACAGCATGCATTATTTTTTTGTAATACATTACTCATATACTGTGACAGAGTTAAGACTAAAATGTGTATCTCATGCAGCCCCATTTTGGAAATGCATCTTTGCCTCATGATTGATTTAAAAATGCTTCTTTTAGTTTTAATTTCTTCAAGTTCTTCATCTATATCATAGGGAAACAATATAAAATGTAGTCCAAAATAAGTACTCATTCAACCATTTGTCATTGGTGGTTGCTACTGCTCCACTAAAGATTTGAGTCTTCTGACCCCAAATTGTGCAACTTTCTTTCATCTGATCTGACATCTTTAATTATTTCAATACTTTTAAGTCTTTAAATATACACATTTAAAATGGGTAGTTATTATTTTAGTATTACTTTTAATAGCTTTTCTAAAAAGTTGAAGGGATTTTAATAATGTGAATCTATTAGTTAACTTTGTTTTTCATTTTTGAAGAAAAGCTGATACATTATTGTTACTGCTGACATATTGAAAAAGGTTTGGTTTAATTATACGGTATGCTACTTTTTAAAACAGTACCTCCATGCCCTTTCAAACCACATTTATGTGGTTGATCCTCTGCAAGGGTCAAATGAAGTTGAGGACTCCAGAAAGGCTGGTTACAAATTTGGGTAATATAAAATAATACTACAGGAAATACATTGGTTAAACGCACATTTGGTAAAGGCAAAGAGCAAGCGCAAATGTAAAAAATGTTCCTATTGTTCTATAGAGAGTATTTCAAGATGCGCCGGAACAGACTGGGAAAAGAGGACTGGGTGAGCATTAAATGGCAGCCTGGAAAGATAACCCACACCTTCCAGAAAGATGCCACCAGTTGTGGAGCCTTTGTCATGCAGGTGATTCAATGCAACATGTTGTGTTCATTAATAATAAAGCATTTTATTTTAAAGGGAAATTCAAACACACGTCATAACGTCATGTTATTTTTACCATCTGTCCAGATGGCCAAGATGACAGTGAAGGAATTTCCGAAAATACCACAGACGTTTCACATCAACTCATCAAAACAATCTCTTCAAAATCTACGAAGAGACATGGCAGAAGAAATTCTCAAAGGATCAGGTATTAGCCAAAAATATGAAATGAATATATGGATCCCTTCCTGTAAATTGAACAGTAATACACCTGTTATTTTTTCAGTTTCAAAGGATGACTTCTGTTCCTTCTGTGGAATTGAGGACCTGCCCACAACTGCTGTTGATGCTGTTTGGGTGAGAATAAATGATGAATTGTTTTGAAACTCCAGAAGATAATCTGAATAATAGATAATATGTAGATCATCTGGAGTTAGATTTCAGGAATAACATAAAAGTAATGACATTTTGTATATTTTTATGCATTACAGGTTTCCTTTTGTTTTTCTTATAATTTGTTAAAGTTTTAGCACAGTACAGAGAAACCTGAATAACAACAAGTATTTATATTAAAAAAAAAAGTATAATCTCTATAAAATATAAATGAATATGCCTGCTTTACAAGTGTCCTACACTTGACATTTTCTTAATATCTTTGTTGTATTTATCCCCATGTAGATTCAGTGTGAAACTTGTGGAAGATGGTTTCACACGCAGTGCCTCGGAATGACTGCTGCACTAATACCAAAAAAAGATACCCCGTGGTATTGTGTGTTGTGTATCATCCCTAACTAAAGAGGCTATGTAAGAGTTTGTGTAACTTTTACCAGAGGTACCAGGATTTGGGGAGGTAAGGCTTGTAGTTAGAACTACCACAATAGAACTAGTGCGCTTATAAACGGCATGTGGGGGGAAATCCAGCCCAGCCAGTGATTTCAATTCGGCAAAATGAAAGCTGAATTTTGTACAAAACAAACAAAAATCCAGAAAAAAGCTTTGCTAAAGATTTTGGGCAACTGAAGTAATGATTAATAATCACCTGTCCATAGTTTTAAATTTTTATATTCTTAATTAAGATGTTAAATATATTTTCCTTTACAGATTAAATTAGTCACAGATGTTCATGATGTTTTCCATGTCAGACATTACATTGTAGATTTGTTCATTAATATTGTACAGTAAGATAGGTGAAAAGCCTGAAATGTTTTTTTTTTCAATTTTAACTTTATTTTACTGTTTCATAGCTAATGAAAAAGTTGTTTCATGTCTTAATTTATATATACAATGTGTAACATATATGTATATATCAATGTGTGTGATGTCTAGTTTATTGATGATTAAAAGACTGTTCTACTTTTGATGGATCTTGCTTTGATGTAGGTGATACCATGTATATATTCAGTCTGTAAGTTAATTAATGAAAGAACAATAAAACAGTGCAATGGTTATGAATAAATAGGAGATCTTCTTTTGAGTTAAATTTCAATAGCTTCTGGTTAAAATTAAGGGGTCTCCTGTTTGACAGTAACTTATACTTAACAATACACTTTATTTTTAAAATAACATAACGATCATTAAAATACGTTTTCAAATACACTTTTGTAGTGTAGCAAGTTAGAGACCATTAATGTCTGAGGTGAGTTTGGTAGCACTCCACTGTATAATAGTGAAGATATTGAAGATTATATTATATTTATTGAATTTTACATTATAATTATTCACCAAAATTAATCAAAAGCACATTCTTCCAAACTCTCTGCTGTAGTATGACCACCAGGACACTATTGATGTGTGTAGTGAGTTTGGTAGAAATATACTGTATAATAGTAACGTTATTGAAGATGATGCCATATTTATTGAGGATTTTACATTATAAATATTCACCAAAATTAATCAAAACCATATTCTTCCAAACTCTCTGCTGTAGTATGACCAACAGGAGACTATTGATATGTGTAGTGAGTTTTAGAAATATACTGTATAATAGTGAAGTGATTGAATATTATTGTATTCTCTTTTTTCGGAGTTGCACTTTGCAGACGGTCCCTGAGCACTCGTTTCTTCTCCGGCTGCGGAAAGAGACCAATTGAATGTGTCCAGCTCGGAGGACGGCGCATATTGGCTTTTTTTTTTATCAACATGTGATTGTAGTTTGTTGTCAACCTTACCACGGTACTTATGAGAGGTAATTTGTGTCTGAACAACGTTTTGTTCATGAGTTATTGATCCGTGAAATCCGAATCTGCCGAATCTGCCAATATCGTTCCAACTTTACTCAACTTGTAAAGTATGTGTATTCAGCAGTATTCACTCTCTCCACTAAACGGCTCGTTGCAGCTCTTGCCCCCCCCTCCCTGTGAGCACAGTGTGCTCTGATTGGTCGGGACGTTGTGAATCGCACTGAGCTCCGTGGAGGTGTGGTTTCCTTGTTTAGCGATACACAGCGAAACACAGCCAACTCATCCTGAGCACACACAAACTCACAGCCGAAGTAAAAACAATAAGTGTGGCTTGATATTGAGTAATAAAAAGGTTGATAAACGCTGTGAGAATGGGTCTGCAGAGAGAATTTCGCCGCGATCCCAACTGTCTGTTATCAGCCTGCAGCCAGGGATGAGAAATCAGCAGAGCTGCCTGCACTGAGTGTGTGTGTGAGGAAGTCCGTGGATTGGTCAATTTGGACCAATCAGCAGAGGCTTAACGTAACGGCTCCGCGGACGTAACGTAACGGCTCCACGGATTAGTCCATTTGGTTCCGGGTACGAGCCAAACGGACCCATCCGTGGAGCAAAGAAAGAAACTGAGAAATCTCCAACGAGGCGTTTTGGGGAGGAATTTTCTATGTTAGAGTTTTACTCGTTACAGGGTGTACTTTGAGGGTTTGTGACTCTGCAGACCGTTTACATGCATAAAAACCTACATAACACACAAGGTGACGGGTAATAACCAGAAAAGCATGACACCTCTCCTTTAAATGCCCCTATGACACTTGGCATGGCTTCCAGGGTCTTGTGGAAGGTGATGAGGAGTGTTTTAATGGTCCATTTTCCATCATCTGGGGGCGTAGAGCCTTCCATTTGTGCGCGAAGAAACTGTCGGGCCACAGCAAACTCGGCTTCTACAAGTTTAGTGCTGGTCAACTCAAACAGGGGCAAGACTTTGTCTGTGTTAAAAAATAAATCACTCTCAGGATCAAGTGAAGCCAGTGATTCCATCAGTGCGCTGTTGCGCTCTCCAAAGCGTCGTGCCATCTCTCCACACACTGCGTCAATGCAGCTGTAAAACAGTCTCCTACTTTCTGTTACTGTTTCGTCCTGGTCAAGCCGTGCTCCAGTAGATTGCTCTACAACGTAATCTTGTAGAGTTGTGTTTTTTGTTGTGCGTCTCTTCTTACTTTGGGGCGGGTTAGTTGTGTCCTCTGCTGCTCCACACTTATCCCACAGCGCACCAAACTCGGTTTCTGTGCGCAGGCTCCGTGGCTGAGTTCACCAGTTGGACAGCTGTCAGGAGATCCATGTCTTTCGATTGTAGCATTCTATTAGGTGGTTCAAGAAGCATCAAAATCTTGTTAATCAGAAGCGCAATAAATCCAATAAGTCCAGCTTTGAGATGACACTCAGCAGTCCCACAGCTTCCACTCTCAGGTCAGCTGGGAAGGAGCGTGCACGTTGAACTTCCGTCAACAGCTGGGAAATGTCCTCATGTGATTTCTCTATCACCTGCACTGTGGCCAAATGACCGGTCCAGCATTGGTCAAGCAGACGTTTTAGTGTTTCCCCTTGATAATGAACCGCGACTGTGGGTTTTCTGATGAATTTGTACAAGAGGTTACACACATTAAAAAAATCTGTGATGGGCTGTTCTGCGGACATTGCCTGCACTACCACTAAATGGAGCTGATGATTGAAGCAGTGCACGTATGGGATTTCCCTCTTCAATGTATCCTGAAGGAGTTTCTCTACTCCACCATGTTTTCCCGACATCAGGGAGGCCCCGTCATACACTTGGCTCAGTATTTTGTCTGTGCTCAGTCCAGCCTTGGTCAGTTCGGAAATAACCGTTTGGGTTAGAGTGTTGGCATCCCCTCTGTCAGCAGTGGCTATGGTCAAAAGCCGCTCTTTTATCTCACAGTTTGCATTGATAAACCGAAGAACAATGGAAATATTCTCCTGCCCGGTGGGATCCCTGGTTCCAAAGACTTTAATAGAATACACCGCATCCCCTATCTCTTCGACAATATGCTCAGTCACTAAGGTGCTCATTAGTTCTATTATGGCATTTTGCATGTCGTGAGAGGTGTATGTTGCTGTGTGGGGAATGCTTTCCATTATTTTGGCCAACTCTGCATCTTTGTGCAGCGTATACTCAAACAGCGATAGGAAGAGCCCACTGCCTGACTCCGACATTCTGTGGAGTGAATCGTGGTCACCTCTGAGAGGGAGTTGGTTGACAGCTAAAAAAGCTATAATATCAACGACAGCTGACACGTAATAACGATTCCGTGCCAGCTGATCTGTGTGCACCAAAGTACTAATTTCCTTATTTGTTTCCTCGCGTATCTGTCTCTCTCTCCACAAACTCTCACATGAAATGTGTTCTTTTGATGCGGCATGTCTTAGCAGTCCTTTATCAGTCTGTAATGCGTGTTTCCAGTCGCAAAAACCTTTGACAGTAAAAGCTGTATCAGATGAAGACGTATTTACTTTAAACTGTCTACAGGGGAAACAAAAGGCTGCGTCAGCTTTTAACGAATATTCAAGCCATGGTCTGTTGTTGTACCATGCAGTGGCAAAAGTGCGCTTCTTTCCTGAAAACAATCTCCCTGGATAACGATCCAGTTTCACCTGGTTGGGTTTATTAACCCCAAGATCATCTGGGGCTGTTGGTCTTTGAGCAGTTGCTGGCCCAATAGTACCTGTTGATGTGCTGCAAGGTAGCGTCTGTAGTGGAGGCACCGGCACGGAGGAGGAGGAGGAGGATGATGATGATGATGATGATGATGATGCTGGCAGGTGTGGTACAGGGTGTGGCAAAGCAGGTGGTGATGGTAGGGGCACAAGGAGCTGTGCCTCGGAGGACAGCGTTGGTGGCGGCCGCCTTGATGAGTCAAGGATTGGGCTCGCGAACTCAGCCCCGGGGTTTGCCGAGGTCAAGCTTGTGACATTAAGGCGTGCTGCTGCAACGGCAGATGCAGGGTTGCCAGCAGCACCATCGTCTGCAGTTCTTTCATCGCTATTTCGTTTTAATAAATCCTTAGACCTTTTAAGCCAATTTCTGATGTCCATTTCGTAATTCAAACAGAAATGGGAGTCTACAGAATGCACAATAAACAATAAAGAAATCCAGAATAGGCGGCAGAGTGTGACGCTGTGATTGGTCTAAATGTGGACGAATCACAAATCACAACAGACACATGAATTTATTTGACGTAGCCTGCGATTTTTTTTTTTAGTTACTATCTGACATCACATAGATCGTAGCATTAAAGTTCACAGTTTATTTATAATTAAAAAAATATATTTTTTAAATTTGTATAAATAATAAAAAACGTGTTTATTGGGGGAGGGCAGGAATGTCAAATGGGAGGGCCTGGTCCTCCCACGGCGCCGGGCCTGCCCTGGTCCATCCTCTTCCTCACCGCAACCCAACACATCAGCTGTGCTCTCTCACGAAACCACGAAAAAGAGGCATTTAAAGTTACATTGTAGTGTGATTACAAAGCCTGTACTTTTTAAAGTAAAATGTTGTATCAGTACTTCTACTTTTACCAACACATTTTTTTTACACAAGTATCTGTACTTCTACTTAAGTAAAGAGTGTGTACTTTTGCCACCTCTGATGGTGTGTGTTGTGCATGAAAGAGGACCATATTGATCATTTTGATAGCTACCTGTTTAGATCTTCATACAGCTGTGTTTTTCATTCTAGAAACCTTTCACAGTCAATACATCCTGGACCGTGGAAAGAGACGACTGGTTTGGAAATAGAGGTAATAGTATACAATTTGTATCATTTATATTCAACAGAAATGTCAAACCATAACAAAACAACTAAATGCTTTCTGACATGCTAGGGTTTCCCCAGGCAACTGTATGGGAATGACTGTGGCATCTTCATGTTGATGGTAGGCTACATTATTGGTCTGATTTAATTCTCTGTTGTTTTTTAATTTTAAATTAATTTTTTTAAAGTGAATAATAACATTAAATAATATATTTTCTTTCATAGTATGCCCTTTACACCATACTAGATGCACCCTATGATTTCACTATTGTAAGTTGATCTGGTCATTTAAAGTAAACCCATTATGACATTTAATCTGACATACAGTGATAATATATTTCTTTCCTTTTTTAGATTGACATGCCAGCTTTGCGAAAATGGTGGTGTGTCATGCTAATGGAGAATTTCGACCTCGGAAGGTGAGACCACTAAAATGTTGACGTTAGATTAACTTTGAAATGGTTAAAAAACACAATGTTATACCTACAGTACCTTTATTTTTTTCTTTGTTCAACCCTTTTTATTTGAGTCATGGCAAAATGTTTGCCCACTGGACGGAGACATCTAAAGCCCTCCTGCGATGTGAGGGGCCTCCAGTGTTCAGAGTGAGGAAGTTGGATGACATCACTGAGGTCAGATTTGTATTGCAATCTATTTCACTTAAGTTGTGTTTGTATCTACTCTCACACTAAAGTTTCAATTTAATTATTTGTTTCACCACTCTGTCTTTAAAAATATATGTATTTTGTCAATATTTACTGCATTTATTCTTCCTCGTGGTATCAGTATTTAGGACGATCTTGGAGGACAGCCCTTAAACTAAAGAATATGTGGAAAAATAGCATACTTTACTAAAAGTATGGTGGTTCATGGGAATAAACCCTTGTATTTTGAACATTCAAAGTTTTTAATTTTTTTAGAAAGAGGAGCAACTTCAGCCTCATCCAGCTGATGTCTCAGTTGGAAAAGATGTGGAGAAAACAATGGAAGCGGTAGGCTTGTTTACTAGTTCTATGCATCATATCCAAGGAGGACGCCCTTTCCATGGGTTAGTCTGCCAAAAAGCTACTTAATGCTTAATATGTATCAGTGGGTATGATATATTTCTCTCTCTTTTCCGTAGCCCACATCTAAGATCGTGCAGGACTGCAAGAAGGCAGCGGAATGGGTGGTGGCACACAAACATTTGTGCACCAGGGTGCATTTGCCCGATGCAGTGAGCATGGGGGAAGCACAACTAAGAGAGGCTGTCAAGATTTGGGAGGAAAAACCTGACGAATGTGACGAGGATGAGATGGAGGCATCTTGGAGCCATTCAAGTTTAGGTTTGAACATATGGAAGACATGTGGACCTTCTTAAACGAGATCAGAGACAAAAGAGGGGTATCTGGCATTCTGTATAGTATAGTCGTCTTTATTTTTATGTTATTATTCAAAGATAAATAAGGAAGTGTGTGTTAGATGGCAGAGAGGTTTCAGCTCCGATTATTAAATCAAAGAGGCTTAATGTTTTCTATTATTTTATTTCACTATAGCTATGTGGACGGTGTCAAGGTCTAATTTTGACCGAATTAATCAATAGCGGGTGTAACTAAAATACAAAATGTCGTCTTGTATTTTACAAGATATATATATATATATACGATTTTATTTCGTGTTTGCGTGCATTTCCTGTTTCGGAAAGTGGCGCTGTACTGATAATAACTACAATACAAGGTGTCCTTATATATCTATATCTATATATATATATATTAGGGCTGTCAGTCGATTAAAATATTTAATCGCCATTAATCGCATGATTGTCCATAGTTAATCGCGATTAATCGCAAATTAATCGCACATTTTTTATCTGTTCTAAATGTACCTTAGAGGAATATTTTTCAAGTTTTTAATACTCTTATCAACATATGAGTGGACAAAATATGCTTTATGCAAATGTTTGTTTATTATCATTTGAACAATGACAAATATTCTCATGAATATTAAACACAACAACCTCTGAACATTACAAATATTCGCCTCAATTCAACCTGGAACCTCTCATACAATAATACAATACAAAGTGTGTGTGTGTGTGTGTGTGTGTGTGTGTGTGTGTGTGTGTGTGTGTGTGTGTGTGTGTGTGTGTGGAGAGACACTGTGATGGATCGTTGGAGCTATGTGCAACTCAAGGCATATGCTCGAACGGGAGCTGCCTGGACGCTGCAATCATGTTGCACGCACTATCCGTGCTGAGTGTGCTGACTTTTCGTACAATGTCCCACTGTCTGGCTACCTGCATAAAGTCAAGTGCTCGGCGCAGTTGTCGGCGAAATGTCGCTCCTCTGTTTTCATTGAAACAGCTCCTTATATCCGTTAGCGCAGCTAGCTAGCACCAGATGCTAACAACAATACACGTAAGGTACGCGCGTTCTCTCTCTCGCTCGCTCGCGCCACACATACACACACCCTCCCGGTCCTCCCGATGGCCAGTCCGGGCCTGCCGGTGAGCGTGGAAGTGTGGTCTGCCGCAAGCGGGCGGCAGGAGCGGGGCGGTCAGCATCAGCTTGTAGATGGTGTTTTAAACTCGATGCGCTCTGAAACTACGGGGCGGCCGAGGACAAAAAATACACATGCGTTAATCGCGTTAAAATAATTAGTGGCGTTAACTTTTTTTTGCGTTAACGCATTATTAACGCGTTAACTTGACAGCCCTAATATATATATATATATATATATATATATATACATATGTATATAATAAGTGTCAGTACGATACGATTTTATTTTGTATTTGCGTGCATTTCCTGTTTGGAAAGTGGCGCTGTACTGATAGTGGCGATTTTATTTTGGAATTCTTAGCGTGCACTTCCTGTCCTGAGAGTGGAGGTGTCCTCAGAGTGGAGGTGTCCTGAGACTGCTGCCTGCAGGCAGGCTCCCATGGGTGTCTTTCGGTCCTCAAACCATGATTGTTCCACTGGTCCAAAAAACCCCGTAGGTCATGGTTTATGCGTGGGAGATAGACATAATGCAGGGCCCACATGTGCATTTCATTGTCTATGTCTATTATGCCTTCACTCTCCAGGAAGTTGAAGAGGTCATAATAGACATTGCTCACACCTCGCCACAGGTCACCCCAGAGCCGTTCTATTCTCTGGTTGTGAGTGCTTCTTCCACGGAGAGCACTGCCTCTGTGAGAGCCTCTGAAGATGTTCATCATTAGGCAGACAGAGTTGTTTTCGCCCCCATGGTCGGTGCTGACCCTCGAGGGCACACCACACTTGGCCACCGCGTCCAAGAAGCTGTCCATCACGGTAGTGCTCCTGTTGTTGTCTGAGGCCCGGAGGAAGACGACCAGCAGGCTGTACCCATCTATACCCCCATGAATGACAATCCTCCACCTAAAACAAGAACATGAAAAGTATAAATAACATTTGATGATCAATACATAAACTGAAGCAGGAGTTTGGGTTTTGTGGCCATGATTGATGGGTTTTACAGACCTATTCCTCCCACATCCTTAGTGGTTGTGGATGAAAGTGGTCAATATGGACTCTGTGAACAAAGTGGGTTCAAATAGTTTATTACATATTCCCTTACCATGGTTTCCTAATGTGCACTACATATACAGCGGCATCATTTTCACCATGTCGGAAGTTTGCTTTAACTGTTAAAATGTCTCAATTTGTATTGACTACACGTCCTAACATGCATATGAATCTCTGAAATTGTCTTTGCTGTAGTGTGTCTGCTTCCAATTCCTCCACCATCCCAAATCTGCTTCTGTGGTCCAAGCCAATATTTCACCATCATCCCAGGAAAGCAGACCGTGTTGGTGACTATCAATGGTTTGTTGCCACCAAAAGACGATGTGGTCAAGCAAAAACACAGGATTACTATTATACTTTTGTCCTACATTGCATAGATACCTGTCAAATTGCACATTTATATTTTTTCTCAGGTCCATACAATGTTTGCCTGCCTTCTGTGTGCTGTCCAATTTGTTCCACAAAATGGTCCCTGAGCATAGGTGACTTGCTTGGATACAAATACTGGCCAGCAACCAGCAGCTGCAAAATTATTTTTAAGTTTGATGTGTTCACATCATTCGAGCAAATGAAATTGGCCAGCCCAGCATTATCCCAGCAAGTATTTATAAAAATGCTTGAACATCGATCGTTTTCCACAGGAAGGGTAAGAATAAAATGTGGTTTTCAAGATTTTTGAATACCAAACTTTTAATTAACCAAATGAATACCATTCTTGTTTCCAGACAGGCAGAATCTGTAGCGATACCTTCCACAGAGTCTTTCGGGAGTTTGCCTTCTGTAATTACAGACAAGAAGATCTGTGCCTGGTGGAGCCCTTTAAATGCCCAGCATGCACACCTGACATGCTGGCTATTGCTGTAGATGGCAATAGAAAGCATTATCGCTTCAAGAAGTCCAGAGGGTCAGTGAAATCATATTCTCATTTTAGTTGTTGTTTTATTGACTAAGCTGAATGTCTTTGCTGAAATGTTTAACTTTCCCCAACTCTACAATTTTTATTTAATTTTTTATTTTCCAAAGTTTGTAGACCATCAGAAAACAATAGTTGGTTTGTAATTTGTTGGGTTTAAGCATCCTTCAGTTGTTGAAGGTTCGAGCCCGCTCCGCGCTGTTCGTTTGATGAGTGGTCTGCTGTAAAAAGGAACGGCTCAGACAGAGATATGAGATTAAACAATAAGCTGATTTAATGTAAAGTAACCTGTTTCAATAATTATAACCTGTTTTAATAATTATAACTTTGTCTATGTAAAATGTATACTTATGAAACTAGACCAAGTGTTCTTATTTTCCTTTGTTTGCTGTGGTCAATTGTGTGTGCGTTGACTTAGGAATGTAGAGGATCCAGTCGGCCCCCCCGGGGTTTTAATGGCCCGGATAGGAGCATGGGGGGGTTGTAGGAGAAAGGTAATAAAACTGACACCATTGAGTCTATGCAGAGATTGTTCTGAGAGAAAGATTGGGATGCAGAGTGGTACGGCCAGGTGCTGAGGATAAACGAAGATAAGGATTGGTACCTCACCCCCGTGCGACCCAGAATTGTTTATTTTATGGCTGCCATAAAAGATGACCTGGGACTGATCGGCGGCGCAGGAGATCCAAAGTTCCCACACTTATGGCTGACTCACTCTGATTCGCTGTTTAGACCTCGTCAATGGCTGACTCACTCTGATTCGCTGCCTAGGGCTCGCCCAGGAGTGAGTCCACCAATGGATGAACACCTAGGGAGGAGCAACCGACACAACTCCTCCCACACAACTCCTCTCCGTTTGGGGATAAATATTGTGAATTCTGTACACTCGCGGCCTCTGTTCTGTCTGACTGTCTGATACGTACATCGCACGGTGGAAGAGCTGAGGCCCGGAGTACTTCGTTATATAAGTACTTCGTTATATTGTACTGTTGTTTCTACCATTAAATCAGCTTATTGTTTAATCTCATATCTCTGTCTGAGCCGTTCCTTTTTACAGCAGACCACTCATCAAACGAACAGCGCGGAGCGGGCTCGAACCTTCAACAACTGAAGGGTGCTTAAACCCAACAATTTGGTGACCGACCGACGTGATGAGTAGGGTCTCATAGAAGGCACACCGGCAGCCAGCGGACGAACGGTCCAGGGATGACACCTCGAATACCTCTGACAACTAAACCAGGGCGCCCCACAACAGAAAGGTGAGCAGATACCTGTTATTATCAAAATCTGTGATTGGCTATACTACAAAATTTTAGAGTTGTCAGCGGCATTTTCAGTGTTTTAGTCTTACGGTAGAAAGAACAGTACTACAGAATAACACTTTCCAGTCTCAAAGAGGAGCTGTAGTTGTGTTATATGTGGGGTATTTCAAGAGGAGAAACGCAACTTTCAAAATCAATTTGAAATGACCGGATCTCGCAAACTCTTGCTGTGGGGTTAATCTAGAAGACTAAACGTGACGATAAAGAGATTCTGTAGACTGGGTTTCGACTCCTTGCCAAAAGCCACATCGCCGAAAGGGGGTGTAGAAGCGCTTCTGGAAGTCTCTCCATCTGTTGAAATATACATCGCACTATAAAAGTCAACTAGACTGTACGGGGAATATATTAACTGTGTAACGAGATTGCAGTGGTTATAAAATTTAAAAGAAGTCCAGCTGCAATGGTCGTTCGAGATTTCAGTGGTTTTAAAATTTAAAAGAAGTCCAGCTGAAATACTCTGAGAAATAAGGTGACACACACAGTAATTCTTAGACGAATTCTGGGGTTGGGGCTCATCGACTAATGTACACAGGCAATCCTTAGACGGATCTGGGGTTACATTAGGATTATTTATTTTGAGTGTGATTAACTGTGTAACGAGATTGCAGTGGTTATAAAATTTAAAAGAAGTCCAGCTGCAATGGTCGTTCGAGATTTCAGTGGTTTTAAAATTTAAAAGAAGTCCAGCTGAAATACTCTGAGAAATAAGGTGACACACACAGTAATTCTTAGACGAATTCTGGGGTTGGGGCTCATCGACTAATGTACACAGGCAATCCTTAGACGGATCTGGGGTTACATTAGGATTATTTATTTTGAGTGTGATTAACTGTGTAACGAGATTGCAGTGGTTAAAATTTAAAAGAAGTCCAGCTGCAATGGTCGTTCGAGATTTCAGTGGTTTTAAAATTTAAAAGAAGTCCAGCTGAAATACTCTGAGAAATAAGGTGACACACACAGTAATTCTTAGACGAATTCTGGGGTTGGGGCTCATCGACTAATGTACACAGGCAATCCTTAGACGGATCTGGGGTTACATTAGGATTATTTATTTTGAGTGTGATTAACTGTGTAACGAGATTGCAGTGGTTATAAAATTTAAAAGAAGTCCAGCTGCAATGGTCGTTCGAGATTTCAGTGGTTTTAAAATTTAAAAGAAGTCCAGCTGAAATACTCTGAGAAATAAGGTGACACACACAGTAATTCTTAGACGAATTCTGGGGTTGGGGCTCATCGACTAATGTACACAGGCAATCCTTAGACGGATCTGGGGTTACGTTAGGTATATTTATTTTGAGTGTGATTAACTGTGTAACGAGATTGAGTAAGAAAAAGGTTGATAGGCGCTGTGAGAATGGGTCTGCAGAGAGAATTTCGCCTTGATGCCAACTGGCTGTTATCAGCCTGCAGCCAGGGAGGAGAAATCAGCAGAGCTGCCTGCACTGAGTGTGTGTGTGTGTGAGGAAGTCCGTGGATTGGTCAATTTGGACCAATCAGCGCGGGCTTAACGTAACGGCTAAGCGGTCCTACGACGCTGGTTATCAACTCGGTAAATCGAGCCAGGGTTTCTCTCTCCAGCTGAGAGCGCGTTCACGTGAAAGGGACAAGTGTACTAACAGCGCAGCGTCATACTTCATTAATGAAAAGTAAATAAATATTAGACAAATATGAACTTTAAACATCCATGACTTAAACATATAATAAAGGATACAAGCCACATAGTTGCACCTGCAAGGTGAATATAGAGCAACTGGTTAAAAAATAAATAAACTACCGAGTGTTTGAAAGCGTACAACAGTTTTATGTTATCACTGTTGCCCATCTAAGACACGAGTGGATCTGACTTTAATTACATTTGAGTTGAGTGTTTCGTCAACCTAATGTGTTGCTTAAAATAATACTTCTGCATACAGTATGTGACAATGTAAGTGTTGCACGGTCAGATACGGCTCGAGAAGCTGACTTAGACAAGGAAATATATGATATATTATGATATTATATGATCGATGATGTGATATGAATGATAAGTGCGACACGTCGGCGTCTTCTCTTCATACGGCAGTTTAAACTGTATTTCCTTTATCCTGTAATATGACTTGATAGATTTAAACTCCGCACGCTGAGCTCTGATCAGGCGCAGCTTTCACTGAGTTGATCTCTATTCTATAGACGCCGGAGGCAGGCAGCGTCAGGTAAAACAAGTTATTTAGCCTTCCCAAACCTGAGCCTTACGCGCCGCCAATAATACACCTCGCACCGAAAACTATCAGACTGTATACCTGTGGGAATAAAACTACAATAATTAGTAAATTATAGTACGCAGAGATATCTGGTATTTTTTATAACAAACTAAAACCTTTAGGAGAAGCAGATACGAACGAAGTCAAAATGGAAGGAGAATTTGAACGTGAAGAGAGAGAATTAGGAGTCCCTGTTCCGGGGAGTTTAAGGGAACAGTGGGGACAAGCAGAGAGATTGATACTTAGCGGACTTAAGCCCGGAGATCATAAAAAGGCGAGCAGCGATCTCCGTTTCTTACACGATCAGATGATCGCAGAGAATAGAGTAGAGGGTGACGAGGCAATAAGTCTCCTAGCCACAGCACTCAATACATACGAGCGACAGTTGGTTCAGAAATTAGAAACTCTCAACAAGCAGAAGGCAGGTTTTATCAGGGCTTCTAAACTTAAAAAGAAAGGGAGCTAGTTGACAAGCTAAGGAGAATAGGCCATAACGCAGCCTTAGTTATGAATGGAGTGGCAGTAACCTGCCCTCTGAGCAAAACTCCCGCCAAAAATCTGTCCGCCATAGCAGCCCCACCCAGTCCTGCACCAGCCCCTCCCACAGAAGTGATAGAGCCAGTCAGGAGGGAGAAGCCATATGGTGGGCCCCTCCCAGACATCCCAGGGGGCAGTCCCCTCCTCTATCCAGATTTATACAACCCCTTTAAGACCCGACCCCCTCCCTATACGCTTCCCTCCACCTCTAACCCCCCCTCACCCAGTTCCCCTCATGACATTAAAGGAACACCTGTATCAACACATACACCTACAGATGAAGAAATACTTGACTTTGTTGCAAAACGCGTCAAATTTTTTAGGACTAAAAAAAAAAAAAAGGATGAAACCTCTGCCTCTGACAGAGAAGACACGGCAAGTCAAGACGGCACAGGGGACTCCACCTTCCTCTGAAACAGGTTGATATAGCCGGTGTCGGACTTTGTTTATGAACACATTAACTGAGGGACAGGTTTCTCCCCATTTGAGCTGACCCACGGCCATCAGTTTCCGGGTCCTGGAGCATTAGCAGTAGGGAAAGAAGTAGAGGATGATAAAACCATATTACCAGCAACTTAAGGGCTTGGTATGAGATTTCTCCACCCAGGTGGCTGACGCCAAAGGGGGACCGGAGAAGCACGAGGCTAACACCGCAGAATTCATCTGGCTGAAGGTCATCCGTCCGAAGTGGCTCAACCCAAGGTTCACCGGCCCGCACAGAGTGACTCAGAGGACATCACATGCAGTTCGCCTCGAAGGAAAGGGGGAAACGTGGTATCATTGGAGCCAGTGCGCCGTTGGAAAACCTCCAGCAAGGACGTTAGACGACATCAGAACTGACATCGCTGCAGCAGACGACGAGAGACGACACATCTGACGACGACAGCCCAGCAGAAGCAACGACCCATACAACAGATGACAAGGACAAAGACACAGAGGTAACAACAGGCGATCTTGGAAAGGAGATTACGGCCGGCGAGGAGGCGGACACGAGTCTACTCTGAACACACACGACTCCATATAGGACCCGACTTTTTTACTCCCACCTTTAGGGGCACTTTCCAATAAGTAGCAGCATTTTTATGCCCACCTATAGGGCCTCTTTCTAATAAGAGTAGTAGGTTATATAAACGAGGTTAGCCCTATATTAAAGGGCAGTGAAAGTCTCCCCACTCACCAGACCTTATTTAACAGGTTCTGGGAGCACAGTATTTACCATTACAGGGTACTATTTTACACCCTAGTTTTAAAAAATCTCCTTAGGAGATTTTAGCATTGTGTTCAACCTAATTACAATAACACGGACCACTGATTAAAGGTACTCAACAATGACAGACTGTGGATTACACTTCCTTATTGTTTGTTGGTGTACTCTGCTAGTGGGAATCGTGGTTTTACTTGGGACACTGTTTGTATCTTGAACACCATTCTTAGTTATATGGCCCATTAGCGAATTGCCTTATTATTTGATTGGGTGTTAATTCCTTGTGTCTAGTAAATCTCCTATTATTAATAACAGAAATAATGTGTGTTCACCCTTGCCTTTATTTTTGTTTTAATGATTCCATTGACCACCCAGACTCCATTCCCCCGCCAGAGGAGTCCGTAACTAGGGTCAAACGGGCCAAACATGAGGTAGTTGTTACCAAAATGTCTCCTAAACAAACCTTCACTTTCCAAGCAGGTAGTGATGGAATAATGCAGACAGGATCAACTATGTACATTACAATGTGCTCCGTTTAGCTAATCTCACTAGGGACCCTGTAGAAGGACTCGCTGAACAGCTGGGGCCGACTTCCCTTATGGCTGAAACAGAATAGAATGGCCCTTGACATGCTGTTAGCTGAGAAAGGAGGTGTGTGTTCAATGTTTGGTGATATGTGTTGTACTTTCATTCCAAACAATACGGCTCCGGACGGTTCCGTCACAAAGGCTTTAGAAGGCTTTCGCACACTATCCATAACTATGCATGAACAATCAGGGATACACAACCCCTTGGAGGAATGGTTTACAAACATGTTTGGTCAATGGAAAGGTTTAATAATGTCTCTTTTGATTTCAATAGCTACTTGTATTGCCATTTTAGTAACATGTGGTTGTTGTTGTGTGCCTTGTATCCGCTCATTGTGGGACAGACGCAGTAGAAAAGAATGACAGTGGTTATGTTTTGAATGCTATGTGTGAATTGATCTCTGGAGGTGAGATCAAAAGGGGGATTAAAGTAACCTTATATTATAACCTGTTTTAATAATTATAACTTTGTCTGTGTAAAATGTATACTTATGAAACTAGACCAAGTGTTCTTATTTTCCTTTGTTTGCTGTGGTCAATTGTGTGTGCGTTGACTTAGGAATGTAGAGGATCCAGTCGGCCCCCCCGGGGTTTTAATGGCCCGGATAGGAGCATGGGGGGGTTGTAGGAGAAAGGTAATAAAACTGACACCATTGAGTCTATGCAGAGATTGTTCTGAGAGAAAGATTGGGATGCAGAGTGGTACGGCCAGGTGCTGAGGATAAACGAAGATAAGGATTGGTACCTCACCCCCGTGCGACCCAGAATTGTTTATTTTATGGCTGCCATAAAAGATGACCTGGGACTGATCGGCGGCGCAGGAGATCCAAAGTTCCCACACTTATGGCTGACTCACTCTGATTCGCTGTTTAGACCTCGTCAATGGCTGACTCACTCTGATTCGCTGCCTAGGGCTCGCCCAGGAGTGAGTCCACCAATGGATGAACACCTAGGGAGGAGCAACCGACACAACTCCTCCCACACAACTCCTCTCCGTTTGTGGGGATAAATATTGTGAATTCTGTACACTCGCGGCCTCTGTTCTGTCTGACTGTCTGATACGTACATCGCACGGTGGAAGAGCTGAGGCCCGGAGTACTTCGTTATATAAGTACTTCGTTATATTGTACTGTTGTTTCTACCATTAAATCAGCTTATTGTTTAATCTCATATCTCTGTCTGAGCCGTTCCTTTTTACAGCAGACCACTCATCAAACGAACAGCGCGGAGCGGGCTCGAACCTTCAACAACTGAAGGGTGCTTAAACCCAACAAATGGTAGAAACAACAGTACAATATAACGAAGTACTTATATAACGAAGTACTTCGGGCCTCAGCTCTTCCACCGTGCGATGTACGTATCAGACAGTCAGACCGAACAGAGGCCGCGAGTGTACAGAATTCACAATATTTATTCCCACAAACGGAGAGGAGTTGTGTGGGAGGAGTTGTGTCGGTTGCTCCTCCCTAGGTGTTCATCCACTGGTGGACTCACTCCTGGGCGAGCCCTAGGCAGTGAATCAGAGTGAGTCAGCCATTGACGAGGTCTAAACAGCGAATCAGAGTGAGTCAGCCATAAGTGTGGGAACTTTGGATCTCCTGCGCCGCCGATCAGTCCCAGGTCATCTTTTATGGCAGCCATAAAATAAACAATTCTGGGTCGCACGGGGGTGAGGTACCAATCCTTATCTTCGTTTATCCTCAGCACCTGGCCGTACCACTCCGCATCCCAATCTTTCTCTCAGACAATCTCTGCATAGACTCAATGGTGTCAGTTTTATTACCTTTCTCCTACAACCCCCCCATGCTCCTATCCGGGCCATTAAAACCCCGGGGGGGCGACTGGATCCTCTACATTCCTAAGTCAACGCACACACAATTGACCACAGCAAACAAAGGAAAATAAGAACACTTGGTCTAGTTTCATAAGTATACATTTTACACAGACAAAGTTATAATTATTAAAACAGGTTATATAGGATTAAGGTTACTTTAATCCCCCTTTTGATCTCACCTCCAGAGATCAATTCACACAAGCATTCAAAACATAACCACTGTCATTCTTTTCTACTGCGTCTGTCCCACAATGAGCGGATACAAGGCACACAACAACAACCACATGTTACTAAAATGGCAATACAAGTAGCTATTGAAATCAAAAGAGACATTATTAAACCTTTCCATTGACCAAACATGTTTGTAAACCATTCCTCCAAGGGGTTGTGTATCCCTGATTGTTCATGCATAGTTATGGATAGTGTGCGAAAGCCTTCTAAAGCCTTTGTGACGGAACCGTCCGGAGCCGTATTGTTTGGAATGAAAGTACAACACATATCACCAAACATTGAACACACACCTCCTTTCTCAGCTAACAGCATGTCAAGGGCCATTCTATTCTGTTTCAGCCATAAGGGAAGTCGGCCCCAGCTGTTCAGCGAGTCCTTCTACAGGGTCCCTAGTGAGATTAGCTAAACGGAGCACATTGTAATGTACATAGTTGATCCTGTCTACATTATTCCATCACTACCTGCTTGGAAAGTGAAGGTTTGTTTAGGAGACATTTTGGTAACAACTACCTCATGTTTGGCCCGTTTGACCCTAGTTACGGACTCCTCTGGCGGGGGAATGGAGTCTGGGTGGTCAATGGAATCATTAAAACAAAAATAAAGGCAAGGGTGAACACACATTATTTCTGTTATTAATAATAGGAGATTTACTAGGACACAAGGAATTAACACCCAATCAAATAATAAGGCAATTCGCTAATGGGCCATATAACTAAGAATGGTGTTCAAGATACAAACAGTGTCCCAAGTAAAACCACGATTCCCACTAGCAGAGTACACCAACAAACAATAAGGAAGTGTAATCCACAGTCTGTCATTGTTGAGTACCTTTAATCAGTGGTCCGTGTTATTGTAATTAGGTTGAACACAATGCTAAAATCTCCTAAGGAGATTTTTTAAAACTAGGGTGTAAAATAGTACCCTGTAATGGTAAATACTGTGCTCCCAGAACCTGTTAAATAGAAGGTCTGGTGAGTGGGGAGACTTCCACTGCCCTTTAACTATAGGGCTAACCTCTCGTTTATATAACCTACTACTCTTATTAGAAAGAGGCCCTATAGGTGGGCATAAAAATGCTGCTACTTATTGGAAAGTGCCCCTAAAGGTGGGAGTAAAAAAGTCGGGTCCTATATGGAGTCGTGTGTTTCAGAGTAGACTCGTGTCCGCCTCCTCGCCGGCCGTAATCTCCTTTCCAAGATCGCCTGTTGTTACCTCTGTGTCTTTGTCCTTGTCATCTGTTGTATGGGTCGTTGCTTCTGCTGGGCTGTCGTCGTCAGATGTGTCGTTCTCTCGTCCTGCTGCAGCGATGTCAGTTCTGATGTCGTCTAACGTCCTTGCTGGAGGTTTTCCAACGGCGCACTGGCTCCAATGATACCACGTTTCCCCCTTTCCTTCGAGGCGAACTGCATGTGATGTCCTCTGAGTCACTCTGTGCGGGCCGGTGAACCTTGGGTTGAGCCACTTCGGACGGATGACCTTCAGCCAGATGAATTCTGCGGTGTTAGCCTCGTGCTTCTCCGGTCCCCCTTTGGCGTCAGCCACCTGGGTGGAGAAATCTCATACCAAGCCCTTAAGTTGCTGGTAGTATGGTTTGCTATCCATCTCTTCTACTTCTTTCCCTACTGCTAATGCTCCAGGACCCGGAAACTGATGGCCGTGGGTCAGCTCAAATGGGGAGAAACCTGTCCCTCAGTTAATGTGTTCATAAACAAAGTCCGACACCGGCTATATCAACCTGTTTCAGAGGAAGGTGGAGTCCCCTGTGCCGTCTTGACTTGCCGTGTCTTCTCTGTCAGAGGCAGAGGTTTCATCCTTTTTTTTTTTTAGTCCTAAAAAATTTGACGCGTTTTGCAACAAAGTCAAGTATTTCTTCATCTGTAGGTGTATGTGTTGATACAGGTGTTCCTTTAATGTCATGAGGGGAACTGGGTGAGGGGGGGTTAGAGGTGGAGGGAAGCGTATAGGGAGGGGGTCGGGTCTTAAAGGGGTTGTATAAATCTGGATAGAGGAGGGGACCGCCCTCTGGGATGTCTGGGAGGGGCCCACCATATGGCTTCTCCTTCCTGACTGGCTCTATCACTTCTGTGGGAGGGGCTGGTGCAGGACTGGGTGGGGCTGCTATGGCGGGCAGATTTTTGGCGGGAGTTTTGCTCAGAGAGCAGGTTACTGCCACTCCATTCATAACTAAGGCTGCGTTATGGCCTATTCTCCTTAGCTTGTCAACTAGCTCCCTTTCTTTGTTAAGTTTAGAAGCCCTGATAAAACCTGCCTTCTGCTTGTTGAGAGTTTCTAATTTCTGAACCAACTGTCGCTCGTATGTATTGAGTGCTGTGGCTAGGAGACTTATTGCCTCGTCACCCTCTACTCTATTCTCTGCGATCATCTGATCGTGTAAGAAACGGAGATCGCTGCTCGCCTTTTTATGATCTCCGGGCTTAAGTCCGCTAAGTATCAATCTCTCTGCTTGTCCCCACTGTTCCCTTAAACTCCCCGGAACAGGGACTCCTAATTCTCTCTCTTCACGTTCAAATTCTCCTTCCATTTTGACTTCGTTCGTATCTGCTTCTCCTAAAGGTTTTAGTTTTTTATAAAAAACACCAGATATCTCTGCGTACTATAATTTACTAATTATTGTAGTTTTATTCCCACAGGTATACAGTCTGATAGTTTTCGGTGCGAGGTGTATTTCAACCCGTTGCGGAGACTCACAAGAGCGCTTCTCCTAAAGGTTTTAGTTTCTTATAAAAAACCAGATATCCTGCGTACTATAATTTACTAATTATTGTAGTTTTATTCCCACAGGTATACAGTCTGATAGTTTTCGGTGCGAGGTGTATTATTGGCGGCGCGTAAGGCTCAGGTTTGGGAAGGCTAAATAACTTGTTTTACCTGACGCTGCCTGCCTCCGGCGTCTATAGAAAGAGATCAACTCAGTGAAAGCTGCGCCTGATCAGAGCTCAGCGTGCGGAGTTTAAATCTATCAAGTCATATTACAGGATAAAGGAAATACAGTTTAAACTGCCGTATGAAGAGAAGACGCCGACGTGTCGCACTTATCATTCATATCACATCATCGATCATATAATATCATAATATATCATATATTTCCTTGTCTAAGTCAGCTTCTCGAGCCGTATCTGACCGTGCAACACTTACATTGTCACATACTGTATGCAGAAGTATTATTTTAAGCAACACATTAGGTTGACGAAACACTCAACTCAAATGTAATTAAAGTCAGATCCACTCGTGTCTTAGATGGGCAACAGTGATAACATAAAACTGTTGTACGCTTTCAAACACTCGGTAGTTTATTTATTTTTTAACCAGTTGCTCTATATTCACCTTGCAGGTGCAACTATGTGGCTTGTATCCTTTATTATATGTTTAAGTCATGGATGTTTAAAGTTCATATTTGTCTAATATTTATTTACTTTTCATTAATGAAGTATGACGCTGCGCTGTTAGTACACTTGTCCCTTTCACGTGAACGCGCTCTCAGCTGGAGAGAGAAACCCTGGCTCGATTTACCGAGTTGATAACCAGCGTCGTAGGACCGCTTAGCCGTTACGTTAAGCCCGCGCTGATTGGTCCAAATTGACCAATCCACGGACTTCCTCACACACACACACACTCAGTGCAGGCAGCTCTGCTGATTTCTCCTCCCTGGCTGCAGGCTGATAACAGCCAGTTGGCATCAAGGCGAAATTCTCTCTGCAGACCCATTCTCACAGCGCCTATCAACCTTTTTCTTACTCAATCTCGTTACACAGTTAATCACACTCAAAATAAATATACCTAACGTAACCCCAGATCCGTCTAAGGATTGCCTGTGTACATTAGTCGATGAGCCCCAACCCCAGAATTCGTCTAAGAATTACTGTGTGTGTCACCTTATTTCTCAGAGTATTTCAGCTGGACTTCTTTAAATTTTAAAACCACTGAAATCTCGACGACCATTGCAGCTGGACTTCCTTTAAATTTATAACCACTGCAATCTCGTTACACAGTTAATCACACTCAAAATAAAAATCCTAATGTAACCCCAGATCCGTCTAAGGATTGCCTGTGTACATTAGTCGATGAGCCCCAACCCCAGAATTCGTCTAAGAATTACTGTGTGTGTCACCTTATTTCTCAGAGTATTTCAGCTGGACTTCTTTAAATTTTAAAACCACTGAAATCTCGACGACCATTGCAGCTGGACTTCTTTAAATTTTATAACCACTGCAATCTCGTTACACAGTTAATCACACTCAAAATAAATAACCTAATGTAACCCCAGATCCGTCTAAGGATTGCCTGTGTACATTAGTCGATGAGCCCCAACCCCAGAATTCGTCTAAGAATTACTGTGTGTGTCACCTTATTTCTCAGAGTATTTCAGCTGGACTTCTTTTAAATTTTAAAACCACTGAAATCTCGAACGACCATTGCAGCTGGACTTCTTTTAAATTTTATAACCACTGCAATCTCGTTACACAGTTAATCACACTCAAAATAAATATCCTAATGTAACCCCAGATCCGTCTAAGGATTGCCTGTGTACATTAGTCGATGAGCCCCAACCCCAGAATTCGTCTAAGAATTACTGTGTGTGTCACCTTATTTCTCAGAGTATTTCAGCTGGACTTCTTTTAAATTTTAAAACCACTGAAATCTCGAACGACCATTGCAGCTGGACTTCTTTAAATTTATAACCACTGCAATCTCGTTACACAGTTAATATATTCCCCGTACAGTCTAGTTGACTTTTATAGTGCGATGTATATTTCAACAGATGGAGAGACTTCCAGAAGCGCTTCTACACCCCTTTCGGCGATGTGGCTTTTGGCAAGGAGTCGAAACCCAGTCTACAGAATCTCTTTATCGTCACGTTTAGTCTTCTAGATTAACCCCACAGCAAGAGTTTGCGAGATCCGGTCATTTCAAATTGATTTTGAAAGTTGCGTTTCTCCTCTTGAAATACCCCATATAACACAACTGCAGCTCCTCTTTGAGACTGGAAAGTGTTATTCTGTAGTACTGTCTTTCTACCGTAAGACTAAAACACTGAAAATGCCGCTGACAACTCTAAAATTTTGTAGTATAGCCAATCACAGATTTTGATAATAACAGGTATCTGCTCACCTTTCTGTTGTGGGGCCCCTGGTTTAGTTGTCAGAGGTATTCGAGGTGTCATCCCTGGACCGTTCGTCCGCTGGCTGCCGGTGTGCCTTCTATAGACCCTACTCATCACGTCGGTCGGTCACCAAATTGTTGGGTTTAAGCACCTTCAGTTGTTGAAGGTTCGAGCCCGCTCCGCGCTGTTCGTTTGATGAGTGGTCTGCTGTAAAAAGGAACGGCTCAGACAGAGATATGAGATTAAACAATAAGCTGATTTAATGGTAGAAACAACAGTACAATATAACGAAGTACTTATATAACGAAGTACTTCGGGCCTCAGCTCTTCCACCGTGCGATGTACGTATCAGACAGTCAGAGAACAGAGGCCGCGAGTGTACAGAATTCACAATATTTATCCCACAAACGGAGAGGAGTTGTGTGGGAGGAGTTGTGTCGGTTGCTCCTCCCTAGGTGTTCATCCATGGTGGACTCACTCCTGGGCGAGCCCTAGGCAGTGAATCAGAGTGAGTCAGCCATTGACGAGGTCTAAACAGCCAATCAGAGTGAGTCAGCCATAGTCGTGGGAAGTACATTCCTAAGTCAACGCACACACAATTGACCACAGCAAACAAAGGAAAAATAAGAACACTTGGTCTAGTTTCATAAGTATACATTTTACACAGACAAAGTTATAATTATTAAAACAGGTTATATAGGATATACAGGTTACTTTAAATTACACATAATTATATCAATCCAATTCATAAACATTATTGTATATGACGCCTGTAAAGTTAACTCAAATTTAAAATGTTAAATGGTTGACGTTAGTTGGATATGTTGGAGCTAAGAACCAGCTTTGGATATAATCGCTTCATGAAAAATGTATTAATGCCCAGGAACCTTTTTCTCTGCCTTCCTCTGCCCTATTCCATGCCCAGCAATATAAAGGATGTACTTTTATTTTTACCTTTTTACAAGAAGTCAGTAAACTTTTCACTAATGTTAAATAATGGTGACAAAAGGCTTTACATAGAATTACAGATCAAATTCACAAAGACCTTTTCCACATTTATGAAAAATTGATAGCAAAAGCAAATTGCCCACATTAAATAGAGGACACAATCAAACTTATGTATGTATGATAATGTTGCTTACAATTTCTTTCTCGAATTTCGCAGGACAGATGAAAAGTCTCTATTTGATGGACTGTTCATTGCCCAGGACAGTAAAGTGTCTGCCTTTGTCGACAAAATCAGGAGCCAGATGACGATTGTAAGAATCTATTCAACCCACTAACCCTTTATTGATTTTACTTAGCACAGGGTTAAATGTAACAGATTGTGTCTATTTCAGAAAAGTGGTCGTGATGTTTTGTGATGAGTATGTGTAAAGAAAAAAAAAAAAGATTCGTCCATCCGTTCTTGAGTTATAAATTGGTGGTGTTTTTGGCGCCCCCTATAGTCCAAAATGAAAATGCTTTGATGTGCCTATTCTCCAAGACGGACTGAACCTATCCACCAAAATCTGTGATATATGGATACATTGTTTATGAGTTATGAGCATTTCTTTCTAAGCCCCGCATTTGTGCTAGTACGTTTTGATTCATGGCGGCAATATTTATTGTGTTAACATGCTTATTTTCTACGGTAATGTGTCTGACCCTCCACCGATGCTGTATAGGAAGTTTGGTGTTGAAAAACTGAAAATTGAAATTTAAGTGAATATTTCACTGTTTTGGACATTATGCTAATTTAAAAAAACAAAAATGTAGGCGGAGCTTAGGTTTCCAAGAGGATTATTTGTAGAGCAGGTCCCCCGGATATGTGTGCAAAATTTCAGGTCATTTGGAGTTACGGTGCTTTTGTAAATTTATTCCGAAATGGGATTTTGATAGGTGGCGCGAGCACGTTGGAATATTTTAACGCATTGACTCCAGAATGTTGCAATTTTTACCAGGCCTGTCGTCCGTGCAAAATTATACAACTTTTTGAGCGTCCTAAAGGCCTCAAAAACAGGAAATAAGGTCGCTAATAATAATTAAAACTGCGGTCAAAGATGTGCGCAGTGATGAGCGGGCCCTCGCGTCCGTGTGCCTGTCGGGAGGGTCGCCGGTCGTCCCCGCCAGTCCTCCGAAATGAGCCGTTTGTCATCCCTCTAAATTGTTTACCTGACTTTGCGTTCCTTCGTTTCGCCATCTCGAAGGAAAACAAATTTCTCGAAAGGCTCGTCGAGGATCGATTATTGAGGAGGCTGTCTGGAGGAGCCGTAACCGAGGATACACTGATTTAGAGGAGAGAGGAGAGAGGAGAGAGGAGAGAGGAGAGAGGAGAGAGGAGAGAGGAGAGAGGAGAGAGGAGAGTCTCTGGAGGAGCTATAACCGAGGGTACACTGATGTATCCTCCGGAGTCGATTTCAGCCAACAGTGATGTTTAAAAGAGGCGTGACGCATGGCTGGACTTATGTCAAGGAAGCAAAGCTTTGCAAACTGTTCCCGTTGTGATTATAAGTTATTTAAGAGGATCAAATGTGCATCAGACTTTCTGCCCTTTACCGTTTGTTTACTCACTAATCACATCTGGCCTGGATGTTAGGCTATTTTTTTTTAATCCAACTGCTTTCATTCAGACGCGATGTTTACAGTGAGAACAGTAATAACATATATAACAGGCCTACATTGCACACTTTATTTGTATGCTTTAGTAGATATCTACAAGTAAAGAGTAGATATTATTCATGAAACCATATAGTGTTCACATAATAAAATATACAAGGGCTGTAGCCTGATATACATGATATGCTTTAGGAGCTGTATGTGTGTGTTGTACAGTGAGTAGGTGTCTGTTGTAATTTAATTTGCCACCAGCAGAAGCGGTGTGTGTGTGTGGGTTAGGGGTTAGGGCTAACCCTAACTCTAAACCCTAACCAGTTATGAGCTTTTCTTTGTAAGCCCCGACCTTTTGCAAACAGGTTTAGATTAATGACGGCCATATTTATCGACTGAACATGCTCATTTTCTACGGTAATGTGTCTGACCCTCCACCGATGCAGTATACTAAGTGTGGCGTTGAAAAACAAAATTTTGAAATTTAAGGTAATATTTTACTGTTTTTAACATTATGCTAATTAAAAAAAAATGAAGTAGGCGGAGCTTAGGGGTTCATGGAGATAATATGTAGAGTAGGTCCACCTGAATAAGTGTGCAAAATGTCAGGTCATTCGGAGTAAACGGTGCGACTTTGTAAATGTTTCCATAATGGAAATGTAGTAGTTTGGATTAATGTATTTGTCAAAAATGGTACATTCTCCGTTAGCTTACGAGCTCCCCGTTTGAGCGAATGACTATTACTTTGCAGTGTAGCATCACATTGGATATGCGCTTAAGTTGTCCTAGATAGGAATTTTTCCGATCATTTCCCTATGAGGAATTAGCGAAAATGTGCTTAAAATGCATGAAAAACGCACATTTTTCAAAATGGCCGACTTTCTGGGGGCGGGGCTAATGAAAGTAATTCGAAATATGTGTGCAATCATAATAGCAATGTGTATACAGCGTTTCGTGAATATCGGAAAAACGATATGCGAGTAGTTTGGAGTAATTTGTGACATGTAAATGGTCAAAAATGGGAAATTGTCCGTTCGCTTACGAGCTCCTCGTTTGAGCGATCGACTATTCCTTCGCAATTTAGTATCACATTGGATATGCGCTTAACTTGTCCTGGATTGGAATTTTTCTGATCATTTCCCTAGGAGGAGTTGGCAAGAATGTGCTTAAAATGCATGAAAAACGCACATTTTTCAAAATGGACGACTTTCTGGGGGGCGGGGCTAATGAAAAGTAATTCGAAATATGTGTGCAATCATAATAGCAATGTGTATACAGCGTTTGGTGAATATCGGAAAAACGATATGCGAGTAGTTAGGAGTAATTTGTGACATGTAAATGGTCAAAAATGGGAAATTGTCCGTTCGCTTACGAGATCCTCGTTTGAGCGATCGACTATTCCTTCGCAATTTAGCATCACATTGGATATGCGCTTAACTTGTCCTGGATTGGAATTTTTCCGATCATTTCCCTAGGAGGAGTTGGCAAGATGTGCTTAAAATGCATGAAAAACGCACATCTTTCAAATGGCCGACTTTCTGGGGGGCGGGGCTAATGAAAGCCAATTTGTAATATGTCCGCAATCATAAAGCAAGTGTCTACAGCGTTTCGTGAATATTCGAATAACTGTATGCGAGTAGTTTGGAGTCATTTGTGACATGTAAATGGTCAAAAATGGAAAATTCTCCGTTGGCTTACGAGCTCCTCGTTGAGCGATCGACTATTCCTTCGCATTTAGCATCACATTGGATATGGGCTGAACTTGTCCTGGACTGGAATTTTTCCGATCATTTCCCTAGGAGGAGTTCGCAAGAATGTGCTTAAAATGCATGAAAAACGCACATTTTTCAAAATGGCCGACTTTCTCGGGGGCGGGGCTTATGGAAGCTAATTAGAAATATGTCCGTAATTCCATGAGGAATCTTTGTGCCAAAATTCGTGAAGTTCTGAGAAACTATATGTGACTACCACACAATAGGGGGCGCTAGTGAGCAGTTTTTTTGAAAAATTACGTTTTTTTTTTACATTCTCGAAAAAGTCGTGGGCTGTGACGTGTGTACCAAGTTTTGCGTCCGAAGCTGATTTTATGCTATCGCGATTTAAAAGAAAATGTATAGGCCACGCCCACATTCTGCATTTGTTGCGACACTTTAAATCTCAGTTCGTAGTCACCCCGAGATTATGTGTAAAGAAAAAAAAAAGAAATTCGTCCATCCGTTCTTGAGTTATAAATTGGTGGTGTTTTTGGCGCCCCCTATAGTCCAAAATGAAAATGCTTTAGTGTGCCTATTCTCCAAGACGGACTGAACCTATCCACCAAAATCTGTGATATATGGATACATTGTTGATGAGTTATGAGCATTTATTTCTAAGCCCCGCATTTTTGCTAGTACTTTTTGATTCATGCCGGCAATATTTATCGTGTTAACATGCTCATTTTCCATGTTAATGTGTATGACCCTCCGCCGATGCTGTATACGAAGTTTGGTGTTCAAAAACTGAAAATTGAAATTTAAGTGAATATTTCACTGTTTTGAACATTATGCTAATTAGAAAAAAAATAAAAGTAGGCGGAGCTTAGGGGTCCAAGAGGATTATTTGTAGAACAGGTCCACCCGGATATGTGTGCAAAATTTCAGGTCATTCGGAGTTACGGTGCGACTTTGTAAATTTATTCCGAAATGGGTTTTTCATAGGTGGCGCTAGCGAGCACCTTGGACAATTTGAACCCATTGACTCCAGAATGTTGAATTTTTCACCGGTCCTGGCGTCCGTGCAAAATTATACAACTTTGTGAGCGTCCTAGAGCCCTCAAAAACAGGAAACGCCAGCACTATAATAATAAGAAGAAGAATTCCACCAATAACAATAGTTCGTGCGAGGACACCGTTGGGGGTCCTAGCACTCCGTGCTCGGGCCCTAATAAGAAGAAGAAGAATTCCACCAATAACAATAGGTTTCCTCGCACTTCGTGCTAGGACACCGTTGGGGTCCTAGCACTCCGTGCTCGGGCCCTAATAAGAAGAAGAAGAATTCCACCAATAACAATAGGTTTCCTCGCACTTCGTGCTAGGACGCCGTTGGGTCCTCGCACATCGTGCTCGGGCCCTAATAATAATGTTAATCCTGCTTGATCTTTAAAAAAAAAAAAAAAGGGACACTAAGGTGATACTTGCCAACCTTGAAGAGAAGGTGTTTAGCATTTCATGTTGTTGTCTGGTCAGTTAATGTGCATAAAGGAATTCAGTAAAAAACAACCTTCTCAACCAACTGGAACGCATATTCACTTTTTCCTATATATTCTTATCATGGAACATGTAAGCTAAATCAAGATGAAAAAAAGTAATGTTTGATAAACCAAATAGTCTTGATCATGGCAATTTGATTGCTGTCACAATGACAGAAGATAATATGCATGATATTTATCCTAATTTGTCCTCTTTTACTGACAGCTACTGCATATTTTGAGTCCATATCTCTTGTCTGTAAAAACGATTTTCTGTACCTAGATGCCAGTATGCAGGAAGCTGAAGAGTCTGAAGGTGAGGCCAGCATGTCATCCCTTCAAGATAGTACAAGAAAGGTCCTGACGAAACACCAGAAGTCGGCTAAAAAGAGAGGTATATATTCATGCTAGAAATTCATTTAATGTATTCTCTGACAGTGCCTCATCAAGTCTAGCTATGACACTGATCACCATGATTCACTTTCTAGAAAGAATTACCTGAAACCATAACCAAATGAATCAAAACTCAAACCAAATAAAGATACTACTATATTTTGATTATAAGTAAAGGACCATCTGACATTATCATCAAGCTATACTTCTTATTAGAAAACAATAATTCTGTCATGGGGTTAACAAACAACTAGCACCAACAATGACAATGATCTTGATCCAAAGACTTTTACAAACAACTACTTCATATTTAAAGTCTCCGTGTCTCTCTTTAATATACTTCTAATCAAATGTTTTCTTTATCCAGATGCCGTAATACAAGACACTGAAGAGTCTGAAGATGAGGCCAGCATGTCATCCCTTCCAGATAGTACAAGAAAGGTCCTGACAAAACACCAGAAGTCGGCTAAAAAGAGAGGTGAGATGAAAAGTGACTATGATGAATCAGCATCCGTTTAAATAAATCCCTTTTTTATACAGTTGACAAATCAAACATTTCATGAGAAATACCTTTTATTTTCTAATTCTGATAACAATACTGTAAACCATATGACATATATTCATGCTAGTAAAGTAACCTGTATATCCTATATAACCTGTTCCAATAATTATAACCTGTTTTAATAATTATAACTTTGTCTGTGTAAAATGTATACTTATGAAACTAGACCAAGTGTTCTTATTTTGTTTTGTTTGATGTGGTCAATTGTGTGTGCGTTGACTTAGGAATGTAGAGGATCCAGTCGCCCCCCCGGGTTTTTAATGGGCTGGATAGGAGCATGGGGGGGTTGTAGGAGAAAGGTAATAAAACTGACACCATTGAGTCTATGCAGAGATTGTACTGAGAGAAAGATTGGGATGCGGAGTGGTACGGCCAGGTGCTGAGGATAAACGAAGATAAGGATTGGTACCTCACCCACCCCCGTGCGACCCAGAATTGTTTATTTTATGGCTGCCATAAAAGATGACCTGGGACTGATCGGCGGCGCGGAGATCCAAAGTTCCCACACCTATGGCTGACTCACTCTGATTCGCTGTTTAGACCTCGTCGATGGCTGACTCACTCTGATTCACTGCCTAGGGCTCGCCCAGGAGTGAGTCCACCAATGGATGAACACCTAGGGAGGAGCAACCGACACAACTCCTCCACACAACTCCTCTCGTTTGTGGGCATAAATATTATGAATTCTGTACACTCGGGGCCTCTGTTCTGTCTGACTGTCTGATACGTACATCGCACGGTAGTAAGAGCCAAGGCCCCAAGTACTTCGTTATATTGTACTGTTGTTTTAACCATTAAATCAGCTTATTGTTAAACCTCATATCTCTGCGTCTGAGCCGTTCCTTTTTACAGCAGACCACTCATCAAACGAACGGCGCGGAGGGGGCTCGAACCTTCAACCACTGAAGGCTGCTTCACCCCAACAATTTGGTGACCGACCGACGTGATGAGTAGGGTCTCATAGAAGGAACACCGGCAGCGAGCGGACGAACTGTCCAGGGAAGACACCTCGAATACCTCTGACAACTAAACCAGGGCCCTACAACTGAAAGGTGAGCAGATACCTGTTATTATCAAAATCTGTGATTGGCTATACTACAAAATTTTAGAGTTGTCAGCGGCATCAGTGTTTTAGTCTTACGGTAGAAAGAACAGTACTACAGAATAACACTTTCCAGTCTCAAAGAGGAGCTGCAGTTGTGTTATATGTGGGGTATTTCAAGAGGAGAAACGCAACTTTCAAAATCAATTTGAAATGACCGGATCTCGCAAACTCTTGCTGTGGGGTTAATCTAGAAGACTAAACGTGACGATAAAGAGATTCTGTAGACTGGGTTTCGACTCCTTGCCAAAAGCCACATCGCCGAAAGGGGTGTAGAAGCGCTTCTGGAAGTCTCTCCATCTGTTGAAATATACATCGCACTATAAAAGTCAACTAGACTGTACGGGAATATATTAACTGTGTAACGAGATTGCAGTGGTTATACATTTTTAAAGGAAGTCCAGCTGCAATCGTCGTCCGAGATTTCAGTGGTTTTAATGTTGTAAAGGAAGTCCAGCTGAAATACTCTGAGAAATAAGGTGACACACACAGTAATTCTTAGACGAATTCTGGGGTTGGGGCTCATCGACTAAGTACACAGGCAATCCTTAGACGGATCTGGGGTTACGTTAGGTGTATTTATTTTGAGTGTGATTAACTGTGTAACGAGATTGCAGTGGTTATACATTTTTTAAAGGAAGTCCAGCTGCAATCGTCGTCCGAGATTTCAGTGGTTTTAAATGTTGTAAAGGAAGTCCAGCTGAAATACTCTGAGAAATAAGGTGACACACAGTAATTCTTAGACGAATTCTGGGGTTGGGGCTCATCGACTAAGTACACGGCAATCCTTAGACGGATCTGGGGTTACGTTAGGTGTATTTATTTTGAGTGTGATTAACTGTGTAACGAGATTGCAGTGGTTATAAATTTTGTAAAGGAAGTCCAGCTGCAATCGTCGTCCGAGATTTCAGTGGTTTTAAATGTTGTAAAGGAAGTCCAGCTGAAATACTCTGAGAAATAAGGTGACACACACAGTAATTCTTAGACGAATTCTGGGGTTGGGGCTCATCGACTAAGTACACAGGCAATCCTTAGACGGATCTGGGGTTACGTTAGGTATATTTATTTTGAGTGTGATTAACTGTGGTTGTATATTATAATATTTTCAACATCAATTTGAAAGGACCGTCCCTGAAAGTATTGTAGAATCTTATTTGTATCTGATAGCATATACGTGACGATCAAAGGTTATTGTAGACTGGGTTTCGACTCCATGCCTTGGGCCGCATCCTCCTTTAGGAGAAGCGCTCTTTTGCAGTCTCCGTAACTGGTTGAAATACACCTCGCAACGAAAACTATCAGACTGTATACCTGTGGGAATAAAACTACAATAATTAGTAAATTATAGTACGCAGGGATATCTGGTGTTTTTTATAAGAAACTAAAACCGTTAGGAGAAGCGCTCTTTTGCAGTCTCCGTAACTGGTTGAAATACACCTCGCAACGAAAACTATCAGACTGTATACCTGTGGGAATAAAACTACAATAATTAGTAAATTATAGTACGCAGGGATATCTGGTGTTTTTTATAAGAAACTAAAACCGTTAGGAGAAGCGCTCTTTTGCAGTCTCCGTAACTGGTTGAAATACACCTCGCAACGAAAACTATCAGACTGTATACCTGTGGGAATAAAACTACAATAATTAGTAAATTATAGTACGCAGAGATATCTGGTGTTTTTTATAAAAAACTAAAACCTTTAGGAGAAGCAGATACGAACGAAGTCAAAAATGGAAGGAGAATTTGAACGTGAAGAGAGAGAATTAGGAGTCCCTGTTCCGGGGAGTTTAAGGGAACAGTGGGGACAAGCAGAGAGATTGATACTTAGCGGACTTAAGCCCGGAGATCATAAAAAGGCGAGCAGGGATCTCCGTTTCTTACACGATCAGATGATCGCAGAGAATAGAGTAGAGGGTGACGAGGCAATAAGTCTCCTAGCCACAGCACTCAATACATACGAGCGACAGTTGGTTCGGAAATTAGAAACTCTCAACAAGCAGAAGGCAGGTTTTATCAGGGCTTCTAAACTTAACAAAGAAAGGGAGCTAGTTGACAAGCTAAGGAGAATAGGCCATAACGCAGCTTTAGTTATGAATGGAGTGGCAGTAACCTGCTCTCTGAGCAAAACTCCCGCCAAAAATCTGCCCGCCATAGCAGCCCCACCCAGTCCTGCACCAGCCCCTCCCACAGAAGTGATAGAGCCAGTCAGGAAGGAGAAGCCATATGGTGGGCCCCTCCCAGACATCCCAGAGGGCGGTCCCCTCCTCTATCCAGATTTATACAACCCCTTTAAGACCCGACCCCCTCCCTATACGCTTCCCTCCACCTCTAACCCCCCCTCACCCAGTTCCCCTCCCATGACAAACCTTCAGATGCTGTCTACAGACGCATCTTCTGAATCAGAACTAGAAAAGGAGGTCAGAAGGGGAGGGAATTTCAGAATGACAGGAAATGTCTCTCTGGTTCCCAGCAGACTCACCTCTGTTCCCAGGAGAAGGGATAGCTGTAACTCAGTTAACACACAACTGTCAGACAGTGGGAAACCTACAGAATCAGAATTAAAAATGGTGCATACCACCATAACTACTCCTCATCAGCTAGCAGCTAAGAGAGCAACACCCCATCAGTTACAAATGCCAAACTTTTAGAAGAACGAGTGAGTAGACTGAGGACAATATTGACTCCGAAGACAGGTACCAATGAGGAACCTACGGTAGCTGAATTGATAGCAATCAGAGACATAAATGATAAGGAAGAAAATGAACGAAAGGATGCTTACGAAGAGCGAGTGTGGAGGGAAGAAATAGCACTCAGAGAGAGAGAACAGGGTGAGATTGATTGTGAAAGACAGGACAGACATGAGAAAAAATGGGACTAGGCATAAGGCCCAGGATAGACACAGGCACAGAGCGCATACTATGTCCAGAGAAACCTCCCCTAGCCTCTCACCACGGAGAAGCGGTAGTTTAAATGGAGAACCATTTGCAGAGAGATCCACACAGATTAGACATGCTCCAATAGCGCAACGAGCCTCTTCTGAGAGAGAATATATTGACCAGGACGATGACTTGGACAGTTCGGACTCAGGCGAAGACAGACGAGGCAATGAACAGTATTTGTCTGCACTGACTAAGGAAGCAGAACCGAACTGTAGACGCCGTAAAAAGAACAGAGTTCAGATTATAACCATGACAGGACGGATTTCAGAAGCTGACCAAGAGACAGTACCTACATTACCTCAGATGGTAAGACGTAGCCAGAGACAATGTGACAAGAATCCTAACGAACAGGTTTTTTTGAGCATGCCACTAGTCGCTCTCCCAACTGGAGGGTCGACATACCACCCGTTCACTATGGGTGACATTCATGCACTGGTTGACAGAATGCCCCTACCTACGGAGGGAGGGAGAAATTGGATGAGGAAGTTTGCTGATATCACAACAGGGCAGAGTATCTGCATTGGGGATTTCAGGCGAATTTTAGCCCAGCAGACAAGTGCGTATGAAGTTCAGCGAGTTGAAGCTAGGGTGGGAACAGGAAAGTATCGGGACGATCTTCCCATCATCACGAACAACATACATAGCCAATTGAGCACCGCCATGAGAGAGCATTTCCCACAAACAGGGGGCGGGTATGGGTCGCTAGCATTCACATTCACTCCTGGAGAGGCTGCAGCAACCATGTTGCTCAGATCCAGGGAGCAGTACACTACAGCCACTGATTGTAGTCCAGACAATAATGATCAACACAAACAAATGTTCCGCAAAGCAATTCTTGCTGCAGTTCCAGCAGAGATTAAAGCTCTTATGGAAGACAATCCAGAGGCAGACCATCTGCCTACACAGACGTGGGAAAGGCACTTGGCCCACCACATGGGTAAATACAATAAGGTACTTACCAAGACAAAGACAGAGGAGGAAGAGTTAAGAGTCCAGCTCCTCCGCACACAGCTAGAATTAGCCCGTAAGGCAATACAGACCGAGAAGAAAAGTGCCAAACAGCTTGTTGTCTGCTCAGATAGTGATGTGCCGAAAGCCCCCGTGGCCCCGGCCCAACAGCCGGCTCCGTTCTGGCCTTTCCCTGGGGTGTATCCGCCTCCGGCTCCTGCTTACAATGTGGCTCCGTATGTCTTTAATCCTGCTACGCAGACACAGAGGGGTGGTGGGGGTAGGGGAGCTCCCAGATGGGGGTTCAAAGGACCAACAGCCCAGAGGGTGTGCTTCACGTGTGGTCAGCCTGACCATTGGTGGAGGGAGTGCCCGCATGGCGCACCACCACCACAAAGAGGAAAGGGACAAGGGGGACAAGGGGGACAAAGAACCAGAAAAGACATGCAGTATTACCAGCAGAACCATGGGGTAGCACAACAGGGTCAAGCTCAGAATGGACATATGGCTCCGAACGCAGTGGCGATCCCTGGTGGACAGTACGTGCAGTATGATCCGGAGAAGGGGTATTACCCACAATGAGGGGGCCCAGGGAACCCAGAATGTACGGGCCTGGCGGATCCTTACATGAACATGACTGTTAAGCAGATTTCACTGCCGTTTTTGGTCGATTCTGGGGCTCGATATTCTACTATCAACACTCCTAAATTCGACAAATCCAGTTCAGATGATACTGTCGCAGTCATGGGGTTTTCGGGACATATAGAACATGTACCGCTCTCAACACCGCTGACCACTAAGATAGCAGGCCAGGTCTTTTTCCATCAGTACATCCTTGCACCCCAAAGTCCGGCCAACCTCATGGGCAGAGACGTTTTGATCAAAGCCAATGCCTCTATCCTCTGTTCCCCTGATGGTCTCATCATTTCATTTCCCGATGGTACTAAGTTGAACTGTTCATTGTCCACAATCAGAACAGGCTCCCAGATGATGATATCCCAGTCTACAGCCGCAGAGGCTACCCAGTATGCAACTATATACTGGGGCCTGCTAGACCGGCCACAGGAGAACCACGGACTTTTTTCTATCTTTCAACAGTGGAAGCCCTGGATCAATCTCCTCCGCCCTTACGGCCCTCCTCCTGACCCTCCCCATCTTACTCTGTACTATGATAGACAGGATGACCAAACCTACGCCTATGCCTTTGATGCAGAGGTAGCAATGGCTAAGTGGGAGGTAGAGGCAGTAAAGTTATATATTGGCCAAGCAGGGGTAGCCGCAGCAATTGATCTAACTGACGAACAACAATATTGGTACCGTATGTCTTCTGAAGCCACCCCACACATTTCCCTAGCCATTAGGAAAGGTTACGAAGCCAAAGAACTGGGTCCCATGGTCAAAGCACTGTTAGAGGTGGAGGACTGGGAGCCCACACAGATAGCATCACTTACCTTCTCTCCTTCACACAGCGCCTATGCACTTAAGATTCAGACACAGGAATGCATCTTTATGGAAAGGCACGAGGTAGACAGACATCATGGTAGGGAGAAAACAGATCATCCATTTACAGCAGACATGATACGTGACCTCCCTCCTGACTTGTGGTCAAGCGACTCTCATGACGTGGGTTTTTGTTCAAAAGCTGCTCCAATTACCTTCACTGTTGATACGGAACTTCCGGTTCATCTCTCTCAGTACCCGTTAAAATCGTTGGCTCGAGAAGGGGTGACCCAGGCAGTGGAAGGTCTTAAGAAGGCAGGCGTTTTGGAACCCTCCCACAGTGATTGGAACACACCTATTTTACCAGTACACAAGCCCAATGGGGACTACAGAATGGCACATGATCTTAGAGCTATCAACGCTATCACTACTACTCCTTTGATACCAGTTCCAAATCCCTACACAGCCATTTGCAACATTACTCCAGAGCACACGTGGTTTACATGTATTGATCTTGCAAATGCTTTCTTCTGCATTCCATTGGCAGAGGAAATGAGACCGATTTTCTCATTTACCATTGACAAAGAGAGATTGCAGTACACCAGACTTCCTCAGGGATTCAGTTTATCCCCAGGAATTTTCAATAAAGTTTTGAGGGAACAGTTGGACGGGGTTTCATTACCAGAGGGAGTGGTTTTGATACAATATGTGGATGACCTGCTTATTGCAGCCCCTTCAGCAGCCTCTTGTCTGGAAGCCACTCGTAATTTACTGGTGCGCCTGCACACAACAGGGTTCAAGGTATCCAAAAAGAAACTGCAGTGTACCCGCAAGGAGGTTGCATTTTTGGGCAGGCTCATCTCTCCGGCAGGTACAGGCATGTCAGCATCACACCAGGAGCTCATTTTGAGCCACCCGAAACCTAAGACTGTAAAAGACATGTTATCTTTTCTGGGCCTGACAGGCTACAGCCGACATTACATACCTGAGTACAACCCAAGGACTGCAGAGCTCAGAGCTCTGATCAACGACAAAGGTATCAGAAACTTGACAGCAACACTTGACTGGACTCAGACAGCAGAATCAGCATTCATCTCTCTGAAACAATCCATGTCCCAGGTAACAGCATTGGCTTCTGCATCATACATGTTGCCTTTCTTCCTTGACATTTCTGAGAATGAGAATACCGTAAACGGAATCCTATTTCAGAAAAAGGGGGGATGTAGGTCAATACTGATGTACATTAGCATAACACTGGATAGAGTGGAAAACAGAGAACCTCCATGCACACGACATGCAGCAGGAACAGCTCGGATTTTAAACAAAATTTCACACATCGTGATGCAGCACCCATTGACAGTTTTGACAACACACAGCATTGTCTCATTTGTTAACTCCAGCGCATTCACCATGTCATCCACCAGACAGACAAGACTTGAGAAAACTTTGACAGAAGCACACATAACCTATTCACATGAGGGCGTGAATAGCGCAGACAACATGGGCAGTGGAGAACCACACCGATGTGAGGACAAGGTCATACAGGATGTGAAGTTGAGAGTGGATCTCAGGGAGGAACCAATCCAGATGCAGAAAACTTATTCACAGATGGTTGCTGCTTTAGGCACCCCATCCATGGGCTCCAGGCAGCCTATGCAGTGGTAAGTCAGACAGGCATAAGAGAGTTTGAAGAAAGAGCAGCTGAAAGGGTAACAGGGAGAGTCTCAGCACAGTTGGCAGAACTAAGAGGAGTCACTGCAGCGTTAGAACTATCAGATGGAAAGGAAGTTAACATCTACACAGACTCAGCTTATGTCCATGGAATAATTCATGTTGAAATGCGCCAGTGGATGAGAGCAGGATTTGTAACTTCAACCAATGTTCCCATTAAACATGAAAAAGACATCAAAAAGCTAGCGGAAGCAGTAATGTTACCAAGCAAATTAGCATTGCTAAAATGTAAAGGCCATAACAAAGCTGATAACTTCTTAGCTTGGGGAAACAATGCAGCAGACAGAGCAGCCAAAGACAAAGCAGGGTACTTACCACATTTCCAGATGTTGGTTACCAAAGCACCAGAGTTACTCCCAGCAGTCACTGATGACACTCTCAAGGTAGCACAGGAGGCAGGTTCCCGCAAGAGAAAACACTATGGTTGGAAAGGGGGGCTACAAACAAAGAAGGAATTTGGTACTCTCCAGACGGTAGACCAGTTCTACCCCCAGAGTGGATAAGATCCATGCTAAAAGAAGCGCATGGCCCCACTCATTGTGGTAAAACTCAAATGGACAGACATCTCACGCATTGGTGGCACCCATACTTACCTGACATGATAGCGAACCATTTGGAAGAATGTGTAATCTGCCTCACCCACAACATCAGAGCAACAGTGAAGCCTCACCAGGGAAAGTTTCCTTTACCTAAAATGGCCGGAGAACAAATCATCATTGACTACACAGATATGATTGATAAGGTTAGAGGGTTCAGGTATCTCCTAGTGGTGGTAGATGCATATACAGGATGGCCAGAGGCCATACCATGTCGCAGGGAAGATGCAGACTCAGTGATCAAGTTTCTTATCACTCATTACATCCCCCTACATGGGTTCCCCAGAAGGGTGAGGTCAGATAATGGCAGCCATTTCAAGAATCATCATTTGCAGACAGTTGAGAAGTCCCTTGGACTCAGACACAACTTTGGATCAGTGTATCATCCACAGTCGCAGGGAAAGGTAGAAAGAATGAATCAGAGTATCAAACAGAAGCTCAGTAAGGCCTGTGATGCCACAGGCATGAACTGGTTAGACGCACTACCTTTGGCCCTATTGTCCCTTCGCAGTTCTGTAAACAGAGGCACAGGCTTCTCTCCTTTTGAGCTAACACATGGTCACCAGTTTCCTGGACCTGGAGCATTAGCAGTAGGGAAAGAAGTAGAAGAGATGGATAGCAAACCATATTACCAGCAACTTAAGGGCTTGGTATCAGATTTCTCCACCCAGGTTGCTGACGCCAAAGGGGGACCGGAGAAGCACGAGGCTAACACCGCAGAATTCATCTGGCTGAAGGTCATCCGTCCGAAGTGGCTCAACCCAAGGTTCACCGGCCCGCACAGAGTGACTCAGAGGACATCACATGCAGTTCGCCTCGAAGGAAAGGGGGAAACGTGGTATCATTGGAGCCAGTGCGCCGTTGGAAAACCTCCAGCAAGGACGTTAGACGACATCAGAACTGACATCGCTGCAGCAGGACGAGAGAGCGACACCTCTGACGACGACAGCCCAGCAGAAGCAACGACCCACACAACAGATGACAAGGACAAAGACACAGAGGTAACAACAGGCGATCTTGGAAAGGAGATTACGGCCGGCGAGGAGGCGGACACGAGTCTACGGGACCCCGACCCCTGAAACACACGACTCCATATAGGACCCGACTTTTTTACTCCCACCTTTAGGGGCACTTTCCAATAAGTAGCAGCATTTTTGTGCCCACCTATAGGGCCTCTTTCTAATAAGAGTAGTAGGTTATATATAACGAGAGGTTAGCCCTATAATTAAAGGGCAGTGAAAGTCTCCCCAATCACCAGACCTTCTATTTAACAGGTTTTACTGAACCTTATATTTAACAGGTTCTGGGAGCACAGTATTTACCATTACAGGGTACTATTTTACACCCTTGTTTTAAAGATCTCCTTAGGAGATTTTAGCATTGTGTTCAGAAGAACCTAATTACAATAACACGGACCACTGATTAAAGGTACTCAATAATGACAGACTGTGGATTACACTTCCTTATTGTTTGTTGGTGTACTCTGCTAGTGGGAATCGTGGTTTACTTGGGACACTGTTTGTATCTTGAACACCATCCTTAGTTATATGGCCTATTCGTGAATAGCCTTATTATTTTGATTGAGTGTTAATTCCTTGTGTCCTAGTAAATCTCCTATTATTAATAACAGAAATAACCCTTGTTGTTGTGTTACATTGAAAATAACAACCTAACCATGTATGGGAGTTGGAGATGGTTGCTAGGGATGTCCCTGGTCACGATCATCACCGTTACCGTTATTTTTGTTTTGACTGATTCCATTGACCACCCAGACTCCATTCCCCCGCCAGAGGAGTCCGTAACTAGGGTCAAACGGGCCAAATATAAGGTAAAAGTTACCAAAATGCCTCCTAAACAAACCTTCACTTTCCAAGCAGGTAGTGATGGAATAATACAAATCGACCTGTGCAAAATTGCCCCCTGCAGAAACCTCGACAGGAAATATTCCTACCTAGCCAAATACGTCTGCTTAGCCCCTGCGGTATGTAACAGAAGCGTCACAGATAGGGTCAAAGGCGATCCTTACACTTACAGAGGCAGTGCATTTGCCAAAGGCGACCCCTATCTGTCCGTCACATACACCTACGGTTGTGCCTGCGAGTCCTGGTCCGGTGTCCTAGCAAATTCGGGTCCTGATGACTGGGGATACACGCCATCTTACCGATCAGCGGCAATTGTTAGATCCCTCAAATATAGAATGAAAGTGGTCAGGAGAAACCCAGACGTCCCGTGCTCCGCCAGGTTTTGTAATCCGGTGCTCATAACGCTAAAGAAGGTCGTGCTCTCCGACGCTGGACTTTATGTCCTCGCGGTACATGCAGGAAGGGGTTCGCCACAAGGCCTCTTCGAAATTAAAGTTATACCAAAGAGAGAGCAAAACCGTCGTCAGGGAGCATCTAAGGTTAAATACTTGTCTAAAGTCACATGTACGGATAAATGTACGGGGGATTATAGCCAACTTCAACCTCTAGACATCATCCAAATGGCCACAGGATACATAGATGACAATTTATGGCTAAAATGGGTTGTCCGAACAGCCCAAGAACAAATGGCAGGGGATTGCCTAGCCTGTGCTACAGCCCGCCCGCAATTAGTCACTGACCCTGCGCCCCTATTTTCCACAGATACCTGGGGTTACAACTGTATGTTACAACTGACCAAGATGGCTAGTCCTCCTAACTGCACCACCCTGGCCAAGGTTTTCCCTCCAATTGACAATGGTACTAGGACAGGCCCATTCACGCCTAACAGAGGCGCCGGTGGGTACACATGTTTCACCATGGTCCAAAAATCTCCGCGTTTTGATCTAGGAAATATCTCTGCGGATTGGTGTAACCACACCGTGTCTGGTATAGTATAGGACATTGGGCCAGGGGTGGTCTCTACTATTATTGTGGGGGCCACCGCCTGTTCACCCGTATCCCCGAACTATCTGTGGGGTTGTGTGCTATGGTGCGCCTCCATGCACCCCTAATGTTACGAGGCGAAAAACTGGTGCACACGGACCCTAAAGCCTCCCTCAACATCAACCTAGTCACTCGACGTAGGGGACACGTGTTGTCCAAGCGCTACGCCCCAGGCCCCTTTGATTTATCTGCCAACTCTCCCACTTACATGGACTCCATAGGGGTGCCACGGGGTGTTCCCAATGAGTATAAACTCGCTGATCAAGTTGCCTCAGGTTTTGAGAACATTCCTTTCCTCGCAGCTATCTTCCCTATCACCCCTAACAAGAATGTAGACAGGATCAACTATGTACATTACAATGTGCTCCGTTTAGCTAATCTCACTAGGGACGCTGTAGAAGGACTCGCTGAACAGCTGGGGCCGACTTCCCTTATGGCAGTTCAGAATAGAATGGCCCTTGACATGCTGTTAGCTGAGAAAGGAGGTGTGTGTTCAATGTTTGGTGATATGTGTTGTACTTTCATTCCAAACAATACGGCTCCGGACGGTTCCGTCACAAAGGCTTTAGCACACTATCCATAACTATGCATGAACAATCAGGGATACACAACCCCTTGGAGGAATGGTTTACAAACATGTTTGGTCCATGGAAAGGTTTAATAATGTCTCTTTTGATTTCTATAGCTACTTTTATTGCCATTTTAGTAACATGTGGTTGTTGTTGTGTGCCTTGTATCCGCTCATTGTGGGACAGACGCAGTAGAAAAGAATGACAGTGGTTATGTTTTGAATGCTTTGTGTGAATTGATCTCTGGAGGTGAGATCAAAAGGGGGATTAAAGTAACCTGTATATCCTATATAACCTGTTTTAATAATTATAACTTTGTCTGTGTAAAATGTATACTTATGAAACTAGACCAAGTGTTCTTATTTTCCTTTGTTTGCTGTGGTCAATTGTGTGTGCGTTGACTTAGGAATGTAGAGGATCCAGTCGCCCCCCCGGGGTTTTAATGGCCCGGATAGGAGCATGGGGGGGTTGCAGGAGAAAGGTAATAAAACTGACACCATTGAGTCTATGCAGAGATTGTACTGAGAGAAAGACTGGGATGCGGAGTGGTACGGCCAGGTGCTGAGGATAAACGAAGATAAGGATTGGTACCTCACCCCCGTGCGACCCAGAATTGTTTATTTTATGGCTGCCATAAAAGATGACCTGGGACTGATCGGCGGCGCAGGAGATCCAAACTTCCCACACCTATGGCTGAGTCACTCTGATTCGCTGTTTAGACCTCGTCAATGGCTGATTCACTCTGATTCACTGCCTAGGGCTCGCCCAGGAGTGAGTCCACCAATGGATGAACACCTAGGGAGGAGCAACCGACACAACTCCTCCCACACAACTCCTCTCCGTTTGTGGGAATAAATATTGTGAATTCTGTACACTCGCGGCCTCTGTTCGGTCTGACTGTCTGATACGTACATCGCACGGTGGAAGAGCTGAGGCCCGAAGTACTTCGTTATATAAGTACTTCGTTATATTGTACTGTTGTTTCTACCATTAAATCAGCTTATTGTTTAATCTCATATCTCTGTCTGAGCCATTCCTTTTTACAGCAGACCACTCATCAAACGAACGGCGCGGAGGGGGCTCGAACCTTCAACCACTGAAGGCTGCTTCACCCCAACAGCATTCCTTCACTGAGACTTTTCTAGACGTAGCCGGCCCCTGGGCGGGCCTACCTGAATGCGCGCGCATCTCACCGCATAAGTAAAGGATGGCAGTGAGGAGGCCTCGCCTCCTCACTGCCATCCTTTACTTCTCTTCAGCAAGCAACATAGGACAGACAGGGCCCCAGAGGTAGAGGGCTCCGCCTGTGTTTATATAACAAGGGTTACCATACGTAACCCCTCGTTATATCTCTCACAGGCTCCGCCCACTGTACCCATAGAGTCCAGTAGAGGGCGGAGCCTGATGTATATAAGCGCTGTCGTCCCACAACAACACTATTCCATCTCAGTTTTCTGACCGGCTTTCTGGTTAGCAGCCGCTGCGCCTCACTCACCTCTCCCTCGGTCGTAACTGGAGAGAAAAGAGGCTGCGGCTGACAGAGCACACCCTGACGCGCTTACCCCGTGGAGGTGTGCTATAACGTGGAGGACTCCCCCCTCCTGCCCTAAAGCAGGGGAAAAAGAGTCCTCCAGCCCCTATGGGCCCATGTGTGCGTCACGTCCCCCGGGGCCGGGGGCCCGGGGAAAAACGTAAGCGCATTACGTCCGGGAAGGGGGTCAGATGCCCACTGACCCACAGCCCCGCTCCCTCCTCACCAGTCCTGCGTTGCCCCAGCAAGCACAGATGATGAAAAGGAGCCAGACATGTCCAAGAGATAAAACTTTATGAAGGGGCCTGGCATTGACCAAGATGCCGCCGTGTATATGTCCTCCACACTCACGCCGTTAAATAAGGCTGTTGACACAGCCATTGCTCGTGTAGAGTGTGCACAGACCTCCGTGGGGAAGGCTCTCCCCGCCTGTCCGTAGGCATGTGCAATGCACTCGCAGAGCCAGCCTGCCAGGCGTTTCTTGGACAGAGCTTTTCCAGTTAACCCACCCCCGAAGCACACAAACAGCTGTTCTGTGTGTCTAAGGGCAGCTGTGCGCTCCACATAATATGCCAGCGCACGCACCGGACAGAGGAGGTGTAATTTAGCCTCCCTCGCCCCACTATGGGGGGGGAAGATTAAAACCCCCCAACTGAATAGCCCTTGACCTGAACGCACTCCTTAGGCTCTTGGGCACAAAGGAGGGGTTCGGTCTGAGTGTCGCCCCGCTCTGGTCACCCCGGATCATTAAACAACTCGGGTGCACCGATAAAGCGGTTAACTCAGACACTCTTTTGGCTGACGTTAAGGCAGTAGCAATGCTGTTTTCTACGACAGTGCTTTCAGGGAGGAGAGCTCCAGCGGTTCAAATGGTTCTGTGACCAGAGCCTCGAGCACCAACGGAGGCGCGCACTACTGGGCGCAGCCTCGTGACCCCCCGCAAAAAAACCGCAACATTAGTGGCTGAGAAAAAGGCTGACCTGCCGACAAATCCCTCATGGCAGGACGAGATGGCTGCTGCATACACTTTCACTGTGGAATGAGCAAGCCCTCTGTCAACAAATAACTGTAAGTACGACAAAATAGATCCCAATTCACAAGATAGGGGCTCTATTTTCCGCTCCTCACACCATCGCAGGAATCCCAGCCACTTCGGCCTGTAACAGGCTGTGGTGGAACCCGCTCTAGCTACCTGGATAGACTGAATAACACTATCAGACAGTCCACCCTGCCTTAGCCTGTCCCTCTCAGGAGCCAAGCCTGGAGAGGTTGGCCCAGAGTGTGTAATGCCCCGATTGCACCCGCCTCCTGAGAGATCACCCCCCAAACTTGGGGGAGCGCCCAGGAATGGCCCACCTTCATCTGTGTCATCTCTGAGTACCACGGCGCCCCCACGCGATCCGGCGCTACCAGGATGATTGACAGACGTTCTCGCCTCACTCTCCCCAGGAGTGGGAGAATGAGACGCAACGGTGGAAAGGCGTAAAGCAGCTTCTTTGGCCATGGCTCGTGTGCAAACGCGTCCACCCCCAAGGGCGGGTCGTCGCTCAGAGCCATGGAGAACCACAGGGCGCAGTGGGTGTTGCGCCGGCTGGCGAACAGATCCACCTCTGCTGTCCCGAACCGGGCCCAGATCCGCTTCACCACCTCCGGGTGAAGCGCCCACTCGCCTGGCAGGGGTCCGCCCCTCGACATGAGGTCAGCCCCCCTGTTTTCCAGACAAAGTGGAGGGCTCTCAGAGATAACACCACCTCTGCAGCCCATAACCACAATTTCTCCGCTTTGGTCAACAAAGCGGCTGAGCGGACTCCGCCCTGCCTGTTGATATATGCCACTGTGGTGCTGTTGTCGCTCCTGACCATTTACATGTCTCCCCTGAATTAAGGGTTTGAAATGCTGGAGGACCAACACTACTGCCCGCAGCTCTAGGAGGTTGCTGTGCCGTGTCTCTGTTAGAGACCAGCGCCCAGCTCTCCCCAGGCAAAACGCAAATACTTTCTGTGTTTCAGAGCAATCCCGACATGAAAGTAAGCGTCCTTCAGGTCGATGGTTGTAAACCAATAGCCTGGCTGTGCGCACTAGCTGCCTCCTTTACTGAAGTTACAACCTGGGCAGCGAGTCGGGAAACTGTACGATCAACATTACGTGGCTGTGTGGGTGTGTGGAAAGAAGAGATACTCAAACTGGAATACAATTTATCTTTTTTATTTTGAAAAGAAGACTTTGCAACCAATGGGTCAAACAGGGAGGAGGCGGGATTGGCCCTCGCGTCCTGGCCGGAGAAATCACCTCTCTCCGCCGGGGCGCTTCCTCCCACCGTCAGTCCACTCCTGGAGGACGGAGCTCCCCACCCGGTACCCCTTCGCTGCGGCGGAGCCGGAGTTGCCACCGGAGCCTTTGTTCTCAGTGGCTGCCGCCACGTGGCCTCCACACACCGCCAGATGTCTGGCAGGGGGGGTGAAACGAAGGCCGGCTGTGCTGGACGGCCCGGGCCGTAAAAGCCCTGACGCAGGCGGTTCACCAGCCTCGGTGGCAACGGTAAGGGGAGCGGCAAGCCTGCACGCTCCGCCACCATAGCCATCAACGCCGAGAAGTCCTGTCGTGCAGACCTGTTCTGCTGATGGCCTTCCTGGCCGTCACCGACGCTCGGACCCGTCCGGGCCGCTGGGATTGCGAAGACGAAGGGCACTCCCTGCTCGAGGTCCTCCATATCCACCACGTCGAGCTCTGGGTCCTCCACCGGCGAGACATAGCACCCCTCGAACAGCGCCAACCTCTGATGGCGGCTCGGGCGAGGAATCAGTCGACAGGCGCTGCAGACTGCGGTCGGAGCCAGGTTGGCCGCGCCCGTGGTCGGACCCCAGGCACTCCATACACCGGCCATGGGGGTCGTCACCTTCGATGGAGACCGGATACGAAGGACAGGGGCGCTCCACAGGTGAGTCCATTGTTCTTTGTAGGTTTCTTTGTAAAATTTCTTTGTCCGTCTCTCTTCACTCAGTTACTTGCTGCCTTGCTGAAGAGAAAGGGATGGCAGTGAGGAGGCGAGGCCTCCTCTTATGCGGTGAGATGCGCGCGCATTCAGGTAGGCCCGCCCAGGGGCCGGCTACGTCTAGAAAAGTCTTAGTGAAGGAATGCTTGCATGATAGGATCGAGGGGAGTACCCATAGAGTCCAGTAGAGGGCGGAGCCTGTGAGAGATATAACCAACAATGTGAGTGTTATACTGTTGGACCCTTCTGTGGAAAAAGGAATACCAGCAGTGCAATAATCAAATGTAGACAACCACATTATTGTCATGCTTAGGGTTCAGTTCTGCAAAAATATCAGAAAAATATCAGCTATCCATCAACGTTAATGTCTTTATCGCAAAAGCATAATGATCAATGTGTTGTTGTTTTTTTCTCAAGAGGGCAGTCTTTGTTTTACAGAATGTTGGTGTTTGGTGTCAATAACTGAAACACCTGTTGTCAATATATTGATGGGAATAAATGCCACACAATTGTACACAATGACTGAACTCTTGAAGGTTTAGAACAGGGGTAGCCAACACGGTGCCCGCGGGCACTTAGTCGCCTGCAGGGGCAACGTGAGTCGCCCGCGGGGCATGTTCTAAAATAGCTCGCCAAGCAAATCCAAAATGTATAAAATACACACAAAAAAAGGAAATGTAATTAAAAGAATCTACCCTATGCATAAACGAAACCTAAATCATAGCGAACTCTATCTACTTACTACAACTCTATATCTATCTAACACCCCTCCTTCCCCCACCCCCACAATGAATATCGACCAATCTCGTTCTTGCTTGATTTGCGGGACCAGCGTTGCAGTCGGGAAGAAAAGCAATGTGGCACCTCCCCGCTTCATAAGGAGTTTGACCGTGATTTTCCATCTGGCAGATTCTACACACACATCAGCCCCATTGAACAGCCTTGTCGTGCCAGCCTATACAGCACATGAGGGGCAGAGTTTTACTCTGTGTGTGTTGCAACTTGCATATATATTTATTGCATTTGACGCACACACACGCATGGCGTAATTTCCACTGGGGACAGGGGGGACATTTCCCCCCCACTTTTCGAAATCCCGTTTGTGTCCCCCCACTTTACAAATATGTTTATTATTATTTTTTAACGCAAGCCGTCATCGCCAGGAGGAGCACACAGCCTCTGTGAGCGAGAGAGAGAGAGAGAGAGAGAGAGAGAGAGAGAGAGAGAGAGAGAGAGAGAGAGAGAGAGAGAGAGAGAGAGAGAGAGAGAAGAGAGAGAGAGGGAGGAGAGAGAGAGAGAGAGAGAGAGAGAGAGAGAGAGAGAGAGAGAGAGAGAGAGAGAGAGAGAGAGAGAGAGAGAGAGAGAGAGAGAGAGCTAGGGAGAGCACACCTTTATCTATTTAATATAGATAAAGTAAGAAGTCATTCCAATGTGTACTATAGGACAGTAAAAAAAACAAAAAACAGTTTAAAAGGGGAGTGATTAGTAAAATATGCATAAAGAAAGAATGCTAACTAGGTAACATAAGATAAGAATAAACAAGTTTAAATGATTTGTTATTGGTTGTGATCATATTCTAAAGATGTTTGGATTATTGAAAAGTATACAGCTCCCTTTCATATGAGTGTTGAGAGCTGTATCCATAAATTCATTTTGTGCTCAAAGTGCACCAGATTGATGCATTTAACTTGGTGCATGCCCCCGGACCCCCCTAGAGGAGGTGAGGTCCACCCCCAAATAAAGCAGGTTAAAATAATTAAATTGCATACATGTTCTTTTAGTAAACACTGAAAACGGTTCCCACAGACCCAAACAGCACACAAAGGTTAAAGGTCAGCATATAATAATGTTAAAATGTGCTAAATATATACACTGAAAGAAAAAGGAGGAGTAAAAGTAGCCCCCGACTTGTTTTATTTTTTTAAAGTAGCCCTCATCCTAAAAAAGGTTGGTGACCCCTGGTTTAGAATCACCAAATCAATGAAGACTTTGAGCTGAAAGGCATTGCAACTACAGGAGCAGTTCTCATATTATCTTACCAATTGTAGGCAACTGAATGTTCTTCATTGTATTAGTGGTGAACAAATGTCATATTGTTGTAAACAATGATCTACGGGGTCCAAGTCAGGCATTTTGTAAGGCAATCCATCAACGTGCATAACTTAATTGCAATAGTATATCAATGCTGTTGTTTTTTCAATGACCAAAACACCTGTTGTCAATATCTCGATGGAAAAAGATGCCACATAATTGTACACAATGACTGAACTCATTGAAGGTTCGGAATTGCCAAATCAATGATTCAAAAGGCAGTGCAAACTACACGAGCAGTTCTCATAATAACTGTCATGCTCCTAGACTATTCTCATACTGACGTGGGGTTGTACGATCTGAGACTTACTCATTAAAAGATTATTCCATGTACAAAGATCCATGAGTGGTGGATCACTTTATTCAACAAAACACGCAAGAGGTCACTTTGTATGAGCGTGTCTTTGTGTGTGTGAGCGTTGTCCTTCTTTCGTTTTCATTTAGCCTTCTCCCTTGGGATTGTTTCTCTCCCATACTAAATATCTCTCGCCACTGTTGCATTCCGAGGTGCTCTAGTGAATCTAGGCTTTGGCTCCATAAATTGCTGTAGCATCTGGGACATCGCATAACGAGGTTAAGACGCGTCTGAGAACTGCTTAAAGCAGACAACCTGTCCTGACGGGAGGGAGCGTGGATTCCGTGTTGACATGAGCGTTCCAGCCTAAGATCTAAGAAATGTGCTTTAAACAAATTAAAGCAAAAGTTGATTTGAAACTGAAACTCTTTGAAAATTATTTAACTTCACATTCTTAATTTGTGTTTATCGACAGCATTTTTACAGTCCCTGCTTCGATGAGCAGTTATTGCTGCCCTTCGTCAGCACTGTGTCGAAGATTTCTCTTTAAGTCTAGGCACATCTTAAGCATTAGTGATTGTTCATTGAACACTGTTTTGCAGGTAATTCTGTGTAGGATGTTGATGTCATGCCTTACATGGTTTTGCAATACATTGTAGGTTAATAAACAGGCATCTACAGAAAATGTAAATCCTCCTTGCAGACACAGATGGGCACTTTGCACACATAGTCAGATGCATTTGAAGTGTTTTATCTCTAAAGATGCTCTTGAGTATTTTTTTTACATGCTTTTATCATTCAAGCACCAAAACTCTACTTCCTTAATTTATTGGATAAGCATTGCAAGAAGGTTACAGTATATACCAATATTGGCAAATCTAAATGGATAGGAATGGTGTAAGATATGCAGAGGTTAAAGCAGGTCATCACACACAAAAGTCAAGCAGGAGTTGATATGGAAATGCACTGTCTTGCTTGAGGACACTTGAAAGTCCTGTGTAGTTGCAAGCTGAAGTGCTCTCCTCCTCACTATGTGTCTTCGATTCCCAAGAGTTGTGACAAACAGACACTAAAAAGGTAAGAGAGAGAAAAATAATTGACTTTGAGACATTCAAATTCAAAGTGCCATGACACTGTTTGGTGAAACTGAATTGCTGAAGAGTTCATCTTGAAGACACATTTAGCCTTTTCTGTCTCATCTTTAATTAAGGAATGTAGCACTGATCCAACTGAGAGTGATAGACTTTAATTGCAGGGGAATCAGTTTGAATGTCAATGTACTGTATGTCACGGTGCAGTTTGCATGATATCTTGTGAAAAATCATTTTCTTGTATTTTTCTGGGAATGGTCACCAACATGAGCTATCAGAGAGACTGCTCAAGCCCCTGCAGTGATGAACCTGTTTAAGCAATACAACCATTTAGTTATGATTAGGAAACAAGTGTGGTTTGGTTCCAAATAGCCACTAAAGAGGGGTTACATCAGCACAGAAGTTAAGTTACAAATGTATATCCTGCATTTCTGGACATATCTATCTGCCCCAACCGTTTAATGTATGTTGCTTACTTACAAATTGGTTTAGGGTTGATTGTATGGGTTTGTATGTGCATTTCAGTGCATACACTTTTTAAAGTATACAATCAATGTATGAGAACAGTCAATACACAGTGTATATTACACACTCAGTGGACATTGATCTGATCCGGAGTGGTAAGGTCACGGTTTTTTGTCATCATAAGCAATGCAAAACGTTAATCATGACATCAGATTGTGTTATTGCAGTGTTCAAAGAAACTTGAATGCATTATACCATCATTATTCATGTTGTCACTCCACTTACTGTAACACTGAGGGTGTTTCTTTTAACCCTCAGATGCATAAGTGGGTGTTTTTGGTCCCGGTGAGGTGGTTTTCTTGAAGTATCTTTGTAATTACATTTTTTTATCATTTCATATTCCAGCTATTCCTCAAAAAACATGTTTTGGATATCATGCCATTCAAATTTTAAATTGACATTTTAAGAAATTGTAGTTTTTGTATTACTACCCCAAGCTTCCATAAGTGGGTCTTTTTGGACCCGGTGAGGTGGTTTTCTTGAAGTATCTTTGTAATTACATTTTTTTATCATTTCATATACCAGCTATTCCTCAAAAAACATGTTTTGGATATCATGCCATTCACATTTTAAAATTACATTTTAAATTGTAGTTTTTGTATTACTACCCCAAGCTTCCATAAGTGGGTCAAAAATGACCCGCATGCATTTTCTATGGAATCCTATGGGAACCTTTGATTCTTATCACCTGTGGCTGTCAGGAATACATTCACTGTAGACCACACAGACTACATCACAAGTGACACCTCTCAGGAAGATTATTTTACACAGCAAGATCTGATACCTGTCAGTATAATAATAATAATAATAATAATACATTATATTTTTATAGGGCTTTTCAAGGACTCAAAATCGCATTACAATATAAGGGAAGGTTAGGGTGGGGGGTATAGGACTATCAAACTTGATCAACCGGCATGGATTGATGGGGGGTGGGCTATGAGTAGACAAGAGGAGAAGAGATGAGTTTTGAAAAGGGACTGGAATACTGTGAGGGTCTCAGAATAGCGGAGATCTTTGGGACAATATGTTCAAAACGTTTTTTTTCAAAATGTAAAAAAAATGTCTAAAATTAGAAATTGTGAAAAATTAAATATAAAATATTTCTAGTGTGAAGCAAAATATAATACTAAATATTATACAAGTGATTTTTCTTAACCAAAATGACAAAAATGGCATAAAAACACATTATTCTAATACGGGTCCTTTTAGACCCACTTATGGAAGAGTGTAGGGTCCAGTCACTCGTGCATCTAAGGGTTAAATGTACTGTTCGTCACTTCTCTTCCTACTAACCTCAGTCTGGCATGTACTTATAATTACCACTAATTATGCCACCTACTGAAGCTGACATTGCCAAACAATGCTTTTGTTTTATCCTCATAGTTGGTAGTTGTGGACATTTGTCTATTGTGCTGTTGCAACACTAAAGCAAAGTTTGCAGTCAGGCATGCAAAAATAAACCTGACATGACTATTGTTCAGCCTGTAAATAGTGTCAGGAAATGTACAACTCAGTCATATTACGTAAAAGTTGCTCATAGTGCAGCATCCCATTTATTTGGAGTCCGTCTTTAAAAAACTGTTAGGGACTCGAAAGGAAAATAAAACTTTAAGTAATTTGGTTAATAATTATCGACATTTCTTCCTTTAGTTTGCCTTTATTATGCTATTGTCTAGTTGCAACATCAGTCAAACAAGTCATACAGTGGAAAATGTGTACGGAATTTGTATTTTGCTTTTTAGGCATAATGGAGGATATGAGGGAAAAACAAATACAACAATCTCTAAGGAGCATACGAGTTTGTATTCTTCATTATCGTTTGAAGCCAGGAAAGGCGTCACTGGAGCTGGGATTTGTTCCCCTGGAGGAACTATTTACCTCCGACCGCATTTATTTGTTTTTCCTAATTCTTTGCAAGTTGGTGAATGTGTTGTCTTTCTTGTTATGAATGCTTCATCAAAGTGGTGTTTAATTTACAAATGGAACCATATTCACCTCCAGGAAAACATAAATAGAAATGTATCAAAAAACACAATAGCTGTATGAAAGAAAGTCATTAAAATGCAAATGCACTGGACACAGTCCCATCTTGTTCTTGATTGTCTTTTTGACAGTCTATGTGCAAATATTTGAAATCATTTTCGATGAGGTTATGGTCCCGAAGATGTGTTTTTACGAACTCGTGCTACCAGCCCTGTTAGTTATTACAGATTGTGCAGACTGTCCCTTGACAGAAAAATTAATTACAAATTATTTACAATTATTTTTTTAAGAGACGTAACACTGGGGTAAGAGTGTTGACATGAATTCAAAGCTGAAAATGGAGGACAAAGTTTCTGAATATTTAATGACCGTCACCCCATACTAATCAAATGATTAGATTTGTTTTTAATTCACACTGTATTTGCATAATGCTCTTCTCTTATGCAAGTTAGGGAATCTAGCGTATACATTTTTCAAAATTCCTCAGAGCCAAGTTTAAAACAGATGCAGACACCTCCACAGCAAAATTGTAAGTGTTAATTTAACTCTTATAGAGTTAAAATCAACACTTGGTGTTTATATAATCCTCACCAATTGGGAGTTAAAGTTACACTTTGGAAAGTGTTAATATTTTAACTCTTTAATAGTGTTAATTATCATTTTTAACACTAAATTGTGTTATTGCTTTACACTGGGAGTGTTGATTTATATAATTTAGAAAGTTGTTCAATTACACAGGAAAGTGTATTTTTAACACTAAATTGTGTTATTCTTAGTATTATTTTTAGGGCTGTCAAGTTTTTTTGCGTTTTTAAAAAAATTAACGCCACTAATTATTTTAACCCGATTAACGCATGTGTATTTTTTGTCCTCGGCCGCCCCGTAGTTTCAGAGCGCATCGAGTTCAAAATACCATCTACAAGCTGATGCTGACAGCCCCGCTCCTGCCGCCCGCTTGCGGCAGACCACACTTCCACGCTCACCGGCAGGCCCGGACTGGCCATCGGGAGGACCGGGAGGGTGTGTGTATGTGTGGCGCGAGCGTGAGAGAGAGAACTCGCACACCTTACGTGTATTGTTGCTGTTAGCATCTGGTGCTAGCTAGCTGCGCTAACGGATATAAGGAGCTGTTTCAATGAAAACAGAGGAGCGACATTTCGCCGAGCACTTGACTTTATGCAGGTAGCCAGACAGTGGGACATTGTACGAAAAGTCAGCACTCAGCACGGATAGTGCACGCAACATGATTGCAGCGTCCAGGCAGCTCCCGTTCGAGCATATGCCTTGAGTTCCACATAGCCACACACACACACACACACACACACACACACACACACACACACACACACACACACACACACACACACACACACACACACACACACACACACACACACACACACACACACACACACACACACACACACACACACACACACACACACACACACCACACACACACACACACCACACACACCACACACACCACACACACACACACACACACACACACACACACACACACACACACACACACACACACACACACACACACACACACACACACACACACACACACGAGATACCTGTACATCCTGGTCCCTCTAAGGTACATTTAGAGCAGATAAAAAATGTGGTTAACTATGGACAATCATGCGATTAATCGCGATTAAATATTTTAATCGACTGACAGCCCTAATTATTTTACAATATTAATCTATGCACTGTACACACAAATAATTGTTACTATAAGAAAAACACAATCTCTATAGGTTAAATCTATTAGCTCCATTTACATTTAGATACATTTGTTGACTTCCACAAGACTTAAGAATATTTAATAAATCATTACAAACTCTCAATGTTGTCCTTTTTTATTCAACACTGCAAAAATTACAGTATCTGCACTTAACAGGCATCGTAAACATGTTACAGATAATGTATCTCTCTGCTCTATCCAGCACAGCATAATGCACATTTTGTTTTTCAAAAGAAACAACTGACAACTGGTCAGGAGATGTGACAAACAGAGAGGACTAGTTTATGTACACAACTATACAGTATATGCACATTTAAAAATAAAACAAAGGCACGACATATTCACTCTCATCTCCACCATAAGCACTTTGTAAGTCAAAGGGCTTATAGATTACAAGGCTTTCTGCTTTGATAACATCTTTTTCATCACTTTCAAATACTTTGTAGGCATTAAAATGTTCACTAAAATGGTCAACCACAAGCTTTTTCACAAGGAAGTAGATAGCACTATCAACTAAAAGGACCTTGTTTATTTTGCAAAAAACAGGCATTCCATCCTCAACGCAAATGACTAGTCCTGTCCTGTACTCTGTCTCACTGATTGTAACCCAGTTAGTAGAGAAGATGTCTTTTGGTACAGCAGCATGCAGAGCTTGAGAAAACCTCTCACTATCCTCATCCGAATTAAATGGTTTCAGTGGTCCATATGCAATATGGTTTAAAGGTGATGTTTCCCAATGATATCCTATGGACATTTTATGTTTTTTGGCATGTGATTTGGTGATGTTTTTGAAGTTTTTTATCTTGTGGTCATCCTCATTGTACACTGTCTAGGCATCAACTTTTTCGACCAAACACAGGCGACAGTAATGACGTGCATTAAACGATTCTGTAAACCCAAGAATTCCATGCATCCCCAAGTTGTCCCCAGTTATCTGACATATAGTGCCATGGACTTTCTCAGTAGAGAATGGCAAGTCAAGGCCATGACTTTCGAGTTTTTTGATGTCTTTAATCAGAGGCTGCAGAATAGGATCAAAGCCATATTTTGTCACATCTTCACTATGAAGCAGTGCAACCAAATGGATGTTCATCAAAACAGAGTTAAACATTGGTGGCAGATTTCTGAGGACAAAATAGAGAGCTCCCATTTTGTGAACACCCCGTTTTGAACCCAGTGGGTTAGCAGTTTCAAAGTCATCATAGTAAATCTGAATTTGTAAAGCAAGCTGTTGTTTAGAGAACAATGGATGTGTCTTAAAATGACTTCCGTCACAAAAGTCTTCATATCTGTCCGTTTTTGACACAGAAGTTTCCCCAAGCAATTTGCAAATGTCCGAATTCCGGCACATAAATTGGATTGTCTCCAAAATAGGGGTGCAACAACTAATCGACTTAATCGATTAAAATCGATGACCAAATTAGTTGCCAACTAATTCAGTCGTCGATTCGTTGGTGACGTCATCACGTGTGTTTCACAGGCAGTTCAGCTCCAACGTTATCGGTCTTTTTTATCGGTACAGGAGACATTTAAAACATATGTCATATGTATTATTGCTACATAAACATTATATCGCAGTTTTAGTGTCGCCAACTCCGTTTATAATATGCAATAAGACTACAAAATGCGTCTATGATGTATTTTCGATCTTTCCAATCCAGACGAGAGATCTCTCTCTCCCCCGTCTGTGTGCGAGGGGGCGGGGCAGTTTACACACACGCAGCTGCTACATGCATGCAACACACACACACACGGAGGAGATGGCGGAGAGAAGCGCTCCAAGGTGTGGTTAAACTTTACCCGTCTCGATGTGGACAATGCTCGTTACCAAAAGTGCAATATGAGTTTAGTATCTAAGGGCGGTAACACAAGCATTTTGTCTAAACATTTAGCAAAAGTGCACCACATCCAGACGAAGGAATGCACCGGGTTCGACTGTCTTTCTAGTAGCTCTGTAGCCCCATCCACGAGTAACGTTTCCACGTCAGGTGTTATGTATGCTAGCAGCAACACACAGAGTTAACTCAATGATTCAAACATGGGTTAATGATTAGAGGTAACGGAGTTATTTATTTTGTTAAAGTTTCAGCTATTCTGTTTACAGTTCTGTCATCAGATTATTTAATATGATTTGTTAAAACACTGTTGTTTCTTTTGATGTGAAATATTATTTATTTAATTTAAATAAAAAGCAATGTTAATTTTGTTCACAATTTGTTTAGTTAATTTACCTTATTTATTTTCAAAAGAACCGATAAGACTATCGTTAAAGGACCGGATCGATAAGCAGTATCGATAAAAGTAGTAGTACAGTTAAAACCTTAACGATCCGAATAATCGATTAATCGTTTCATTAATCGATAGATTAATCGATTATCAAATTAGTCGTTTGTTGCAGCCCTACTCCAAAATTGGAATGTAAACAAAAGTGTCTTTCACTGGAACTAGATCATATGTACCAGTTTGTTTATTTCGCCTTGTATCAAATCGATGTCCTAACATTATTTCTACTGGCTCAACAACCCCCCATTTCTGGTTGAAATATTTTGTTCTTTTAGTTTCAGTATTGAAGCTTTCAAATGGGTTTTCAAAATTCTCAAGACCTTCTTCTAATCTAGATCTTACAGGATCATCTGTAGGCACCGCAGACAGTATTTCTTGCTTAACTTGGGAGTGCAGTCCAGTGGCAAGTTCTTCCAAATCACTAACAATTGTTGAAACAAAACTACTTGCCATAGTACTTCCTTGGAGTTTAGCAACAATTGAAGCACAAATATTTTTGGTATGTTCTTTGTAGAGATTTGATCCATTGTCCTCAAAACACCCAGCATTTAGGCCATGTGTGACATTTGTTTGAGCAACATGTGAAGTACCTTGGAGACTGTGACAAATAGGTAGAAATGACTGAGAGTTTGCTGCATCACTACTTTGACATAAATCCCTCTCATGAACACTATTTAAATGTTTTTTGAAACCTGAATATGATAAAAACTGACACCTACAACGATCTTGTGCACAAACCAACTTAAACCTGCTGCTAGGATAGAAACTGTGATCCATTCTTAAATGGCTTACCAAGGACTGGCAAGTCTTGTGTACAGCTTGATATATGAAACACTTGTACATGTTTTGATCCTAGTTCAAGGGTTTTGCCCGCAACTCACGGATTCTGGGAGACTCATCTGTTGTGTTGATGTCGATGTTGTATACTGTTGTCTGGACAAATGTGTACAGCTGGACCAACGAATCCTCGTAGGACAGGTTGAACACATGGTGAGATTTGAACAGTTCGTCAAAAGAACCCAATGAGCTGGTGGCTTGGCATGGGATGAGCTGTTTGTCGATTACAATGTAGAAGGTGTCAATCCGGTTCCGGGTTCGGCCAATAGCAAGGATGTACGGTTGTTGACCCTTTCTTCCCCGCAGGTGCTCATCGATGCTGCAGCACGACTGAAAAACAGAAAAACAACATGAACACCGTAAAGTAAAAGTTTGGATAGTTATCCAGCAACATTAAAATGTTCAGTTTAGATTTCGCCTCCCTTTTCTTGCTGGGGGAAGAAAATAAGAGACATGCATACCTCAGTGTCTACCTCAAAATGCACAAAGTAAAGAGCACTAGCTATTTGGAATATAACACTGCATGTAGCTTACTGGTGTCATCGTTCTCTGCAAGTGTCTCAGCAGCGTTCAGAAGTCGACACAGCTCTGTTGACTGAGTCAGGTGTTTGGCTTCTTTGATAATCTTGATCTTGAAAGCAGTGTCCCACTTCTCAAAACATCTTGCAGGCTGTTTCAGTACCAAACAGCAGCAGGAAGTCTTGAGTTAGCTGTTGATTATACACATATGCAAATATATTAAGCATTTCATTGCTTACACCCAACCAAATTAAAGATTAGAGCTAAAGACTGGACTTTAAATTAGTAAAATGTAAAACTCACCAGTCCTTTGACATCTAAAAAACATGGAAAGGTTTTCAAGACATCTGCAGTTCGCTGTGGGTCACGCACTAAGTCTTGGCGATGTTGTAAGGTTATCTTCATCTTCTCGAACACACTTGCTTCATCGGGAGAGTGAACAAGAAAGGATAACGCCTCCCTGCAAACATCTCCATCAAGCTGATGAGGCACTGTGGGTGCTGATCTTGGGCGGTTCGGTCCTTGTGCTTGAGGCACTGTGGCTGGCACAGCCTGTTGACTGCGTGTTGCCCGATTCTTTCTGGACATGGTCCTGAGGCGCCATGATAAATATCCTGTGTTTTTTTCCCCATCGTAGAAGTGCTCCTGTTAAGACATTTTCAAAAATATTAGAAAGGTCTATCACTCATTTATCTTTAAGTTTTTCTGCAACATCATTACTAACTTCATGGTCAATTCAAATGTTATAGCATAGTATGGGGTGCATTTTTTATATCAGTATTAAAGAAACCAAATATGACACCAGATTTTAAGAAGTAACGTTCAATAAGTAATTCAATCATATAAACTTAAGTCCAAAGCTGTGTGTAAAAAAAAAGGTTTAAACTTACATAGCCTTTTCGAGAAAAGGGATCTTTCAGGGACGGAAAGACACTAATGATTCCCAGGGCATACTTCTTCTGTTTACGGGAAGGAATCCTCCTTTGGAGCAAAGACAAAACAAAAACTAAATCAAAATGCCCCAGTAATGTTGCTAGCTCCACACCAAAGTTCATTCAATGCCACACGTTTAGAACATCCATTAACATACTTCTTAATAAACCATTTTAGTTAGAATTTTTTTAAGAACAATGCGTTTCAGAAATACTTACCCATGCATTTCAGTCATATGGCTAGCCAATATGTTGACAAGCTGTCTCCGATTGCTGTGCTTCAGTGAATTTTCTGACTTTTACTCTTCCAGGACATCATCACCTCCAGGTTTCTTAAGCAGCGCACTTTCTACCATCTGCTCACACAAGAGATATAGTTAAGTGTATATTTCGGTCTTCCAGGATAAAATCATTAGAACAACAACATATAAAATGTTTCTGTTCAGACCAAGGGTAATAAAAAAAGGTTTTTGGTAAAATGTAAATAAAAGGTAGAATCTATTTGATAATACAGTAGGTTGTACCAAAAGCCAAACTAAGCCAGTCTGGTTTCAACTACCGAATAACTCATTCACCATTTATACATTTCAAAAAAAGTCAGATTTGTGAATCTCAGTTCAATAAAAAGAGTGAGCGTTAAAAAAAAGAGTTTTGCAAAACCAAATTTGCAAGTGGATGCTTATCCTTATGCTGAAATATTGTTTCTTTGGTCATCTATTTTGTCACAGTAGTCAGTCAGGGACATAAAAGGGTTCTAGTTCCACAAATACAATGTGTGCAGCATAAAAACCTGAAACCTACCTTCACCTGAAATGCTGCTACATACTGTCAGGCAAAAGTCAGGATTGGCCTCTATCAATTCATGAAGCATCTGTTCATCCATTGATGGCAATATGTTTGTTGAAACAACAAACTGACCTTGTTTAACACAAACATGGGACAATCAAAACCCAACCTACATTGTATTAATTGTTTTGGCAAGTGGATGCTGACCTATTGGTTGCAAGTATTGTTTCTGAGTTAATCTACCTAGTAACGATCAGACAGTATAGGACATAAAGGAGTCTCATCTTTACACGTTTGTGCAGCAGATTATGCAGATAAACTTACCTTCACCTAAAAAGCTGTCACGTACTGTCAGGCATAAATCGGGATTGGCCTCCATCAGTTCAAGAAGGATGTCTTCTTCCACTGCTGTGTCAGTTTCATCAAAGATTTGAAGTTCAGCCGCATCAGAAAGCCCAAACTTGCTTTTGACTATAGGAAGATTCCCGTGACACCAGAGAAAAATACAAGAGGCAGGTTTTTAACTGTACATATATGAATGACAATTTCATTAATCTAAAGTCATGATTATTATTATAATCAATGTATGCCAAATCTACACAGCATTCTAAATACTGCATCTTTAAGCCAAACTACTAAGCAAGTTAACTCAGATGAGGGAATTTGGAAACGGTTTCCGAAATAGGAAGCATATTTTGGAAATCAAAATAAACTAAAAAAGGCCTGCAGCAAAAATCATATTGTCCCGCTGGCCAAAGCTAATAAAGTTATCTAAATAATACCACATAAATCCTTTTGCTTCTGCAAAGCTGTACATTTTGTTACACAAGATGGCTACTCACCTTCATTGATGAATTCCAAATAGGTGAACCCCAGATTTAACCTGATGTACTACTTTTGGTACTTTGGTATTTTACCTTCAGCAACATGATGAGTCTTCTTAAAGAAACCACAATGGAGATAATGTTAGCAGTTAACTTTTTTTAGCTGCCACATCTAAACATCTAAAAGATTCTGTCTGGAACAATATAGCTTCTTTTTTTTTTAAATACGCAACCACTCATTTAAATAGGCTTAGCCTCTTCATGCAGATTTTTGTGATCCAACTGTACATTAATTTACTGATATAAAACGTGTAAGCACCTCCTGTCCTCACCACGTGTCTAACTACAGCTAACCAGCTAACGTACGTTAGCTAAACAGCTATGGCTTGATTAGCCTCTCAAATCAGTCTTCTTCTCATTCAGAAGCAGTTTTGGCACTTAATAAAATGGGACATGTTGGTTAGCTAATTGCCATAGCCAGTGAGCAAGTTAACAAGCTAGTTAAAAAACGGGGCGTTAGCATAGAGCTAGTGATAGCATCGAGCTAGCGTTAGCATAGATCTAGCTAGCAGCTAGACCATGAGTGGTAAGAACAAGAGAAGACAACGTAAAACAAATATTGAAAATTGTAATAACCGTTCCAACATCAGTAGCTATCTATCTTTACCTTAGTCACTTGCGCTGACAGAACTCAATGGCGTTTTTGGAACGTTTTGGCTAACACAGCTGCAACTCATCTCCACCTGATTTCCCGCTTATGGTCATGGCTGCATGCAAATTACACATGACTTTGCGAAAAAAGCCTCCACACCAGCCTTGACACATTTGAGTCACACCCTACATGACGTTTATACATACTTTTAATACAAAAATGATCAGCATAAATGATTGAATATACCTGGTCCTTACCTTTTTAAATAATGTAGGCTCCCCTTCCAGACACAGGTTGTTCTCCGCCATGAGATGAAGAAAAAAGGCCACTAAAACCGGAAGTGTAATTAACTCCAACTAGAGTGCATACAATCAACTCCCTTAAAGAACACCGGCCTTAGAGCTTTTTCAGCACTGCAAGTGTTAAAAGAACACCCAAATCAACACTTATCAACTCGAAATAATTGACACTGAAAAATCTACACTATTTCACACCACAGAATTTGCTGGTTGGTTGGTTTTGAGCTGGAAGAGGTAAATCATATATGGTTTACCTCTTCCAGCTCAAAACCAACCAGTTGCCAGCCGCTGGGAGCCCCCATCTGCCCCTCCCTTCCACGTACTGTTTACTGACGTGGCGTATCTAGATTCTGCAATAAATACATCCTTTCATTCAATTGCAAGGTGTCACCATGAGTTAGCACTTCTTTTACGAAATGACAAAAACCAGTTGAAGTACACTGAGGAGTCTTTGGTCTTTCTGGTTATAATCAAGTGTTTACATGCAGTATATTGTTTTAGCAGTGGCGAGCCGTCAGGGCCCTCTATGCCCACTCTGAGGGCCTAAGATATTCTAAAAAATAATATTTGAAAACATTAAAAAAAAAAAACATTTTCTTTTAAATATATTTTTTTTAAATATTTTTTTAGTTAGATTTTTCATTAGTTTTACCAAAATAACTTGATTTAATTGTATTTAAAATAAGATTTCCAAAGAAATAAATCCTTCGAATCTGCCTGTTCAGTTTCTGTTGGAATGTGAAGGGTTAAATGAAAGAAGCTCCTTTAGCCGTCTCTGCGAGTTACTGTGAACTTAGACGGGAGAGCTTGTTGGTCCCTCTGTACATTCACAGAGGGCCCGCTATAGAGATACTGTGAACTTAGACGGGAGAGCTTGTTGGTCCCTCTGTACATTCACAGAGGGCCCGCTATAGTAACTCAACGAGAGAGTAATGTCAAGTGACAGTACAATTGACCAATCATATCTTCCCTCTAAATGGGTGGGCTTTATTTTCGCGGACTTTATGACAAGTTCCGCCCGCTGTGAAGTCTATGCAAGTGGTGCAGTGACGCGTCCTAAAACCCGGAAGTAAGCTGCTGGTTCCCTCCACAAAAAGCAATGGGATTTCTCCAGAGGATTTTGGAAAATAGCTCGAAATAAGGTCTGTGGAAAACGAACCTGTTAGATAAATGCACGTTTTGTTCAGCCGGATAATATCCACATGTCTGCCCTACTTTTATAATTTTCGAATCATAACTCTAATCGATAGATTTATGATCGATAGATTTATGATCGATAGATTTATGATTAGCATAAGTTCGTTCATGATGGCTCATGTCAGTGATAGTGATGACATCGTTGCGAAATTATTAACCGAGTCATTTTCAAGATTGAGTTACAATGATAAACTGGAGTGGCAAAGGATCAGCTGCATGACCCGCCATCAAGTGCTTCATCCAAAAGGTAAGGAGGATGGACTTTGTGTTTAAGTGATTTGATCATCAAAGGTAGGCCTGAGTAATTTTCAATGTGGGCCGCCGTGCCGACTTCATTCATTTTGAATTGTTACTTGGCTGTGGGTGCCCTGTCATGATAGGTTTAATATAAATGGTGTTGTTTAGTGTGGTAGAGGGTCGCTGTCATTGATGCGTTTTGCACCCCGGGCCGCTGTTTTGATATTCCGCTGAAGTATACGCTGTGATGTAATAACTCTTCTTTTTTCTTTTTTTTCGAGGGAAGGGTGGGTTTCAGAGGGCCCAGGTATAAAAGTCACGGCTCGCCACTGTGTTTTAGTAATATATTGGTAAACCCATCCTGGTTCTGACAATATTTAGCATTATGATGTATGTTCATATCCCGTGATATGGTAGATTAATTATTGATTGATTGATTGATTGAACTAAGACAGAACTGGATCTGTGAAAGTTGTGGAAAAAATAATAATACTCAGCCTTTACTGTATATTTTAACTATTACTCTAAATAATCTCTCTCTATCAAGAAAAACGCTGAAGCGCTTTCAGGCTCAAGGAAAGATTATGTGGGTTTTTTCAGTTTATCGGCGGCTCCCTCTGAGTAGAACTCAGGAATATAGTGATCGAAACATGATGGATAGATTTCACATTAGCACTACTCGGCAATCTGTTTGGGCAGCACCCAGAGAGGTATCCATTCACTCTCGGCTATGTGGGCGTAATTGTGATTGTACGTAACTATTCAATATGTCGTGCTTGGTCATAGCACGCTGGGGAGCAATTTGCTTTAATCAGTTTTCCACCAGGTCAGTTATTCCAGAAGCAATCACAAAACTCCAGACAATTTGACATTAAAGATACTCTTGGCGCTTCGAGTTCATTTCCTCGAGAAGGGATTAATGTTTGTTTCCATAATTACAAGTAGATGTAAATGACTCGATAGTCTTTATTTGACTTTTACAATTGTTAATTAATAGCAAAAAAGTTAAGACAAAGACAAAATGCTATAATAATTAGTTGATTATAAAGCTGATAAACAAAAATGTATTAGTTTGGACTATTGATAAATCGTATAATTCATTTATCAAGGGGAGAACTCTCTAACCATCTAGGGAGCTTGGAAAAGGCTTGGATAAAATAAGAATGGTGAAAAAACATCTCAATCTTCTTGAGAATTTTGAAAACCATGGTATTGGACATGTTCAAGGACTCTTAATCATCATATATTCATGTTCTTGTCATTCAGGTTGTGCTTTCAGTACCTTATTTGGCTAATGCTTTCCAAATCCTTTATTCCTCTCACTATTTAGGACATGGATTGAACACAGAGAAAGAAGACAGACAGGATCAGAATCAGAATACCTTTATTAGTCCCACAGAGGGGAAATTTGCATCGTTACAGCAGGAAAGAGCCACAGACAGCTTAAAGTGCCAGTGAAGTGCATTTTTTTGCGCCAAAGTGAAATGGCAGTTTCATTTCTTACATATAATTGTACCTGTTCATGGCTAAAATAATTTTTTAGGAAGTGCGAGGGACGAGATAAACATCGCAAATTTTTCAGAGTCTGAGCCTACCGCTGCTGCAGACGATAGCGGCTGTGACGTCACAAGATGGGCCCAGTTGTGATTGTAAACATGGCGGAGCCTTCGGAAAGTGATACTGGTGCGAGAGAAATGAGTGATTTTGACAGCTTTTCGGACAGGATAGATGAGGAAAGTGGCCATGGAAGTCAATTTAGTTGAGGACAATATTTTGTCATAGATCTAGAGTAGATCTACACACAGGATTGGCCATCACCTGATCATACATTCATCTGTTCATAGCATGATGCAACATTCATGTTCACATGCAGTGTTGTACTAGTTACTGAAAACCAGTAACTAGTTACAATTACTAGTTACTTCACTACTTACACCAAAAAGTAATGCGTTACTGTGAAAAGTAACTTTTTAGTTACTTAAAAAGGGCACCCATTAATGCCCTTATACTGTAGCCTTCATTTCAGTACTGTTATTGCATCGGAGAATAATACAACCTGTTGATCAACTTGACATGCATTTGCATCACTGAACTCTGCTAAGCAATGTGGTCTATACAAACAAACACAAAGATATGTTTCAAAGTGCCAATCCAGCCGCTGTTGCTTAGGTGGAGGTGGAGTGGCGTCGGATGAGTCTGGGTCTGTGGTCTTAGCTACTAGCTTCGTCCCAGCATGTTGTTTCTGCAGATGTTTCAACAGATTTTAATTGCTGTTTTGGGCAGTCGATAGGATCTTTGACCCGCCAAGACACAACTTACATTTAACTAAAACGTTCTTTTCTTTGTGCTCGACAAAAGTGAAATAGTGAGAATATCTCCAGGCGGAGAAACTCGACTTGAGCTCTGCCGCCGCCATGATAGTCTTGTTAGTTAACACAAACACAGTGGCCTTTATTTTTCATAAACAATCTACGAATCTACGAATCTACGAAACAATGACACCAGCCACTCACCTTCATCTTTTGGGAACAGAAACATCGCCACTTCGGCAGAATTGACATTACCACAGCCAGCGGCAATGCATCGCTTCCCGTGTGTTTTTCCTCCCTTTTTCGTCACTGTCGCCTCCATTGTCAGCTTTTCTCGATTGGCAATCACTTCCAGTCGACTGCGAAACACTTTCCAATCAAATACTCGCTCAAAAACGTTGGTAAATTCGACTTTGAAATAGAGACAAAATGAATGGTGGTGAATGTAAACACTTCGGCTTGGCCCATCTTCTGACGTCACGCAGTAGATCGCAAGCCACGCCCACGAAGGCGGAGGTCGACTGCGAATTTCCCAGCGGAAAATTCAAACTCGTCAAATTCGTTGCTATTCCAACATCTTTGATATGGGTTCCAATGGACAATTTTGGTCATTACTATACGTATTAGCATAAAAGATCATGCACCGTCGCACACTTCAGTGGGTCTTTAATGTTACATATGTTAAAAAAAAGTACTAATTTATGATATAATAAAAAATATAATAAAAAAATAAAAGTAAAAAAAAACACTTTTCAAAATACAAACCTGTAACAGTTCTTAGGATTTAGCAGCCAGGTATATATTACACAGTTATTAATGGCATATGTATATAATGTATATATGCACATATAGCACACTGTAGTTTGATGGTATTTAACAGCAGCAAGTTACACACTTACAAAATACAAAATGCAAAAAAACACACCTTGTAACGGTTCTAAGGATTTAGCAGCCAGGTATAAATTACACAGTTATTAACGGCATATATATATTGCACATATAGCACATATGCACATAGTTGATTGGTATTTAGCAGCAAGGGGTGATATAGTCTGTGTTGTGGTGTGTGTAGGGGAGGGGGGGTCTACTAGGGGCTGTGCTGGGTGTATAGTCTGTATAGGATCAGCTCAGTTATTCATTGCCAAAAGAAATGTGTCTTCATAGGACTACAAAAGATAGACTGGTCCTTTTAGTGCTCAAAAGCAAAACACAAAGCAAGATGACAACTTTGAAATACTGACAATAAGTGGGAGGAAAACGGGCTGATTAAATATCGACAGCAATCATGAGAAAGTTGGGAACAGGTGAGCAGGTGGGCGGAGGAGGTCAGGTGACTGGAACTGTAGGACAGGGGTTATTGTAGGGCAGCAGTAATCATCTAGGTGTGGTGGTGGGCAGGAGAATGTCAAAGGACATCTTCTGGACAGAATTGCTAAGACTTGGCTGCACAAATGTTGCTAGACAAATAATGTATGTATAAAGACTATTATATAAAGCATTGGAGGTGTTATGGCAATCCTTATTACAGCGTATTTCTGGCTTATTCATTAAAGTGCCGTGAAGTGCATTTTTTTGCGCCAAAGTGAAATGGCAGTTTCATTTCTTACATATAATTGTACCTGTTCATGGCTAAAATAATTTTTAGGAAGTGCGAGGGACGAGATAAACATCGCAAATTTTTCAGAGTCTGAGCCTACCGCTGCTGCAGACGATAGCGGCTGTGACGTCACAAGATGGGCCCAGTTGTGATTGTAAACATGGCGGAGCCTTCGGAAAGTGATACTGGTGCGAGAGAAATGAGTGATTTTGACAGCTTTTCGGACAGGATAGATGAGGAAAGTGGCCATGGAAGTCAATTTAGTTGAGGACAATGTTTTGTCATAGATCTAGAGTAGATCTACACACAGGATTGGCCATCACCTGATCATACATTCTGTTCATGTAGCATGATGCAACATTCATGTTCACATGCAGTGTTGTGCTAGTTACTGAAAACCAGTAACTAGTTTACAATTACTAGTTACTTCACTACTTACACCAAAAGTAATGCTTACTGTGAAAAGTAACTTTTTAGTTACTTAAAAAAGGGCACCCATTAATGCCCTTATACTGTAGCCTTCATTTCAGTACTGTTATTGCATCGGAGAATAATACAACCTGTTGATCAACTTGACATGCATTTGCATCACTGAACTCTGCTAAGCATGTGGTATTTACAAACAAACACAAAGATATGTTTCAAAGTGCCAATCCAGCCGCTGTTGCTTAGGTGGAGTGGCGTCGGATGAGTCTGGGTCTGTGGTCTTAGCTACTAGCTTCGTCCCAGCATGTTGTTTCGCAGATGTTTCAACAGATTTTAATTGCTGTTTTGGGCAGTCGATAGGATCTTTGACCCGCCAAGACACAACTTACATTTAACTAAAACGTTCTTTTCTTTGTGCTCGACAAAAGTGAAATAGTGAGAATATCTCCAGGCGGAGAAACTCGACTTGAGCTCTGCCGCCGCCATGATAGTCTGTTAATAGACACAAACACAGTGGCCTTTATTTTTCCTAAACATCTACGAATCTACGAATCTACGAAACAATAACACCAGCCACTCACCTTCATCTTTTGGGAACAGAAACATCGCCACTTCGGCAGAATTGACATTACCACAGCCAGCGGCAATGCATCGCTTCGCGTGTGTTTTTCCTCCCTTTTTCGTCACTGTCGCCTCCATTGTCAGCTTTTCTCGATTGGCAATCACTTCCAGTCGACTGCGAAACACTTTCCAATCAAATACTCGCTCAAAAACGTTGGTAAATTCGACTTTGAAATAGACAAATGAATGGTGGTGAATGTAAACACTTCGGCTTGGCCCATCTTCTGACGTCACGCAGTAGATCGCAAGCCACGCCCACGAAGGCGGAGGTCGACTGCGAATTTCCCAGCGGAAAATTCAAACTCGTCAAATTCGTTGCTATTCCAACATCTTTGATATGGGTTCCAATGGACAATTTTGGTCATTACTATACGTATTAGCATAAAAGATCATGCACCGTCGCACACTTCAGTGGGTCTTTAATGTTACATATGTTAAAAAAAAGTACTAATTTATGATATAATAAAAAATATAATAAAAAAATAAAAGTAAAAAAAAACACTTTTCAAAATACAAACCTGTAACAGTTCTTAGGATTTAGCAGCCAGGTATATATTACACAGTTATTAATGGCATATGTATATAATGTATATATTGCACATATAGCACACTGTAGTTTGATGGTATTTAACAGCAGCAAGTTACACAACTTACAAAATACAAAATGCAAAAAACACACCTTGTAACGGTTCTAAGGATTTAGCAGCCAGGTATAAATTACACAGTTATTAACGGCATATATATATTGCACATATAGCACATATTGCACATAGTTGATTGGTATTTAGCAGCAAGGGGTGATATAGTCTGTGTTGTGGTGTGTGTAGGGGAGGGGGGGTCTACTAGGGGCTGTGCTGGGTGTATAGTCTGTATAGGATCAGCTCAGTTATTCATTGCCAAAAGAAATGTGTCTTCATAGGACTACAAAAGATAGACTGGTCCAGCTTTAGTGCTCAAAAGCAAAAACACAAAGCAAGATGACAACTTTGAAATACTGACAATAAGTGGGAGGAAAACGGGCTGATTAAATATCGACAGCAATCATGAGAAAGTTGGGAACAGGTGAGCAGGTGGGCGGAGGAGGTCAGGTGACTGGAACTGTAGGGACAGGGGTTATTGTAGGGCAGCAGTAAGCATCTAGGTGTGGTGGTGGGCAGGAGAAATGTCAAAGGACATCTTCTGGACAGAATTGCTAAGACTTGGCTGCACAAATGTTGCTAGACAAATAATGTATGTATAAAGACTATTATATAAAGCATTGGAGGTGTTATGGCAATCCTTATTACAGCGTATTTCTGGCTTATTCATTAAAGTGCCAGTGAAGTGCATTTTTTTGCGCCAAAGTGAAATGGCAGTTTCATTTCTTACATATAATTGTACCTGTTCATGGCTAAAATAATTTTTTAGGAAGTGCGAGGGACGAGATAAACATCGCAAATTTTTCAGAGTCTGAGCCTACCGCTGCTGCAGACGATAGCGGCTGTGACGTCACAAGATGGGCCCAGTTGTGATTGTAAACATGGCGGAGCCTTCGGAAAGTGATACTGGTGCGAGAGAAATGAGTGATTTTGACAGCTTTTCGGACAGGATAGATGAGGAAAGTGGCCATGGAAGTCAATTTAGTTGAGGACAATGTTTTGTCATAGATCTAGAGTAGATCTACACACAGGATTGGCCATCACCTGATCATACATTCATCTGTTCATAGCATGATGCAACATTCATGTTCACATGCAGTGTTGTGCTAGTTACTGAAAACCAGTAACTAGTTACAATTACTAGTTACTTCACTACTTACACCAAAAAGTAATGCGTTACTGTGAAAAGTAACTTTTTAGTTACTTAAAAAAGGGCACCCATTAATGCCCTTATACTGTAGCCTTCATTTCAGTACTGTTATTGCATCGGAGAATAATACAACCTGTTGATCAACTTGACATGCATTTGCATCACTGAACTCTGCTAAGCAATGTGGTATTTACAAACAAACACAAAGATATGTTTCAAAGTGCCAATCCAGCCGCTGTTGCTTAGGTGGAGTGGCGTCGGATGAGTCTGGGTCTGTGGTCTTAGCTACTAGCTTCGTCCCAGCATGTTGTTTCTGCAGATGTTTCAACAGATTTTAATTGCTGTTTTGGGCAGTCGATAGGATCTTTGACCCGCCAAGACACAACTTACATTTAACTAAAACGTTCTTTTCTTTGTGCTCGACAAAAGTGAAATAGTGAGAATATCTCCAGGCGGAGAAACTCGACTTGAGCTCTGCCGCCGCCATGATAGTCTTGTTAATAGACACAAACACAGTGGCCTTTATTTTTCATAAACAATCTACGAATCTACGAAACAATAACACCAGCCACTCACCTTCATCTTTTGGGAACAGAAACATCGCCACTTCGGCAGAATTGACATTACCACAGCCAGCGGCAATGCATCGCTTCCCGTGTGTTTTTCCTCCCTTTTTCGTCACTGTCGCCTCCATTGTCAGCTTTTCTCGATTGGCAATCACTTCCAGTCGACTGCGAAACACTTTCCAATCAAATACTCGCTCAAAAACGTTGGTAAATTCGACTTTGAAATAGAGACAAAATGAATGGTGGTGAATGTAAACACTTCGGCTTGGCCCATCTTCTGACGTCACGCAGTAGATCGCAAGCCACGCCCACGAAGGCGGAGGTCGACTGCGAATTTCCCAGCGGAAAATTCAAACTCGTCAAATTCGTTGCTATTCCAACATCTTTGATATGGGTTCCAATGGACAATTTTGGTCATTACTATACGTATTAGCATAAAAGATCATGCACCGTCGCACACTTCAGTGGGTCTTTAAGATCACATGGTAAGCCATATGATGTGTGTTATTGAGTTGGGTCACACAGGTTTAGAGAGACAATGGTCGTTTTGAATTATCAATAGATGTATTCAATTTAAGTGAGCTGATGCCGAGGTCCTAGGAAGTGCGAGAGGCTACTCAGAGATAATACACTTAAGTCTTTGTTAGTTAATTACTCCTAAAGACGTCATGAGATGATGACTTTTCAACATATAACAGTATAGCTTTCAGAGAGAAAAACATGTGACGGTTATGTGGTAGGCTGCATGATAACATGTGTGTGTGTTCATTGCAGTGGCTATATATGCTGTATGATTGTTGCTACTGGTGGGGGACATTTCTGTGATTGTTTGCTGAGAAGCAAGGTAAATGTTTCCCTATTGTTATTTGTTGTTGCGCAACTAAATAATAATTAATCTCAACCATGTTCTGTGTTTGTGTTTTATTGATCTCTCTCTGTGTTAACATTTAAGGTGGGGTAGTGGTGGTCTAATGGATAGTGAGGTGGGCTGAAGATCGGAAGGTTGTGTTCAAATCCCACCTGGAACACCACCACTAGTGTGCCCTTGAGTAAGGCACTTAGCCCTTAGTTACTCCAGGGAGAATGTCCCTGTAATTGGTAATTGTAAGTCGCTTTGGATAAAAGCGTCAGCTAAATCAAATGTAATGTAATGTAAGGTTGGTGAGCCATAAATTGCACTAACAGAGGTAGGGCCCTGTTGATTTCTGAAAGTTGCTCAGTGTTGCATTATGCCGAAAAAGTTTGACTATCGTTTGTAAAATTACCTGGATTTTCCACATTCCTAGGGTTCATTGAGCTAGCACACTAATTTCCTGATTGCTTTGTCCTCACTGTTATTCACATGAATAAACAAAAACAACTCTGGATACAGCCAATAGTGAAATGTAGGTATAACTTCACAATCTCATGGATTAAATAAGGTTTTTCTTTTTACTGCTAGTAGTTGAAAAAAAAAGTTTCCCCAATGTAAGTCAAAAAGTATTTTTGGGTCTAATGATGTCTTGGGACAGGCTGGAATGTTATTATTCCAAACCACAACCAACATGCATTAAACCCTTGTTTTGTCCCTTGGGCATGGGGGGGAGGTACAGATATTTATTACAGTGTGTGTGAGTTCCTACTAGACCCAACATCTGTTCATTATTGATGTAACAGCTCAGAGAACAGAAAAAGGGTAGACCCATGAGCATGAGTCACAGACAGGAACGTGAGAGATCAATACAAGTTTAATCAACTCACCAACGTTTAGTCGTTTTCAAATTTGACCTTGTTGAACTGACATTTTGTATTGTGGAACCTGTGGAGAGCTGTAAGCGATACCTCTCCAGTGGTTCCTCAATCAAAAATGACAGCTGTCCAAACTTGAAAATGACACATATGGATTAGGAGCTTTATCTCTGTTCTCATCTGTTCTTTTTGTCCTCCTGACAATTGCAAGTACCATCTGTTGTGTTCAACTAAAATAAATAAGTCAAAAAAATCCTTGCTCAGGCACTTTCCTAGCAACCTAAAACAGTTGGTATCATGAATCTAATCTACAGTTTGCCTCTGCACTGTACCAGCTGGCAAAAAACACAGCTCCTACCACCCCCAGTGTGTAGAGGATATTAGATCTGTATGCCTCAAAGCTGCATCCCTTCAGTTCATAACTCAGGCTTTCCATTACAAATGTGTAGTCCCCCCTCAAAGCCAAATGTGACATTATACAACTCTTTCCGCAAGCATTGATCTTGAAAATCGTTGGGAGTTCCCCTTTGGGCAAAAATGACAACATTCGCAGCTTCAGCTTCTGAATGGTGAAGGTTTGGACTGTTGTGCGACAAAAAAATATAAGAAGATATAGAGCTTTGGCCTGGGGAATGTTTCGCTATTGCTTGTATTTTATTTTTACATTTTATAGATCATACTATTCAAAACAAGTAAATGAACAAATGAACCAATAGACTATCCGATGATGGAAATCGTCATTAGTTGTAGCCCTACAGTAAAATATAATTCCTCATGCATCCGTGAGCATCTACAGGGCTGTTTGTCACAGCTTTTCTTTGTAAATTTGAGCCTTGCATGTGCGTGTGTGTGTGTGTGTCTGTGTGTGTGAGTGTGTGTGTGTGTGTGTGTGCGTGCGTGTGTGTGTGTGTGTGTGTGTGTGTGTGTGTGTGTGTGTGTGTGTGTGTGTGTGTGTGTGTGTGTGTGTGTGTGTGTGTGTGTGTGTGTGTGTGTGTGTGTGTGAAGTCCTTGTTTACATCTGTTCCAGTGTGCTGGGTTCATTGTGAGTGAGCATTTATTCGATAAAGGCTTAGAGGGATTTGAGATGAATCTTGTTTCTCTGTAGTTTGCTGCTCCCTGTTTGATTTTTTGTTGAAAGCTGGAAGAGCTGTGCAACATTAAAATGATGTGTTGGGAGCTTTGTGTCTCTCATTTGACCCTTCCGCTGATTTATTTATTACTTTATATGACCCATAGCTTTGCAGATTTAGAAAAATATGTATCAATAATCACTCCAAATACTTTTGTCCTCAGATTTCAAAATTCGATCAAGTTCTGATCCTGATGCTTTCTGACAAAATGTAGTGGTTCTATTCCAATCTGCTCATACATGCCTCATACACAATAATGTCACCTTGCAATGAAAGCTTCAGTTTCAAGAAAAATCCTGTTTTTATCTCCCACACATATTCAAAATAACCCTTGGTCTTTTGAGAAAACCAGACTTAATTACATAAACAGTAAAAGCTGAAAAAGAGCCAATTATTCACCTTTTTAAAATAAAAAAGTATTCGTCAATGGATATTTGAAAAATGTTCACTTGCAATCACTCACTGACCCACACCTGAGTCGGAATTATGTGCAAAGACAGGTATCATAAAAACCCTACAGTATATTGTCCGCTAGCGTTGCATTGTGAGGCCTGCAGTAACCTTGCATGGAATGTCTAATGCTTGGAAGCAGTAAATGCTTGTGGAAATTAGTCTCCGTCAAGCAAACGGGCTATAATTCAGCGGAATTTGTCATGTAAGGATATGTAGGATTCCCAGCGGAGAGATAAAATGCTGTACCTGTTTTCTGCCAGATTGATAGTTATGACATAACGTTACATGATATCCTGATACTATTATCTGATGGCGCTGCCAGCTGACGAATTATGGAGAACACTGGTGTCTCTATCAATATTCACTCTGCGTCCTGAACCGCTACCAAGCAGATGGCTTTGCTGCTCTTTTACATAAACCCACCAGAAATTGGTACAAGTCTTGCATGCAAAACACAACGCTGGCTCGTATAATGGGGTGTCACTCTGCATAATGTCCACATTTCTGATGGATTTGCACTCATAATGGATTCTTAATTAATGCTTGTACGTTTTGAAAGGCGCCAGTTCCTTAGCAAATTATAAGGCTTTCTAACCAGCCCACACTCGCTTTGTTGGAATCAATGGACGTGAACGCGATGATGGCGGCACTGATGATAACAGCTCTATTTAGATTCCTGTGTGTCTGTGCAGGCACCCGTCTGCATTAAATCTATCTGTGGCATTGAAATATCCTGAAATGTGGGCTGAGAGCGTCATTTGTCTTAAGTGTCAAGGCACTTGACATTACGGGTCCTCTGGCTCACATCTCAAAAAGAGGTTGACGGGAATCTGCCAGGAGAATAGGAGACATCTGAGACAGGGCTGATCTGTCAGAAGTCTCTTTTTCATGCAGTTTAAAAGTTACCCACGAAAAATACTTTCTGGGAACTTGAGACCAAACCTCAACTGTACAGAGTTGCATGTCTGCATAATGAGCAGATGAACAGATTATTCACTGAGCATGATAGGCTTTGGACAATTGGATCCAAAGTGGTGGGATGGACGATTGCAAGAGGCACTTGATGATGGAAATGATTCTGTGTAATACTCATTTTCCTACATGTCTTACAAAATGATCTAACTCTGCATACTTTCAGCGCCACATAATTTCCCGATATGTCAGAATGGGTTTTAAGAAAATACAAATTGGTGCAAATTGCAGTGAAGTACAGCCTTTCCCATTCACTCCCCTCTTGGTCAAAGCAATCTAGGAGAGAAACTTGCACCGCTGCTGTGTCTCATAAATGTCTCGCCAATGATTTATTTCCGTCAGATACCCATAACGCCACCATTGTGTCAAACTCATTCACTCTGATCAAGGAGCAATTTCAGCAGATACACCAGAAGGGCTTTTTTTTATTTCGTTTTTGACATTTTCGCCAATATGTCTGACATACAATATATGCAAATTGGACCTCTCTAATAAGCATCTTCTTTGGTTCAATTGGTCCAGATTCTTTTTCCCTCTCATCTGACAGTCTGCACGTCTAATTTTGGTCATGAAAATAGCCTTATTATTTTCTTGATAAGGGCATGCCTATTGAGATGTCACTATTCGGCTCTCGCGGTGCAATCACCCCATCCATTCAATTTGGATTCAAAATATCACTTGCACTTTTCCCGGGAGATTGTTACCTCTCCAAAGCCTTTAGATGGATGCACAGATGCACGCATACACACACACACACAACATCGAGCACCTCATCATTGTCAATTGGAATAAGACTTGAATGATGGATGGTTTTGCGATGTATTCAAGGCCAAATGGGAACGCTGAGTTCTCTCACCCTAGCTCCTCCAATTTCTTGCTCTGTGCTCTGCCAGGAGGAGGATAAATATGTGCTGTTGATATTTTTCTCATGTGAAGAAAAAACAACAGGTGGTGTGAGTAAGGTGTCTGTGGAAGTCACTTTTGCCACCTGTGGAGGAAGAGGATCAAAGACGTAACCGAGTCTTCTGCCCCTCGGGGGGTGCTGATATTCCCCCCCCCATGCACAGTCTCTGCCCTCCCACAATGGGTTTGTTCTCCCCGAGAGGTTGAAAAATGAACGGCGCCAAGGCAGATCTGAGGAACTGTTACCGAGCAGCTGCACTGTGAAATTGATATTAATTGAAATTGATTATTCAATCTGGGACACATGGTTCATTAATTTCTAATCTATCCCCTCAATAATATATCCCTCTCTCTAAAGCACATTTTACAGCTTTTAGCTCTTGTTTATGAATCAAAATGATTACAATGATAGCATTCCTTAATTAAAGCTGAGGCTTTCCTGCCTCGTCATTATTTAACAGAATTTCATGCCTCTGCTAAAAGAAAAAAAAAGTAATCACGCTAAAAGAAAAGAAGGATTAGGAGTAGGAGGGAAATCCTCATTTGAACTTTCTCCTTTGCATAGAAATGTTTGCACTTTCTTAGATTCGTAGTGATTCATTTTGATGCAAGTGACAAATGTGTTTTCTAATCTACTCGATGTGTCTGTATTTTTCTCATAGCGGTACTGGCTTGTTTTCATCAGGGCAGAGTTGGGAGGGGAAGACAGAGTCCATGAGATGATATATAAGCCTGTCAGGTGATTTAACAAACCCTTTGGCAGCAACGTCGAGGTTTGGGCAGCAAGCTTTATCAGATTTTCTGACCTACAGACTCACCAAAACATCGTTCAGGTTAGCTCCGCTTTTTTGTTATTTTTAGAATTTACACACAGCCATTTCCTATTGACCTCCAAAATGACGGCAGACACAGTTTCTGTGTCCCAGTTTTATTATATTTACCAATATGATATAAAAAATCAAATTTTGACTCTGTCTTAATCAATATGTAAAATCAAAATGTAATGAACGAGGAACAGCTTTCTTCTTTTCTAAAAAAAGACAAACCATTCAAGCATGTAAACAGAGTTGTCATGGAGATTGAAAAGTTGTGGTCACATTACGACTTGCTCGAAAGCCGCAACACAATGAGGAACAAAACTCAGGGTTAATGGGAATAAACCAAATATTTTATTATTATCACACAAAGAAAACTTGGGCACGCAAAGACAGGGCCATGTGTCATGGTGTGGACACTATGGAGGGGAAAGATGGAGAGAGAGACTGAAACCTCTCTTTATGCAGGCCTTGATTAGGGATCACCTGAGGGAGAGGCTGCACTTGCAGGGAGACCATCAGGGGAAGAGGGGGAGAGACACAAACAAACACACACAAGCCAACAAACTGACACGTAACAGTAGCCTGCTGGCCGACAGGTGCAAACATGCTACAACGACCGAAAACGTTTCAATTTGAAGAAACACACTGGACTTTCAAAAATGTTGCAAATATAAAAACTGTGTCAAAACACATGCACATGTAGAAACATCTTCACCAACTTGAAACACACGTGCAGCATTTAGAAAACATTCACCATCTTGACGAAACATGCACAGGCAGGGGCGGACTGGGACTACAAATCAGCCCGGGACTCTCGACCGGCCCACTTGGTACCGCAAGTAATTACCGCTAGTAAATTGTCAACCGGGGGGGGGGGGGGGGGTGGGGGTGCTGGTGACTTCTCCGACCGGCCCACATCGTCCGACCGGCCCACTTCAGTACCGGCCCATCGGGATTCGTCCCGAACGTCCCGATGGCCAGTCCGCCCCTGTGCACAGGGTTAACTGAAAAGGCAAATATACTGACCAAACTCTTACAATTATGAAAAATAATAGCTCTGCGATAGTGACGGTGGGCCGACTTTATAATCCCTTAACGCCAACAAGCGCTCGGGTCCCAGCTGTGTGCGTCACGTTTAGTGTCCCCTTTCCGTTGTGTTTTGAGCTTCTTGCAGCATTTTGTATTTCAATTGTTTGTATTTCGCAGCGTTTTATTTATGCTGCACATTTGTTATGAAGTTGGTAAATAAGTTTCTTCTATTCCATGTGTTTTGGCAATTTTTTTTTTTTTTTAGTTGAACCATCTTTGAAACTGCAGCGCGCTCGCAATGGACGTGTTTTTTGGCTACGTAATGCGTTTGCACTTGTCGACCAACTTTCTAGGTAATCTGGGATTTGGACTTAACTGTCTACAACAAAACTGCTAAACCTTTGTAAAGTTGTGGTTTCTTTGGAGCAAAATACTAATTTGAATGCAGGCAAGGTGTCATGTCTCGAAAGAATATTGTTAAGTTATATTCTTTAAATTAGCTTTGTCATGTCCCTTTGTCTTGTGCCTCCCTGTTTATATTTTTGAAAAGTCATTCTCCCTCTCGTTTCAGCTCACTTGTGTCTCCTGTGTTTGTGATTGTTTACCCCGCCCTGATTGATTCCACCTGTGCCCCTTACCTCCTGTGTATATATTGTCTTAGTCTCCACCTGTCTTTTGCCAGTTTGTCTCTTCTCATGACTCAAATTACCAGCGTACCCTCAAGCCTGTGCCATGTTTGTTATTTTTGTTCCAAAGCTCCATATGGAAGTATTTTAGTTGTTCCTCGAAAGATTGATTTTTTGTACTCTGTTTTGTTACTGTGAAATACCCAGTAAAGTACTTTATTTTTGCAACCCTCTGAGTCTGAGTTGTGCATTTGGGTTCATACCTCTGACTTCAACCCTTGACACAAGGAATGCTCTCACCACTAACAACTTGGCTACAGAAAATTAACACAGGCTTCTTCACGCAGAGTTGCTTGCCACAATGCAGCCTGATTGGGCGTTGATTATGTTTGTTGGTTCAGCCTAATTATCCCAGCAGTTTGGTACGCATCTCCTCCCTCTGATTGCTGATGCATGTCACCACAAGGTAGCAAGGCGAACGTCAACAGCGACATTTCAAGTGCCACTAAGGCACCTAATGATCATTTTCAAGCCCTTCAGGCGCCTCAGGATTTGATTTTGAGTGCATTTGTCATTGAAGGGGGAGCTTTTTTTTCAACAAACACACACTTATTGCATTTTCATGAACTTGCCTATTCTTGAATCATCATTCTGAAGGATGTTAACACCGGTTTGCCTCTGAAGTAATTAGATAAGTTATTTTCCATATTGCATTTACATAGGAAGTATCGTTGCGGAATTATGTTGATTCACAAACATGCTTGAATTGAAGACTTGTTGCATTTCAACCTGTGTTTATATTGTATTAAATTACGTAGGGTGTAGCAATTATGACACTGAATTAATATTAAGATAGATAGATAGATAGATAGATAGATAGATAGATAGATAGATAGATAGATAGATAGATAGATAGATGGAGGGATGGATAGATGGATATTATTTGATTTTATATAGCTGAGGGAAAAACACAGTCAAATCAACATAAACAGAAGCTGATATCGTTACATGAAGTTAAGATTTGTGATAATAGACCACAGGAACTCGATACGATTAAATAATAATTTCATTTGATCTTGTAATATGTTATTGATTTCTAGGCTTTTTCAATTAAACTCAGCCAGGGCAGGGATAGAAACAGCTATCTTGTATCATAAAGAGACGATCAATGTGTGTGTGCCATTAACCTTGATGAGTCATAAACAAATAAGCGTGTCCATATGAATCATATTAGGCAGGAAGGCTTTGGAGCAAATGTATTTAAAGCTCATATTTGAGTGTGTTTCTATCTTCTGGTGTGTTTATCTTCAATGTTTTTCTTGCATTTGAAGATTGATTGATTGATTTCTATTTTGGGTAAGAGAAACTGACATTGAAAGACATTGATGCTAAGTCAAGTAAGCAAATGAAAGCATAATGCACGGCTCGCCCTTATGTGGACCTAATTTTATAAAGAGAATACATGATTATACATACACTCATCAAATACATTTGTAACAATGTTATTACAAGGTTATTTTGACGTTATTACTGTCAAAAGGTTTGCATTAGAGTTCGATCAGTTCCCGATTTGAGCCGTTCTGATGAACAAGCCTAAACTGGTTATATTTGTTTAAATTGGGTGAACTACTATTTGTCATTTTGACACGGTGGTGCAAAGCAGACATCAGCAACCTGTTCTAACTGCGTCACAGAACTAACAACTACATTGCGTGTGTCATGCTAGAGTCAGGTAACATGATGAAGATCACATTTAAGCAGTGGTGAAAGTAGGGAAGTTGTAAAAATGTGATGGTTTATAGCACCAGCCTAAATCTTTTGATGGCTTGCTGCACATGGGTGCTAGCTTTTAGGTGATGAACAGGTGGCGTTTAAAAAGAAAATGCCTGGGGGGTATTCATTGATTGCAATCTGCCATCTCTCTGCTGGATGCAACTAAATCCTGCACACTGGTCCTTGAAATAAAAGATGTGATTACTCATCCCACCAGTGCTTTAGGAAACCCATCAAACAGTAGTGGCTGTGACATCAGTAATTGCGTTAATACTGTGTTAAGAAACATACCTATCAAGAGTTGTTACCCTTTTATAGAAGGAGTACGTTGGTCTCCCTACCTTCAAGATACATTGTGTGTTAAGCCCAATTTAAATGATTATATTTGAAAGTTAGCATTATTAGTGAGGCGTGTGGTGCAGTGGGTTGAGCGTTGGTGTTCAGATCAGGGGCTCACAGGTTCAAACCCCACTGCAGTCAGCATGTCGTTGTGTCCCTGGGCAAGACACTTCACCCCAAATTGCTCCTGTGGGGATTGCCCACAGTATTGAGTATGTAAGTCGCTTTGGATAAAAGCGTCTAACAAGTGACATGTAATGTAATTAGTCTTACATTTGATTAGCTTTAAAGGTCACCTATTATGCAAAATCCACTTTTTCATGTCTTTTATACATAAATAGAGTGGTGCAGTGACGTGTCCTAAAACCCGGAAGTAAGCTGCGCATGTGTACCTTCCGGTTCCCTCGACAAAAAAGCAATGCAATTTCTCCATAGGATTTTGGAAAATAGCTCGAAATAAGGTCTGTGGTTGACACACATTTAAGAGACGGATCACGTTTTGTTCAGTCGGATAATCTCCACATGTCTACCCTACTTTTATCATTTTCGAATAATAAATCTATCGATCATAAATCTATCGATTAGATTTATGATTCGATATAAAGATATTCTGAAAGTGTCAGGAAAAAAGATTCTCTCTCTTTTTGTCCTGATCCATTTATATAAAAATTAAAATGAGCTGATAAGATTGTGGCCACTTTCTGATGTCATAATGGTTTTTTGGCTTGTGTAACCATTAGCCAATCACCAACCAAGGTAACACTCCCCCCCCACCCCCACACCTTATTACCTGAATCTCCTCCTAAAGCACCATGGTGTTCTTTTTAAACAAATATCTCTCAGAGGGGCGTGGGGAGTGGCTCCTTATTTTCATCTAAAGTAAAAGACGGAGAATCAGCACTTTTGAAACAGGGCTGCAACAGAGGGGTTTGTGGGATGCTACAATGATCTGTTTGGTATTTCGAGCCAAACACTTCAGAGACATGTTTGTATATATCTGAGACCTATAATATATTGATTCAAAACAGTATAATAGGGGAGCTTTAAGTCATTAAGCAATACTTATTCAAGCATCGCAGTACTCCATGGCCTCACTTATCCGGAAAAAAAGTGCATTTCACACTTTACTCTTATAACACACAGACGCAGACATAGACTATAGTGCAGCGTATTTGTCAAAATTTGACACAAATCCAAATATTTCATAAATGACCTTGTGCAGCGCCGGTGCCTCAGTCCTCTGATGAGTACGTGTCACAGCAATGGCTTGTCTAATAAGTGATGCATTTGAAAGCCTGGCCAGAGGATCCCTAAAGCAATTATTTTGTAATTGATGTAGCAACATAAAATGGCTCTCAATGGGCCAGGCTGATTAGGTTGTTTTTTTTGTTGCCGTCTAGCCGCAAGCCTCTCACAAACAGTCACTCACCAGGTGGAATGACACCACACAGTCACATCCAATTATCCCATTAAGCCAGACCGCATTCTCGTGTGTGTTAGTGTGTCTTTCATCTCGTCTCTAAATGTCTGTTTGCAGTCCAGAAGGGTTTTCTTATTAATATTTAAGTCTGATTATGGGCTATCACTTGCATTGCTGCACAGTGGTGAAAACAAACACAGACAGAGTTGATTTCAGAGCATTGAATGCAATCTATAATTTATTGTTGTGAAAACTCCCAGAAACAATTTTTCTCTTCCTCTGAGCCCCCTTATTTTACTTCACAGCACTCGCAGACGTGTGGACTCTCAGGAGTCAATGCAAATGTCCTGATCCACATACTCCGCTTACATATTATAATAAAGCAAGTACAGCATCATACATTATGAATTCAACATTGTGTTAGATTTCCATGCAGCTTCCCAGCAGTACTAAACCCATGCATGCCGCACTGTGTGTAGCATATGCTTTAGTAATCTGACATTAATGATAATGCTCTGAAACGAGCACACAGTGTGCTTTGGATGACTTGTGAGCAGCATTTCAAGTCAAGTAACTGTGTTTGTTGTGCTGTTTTACCAGTGTTTATCATGGTGCCCTGTGTGATTTTTGAAGGAATATTTCCATAATAAAAGTAAAAGTGTTGTCCAAGCCAGTCCCTCTTCCTTCATGCTGTTTCCTTCCACTCTGTGTGCTTTGACTTGCAAGGCCACAATATCTTGTGTTTTCTAGGACACATCTTCTGTTGACTTTAGAAAGAGAAATAAATAAATAAAACTGAGTTGACATTGATTTATTTTAAGTTAGCTGGAGTTAAATGGGTTATTTGCAAATCGGTGTTGCTGTGCTGATGGTGGTGCTACAATATTTTTAATATGTTCATTTTAAAGTTCAAAATAAGGTAAAATAGCTTTAAAATGACAAGATACAACTTTTCAATGCTGCTTATTTGTCAATGCATGAGGGATAGTCCAATAATACAACATATACACTGTGGTGAAACACTTTTGAGAGACTTGTACTTTACTTGAGTATTTACATTTGTGCTACTTTGTACTTCTACTCCACTACAATTCATAGGTAAATTTGTACTTTTACTCCACTACATTTTAATGCCTTTAGTTACTTTGCAGGTTTGGATTAATGATGTAAAATAAATCAACACAATTTATAAGCTACTCTGCAGAAAAAAAGTCATTCAAACTAGCTGCACCTTTACCAGCTTTGATAAACTCATTAAATCATCAATAATAATCACAACCTAATATAATACATATTATTCTGAAAACAGCCATCTGATTATTGTTGGTACTTTAGGTATATTTTAATGCTCATACTTGTTTTACCTGAGTAACATTTTGAATGCACAATTTTTACTTGTAACAAAGTATTCCTACACTCTGATACTTCTACTTTTACTTATGTACAATATCTGTGTATTTCTTCGACCTCTCCATATACATCGTATAAATAATGACACACACATTTAAAAAGTACTAAATTATCTTTTAAAACTCGTACATTGATGGTTTTTCAGAATAATCATTTATTTGTACAATAACAAGGTTACATTTACCAGATTTGTATAGCGTGTTTGCAATATGAACATTTGACGGTATACTATAACCAAAAATATATTCATAATTATTTATGATACACATTTTGTAACATGCCAGTATATTTTACTTTTATGGTTCTATCTTTTTTTAACTTCATTTTACCAATTAACATGCATTTTGTGATATTCCTCCTAAAAACTAGTATTGCCATGACTGCTTTATCTAGTAATCTATTTTATAATTAAAACTGAAAAAAATTCTAGTCAATTTAAAATAAGTTCACCCCAACCACCAAAACTTTTTTCCTTCATACTATCTCCCTCTTTCATTCTCTGCACATCCACAGTCGATGCAGCCTTCTTCTAATGAATAGCATTCATCTGGCACCCTGAGTAACGTCATTTTACAATGCATCATAGCGGCTAATAAACTCAGGATTGATTTGTGCTTATACAAAAACACATCAGGCGGAAACCATCACATCAGTAATAAATTGATGCTGATCTGGTCCTGGGGACGGAGCAGCCAAATGCCAGGAGAATTGTATTTATTTTTTTTTTTTTTTCTCGGAGGCTCCTCGGTGGTGCCATCGATCTCGCTGCAGCAGAGCCTTTTGTTCTCTGGAGTAATAAAGCAGCGTATTGATTTATTGGCAGGCGACAGTTACCTTTTGCCTCCTCCTCCTGTTCTCTGTTTCGTTTCACTGTCAGGTCCCTGGGGAGGAAAAGTTTGGTCGGTATGGAAGCTGTACACTTTGCTTCAGTACATTGCCCTTCTTGTGCAAAAACGCACAAGAAGGGCAAAATGCGAGCAGGAATTAATGAAGTGAGATGTGAGAGCAGAAGCAACCTGACTCAGCTAGATATCAGTCTTACTAAAAGAACAGAATGCCACAACCCTTTGTTTTTCTCAGCTTTCTTTAGTCAGAGTGATGACATGTCTTAAGTGTTCTCCAAATTAACTCCCCTGCCCTGTCTGGCTTCCATCATTAAATGAGAGTTTCCCTAAGCGTTGATTTAAGACGTTCAAGGTCAACATCAGAGTACATTTTCTGCCGTTGGGTAACATTTCCCTTCAGGCTCACTCAAAACCCAATGAAAAACCCAAAGTAGCAGTAATCACAAACCGAGAATTACATCGAGCAGGATTAAAGGTCAGAGCTTCTCTAATCAAAGGTTGCCTTCTCACACCCACTCAAACTGTCATAAGGAATGCTGCATTGAGATACTGTTGGAATAAAACATTACCATAATGCATTAATAACATCTGCAGGACAGATTTCTCTGGTAATTGCAATATGAGCAGGATGCTTTTAAAAAATCATAATTATGGGTACGCTACCATGGGATCTTTTTATTCTGATGGAGAAGGACCACATATTGTAGGGAGGGCAGATTTGTTTTTCTGACTTCCATTTCCACTTCTCTTTGCAAAACACCATCTATATCCCTAATTACTCTCTCTTTGCTGATGTCTAAAAAAAGTGTTGGTTACGATAAGTATAATGTTTTAGTATTTTACTCCTGAAAGCAAGAATATGCAATGCAAATGTATTCATATAGCACATTTTAAACCCAAAAGAATATTACACAGTAACACAATGAACGTATACTAAAAAAAAGATTAGTTTGCTGTTTTGTGGTTTATGCCATTCCTGTGCACGGAGATTTAAAAATAGTTTGCCAACTAGCTGCAGAACACTGTTTTTTGGACATTTAATGACTTCAAAGTTGGAACAAAGTCACCACACACTCTCACAAGCAATCTGTCACTCACTCTTCCTGACCTGCTCTTTTCATGGTTTGGTGAAGCAAACCATGTATAATTGACACGGCTGTGTTGAGGAAAAGACATTCTGACATTTGCTAACACATTCCGGCACTCGCACATCTCATCAAAGTCTACTCATCCATGTACAGCCTTCTTCCAACGTAACTTTTGACATGACTTGATTGGAGGAACAGACACATTTATGTGATGATTTGTAACCTTCCCAGGTGTTTGACTTACCTTTGGTCTTCACTGTCTCTAAGGCACAGATTAGGGGCTTAATTTTCGATGTAGTGTACAAAGGCATCAAAGGGTTTGATCAGTGAAAGAACTAAACATCCACGTGTGTGTATCTCATAAACAAAGAGTCATCTTGAGACATTATCAGCTTGTAATTAAAGTTGTCCTATCATGCAAAATGCACTTTTTGATGTCTTTTATACATAAATGTGTCCCCGGTGTGTCAGGGAACTCACAAAGTGTCAGAAAATACAACCCTCTCTCTTTTCCTCCCTACCCACATCTCCAAAAAATGGGGGTACAACGGAGCTGATCCAGATTAACACTCAGAGCTGACCTGTACTGGAGAGAGTATGTGTAAAAAAGCAGGAAATAAAAAAAGGAACTCACCTTGTGGTAAACCCGCAAGAGAAAAAGCTTTTGAGCTCCATGTTTGGAACATGATATGGCGTTTAATAACGGCAGCATTTAGCTGCATCTGAGCAGAGTAGACGGCCTTCTCGTCACAGACCTCACTGCTTGCCTTGCCGTGCTCAAAAGGGGGCGGGGCTAGCAGAGAATCAGCCATTCTATAACAGGGCTGAAATAGAGGGATGAGGGATGTCTAAAATGCATGATCTGTTTGGTATTTTGAGCAAAACACATCATAGACAAGTTTTTTATATATTTGTATATATCTGAGACCCATAATCTATGCCTAAAAATAGCATGATAGGAGATCTTTGAAATAAATGAGTAGAAAGACAATGAGTATGCCCATGACTGATACAACCTACACAGCCGAGCCTTGCTGTTTACAGTTTATGTTCAGACCCTGTGTCAGGGGCGGACTGGCCATCTGTAGAATCTGGAGAACCACAGAACGGCCGGTCGTCAAGGGCCGTTGACGGCCGGCCGGCCCTTTAAAAAAAATTGTTTGACGTCATCATTTAAGTTGCGCTGACGGCCGACAGAGGGCGACAGCGGCCGCTAATGCAGTTTTGTGGTTTTTATCTGTCAAATAATCACACACGAAGAAGAAAAAAGACCGGCCACACGAAGAGAAGAGATTAGACGCCGCGGCAGACAGGGAGAATGAAAAAACATGGATACAAATCGAAGAAAACGAAAAGAAAAAGGTGGGGCTGAGAAGGCAAGAGAAAAAAAGGTGAAGTCACTCGCAGGTGAAGCATATAAATGTCGCAAATCGACAGACCTTTTTGGCAGCAGCGCTGCTACAAGCACTATCATCAGCAGTTTAGAACAAGTGCAAGATGATGAAGAGAATGATGAGGGCGCGAGTTCAGATATACAGCCAGCCTCCTGCATTCATGATGAGGGACAGAGTTGAGCTGGTGGAAGAACCAGCTCAACTGGCACATATACCTCATTCACACCAACGCAACTCCGGTTCAAGCTCCGAGCTAGAGCTTTTCAGGTTCAGAACCGGTTCTTCGGTTTAGCTCCGGCTCTTTTCACACCGCTCAGAGCCCGACTGGTGCTGCGTCATTGCGTCATCGTTTGCGTCATGACGTAACCGTTTGCGTGCCTGCTTCATAAAGCCAAACCGCGCGGAAACCCCTCACAGCTCACACCGACAACAACAACAATGGCCGATTGTGTTGAAGCGCTAGTCGTTTTGGTAAAAATCAGCGGTTGCCATCTCTTTCTGCAATTGTTGGAGAATTGCTTTGGACCGCGTGCTCCCCTCCAGCTTCCTCTGTACCTCTTCGGAAGACCAAATTCCCAGTAGGTAGCTGGTCTCTTCAGTGGACCACTGCTGCTTGTTAAGTTTCTCCATCGTTGTGTACAAACTGGATAAAACGCGCGCTTTTTGTTGTTGTTCGGGAGTTGATCCCGCCCCTGCCCCTGCCCCCACCTCGACGTAAGCGTGACGTATGCGGTGCTTTTGCTCTAGCCGGAGAATTTTTTGGTGCTTGAAACAACCGGATTCCGGAGCTAAGAGGCTGCTCCGCTGCGGTGTGAACAGGAAAACCCGGTGCTTTTCAAGCTCCAGCTCCGAACCGGCCCGGAAACATCGTTGGTGTGAATGAGGTAATACAAGTGCAAGGCAAGAGCAAGAGGTGGGTGAGAATTATCCCTTGAACTCAGTGGCGTTTTCTCCTGGAGGCCAAAGGAAGCCAGGCTTCCCCTGTTTTTTTGCATTGTAGTTATAATTTTAATAAATAAATAAAAACACTTTGTTTAGTTTCGGTAATTATTCTGCCGGCCCATCTCTCCCCCATTCTCATTGAGTATTTTACAAAGAGTGAAACAGCGCCCCTCTAGATGTTATGGTGAAACAGTAGATTGCACTCTCTGTTGCAAAAGGAGGTTAGCCGAAATTGGCTTCCCTTGGTGAAAAAAAATGGAGGGATTGACCAATCAGATGAGGCTCACGTCATGCCCCTGCCAACCTGTGATTGGTCAGGGCCATGCCAAGGCCAATCCAGAGGCGGCTGGCTTCCCTTGCCTCACAATCCAATCAAATCGCATCAACTTCAGTTCGTACTGTAACTGTCATCACCGCCCTTAGAAAGTAGCAAGCAACTGAAGCAATAGCAATATGGAGGGTGGAGATTTGGTGTATTTCATCAAAAATAATTTTACTAAACTTCCGCTACAGCAGCAACTAAAAATGAAATCTGATGACAGGCCAATGCCCAAACTGGAGCTGTGTACAGAGAGGAAAAAAGGAGCGAATCTGACGTAAAACTTTAAATAATAAACGGCGGATTTCTAACATTTGACATTTCATGTGGCCGGAATGGGTCAGTTTCCAGGGCTGAATTTTAGTCCCAGTCCGCCCCCGACCTGTGTCCAAGGTCCTGTGTAATGGACTGCTTTTAAACCTGCTAAGCCCCGAGCCTGTTTTTCAGGCCTCAGGCTCGAAAACACATGCCCAGAATAAATGACTATATCTTCACTTCTAAAAGGGGTAAATTAATAATCTTTGTTCTCAAAGCAATGATAACCTGTGAGTTCAATGTAGAAAAGTCAGAATCAATATAGACTTTGTTATTTTAAAGTAAATTCAGATTGAACATAGTAAAGAAATGTAAATTATAGTTTCCGTCCAAAAAAACATTACTTATAGTGAAAACCACCCTTGAATGATGGGATAGTAGCCAAAAACCTTTAGGAATCCAAAGTATAACATATAATAAGTACCCTGTATCAAGAATGATGCAAAACAAGTGAAATTGGACCTTTTTAGAGAGGTTTAGAAAAAAAAACCCACCTCTGGGTACATTTGGGTGTATTTGCCGTATCTCTGGAACCCATTGGCCGATTCTGATGATTGACACCAGTTTTTAACCGTTGGAGCCTATAGAATCGAGGGGAGGGGTTCCTAAATCCACCTAAACATTACCATTGAGGAGTTAGAGTGATGCGCACGCAGTTTGCCCAAAACCGAAAGCTCCGTTACACTCTAATGAAAAATAGGTGTATTGCCATAAATGTTATGATGGATTATCAGTAATCATTTCAAAGTGACACAGAGACATTGGAATAACCTTCAGCAGCATTTATATGCGTTTTAATGCCGTTGAACAGAACTTTTGATCAGAAAACGGCAAAGGTAAGACGTATTTGCTGTTTTGGCCCCTTAAAATGAAGTTGTGTGTTGTCTTTCCTGGCTTTCGCTGCCGTGAGTTCTGGTCGCACAGTAATGATACTTATACCAATGGAATCTGTGGAATCTCAGCTTTAATATGATATCTAGTGCAGATAGCATGAAGTATAAAATATTGCTACCTTGAGTTATGTGCTAAGTGCGTTAGCACTCTTTCGCTTAGTGCTAATTCAGAGGCTTGGTGTTACCCTTGTTTTCATTTAGCTAAAAATGGTTAATATCGTCAGTTAGCTGAGTTTCTTCCCGTTAAGTGGGTATGACACATTAATAGGTTATTAAATGCTAAGAAGCCCTGAGACACAGTTTCGTGAATATTGTTGTGTCCACGGGGCAATCGGGCTTAACAGGTTAAAGTGTTGCCTCTGCTTGAATTTTAATCTGCTGGTTTGGTAGACCTATTTCCCATGTCAATTACACAGTGTTAATTTCGTCAACGAAAACTATGACGAAAAATGTTCGTCAACGACCTTTTTTACATGACTAAGACGAGACGATGACGAGCTAAAAATAGATTCTTGATAACGAAAACTTTGACGAAATGTATATTTAGTTTTCGTTGACGAGACGAGACGGGACTAAGGTGTTAATGGTGGACTATCGGACATTCAAAATGCAGGGTATTTTCCCCCAATTGTCCGTCTTGTCTGTCAAAATGCATCTTACGTTTCTAACTTGCAATATCATTATTTCCGCTCTCTTCACTCAGAAGAGCGATCTCCCTGGCCGTGTCTCAATTCAGGGGCTGCGCCCTTCGGAGGCTGCATTTGTAGACCACATACGTCACTTCCGCCGAAAGAAGGGTGTCCCAATTCAAAAAACAGATGAGAGTCCTCCGAATGCGGCCCACAAATGCGGCCTACTTTTCCCCAATTTGAAGGATACATCCGATGTACACTCCGCGGTCTACCATATCCCAGGGTGCAATGCGCGCAGGGAAGAGTGAGTTTTTTTCAAGTTAAATGGCTTCCGGTCTCCCCAGCAGAGTGGATTTAAAAGCATCTGCAAGCGGAGGAATCACTAATAAATGTGAGTTTTGGGTTTTAACTTACTTTAAATTAACTAACGTCACACACGTCAAACCCAAGGGGCATTAAAACGTACATTTTCGTTAAATAATACGGTTAAATACGTGACGTTAGTGACGCTAACTAGCTAGCTGGACGTACTGCACTGTTTACCCTTATTTTTGATTCAATTCAGAAGTTTACTAAAGTCATACAGAGATCTTGGCTCTGTTATAGATAATTTATATTTATATTACATAAATGGACCAAAGTGAAAACATTTAGACCGGTATAGCCTACAGTACGGTGGGATTTATAAAATGCTACCCTGACGTGTAGCTGCTGTTTGCTTTATTTATTTCTCTGTTTTGCTGTTTATTAAACTTTGGGACAACATTACAACCTTTTTATTCAGCTCATGCTGCTTTGAGGTAGGGCTAAAAAAAAGCCTATTTTCAATATTTCCACCAGATTTGATCATCTTTTATTTAGGTTAAGATTTATTTTATTTATCCTAATCCCATAATAATAAGACAATCAAAAATAGACAGCAGCCTTTAGCTTGATGTTAGTTTGTGCCGTGCTGTCAAAGGGATGCACGTGTGACGGTCACTTCATCTCTTTAGTTAAAAACCAAAACAGTACATCATGTTAAATAATCCTTTAAGGATTGTTTGTCTGAAATGCTTAGAGTTACATTTTGCAATAATACTTTTGCAACCCTGTGTTTAATATGATTAATTCACTTTTTTGTTTATCTCTTGTTTTTCTCTGTAATTAGGACAATTCTGGAGAAATGGATCTGCTGGAGAAGGACCCCTAATCTGAAAAGTGCACAGCGGATCATCAGGACAGAGCTGCCATCCACCTGGACCCCCCGAGGTGCTGGAGAAGGACCCCTAACCACAGCGGATCATCAGGACAGAGCCTCCATCCACCTGGACCCCCCGAGGTGCTGGAGAAGGACCCCTAACCCCAGCGGATCATCAGGACAGAGCCTCCATCCACCTGGACACCCGAGGTGCTGGAGAAGGAGCCCTAACCCAGCGGATCATCAGGACAGAGCTGCCATCCACCTGGACCACGAGGTGCTGGAGAAGGACCCCTAACCCCAGCGGATCATCAGGACAGAGCCTCCATCCACCTGGACCCCCCGAGGTGCTGGAGAAGGACCCCTAACCCCAGCGGATCATCAGGACAGAGCCTCCATCCACCTGGACCCCCCGAGGTGCTGGAGAAGGACCCCTAACCCCAGCGGATCATCAGGACAGAGCTGCCATCCACCTGGACCCCCAGGTGCTGGAGAAAGCAAAACGGCGATCAGGAACATCCTCCACCCAGACCTCTGCTTACTGCCGTCCTACAGACTTGTGTCTTAGTTTCAGAATTTCATTTGTATGTGTCCTTTCTTTAATAGATATTAACGATTATAGCTTGAGTCTGTCTGATTCCCCAAACAGCTGCTTCTATATACTTGCTGCACATATAATACAAATAAACAACTCCATAAACACACTTTTGCTGATATTTGTGTTACTGCTGGTGATGTTAAATACATGATTGATTTCCTCTGTCTCAATGATGAAAGTTATAATAATAGAAGACATGAAGCTGCAGAGAGAGGATGGATATATTCTTACCTCTACTTTGTGATAAGATGAAAATTTAAAATAGTAATTGTTAAACACATTGTTTATTTCATTTACTGAGGTTTTAACCATCCAACATGTGTACATAAGCAGTGGAATAATAGGATATCTCTTGGTCATTAAACTGTCTTCAGTTCAGTTTAATTTTATTAATACAAAAAATAGGTCATAGAAAATGTTTAATTGTGTATTTCAGCAGAGCGGGGGTCACGGTGCTGCTGGACCTGGAGGTGCTGATCTGGTGTCAGTGGGACATCATCTGGGCTGGTTTAGGGCAAGAAGGAGAATATAAACTTATAATCACAGCTATTAAGATTAGAACACTAATATTGTTAAGAATCAATCTATACAACATGCTTTTGTTCATTTAAAAAACATTGTTTTATTAGTACAGAAAAATTAAGACTTATTTTAAATATGAAATAATATGATTAAATTACATCAGCTATATATAATTACTTGTTAACTTACTAATGTAACATTACTGGGGGCTAAAGGAACAGCTTAATCTTATTTACCTGCCCATGGTCCTCTTTATTTCATCGCCGTCGTGATCTCCAAAAAATGTAAAAGTAAAGTTGCTGGATCCTTTTCAGCTGAGTAAACTAATTTGCTAGCAGGCTGCTGGAGCAGCGCAACCAAACAGCGCGTATCACGTGACGTAAATACGAAGCCCTCAGTAGGCTAGACGTTTCGTAGGCCGCTCGGTCCAGCCTACCCGGTCTACGTGGGCTGGGTCCTCCGTGGACCGCGTAGGCTGCGTACTCCGAAGGTGCAGCCCCTGAATTGAGACACGGCCCCTGTGTCTCTCTGTGTGCGGGGGGCGGGGCCTAACACACAAAGCTCGTTTGCCATTAGTGTTTTCGCGGTAGTGCGTTGACACGAGTAGAGTAGTCTGTCCAAACAGCCGGCCAAAAGGCGTCATATTCAGTCGGAGAAATGCACAATTTTCGACTTCCTTAACTCTTAGCTCTGTTGCCCCAATTACGAGTAACGTTATCACATCAGGTGCGCAGAGGTGGGAGAAGTAGGCCTACTCAGATCTTGTAGTTAAGTAAAAAAAATGCCATAGTGTAGGAAGAGTTCCTCAAATAAAAGTATGATCATCAAAATATAGTTAAAGTAGCGACAGTAAAAGTAGTCATTGTTCAGATTGGTCCATTTCAGAATAATATATATGATATGTTTTATAATGATTGATCATTAAAGTGTTCTCAAAGCTGGTAAAGGTGCAGCTAGTTTGAATGACTTTGTATACTGCAGGGTAGCTTGTGAATTTACTCCAGGTGGAACTAAAGTCTGATTTAACACTTGATTATATTTCACATCATTCATCCAGATCTGTAAAGTAACTAAAGGTATTAAATACATGTAGTGGAGTAAAAGTACACCATGTAGCTCTGAACTGTAGTGGAGTAGAAGTACACAGTAGCAAAACATTTAAATACTCCAGTAAAGTACAAGTACCTCAACATTTGTACTGTCCCATTGATTCCGATTTCAGAAACCTGTATTTGCCTAACTGAATTGGTTTAAAGAGAGAAAACATTTTGACTAAAAGTTGACTAAAATGTAATTTTTCATCGACTAAAACTAGACTAAAACGTTTTGAGTTTTCGTCAACTAAAACTAGACTAAAACGTTTTGAGTTATCGTCGACTAAAACTAGACTAAAACTATGAAGGATAGAAATGACTAAAATGTGACTAAAACTAATAACCATTTTCGTCTAAAGACTAAGACTAAGACTAAATCAAAAACAGCTGCCAAAATTAACACTGCAATTACATAACTAATTCCTATAAATGAAAAGGAATATTTTAAAAGAAATAATTTATTAATACCCAAATCCTACCAAGCCAACTCCAGACTGGCGCATGGAAACATGGATATGGGATGTGTCGAGCCCAGTCTCACAAAAAAACGTGAAATAGCGACGTTGGTCGACAGGGCAAAACGTAGTATATTCACAAATAACCCTCTCAAGACGTGACATGGATAGTGTAGTGTCTTCTGCCATCCTAATCTCCGAAAAAATATTTGTTTCTCCGAATCGAAGGGGAAAAACACAAAAGCATTGTACACAATTTAAACCAATCAATGTTGTGTAATTAACAAGGATAATCTGGTGTTTTTGAGTTGATAAGTAGTGCAGATATCACTGTAAAATCAATCGACAGTAAAGAGAATACTTACTTCCGGTGGTAAAATCCTCCATTATCCAATGGGAATGGACGCTCACATTGCCTTTAAGTGCTGCCGACATGGACCGATGCGGTGCTTCCCTGAGCGTCAAATACCGCCGCCGATGGGAATACATTGCAATCAGTTGAAAGCTCTTTGCGTCCGTTTATGAAGCTGAAGGAGACTTGGCGCGTCACAACTGCACGCCATAGGACCCTGACCAAGCGTTGCTCCTGGACGTTCAGGGAGTGAGACTGTGTTGGTGTGTCAGTGAATTGTAATTACACAAGGCAATTTTGGAACCTAGGTGAAATACCTGTTTGGGGCAACCTGCTTTTAATGCAGGCCCACTCAATATTTATGGTGTTACTTTGTAGATACTAAAATAAATTTGGCAAGATACAGTAGCAATGCTGTTGGACTTCAAAAGCAGTGAATATGTTTTGGAAAGGGGTACATTTGCAGTTCTGCTATTGGGCTGCTTTCTAGGCTTGTTTTATTGGCCATTGAGCTGGTTTTGTCATACACACCTGGCAGCTCTGTTACGCACGAACCCTCACACAACCGATGTGATATTTTCAAGATGTTTCAATCACTGGTGGAAAAAAAAGAAAGATTAATGCACATATCTTGACTTGATCTTGACACATCAACAGAGGGTTATAAAGTTAGTTTTACTTCATGTTGTTCAGTCCGCCAACACTTTCCCAGACCAAGAGATCCAATTGCAACCGGCTGTTGTGCTGTAGGCTGCACACAGTAATTACAAGCCATAAACCCACACTAAAAGACAGTCTGGCGCTTACATGGCTAGTATGCTCGCTATCAAACTTGTACTCAACATTTAAATCGTGAAAAGCTCTGATCAGGTTCCATGAGTGGTGACCTTTGTATCAAATTCATCTTTTTATTAAACAGCTATGTGCTGCTGAAGCTGGAGTGCATCCATTTGCAGAGTGCTTCGTCTCATCACTTCACACTGACATACTGCCATTCGTTTTGAATTGACAAACGTTGGTCATGACCTGCGTTTGAATGAATGGGGATGTTAAGGTTGAGATAACGTCAGACTGTATTAATGCACCTCAGCCATTGGTTATCCCTAAAATGTAAATGCATGGAAACTATTGTGCTTTAATAATATAGTTACGTTTTTACTTCAGCTGATGCAAAGATTTGGGATATGGCAAATAAACTGGCATTATGCTATTTACGTTATTAAAACAATTTACAAAGGTTAGGGAAAGATGACTAAATGTTGTGGAAAAGACAACAACCAATTGGTGCAAAATGGCATGGCAAATAAATGCTCCTGTTTGCCTCCACACTGATACCACCGTTTACAACTTGTCTTGCATGCACATTTTAACAATAGTTGTTTGAGCTGCTGTGCACTCGGGTTGGACGGAAAGTGCTGTGTGCTGCCAGAGCTTAATTGGTATTTGGTCTCATCACCTTGTTGAAACTGGCCATGAAATAGAAGCAGCTCATCAGCAACACAATAGCAGCAGCTGCTGTCTTCTATCAGTGTCTGCACTGGATCTGTTTAGCCTTACTTTTGTGTGCACACAAAACATATTTGACAAAGCTTATTGCCAAATACAAAGCATATATTTTTGTGTAAGTGCGTAGTGTGAGGCACAAATCACAACACAGCTGGTGCATATCGTCAACTTGATTTGTGCAAAATACATTGCAGAGAGATCTTGCCAAACATTACCATTTCTCTCACTGGTCTTGAAAGTTTGAACAAATGGCCTACAATCCTGCCCTCAACAATAATGTGTTGTAGCTCAGGGGTTCCCAAAGTGGGGGTCACGAGACCCCGAGGGGGGGTCGCGAGATGATTAAAAAATAAAAAAATATTAAAAATTAAAAAGATTATATTTGTTATTATTATTATTATTATTATTATTATTATTATTATTATTATTATTATTATTATCCAGTGTTTCCCACATAATTTTATTCTATTTGTAGGGGCATTTGTTTTTGTGTCTAACATTGCTTTGTGCAAGTGACAATTGTTGTCGTCTTCTCTGTGAACGTTTTTTTCACTGTTCTTTTGCCATTTTGAGATTTAAATTTCCAGCGAAAGCTAAACCAAGAAGTGTTTTAGCACACCACGTGACGCATCTGAACAAATCACGTTGTCAGAATTTGACACCAGCCAATGAGATTTAGTTTTTTGGTTTAAGACCCCTTTGTACTTTCACGATTGGTTGCTGATACAAAGGAAATGACCATATTTGGATCCAATGAGATTGTGCAGGAGAGACGGAGCTTTCGAACGATACCTCTGATTACATGGTGCAAACAGCGGTTGCGGTACTTTACGGGGGGGAGACATTCTACAGATGGCCAGTCCGCCCCTGAAAAATGTCTATGCACACATTATTATTAATAATAGTAATACAAATCCGGTGTGTCTCACTCATTAAGGCGCCTTAATGAGTGAGACACACCGGAGTTTAGGATCTGTGGGGTTTGTATGTCGATGTATGGGAAACACTGTTATTTGTATTACTATTATTAATAATAACGTGTGCATAGACATTTTTCAGGGGCAGACTGGCCATCTGTAGAATGTCTCCCCCCGTTGACAATTCACTAACAACCCCCCCCCACAATTCATGTGGTGGGGGGGGCACAGTTATTTTGGGGGTCGCGGGCTGAAAAGTTTGGGAACCCCTGTTGTAGCTGACCTCTGCCTTTTACTCACTTCCAATCTGCATTGTGTAGTAGCCTAAATCACTGTATTTGAGATGTCATATGTACTGTAAACGATTGTCTTGCTCTGCCCAGATTGCATCATTTCAATTATACACTAGTTGGCCTTTGGATAACAAGTAATGTTTAACTTAAACAAGGGCTGTTTTTTCTAAAAGATGGGCAGATATAAAAAAAATATAAGTTGCCTTTGAAAGGGATATAGGAGAAATGTAGGCTTGTGTCTCAGTTGATTAATCATTACTAATGGAGTAACATGGAGGCTAATCAGTGTATCAGTTACCCCTCCAAGATCAGTGACAGCTTTAGATTGATGTTTGAAAAGACTGCTTACAGTGTATGCAATTACTTCATGAAATGTATGTAGAGAAAGCTAGCTAAATGAATGATGATAAATATTCCAACAGCTGGAATTTGTTATAACATGATGTTTTAATATCAATTTATCTACAAAATATTGACTTACACCACTGTATTCTTGTCTTCATGGAAAGTGCACTGTCACTAAAGCAAAAGAACATATAAAAGTTACAAACAAACAGACAGTACCATTTTAATTTTACCATAAAATGTCCATTCATTTGGCACTGGTAGTTGCAGTAGAAATGAGCAGAGTCATATTGAAACAGGATAGTGAATTTGTAATGAAGAATTATTGTGTTAAAGAGTTTGTTCTTGTGCATTTTCTCGGTGATCCACCTCATACTCAATCATATAGCACTGAAAAAGGTTGCCACAAAACAGAAACCAAAACAACCCGATAAGTACAATCTTCAGCTGTCCACAGTCGGTTCTCTCCTGATTTACCCTACAGTTTGGTAATCCATAGACACACCCGTAAGCATCTCCACCCCACGGGCACTTCATATGTCCAGGAGTTCTCCTTGAGGCTGTGTACAGTCCCGACATCCCTCAAGTATCTGTTAACTGCATAACTTGGTGGTCTCATAATCCATTGTGTTGGGCAGACGTGAGCTGAAAGCCTGTAAGGTGGCATGAATGCGAACCACCTCGCTTGCAGTCATTTTGAGCCGGTGGCGCAGAAGACAAGCAAACAGGTCCAACCTCTGTTGACCAGGAGGGGACAGCCGGTTCACCCGGTCTCGAATTTCCATCAGCTGAAGCATGGCAGTGTCCTGGGACCCTTGGGTGTACGGGTAGTCCAGCTGCAAGATCAAGTCACGGATCGCCTCCGGATCAAAGTGCATGCTGTAGCCAAAGACCTGGATGCTGTTGATCTTCATATAACCCAGGTTCCTAGCGGGATCTGTCACTTCTAACGGCTCGTAATATAAGCTGTCATTCACTCCAGTTTGAGTCTTTATCCTGCTCCGAAGGTAGATATGAATGGTTTCAAAGAATGTCTTCCACTTGTTGCCCAGCGTCAGAGTCCAGTTATAGCACTCGAAAGGCAGGTCCAACTTGGTGGCCTGCCAGTCTGGAAAATTGATCTCATTGACAGGAATGTACCAGCTCTCTGAGTGGCTCCCTCCGAAGGGGTTGATGTAGAGGGTGAGGACAGGCTCCAGGGTACTGTTCTTTGTAAGGCAGATCTGGAGGGATACTCCCAGCAGCATGTGGACCATGTTGGACTTGTACTTGTTGCTCTTCAGCGTCAGCAGCATCCTTTTTCTCCACGATGGGTCAAACCAGCTGTTCAGTCGCATGTCATTGCTGATGAAGATCGCATGGACCTATCAGAGACGGACATGAAGACAGAATAGACTTACAGCACTCATGAACACAGTGAATACATGCAGAAGTTAATTGTATCAACATTTTTTTTTAAACTCGCAATCGGATGTTAAAAAAAAAGAAAAATTATACATACGGCATGGTATATATTTTTGCAATGTCTCATAAGGGGACAAAATGCAATAAATCTGGCTAAAATAGAAACAGGCAGATTACAGATAAAAACATGTTTTATGAAACTTTCGGAAAGGGTAGCAGGAGCCAAGTAAGAACCCCATTTTGTTGAGTATTTTTTGGGCTTTTATGTTATGTCAGAGTTATTTGAATGGACATGTTCCAACTTGCAAATTGAACTTTAGTTGAAACACACTGAAGGTTTCTCAATTCTCTAATTTCCCCTCCTCGACTCCTCGAATCCTCGGTCCTCCGGTAGTGACCAGGGGCCTCATTTATAAATGGTGCGTACGCACAAAAGATGGCGTACGCCAGTTTCTACGCACTGTTTGCGATTTATAAAAAACTAACTTGACGGGAAAATGTGCGGTCCTCCACGCAAACTCTGACCCATGCGTACGCACTAAGCACAAAGAGAGACGAGAAACTGCGACACTGTTGGCAGAAGGAAGAATGGAGAGAAATATGTGGAAATAATACCATAAATAAAATGTCACCCCCCTAAATACGGAAATGTTATTGATAACCCCTCGATTATGTTCTCTTGTTAAGAAATGTATTCTCATAAATGATGCGGTAAACAGAAGGATATAATTACTTTAAACTGACGCCGTTTTGCATTTCTATAGGTTGTATAGATACGAGCATGGTTTTATATACTATCATGTTTAATCATGTTTTATGCCGTTCGCCAATAGCCTACTTGATAAGTCACTCGTAAAACACAGGAGGTATGGAAACTAAGAACACCATATGTGGTAAATTGTACAGCTAATATAACACAACATTAGTTGTATTTCCTTTAACTGGTGGATTATGGATATATAGTTGCTGATCGACAGCTGGAACACAAACCACCAAATACAAAAAAATAATTCAGATCCAGTTGTCATGACTCCACTCCGGAGGGATTGCCCGATCATTTCTTACAGTTTCTCATCAAGGGGGTGTCTCCTGTCCCCGGTACAAACACACTGCCCGAGGAAGGTTAGGCTATGTGTATTTTTTTTGTCATTAACCTTTTTCGGACCACTTATTTATTTATTTTGGTGACGATCCGACCTCCATGCTGCTACTCTGGTTCAAACTGCATCCACCAAACAATATGAAATATCTCGACCTCCCCAACGTAACCAAAATCTGACACGGTGTGAGATGTCTTTTTTAGCTGTTCTGTCGTCATTTCCTGCGATCTTCTTCATGCAGTCAGTCAAAATTAATGAATGAATGGGCGTTTCTTTGACTATTTATAGGCAAATATGAGCGTTACGTGAAGCCCTCAAAAGCTGCGCCACATTTCGAGTTGATTGTGATTTATAAAGGGAAACCGGCGTAGGATGTGCCGTACGCAAGTACTGTGCCGGTACGCAGTCTTTTATGAATCGGAAAGTGTCGGTGCATATTTATTTGCTTTGTCCTACGTAAGCAACCTTCCCACGCCAATCCTACGCAAGGCTTTATAAATGAGGCCCCAGGAAATGGATTTCAGCAAGCCATGTTGAAGGACATCTAATTTCTCTAAATGCACCTCGAGGACCGAGGATCGAGCATCGAGGAGGCTCTCTGGAGGAGCTATAATTGAGGATACACTGATGGTTCCTCCGCGGCTCCTCCGCGGATGTATTTTCCGGCAACAGTGATGTTTCAAAGAGTCACGACGCACGGCCGGACTTATCTCAGCCAATGACAGCTCTGCATGCATCCCCTGGATATTATTTTATTAAAGGTCCCATATCATGGCCATTTCTACTGATCATTCCATTGTTGAGGTATACTAAAATAGATTTATATTGTGCAATTTTCCAAAATCACATTGGTTTCTCATACAGCATCTCTGTATAGTATGTGTATTCACTCTCTGTCCTAAACGGCTTGTTGGAGCTCCTGCACCCCCCTATGAGCCCAGTGGCCGTCTGCGAGACAGCGAGACACAGCGAAACCCAGCCCGAACACACACACACCCGCAGCCTGGCTGGGAGTTTGTCTATGTGCTCACACACCGACTCACAGCCTCACCGCGTCCCGCCGTCTCAGGGAGGAGAAATCGGCGGAGCTGCAGCTGAGAAAAGATTGAGTGTGTGTGTGTGAGGAAGTCTGTGGATTGGTCCAATCCACGGACTTCCTCACACACACATGCAAAGGCTCCGTGGATGTAACAGCTCCACGGATTGGTCCATTTGGACCAATGGGTCCATTTGGGTATGGGCACGTCACTGTACCCAGGAAGAAAAAGAGAAATCTCCAACGAGGCGTTCTGGGGCAGCATAGACAGGTATTTTTTTTGTTAGAGTTTACTCGCTACAGGGTGTACTTTGAGGGTTTGTGACTTTGCAGACCGTTTACATGCATAAAAACCTTCATTACACACAAAGGGACGGGTAATAACCGGAAAGCATGACATGGGACCTTTAACTGCTTTCATCACGACGCGATGTTTACAGTGAGAACAGCTGTGAGGTCCGTGAAGAAAGCAGAGCAGTGTGTATTAGATATCACTCAGTATAACAGGCCTACATTACTCTCTTTATTTGTATACTTTAGTTTAGTACAGTGGTTCTCAACCTGTGGTACGCGTACCACTGGTGGTACGCCAGCTCCCGCTAGTGGTACGCGGAGGAATCTGACATAATTTTTTTTTCTTTCTTTAAATAATAATAATTTCTTTTTTTTTTTTTTTTTTTTACATTTTATTCAACCTTTATTTAACCAGATGAAAAGATTGAGACAAAATCTCATTTACAATGCTGACCTGGCCAAGAAGACAGCAACGTTACACGTTCTTACACATAACACAGACATATAAAATACAGAGAACACAACTAAGTAAACAAAAAGACGAAAAGCAGTCACTACATTGTGCACATTTGGGACAGAAAGGTACAATACTTATTACTGCAAGAGCAGCTGGTGGTAAGGACCTCAACAACTTCAATTTAAAACAGGCTATAGGGACAAGTGCCATCAGTTTGAGGCTTGATTGAATAACATTAATTAAAAAAATAAATCATACTATCGAAATACTACAACGAATGAAAATAAGCTTGAGATAATTGAAACTGTGGTTTAAATAAGTTCTAATAGGCTATTGTTGTTTTTAGATTTAGAAAGAACATTTTTTTTTTTTTTTTCTGGCGTTGCCAATGACGACCATACTACCCGCGAACGATTAGCGAACGTTGCAAGCAAGCTAAAGAAAGAAGAAAGCTGAATGATGTTGTGAGAGAGGTACAGAGGAGAATATTACCAGCGAAAGTGAACAAGTGAATGAGGAGGAGGACAGTCATCAACCAAGCACAAGCGCAGGCTCCGCCAGCAACGCAAAAGTGATATGCACAGTCACAACGCTGTGATGGAGGAGAGAAGTGACTCAGGAAGAAGGCATTTGCACAAAGAATGGAGAGAAGGCTGTGACCGAGGTCAAAAGCTGAAAATGCACACACTTGTCCTTAATTGTTATCTTTTTTCTTTTCTTTTTTACTTTGCCACCACAGAAATGGCAATAGCAAACATCAGCAGACTGAAGATGAGCTATTAGCCCTTAGGCTCATCTGCTCCTGGAGGCTTTCATTATTATTGTGGAACTGAATTCCCAATAGGACATTCACACTTTGGTATTTGGTACATGTATGTACAGTTGTCATTTGTTGTGTGAGAATAAGTTATTATTTTGTTCTTTATATTCTCACTTGTGGTGTGTGAGTGAGTGAGTGAGTGAGTGAGTGAGTGATGAGTGAGAGAGAGAGAGAGAGAGAGACTGCCCTTTGTACATGTAGCTGTGGCTGACAATAAATAATGTTATTATGAATACATTTGCCTCCGAGTCCTGCATGAACTGTGCATAGACTCTATTTTAACATTGGTCATATGGTGGTACTTGGAGAGACAACTATTTTCTCAGGTGGTACTTGGTGTAAAAAGGTTGAGAACCACTGGTTTAGTAGATATCTACAAACAAAGAGTCGATATTTTTCTAAAACCATTAAGTGCTTCACATAATAAAATACACAACGGCCGTATCCTGATATATTATATGCTTTAGGAGCTGTAGGTGTGTGTGTGTGGTGCAGTGTGAAGGTGTGTGTTGTACAGTGTGTTTGTTGTACAGTGTGTAGGTGTGTGTGTGCGTGCGTAGAATCAGCGTGGTTTGGTGTCCTATGCTTACTTTTAATACTTGTAAATACAACTTTTGGCCCGTAATTTCATTTCCCCATTGTAGCGACCAGAGAGGGGGGGGGGGGGATATATCCAGTCTCTAATAGTGTTACGTTATTATAAGAGTGCTCTCATACTTGTTTGAATCTGAAATTGTAGATATTTATATATATATATATATGTGTGTGTGTGTATATATGTCCGCATCTGTAGCCTGTTATTGTCTCGTTATACCGCACTGTGAATGAATTAAAAGTAAATATATAAGTCATCATGAACGCAGTTCTGCCCATCAGACAGAGGGCTGTGCCTCCTGTCATCATTAATGGACGTCTCTTTAAAATGACCGCTCAGAGGAGAGGATTTCTCATTTCTCTAACCGCCTGCTGCTTCCCTTCCTCTCTCCTCGGTTCCCCTCCTCGACTCCTCTGCTCGCATCCCCTGTGGGAGGGACTAAGACACGAGGATAGGAGTCGAGGAGGGGAATTAGAGAAATGAGAAACCTTCATTGAGAAATCAATGTTTTTAAAATGCTCTGAGAAATAAAATACATACATCTGTATTTGTACCTCTCATGTTCCAACGTTTCGACTTAAAGCTCATGAACACACCAAAGTCAAAAGAATAGGAACATCTGAGGAGCATGTACATTTTGCACTCTCTCAGTTCTTTTTTAGCCTTTGGTCTTCAATGCCATTGTGAAAGCAATAATCTGCCAATTCCCAAGTCAAGAATGACCCTTAAAGCTAACCTATTTCTAATCAATGCACTACAAGCTGCCATGGATTTTCAGAACATCTAAAATGTGTTTGAAAAAGTGGAAAAGTATGGGAAACAATGAAGTTCCTCAGTAGCCAGAAGGGCAAGACTTTTTTAATGCTGAGTTGCTCACATAAGTGAATATATCCTCCCAAGGATACTGGTGTGAAAGACAGCTCAGCTCATGCTGACTTGATTTAACAAAAGGCTAAACGAAAAATACCTCTAGCCTGCGGTCAGCTCTCTGCAGTAGGTAGCCCAGCTCCAAATCCTGGAGGTCCGTCTCAAATCCCAGGTAGTTCTCCGTAGAGTCAGCCACCATGGACCTGCAGGCCCCCTGCGTCAGGGCGAAGCCGGGGTTGCAGCTCCCACAGCGTGTGTGGTTGTCTGGTGCACAGGCAGCACAGGCCGAGCCTTCCCCAACGGAGCATGGCGGGGGCAGCTGACAGGGGCTGTGTTCGTATCGGCAGCTGCAGCTGTGGAGCTCCTCAGAGAAAGCACCAAGCTGGTTGTTCTCTGAGCAATACAGGAGGGACTGTATATGACTCAGCCAGTATGACTGAGACCTGCACCATAGAAAAAACAGGAGGAATGAGAGAGGAAGAAGGGGAGTGTTATTGAACAGGGCTTATAGGTTGAGCTAGTTTAATAGGTTGCTGCTTTATTGGGTCCAGGAGACCTGTCGGGTGTGCAGACAGCTTGCTCATTAAGAAATAGAAAGCATCATCAGCATTATGTAAAGCATGCAGCTTGCCCCAAAGGATTCAAGTAAACATGGTTTAGGTAAGGTCATAAGTGGATGTTTTTCTACACAACATTTAAACGTTGAACAAATTACTCATAATTGTATTAGGTTAGTTGAAAGCAATAATATTAAGTTGAAATAAAAAATAATAGGTTCAACTTGATGCTATTGTTTCAACTAATACAATTATGTGGAACCTGTTGACATAATACATTTAATACAAAACAATTCTGTGAGTTACATACATAAACAACTTTTTCAATAATTAACTACATAGTACAATATGGTTTATAAGATTATATAGGACCTCCAATCCTACTGGAATGTATTGGCTCCACTACATTTAAATCTTAGTTTTAATGTCACAGCTACCTTTTGTCCTAAGATTGCATGGAAGGGTTTGCAAAATAACTGTTATTGAGGGAGGCTGGCCGGACATTTCTGTTGACTACCAGTTTTTTGTTGTACTCAAAAGTGAAGGTTACACAAGCAAAGAATGTGAGCACAAACCTCGGAGTTTGAAAAGGAACAGAAAGCGCAAGAGTATAGACAGAGAAAGTTGTCTTGATCAATTTGTGACATAAATACTAGAAGCAGCTGCAGCCGCAGGGTAAATGACTCTCAGGCATGTAATTCCCCCATGTGGGCCCGAGTTTGATTCCCGTCTGTAGCACTTTCTTGACTGTGATCCCTTTATGCCTCTTATCCTCTTTGCTCGCTGAAGAGAGGGAAAACACTGTACATACCACTGGCTTTCGTTTCAGAAAAAAAAGAACCCTCTTTCTTTGATGAGGGTGTATTGTGGTAAACTTTATGCTAATCTTAAAATGCGTGCTGGATTACATATTTGGCTTCCTTCCATTGTATCCAAATCATATTGTGTGCTTGGCAGTTGGAAGCTAGTCTGAATTCAGAGAATCACTGATTTAAATATCAAAACCCCCTAATGGAAAAAGCGGTCATGGGAAATGATCCGGAAAGGCTCTTTCTTTCCATCACGCACTACCTGTGGACAAGGCATTTCATCTCTGACAGCTTCAGTAGAGCAAAGCTGTCACCAAGACGAGGACTGTGGCTGTGTTGTTAGTTCCCCGGTGTACGTACAGCCTTTGCTACACTTCCTACAACAGCTGCTGGAAATCACAGTGTCTTTGAACTCATATGACGCTTTTATAAGAGCAAGTGATACTGAAAATAAATCAGCCAAATGTACAGTGACTGTTTTTTGAATAAAACAACTCAGCCAAAGATTCAAAGGACACTCAATTTATGTTTCTATCGATAAAATACTATTTAATAAAGGGAAAGATAAAAGGGACCTCCCTTAGGTTGGTGGAATTTCAAATAAAAAATATTTGGATTCCTTGACAGAGTGCAAGGTTTCCTTGAAGTAATGTACAATTATTGGCCAGAAGTGTCTACACCAACATATAACACCCACATGTTATAAATAACCATGCCATTCCCAATCCATTGAGAAAAATGATTTGGCTCTAAACAGCCTGCAGTTTGCTGGTTGTTCCTGGCTTTCACTATTTTGGAACATGGCAGGAATTTGCTCCTATTCAGCAACAAGAGCATCAATGAGGTACGATTCTGATGTTGGGCTATAGGGCCTGTTTTACAGTTGGTGAACCAGTTAATCTAAAATATATCTAACAAGTTTAAGATTATTTGAGCGGTAGTCAACTCCAAACTGGGCAAACCATTCTTTCTGGACCTAGCTTTTCACATTGTCATGTTAGAACAGTTAGAAAGACAGCAATGTCTAAAAACCACCACAATCATCCACAAACGAAATGGACGTATGTGTCAAGAACTGGGGGGTAGATATATTCTGGTTCACATAGCATATGAACAAGCTGGGCTACACCTTATTTGTTTTTGTAAATAATATATTGTATTGTTTCTAATAATATTCATTCCTAATAACGTATATTGATCTTCTGTCGGAGGCAAAACAGTCAGTCAATCAGAAGCTTGAATCAAGCAAGACAAATCAAAGGAAGAAAATACCAGTGTCATGATATGCAATAATTACGCCTTCTGGCAATTTTTCCTCAGTGTGAAATCATGTAATTGAAACAGTGTAAGGCTGCTAAGATGAAATTGGTATGATCTACTCAATCCCTTGACAAGTTAATTAAAAAGCTATTCAACTTTCCCTTTTTCTTGTTTTGTTGTGAAATTATAATTGCACTCTCTTATAGTCAAAAAAAGAATTGAGAGGACTCTTCCAGTGAAGCATTGAACAACTTGGCATACATGCACAAAATTGGCACCTTTTCTTGAAGCCTACACACAAGAAATTCATCTTCTAAGCTGATTAAACCAAAAGTAGTGAAATCACTACATGAATGACAATATTCATCGTTATGCCTAATGGCAAAAGTTTGAGCACAAAGCGAGCTGTTCAGTGTTATCATTACCCGCCTAATAAAAGCCAAGCTGACTGCTGCTTCGACTGGATTATTCGCTCATAATTGTCAGCGCGGAGAAAAAAGTAACCCCCAGGAAGCAAAATCAATCACATATCCCTCATCTATCTCAAGTGCCTCAAACAGGATTTTGAAATAAGAGTGAGGATTTTTTCGAGAGCTTCCGTTTCTCTCCAAGGCAAAACTGACAAACACCCCATTCTCAATCTCTTTCTTCTGAGTATGGATATATCTGTGAAGAGGGAAAAGAAAGGGAAAGCTTTATAGCTGCCATGGCGGTAATAACATAGATAAACACTGCCTGGGCGATGGCGCTCCCAGTTCTTTTCTTGCCAAGTGTTTGGAAGTATCAGCTGCGTAGATCAGAGATTAATCTGTGTTTTGACAATGTGGCGACTGCGAGAATAACACAGATCGGGACTGAGACAGAGGAAACAAAGAAGAAGCGAAGAAACAGAGTGAGGGACTGGACATTGAATAGAGCGGTAGATGATTTATGTGTTGTAACTGACAGTAATGGTTGGATCCATCACCTTCAGCAATCAGGTCCACTGACAAAGAATGTAGCCTGAGTGAATGTGAATTGCATTACATCTAAAGCAATAGTCTGAATGTTCAGAACATGTGTTTACCAGCATTTGTAAAACATTCAAAAGGACCTGTTTGTATTTATTTTATTGACTTTGCCGGCATGTGAAAAATGACTCTCTTCTGTCAGCAGCTGAAGGTTGGCAGTGATGTTACAGCATCTCAACAAGTCTCAGAGGCTGAAGTGGAAGTTAGTTTCTATAAAATCTTTACTCGGTTTTCTGACAAAAGTCAACATTGGTTTGGCTTTAGGGCAGTATTTCCCAATTTAACCAACTTGGTTATAATATTCCTTAAACTAAACCCTAACAATACAGAGTTTGATAAATCCTCTAATATGCAGAAGAAGTGGTATTTTGTTGTTTACGGCCATTAAATAAAAGCAGAGAATGGGGTTGCAGAGGGATGTCATGGAGATGTCCAATGAAGTCCAATTAAAGGATGTCTTGATTCCATGAATATTTCAGGATCCAAATAAAGATTATAAAAAGGAAAGCTTGTGAGCAGTAGATGTCTGGCTTGTTATAATGGCATTTCAACATGGGGCAGGATCTACATATTTCTTTGCGACGGCTGTAAAAAAAAGAGATGGTGAATCCATACATTTAATGGCTATGCCACCACAGCAATGCCAGCTTTGTTACTTCCACCTATATCCCTTGATTAGTCTATAGAAATAACTGTAGGACTTGTCGATCAGTGGCTTTAGGCAAATCATTTCAGAATCACATGGAGTTATATAAATCAAACAGTAAGGAAAATGAACTTCAATACAAAAATACATTAAATTAAACGAAAAATATAGGCGGCAGTAGGTTTAATGAAGACCAAAGTTGACATGAAATCATCAAAGCTTTGTCAAATTGTGAAAAAATATATCTGGCATACATAGTTGCATTGCACATAAGATGAGTGTTTCATTGCTCACCGTTCTCTCGGTAGGCGGACTTGGGGCTGGCGCTGACATCTTTTACTGAGACTGAAGAGCTTGAAGATGACTCTCTGGGCTCTACTGGAGAGGACTCGCATGCTGTTCTCCAGCTGCTCATAACGCCACTGGAACAAGTTGTCCAACGCCCACAAGTGTTGTATGCCTGACACATTCAGGAAATAGTTCTGCGGAAGTCTTGAGTAGAACGCCTTGAATTCATCTGTAACAACAAAAAAGATACATATTTTACAAGGGGATATCTAATTGTTTTATTGGATGTTGACTTCCTCTTATGCAACATAAGGTATTTACATTATAAATGCTGATTCACTGGTACCTTATTAAACAGTATGAGTTGTGGTATTTTACTTTTACATACGCATAATGGAACCCTGACAAAAAATATACTATATCTATGTTGCCTATGTTCAGTTTGAGGCAATATATGCTTTGCTTCTCAGTTGCTTTTGAAGAGCCCTTTGAAATTCGTCAGACCTTTGCAGGCTTTTCTATTTGGGCTTGACATGTAGATTTTACCTTGAATTCTGGCACAGCATCTAGCAGGTGGTGCTTTTAAATTGAACTCAAACTATTTGACTATGGTCAGTAAAAATAAAAAATAAACCAAAAGCTTCCATAATGAATGAGATGATAAAAGACAATAGTGTCCACTTTAAAGCAGAAACAATTTAAATGGGACGTTTGTTCTTATGACACAGGGTAACATTTATGTTTAAGTGTCATGAATAGAAAGACCATTATATGTTATTTTTTTAAATGCTCAATATAACCTCACTGATTGGTTGACAGATTACTAATGACAGTACGACTGAAGCTATTTGTAATACTGCAAGTGTGACAATCATGAACGTTGTCCTATGTATCTCCATAAGGTTAACCTCCTTAATGTACTTTTCTCCTTTTACATCTGGCCAATGTGTTTATTATGTCAAGACTTCTTTTTTATTTAAAATGAAAATTAAATATGATGCTTTTTGTCACACTGATTATCTGCACTATTGCTCCATAAATGGCACATAAACCCAGTCAATTATATTCATTCTGAATGCAAATGCCACATATTTTAACAATGAGTTACATAAAAGCCTGAAAAACACTGCAATTTTTATTTTCACCTATTTTGTCATTTGGTTCAAGGTTAACCAAACTAGTGTGGGAGTTTATATTTGAACTCCATCTTTTTCAATGGTCCTCCACCTCCTGGTATCTCCCTCTGCTGATAAATCAGCCGGCTAGAAGCATGTGATATCCCTCGCTGAAGGACACATCTATAACACTTGCGGGTGTCTGTATTCTGGGCACACTCTGCCCTCTCTTCACACCCAGCTATTAAAACATAAACTTTAAAAGTAATTGCACTTAGGATCTTTTTTTCCAAAGCTAAGTAGTGGAAAAAAAGACAGACATTTTGATTTCACCCGAGTATAATCACCAAGGCAGAGCGACCTAGCACAGCAATAATAACCAAACATTAGACTAAGAGCTTCTGCCTAAACTTTGTTTCCCCCTGTGATATAAAAAGCTCGACGGGCAATAAGTGGGTTTTATGGCTGATTAATCTGCTCGAGACCTATTGGAAACTACCTGAGCCAGAAGCAATTCATTTATTTTATTTGTTTTATCTGTTTCTACAGTTCACTTCCTTCTATGCAAAAAGTTTTCCAGAACTAACAATTCACTATAGAGTTGTTCACCTATAAATCACAGAATAGGGAGGAAAATATATATAGGAAGCTTACTCAGATTTAACGGTACAGATAAAACCTTTGAATTCCTCATCACTCCCTCTCAAATGTATTATTCCAAAGGTTTTTACTCCTGCATTTAGGATGAGGCATGCAACGTGAACAGAAGTAAAAATCCATGATGGTCTTGCCTTTCTTACCTGACTCCTCAAACTCTTTATAGAGTATCCCCCATGTCTCTGTGATCCTTTCCAGGCTCTTTTCCATGGCTTGGATGTCCAAATAGGGACAGTTGCATTCTGGGAACTTGGGGTCACAATGGCACCAGCAGTCATTGTCCCTGCATACAAATTCACCCTCGCCGTTACAGGCTATGTAGCTGAGAGCAGCCTTCACAAAACCTTCTCTCAAGTAGTCAGGGAGGATCACCTGCAGGCCTGGGAAACAAAGGTTTACAATTGTCAAATGTGGGAAGTGACATTTTCATGACAATATAATGCTGCCTGAACTAATTTACTTAACACAATCTCTTAATCTGTATGTTATGTTGGTAATCCAAAGTACATATTTTTCAGAATCATCTTTAATTACACAAGAAAGTGGTACAAATTAGACAAACCTTGCAACTGGACTTTATTTTCAGGACTCTGAACCAGCACAGAGCTAACAGAGTCAAGGTTGTCATAGTTACTGCATCCAAGAGGACCTGTGCGGGTCTCCGTCACCTGGCCAACAACAAACAAAAAGCTCATTTGTAAAATGTTCTGGTTAAATGATACTACATTTTTTAAATGTTGTTTCTATACATCAGATACAAAGAATCAAAGAATATCAAAGAATATGCCTTGTGTAATGGCTTTCTATGTTAGGTTGAATCACAGTGGTTTCTGCATAATAATATGTACTTGTGAATGTCAAACAGAAAACTGGAATAAAGATTGGTTTCCTTCTCTCGTTATTCTGCGAGAATGCTACACCTTTTTTTTTTGTGTGATTGAAGTTGTTTCGATTGACCTTTTTGCCACAGAGCAATTCCAGCAAAGTATCCGTTTTCACTTAATTTGCAAGAAGAGATCTTATTTCAACGCCCTCCTTTTTCTTGCTTTGACACGGCGGAGAGCATCTAACTGATTCTCATTTTTCTCTCTTTGTGGTTCTAGGACACCATATTTTGTTCAGCAATTTGTCCTGGTCAGGCTTGTCAGAGGACAGTTGGTGTAAAGTGACGGATGGATGAGGTGAGACAATGAGGGTCAGTCGATCAGTAACACAATCATAAAGGGCTGAAGGGCCTGGGTACTCAAATGATGCCCGTGTTGCATGCAGGGAAAACTGAGGCTTTTTAATGAAAACCCTAATCCAGAATAAAGGGGTCTGATAGAGGAATAATACATATCTTCTGTGAATGAGAAAAGGAAATGAAGATAATTTGAGTACAATTCTTCAGCAATAATATGACTATCACATTATAAATCCCTTGTTTCCCTCATGGGGTTTTCTAATGCTGATATGAATGTGAGGAAATGAGAAACAACCCTGGGTTTCAGACCACATGCATATTGAATCCTTATAAGGAATTATTTGATATGCCATATGATATGCCATATGGCAAAACGTTGACTGATGAGCAGAGCATTCAATTTCCGCTTTGCATAGCAGCTGCTATTCACTGTAGATACATTGTGGTATATTACAAATATGTAATAGGACATTATTGGCCAACTGTATCTTGGTACATGGCTGAGAGATTGAAGCAAATACTTGAACTGTTGCTAGATTTGTGCCTTTCTTTGGAATATTTTTGGTTTTATTTCATTATAGGAACTTTAATGTGCTAGAGTCCCAGGAGTATATTACCAACTAATTACTTGAGAGCAAAATACTCACAAATTATAAAACATTTATTTGTTTAATTATAATTATTTATCCGGCATCCAACATATTGAGCACAAAAGGATTGTTTGCCAATAAAGGCTAGTGCCATACTGCCTGACATATTGACATGTTAAGAAGTGGTTATAGTTAAACTTCAAGGACTGAGTGGGCATGAGCGTCTGTCTAGTGAGTCAGTCGTACAAAAATTGAAGATCGATGGTCTGGTAAATTATTTCATGTGGGTCTCTTGCAATAATGTATAGAGTTATTACATTTTCTTTCAGATTTTGGGTACATAATGGAATAACTTGTTTTGATTCCAACTACAATGCTAAACACGTAAGTGCAGCTCTGATTCCTGCCTAATATATTAACCTTTATATATACAGTCTATGATATTAACTAGGAGACCCCAATGTTTATATATTAAGAAACACTTAAGCACAGGTGCATCTGTATTAAGGAGTTGCTGCCCACTGCCTAAAAGAGTTTTAGCCCTTGTTTGGTTTCTACCAGCTCCTCAGTGAACTATCATGTTTAAGATCTTAACATGTAATCAAAAGCTAGCTGCAATTCAGGTAGTGTGAATTTATCACAGCTTGTTTGGTAGAAATGGGGGGTTTCTTCACCCAAAGTAAATGTTATTTACAGCGATGGGTCCCAAAACCAAAACAATGAGCTTCACTGGGCTCAAAAGCTGTAGATGTACTGTATATGGTGATAATCACTGCCATTTTTGTCTGAAATGTAATACTGAGGCAGTGGTACATGACTTAAATAAAAGGTGTAAATGGTGTCGCTATATTCCGTAAAAAGGTGAAACTTGAAAAGGTTTAACTGTTATAAAAGATTATCAAGTCAGCCGTCTGTCTACTCTGTGATTGAGTCAGATCAACAACACAAAAATGCTTTTATCAACTGTGAATAGAACACAATGCAATACTAATGTTTCCTCATTCAAGTCTATAGTCTTTTTCATTACTGTTCCGACCGACTGACAAATATGGCCTCAGTCAGATGGGGATATTGTCATCGATTTAGTCAAATACTCAAATCGTAACAAAACTGATCCCTGACGCTCTCGAACAAATGGGCTCATTACTCATTGTACAAACAAGCCGGCTTGATCCCAGACTTAGCTCTGCTCCGTGAATCTTTCAAGGGAGCCTAAATATCCACAACCAATCCCCATCACACAACAATAGTAACAGGCTTTTCCTCCAAAATGAGCTTCAATTTCCCCTTTTGCATGGAGACAGCAGGGGGGTCTCCGCCTCGCCAGCCCTCTGTTATTCATACCTAAACTTGTTTGATTACAAATTCATGCAGAAAAGTGCTTAGTTGTATCTGTTCCGCTGCTTGGTAGGTCAACGTCCTGTGCAAAAAAATGCACAAGTGTAGAGGAATGTATCGCTCCTCTGACTCGCTTTTTACCAGCGATGGAGGTGAATCTCTCCTCTTTCCACTTCCTACCTGTCAGTTACGCCAGATGAGTGCCTTTGGAGCATGAAAGTACACTCTCTCTTCTTCTCTTCCTCTCTGTAGCTACAGAAAAACCCTAATTCCCAAGAAATGAAACAGACAAAAGCATCTTTCTCGGCACGTCTGATGCGCCCACCTTAGCTGCAAATGAAATACCCGACCCTCCCTGAACACAATGTCGTGTGAGGATGGAGCTTTGATATAAGTGCAGGAAGTCTGATTCATGTTCTGCTACAGCAGAGAAAGCTACATTTCACAAGCCCACTGCAGCTGTTTTTTCGAGGAATGAAAGAGACAGAAAGGAGGGTCATCCTTCGCTCCGTAGCCCTATTAACCCCATGCGGCCTGAAGGTGACACCGGAGGCAGAAACCTGTCACAAGCTGTGTCTCACAAGATTCATTTATCTTCCCCTCACCATATGTGCTCATCACGGAGCTTCCTCCGGACTTTATGTGCTCACGATGGGTGAAGATTATATCTCATCACAAGCAGGCTGATAAAAAGCGTCATCTCCCATTTTATTTTTATCACCATAGTCATTGTTTTATAACAAGGAAATAATTTCCTTCTGGTGCATTTTTCTACTGTGCAAATGACACCTGAATGCAACAGACACATTTTAACTCTTTTTTGAAATTGAAATTGTTTATCTTGCGTTCACTCTACATAGAGTTAAAAGATACACAGAGAGTTTAAATGTATTTCAAGACTCACTTTATTTATTTGGTACTGCAGTGTTATTTGGCCTTCTTATTTGATATCAGGCTATTGTTGAACATGTGTATTTACCTATGCCCAGGAAGTTCTGTTTTTTTTTCCGTTTTTTTCTGTCTCCTTGTCTATTAGCAAGATTATGGAAATGTGTCTAGCCTGATTGTTATGAAACTGGATGAAATGTTGGCCAAGGGAAAACAAATAAATAAGGGAGCTGATGACATAGACTCTATGTCGTAGAGTATATAGTTACCCATTGCAGGAATAGGCATTTGTGCTCAATAATTATAATTATTATAAAGAACTGGGAACATTTCTGTAACTGCAAACATGTTGTTTAAATGCTTTGAGCGATAAAACACATTTTCTTTGTAGCCTCTATGTTGTTTTCAATTTTCCAATAATCGTTCATGCTCATGTTCTTCGCACTTCAAAGTTGGAAGAATGACTTTCCAACTTGGAAAATGGGACCATCCTAGGAGCATTGAACGCACCATTGGCCTTGACGGAGGACTGCGCTCTGCGAATGCCTTTTTATTTTATAGTTAATATATATGTATTACCTGCTAGGTATTGCATTGCAATGTTATCACCAAAGATAAACACAAACAATGTTGCTAAAATCTTTCTTTATTGCTAATATGTCCATATAATTCCCTGTTGAATGTGGTAAAGCCTTACATTTGGTGCATCTACTGTACCATGGTCTCTACAGTTCCCTAGCCATCATATATTTTAATGTAGGTTATATAGTTCAGATATCCTGTAGTTTAGGATATAACAATATGTTGTAACACTTCCAGCTATGGTCATTTCGTTCTTCTTTCTTTCAAAGAAGGATTTCATATAAAGCTCTTCTGGGCAGCTTCCCATGTAAGCAGCTCCAGTTGGCAGTGAGAGGTACATCTTAAATCCTTAAAACCAGAAATCATACACTTTGATTTTGTAGATTTTCATGTTCAGAATCAAAGCTGGTCTGCCGCTTTTTAACAAGGATAAAAAGAGGGACATGAGCACAAGGTCTTATGTTTGTTTTTGAATACAATCTTTTTGGAGAAGAGTGTATTCAAGAGCATTTAAAAAAGTATATATTAGTCAATTAAACTCCAATGTAATTCGAACAATATTAATGGGCTTCGTTTTTTCTAAATGTTAGCTTTTTAAGCTACCTTATTCAAAGTCTGTAAACACTGAGATTAGATTACTTTTGAGTCGGCCATATGTCTCCAGTAGATAAAGTAAATGGTATTTTAACTAAAATAAACCTAGTTTGGCTTGATACTAGTTACATAACATGATTTGCAAAATCTCGCAACCGAGTCTGAAGCGGCTGGGATGAGGATCAGCTCCTCCAAATCTGAGGCCATGGTTCTCAGCAGGAAACCGATGGACTGTCCACTCCAAGTAGGGAATGAGTCCTTACCCCAAGTGAAGGAGTTCAACTATCTCGGGGTCTTGTTCTCGAGTGAGGGAACAATGGAGCGTGAGATGGGCCGGAGAATCGGAGCAGCGGCTTCTACTGCAGTCGCTTTACCGCACCGTTGTGACGAAAAGAGAGCTGAGCCAGAAGGCAAAGCTCTCTGTCTACCGGGCCATTTTCGTTCCTACTCACCTATGGTCATGAAGGATGGGTCATGACCGAAAGAACGAGATCGCGGATACAAGCGGCCGAGATGGGTTTTCTCCGCAGGGTGGCAGGCGTCTCCCTTAGGGATAAGGTGAGAATCAGTCATCCGGGAGGGACTCGGAGTTGAACCGCTCCTCCTTCGCATCGAAAGGAGCCAGTTGAGGTGGTTCAGGCACCTAGTAAGGATGCCACCTGGGCGACTCCCTAGGGAGGTGTTCCAGGCACGTCCAGCTGGGAGGACACCGAGGGGTAGACCTAGGTCCAGGTGGAGGGATTATATCTCTTCGCTGGCCTGGGAGAGCCTTGGGATCCCCCAGTCAGAGCTGGTTGATGTGGCCAGGGAAAGGAAAGTTTGGGGCTCTCTGCTGGAACTGCTACCCCCGCGACCCGACCACGGATAAGCGGGAGAAGATGGATGGATGGATGGATGGATGGATTTGCAAAATGTGTATGCAAAAAAAGTGTGTACAAATATGAAAGACATGGTAACAAAAGGTTGTCAAGGACGTAAGTCAAACAGTTATCGACCAAGACACTCAGCCTCTTGAATCTTTACCATCCCAGCTTATTGTCAATGTCTGCATGATGATATTGACTTGATTTTGGGCTGATGAACAATAGAGAAAGAGATACAAAGGCATTACCTTGATGGCAGTTGAGGCGATCTGTATGTGGTGCAGCTTGCGCAGAGTGCTCTCCCTGTCGATGAAGTAGGAGGCAGCCAGCTGGTGCAGAGCCTCCAGAGTCACAGTGGACGAGTTTCCGGAATAATCGCTCACCTCTGCTTTCTTACTCAGTTTCCTCTTGTCCACAAATATCGTTAAGGCCTCTTCTCCTGCACAGAAAATGTATGATTTCAGAAAATTGAGATTACAATTTGTAAAGTGACATAATGTAGTGTTGCTAATGCGGGCTTCTCCATGGCTTAAGTGTGTTTCTCCTCCTACATAAAAACAAAGAGTTAGTGTCTTAAAGAGGCCCTATTATGCTCATGTTCAGGTTCATATTTGTGCTTCTACTGTGACATGTTTACATGCTTTAATGTTCAAAAAGGACTTTATTTTTCTCATACTGCCTGTACTGCAGCACCTCTTTTCACCCTCTGTCCGAAACCATAGACCAGTCTGCTCTGATTGGTTAGCTGACCAGCTCTGTTGTGATTGGTCCACTACTTACAGATGTGTTGGAGATGTACCGCCCTTAGCTTACCACCTACAATAGTTTGGAGCGCTAGCCAAGTGTAATGTAGTGATGTCACTATTTTACAGAATAAAAAAGTAGTAAACAAAGGAGTCCAATCAAGGCGTTTCAGGCAGGGGGGGAGTGTTTGGGAGAGAAACTCCCTCTGGAGGGAACTTTGGGATTCAAGCCTTTGCCGACCATTTACATGCACAAAACATGTATAACACACTACAGGAAAACCTCAAAGAGACATAATAAGGCATCTTTAAGTGTTTTAGTGATTATTGGTAGTTGTTTTTATATGTTTGCCCTAAAAGCACTCATTGCTGAGATGTTTATGTGCTACATTTCCTACAAAATACAAATATGTCAATCAAAAAGCATTTCAACTTTCAACACACACACACACACACACACTATATTCCAGGTGGTTAAGAGCCCTGGAGCAGCCATACAGGAGCCCCTGAAGCGCTATGGATACTTGACCACAATTAGAATAAGCCACGTGACCCACCAGTAGCCGTAGATCATAGCAATCAGTCTAGGGGCCATGGTGCAGCACACACTCTTTGCTTGAGAGTCTCCAAGACACTGCACGTCATATTCCTCATCATAATGCAGCGTTAATGCTATATGGCTATATTTTCTGCCCACTGCCTCTCTTCCTCAGCTGCTGAAGGGCACCCTCTTGATATCAGAATCTATTTATTAATTTCATTAAGTCCATATGTTTCCGAACATAGAGGCTATCCATTGAGAACCACAGAGGCATATCTCTGGCAACAATCCAAGGCAAACTCCTCATTCTCCTCTCTTCATACCACTAAGTGCTGGCTGGGAGCCAGTGTGTGTGTGTGTGTGTGTGTGTGGTGTGTGTGTGTGTGTGTGTGTGTGTGTGTGTGTGTGTGTGTGTGTGTGTGTGTCGTGTGGGGGGCTGCATCAGCTCAGGAAGCTGGTTCTGTTGCATTATATACAGCCACTCACAACTGCAAATTTTTCCAAACCAGGACTCAGTACAAAATAATTGACAAGTGTTGGTCTGTAAAAGCAAATCGGATTTGCAAGACTCGCCTCGACCTCTCTGGCATCTTGAATCTTTTTTTGTTTGTTCTTTTTTTCTTCACATAGAGGACCAACAATGCGAGTGGCTGGCTTACTGTACAAAGGGTTGAACATGTATTCCAACCTCCCTGAAGAGCAATATCTGTGCTGCCAGTGACACGTTATGTTGCTATGATGAGTTATTCAGCTAGTTACTATGACTGAGTTTGGACCTGTCCAGGCTATGTATATGTGACGCCTTGGTTAGCATACTCTAAAAGCTTCTATAAACATAAAATGGAATCTCAGGTCATTCTGAAAATTACACATTTTCCCTCATTCTGGAATACTTTCTGATTTTACCTGGGTCCTATAAACTTCAGCTCAACCTTTATTTGCATAGCGTCTGTATTGACTAAGCATGATTATCATCATTACATCCTTTTTACAGGGTTCTCATATTCAATCAAATCAGTTGAAACATTTCTAAATCAACCAAAGACAGTTTCCAACAATTATTCTTAATTATCTAGCTGGCTACAGATTGCATCAAGAATGGTGGTTGCTCATTAATGATGATAATGACACTTATAATGATAGGGCTGCTTCAGTCTTATTCTGCCTCAAATCAAATGCCTATTGTTCCAAGGATTAGTATGGTTTTTGACTGCCTGTTATTGGTAATTGTGAGCATTCATGTGAGCTAGAATGCAAGGCTTGAAATTAAAAAGTAAGCGGTGGATGGAACAGTGAAAAAACACATTGCTGGTGGAGTCAGTTTATTCCAAGGGTTCGATAAGTTACCATGAGGATATCTACTGTAACATTGTAACAAATCTATACTCAGAACAACAGATGCTTTGTTTACCTCCCAGTGTAGCTGACAACAGGAAGTGAGTCCCATACTTCCTGATCAGGTTGTCAGTGATCATCTGGGTGGTGGGCCTGCGGCCTAAAAGTCGAATGTTCCGGATAAATTCAGGAGTCAGAGGTAACGAAGACTCCAAGAAATCTCTCCTCTCCACTGCCAAATTGTTCACCTTCCATCTCCCAAACTCCCTGGAAAAAAACAACATGTTCAATATAGAGTTCAGTTTTGAGAACTGCAATAATATGTACATTATTAAGTCTAAAAGTAACAAAACAACAAGTAATTTATACACCAACACAGCCTCACAATTACTAGTGCCAGCTTCTTTAATGTGAACTGTATTTGTCTAAAAAAGCAATTAATTTAACATAATCTTGAGCTTAACATTTTGGGGATTTTGTTAGTATAGTTTAATAATACAAAATTGAAGTCTTATTAAGAATATTCCTTGTGGCAGGGTTAACACAGTGGAGGTGAGTCTGCATGTCAAATTAAACTTCTTATTTTCTATATAAGGACATCATGTAGGTCTATTATTTAGCTGAAGCTGAATTTGTAAGTACAATAAATGGCTGGAAGAGAGAGACAGAGAAAAAAGAACATGGAAAGAGTGTGTGTGAGAGAGACGCAAATGTAATTAATTATGTCACTCTGTGCTTTTGTGATGTAAGGAATCCCTCGACCACGCCGACACAGCCTGAACTAAAGCAAAGGCGAATTGACAGAGAAAGGAAAAGGACTACGACAAAATAGAGAAAGCCAGTGTGAAGACAGAAAAAGCAAGAAAAAACCAATAAAAATAACCTGGCGTCATTTGAAACTATGATTGTCACCTGGGACATAAATGTGTTCCTGCTACACAGCTGACAGATGTTTTCCCTAATAGCCCATCATGACAGAGATATACATCGGAATGGATAAAGTACAAGGTGGTACAAGAAATGGCCCCATTGCTTAAATGGAGAATGTCTTCTGTAATGAGAGAGATACAAAGTGTGAGCAAACATTTCATAATAATGAAAGCAGTGCGAACAAAAGACTGTTAGCCTTTTGTTGCCTTTTCATGTTCTTCTCCTTCCTTCTGACAACTGACCTCAACCGTAAATGCTGTGCTTGTATGAATCCCTAATGCTTCATCGATTATAATATATCTGGAAATGTTCATATTTGATTGCCTGCATGACATATTTTACAGCTTTAAGATGATAACAATGCTAGCAGCAGGAAATGAGTTGCATTTTAACATAAAGCATTGTGTACCATTGTGTATATTTTCTACGTGCCTATCTCAAGTAAATGTGATTTTCTCCATTTATGTACAAACTTGGCACATACATTATGAAAAGAAAGGCATTGGCAGCATAGAAAGCTGAACTCTAGCAAAACTCGAGGAACCAAAGAATATGGATGTTCAATCCTAGACCCCTACACACATTCTCTCTATTGTTATTTGTACAAGATTTGCCCTTGAAAAGCTCTTTGGACTGATGTTACATTTGGAAGTGCTTTGACTACATACAAAGTTATTCTACTTCAAAAAACTTCAAGGTATTCATTGGAAACTTTCCTAACCTTCACAGATACTTGTGTGTACTGCTTGACTTGCAGTGTCACACTTGGTTTAACAGAGAGAGCTTGCTATGAATTAAAAACCTGAATGTGTTTTGTTTGTCTGACATTTGGCAACAGTACACATTGTAGTCTCAGGGCATTGTGTTTTGAGGAAAAAGCTTTGCAAATCAAAGAAAGTAACTTATTGTTTTTGAATATCAATTCAAAGCAGTTCAGTTTACTGGAATAAAACATGCCAATCTCCTTCTTTGTTGTTTGGATTCAGAACAAGATTGCCCAAAGACATTTAAATGGTTAACCTCTAATAGTTTATTTTCATCATGTTGCATTTACGGCAGCTGGAATTTGAACACGAAATACATCGGGGACTAACGATAGCTGAGAGTACCCCATTTTATCATTTTATTTTTGATCTAAGACACTAATGACTGGAATGTTTTGGAGAAGCCCCATGAGTGTCAAGTTAATCACCAGAGGAGCAAAAGCAGAGATAAAACTAACTCAGCCACTTGTAAATGGAGGCTGAACTGTGATTACTGACAGGAAATGCTTGTTGCGGTACTATACAAGACTGAGTCTTAAAATCTTTCTATCCACTCGTCATTAGTATTCCATTTTTGGTCATTAACTTAATAATGTCAGAATTTAAATGTTATGAAGGCCCAAGTGGAAAAGTTGAAAGATGACCAAAATGATTACGATTCACAATAACAACTTAACAATGTTAATTTTGCAAATTGCATGGCCATCCAAACCGCAGTCTTCACCGAGAATTACAAATGCTTCAAGGAAAAAGGGATCAAATCTTTGAATTCATATGAGAAGTTAAAACTTTGATCTAGTGGCACTACAGTACAAGTCGAGATCACCAAAGTCAGTATGCTTAATCCTCTAGTGACCATCTGTGTCTCTAAAGAATTCCTAATAAATAGTTGGAGGTGTGTGGCGCAGTGGATAGAGCGTTGGTGTTCGGATCAAGGGAACACAGGTTCAAACCCCACTGCAGTCAGCATGTCGTTGTGTTCCTGGGCAAGACACTTCACCCCAAAATGGCTCCTGTGGGGATTGCCCACAGTATTGAGTATGTAAGTCGCTTTGGATAAAAGCGTCTAACATGTAATGTAGTTGTTGAGATTAAATGGACTCTTTTTATATAGTGCTATATCAAGTCTTGAAGTCCCCTCAGAGCACTTTATATTAACAAGTCATCATTCACCCATTCACACCCCATTCATATACTGTAGAGCAATGTTCCGCTTGCTCAAGGACGCTAACATTAACAAACATTCACTATTGGCGATGCCATCTGGGAGCAACTCTGAGTTATGTATGTTGCCCCAGGAAACATCAACATGTTGACTGCAGGGGCTGGGATCGAACCCACAACATTTTGATTGACAGTCAACCCCACCTCACCCATAGTCGCCCAGTTCATGGTAAGTGTTCATTCCTATCACTAGAGCTCTGCCAAGAGCATGGCTAAAAATGCAATATTTCCGATGAAAAAAGTTCAAAAATGTGATGTACCTAAAACACACTGTGAGGGAGCCACATGGGAATCATGTAAATTGTTGAACAGAAGTGATACAATATATAGTCATTCACACTGTGAAGGCCCTTGCTTTTGTTTCTTCAAATATGTCCTGCTAACAGATGCACCTAACCTTTTATGGTGAGGTCTTCCAGACACAAAGTTCACATGTACCCAGGAAGCTGTTTTGCCTGGTCATTTAACTCAATGCCTCTCAAAGTAAAATTCAATGAACTCATTTAGATGAAAGTGCTTCCACTTGCCCCAAGGAGCCAAAGTTACGGCTCATACTCTGACCACTGCTAACCTGCTGTCATAACAAATTGGATGAAATAACCGTGGGCTGAACTCCTTGTGACTTAAGCAGAACAAGATAAAAAATGCAAGGTCGAAACTGTTTTTTAGCATAACATTTTCTCTCAGAAGTGAGCATTCAGTTTAGGACTTCTGGGTCTGTATCACTGCTTTGCGCTTAAAGGCCATACAATATGTAGATGTCATTTTAAAGGTGACACCATTTATTTATACTTTATCAATTACATTTTAACAACAAATAGATCAATTCCACGACTACTGGCCAGAGCTTAAGATTGTGATACAGTCTCCTTAAACCTAAATGTAAGAAAACTTGTGTCGAATAAAGTTTCCAAAGCTATTCATAATCTAATTTCCTAGGTTGCTTGCTAATGTTTCCAGGGAAAAGCACTTAGTCAAATCTGACATACATAGAGTATTTGCTAAGTCACAAATGTACAATGATTGCTGCTCAATGAACACATATTGAATGTTAAAAGGATGCTAATCATGTTATATATGCAGGCAACAAAATACTTTAACCTGCAGCTAAATTTCATTTCTCGGTTAGTTCACAAATTCTCCTTTTTTTTAATGTACTTTAATAGAATACCTACTTAAAGAGACGTAAATTAAAAGTCTCAGCACATAATACGAACATTGCTCTTTAAAATTCTGTGTGGCCAACTGATACAGCAGATAAATGTCATGACCTCCAAGGAGAGACACTAAAAGAGACTCCATTTCAATATTAATGATGAAATTCACATTTTCTCCACAACCTTTGATAACACATTATGCCATCTGAGTCTGCCCATTACCTTTTCCTTTCTTATTTTCACAATGTATTGTTATCGTTGTCATACGTTATATATACGTTTAAAAGTATGAATATTTTCAGTTGTTTTTTTATGAATACAGTCAATGGATGGATTTATCGGTAAAGCCTGGCTTATCGGTAAGTTCTTCATGAAATGTTTTTTAAGCAAAGCAATTGATCTCTTTCAACAACTTAACCACAGTCATCAGAGTAAGAATAAAGGCAGTTTTATAATGTGTTGACGGAACATTTGCTCAACAAATAAGAAAACCCACCCACAGAGAAATAACCTGTTTCCCCATCTGTAACAAGGATTAATACATCTGTCTTTGCTAAATGAAAACACTGTTTGAAGACCATAACTAGCTTTGAAGACCATAACTATCTTTGATGATCAAAAAGTAAGACTGTGATATTAGGCCATGGGCAAGATTGCATTTATTTTTTCAAACACTTTCCCTCCATCGCAAATCTGCATAGCAATGAATGTATTAAGAGACATTTGTGAAGTCGCAGGCAGATATCTCAGATGTAATTATAACTTATCAGTTATGATTACTTTGAAATTTCTCGAAGAGGCTCAATGAACAGTGCCAATTTTTTACTTCATGCCTGGCACTGCCCCCAATTTACTCACATAATCACGCGTATATGAGATGAAAGAAACAGGAGGCAACAGGGAAAAAAAGCTCCTCTAAGACACATCTGCCTTTAAGAAAGTTTCATATATTATTTGAAGGGCTCCATTCTTATTCGTTTTTAGAAATAACCCAAACATTTTCTTGGTAAACGTTAAAACCAACAAAGGAGCCACCTAAACATAAACATGATTGATGTCATGACTTAGGCTATGTTTTTGTCAGATTACATAATGTGACAAGAAAATAAACATTCACAAATGCATTGTTCTATCAGTCAAATGTTGCACTTGTTCTCTCTCCAAAGTGAAACCTTGACTGCGATAATCAGAGTGGCTTGAACAACCTTCCTTGCTTATGATGGATGAAGGGAGTGTGGCCTTTTGAAAGGGTATATATCACATTAAACCAGGAGTAATGAGGAAATCTCAAACAACCAGATGTTTGAATGATACACAATGTAAATCCCTGTGCCCACAGAAGTTAGAAGAAGCTGAAGGCGAAGATTTCAACGCACATCGATTTAAATTTCTGTTATACGTCATCACAAACCGAGGAAACTAATTCACACAAGATTAAGCAGAATCTGTAGGCAGAGAGTGGGAAGTAAACATAATGATGTTAAATGGATATGTGGTAGCCGTTGACCTTTTTGCTGACGCTGTGGTATTCAGACAAAGCCTTTGACTGATCTCTTGCTCAGATAAATGTAGTGTAGCTATTAATCTTCACCTCATTTCATGCCATACAAATAAATGACCTCTTCAAATGGAACACTGTGTCTCTTGAGTTGTGCCTTGCAGACTTAAAGCACTATTTCAAAGCTGCAGCACGTTCTGTAGGAGAACAGGAATACACAAGGAGGGAGCGCAAAGGAGAGAGGTCGGGGGAGGGGGGGTAAGAGAACAGGTATAGAAAGTGTATTCGCAAATCCCCGCTGTCGTTCGTTTCTTCAGTTATCGCTGGCTGTGATAAGCTAGCCCTGTCTTATCTTAAACCCCCGATAGGCCAAATGGTTCGTCCTGAAGGAGAGAGGAGGAAATTAAATGGGTTTCACCATGAAGTTGACTTTAGGGGCTGCAATCCTCCCTAGAACTAGCAAATTAATTATTATTATCAATTTTGTTGCTCCCTTTCGCCGAGGTACATCAGTTTCATCAGTTTAACACTTTGGATGCTATCATAGTCAAGTTGGTTTTAGTTATTGACTTTTCTCTACATTCAAAGAGAATCCATTTATGTTGGCTGTTTTCCTATGTTTGTGGAAAGTAACATGGTAGATTCAAGCTCCAAAATATGCTTGTAATTCACTGCATATCAGAATAAATTCTTATAATTTGAAACCAAAAAAAAACACAACCTTTTTGGCCAGTAGCTCCTCACAAAAATATGTAAGATATCACTGAGTTGTTAGCAAGTATTACAGACATCACAAAGTTATATTTTCACTCAGCTTCACCCTATAGTACAGAACAATATCCAAGCCCTAGGTTGGGAAGTATTGCATTTATACCTCACTGTATGTAATGATTTAAAGGTCACCTATTATGCAAAATCCACTTTTTCATGTCTTGTATACATAAACATGTGTCCCCTCTGTATAAAGAGATTCTGAAAGTTTCAGGAAACTTCTCTTCATATAAAAACCTATCTGAAAATGAGCTGATCAGATTTTGGCCACTTTATGATGTCATAATGATTTTTTGGCTTGTGTAACCATTAGCCAATAACCAACCAAGGTAACACCCCCACACCTTATCACCTGAATCTCCTCCTAGAGCACCATTTTGTTTTTTTTAACCAAATACCTTGCGGAGGGGCGTGGGGAGTGGCACCTTATTTTCATCTAAAGTAAAAGTAAGAGAATCAGCACTTTTGAAACAGGGCTGAAACAGAGGGGATTATGGGATGCTACAATTAATGATCTGTTTGGTATTTCGAGCCAAACACTTCAGAGACATGTTTTGTATATATCTGAGACCTATAATATATTGATGAAATACAGTATAATAGGGGACCTTTAATGACTACATAACTACAACAGTTAGTGTATGCATTGATTCATTAGAAACAATCAGCTCAAATGCCACAATATGAGGTTAGGGTTAGCCATTCTTCTGCAGTAAGAAGCACTATTACTGTTTGGTACTTCAAACATATTTAGCAGAAAATACTCAAGTATGATTTTAAAACCAGAACTATTATTTTAGTATCGTTAGCTTGACGTACTGCTGCAGTTATTTAATTAAAGGTTATAAATACTGTTATTTGACTATCCACATGTATTGGCTGGCATGTGGCCTAACCGTTCAACAGTTAAATAATATTCAATGAGTATAATGATTTTTCACTTTAAAATAATATTAATATTTTGATCTTGTTCCATTAAAAACAATCCAAATGTATTATCCAAATGCAATATGTTCAGAACATGGCCAGATGCACTCCTGCCTTAACCCTGGTGAATACTGTTGCTTTCCCCTTGGCAATGTTTCCTGTGGACAGGTGGCCGAGGCGGAAGGCCCACATTGTGTGTGCACTGCAAGCAATGAGAATGTGCTGCAGTGAATCTCCAAACAAACACACAGACACAAAAACATGAACCCTCTTTTCTTTTTTTGCTTCAGGGGACTTGTTAAAAATCCTTTCAAATTCAATCAGTGAGAAAGGCGGGAAATTAAGTAGAGGGTTAACGTGGTGTGAATTCATTACCCCATCGTTGCTGAGGTAGCTCAAGAACTGTAACCCCGAAGCACCGATTCTGGTGATCCATCTTCTTCTGTCATTGAGAATTTATCAGGATTTAGCAGAGATCTTGACTACACACGAGGAAGACCAGACCAGAAAATAACATTGTCACTTTCAATCACCTCCGCCCTCTATTCTGCACAGTGAGGTGCCTCTTAACCAACGATGGACATTCAAAAATGATTATTTACAAACACAAGCTTAAGATGTCCACTGTTGCTATTGTTCTATCTGCGCAATTTCTTCTGACACTTATTGATGTACGTTCCTCAAAAAGACAATGTATAATAGCAGCTACTCAGCGCAGAAACTGCTGAGACAATGAGATGTTAGCACGTCCAACTTTGTATCTTCATAAGACATTAACTGTATTTTCGAACATAATGTGGCTCTTGTAAAGCCATTACAGCTGTTATATACATTTTTTAAAAATGTATAGCTGCTGTCCCCCGACACAAATCCAAGCACCTGTGTTTTTAATTAAAAAATATCTTTATCTTAAACCTTATCAATAATGTGATACAGTTTGTGTGAATATTATAAGCACTCAGGAAGCAATTTCTCATATAATCACAAATCTTGACACTGATTCATTCACTATTAAGCAGTAACTGTAGGCAGAGTGTGGGAATTGAATGTAATGATGTAAAATGGAAATATATTAGTCGCTGACTTTTTTAGATCGTTGCAATAAGTCATTCATATTAACCCTCCTGTTGTGTTCGGGTCAAATCTGACCGATTTACTACTTTCATCAATCATAACTTTTTTGTTTTACATTCGATTGCATTAAGGCTTTATGATATCCTTCACAGTAGACATTTGAACATATAAAATTGCTGATCACCACTTTCATTGAATTTTGGATGATTTAGTCAACTTTGTAACACCCATGGTGTCCGGTCAAAAATGACCGCCATAAAGAAAAGGAATTAGTAACCACCCGGATCAGATAAAACACACACACACACACACACACATACACACACAAACACTCAGGCCCGCCCCTCCCTACACGCAGATCATGCAGACTGCATGGGGCCTCACCTCGCGGAGGGGGCCTCACCTGAATCGCAAATGCGCCGCAATTAGGCTCGCCGCTGCGAGGCTCCGGCGCTCGCAGTTCACGCGCTTGCTCCACTAGCACCCCCCGGTCGACGTTCGCGACACAGAGGGCCTCATCACATAACTTGCGTGAGGCCACAAGTTGGCCAGGGGCGGCCCTGCATACACTAGATGTGTTTTCCCCCCCTTATGTGCCCATCCCCCCATGTTAATCACACCTGGCACACACAAACACACACACACAGAACAATTTGATACATTTCCCGCTCTTATGTGCCCATCCCCCCACATGGATCACACCTGGCACACGCAATAAATGTTCAGTGTCTATTCTTTGTATATTTACTGCAGTTGTTCATGTATACCAGTAGTCTGATACAATATGTACAGTTTGAAAGGGTGTTAAATGAAATGTGGTGATGATTAATGGTTTTTGTGTTAATGTAATAGCAGTTAACCCTCTGAGACCCACAGGGCCGTATACGATCCCAAATATCACGTTGTGTTCAAAGCGTCATAACTTCTCAGCTGTTTTAGCCAGAGACATGCCGTTTTTTTCCTCTTAAACTAGAGAAACGGCAATAAACAACTCCATTAAGTTTTTCATTGAGAGGCGTTTACTTATTTTGGTGAAACGAATGTGCGTAACGTTTTAAAAGATGCGGATAGTCTCACCTTGATTCTGACGCATAGCTTATCGTTTTCTGTTTTATAGATCTATTCTCATCCACCATCTTTGTTTGTGACGTAAAGAGTGTAAGAGTCACGTTTCTGAATCGGACACTCTGAGTGGATGCAGTCACAGCCAATCGGAGTCTGATTCAGAGGGTTGCCTGTCAGTTCCGTTGTTATGTGTACTGAAACGAGAGCCGGTATAATACCACGCGCGAAAACAAAATAAAAGTTGGAATACTTTATTTTAGTGTTTTGAAAGTAAACTGAGGTATGGCAAAGAAGTTTACTACAGCTGAGGCTTTGGAGCTGATTTTTCAAGGGGACGATGTTGATGAAAATTCAGACGAATCTGCTCAGCATGCCATGTGTGATTGTGGACATGATATATATCATGTGTATTCTTCAAAATTGGCAGGACAAAAAATGACAATTCCTCGGAAAAAAATGCCCATGGACACTGCCTAAAAGAATGGGCATAACTAATGAACAGAATAAGTTAGAATCTTCTAATCAGTTCGGATACAATGATAATAAATGTGTGCAATTTTCTGTGTTGAATTTTTCTTTCAATGTTATGGTTAGCAGTTATTTTTAATGAAATAAGTAAAATATTCAAGCTCCGTTTTTTATTTATTTTTTATTTATGGGCAAATATCCCCTATTATAGTGTATATAAGTCTCTAATGAGTGATATATATCATTAGCTGAGGTTGTGCTGATTTCTGGGATGTGTAAAACTTGATTATAATGCAAATAAATGACAATTTATAAGGCAAAACACAAACATATATAAAAAAACGGAAATGTCCTATGTGGGTCTCAGAGGGTTAAAACAGGACCAGTCAAATTTGACCACAAACACCGAAGTAAGGGGGGAAAACGAACACAACAGGAGGGTTAAGGGTCTACAGTCATGCTAGCAGCTCTTTGAGGATGTTCATAAGCAAAGCCATGCTTGTACGTGCTAGCCTGCTGGTATTATCCCAATAGCAATGCTACTGTAACATGCTACTGTTTAGCATGACTTTTACCATGTTTACCATATAAGTGTAAGGGATTATCATAGTTATTTAATCTTACGAAGGGGAAGTTTAAACATATAAACCAAAACCACAGATCACAACCGCATTGGGGAGCTATAGAGCAGGTCATGTGATCACCAAAGTCAGTTGGAGTTATGCTTTAGGGACCATGCATGTCTATACATATTTAATGGCAATGAAATTCTACTTGATATTGGTTGAGATATTTCAGTCTGAAAATGGTAGACCGACATACGGACTGACTCCGCTATCTTTCACTGCATTAGTGTGGCCAAGAACCTGAATAGAGGATAAAAAGGAAATCACGATGAGGCTTCCCTCTATTAACAGTGGAGTTATGGCCGCTTTACACACTTTCATCCTCATTATTGAATCGAGTGAGAAAAGCATAACTAGAGAGAAATAGTAAGTTGTATAGGGAGTAAGAACTTAAGCAAAAACTTTTCAACTAATTGTGCTAATTCAAGGCGAAAGGTTTAATGTGTCTCTTGGGACTTTAATACTTGAATATTTAGTTTCCCATATTCTTAATAGTGGCTGAGGAAAAGTGTCCTTAGCACAAACAACTATTGTTTAATATGGTTTCCTCAAATACCACATGGAGCAAAGCAAAGTTGCCAAAACCTCTGAGGGAATTTTAGGAGAGGAGACAAAGAACATCAATGAGAGTAGCAGTGGGATGTTGAGAAGCAGCGCTGAGGGAGTCTGCTCTAAAACACTCACCTCAAAGCTCTTCAGAGCACCTGCACACTCCCCTGTGGTTTAGGAAATCTGCTGTTGTTCATCTAACTTGAAGTGTCTCTTAAATCAGACAGGAAGCAGCTTTCTTTTGATCAAGTGAAACACAAAGCTAGACTTGTCCCACATGCTCCAGTTCTCAGAATAAACTAATTGCAGATCATTATCCGTCGTATTTAAAAAAATCATTGTGTGTCGAGATGCTTGTTGACACTATTGTTATTTACTTGTTTCTAACAACCCCTGGGTTATTTCCATCATTAGTTTTAATTGAGTGTTTATGATGATTTTAGAACTGTCTAGACAGCATTTTCAGCTACAATTCTGTGAGAGTTTTAACTCAATGGATTTCTTTAATTCCTTTTGTGTTTGACCTTAAAGGAATATCCCACACAAAAGGAATCACTGGCCAAGTACAAATCAATATTTGATTTGTCTGAAGTTTGAATTGAAGTATCGATATCGGTCTAGAATCAAAGGATACATAATCACATAATTTCGATTCATTGCAATTTTACTCTAAAAATTAACTACATTTACAAAAGTGAACAACAGGTATTAAAGAACACTTGAAAGTAGTGATTAAAACCATACAATTGTCAGTAAAATGTTTTACTGATGTATTATTTGATTGTATAGAGGTCTATTATTTTCTTATAGACTTCTTTACAATTAGATTTATTCTTGCAATAAGTGAAGTCGCTCCCTGGCGCTTCATTAGAAAGAGTGCAAGTTTAAAGCTGCCTGAGCCTCCATTATCAGACCTGTAGGTTGCCACTCGTAGTGAAGAAGTTAACATTAGCAATGGCTAAAATGGCTGGCATCCTAATATGACCAATGCAGTTTTTGCTTATCCTTAAAACCAAGTATCAACTGTTTGTTCATGTTACACTACTTTGCAGCTCTAATACGTTTTACACACTTTCCCTTACAGCTGCTTAAATCACTGATGCATTGAAAGGTTTGTCCTTTTCTGTCAAACCCAAGAACAAAAACATAATTCTGCTTTCATTCATATGCAGCAGGCTGAGATGTGAGCATCCTCTATTTGTTTGTACATGTGTTTTAGAGCGTGATTTTGAAATGGTACGACCTCCAACACAAAGCAGGAGCATAGCTATGAAGTTTGGCCCTCTTGGAAGGATATTGAAGGGGGCCAACTCTCTTTAATAAAATATCCCACACTGAATATTGTATGAGCCAGCTCCAGGTGTAGGCTCCCAAAATCATCACCACATTTCACTCTCCCAACACATCCACTGAAAGAGAGCTATTATGTGCCAAAGCAGAAAAAAACAGAAGCTTACCACAGCTGTATCTCTTCTGTCTTTGTCAGATTTCTTTCTAAAAATCGAATGGGACTGAATCCAAGTGAATAAAATTTAGGAAGATTTACAGGCTATTTACTTTTTAGGTTCGTTTTTCCTTTTAATATCATCGCTATTAATCAATGCCGCATTGTGGTGATCTAGAGAGCCTCAAACACAACCTTGCAGCTGACAGAAACCTCTCGGGGGATTCTGTGATAATGCAGAGTAATAAGTACTAAGAGCTCACTAATCACTTGGCCACATGATAAGACCATTAATCTTGCCGCCCATGCAGCTCAGCTCCGAAGGATCTCTGCCTTTTTAGCCAGAGAGCGAAATATTAAAAAGCTTTAACGCGGCAACCGATCACTGAAGCCATAAAGCATGCTTGCACAGATCCATAGATGTCCCCATGTCTGTCTATTTTCAGGAGCCTGGACAACATCCTGCTAAATGACGACGGATATGATTCATGACACTATCCCTGCTAATTTGGAGGCATGCCGATACCTTGGACTGTGTTGCTGTCATGACAAATCATCATTTTTTCCGCTGCTAATCAACATATTTAATTTGACCACCTGATCAGGTGACTCCCTCAGGGTTTGCAAGACAGCTGAAAGTAATCTACAGCCAACAACATTAAATATCCGTCCCAGCATGTCCCAGATGATGTGAACACAGACTGTGGGAAACCTTTTCAGCATGACAGCACAGGTCAAATAATGCCGTCTGCCTACCAAATAACCATGAATAGGGTTTTTCATATTTTCCACTGTTGTGCATCAAATATGCAGCTGTATTGAATTTTGATGTTACAGAAAAAGAAAGGAAAAGCAATGTACCGTTAATAAAAGCCTCCTGCAGCTTTGGATCTACTGTCAGTCTACAGTAGTGTTCAGTTGTTAGGATAAAATGCCCTTGGATTGACCTTGTCTTCCATTTTATAAGTTTCCTAACTGTTTTACAGCAGATGTACATACCTAAGTTAATTCAACCAAGACAAATGAAAGTTCACTCCCTTCCCTCTTCTTCTCTATAATTTGATTCAACTTCTCCTGATTTAACTGCAATGCATTTCATTGCAGGCAATTTGGTTTCCACTAGATTGCTTTAATAAGGGTAAGGTAGGGACATGTCCAGGGTGGGGTTCATGGTTCATATTAATTATGAGGACCGCTCTTAATTTATATTTTGTCTGAACACTCACAAACAGCTGGGTGTTGATTGGATCGTGGTACTTCAGTTTTAATGAAAAACATCCAGATATGTCTTTCAATGTCCTAAAAACATACTGAATCATTAGATTTATATTTGCAAACCCTATGTGCTGAATACATACTCTATACCCCCCCAAATATATATTGGAGGTACTCAGCCTTTGGGCAGCTATAGTTGTTATCAGTTAACTGGGTCATGGCTGAGCTTACTGCATTTAAAGGAATAGTTTCAACTTTTGGGAAATATACCAATTGTATGCCCGATCAGACAAAGCGCATATTAGCAACCTTGGGAAGCTTAATGTTATTGTTTGTAAAGAGAAAAGTTGTATGCTTGCTGCTTTTGTGATGTGTTGTTGTTGCAACAGCAATATATAGCTCAATTTTGTATGATTTTACTGGTACATTTTATCAGTTCGCGATTGCAATGTCAGTTGTTAGAAAATATATGCAGTCCGCTAGTATTACTTGTTCATCTTATGCTAAACACGGCTGAGCAAGCTAGCTCACACACCTAGACTAGATTTAAAGGGGACCTATCATGCAAAATTAACTTTTTGATGTCTTTTATACATAAATATGTGTCCCCGGTGTGTCAGGGATTAAAAACGGGCGACAACGAGCGGATACAGATTTGCTGCCGATATGACGTTATATCGGCGGCGGACCCACAGAAAGTTGCCATCAGAAACAATGCCTGACATGTTTTGGACGTAATCTCGTCTTTGTTTACATTAGCAAGCCTCGCTAACACTCAGAGCTAACCTGTGCTGTAGAGCACATGTGTTTAAAAAGCAGGAAATACGCTGACGACACCCAATTAATTCTGTCCTTTCCCCGCTCAGAGACCCAGGTCGTCGCACGCATCTCTGCTTTTCTAGCTGACATCTTTCAGTGGATGTCTGCTCACCACCTCAAGCTCAACCTTGACAAGACTGAACTGCTTTTCCTTCCAGGAAAAGATTGTCCCACTCTTGACTTGACAATCAACATCGGCACCTCTGTTGTTTCCCCGACTCAGACTGCAAGGAATCTGGGTGTGACCCTAGATAACAAACTGTCCTTCACTGCAAACATCGCTGCTGCAGATACACGCTGTACAACATCAGGAGGAGACGTCCCTTCCTGACCCAGAAAGCGACGCAGGTTCTGGACCAGGCTCTCGTCATCTCACGCCTAGACTACTGCGACTCCCTCCTGGCTGGTCTACCTGCATGTGCCATCCGACCTCTGCAGCTCATCCAGAATGCAGCAGCTCGTCTGGTCTTCAACCTTTCAAAATGTTCCCACACCACTCCGCTCCTCCGCTCCCTTCACTGGCTTCCAGTAACTGCTAGAATCCACTTCAAGACACTGGTACTTGCGTACCATGCTGTGAACGGATCTGGCCCTTCCTACATCCAGGACATGGTTAAACTGTACACCCCAGCACGTGCACTCCGCTCTGCATCAGCCAAACGGCTCGCTGCACCAGCACTGCGAGGGGGACCCAAGTTCCCATCAGCAAAAACACGTCGGTTTGCTATCCTGGCTCCAAAAGGATGGAATGAGCTCCCCATTGAAATCAGGACAGCAGATAGCTTGCACATCTTCCGGCGCAGACTGAAAACTCATCTCTTTCGACTCCACTTCGAGCAATAGAATTACTAACAAAGAATTGCTAACAAAGCACTTATATACTAATAAAGGACTGGCTTATCTAAAGCCAGTTGAGTAGCACTTGAAATGTTTTAGCTCTATGAAACCTGATGTACTTATATGATTCTGTTTTCTTCAAGTTTGTATCTTGTTGGTCGAATGCACTTATTGTAAGTCGCTTTGTATAAAAGCGTCAGCTAAATGCAATGTAATGTAATGTAATGAAATAAATAAAGGAACTCACCTTGTGATAAACCCGCAAGAGAAAAAGCATTTGAGTTCCATACTGTTTCAGAAATAATCCTTGATGTGGTTTAGAACAGGATGGCGTTTTATCACAGCAGAAATTAACTTTATCTCCGGTAGAATTCTGATCAGGCATTAGCTCCGCCTCCTCTTTTTTTTTTTTTTCATTCTAAGGACCCAAGATCTGCGTTTCTCTAACAGGGCTGCAAAAGAGGGGTTTGAGCAGTATGAAGCATGGCTACAATGGGTGATCTGTTTTGTATTTTAACTTCACAGAAATGTTTTGTATAGGTATGGCCCTACAATATATTTTCCCAATATAGGTCCACTTTAAGATTAGAGGGATTCACAATGAAGTGACCAATAATATTTTGGACCAAACCCTTAAGTTCTGCAGTTTGGCCGTCGCCATCTCAGTTTTTGGCCTCCGGGATCTTGTTTTTTGACAATAGATTTGGAGGCTAATATAATTGTACACTACAACACAGATGTTTAGGCAACTGATACGTTAAAATTAACTTTCCAAAACTGAAAACACACCGTCAAAGAGTAAAAGTTCTAAGACGAAAACATATAGAATTCTTAACCACATGGTCACACCCTGAACATACCCTGCTTTACTGCAATTATACTTTACATTTTACCAAAGTTTACAAAAATTAACACCAGGCTGTATTAAAAAATATTAAAAAATAAACTTGTCACGAAAATTGTAACTGATATAATAAATCAAATTAGAAGTAGGGTCATTTTCTCATACACTTCTATACAATTGGAATTATCATTGCAACAAGAGAAGTCAGCCCCTGTCGTTTCATTAGAAAGAATGCAAGCTTTAAACACTACTGCTTTGGCTTCCTCTTGCAGACCCGCAGGTTGCCGCTAGGAGTGAAGAATGTAATGTTAGCAGAGGCTGCTGGCATCTTAATATGAATACTGCAGTTGTTGCTAATCCATAAAATCAACAAACAACTGTTTGTTCATGTTAATTGACCCTAAACTACACTACACTGCAACTAGTGCTTGTGATTATAGGACAAAGCAAGCGGCTCTGACCGAATCACTGCAGAGCACCTTTAACTGGCAAGCCCGAAGGTTGCAGTTCTTCTTGCCATTTGTTTTACCGGCCTCATGACTCATGGTGTGTTGCCGGACTCCATGTTGACTGTTACCTTGGTGCCTGTCATTAAGGACAAAGCGGGCAAGGTAGGGAGCTTGGATAATTATAGACCAATTGCTCTAGCCAGTGTGTTATCCAAAGTCCTGGAAATAATTTTGTTAGATAGATTATGTTCTTATTTATGTACATCAGATAACCAGTTTGGCTTCAAGGCTAAGCATGGTACTGAGCTATGCATCTATGCTTTGAAGGAAATGGTAGAAACATATAGAAGACAGAATTCCACTGTTCTGATTGGTTTTATTGATGCCTCTAAGGCTTTTGACCTTGTTAACCATCATAAACAGTTTTAAAAATTGAGACAAAGGGGTGTGCCCAACAGTATAATTAGGATCCTGGCTTATTGGTATGCCAACCAGAGCATGCGGATAAAATGGGGGAATGCAGTCTCGGTGCCATTTGGTGTTGGTAATGGAGTTCGCCAGGGGGGGCTCCTCTCACCATGCATTTTTAATATCTATATGAATGATCTATCAGATGATTTAAGTGTCTGTAAAACAGGATATGTGATTAGTAATGTGATTGTAAACCAGATTTGCATCGGTGCACCGGCATAAACGTTCAAGATGCGAGCGCACTGGTTGAAAGAGTGCACATCAGCTACAGTTTGGGTTGAACTCGCGATGCATCGATTGTAGCGTCTTTGCATCGGTAAAAAAACTATTCATTCATACAATATCCTCTCATCCTGTCAGCACTCACCAGAAACGATCTTTGATCTTTGCTTCGCAATATGGAGGCTGAGAGTCTCAGTTATCAACACACATGGAAGTCGAGGAGAAAGAGAAACACAGCGCACCGAAAAATACCTACAAATCAAACGTTTCGCAAGACTTCGGATTTTTCAAGAAAGACGGTCAACTTGAAAAATCGCTCGCAAATTGTAAACGATGCCGTGCCGCTTTAAAGTACACGAGTAGTACGAGGAACTTAGCGACGCACATAAAGAGGCGACATGGGGTCTGCGGCTGAAAAGAAAAACCTGAAAGTTAGACATATGAGTTAAATCACTCAGTGAGGTGTTATGTCAGAGAGAGTGGTGTTTAGTTTACAACAGCCTGTGACTGCCAATAATAGTTTAAATGTCTTCCTTACAATTGTAAGCAGTTATGAAATACCTGTTTGTGAAATGGAATAAAACAAAAATCCTCTGTCGTACCAAATTGAAAATCATTATTTTGCATCATGTTGAATCGCATCGTATCGCCCCGAATCGCATAATGTTGAATCAAATCGTATCGAACTGTATCGCAACAGGGGTGAATCGTACCGTATCGTATCGCATCGCCTGGTGTTTCAAATGTATCGTTAATGTATCGTATCGTTGGCAACGTATCGAGATGCGCATCGCATCGGCCTCAGTGATGGAGATGCACACCCTAGTATACTGCTTAGAAAATCAAGGTGGTGCAGTGCAAGTGAAATGTTTTGTAATGCACGAGTCAACACGTTCCATGCTCTCTTGAGAAATCTGATGTACAAATTCATCTGTCGATTGAATGTTTCTCATAACTCTGTCATTATGCTGCTTTCAAATCCGTGTCTCAGTGCTGTACGATACCAGTCACATCTGTTGAAACATTGGTATAACTGCCTTTTTTTATTTATATTTGAGTGTTGTATGTCTTTTAATAATGGACCAAGAGTCTCTTCAATAAAAGCTGATGATGATTATGCATGTGGCAGTTATTTACACACAGACGATCTTTCTAAGGACAACCATGGTGACAGTTTGATGTGGCTGCTGGGAGATTTGTCATGCATATACAAGGAGCAGTGATATAGTAGGAGTTTAAAGTGGCCCTTATCCTGCTGTCACGACTCACCTGTATATCTTGTATCTGGTGGAGAAGCCTTGCCGGTTCTTCTCCACAAAGTCAATGTACTCCGGGGAGTGGTGGAAAGGCCCTTTATCAGACAGGAGCCAGTCCAGGGGGCCCCCAGGCTTGTCATTGGGGAGGCTGGCTGTCGCTCCTGCTGCTGTTACTGAAGACCGTAAACACACCCAGCAGTGAAGGCTCAGGCTGAGGACGCCCCATAGAGCCATCAGAGAGGGAGGGAGCGAAGGAGGGGTGAGGGTGGTGATGGTGGAGGGGAGGAGGGCCGGGGTTCAGCAGCCAAAGCCACTTGTCGTTAGTTGGCTCCTCCACTGGGATGACCAGGGGACCTGCATCACCTCAACGCCCCCCGAACACCTACACAGAGACAAAGGTTTGGATAAGTATACATAAAAACACCCTCTTACAAAATAAAAAGCCACAGAGAAAGATAACATTTACAATATTTCAAACTTTAGCAGCAGCATGATGTGCAACTTTGTTATTTATTTGAAAAAAATATATTACAAAGACATGTGATATCAGCCGGTCATTTCTAACATTGTTGATAAGGAATTGATCATTTTACTAGTGATTCAAGAAGAAACCTCTTCAACTGCTTAAATGCTGCTGCTTTTCTCGGTTATTCTATCATTTATATTACATATTTTGTATTTAATACTTTAATTATAGGCAGTTTTTATTAATGGAACCAAACGCAGCATGTGAATCCGACACTTTATAATGAACTTTTAAATATCACATTGACATTTTCAAAAATGTCATCTTCTTTTTATGGTTGTGACCATGGAAAAAAATACAGAGCTATGTTTTCATATTAGCATGTCATGCACTGGTCTACTAATTTAGAGCAAATTGGGTCTTGATCAAAGAGGAAAGTCTTCCAAAACCATTTGTTGCGTTTACATAACCAAGCAGTTTTGTTTGGATTCACAGCATTAACCACATTTGCTGGTATTTGTATGTTGATGTGTGCTGTCTGTATAATTCTCAGTGTGACAGAGACTATGTAATGGTGTTGCATGTAAATGGATGTTTTTAGTTACTGTTGATTGAGTGTCCATGCCCAGGGACTGCAGATGGACATGAGCTAATAGATAGTACCGGCAGAAATCACATTTCTTTTTTTGATTAACGCTTGCTTTTACAGGGTCTATCTTGAAAAAGAATCATACTAATCTTTATTAATTTGACTGTGTTAAGTTGCAAATGAGACTGGGGTCTTATATGTCACACAAATTGTTAAATATCCAGACATGACGCACAAAATGTCCTTTAAAGTGGCTTGCTAAAGTATTCAAACCCCTTCCCATAACTCAGGCTTATGCACAACCTCACTGTTTTTTGATCACTCAAAGTGATTGAATTGGGGAACCTATTGTTCACATATTAATCACAATCCAGCCACATTCACTGGCAATGACCAAACATAGCAAAAGTGGATTCCTGGAAACTATTGTAGAACATGATGTAAATCTGAATGAAAGTAGGAGCAATGCAAGAGATCTGACTCAATATCATGACAAATCAATATTTCTTGATTTTCTTTTTCCTACCTTTTATTTATTTGTTTAAAAATACAAACTCATATTGTTACAAAAAGTATAAAAACTAAAAAAACAACAAAGAAACATGCCTAAGATTTAAAAATAAATAAATATATATAATAGGACAGAGCCTTTTCTACATTACATGACATGTTACTTGTCAGACACTTTTATCCAAAGCAACTTACATACTCAATACTGTGGACAATCCCCACAGGAGCAATTTGGGGTGAAGTGTCTTGCGCAGGGACACAACGACATGCTGACTGCAGTGGGGTTTGAACCTGTGACCCCCTGATCCGAACACCTACACAGAACCCACTGCGCCACACGCCTCCTTTTCTGCATGACAACACAATAGTCTTTTCATTAATCATTTTGTCCACGGTGTGCACTCATATCAAATATACATTTACGATTTTCTTCCTTATATTCTATCGATGTTACACTTCAAAAATGTCACAAGGAAAGAAAAAACTTCTTCAGCTACGAACCCCAGTGTTAACATAACCCATTATCACTGATAGATAAAACGCCCTTGCAATGACCTTGTCCTCAAGTTTAATCTGTTCATAAACCACATAATACAACAGATTTACATTTACAAGTTTTTTCAGCCTCGACAGATGAAAGTTCACTCCCTTTTTTTCCTGGTCTCTATCATTTAATGTGAATTCACCTGATTTAATGGAAGTGCATTTGATTGCATGCAAGCAATATCATTTCCAATAAAGTGCTTTAATAAGGGCCACGTCGTAGCATATTTTAGGTGGGCTTAAGGTTGCTGAAGATCATGATTCACGTGAATTATAAAAGAGTGGAAATATTGTACTGTGGAACATGATGTAGAACCGACTAACACCGCCAACAATGTGAGAAATCAATGAGTTCAATGCCCCAGGGCATGCTGGGAGACTTCCCTACACTCAAACCTTGGGTTACTGCAATATCAATCAATATAAGCCAACACTATCTGCTTGACTCTAATAAACACTCTAATATTCTTCCTCCATTTTCATTTTCAACATGGTGTTTTAAAACGAAACATTTAACATTTTATGAGAAAAAAAGTAAAAGAAAATTATTTTGACATTTTATAAAACTGAAGATGATTTGTAAAAAAATGAATCAAAGATTGATCCATAATAAAATAAACTGCACGACAAAACTAAAATTGGTTTTCTCAAGGGCTGCTGGTGAAATGAGTCATCAAATACATCCAAGCACTTTAAAGTTAAATGTGCTGCGATGTGCTCTGAATCAATCTTTCTTCTTTGAGGAAAGAACAATTGAACACTTTTGCTATGATTCATCACTTCCATCCTTCCCTCCTACCACAATAACTTTATTTTGGTAAAAGGGGAATTTTTTTACATACCGGTGATTAATAATGAAACACATAGCTGTTGCATTCATACTTTGTGATTAAATAGTTTTGCCTCTAAGTGTGAATTCATTCCGTTAAGTCTAATTGCTGTTCAGCTGTTTTGAAAATTGTACTCATCTTCCTTTCATCACTCGCTTTTCTCTAACAAGCAACAAAAGTTGTACCTCAAATGCTAATTTTTTTAAGTAAAGTACTCATGCGTGACACACACACTCACCCAGTCACACTTTTGTTGGTGAAATAAAAAGTCGCTGTTGCTGTGTTTTATCCAACTACCTGCTGTTCAGACTGCTGTCCAGGGCTTACAATTGTCTCCATCACCATCTTGAGACCTGTCAATCATCTGTGGGGAGGGTTTGAGTCCCATTACAGTATTCTGATGACAATCTGTCAAGTTAACACAGCCATATGACCATGTGTGTGGGTGTCTGTGCACATGTGCGTTTCAGAAATCATTACTCTCAGAAAACACAGCAGACAGAATGGGATGAGGGCACAACAGCCGGAGGTGGATAGAGAGAGATTTAAAATGTAATAATAAAAACAATATTACATTCCTCCTGCATGCTTGAATCCTCGATAATTAGCCCTATGGCCCTATTTTTATGGACGCATATCATATTTTTAAATAACACCAGATGAGCTGTCATTTTAGAAATCAATTTCAGGCCGACATTGCTGTCATTGCTCCCAGGACTCGGCCTGCCTGACCTCGGTGTGTGTGTCTGTGTGTGTGTACATACACTATCATTATGTTTTAGTTTGCCATTATGATAATAGGATTTCATTGTCAATAGAGCGCTGCAGGAATGAGTCCCAGATCACGGAAATTAGTTAACATTTTAACATGTCGTTTTTTTTTTATTGGGTTTGAGATATTTCAATATCCTGATTGACAAGTTGCATTTACCACAAAGTTTGTGGAGTCACCAACAACTTCATTGTGACTGCGTTTGTATGATCTTTGTGAATCGGAATGTTTTTTGCAATGAGGCTCTTGCATAGAAGAGGGCCAATTTTTGGACCAGATGTATGCATATACATTTTTTTCTACAGGTAGAGTGTATTTTCGTTAAGTATCTTTTTACTTAAAAATTATTTGAGTCATGAATAACAGTTAAAAAACGTTGGACTTAAATTACAATGCAACTTCATTGCAACATTTCAGTAAGATGTTCAGATATGTTATGCTAGTAGCAGCTAATTTAGCCCCACACCATTAGCCTCAAGCAAAGATGAAGAGTAGGCTACACTCTGTGCATAAAAAATAGAAATTGCCTCAACTGATGTTAGTTGAATGCTAATTCATCAGATTGAAGCTCCCTGTGGAGTCACAAAAGGCTTTACTTAATTTCAACCTATTTTTGTACATATGCAGTAGTACTCTCAAACACCTGTCAACAGAGCGGTGGCGGCCCCCTGAGCAAATCGCAAGTCACATTCCAAGGTTTGTAGGTCAGTCTTAGTATTTGCACAAATTCCTTTCAAAGCTTAGTAGTGTTTTACACACACTAAACACATCAGGCTTTGGTTCGATTGATATTTGTGTAACAGGACTGGGCAGATAAAGAGGAAAGTGGTAGTGCAGCAATCACGACAGAGGCAGTGTTCAAATCCAAAAAAAGGCTTTATTGCTATCAAACTCAAAAATACCTTCAAAAGAACAAAGGCTAACGTAGCCGGGCCGCTAACCGACTTACCAGCTTACCAGCTTACCAAAACGTTTTCTTACACTGGTAGCCTCCTGCTCCCTCCATGTGCCACACACAACTGACCAACTCTGTGTGCTTTGTCTCCTTTGAGGGAGTGATTAGCACCAGGTGTGAGGTCTCCACACCTGCTCCCAATACTGCTAATTGGGAGAGGGTGGGGCCACCTGTTGGGAATGTAGGTGCCTCCCACTACCCTGCTTCTCAGCCCCTTACATTTGATTAAGTCTTAAATTAAGTCTTATGGTTTTAAATCCTAAGTAAATCAAGTGTCAGAATCCTCAAGTCCTAATCAACCTTCAGTATGTTTTGAAACATTATTTACTGACCACACATCTCACACATATTTTATTTCAACCAACATACACATATGCTTTTAGTTCTACACATGTGTAAGGTTGGACAACACTTTGGATAACAAGTGTTAGAGGTAGGAGCCGCTACTCTTTATTTATCTAATATATCATATTCCAATTACTTGTATATAGACTCTCCTTGCACTATTTCTATTCTATTTTATTTGTATTTACTTGCACTATTGTATCTGTTTTATTGTGTTGCACTGCTGGAGGAGCCTGTGACCTAATATTTTCATTGACATATCTACACTGTAGCTATGTACAAATGACAATAAAAGCCTTGAATCTTGAATCTACAAGCTCCCTTGCTCCTGTACCAAAACAGAAATGGGCTGATGTCAAAAGGTGTTTGTTTCTTCGGTGCAAACATAACATAATAAATAATTTCGCTTAATAGTTCTCACTCTTAGCTACAAAGGTATTTTACCATTTGCTTGGTTTGCATTTTCCCCCTTGGTCTGGATTCCAGTTTTAAAGATTACATGTTTGTAAACGGGCAGCAAATTGACCAGAAGGCCAATGATCATAATTAAAGATAACTATCAGACATTATATCATTTTATATCCCAACTGTCCACACAACAGGTTCCAGGCTTTGATGGTCCAACATGTCAATGCAGCCAAAAGAATAATTGGCACAATAATTGCTATGTGTTTCCCCGCACAGTCTGAATAATAAAAGTCTCCAGTTCGAAGTCTCCACAGCATGCTACTGAAAGTAAAATAAGAACGGGGATAAAGATACCCAATACTGAAACGGATTCTGTAATTCTGTATTAACTTCTTTTGTTGTTGATGCCTTTAAGCTGTGAAAGAGTCCTTCGGCAATTTTTTGTTCTCATTCCAGCGGTGTTGAATAGTTTATTCGTACAGAAGAAGAGCTGTCTTTTCCGGTTTTTCTGTTATCTTCTGCCATGCTCAATGTTCCAGCATCACACTTAGCTTTCTATACCTACAGCAGCGGAGGGCCACACAGACAGCAGAATCAGACTGTGTGTGGTTTGACAACATCTGACTTTAGGGTTGTGTCTTACTCAACAAAGGAGGTTATGCTTTTGGCTCATTTGGTCTGTTTGTCTGCGAGTAGGATTACGGAAAGACTATAGACCCAATTGTCCCGAAACTTGGTGGAAGGGTGAAGCACGGACCGTGAAATAACCTATTTCTGTAGCAGATACAACACGTTTGGAATATACGAAGGAAGTGTCATTTAGGTTAACATTGCGAAATAGCGCCTTGGTGCTGCATTTTTGTGGTTTCGGAATAATCAAAAAGCTGGGAGAGAATTCATGTGAACGCCCCCTTAAATTTGAACAACTTAAAAAACAGTGTTGTTAACGCTCTGAGCAATGGAACACTAACCATCGTCTTTGTAGCCTGCATGTTGTTTCCAATCTACTACTTTAATCTCTTGAACACACACAAACGGAATGGGAATTGGGACCTTCCAAGGAGCACATGAATGCATTCTTGGCAGAGTGCCATTATAGTTATCTTAAAGCATCCTATTTGAGATTAGCTGTATGATGATGTGTAATGTGACAATGTCTACACTGCCATAAACTTGGCCTCAAAACAGCTACAAGTGCATCCTTTGTTAGGTGAGTCTGAAAATTACCCTTCGTCTTCACCGTGACTCAATATATTATAGGTGAAACACTGCCTTGACTCACAAAGTGCATGTTTTGTATGGAGTGACCTATCTCTAAGGGGTGTGCATGGTGTGTTAATAGAAAAATATATCACAGAGGTCACATTAAAAGACTCTTTAATCCTATCATCCTACAGGCAGCTGTCCAAAAAGCTGATGCAGGAAAACACTCTCTGTTCCCTGTTGCTCGCTTGCTCTCTTTTCCTTCCTCTCACTCTCTTTGTGTCTTTGTTTTTTTGTCTCTCCATCCTCAAACAACACACTCCCTTCCTTCTCTGCATTCTCAAATACCTCTAAAACTCGATATTGACTCACATCCTCTGTTATTTTTGCACCCACTTGAAATGACATGTCTGTAAACATTGGTTGTTTTCAAGCAGGTCTGTGCCAGTCTTATAATCACATTATCACCCAAACAAAGCCCTCCACTAAGCCTTTGTTATATACTGCCTAGAATAGATCAGATAAATGCCATTTTCACTTACAAGTGCATTATGTCACACATCCCACCTAATACAATCACCGCTTTTCATCAAACAATGTTAGAGAATGCTTCTCCTTTAGGCAGAAAAAAAAAGAAACAAAATGTTGGGTGATTCAACAAGAAATCATTTTCATTTCAAACAGGAGACAAGCACCCGAGCTGCAGTGAATCCACTCAAATATGATTTTGCACAACGTGGGCCACCAATAACCCGGGGCTGTTTGGAACCTCTGTATAAAATGAAATCTCTGTTTGTTCCTGTGTTGTCCTCTCAATGGAATTGTGAGGAGAGTGCAAATGTTGGGGGAATAGATTTTCCCACACATGAATGTAATGAGGACTTTGGTCTCTGAACAGGCAAATTCCAGGAATAATATCTTTCAGAGGCAGGATGTGGCATCGTACAGCAGCCTTTTACCAATTACCCATGTTGATTTTAGCTTTTAACTGACTGTTTTGTTTTCTAATGTTTTCATAACCTCCTTTCAGAATTAGAAAACCTTGCCAGATATGCTCTGGCAGCACCAAGGTAATCATAACGGTAAGTTAAAATTAAAAACAGTATGAGCTGTCAGAAGCATTTTTTCTGCTTTTGGAAACATCCGTTAACAGGCCCTCAAGGTTTAGAAATGGCTCTCTGGCGAAATAAACATTCAGCTTGTGGCCTCCTTGCAAAATCGCCTCAGCCTTGTCATGTGACACACTATTTTTCCTGCATAAAAAATGGCTGAAACATTTGCAGAGGAAATGTATAGTATACCCCTTCTTAGAATAGAAAGGAAGCAGATATTTGCAATTTATCTCTCAAATGACACCAATGTCAAGGACCTGTGTGTTTCTGCTGGAAATGAATATCTGTTTCAAAGTGTTTTATGTTCTGTCAGAACGGTCAAGAAAGGAGGGTTTTAAACAAATGGCCGTTTTGAGTGAGGCACAGCCAACACTGGATCAAACGCTACAACATTTTTAAGCCCACTGCCCGTCATAATGACAGGCTAAATTCTGTAATCACCAGTGAATATAAAATACTTTATCTGCACAATTACTTAACAAGTCGACTGTGATGACTCATGTCATCTGTAATCTCTTGTCGTTACAATGGCAGTGAAAGAGAGTTTAGTTTCCCAGTATTTTTTCTTCCTTAGGGCATTTATATTTGAAAAGAAAAATGATTGGATATGGAATGATTTTAAAATATTATTTTAATTTTAAGGTTTTGTAATTGTATGTTGTGCCTCTATATGTCTCCATGCTTTAATGTTCAAAAGGTCTCTATTTTTTCTCATACTGCCTGTGCTGCAGTACCTCTTTTCAGCCTCTGTCTAAAACCAGAGTCCAGTCTGCTCTGATTGGTTAGCTGGCCGGCTCTGTTGAGATTGATCAATCGCGCAGAGATGTACCACACCTTAGCCTATCACGAACAATGTGTTGTAGCACCAGCCAATAGATACACAAGTGTTACGTGGTGATGACACTATGTATCATTAAAACAAAGGAGTCCAATCGAGGAGTTTTAGGCAGGGAAGGAGTGTGTGAGAAACTGTCTCTGGTATTAACATTGGGATTTAAGCCTTTGCAGACCATTTACATGCACTAAAACAATTTAACACACTACAGGGAGAGGAAAACCCCATAAAGCATGATAGGGCCTCTTCAACCAAGGACATGCTATTTGCTCGTTGAACTGGTATGACCCAAAAATAGAGATAACCTCAGTCAATAAATTCAATCAAGAAACCAAATTGAAAATGTAAACAACTGGAGTACGTGTTGGAAGACAACCACTCAAGCAAAAAGGAAAACATGCTCATAACTTTCTCATATATTGAAATGTACTTCCCTAAGGCATAATGTTAAGAAAAGTCAACAAAACGATGAGAGTGAGTCAAAGGCATTTTTCATTACGAGCACTACTGGTGGTTACATTAAGGTACGATGTACACAGTGTGGGCCTGGCACGTCCTGCGGCTATTTGGAACCTCTGTGTGGAATCACATCTCTCTTTGTATTTCCACTTTTCCTGTACCATTACATACATTGAAAAAACCTCCATATTGGAGTTGACATATTGTAAATGTGCAAATGTGTCATTTTGGTGAAATACATAATTTAAAAAAAGCCATGGTGGGTGATATTATTGACGTTATTCAAGAAATGATGTGATGGAGCCACAGACTTTGAGAGCTTAATTAAATTAAATGGCCAGTCTTGCTCATTTATTTGCCTTTCCCACCAATCTGTGATTTTTTAGATGAATAGATTATCTCTCTTCACAAGTTTTGGAAGCACTTCTTCCAGGCAGCACTTCCTGTAACTTTGTGTGGCTGCCAGAATCCCATCTTCCCTGCAGAGCTATAGGTCCAGCTACTAAATGCAGTGTTGGATCCTGAAACTCAGCCTTTCTTTTGGAGGATACAGTAAGCCTGATGAGATGTGGGAACCCCCGAGCCTAATCTTTTTTTCGAGCATTTCAGCAGCCGTTTTCATTGGAGAGCGGGACAAAGCAGAGCATTCATTCCCCAAACATCTGCTCTCTTTTGGGATGACGGAGCCGTGTCGGTCACCTACCTGAGCCTCGTGTGTGTCGATGTATGTATGTGTGTTTTTGCAATGTGTGTTCATATCCAGTACTGGAAAACTCGCCAAAGCAGATCCTCTTAGTTGGCACTGCATGTATGCAAATTGAAATGAGTCTCTTTTTTTGATATCTCACACTTTGAACACATTTGAAGGGAGAAAAGAGATGGAGTGTAGGCGCACGCTTTGCAGGGGGTGGAGGGGGCTTGATTAAAACATTTCATTATAATTTCTCCAACAGTATCCGCTTTGTAATTTTTCTGCTAGCCAACCCTGAAATCATCCTCAAAGTAGGGAAACAGGAACTGATAAACTTTACATCTTCCCCTCCGTGCTGACTAATGAGGTTTTTGGCCCTAATTAACCCAGTTATCTTCTCCTCCAACAACTGTCAACAATACCTCTCAAACTGGTGCCAGCGGTAAAAAGGCCTTTGTGAAATTATAATATATGACTGCCAGTTGCACTCATCCGGCTGTATTACAAACAAATACAAAGGATGAGCTCCCGTCGTGTCCTCGGAAAAAAAACAGATCAAAGCAAAACATGTTGCATTGTAAAGCGCAGCTACAAACAATCACGAACACACACGTACAGATCTACAAATGGGCGTATAAAAGCGCCAGACATGAAAAAGCGCCAGACATGAAAACTCAAAGTATGAAAACTCAAAGTGACAGTGCATGAAAAGCAGATATATGTTGCTTTGCTTTTTTGTTTTGCTCAAATGTTTGTGAAGGTGTTTTTCTGTGAACTGCTGGTTTAACTGTTTAACCTCCTACAGTAGATATGTTGTAGCTCTAAATTAGGGATTGATGGTTTGAAAAATAATAAAAAAATAACCCACCAAAACCCCAATTTAAGGCAATAACATTTTAATTTTTTTTTTTTTTTAAGCACTGTAAAGTCGGACTTCAATTATGATGATTTGCATTTTAGCTTCAATATTATTTATCTCTTATAGTCCATTGTGTATGTAAATTAGTTTAGTGGTGCCACACAACAAAGAAAAAGTGTATTTACTTTGGTTATTTGCTGTTATAATGATGCAGAATCATTTATGGAGATTGTATATTTAGAGATATTATTAATAAGAAGAGCACACAAACTGAAACAGCCTTATTGTTTTGGGTCTGTGAACCCCAGTGCTGCATATTTAATAATTCATTATTATTGCAGAATGTATTAAATGAGTTTGTTTTTTTCATCTGACATAATCTAAACCAAAGTATAACAATTTATTGTAGTGTTTTCAATTTTTTTGCCACAAACTGTGCTTCCACATTCGTAAAGAGACTGTCCTCCAAGAAACACAACGTTTTCAACAAGTGCCCCAAAATGACATGTCTTTACCAAAGCCTAGTCCTTAAGAACACTGTATTTTTTGTTCCTAAAGAAAGCTTTTTCTATCCATTTTGGCCTTTTTTCTACAACCGAGCAGAGTTTTAGGTCACTGAAAACTGACATTTGTAAAACACTAGGGTCGATATTTTTGAGAAACTTCACTTTCAATCTTTTCGTGTAGACAAGGAAGGACATTTTAATGTGATAATTTGTGCTAAAAAGGACATGGCCAATATGGTGATGTTACTAACCTTGTTAATAGGATGTGTTTATGTTTAAAACATAGATGTAGAGTTATTTTTCAAGTATATCTTTGTTAACAAAGGCCCCAGAATGTTGTAAATTTCCCCTAATACAATATCCTGACGACACAGACCCCAAACCCGTTTTAAATGTTACTAAGTGAAATGTAATATAGGACAGGAAGAAAGGAGAGAGTAGGGTAACATTGCTATACAGTGTCAAAGTCTGCGGAGCGAGGCGTTGACACTTTGCAGTTATTTTAACCCTTGATATACTACTATCTGTCCCCAAACCTAGCCAAGACGTTTTTGTGTCTTAACCAAAAACCGATAGTCACATTGTAAATCTGATTTGTTTTAGATTGATCTGTAACAGTCAAGGCAACTGATAAAAAAAAAAATAATTAACAGAATACAAAATCCACCATTACGTTATTACGGATTACATCTTGTGTTATTGGCTATTCATCAGTCGTTATATATTCCCTTTTGTTTGCAATAGAATAATAAACTCCAAAAACAAACATAACAGAAATCCAAATAGACGAATTTGGGAGCTGGGAGAAGCAGAAATATGCGAAAAAAAGAACCGCCAACATCAATCACAGTTATGGAGCATATGAAAATCCATTGTATCTACTGTAACCTTGTTATACAGCAAGAGTCTCAAAGAACAAACAGCTTTCTGTAGCTGGCTTCTGAAACATGCCACCCATTCATGTTAATAAGCAATTCTCCAAAAATGAGTAAACATCATGAAATATCAAGCTGTTTGAACATTGATTAAAGAAGAATAAGCAAAGCTCCGAGGTTATCTGCCTGTTAGTCAGTTTGCTGGGGTTTGTTTGTTACTGCTAGACAGAAATCCAAATCGTCTAAAATTGCTGTGTTCTAAATTCAATCGAAGCAGTTGATCAACATTTGAACCAGGTAGCAGTTAGACCTGGCCAGTGTGTGCCACAAATACACCAGTGATTTGTTATAGTGTGTCATTCTTTTCTAGGATCAGAAACTTACCTAACATCAGAAACGACTTTTGTAAGATCCCATTCGATTTTTCAACCAATATTCACAAAGACTGCATCTTATTACAAATGGGAAAGGCAGTCTTTTTTGGGGGTTTTATTTGGCAAACAATCCATATAACGTAAGGTTTAAGAACATGTCTCGATAGAAGGAGAGGACAATGATGCAAATAGTTTAGAATGCTGTTAACCCTAGCTAAAGGCTCACGAGTGTGGCTACTGTAGCTTGATGTTTATGTAGCTAGCTTGAGCCTTAAAATGACAGTATGTGAAAACAGAAGGGTCATTTTTATATAACTTAAACATTTTAACATCAGGTCTTAAAGTATATACGAAGCTATTGTATATGCATACTTGTTTAGGATGACCAACTGTTTGTTTTTTCACCAAAACAGGCATTTATCCTATCTGTGATCCAAACCAAATAAAGTGATCCCACTATGTGTTGTTGGAATCTTTTAGGAAATAGTTTGACGTCTATAAGGATACATTTGTGAATAGCAACTACATTTGACCTGAATTTGTGACATTACATTTTAATCTCGTCCCTTGACTGCAGGGACGAGAACATTTATTCCGTCTATTTGTTTGCCTTTTTCAGAAAACTGCTTACTCAAGCGTCAAGGAGCATAAGGAATAAATCACATCTGAAATCCCATTCTATACGTCAACCAATATTTACAACAAAAAAAAGCATTGCTCATAAAGATGGAGAAACTACCCAGAAGACATCTCCAAGGCCCAGCATGGAAACAGATCAGGCCAACAAATCCGTTCTCTCACAGAAGCAAGATCGTATTTTGGCTGGAGGAAGCATTAACCTGACGAAAAACCAAAGCAAATGGACCTTTTTTAATACGGCGACAATTCATTATGGAAGACGGCTTGCAATGAAGCCAGCCACCTCACACTCTGCAATCAACATTTCCCATCGTCACGCAAATAGGAAAAAAATGATGCTAAATAAAAAACAAAGGTAACTCCCATCTGTCCATGCTCCCACGAATCAATTCTATACAAACCTTGATATTTGATTGTCAATATAACTAGGCAAGTACAGACAGAACATGTTTGTGTGTGTGTGTGTGTGTGTGTGTGTGTGTGTGTGTGTATGTGTGTGTGTGTGTATCTCAGAATGTATGTGAGTGTTAATCTTTTCCTTGATGACTGTGGCAGCAATAGGAGATTAATTATACGGGCGGAGTCAATCAATTACTCAGCTGGCGGTCCATATGTGTGTACATGTGAGGCTTTTAACACGTTGAAATGAAGTGTGCAATTTCCAATCTTCAAGGGTGTTGTCGCAAATCATTTGAAGCTATTGTACATTTTCAAGCTGAAAGCAAACAGGCGAAAAGTCACCTTAATAATTGCTACCCAGACTGTAAAACTTCTGGCTTGCACGTGTTTTATATGGCCTGCATATCACCGAGTGAGCAAACAGAGACTAAGGCTTCTATAAATCTCAGTAAAACACAAATAGATCTATTCGGCTGGTGGCCTTTCACACACAGGGACAAAGGTTGCAATGCATTCCTTTCGCACTTTTCTCTCTGGATTTTTTTTTTAGCTTCTGTCTTCTACTGGAACATTGGCCAAATAAAACATGACTCTGGTCTATTCTTACTTCACTTCCTTTAGGAGATGTAGAAAGCATGCAATCTGTTAAGGCTGTTATTTTCACGTCATCTTGTCTCAAATTTGTACGTTGAAAATACACCCTTCAACATTTCCTTTGTAAGGCAGCTTTAAACTTCCCGTCGTGTTATTTTCTCCCCCCTTTCTTTGGTGTTCGGTCAGTTTGAATTGCTCCAAAAACCATTAATCATCACTAACTTTTATTTAACACCCGTTTAAGCTATACACACTGTCTTAGACTACTGGTTTACATAGATGCTGTCACTGCAGTGAATAAGCAAAAAATAGACACTGAAAATGAATCCCAAAATGAACATGGTTGTCGATTTGTTAGTGTGAACTATCTGATGGATGAATATAATCTAGGCTATCTTACCCATTCAATTCCTATGGTTCATTTTTGACCAGGAAAAACACAGGTATTACAAAGATGAAGTGCTGATCAGCAATTGTATAAATATTATGTTCAAATGCCTACAGTGGAGTCATAAGTCCTTGAGGCAATCAAATCTAAAACACAATATTTGTGATTGATGACAGTAGTAAATTGGTGAGATTTGACCCAAACATGACAGGAGTGATTAAGATTTGTTTTGTGGCGATAACATGACATAACGAGGGAGATATTTGATGTACATTTACGTACTGATTCATTTTAGTCAAGCTTTTAGTTCGTCCTTGGTTATGATAGTTGAATTGCTGATGCTAGCCTGTTTTAGTGAAAATAAGTACCCACTTCAAACATAATGAAATGGAGTACATTACTTTTTGTGCCTCACTGCAAATTCGCCGCAAGAGAAAGGAAGTGTCTCTCTGTGCTTTTACAGCATTATGTTCACTCTCTACATTCAATTACCAGTGACCTCGGAGAGAAGTTCAGTTTAATGCAACAGTCCGACTTAATCTGACATATTTTACTTTAACACCCTTGTCAGTCTCAAACCGCCCAATGATAAAAAATGTCGGTCCACTTTTACAAACATTCTCCCTTTTTTGCCTTTTTCTCCTCTTGTCTTCTCAACCCACTCTTTTCCATCGGCTCAGATTAAAGTCAAACTGGTCTGTTTGCTCATTATCATAAAATAATGGGATGTGGAGATTGAGCATATCCTGGCAAGACTTGACCCCGAAATACCACCAAAACCTGCTTAGTCAGTCATTTCTTCTTTTCATGCCAAGTTCTTTACTTTCTACCCCTTATCTTCTTATTTCAGACTTTTTACCTGTCTTTACCTCCCACTTCCTTCCTTGCAAAAATAGGTTATGATCGCATATATTTCCATGGCCTTTCACGCAGAAAAGGCCCTCTTCATTACATCAAACTTATTAGCTTTCTTACATCCCACCCACCCCTTACCAAAAGCAATAGAGAACCATTTACTCCACAGAGTATTTCCATTCCCTTGTGATGTGTTTACAGTGGCTGTGGGTGGGGGGTGGCAGATTTCCTTTCGTTTTCCCTCCTCTCCCATTCTCTCCCCAGCCATCACACCTACGGATGATGCCTCATCCAGTCATATCAGGCACCCAACACTTAACAGTAAGAACAAGGAGCCCTGTCAGGCGTGTAATTCCTCCTGTTGGCATTAGTCTAGTAGCCTATAGATGGCGCTCTGCTCTGACACAGTTGCCGTGTTAAAGTGTTTTTCAAGCACAATTTGTCTCCTTTTCAAGTATGTGCTCATCAGAGTCATCTGTTTTTTATCAGCGACAGACAAGCAAATCCACAAGCAACCTGAAAGGAGAGCACACACGAAAAAACCTCAAGCCTGAAATGGACATGCTAACAATGGGAAAATTGAGAAATGTGTTAAGTGGGTGAGTTCTTCCTTTTTTGTGGGGCAGGAGAGCAATTCAAGGAGAGAAATCTCTCTTTTCATAGGAGGAGACAGTGTGCCTTTCAGGCCTAGACACGGCCGGGTTCACCAGTCTCCCAGGATAGATGAGGACACCACTGAACAGTGGCCCTGTTGTGGCCCTATAAACACTCTAAGAATCTGGCACTTCTGCCTAACACTGGCAAGTGGCAATGCGAATAACAACGGTGATTCACATATTTTTTCCCCCATAAAGCTTTGCTACAAGACCACCTTCTTGCAACTGGAGTGGGTTTCTGGCTCAATATAAAGTTACGTTTAAATAACACCTATGCCAGCCTGCCCTTGGGCCAATATGATTGCATTTAAAATGTTATTTGTTTTCTTCCAGGGCATTTGGCAGATAATCAGAGCATCCACCGACAGTCCCACAAGGCTGCCCTGACTCATGTGCCCTATTCTAGGGTTACTGCTTGAGGGTGAAATGTATAATTATGAAATCACTGAGACTTTTTATTTTTTTGAGCAAGCGAGCTGGGTTTTTTGTGCCTCCCTGGTGCTTGGCAAACGGTGCTGCGTGCACCCATCAGTGTTAGAGATCTGATCCTACAGGCAAGGATGCCAATACACCCTAAGCAATATAGATTAGATATGTTTGTTGGGAAAAGGCAGAGGGTGGCTGTATTGGTAAGGGGGGGGGGGGTGGAGAAGTGAGGGAGGGCGGAGATGAGTCTGATTGTGCTCATGTATGTACTGACAAGGCATGAAAAGCAATATGGTGTATGCTTTTCCTGAAAGCAGCTGGAGATAGTTTGTTTATATGCATGAGTCATGGTCGTGCATGAGTGACTGTGTGTGTGTGTGTGTGTGTGTGTGTGTGTGTGTGTGTGTGTGTGTGTGTATTTGTGTACTTCTGTGGGAGTTTGTACTTGTATTATGGTCAAGCCTCAGAAAGCAATACATGTACAACAGCACAGCAGATTTGTATCCAGGTCGAGCACACTGCTGTTATGTTATTTTCCAGAAAAGAAACAAAACACATTTGCAGAAAATATCCACAGGTAGGTGATGTATATGTTTTATGTTGTCTATGTTATATTCATACATCCAAATTCGATTCAATAAAATGCATGATGTCAACAACTCACCGCGGTTTGGAACAGCAGGTAAAGTTTAACTCAGTATTTCCCATTCTCTTGCTGAATCTCGGTGGATCTCAAATGCCGATATTGTAAACTCATGTCACAGTTTATGAGGATTCAACAGCAACTCCGCGGAGAGAGGCAAAAAACAGCACTCCAAAAAACACTAGTACACACTCAGGGATCCGAGCAGAGGGAACAGTGATCGGTGCTGAAGGCTGCTCCGGAGCAATCCGTCGCACGGTTCTACACCGGCGAGAAACTTTGACTTTCGCTTGGGGGGTGAAAAGTCGTCTTATCCCAGTGTAATTCAGTTCCTGGAAGCAGAGGCTTTGACCTTTCTGGGGGATAATGACTTTACAAAATGAAATCATCCAGCAGGAGATGTAGTCAAGAGGAGAGAGAGGAGGAGGAGGAAGAGGAGGAGAGAGACTCAAGGAGCGCAAAGGGGCTGTCGGTTACAGGACTAAAAAGACGCGTCTGCGCATTTGTTTCAGCCACACACCGGCGGGGTCCAGCCTCGGACATATGCGACGGAATGCAGCTAGCAGGACGCAGAAAGACACCCCATGAAGACTGTTAAATATCCCGTTATGAATTCACCCACGGCGGCGTTTTTCTCCCCAACTTGTCCCGCCTACTGCGCATCGCTGTGTGGAGGAGCGCAGGAGCTATGGAAGCTGGAGGTACGCGCCCAAGCAGCGCATAACAGGCATGGACGCCTGAGCTCTCTGTGTTCCCCTCTCTCACTTAGTCACATGTTTAAGACACAAGTAACCCTCTGTACTAGCCGCCAAAGGAGTATAGACTAACGTGGGCGACGTGGGGAGAATTATAACAAGTTAACAGTCTCTCCTTTTCACTTTAAATTAAAAGCACGGGTGCGCACTAAGCGAAATGGCACTCTTATCATTAACTGTATGCCCCAGTATAGTTCTTGTCGCAGTTATTTATAAAAGGAGCAATGGGAGTTATTGAATATCCTGATTACTGCTCTGCTGGTCTAGTTCAAAAAAGCGTCCTCCAGAGAGGATAACAACATTTGAGTCCTGATCTGTGAGAGCTGTCACATTAGACAGAGGAGCGAAGGTGCTGAGCATAATGCTTAATCCTCTTTTGGTTTTGTCTTGTGGAGCATGCCTATGCCTGAGCCATGAGTCATTAAGTGGCACTACAAATGCAGCTCTGCTAAAAGCCCCATGCAGCAGACAGGGTACTAAGTGAACGAATATGCTGGCATTTTCATAATGACTATGGCAGCACACATTATAGTTATAGGGATCAGTGCTGTTAAACTGTATGCTAATGCTACTTGGATCAATTCATATTTCATTGATCCGAACTAGTGCAAGAGAAGGGTTTGAACTCAAAACAGACACATTTCTTAGATTTTTGCTTTTAAAATGTACATTTTATTTCAGTTTATTTTATTTACTCATATATTTTTTAATCAAATGCAATCACCTTTTGGCTTTTCGGAAACACTGATCAAATTTACCAACTTTTTCTGACATTTTGTTCAACAACTTATCAATGAGAGTTAGTAATTGACAGATTAATAACCATACAAATAATAGATGTTCAATCCATTATTCTGAGATTTTATAGAACAATTTATCAGTTAATTAAGAAAATAAGAAACTTTTGTTGAATCCCCTTATAGCCTATACGTTTTATAATTTGTTCATATGCAGATATCACAGTATCTAGCATGTGTGCAGGATGACCAAGTGCATTGTGATAAGTGTTTGTAGGGAACACCTGTCCAATGTACCAAATGATGAAATTCAAATGCTATTTTGTTGTGATTAGTGTTTTCATGTGGACAAATGCAGGCTTGTTATAAATACTGGAACTGTTGAGACATGTATCTAATGTGAAGGATTGGGGTGCTGTATCAGTACACTGTGGGTGGTGTCCATAGCCCATTTGTTAATTCTATATTCTTCCGGCTACATAAAAGACACTATATCTACCCAGAAACAGCATAAATTAATCTGTGGAAGCAATCAAGTCGTGGAATTCTACAGGCACAGCAGCCTCAGTGTGGTGCTAATTAACCCAGTTCCCCGTGCATTTCAGCGTCCATTTAGTATGCTGTGCTGTCCTGAAGCTGTCCATGGTTCTGAAGTTGATTTATGTCGCGTCCCAGCAGAGATTTGTGCCAGATTCGGTGTGACAAAGACTCCGTTCTATATTCCTAACTGTCAATTCTGATCAAGATGTTGGCGCCAAAAAGAGACAACTTGTTGAGAAAGTGTCATTAATTTAGCCGTTTCCTTAAGTGTATTCATCCATCCGCTTGCAGCTTTAGAGAAACAACAGCGCTGCTCCCATCCCATTCCATTTATCATTCTTGTTGAAGCTTTCCAGTTCTGCGATTGTTGTTGTCGGTGATAATCTTGTGGACAGGGGTGCTGTCCGTGGTGCTGAATAACCATCAACAAGCTGTTTGGAACATCTGGGATCATCAAGGTTTAACTTTTCGATTAAAAACTGTTCAAATGGAGCTTTGGATGAGTGATTTAAGTGTTTATCCATGTCTTATCAAGAGTGCTCTCCTTACATAACAGCAAACAAAACATGATAATTACCAACCACTTAATATGATTGTGTTTTGTTTGACGAAAAACTCCCCCGGAGTCAACACTTTAACAACGGAAATACCTTTATCTCTTCACATTTCCTTTTCTTCTTGGCCACGACCCGCTAAGAACTGTAATTCCATTAATTTAACCATTAACCATTAATGACAGCCATTAGCATATTAATGAGCGATGTTCATGAAACGGATCTCAATCATGTCTGGTGGAACTGGAGCAACCCAGTGGATTTGCCGCTGCAGCGCCTGTGATGAGCTAGGCTGTGTAACTCATTTACACCTTAAGCACAGACTCATTAGGGGACTTGGGAGTGCTACAGAGAGCATCACATTTATTTTAGCCCTGTGACTTGTCTGGACGGGTGCACTCTTCTTTGCCTTAATCAGGCAAAGAAGAGTTCACGTCCATGTCAAAGATGAGTAATGTCTGATTCAGACAGATAACCTTTCAGTGGTCGAGGCAGTTTGGTTTTGCTTGTTTGTTTTTACATTTCTGACAATACTTATGCACAGAAACGGGATTTGCATTTTCTCCCCATTCTGTTCTCCATCTTAGGGGATCTTATAACGTCGCAGGATGCCTGACAGTCAGGCTCCATCGGACTCTTAAGGCAATTCCTCCCCAGTCACACACAAGCTGAACCCCTCTATAATTTGACCTTAGCCGTCTCCAATACCCCTCCGGCTGCAATGGAGGACAGTTGATTCAGATAGCTCCATTCCGCTGGGCCTGTGAAATGCATTTAGGTCTGTTCAACTAAAGGCCCATTCATTTTGGCTCCATTTCACCGTCTATCATTTCCCCAAGAATACCATCAGACCGGCAGTTATCTATTCTATATTTAAAGCAGCCAGGATTATTTGGTGCAGCGGATGAATATACCTCATACTTCATACAGATTACCTCAAGCTATCTTGTGTTACCTTCCATCTATTGCCGCACTACAGATTCAGTATTAGAATATAAGCCGGTGCCTGCGGTATCATACCCTGTTTGTTATGCTGTATGCTTATCACAGCTTACCCAGGACAAAAGGTTCATGAACAGAAGAAAGTTTTATAAAGCTCAGAGGCAAAATGTTATTTTGAATTTTGTGTCTGATCACAGAGCACATTCTGCTACAACACCTCTTGAATTTTTGAAAAGTTGAGCAGCAATCACCATTATTCATAAAAATCTCAAGAAGAAGCCCATTGACACGGCTTCTTACTGGGCGCTGAATAAGACTTAATGGTGGTCAGGGTTAATGTTTTAATCTACTGGTTCTGCTCATATCATAACCAGTTCCTAAATCATCCTACTGTTGTTCTTAAATCACCCTACTGTTGTTCCTAAATCACTCTACTGTTGTTCCTAAATCACCCTACTGTTGTTCCTAAATCACCCTACTGTTGTTCCTAAATCACCCTACTGTTGTTCTTAAATCACCCTACTGTTGTTCTTAAATCACCCTACTGTTGTTCCTAAATCACCCTACTGTTGTTCTTAAATCACCCTACTGTTGTTCCTAAATCACCCTACTGTTGTTCCTAAATCACCCTAATGTTGTTCCTAAATCACCCTACTGTTGTACTCATAATACCATTAAGAATAACATCACTTTGCGTAATGGTGAATACGAGGCTTCTTGATGACCCTGATAAGAGAAGGAATTAAGTTGATACCACAGGCAGTGTTATAAAAGGTGAGATAACCTTGTTTTGGGCTGAAAGCAGCGACGGTAATACTGCGATAGTCATCAGTGATTTCATTGAAGATATTTATCATGGTATGACAGCTTCAGTGCTTAACAGTGTGTCTGCTAATTCGGTGGGATTTCAGGATTGATAAAGCAACTGTGGAGGGGGATGAGGAAGGTAAGCTGCTTTGTTTACACTTGAGTAAACACGGATCACATTCGCAATATCAGTGCTATTCTTCACATATGATGCCATACAACTCCAGGCTTAGAGGGCTTTAGTAAAGTTTTAACTGGAAATCCAAATGTTCTTTCTGAGGTTGGAGAAGTAACAAAAATAAGTTGTTTGCACAAATCCCTGGACAGACTGAAAGACAAATTATTTAACAGTTAAAGTACCCTTAGGTGATGCACTGAACTTTTAACCTTCTCTGTTAAGCTGTTCATTGGCCAACAAAACAGCGATGTAATAAACATGTGACGAAGATTCCCACTGCAAACGCTCCCTTGTTGCTGCTGCAATGTATTATTTTTCAAATGTCTAGTTGAAAACTTAAAAAATGTAAAAAAGAATTGTGATCTGTAGCCCAGTGTCTATGGTTCTTTGTTGTTACACATTTCAAAACGGCAGATATTATCAGTCAGTCCTCTTCCAGGAAAATAAATGGGTTATTGAGAGGCGAGATATGGATAGACCTGTGTTCATTTCTACCTTGAGCATGTGTAGTGTTGGGAGGAAGCCTATCATTGAAACCCACTGAACAGATAGGTTGGAGATTTATCAGAAATGATAGAGTGAATGAGAAGGCTAAGGCTTCTCCATTACCCATCCATCACAGATGATGTATTGCAGATAAACTACTAGGCAGCAAGAAGCTCTTGCTGAGGGGCTGACCTCCTTGATGAAAGCAAAAACTCCCCCATGGCCATCCCCGTATACACTGCCTCCTCTTTTCAATACAACAGCAGAGCTTGTCTTTCTACGAGGGAACTCATATCAACACTACTTGTTGGGGGGTGGTGTGTGTGCACTGACCAAAAACAAGAAAAACACACAATTTGTCTCCAGACACGGGAAGGAAAGCCCCCACTCCTCAACATCAGCGCTCGAAGGTGAAGTCAGAAGGCTATTGTCACACCGTGCAGCTGGAGTGCGTCTTCACTAGCTTGCACCTGTTTTATTCGACATTGATGGTGATAAATAGACTCTTGCTGAGCCTGCATTTTGTGTTTTGATGTAAATGTTTGACGACCGTGAGTCTGAGAAAATCTGTCCCAAGCTGTGTTTGGTTTTTCACTTTGGTGGCCCCAAACTGCCGCACTGGAGAGACTTGATTTTGTATTTCAGTGTGAAGTAAACAGACATTTTCAACCTACACGATGTGACTCATCTTTCAAGAGCTGCACAAGACATGACCCTCAGCAATAACATTGCATGGTAATATCCTGACCATAACAGTCTCGTTTTAATAGCAATGTTCTACTTAAGATTTTTGCCCACAGTCCTGATTGCACTCCTTTGAATATTGGGTTGACCTCCATCACCAGACAATTTATATTACAATTCCTTTTATACTGTACATGCATTGGCTAATGCATGCATTAAAGTTAATGAGCCAATTCATACACTTTTTAAAATAATTTTAATGTCCATGAATTAAAGAAATATAGCCTATAGCTTAGGGTTTCCAATAAAAGGTAATATCCTGTATATTATTTTTCAGCAGGGATCTGAAAGGATTCAGACGGCCTTTTTTGTTTCCCATGAAGAAAATATAGAATTACACGCACACATGTCAGCCAAAATAATTTTTAATATCTTCTGAAACATGTTTACATTTTAAGAAATGTTAATCTTATTACTAACAGTGGTATTATTAATGATTGACTGTTGTACCAACTCTGTCTCTTAGAAATATAACTAATTTCTAACAGAATACATAATTTGTAGGAAACAATACTGAATACATATGTTGTTTTCATATTAGCTGTTCCTAGCAACTTAAGCATCATTTAACACTTTTAAGTTTGGTTAAGGCACTCACAGTATTTAGTTAAGGTTATGGACTGATCCTTGGCCTGGTTTTATGCAGTAAAAGTCCAGAGTAACTTAAACGTTTGAAACAGGAAGTATTATTTTTATATGAACAGTTGTTGCCTAAAATCACCTGGTATTCATACACAAGTCCGTAATAATACAGATTTCCTAGGTATACCCAGCCCAATCATTGGCCCTGATCAACTTCCTTTGGCTTCCAAGCTTGTGAACATTTTCCCTTCAGCAATTTTGAAATATTATCACCACATAATAGGGAAAACAGATTATTATTATATTGCATATCAACATCATTTCGAGAAGACAGATTTGGGGTGTGCACATGTCTCCTATGAAATATTTAATCTGATATTCTGAAGTCTTGAGAGAGAACTAGGAGGTTGTGGCTCAGTGGTTAGTGCGCTGATCTTCGGATCAAGGGGGCACATGGTTCGAATCCTGCTGCAGTCAAACATTCCGCTGTGTCCGTGGACAAGACACTTCACCCCAAATTGTTCCTGTGGGGATTGCACACAGTATTGAATGTGTTTAAGTCGCTTTGGATAAAAGCGTCTAACAAGTGACATGTAATGTAATGTAATCTATCTATCACAATGTGGCCACGCCCTAAAGCATACTCTGTTTTTTTCAATGTATTTATAGGAAGGAAAGGAACCATTATTTACAAAATAAACATAATGCTTAAACTATCCTTTGGGATGCCAACCACCACTGGTAAATGTGGTAAAAAGGTACAATTTTTGTTGGGAGAAATCAGGTAATTTTCTCGTAGACTTCGATACATTCAAACTTCTTTGTGAGATCAGTGGAGTCACACCCTTTTGGTTTAAGCCTTATGTTGTGTTCGGGTCTCCCGTGACCCGTTTCAAGTTAAAATGATATAATAACTACGCTCTAGTTTTTTTTATCGGAACAAGGCTTCATGATATCCTCCACAACAGCTATATAAACACTACAAAACAGATTTTGACAATTTTTGCCAAGTCTGAAGGTCTCTAAAAAAAAAAGTGTATCATTTGGTGTTGCAGAATTGTTTTGGGTGACTCGAAGTCAAATTTGGCTCAATCGAGATTAATCTTTGACTTTAGACACCCCTACCCCACCCCCTTCATCCACTGTAACAATAATTGTTGGCAACATGCACCTGGTCTCCCCTCCCTCTGCCCCCATCCCCCAACGGGAACTCAACCTTTCTCAAAGAATATGTACACTTAACACTTGAACCTGAACGATCATATGCACGTGGGCAATATGTGGTGTAATGTGTTTTGGGCCATAACATTAAATTACAACAGGATTGTACGGTTATGAATGCATTATAAGTTAGGTATGATGCAATTAAAACAATATTGGATGATAGTCATTTTTTTATGTGTTTTGGACTGAGATAAATCATGGGTCAAAATTGACCCGCGAACACCATGAACAGTAACAGCTTTTGAACACAACACAGGGGTTAAGGCACTCTAGCACTAGTTTTACTCCTCAGACACTGAGGTCGTCGCCTGGTGTCCATGTGCTGCTCGTTGCTTTTACTTTACATTTTTCAATAAGACACTGAGCAAAAGGACCCTGCCCAAGGGAAATGTGGCAGATATGTTATTTTCAAAAGGTCATACAGAACAGCAGAAAAAAAAGTACACGTTGAACCATCTTGCTTGATTTCAGTTTACTTATTCACTATTATTCGGCCAATGTCAATTTAAAGAGAGGAACGACAGTGTGGTGTTGGGATCTAGTTCTGCCTGGGTCGTGAAAAAGGACAGAATAATGATAGCTCATGTTTCTTTGTTATCAGTTCCTGAGAGATGAGATGTTGCTCCCTTTAAGAATAACTTACGTCAGATTGTATCTGGTATCTAAAATAAATCTATGGCATCTCATCCCAGCACCACTTTTTTATGATTTAGGCTTGGGGGGTGGGTTTCTACATTTTAAAGAAATTAAAAAATATTACTGCAACTGCGCAATGTTGGCAAATGTAATGATTGTCTTGTCATTTTCCCCTTTGTGTATTCTTCTTATCCAACTTTCTTTTTTCAGCTTGAACAGAGTAAACAGATGACACAGAGCTGAGTGGAAGACACACAGATAAATTCCCAGCATGTGGTTTGCAGAGGATTGAGCGTTGAAAGAAGAGGACAAGTAAAGGCTTGTGAAGTGACCCGGTCCGCATTACCCCTGTCACTATCTGTATTTCCCAGCTTGGCCTGAAAGATCTCTGCTGACAGAGATAATACAGAGAGAGAGAAAGACTGTTTTGTGACAGCGTTGGGAAAAGCAGAGGAGTGGGGAAAAGCACAGAAGGGGGGAAAGTGCATGACTCAGCGAAAGGTGTCGCACCATTAAAATTAAATTTACGGCTGGTTTCAGACAAATCTGTAAGCTCTGTGGCTGTAGGCAGAGCTGCTTGGGCATTTGGAGGACATTACAAATTGGCAACCTACTTCTCAGGACTATAGTGAATCATTTATTACACCTACCTCTACTTAAGCTGTCGAAGCAGTGATGGCTTTGGCACTGTGTTGTCCACAGTTAATCTATCAGGGAGGAGCTGGCGGGCGCGCTGTCTGCCCAGTTGGGTGTTGATTCTTCCTCCGTCGTTAAAGATGTCAAAATCTCCGGCTTTCTTTTCTTTCTTTTTTTCAGTGAATTGAAGGCAGAAGATGCCACAGAAACGAGTTATGGAAGGCTGATATGGGTACTGATTCGAAAAATCAATATCATAATGTGCCGCTGCTGCTTAGCTACATATTGATTCTGCAGGGAGTCGTAACCATGTCAACAGTCATGGTTAAGGTAGGTTTTAATACATGGAACAGTCAGTCACTATGTGAAAATGAGAGGAAAAGAGAAAAGTGAGACTGCTGGACAATAGGTGTGAGTATAGGTTGAATTACCTTTGTGCTATAACTTTATGTGATGAAGAGCATTATTCTATTCTACAAAAGGGATTTTTTAAGTATCTAAAAAGCAGCAGGCAGATCTCAACATTTGCCCTTATGGATGTATTATGTGGACCATGAGCCCTGAATAAACACACACACACACACACACACACACACACACACACAACACACACACACACACAAACACACATTACACTACAAGTATAAAACCTTGCTTTCCGCATTGATGTATTACTAAACAGCACTTCCCACATTATGCAGAGAAAATGATTTCTTTTTTTAGGCATTACCATAATACCCTCACGTTTTCCCAAATTAATTACTTCAATTACAGCGGAGCTTAGCAAAATGGATTTGCTTCTTTTGGCCATAGAGCAAAAACCAGTCCTTCCTATTTTAATTCACTCACGGAAACCTTAAAAAAGAAAAACACATTAGGGTAACCGTACTTTAAAAGGTATTTAAGTCATCAAATGGCAGGTATGCGCTGCAAGCTAGTAATTGTGTTTTTGTATTACATTTCAATGATCTGTTTTCATGTTAGAGACAGGTTATTATTAATCAACGATTTATACTTACTTCTCATGTCATGCAATGAATCTTTGCAAGTGCATATCATTAGATCATGATCACCAAATACATGTTACCAAAATCTTCAGCAACCATTCATTGTGATGCAGTCAAATATAAACAATGTTCTCCTTTTTCCTGCAGACAGCTGTGATTTCAGGCGTTAATGTTATGGCTGCACTACCGCCTTAAGATGTACAGTATCAGGATTGGGGTCTAATGGCCAAAGAATATTGACATTTATTTCATATCGGGCACGTCTCATTAAATGTTCTTTAAACTAAAAATGTCTCCTCCTGTCAAAATGAATGTTAATCGGGGGGATTAAGTGGTGTGAAATTAATAATGAAATGGCAGCATAATAGACAGGTCAAATTTGTTGTTTTTGTCCATGCATTTCACAACTGTCAATATCTCTAAACATTAGCTGAACACTGTTAAATTAAAACAACATAATTGTTCCCTGTTTTTCCAAATACCTATTTAAACCTCATTATCTTTCTCTGTTGGTTTCTCACATTGCCAAAGTGTTTTCAGATTGTCAAAACATATATCAGCTGCTAAAAGATTTGGTAACCTTTGCTTGGTTAAAGTTAAATGAACTGACTCGAAATGAAATCCCAAAAGTACATAGAACCAGAAATAGAATATTTGTGTACACATCGTCATTAACCCGAAAACAAGGAAAGGTCATTGCCAGAAGCTTTTTTCTTTTTTTTTTGCACCAGTGAACAGGTCAGTCCAAACTCAAAGTCAGTTTTATAATTGCTTACCTCTGTAACATAATGTGGTTGTTTATGTTCCACAGTTAAAGTAGATATGTGCATTTGCTGGGGAAACTGAACATGGCAATTTGGCCTGCTTTCAAGACTGTCTGCCATTTACATATATTTCGGCTTTGAATGTTGTACATCTGTTTTTCAGGGTTTTGGAGAACGTTTACAGAGCTGTCGCCAATCCATGGCGTTGTTGTTTTATCCCCACTACAGAGCAGGGATTTAGGGGTCCTTTAGGAGCTGTGATTGACAGCCATGTTAAATTACAGAGCACTTCCAGAAGAGGCTCCTTCCCTCGTGGTTTGACTGGCTGTAATTTTCCCTGAATCTGGTGCAAGCGCTCCCCTGTTCCCGAGCCCTCATTTAACATCCCTAAAACACCCTTGTGCACCCTTTACAAAAACCAAACGTTGTCTCTGCCAAGTTAATTAATAGAGCCCAAGCTGCTCTGGCCTCATAATGACATGCAATGCCAAGGAGGAAATATCATAGTGTGTATTGTGACAATAATGCTCTGCTGTCACTGGGAAGGCCCTTATTGGCCCTCTCATCTGTTTTGTTAATTTTGTTTACAGTGCCATTGCTTTGCATAAAAATGCTGTGATTAATCTCAGTATTATGTCTTTTGGGGCTTTCATGTACCGTCATAACTGAAATGGAGTTAGCCTTCCCAATAAGTGGATAGTTTGTACTCAACTCATTCTATTATGATCCATTTGGTTGTTCATTTGGACCTCTTACTGTCAATTTTGTGTATTTTATTTTGTTTATGTCTTATTTTGTTTATGATGATCTAATGATCTATTCTGAACGATATGAGTTTTGTAAGGAATAGTTCATTAACATCAGGCAAACTATTTGTAAGCAAATAACAAATGACAATTTGACCTTTTAAATGGGGGATTTATTTACAAAAGAAGGTGCGTTTTACAACCAAATAATTCAGGCAAAAAATATATTAGCTTGACTCTTTAGATTGATGAACAAATGAACTGACAAATACATCCCTTATCCTAGTGTAGAAGTGAGTTCTCATTATGTTAGCAACACTACCGCAAAGGCAGGGTTTTTTAGAAACTGAGCCTTAGAGTGGTAAAAGTCGCCACCTAACTACTTTAGTTTACTTGATTAGTCTTTCTCAATTTGCTAAATGGCATCACAATAAAGTCATTTGAGTCCATAGACACGCAACAAGTAAGACAAAATAGCTCGACATTGCTGTTTAATAAAACTTTGAGCAGAAAAGGTTTATCCTATAAAGGCGTTAAATTGTACACTATTTTAAAATATTCTGAGAAATGCTACAACCGTTACAACTGTTACATTACGTCCATTACAAAACTAACTAACTAACAAAGCTTAAGATGGAAACATGTAAGGGATAATGTGCAGCAAGGACGTTGTTAAGGACGCTCACATCTGCTTCGCGTCGGGCCGAACCACGCCCCTTAACTGTGATATAATGTCCATATACCACAGCCTGTCGTGAGCTATTGCTTAAATACAGAAGGATACAGATAACATAAGTTAAATATCAAACATAACTTTGAAATAACCATTGCATTACAAATAACATGCCTAATCCTACACTTGGAAAGGTCCAAACCTTTTTTTTTCTCCTCTTCTTTCAAATGTAATCCCTCTTCCTCCTCATCAAAGGGCCGGGGTAATTGAAAGGATAGATAACAACATGTTTTCATTGAGTGCAAAGCTTGATCTAATCCAGTTTTGAGGGAAGATAATTAAAGGTCAAATTACTGACCAAGGTAGTTCCTCCATTTGCGCTGTTGCCCCGTCTGATAAAACACCATGTCACCCACTCATTTAATTGACTTTGCTTTACATGTGGTATCTCAGAGTAGGAGAGAGATATACGATTGTGGGCAGCAAGGTCATAAATCATCTAGCCTGCCTGTAAACACTATCACTTAAAAACGGGATAGTAGAGATCTAGCAGACGCTGTTAACACATTTCCTTTGACCCAAGAAATGGACCGCGTCAGACTCTTTCAGCAGAGAGTGCTGCACCTTTGCATTCAGTATCTGATTTTCAGATTGTTTCATATATAGCCCAAATTACCTGCTGATACGAGGAGGCAGGTCAAATTGAGAAACATTGCTCTGAGTATGGTAACTGTGGTCAGTTAATGGCTCTGAAATATGTAGGCATTTTTCTTCCCGTCGGGGGGCATGCATGCCATTGATTCCTTTGGGGCTCCATCAATCATGGCGATAACTTCCCCATCACATAAGTTACTGAGAGCCATCGCTCAGGGCCCCGAGGCAGAGGGAGGACAGGACAGGAAGGGACAGAAATCTATGGCCTCTTTATCTTTCCAGTTTTTTTTATTCTCGCATGTGTGTTTGTTCAACCAGTCAGTGCATGATGTCATTAAAAGGAATTATTCAGCTGACGTAAACACTTCCCGTCTAATTGTGTAAATTGAACTGTCTCTTTTTAATAACCTCTTACCTAATCAGTTTTATAGTATTATAAACTATGGCTTATGTGAAAGTACATTTATGTGTCCTATTAGTCTTCCTTTTGAAAGGAAGAAACACTGCGTACGAAGCATTCTAGCAGAAAATTACTGATATGCCTTTATAATTTGCTCAATACTTCACTAATCAATGTTTTTGTATTACATTTTATACCCATGCTGATTGTTTTGTATATTTAAGAACGACCATTTAGGTTAACATTGCTTGGGAATATAAAATGGATGAAATAGGCTAGGCTAATTTGGACCCTCAATAACAATAAAAAGTAAATAACCAATACATGAAATGGCCATGTGCAATGTGGAAGGTGTGGTGCCTACTGCATTGTTTAGTCCTTGTTTAAAGATGACAATATTTTCATGATCTGGTTGGGTCATTTTTATTTCCCATGTTAATCATAGGTTGATCATTTAAGATAAGATAAGATGGACCTTTATTTATCTCCGTAGGGAAATTCATGTGTCTTAGCAACAACAGCAACAAGGGTAAACACAGGGAAGGACATGTATTATTTCCAACAAGTCCTCCAACTCATACGACCAAATAGGTCGATTGTTCAAGCGCTTATTATGACCTATAATCACGTTTTAAAGTTTTCGACCTCTAGCGCTCTAGCATTCACAAATAACCCTCTCTGGAAAATCCTAAATTGTAGGATAGTTTGGCCATTAAAATGCTTTTTGATTAGATTTCTAGCGAGAAGTATATATTGTACTTTCAGAATCCACGTCCAGTCGATGTGTAGGATCTATAGTTTGATAGATATTACGAAGATGATTTGAGGTCTCGCCAGGAGAACGTGTATATGAGGCAGCTTCCATGTAAAGTTAGCGTCAACCCTCACGGGGTGAAAACAGTATTTCCGGTCTCGAAGTTTTCATAATAAAACCGTTTTCCCCTCCAGTACTCATCCACTAAACAACATCAGTTTATCCTTGTTAATTACACAACATTAATTGGTTTAAATTGTGTACAATGCTCTTGTGTTTTTCCCATAGGTTTTTCCCTTTCGATTCTGAGAGACACATTTCTTTTTTCAGAGGTTTTGCTAAAACATCCCAACTACCCATAATCCCCAGCTATGGTTGAAGCTCGTCGATTGGATGTTTTAGCCGCAGTGCACGTTGGGATATGGTGTTTATGCGATATGAAATCTGAAAACATTTAAAAAAAAAATAATAATACTTTATTCCGAGTGTGCTTGCTTTTCTCTTTGAAAGTCATCACATAACGGCATTGTAATACACGGTTCGGCTGCATTAAATATTACACATCTGCCGTAGTTCTTTATTTATAGAGCCCTGATGAGAAGACTTCTGGACAAACTGGAAGAAATGCCGCCGAAACTGAATATGTGATGTGGATCATAAATATATCAACAATTAAACAACATCTTTAATTTCTTTTCACAGAATACGTCTCCTTGCAGTATCAACACTAATTCGGCTGACTTTTATATTTGATCCAATTCGTAAATAGGCTATATTTACACCATAACGGTGCACAGCTGATAGAAAGGGACTTGTAGTTTTTAAAGATATTACTGATTTTCTTTGAATTAAAGAATGTAAATAATGAGTTGAGAGAATAGTCAGGGGTTTTGGGTGATGGGAGACACTTCTATGGATTCAGAATTCCAATAGCTTACCATTAAATGACGGATATACCTTTCTGTCTGTGATGTTTTACAAATCAGATATTAATGTGTATACACATTAATATCTGATATATTACATTATATATATCATATATAATATATGAATTGTAGTGGAGTAGAACAAAGTAGTACATGCTGCTGTAACAAAAACATTTCCCCACTTGGGATCAATAAAGTATATCTTATCTTATCTTATCTTATTTTATCTTAAGATGATCGATGGCTACTGCCATATTTGCAAAATTTGCCTCTGAACCTTGACAAGTGCATGTTTCAGGCTTATCAAGGAACAACAGGAGGGGTCACAGACATAAGACCAGCTGTTAAATAAAGCTCTTCTGACCTTAGCTGTCATGTGGGTATATTAATGCTGCCCATTATGGACACAAGCAATTTTCACCCATTTATTAATTATATGTTTTAAATTTGATAACACCAATGTGTTTCGTATCCCCTAAACCTCCAGGGGTGTACACAGTTTAACAGAGGTGGGGACTCGAGTCACATGACTTGACTCGAGTCGCATATTTTTGAACTTGAGACTTGCTTGACTAACATTGATAAAAGACTTGACTTGACTTGGTATTCATGACTTGAGACTTGACTTAAGCTTGAGACAGATGACTTGAAAGGACTTGACTTTTTTAAATTAAATATTTGCGTTTGTTTTTGTATTGAGATATTACGTTCAGTTTTTTCGAAATGTGATTGGGTGATTATAGCGCCATGCGCGCAAACCTGGCAACCCACTAGAAGGCAGGAGTGTCAGTTAACATGGCAGCGGCTAGCGTTACTCAAAAAATAGTCAAGTTTGGATTCAAGGATTATCTTATCGATGACGCAAATAAGAAGAGAACAGCGGTATGCAGGGTCTGCAGCATAAAGATCAGTGACACGACCACCACAACATCCAACTTCATTCGTCACTACAAAAAACCCCACAGAGAAAGGTACGTGAATGTGTTGTGTTAGCTAGAAAGCTAACGTTAAGTTTAAGCTACGTTAGACTTGGTTTCAAATCGATTAAGCATTGCAAAGAGAAGACAAAACGGTAAATTAACACTAGAACCGCCAAGGGATTCATTTTGACTAACCCTGATACTGACGGGCTGTCAGGAGAGGGAGAGAGAGAGAGGAAAAGAGATGCCTCGTTTATTTCCCGTGTTATTATCAGAAGTTACTGTAAACTTTTGAATAATGTAGTTCATCTACTTTTAGTAGTTTGTTTAAATGTTTTAATTATGTTGTTTTTGTTTGTAGAAGTGCATCATTCCTTGATTTATTGTACAGATGAATCTGAACTTTTTGATCTGTTATGATGATAAATTGAAGCAATTTAAAAAAAAATCCTATAGAGAACCGCAGTGACGCGTCCTAAAACCCGGAAGTAAACTTCTTCCGGTTCCATCGTCAAAAAACAATGCAATTTCTCCATAGGGTTTTGGAAAATAGCTCGAAATAAGGTCTGTGGTTGAAACACATTTAAGAGAGGGATCACGTTTTGTTCAGCCAGATAATCTCCACATATCTACGCTACTTTTATAATTTTCGAATCATAAATCTAGTCGCCAGAAGCAAAATGCTAACGTTATGCTATAAAGGAACTACAAGCTAGAACGGCAGGGTCGCACTACTCAACGTCACGCCAACTTAAGATCGCCTCAACTGACTTTCGCGCGCTTGCATATTTTAACAAAGCTTTTCATTTTAGCCACGCTGAATTTAACTAGAAGTCATGGCTCTGTCCATTACCAGTCTAATATATTTTTACAAAGATGACAAGAAGAGTGTAGATAGAGGAGAGAACCACTACAAGTCAGGACACGTACAACAGTGCAGCCTGGATGAAGGTGTGCTTACCGGTGTTGTGAGGGCTAGCATGAGGGACAAGGTTTATAGAGTGTCGGTGAGTAGTGATAGCAAGAGCACCGTTAACCTAGAGTTAATTTATTCACATTAGTGATATTAATTCCCATCAACAAATCCATTTTATGTGTCACATGAAATCTTTATTACAAATATTACACACCAGAAAACACAGTAATATCCATGAAATAAACATACAGTAGGCTATAAAAAATTAAAAGGGATAATTGGGAAGGCATTACAAATGTAAATATATTTTAAATAATGAAACAATCCCACCCCACAGGTATACTACAGATACTTAAAGACCCAGTGAAGTGTGCGCCGGTGCATGATCTGTTATGCTAATACGTATAGTAATGACCAAAATTGTCCATTGGAACCCATATAAAAGATGTTGGAATAGCAACAAATTTGACGAGTTGGAATTTTCCGCTGGGAAATCTGCAGTCGACCTCCGCCTTCGTGGGCGTGGCTTGCGATCTACTGCGTGACGTCAGAAGATGGGCTCAGCCGAAGTGTTTACATTCACCACCGTTCATTTTGTCTCTGTTTCAAAGTGGAATTTACCAACGTTTTTGAGCGAGTATTTTATTGGAAAGTGTTTCGCAGTCGACTGGAAGTGATTGCCAATCGAGGAAACCTGTCAATGGAGGCGACAGTGAAGAAAAAGGGAGGAAAAACACACGGGAAGCGATGCATTGCCGCTGGCTGTGGTAATGTCAATTCTGCCGAAGTGGCGATGTTTCTGTTCCCAAAAGATGAAGCTGAGTGGCTGGTGTCATTGTTTCGTAGATTCGTAGATTGTTTATGAAAAATAAAGGCCACTGTGTTTGTGTTTACTAACAAGACTATCATGGCGGCGGCAGAGCTCAAGTCGAGTTTCTCCGCCTGGAGATATTCTCACTATTTCACTTTTGTCGAGCACAAAGAAAAGAACGTTTTAGTTAAATGTAAGTTGTGTCTTGGCGGGTCAAAGATCCTATCGACTGCCCAAAACAGCAATTAAAATCTGTTGAAACATCTGCAGAAACAACATGCTGGGACGAAGCTAGTAGCTAAGACCACAGACCCAGACTCATCCGACGCCACTCCACCTCCACCTAAGCAACAGTGGCTGGATTGGCACTTTGAAACATATCTTTGTGTTTGTGTTTGTATAGACCACATTGCTTAGCAGAGTTCAGTGATGCAAATGCATGTCAAGTTGATCAACAGGTTGTATTATTCTCCGATGCAATAACAGTACTGAAATGAAGGCTACAGTATAAGGGCATTAATGGGTGCCCTTTTTTAAGTAACTAAAAAGTTACTTTTCACAGTAACGCATTACTTTTTGGTGTAAGTAGTGAAGTAACTAGTAATTGTAACTAGTTACTGGTTTTCAGTAACTAGCACAACACTGCATGTGAACATGAATGTTGCATCATGCTATGAACAGATGAATGTATGATCAGGTGATGGCCAATCCTGTGTGTAGATCTACTCTAGATCTATGACAAAATATTGTCCTCAACTAAATTGACTTCCATGGCCACTTTCCTCATCTATCCTGTCCGAAAAGCTGTCAAAATCACTCATTTCTCTCGCACCAGTATCACTTTCCGAAGTCTCCGCCATGTTTACAATCACAACTGGGCCCATCTTGTGACGTCACAGCCGCTATCGTCTGCAGCAGCGGTAGGCTCAGACGGCCGTTCACGGGATGAAAAATTTGCGATGTTTATCTCGTCCCTCGCACTTCCTAAAAAATTATTTTAGCCATGAACAGGTACAATTATATGTAAGAAATGAAACTGCCATTTCATTTTGGCGCAAAAAAATGCACTTCACTGGCACTTTAAGATAGGCATATACTCTCTTTCAAGCAGAACACATGGGGAAAGAAATTTAGCGGGAGTGTTTACGTAATCGGCGTAATGACGTACAACGGCCTCGACCATTTCTGTAGTCCACTAATGCCACTTGTTAACAACCATCGTTTTTCCGACACGTAAACTCTTCAGAAATCACCAGCGGGGTCACTGCTGATGTATTTAATGTGGTAGAACAAAACGTGATCTATCTCTTAATTTTGTGTCAAACACAGACCTTATTTGGAGCTATTTTCCAAAACCCTATGGAGAAATTGCATTGCTTTTTGACGAAGGAATCGGAAGTGGTAAAAATGCTAACTTACTTCCAGGTTTTAGGACGCGTCACTGCGGTTCTCTATTAAGTGAGTTTTAAATCGTCCTACTTAGTTTATAAGGAAATTATGAAGAGGAACAAATTAAAGGATTTGAAAATGATATCTATGTAGGTGCTGACGCTGCTGGCGTTCTGTGTTAACAGACATTTAAATTAAATATGTGCAATGGCAAATTATATCATTTTCTGCCTTTTTGAACAGACTTTTTGATTGAGTCCTAGCTATATTGTCTGCAGTTCTAGGTTCTAGTTAATATGAATCTAATATGATTGTCATCGGTCTAAATTAGATTTCAAATGATTAACTGTGTATGTAATGAAGATCATAGTGTGGGTTAAATCCATTTTCATAACCACTGTCTTTTAACTGATTTAAATGCGGAAACTGGGCTTATTCATCAGAATTTCAAATGACTTGACTTGACTTGCTTGACCTGAGCAATGACTTGACTTGACTTGCTTGACTCTCACCACAGTGAATTGGGACTTGCTTGATACTTGTAGGTCAAGACTTGAGACTTGCTCATGACTTGCACATGTAGGACTTACTCCCACCTCTGCAGTTTAATACTGGCAACTTCTAATTATGGGAAATACGAAAACGTCTTTTAAAACTACAATTCCCACTAGAGACGTGCCATAGAACATGTTGCGAGACACAATAGCCAGCATGTGTAGTTCTGGGGGTGGGGGGGGCTGTTTGACGCACTGCCACTCCAACATCCAATCACAGAGCTTGAGGACTAATCACGGTCCTAAAATATCAACATCAATACTGTATCACTCATCCACAGCCCAGGTCAATTGTGTGTTTAAGTGCCATGGTGTTACTGTTTCCCATAGATCAATGCAATTATCTTTTGACAGTAACAAGAATGTATTCTAAAGTCAATTTAGTATATTTCTTGTGATTGACAACCTGCTGACTTTGCTGACACAGTATTAATTGTGCTGGAGTGTAAAATCCCTGCCATCATGTTACTGCACATAGATTAAAACACACAGATTGATTTGCAAGTTGACCCAGGCCTTACCCACAAGCCTGTGCAAATGTCACTCACACTCGCTGCACATTTGAGCCCGAAAGGCAGTGGGGTAAAATATTTATTGAAAAACGATTTTGATGGGTATACAAACGGGTCTGTTCTTCCTCTCCTTACAGCCGGCTGTGAGTAAACAAGCGGCCATTGTCTGATTGCTTTGCAAAAAGCTTTCCCATGGGACTGGCATCAAATATTCATAAGGCTTGTTTTGAAATGCATGTAAAGGCATGGCAGTGAGTGAGTTGCAGAGAGGTTGCACTGCATCCCTTTCTGCTTGTTGTTGTATTGTTGGGAGCAACAGCAGCGTGTTTAACCTCACTGCATGTTGTGTTAAAAGGCTTACATAGGTGTTTTCAGTTCAGACTGGTTAAACCTCTACTCAAGTTCATGTAGGGTATTAATAAAACATATACAACAAATCCAATAGATCAAGGTAATGCAGTAAAAATGAAGAGAAAAGCAATACCTTTAAGGGACCTCTTTTCAACCTCTGTCTGAAACCAGAGCCCAGTACACTCTGATTGGCTAGATAGCCAGCTCTGTTGTGATTGGTCAACCACTTCGAGACGTTTTGGAAATGTCCCGTCTTTTAGCCTACCATGTAAAATGTGTTGGAGCACTACTTGTACTCGAAATTATGATTATGTACCCTGTTGTACACTGGGCAAATGTCATTGTTTAAAAAAAAAAAAAAAACGGATATTTAAATATACATTTGTTTAAAGGTTCCTGTTAATTACTTGCTTCACTAGCAAGTAATTAACTTGCCATTCTTGACATTCAAGTGTCAATTGAATATACTAACATGTTTTGTTTTAGTTTTTTTTGCAGGCAAGTTTTCAATTATATACAAATATTCAGAAGATGCATAAAGACAGAAATATTCACTTTGGTTTAATTGGTTTTACAAGAAATAAGCAATAGGAATTGGTCAATCTCTAATATGATGTTTTTCTGTGAAAGAAGCATGACAACATTTGCAAGTCATACTTTTATTGTTGTTTCCAGTTTCACTTCACATTAGCCTTCCTGGACTGAATGCATATTGGCAGTAACTGTCTCTCATTGTTCCCGTGAAAACAAACAGCGGGGAAGCAGAGTTGTTGCAACATCCTCTTTTCAACAGGACGCAGCGGGTTCATTGGAAACAGCACAGGTGCTGGTGAGTTATCAACTCGCCACAACTACAGCCGTCAACCTTATGATTGATGTCCTCCACTGCTTCTCTCGCTATTAATAAGATTGCAAACCAAATAGCTTGTGATGCGTGTGTGCATGCATAATAAAATGGAAAAAAAGTACTTGTTGGTTCCCAAATCATCCACAAAACTTGATGGTTTATTACTGACTTTGAGACATTTCAGAAAAAGGACATGGCAATGGTTCTTATGATTTAGCCCATTATGTAAATGCATGTAATGTTATAGCAGACAATTCCCCAGGAAGTCATTGGTTTTGATTCATTGCAGTTTTTTATTGAACTAAATTTTAACCGACTTGATACCATACGTTTAAAGGAAAGAAAAGCTGCTGCAGTGGCTGATGCCTTTAAATTAACCTTATATTTATTGGCCAGTTTTGCTTCATGTGTTATAACTCCTAGGCCTTAAAGAGGTCTGTGCTATCAAAACACATGACACACAAACCAGTAGCAAAACTGATTGCAGAAACTTTAGAAAACAACCACAAACAATGACATTGAAGGTGACTTCATAAATACTCATATGAGTTTAAAGTAAGAGGTGACATAACAAAATAAAATACCTAGCTTCTCCACGTATTTTCAATAGCAATGAGGCAAAAAGATCACTCCTTGTTTGCACATTTGAAATCTAAAGGGTTTTTTCTCCAGTCAAGTATACTCCCTCAATTACACCCAGTGGAGCCATGGATCCGTGATTAGTAAGATGGAGCCAACATGAGCCGTTCTAAGGCTGGTTTTGCCTCAGCAGGGGATCGTCATTAACATGGAGTCCTGCTCAGAGCCCCGGGCCTTTAACTGTCCTTTAACTGCATCGGCAAGAGTGGGAAACTAAGCAAACGTCAATCATTGGTTGACACTGCTATATCAAACGGGAGTGTGTTGTAGTCTGAACAAAAAGCCTAAGGGGGGTTGGAGCAGTGCAGTGGGCGTCATGTTTCCTCTACATGATGATACCCGGATTAACAACTTGAAGATAATCAAGTCACAAGTTGATAATCGTGTAGACTTGATTATCTACAAATCAAGTCTACAAGATCATTCTCCATCACAAAGTGAGGATTCTCCATCACTTTGTTTGCTTGAAATGACAGCCAATGGAAATCATGTAGGTGTGTACGTTACAACAATCTCTGGCACATTATCCTTCAATAAAACAAGATTTTGATTTTCTTTTAAGATTTAAGTTTTCGAAGCTTATTTTTAATAGTTTCTAACAAATACCTCGTGGTTGTAATTTCAGATGACATTGCATTATATTGATATGCTCAATGTATTTACTCGCTATTTATGGTTGCTTTAGTTGTAGTTTGGTACTTTAAATACAGTATATGTTGATGTAGAACACTGTGTTCATTGGGAAATGGTACAAAGCACAGACAATGTTGCTCGGGAAATTTGTTGTGGTCATTTTTGTCCCAAAGCAAAATGTTGGAACTGTGTATGACGAAGATGTCATCACTATTTGCATAAGGCACATCTTAAAATAATTAAACACAATAAATCAAAGAAATCATCATATGCTGCTATTTAAAAAAGTTAAAGCCCTAATCAATGACATTTTAAATGATAAGAAATGATTGTCACCCATGCAGTACATGGTATGGTCCAATTAGCAACACCTGTTTTGAATGACTGAGCCTCTATTTAAGGCAGCACTTTTCCGTTGATCTGTTTGGAACTCAGGAACTGTGAACGAGAGGGAAAGCAGGTTACTTTGGTACACTGGAAAGCATTGTTATGTCAAGTATGATTAAAATCAAACTGTCTTGAACAAAATAATGATTTGAGTGATTATTTTACAAATGTCCAGCAATAATTCAACTCAAGTAATTGCTTTGTGTTTATTACATTACATTACATTGCATTTAGCTGACGCTTTTATCCAAAGCGACTTACAATAAGTGCATTCGACCAAGAAGATACAAACTTGAAGAAAACAGAATCATATAAGTACATCAGGTTTCATAGAGCTAAAACATTTCAAGTGCTACTCAACTAGCTTTAGATAAGCCAGTCCTTTATTAGTATATAAGTGCTTTGTTAGTAATTCTTTGTTAGTAATTCTATCGCTCAAAGTGGAGTCGAAAGAGATGAGTTTTCAGTCTGCGCCGGATGATGTGTAGGCTTTCTGCTGTCCTGATTTCAATGGGGAGCTCATTCCACTCACCACAATGACCGTGTTTTTGAATGTGTTGTCTTGAGTGTGCATGTGCCTCATGCAAATAGTGTTGGGAGGTTGGTTTCCAGGCCAGAACACTCCTTTTTATTTATTCCTATATAAAAGCTGGTCTAAAACACAATTTTCCATGATGAAAAATAACTAATAACTACAATTTTCTATGATGGGGCTGCAGAATGTTACAAAAACCTATAGGGCAATTCAAGAAATACCAGTTGAAATGGGGTTAATTTCCTCAATTTAATTTGAACTAAATCAATGTTACCTTAGATCCTATTACATTTCATAACAAATGATGCACACATGACTATTAACTTCAATATATTTTTAACAAGAAGGTGAGTTAATGCCTCACTTTCTCTAGTGCATGTTGTACATTTACAACTGAGTGACAAGAGCCTGGATGACTTATTTCACTCCCCAACATTGACAAGGACCTTCTGAATGCACCATTAAACAATTGCCCATTCTATAATTGGTCAAAAAATGATAGAGCACTTTGTGTTTCCCAATTTTAACTGAGGATTCGTGCACGTATGTCCTATTTCGGGGTTGGACATGTCCTTTAACTTTAAGTAGTTGGTTTTGAAAGATATGAGTTGGAGAGTTTGCAGTGAGAAGCAACAAGCTGCAGAAATACAAAGTAGAAGTCCCTGAGACTCCCTTTGTGTGTTCACAAATGCAGTTATATGCTGCCCGGTCTCAGCTGCTTCTAATTAAGGCCTACCTTGATATCCCTCAGGTAACTGAGTCAGCTGTGTGCATGCTGGTGTAATTATGTATAAGAGAAAGCAAAAAGAACATGGTCCAAGTAACTTTGTATGATTTTTTGTATAGTCCCTAGTTCGCATTTGAGCACTTCATTCATGGAAATGCACCCTCTTCTGCCTCTCTCTTATCAGTCTTCTCTCCACGTATTTCTCTCCTCTTCTTTTTCATACTCCTCCTTCCTTACTCATGTTCTTCCTCTCAGCTTCATTCTCTCCTTAAGTGCGGCAGCTCTCTGGAACGCTGGTCAGTGTGGTAGCTCCATCGCCGAGAGCGCCGTTTCCAAAACATCTCTTAAGTGGAGTAAATTCAGAGTAAAAATGTTTGCCTGGTGCTTTTGCACTGAAATTCTTTGCTCTGTTTCAGTATGCTTGGTTTTTGCTTTAAGTCATTATACCCATGTTTCATAATGATGCTATTCTCTTAACTCTAGCTTCAAAACTGAGCTGGCAACATACAGTAGGTTCTGTCATTCTGTCTGTAATATACAGTAAAAGTAAACAAAACATTTAAAAGGAGTTCACCTGTTCTTTACAAAAACAAAATGGCTATTTAACTTTTAATCCCCAATCTCTAGGCCCAGTAGTTCAAAACTTTTAATCTCAATCAGATCCGATCAGATTTTGAAATCCCATTTTTTGTGATCCAGGATCAGACAACTCGGCCAGATTTTGTCCCAGTATTTCAAAGCAATTCAGGATAGGATCAACCTGATCCAGATTCAGACTTTTCAAGATTACTAGATCCTGAATGCTGAGTGCTTTAATTCTACCGATCTCCATCTAGTGGATATGAAAAATAATAAAAGGAAGACAAGAGACCACATTGCAGAGACATCTATTGTCCGCAATTACTTTTGAAAGGTGATGACAGATGATGGACTTTTTTTTTGTTGAAGATATTTTTTCTTTAATCTAAATTACATTTGTGATTGACAATCTTTGTTGTGATAATTTTATGAGCAACATTTGGTTGAAAACAAAATAGGCCACCACAAACGTGACCAAAAAATGAAAAATAAAATTGATTTGCCATGAAGGCTAACAATTGTGTATTATTTCAGTTAACAAACTTTGCCATCTTATTTATATTGAAACATATTTTTAAATAAATTGTACAGTACATTTTGCTCTGGTAATCCACTGGAAATCCACCCCTCTGGTGGGATCAAGATAATCCAGTTTTTTGGGATCAAACTGATCCCAATCCTGTGTTGTCGATTTGAACTACCCATTTTGAAGATTTGATCCAGATTAAAGCTTGGATTTGATTTCCTGATCTGATCGGATATCAAAGTGATCCTAATCCTGTTTTTTGGTTTTGAACTACCCAAAATCCAAATCTGATCCGATCAGATAGGGATTAAAAGTTTTGAACTACTGGGCCCAATGACTACTAGAGTGAGAGAAGTGAAGGAGGGCTTGTTAAAGGATTATTACAACACACCGTTGCTCAACAGCTACTGTATGTTCGGTAGTTCAGGCATCCGTGCTTTTAATCAATATTATTAATCCACAGTTTTGGAAGACCACTGCTTGGGTGCAGAGTAATATATGTTGCAAACAATATTATTTTCCTGGTACAGTATATTCTTCGGAGGAAATGTTGTGCTTCTCATTAGAGAGCTGAGTGGGAGGTATTGTGAATCATCACAGTGATACATGTATGTGTTTTAACAGTTGTTCAACAAGCAAGGGCAGCTATGGCAACTCCCCAGGGGAAGAAAACATTGGAGCGGGAAAAAAGTGAGAAATGTAATTACTGTTGCGACTACTTTTTTTGTAAGTCAGATGTTAAGTTAAATATTGGGACAGCTCTACATGTATAGACACCAAAACTGTACGATGCTGCGTGATTGTTTGAGACACATCACATGACTGTGCCTTTCCTCTGACTTTGGCTAGTCATGAAAAAAGGCCAGCATGTAAATGACCGCCCTCCTTCTATGAATCTTTCTTGAGCTCCAAGTGCCAGAAGTGCTGACAATTGTATTAAAGCATCAAGTGGTGAATAATAAAAAGTATGTTTTGCCAATAATATAATAATTGTAGTACTATTAGTGAAACTCTGAAAAGTAAACAAAATATTTGACCTTTTCCATAGACATTTTTTTTTTTTGACATTTCATTTTGGTAAAAGCACAGGTGTTATGAATAACATTATGATGGCTGCACGATATCAGAGGCTAAATGCAGGAGAGCCATCAATTATTTTATTTGTCACACCAGATATCATCTGTGAAAAAGGCATATCGTTTAAAGGTTTACATTTTACACAGTGGCACATCACATATGGCAAACATTAAGAAAATACCACCAATTTGTAATAAAGGTTTTTGTTTGCATATCTTTTTTTTACCTTACATCATCAGCAACAAAACAAATATTCTTTGTGCAGATAATGGAGACTGCGCCTCCTCAGAACCATCAAATGTGTCAAGTTAACCGTGGTTTGTTGGTGTGTCATCACGACTCATATATATCCTATAAGCACCTACTGTGCACATGAATTTATTTTTAGCTAGAATCCTAGAATGTTCCTGCTGGAATACAGAGCCAAATGCAAAGCACACAGGATGAAAAAGTCAACTGAAGAGGCAGATGATTCGTGTTTTCGACCCTTTAGGGGGCATTCCTTGAAGTATCTGCTCTATATTGGCTGGAACATTGAACCATTACATTAAAGTTGAAAGCTTGAAAATAATATGAGCTGAAAGAATAAAGCTAGGATGCTATGTAGAGCTAGTTATGTGATTTATTGTTAATATAACATATTGATTCTAGCCACATTGAAAACGAGCATGATATGAAATCAAATACAGTGGAAAATGTATAAGTCTGCCACTCAAGAGCGTTCACTGTCTTAGTATTATTTATTTATTTTCCTGACCTAAGAGCATTAAAAAGCAATGTGCGGAATACTTGGCAAGACGCATAGTGTGAGGTCTCTACAGACAGCTATAATGCAATTCTTAAACAATGACAGATAGTCCTTGATTAAGCCTGTGTCTATGAATGGAGCTGGTTTTGATAGCGCAGAGGTGTCAGATCATTTACATTGATTGTGTCACACTCTTGTTATAGAGAGCCAATCCCTGAGAATTAACTTCAGTTCCGGATCTCTAATCATTTTAAACCATCCTGCTAAAATGAAGGCTCGAGTGATCAATATGACTTCGACTTGCTTCCATGAGGGGGTCGCTCTACTTCTTATCCCCACCCCCTCTAACACCATTGACGGATGAATAGAGGGGCACTATCTGCCTCGCCAAGAATAGAACAGCTAAACTATCTGCGGCCTTGCTTGCATGGTTTCAGCAGTATTGATGAATATATCACAGTGTGTTCAGTCAGAGGGAACCAATCCTACTCCTCCTTTTTCTTCTTTTCCTCTTTTTTTTTTAATCACTGATACAGTTAGATCTCTTCCCATGGAGCCGGGTGCGATGACCCAATGTAAGCTGCATTCTCACAAGCTGATTTGTTGTTAAATGGAAATGCTCTGAATTCCGAAATGCATTTATTCCATCTAATGTGCTTGAGGTCATGAGCGCTGCTACAGCTCTGCAGTCAAGTTATTTGCAATTTTGTGTTACAGTATGTTAACAAATTACCTAGAGCAGCAAGAGACTTTGATTTAATTTACCTCAATGTAGGAGCCATGAAACATGTATAGTATTGCGTTTTTGTTTTAATATAAGATATTTGTTTGAGCACTATTGCTTGGTTGGCTTGGGTCACATGGATATGGGCGGCACTCATTATAATCCTGTTCACCTGCGAGAGGTGTGTGTGGAAGAGAGGGTGACACAGGGTCGTTGTACTTTTTGTTGACCGCAAGTTGAAATTATTGCTCTGATCAATATAACAATGTACATGTCCAAGGAAAATAAGTTGATTATCCCAGTTTTTATTAAACCACATTATTTTGCAACAGAGTTTTTGATCTCAGTAAGTACTTTTTTGTAGCGTGTCACACAATATCAAACAGGCCCGGCGTCAGCCTCTCAGCGACTTTGTTTGTTTCCTGCTGTCGCTATATTTTGTCAACAAAAAACAACAAGCACACAAGACGTAAGAAGAACCATCATCAAACAGCGCATGGATTAAGGATCTTTCAAGGAGAATGGAGATAAGCAATTGTTTGAAATAATTCACGGAGGTAAGCACTGGCTGTTAATAAAGACTGCAGTTTTGGAAGCCGCTTTCAACGCGGATCACAGCCAGGTAAGCCTTACACTGAATGTGCACATATTCACCGCTGTGTGTCTCCAATGTATAACTCCGCTCTGTCGCATGGAAGTTGCGCTGCTCTGTTGATGTGGAAATGTGATGCTTTGAAGGAATGTTCTTCCGATCTTTGAGTGTGTTTCAATCAAACAAATGCACTGAAGAAGCTTGAATAATCTAACGGCGAAAATTAGTCAAATAAATGTTGACGTGGAAAAGTCTGCAACTTCTACTGCTTCGTCTGCATGCCTCAAAACAGAGGCTGACTTGGCCGCTTTAATGGCAAGAAATAAACTATTAAAGGACAAACATGAACTGGAGGAAGAGGAGGAACAAATTAGGAGCAAACTTCAGATGGAGAAGGAACGAGTAAGGAGGAGAAAGGAGCAACTTCAGATGGAGGAGGATATTGCAGCACACATGGCTAAATTAGATGTGTTACAAACAGGGAGCATCCTAAGTGGGAAAAGTTCAAAAACAAAGCCTTCGGATGGAATGAACTCTTATATTGAACAAAGAAACATTAAACCAAAAGTCCTCTAATCTGCCAAGGACAATATAAATACTCCACAAATGTTGCTAAACCAAAGGGAGACTAGCAATGACTTCTTGGATCCAACAACACGGCCTAATGAGAACATTTCACCTTGGTTCCTTTCCTCAGAGCCAGTATCCCTTAACAAATCCAATTTGAAAACACAAATGAATTATGGAGATAGCTTGAACGCAAGTGAAGATCAAAACAACATTCTGGGCATTATGAGAAAACAAAATGAAATAACCACACTGTTAATACAACAGCAATGTCTTTCATCCTTGCCAAAGAGAGAGATTCCAGTTTTTGATGGCGACCCGTTAAAATATCATACATTTATGAAGGCTTTTGAGAATGGTGTTGAAAAAAAACACAAACAGCTACAGTGACCGACTCTATTTTTTGGAGCAGTACACTCAGGGTCATCCCAAAGGACTTGTTCGAAGTTGCCAGCATATGGATCCAGAGAGGGATATGTCAAGGCTAAAGCTCTAATCCAGGAGCAGTTTGGAAATGAGCAGAAAGTGGCATCTGCATATTTGCAAAAGGCTCTTTCATGGCCTCCTATAAGAACCGAGGATGTTAAGGCTCTGCAAGACTACAGTTTCTTCCTTAGAGCATGTGCAAACGCAATGGAAGAGGTGCAGTATCTGCATGAGCTTGACATGGCTGCAAATATGATGATCATAATACGAAAGTTACCTTACCAATTCAGAGACAAGTGGAGAACTTTAGCCTGTGAGCTGCAGGAGAGGAACAGCCGCAGAGCAACATTCTTTGACATCACACATTTTATTGAGAGACAAGTTAAAATCTTAACCGACCCAGTATTTGGAAACATTCAAGATGCTCCCTTCATAACACAAAATACTGGTTTAAACAGATCACAGCCTCGCTCACATTTCGTAGGAACTAGGTTTGCCACCACTGTAGCTCTTGTAGAAAATGAAACCCAGACAGATACTGAATGGAAGGAACACATTCTGACAAGATGGAGGACATGTCTGTGCTGCGGAGGAGGTCACACCTTGGACTCGTGCCATCAGCTTGAAAAAGGAACACACAAAGAGAAGATAGGCTTCTTGATGGAAAAAGGTGTCTGTTTCGGCTGTTTGTGTGTGGGGCACATTAGCAGAAATTGCAATAAACTAATTTCCTGTTCAAAATGTGGCTTCAAACATCCAACCATACTTCACATCCCTTCCAATGAAGCAAGACACAATCCTGCTCAAGCCAGGAATAAATCAGAGCTATCAGTGGACAGCACACTGGTTTCAAGTGGCCTTACAGGGGCTGGTGATGACAATTGTAAACTTCCCATAGTTCCAGTGCAAGTCAAGTCAACGAAGGGCAGCAAGATTGTCACCACCTATGCTTTCTTGGACCCAGGAAGTACAGCAGTGTTTTGTACAGAGGATCTGATGCACGAGCTTGGCCTAACTGGAAAGAAGGCGCAGATTCTTTTACGAACCATGGGCCAAGAGAGGCTCGTAAATAGCCATATTGTGTTCGGACTAGAAGTGGCTGGCTTAAAAAATTACAATTTCTTTGAACTGCCACAAAGCTACACCCAAGAGTGCATGCCTGCCAGCAGTGGGAACATTCCTAGACAAGCGGACCTACAGAGATGGCCTCATCTAAAAAATGTTAATTTGCCTGAAATAAATGCAGGGATTGGACTGTTGATAGGAACCAATGTTCCTAAGGCCTTGGAACCATTGGAAGTCATACGCAGTGTGGATGACGGACCCTATGCAAGCAGGACAATCCTAGGCTGGACAGTGAATGGACCACTTAAAGGAGTGAGTGGGAATGCAATGGATTTGGACAAACCAGAAGTATCTGTGAACAGAATCTCAGTTATGAATTTAGATGAACCTTGGCAACAGCAGTTCAGCACAGACTTCCCTGAATGCAGATTGGAGGAACAAGCTGGAATGTCAAGAGAGGATCTCAAGTTTAAGAAGTTTGCAAAGAAAGTGTTTTTTCAGCAAGAGCAAGAGTCGAAGAAGAAGTGTAAAAAGAAAAGTTTTAAAGATGAGAAGAAGCCTCATCTCAAATCCCAACAAAAGCCCTCCCTTCAACGGCTGCTCAGAAAGGCCCCCGCTACAAAAAGAAATGGAGAACAAGATGAAGTGGACCAGCGTGTCTACAAGGCCGAAGGACTCAAAATCAAAGACGACGAGGACATGCTGCGCTCCTCGTTAAAGAAGGAGTGGGGCGATCAAAGCGAGAATATCGTGGAGAAGATGCAGAAACGGCAGGAAGAGACGGAAGAACATCCGACATCAGTGACATCTTTTCCACAATATTGATTCTTTTTGACTGACAGACTTAAATGACACTAAGGATTATCTTTGACTGAGCCTAGGTGGTGGTACCTTTTGGCCTAACTGACTTGTGACTCGTATAAAGAAAAGAACAAGGGAAACTACACGCATGAACTGTAACTGTATGGACTTGATTACTAAGCTATAATTGTCACATGTCTCCCATTTGAATAATGTTAGTAATTATTATGTATATTATCCTAATAATTAGAGGCTGGTGTGTAGGAGCCATGAAACATGTATAGTATTGCATTTTTGTTTTAATATAAGATATTTGTTTGAGCACTATTGATTGGTTGGCTTGGGTCACATGGATATGGGCGGCACTCATTATAATCCTGTTCACCTGCGTGAGGTGTGTGTGGAAGAGAGGGTGACACAGGGTCGTTGTACTTTTTGTTGACCGCAAGTTGAAATTATTGCTCTGATCAATATAACGATGTACATGTCCAAGGAGAATAAGTTGATTATCCCAGTTTTCATTAAACCACATTATTTTTGCAACAGAGTTTTTGATCTCAGCAAGTACTTTTTTGTAGCGTGTCACACAATATCAAACAGGCCCGGCCTCAGCCTCTCAGCGACTTTGTTTGTTTCCTGCTGTCGCTATACTCACATTATACCTGTTTTAGAAACTTTGTGCACAACTCTGTGTACCTGCTAGGCATACCAATAGTTTGTTTTATTCCAAACAGAAATAAGACAAGAACAATTACTTATCTGTATTCATGAGTTTGTTAGCATCTCTTCCTAGAAGTACAATGCAATTGGAGGCTTCATAAAGAACAAACGTGGTTAATTATTCACATTCAACTGATTGGGGAAATCACAGGATCTCAGACAGACAATTGATTGCACCTCAAGCGTATTTAGATTTGACACGGCATGTGTTCAATAACACACTGTCAAAGCACAGTCCTACAATTCTTTCTTTAAATACGACAATGGAACTCTGGGAGCGTGACTCTCCGCCAAGGCCAATGCTGCATTTGAATGCTCCTCTGATCGTCCCATTTATCAGTGTTTTGTTTAGTCTGACACCACATGAATGCAGCATCTCGCAATGTTAGCAAAAGTGAAACTTAGTTTGTGCATCTTCTCTGGGATCTGGATCTACTACAACATGTAAATAGGTTCCTCCTAGATTTCCACAAAGTTTTATGAAAATCGAGGCCTGTACAATTTCAATTATATTGATGAAGAACAATCAGATAAATAGACAGACAGACAAAAAAATCCCAAATCATTACCTCCTTGGCAGACGTGATACGTTGATTGCAACCAGTGGAACGTTACCATGTTCAGATAAAAAATAAAGGGTTATTGCTACAAACAAAGCTATCATTGTCAAAAAGGCTGTATTTCCTTGTGTGCAACACTATTGCACCGCATGGTTTAGCACAGCTCTACTGAAGTCTACTCACTCTTTTTGAGTTTTCCACTGGTATTTGTTTTTGAACTGCCTAATTAACAATCCTAGATAACTAAAAGTTGGAGAGAAAATACTGTAGATCATGGAGAATTGTGGCTCGCACATCAGGAGACAAACCCAGCACTTTTCAAACAGCTAAGCGATAGTATTTGTTTAACATTTTCAACCAAGATGTATATATTTTGAAATGGTAGTCTGCTCAGGGGAGGAGAACAAAATATTTAATAGCCCCTGGTATCACAATTGAGTCAAGTCTAGCAGAGCTCTACTGCAGTTGAAATATGGCGTCCGCATGCAACAGGACTTTGTAAATAATAGAACACCTTTCATCTTGTTGCAAACATTTTCTATTCAGGTGCCTATCAAACACATATGTATATCATAAGGTCGTTGCTGTTCAGATATTACATTATATCAGCGGCGAGCCGTCAGGGCCCTCTAGGCCCTCTCTGAGGCCTAAGATATTCTAAAAAATAATATTTGAAAACATTAAAAAAAGAAAAAAAGAAAGAAAATCTTTTTTTTAAATATCTTTTTTTTTAATATTTTTCATTAGTTTTACCAAAAACACTTGATTTAATTGTATTTAAAATAACATTTCCAAAGAAATAAATCCTTTGAATCTGCCTGTTCAGTTTCTGTTGGAATGTGAAGGGTTAAGTGCCGTCTCTGCGAGTTACTTTGAAGACGGGAGAGCTTGGTGGTCCTGCTGTAAATTCAGAGAGGGCCTGCACTCAATGAGAGAGTAATGTCAAATGACAGTACAATTGACCAATCATATCTTCCCTCTAAATGGGTGGGCTTTATTTTCCCGGTCTTTATGACAAGTTCCGCCCGCTGTGAAGTTGATGCATGTGTGTTATAGAGTGGTGCAGTGACGCGTCCTAAAACCCGGAAGTAAGCTGCGCATGGGTTCCCTCGACAAAAAAGCAATGGGATTTCTCCAGAGGATTTTGGAAAATAGCTCGAAATAAGGTCTGTGGGAAACGAACCTGTTAGATAAATGCACGTTTTGTTCAGCCGGATAATATCCACATGTCTACCCTACTTTTATAATTTTCGAATCATAAATCTAATCAATAGATTTATGATCGATAGATTTATGATTAGCATAAGTTCGTTCATGATGGCTCATGTCAGTGATAGTGATAACATCGTTGTGAAATTATTAACCGAGTCATTTTCAAGATTGAGTTACAATGATAAAGGAGTGGCAAAGGATCAGCTGCATGACCCCGCCATCAAGTACTTCATCCAAAAGGACAGGAGGATGGACTTTGTGTTTAAGTGATTTGATCATCAAAGGTAGGCCTAAGTCATTTTCAATGTAGGCCGCCGTGCCGACTTAATTCATTTTGAATTGTTACTTGGCTGTGGGTGCCCTGTCATGATAGGTGTTTATATAAATGGTGTTGTTTTGTGTGGTAGAGGGTCGCTGTCATTGATGCGTTTTGCACCCTGGACCGCTGTTTTGATATTCCGCTGAAGTATACGCTGTGACGTAATAACTCTTCTTTTTTTTCGAGGGAAGAGGGGGGGTCAGAGGGCCTAGGTATAAAAGTCACGGCTCGCCACTGCATTATATACAGTATGTGTTATGCAGTTCAGGAGTGTGCAGGAGTCTATTTCAGTGTATTCAACCAAAGTGAATTTTTCTCGGCCATCAATGATTGAAACATTCTTCCACTTTTGAAATGAATGACTGACCCGTTGCCCGTGCTGTTTCCACCTCCTATGGGAATGTTCAAAGGAAGAACTCTCTCAAAAGCGGATGGCAAGACAGCAGTGGGAGGTTTGAAAGTCTTACAAGACGCCTGGAGAAACACAGCGTCACTTTACCACACCTGGTGGGTGGACTATCTGCCTCTAGTTCAAGGTGAACAGCTATAAATGAAATCAAACACTTCGAAAACAAACAATGTTAAGACCTGGGTCCCAGTTCCTTGGTGTTCTACTTTTAATATTGCTGTTTTTATTGCTATTTTATTTGTGCCCATTTATATTGTGCCATGTGAGAGTTTTTTTATTGGACTTTTTCTCCCAAGTTCAAAACAAAATAAGGTTGCCTTCCAAATAATAATAGAGAGGACATATGAGGCTCATTTTCAGGTTTCATATTTGTATTTTGGGCCTCAACTGTGATATTTTTTCCTGCTTTAATGCTCAAAAAAGTCTTTATTTTTCTCATACTGCCTGTGCTGCAGCACCTCTTTTCACCCTCTGTCTGAAACCAGTGCCCAGTCTGCTCTGATTGGTTAGCTGGCCAGCTCTGTTGTGATAGGTCAACCGCTTAGAAATGTCCTGCCTAGCACGGACAATGTATTCGAAAGGCTAGCCAATAGAAGCGAGAGTGTTACGCAGTGATGTCAGAATGTCACGGGAGTAAACAAAGGACTACAACGAAGGCGTTTTAGGCAAGGGGTGAGTGCAGGAAAGGGAATACCCAAAAACACATAATAAGGTAACTTTAAAATTGGATACAGTTGTCTTAAACAAATGCAAAACATTCCCTAAAAAAGGTTATCATTCAAAATATTTTCTCTTAACAGATTTTCTTAATGTTTTAACAAAATGCATGCACTAGTTCCATTTCCTGCGTACACAAGATGTTAAATGTTTGTATTTTCTTTTTTACTAATTATCCTCACATGCTAAGTAATAGCACCTGTATGGGGACACAGTTGGTTGTCCTCAGGATTGATTATATGTGGTGCATAGGTTAACAAGATCCCACTGCGGGAAATGATGAAGGACATTTATTAATACCAAAGCATGTGCCGGCCTGGGGGAAGGAGCACTCTTTGTTCTTCCAAGCAGTGTGCCATCCTACAGCGTCAGCATGGAGACGCAGTGAAGGACTATCCACCATTTGTCCCTCAGGTTCTGTCATTTTGATAAAAAGTTAGAAACTTTTTAAATCTGTACCTTTCTATAGATTCGCACTGCAGCAGAGACATGGATCTAATCTACTTCAATTGTATCTGTTTGCTGCCGTTGTTGCTACTTAGTAATTATTTATCTATTTATCTAATATATCATTCCAATAGCTTGCATATAGACTCTTAGTTCACTATTTCAGTTTTTTTAAACTATTTTTCTTTTTGTATTTACTTTTTAATATTTACTTGCACTATATTTTTCTGTTTATCTGTATTATTGTGTTGCACTGTTGGAGAAGCCTGTGACCTAAGATTTTCATCGACATAACTACTCTGTAGCTATGTTCGTATGACAAAATAAAAAACCTTGAACCTTAAATGGAGAGATGTCCTTGGAGTATGGTGAGTTTATGCAATTATTTGAAATCTACCATTATGAGCTTTCTACAAAGAAGACAACTATATTCGTTAGAGCCATTGTGGGATTAGATTTCAGTCAAATATGAGGCAAAGTGAGTGATATTATGATTATTATTTAAGGGAGAGTGCAGCACGGATAGATACTGTAGACTATTTGGTTAGGAGGTTACTGATTAGGTTATGTGAGAATATTATCCTCGGGGATGTGTGTGTTTGTTTGTGTGTATTTCTTTCCATTGTTTCAGATGACATGATCATTAATCTTGATGGGAAGAAAATAAATATAGGTTAAATACTGTGACTGTATTGTCCATTGGTTCAGCACTAACTTTAAATGTTATAAATTCTACCAGGCTAATGGTGCTAGCTGCAAGCTGGCTCGCTGTTCTTCCAACACATTCTCACTCCCAACTCGGCCTATGTTGACGTTATGTCAGGATCTCTTGGCGTCACTATCAGACGCAGTGGGGGGCCCTTTAGCGTCAATATTCTACTATCAGGGAGTCCCATTGACTTGCATAGAGCTCCCTGAACATTGGTAATAGACGAGTTGGGATCGAGGATAAATGCTCTCCGCAGATCCATTCTCACAGCGTTTATCAACGTTTGTCTTACTCAATATCAAGCCACACTTATTGTTTTTACTTCTTTATTTTAATTGTATAATGTCGGACTTTTGTTGCTGTCAGTTAGGGGGAGAGTAGGGGCTCAGAATACTGAAATCTGTATTGTTTCAACGTTTTTTCCTTCTAATTTTGTATTCTTTTCTAAACCACATACTGTTATTTACTCAACAATAAGACACAATTATCCTTGTGTTTATTTATTTGTTTGATTGTATAATGTCGGACTTTTGGAGTCCGTCAGGACCGAACAGTCGGAGCAGCTCATTCGAACACAGGAAGCTGTATTTTCCAAATAAGAGTTCATTTTAATATTATGTTCGATAATATATTTTGTATTAACTAGACCACTGGGTCATCTTTTCTGTCGGTTTGGTGTTACAAATATAAAAACAATATATGTGTGGATAACAAAATACATCCATCATAAACTAAACTGGAAACAGCAGCATATTTTATTGTGTTAACACTGTTAACTTAACGTTTTTTAACCCGCATAGTGGTTAAAGCACGTTATTGAATTATTGTGTTGATATGTTATATTTGATGAAAACATAAAAATATTAAGAGTACATACAAAATAGGGGGAAAGTAGAAGGTCAATGATATAAATATTGAATAGAAAATATCAAGAAGATACTGTAAGTGATCTCTACAATAAAACAGTTTAGTGCAGGACGTCCAAAGATATTAATAGGAGGATGTGCAAAACAGACAAACTAATTAGGCTTTATTTAAACATTAAATAATACTTTAGGTTAAGGTCTTCTTTTAAATAAGAGAAAAGCTTTGGGGGTATCCACAGATAAATATTAAGCCTGACAAAGTACTTAACGTCTAATATATTGCATAATTTGTTTTGGGACTTGACAATCAACTTTCCTGCAATGTTAACTATGTTGAAGCACTTATTTGAACTGATATTATACATATTTGTTATACTATCTACATACATCTTCTAAAAGTATAAGAACCCGTTCAAATCCAGTTTTGGATAGTCTGCCGTGGTTCCATCCCATTTCAAAGTGCTGTTTGACGCTCGGCGTAACCCTCGGCGCACTGCCACTCAAACATCCAATCACAGAGCTTGAGGATTAATCACGGGGTTTGTCAAGCAAAGCGGAGAGAATACTTACTTCCGGGTGTAAAATTCTCTAAAGCAACTACTATGAGCTGCTCCGACTGTCGGTCCTGACGGACTCCAAAAGTCCGACATTATACAATCAAACAAATAAATAAATACAAGGATAATTGTGTCTTATTGTTGAGTAAATAACAGTGTGTGGTTTAGAAAATAATACAAAATTAGAAGGAAAAAACGATGAAACAATACAGATTTCAGTTTTCTGAGCCCCTACTCTCCCCCTAACTGACAGCAACAAAAGTCTGACATTATATAATTAAAATAAAGAAGTAAAAACAATAAGTGTGGCTTGATATTGAGTAAGAAAAAGGTTGATAAACTCTGTGAGAATGGATCTGCAGAGAGCATTTCTCCGCGATCCAAACTTGTCTACTACATACGTTCAGGGAGCTCTATAGAAGTCTATGGACATCCCCGAAAGTTGACGCTAAAGGGCCCCCCCTTGCGTTGGAAAGTGACGACAGGGACCCTGACATAACGTCAACATAGGCCGAGTTGGGAGTGAGAATGTGTTGGTTCTTCCCACATGCCTCACCCCGGAACCTGCGGTCTTCAGACTCTGGCCTGCTTACCACCCCCCGCACCAACCTGCGAACCTTCGGGGACAGAGCCTTCAGTATGGCAGCCCCCACCCTCTGGAACGCTCTCCCTGTGGAGATCCGCAACATCCCCACGCTTGACGCCTTCAAAAGGGCCTTCAAGTCCCATCTGTTTGCCAAGGCCTTTGGCCCCTAATTTATTTGTTGTTTTGTCTGTCTAACTGTTTGTCTGAGTGCCTTTTGTTTTTGTTATGTATGTTTCTACTCCTGTTCTTCTTTGTAAAGCGACCTTGGGTCTCATGAAAGGCGCTATATAAATCCAAGTTATTATTAAATCTGACAACTTTTTTCAAAAATCGTCATGACAATCTGACAAATACATAACCATCATAAGTATCATACTTTCTCATCCAGCACATGGTTAATCCAATGGTAATAGGAATGTAGCTAACCTCAGGTTGTAATAAATAAAAGTTGCCATATTATAACAGTTTTTTTCAGTACAGTACATTGGCCAAAAACCATTAAAGGAAATGCGCTGCGTAAAAAAAACGCTGCAAATAAAGAGACCCCGCTAAAAGCTCAAAACACAACGGGGACTAACATAGCTAAAATAGTCATTTCAAATATTCAGATATTATGAATATATATTAGCATCCCCCCAATGCATAAATTGTTTGTGTTCCTGTTTCCGTCAGTTTAGTAAACCATTGACATGTTTCGTCAACTTGATGAACAGGGCCGCCCCTCCCTACACGCAGATGTTTTCTACATGCTGTGCATGTCGTGTTAAGTTCGTGAAGCACATTTGTGTTTTCATTTTATATCACAATCTCAACATAAAAAAAACCCTAATCAATCTAATACAAAATGGTTTATTCAATATTTTAATTGTTTTTAATATTTTAAAAGACCCATTTATTTAACTTGTCAACTGAAAATAAATTTCAATTAGGAGGTTTTGACATTTTAACTCCGAACACTGAGTTTCCCGCAGTTTGCATTAACTTGTACTTTCTTTTGTTAATTGGTCCCGCAAATGACATTTTATTTATTTTCATTTTTTCCTGCAGAGATAATTGGAGTGATGAGGAACATTGCTTTCTAACAAGAACGAACCACAAGACTGTGTATGGGCAAGACAATCACTGCTGCTGCACTGCAATGTGTTGATGGCTGGATGTAAGCGCTGGATTGGCAAGCAAGCAGAGGATTTTTAAGAGAAACAAAGACAGATTGAGAAAGAATGAGAGGGGTGAAGGCGGAGGAGGGGAGGGTTGGAGAGTTGGGAGTTAGAGAAATAATCATTGGGAGAGGAATGTGCTATCCACAGGGGCTCTTGCTAATTGCCTCGCTCATGAGTTTGTGGGACGTGTGAGTCGGCTACTGGATCTGGATCCAGCTCTGCCGCCTCGGGGGTGTTGGCATCTCGGCTCACCAGACAACAGCTCAGTTTGACATGGATTCTTTTTTTTTCTCTTCCTCCCAGCCATTGCAGCTCGCCTCCCCCTAGAGGTTTTCCCCCCTATCAGAAGTGGCCTAGCTGTGATTGATTGGCATCCTGCAAGTGTCAAACTGCTTTATGGCTCTTTAATGAGGCGATCAGGCACAGGGAGCCTCCACTGGCATTGCCACTATTGGTGCTTAAAGGAAATCAAAACAGGTGAAGTTTCATTATAGCAGTTGCTGTTCAGTGGCCAGAATACTCCCACATATAAACAAACACACATGCATGTCAGTGAGAGTAAATTGAGGTTTTATTTTAATTTTAATCATAATCCAACTTCTATTAAGTTAATCATTTAACTTAGACAGCAAACTGCATTATTCCCTGGTCTCTATTCAAACCATATTGTGTATTCTTATGTATTGCATAAATTAAGGATACTGTGTTGGCATGTGCATGCTGAAAACAGATGTCTCCCCAGCTTCAATATTGCATTATTTTTTTGGAATTACATCATTAGTGAAACTCCACAGAACAGCCAGCAGATAGCTTCATCAAATGATGATGTTTAAGCTCACAACAATCTGTTGGTTTAATGTATTCTGCATTGATAGAATGACAATCCACACACTGCAGTCTGCACATGAGAACTTACAACTACCCTTTATCAAAATCATCCTTGTCTAAACACATCATGCCTACACACACACAAACACACGATTCAAAACAGGAGCTAAAGTGAACCCTGTTGACAAGGAAATACTCCAATTTTGAATAAAAGAAGATACAGAAGCATGCAATTATTCAAACAGTGCCAGCTGTCACAACAGTAATATGCCAGTGCATATGCTGTGTTCCATCAATCAAGAAGTGCCACATGTTTGCCAAGGAGCTGTGGTTTGGTGAATGGCAAAAATACCAAGAAAAAGGAAATAAATGTACAATTCAAAAGCCAAAGTTAGGTTTGTGTGTTGCAAACAATAAAACCCCATGAAAATGTGTTGTGTATTTCTAATTTGTTAACTGCACTGTGAGGGTTATTTGTGGCCACCAAATTGGCTGGGTGACAGGGAAAACTGGAACGGAGGATAAACTCCGAAATGCTTATTATTGTTTTTGTGCAAATAGGAAGATTATATTTCTCCAGCATAACAATTAGAATGTCACAAACCAACTGAAAAACATATTTAGATGCCAACCCTCACCCTAAGCCATTATGGGATATACCACTCTTTTACATTTTCTAATGGTTTGGTTTCGTAGAATCTAGGCGTTGGCAAAGCATTACCTCTAACGTTGTATCCACAAGTAGAAAGAACAAAAAACATCCATGTAAAGATAGAAACGTTTTTTATAGATGATTCTGTCATGTGTTAATGATTTTTTCAACCAATTACTTTCTTTTTTATTGCGATGTCCCAATTGTCTCTCAAAAGTAGAGGAGCCACTTTCTCTGCCTAACTAAGGGAAACATTATGATGTTGTTATCAGAGGACAGTTTGCCAAGGCAACATCTGCCTGACCTGCTGCATCTATATCATTTTATTTTGTATTATTTTGTTGTTCCTATTAATGTATTATATGAATGCATCATTACCTTTACATTTTCTAGTTTTCTGTCCTGATCCCTTTTATTTTAATAATCATTATTTATTTACTTTAATTGCTGTTTCATGCAAAACAAGCATACATTTTCCGTGTAAAGAAAACATGTTATACTTCTTCTGTAAAAATATTTTATTACAATGGTCTAAAAAATATGAAACCAGTACTTACTGTTTTAGGTTGTAGTGAACCAATGATTTACTATTTAGTATACAATCATATCATTTGATTAACTGTTGGTATGTTTAAACTTTAAGAAAACATTGCATTTTAGTGTAAAATAATTTGTTTTGTACGTAAAACATTAATGTATAGAGTGACCAGCTGTATAGTTGCAATGTATAAATACTAAATTGTATGTTTTCTATTCTTGAAATACTTGAAGTAACGTTTAAGTATCTCAAATTGCATTTTAGGGACCCTGCAGAATATGTTTGTAAACAAATAAGGTAACATATTACATTAAGTGTACACTTGAGAAACAGAGTCAATGCATTTTTTGTATTTTTTTTCTCGGGCCATATACTGGTGTGTTTCTGCATTTCTTGGCACGTTACCTCGAACTGTCCATCAGTGGAATAGCAACACAACCTCCACCACCTAACTTTATATGTGTACCTACTATTGAATATGAATTATTACAAGTATTGAACCTTTGAGTTAGAATGTTTGATAATGCAATATTGAATATTGTGTGACTTCAAAGATTGTGTGTCTCTAGTTTCACTTGTGCATTCTAATACAGCAATATGTGGTAACCTCTTCAATACAAATCAGTCAGCGAATATATTTTATTGTATTTAAAATGCTTTAAATGTCTGGCATAGGAGTGTTCAACAGGCTGTGGAAGATCATAACATGAAGTCCAAGTTCATAACCAGCATGATTTCAAGAAGATAAGATGATACAATTAGGTATATATATATTTTTTTTTTGTCTACATTTTATCCCTTATAGAGCAATATACTTTGAGTTATACCACAGAAAAAAATCCTGTTATTTTGATTGAGCCCAATACACTTAAATGATTTTTCGTGTTGTCTATCAACTGTTCCTTAGAGGATGAACATATAGAGGGTTCTGATTGGTAATACTTGGTGCTCCTCTTTCAAAGAAATATGTGTCCCAGGATTTTGGTTGCAAACAGAACCAATTTCATGCTGCTTTAGCACTCAGAAAATCATTTTAATCCAGTCAACACAAAGCTGATCCCAGACTGCCTCAGACAGCTGAAGGCCATTATGAGTCCAGGATTAATTCAGCAGTATATAGTATTGACATGAAACCTGTGTATTCTGTGACCACAAACAGATCACAGCAGACTCAGCATCTCCCTCTGAGGCATACCTATATCTGATGGTTTCGCTGTTATGTTTGACTCGTATAATTGCACCTCTGAGAATTCTCTTAACTGTACCATGCTTCAGTAAAGTCAGGATAGGTATGTGTTCAGTACATGAAATAGAAAATTGGCAGGTGAAAAGTGAGCTTTATTAAATCATGACCATAGTCCCGTTGTAACCTTAACCAAGCGTTTCAAGTAATGACACATTGTTAGCGTTTATGGACACCTTTACCATTTTCTTTAAAGCTTTGTGTTTGTCGTTAACAAGGGAACATGGGAAAAAATGATCTATGCCATGGCTTATTCTTTGCTGTCCAATTGGGACATGCATGGCCAGGCCCATCACACAAGTGATTGGCCGGTGGGATCTTTTCTCAAGCAATACATCGGCTCACCTCACTTTTAAAGAGTCCAAGGTGATCAGCCAAGGTTTGAATTGTTAACCACACCTCCAGGGTTTTGATCTGCAGTTCTGCTGAATTGTGGCTGCTCTATTTACAGAAGATAAGATATATTAAGATAAGACAGACTGCATTCAACCCAAAACCCCCTGTACCCAAGCAAATTGAGCAAAGTAATATAAAAAACATAAGAACCCATTCCTGTGAAAGAGTAAGTGGAAAAGGAACATACATACTGCCACAAAAGAAAAAGTCAGATTTAACAATGTAGTAACATTTAAAAACAATTATTTTTAAACTTAAACACTGCCTTAGTTTACTGGAAATCTCCCCAAATATGCCCAGTATCCATAATTTATTCATAACAACAACCATATTATTTTGCCTAAAATATGAAATACCTACACAACCGTAACAACACCTAGCATTTACTGACTTAAAAAAAAGCGAAAAAATAACATTACAATTGAACTGTAATGGAAAACTAATAAAAAACCTAAAGTAATAAGATAACTTTTTCCACACAATAATAAGGCAGCTTTAAGTTGGGAATTTTAATCTGAAAAAAATGCACTTCCTTTGTTGCTATGATCACTTCATGTAAACACAGGAAGTCCTTTTTTTCCATGGAGATTACTACTTAATGCTATATAAAATTGCATACAATACTTATCTGTACTAACCTGGTCTTTGTTAAACCTGCAAAATAAGTACTTCTATTCTAACCAGGCTGAGAAATATAATCGTTTTCGGTACACTTATTGAGAAAATGGTTCTGTTTTCAGTTTCAATTCTTTTTAGCATTTCATTCCTGTCAAAACAGCTCCTGCCTGTCCCTTGGAGGAATGATGCTGGGAGAGTTTAGCTGGCTGTTAAGTTCAATACACTCACATTGAACTTAAACAGTACATGAACTCTTAAAAATGCTGTCAAACAAAGTAATCCAAAGTTGCATAGTTCTCACTCATCAGTATTCTGCCTGGCATTAAGGCTGCATGATATTGGCCCATTTATAATTTTCCAGCACCCAAGAGTCATGGTTACAAATGTAAAAGTTTTAGGCAATCACTTCAGCCAACTCAGGCAAACTGAGTTCTGAGCAGGGCGGCTTTTAGTCAAACGTTGCTTGACATGCAAAACAAACCCATAACCTCCATGCAGCCATATTGACACTTACTCTGTCACCCCACAGAATAACCTTTCTAAAAGTAAAAAAACAAGTAGCAGTTTAATTCATTAATGTGATCTAACAAATGTAAAAGGGCAAATATTAACCATATATGCTGTTTATATTGCTTGTAATTGGGATGAAGTAAACATCTGTTGAGTATTTTAACATAAAATAGTTTGATTGTGTTGAATTGAAACCCAAAAAGGCAGCGGGTCCACCAGACCCACGAACACTGGCTGAATAACAAAAATATGAACACCACACAAGGGTTAAGACTTTTAAATTGCTATTTGTCCTTTCTTCAGATTCTAATCCCTTTTTGTTTCTATTGTAATTTACTGTTTGAAGCTACGGGCAACATTAAAAGTCAATAGTACAAATCGGGGAAGTGCTTTTGTAAAAGTCAAATTTGCCAAATTGTCATTGTCCTTAAAAGATAACAATTTGCCAAAACATTCTTCTTAATCTATACAAATTAATACTCACATTGAAACTAACATTGAGTAACTTGACAAAAATTATGTTTAGCGTATGTGCATAAGTGTGACTATTTATTTCGGAATGTCATTTTTTATTTATGGCCACATGTAATCACATTATCGGATGATGAACAATAATGAGATATGACTAAAAAACACAAGCAAATGTTTGGTAAGTGGACTTTGGGCAACAAATCTTCATAACACTTAATTTTTAATATTGCAATTATCTGGAGGGCCTTCAAAACTTGCTTTGTTTTTTTTACTAATCAAGTTGAATCCGAATATAAGGCATACCTCTGAATCTGCTGTTGGTCATCTGTTGTTTGAAAAAGCAGCGGCTTTTATCAAATATGTTACTCCCCTTTATGTAAGCATCTCTAGGTGAGATGAGGGCCGTATCAATTATTTCATTTAATAATAAAAACAATTAATTTCTTCATCAAATTTGGTCTCCATTGAAATGGTTCAGTAAGTATATTTATTTTTTACGAAAAAGCAGTTAGAACACTGATCTTGTTTCTTATACAAAGCAATTATGACTTCATGGCAATACTTTATTGAAGTGCAACTTCTATATTAGACAATAGTTCTGCAGCGCTGTGTTATAAAAGAGATTGGTCCTCCAATCAGATCTTAGCTTATTTCCATCCAAATGTCAGCTTTGATTAATCACCGCAGAGAGAGCCCTCCACCTTCTCATGCATCTGCAAAAAGCCAGCCCCTCCACACCGCTAAACAGCAGACTCTAAAATAGGGCTGCAGCGTTGCACCGCCACGAAAAAGAAATGTACAGAACGGGCTAAAGAACAGTGAGAGGATATTGGAAGAATGTTACCACCGTTTCATCAAATGAAATCATTTCTGCGAAGATAAAAAATGATCTAAAAATGGTAAAAATAAATTAGTAAAGTCATGGTACATCCTTAGAATGATTGACATTTCCGTCATATGCCGTGTTCCAATAAATGTTTATCATTTTTTCGATCAAATAACAAATTGAAAGTCAAAACGATCAAAAGTTATTTTTCTTGGTCCTCTACTGAAAGTGCATTGATTGAAGACATCTTGACAGCTTAATGATTTCATTAGGCAAAATGAAATGCATGCGATATTTCAAACAGCGATTATTAATAGAAGGCAATAAACAGTTTAGGTGAGGCACAAAGATACTTAATCCGTCATTCTTCTCTTTCAAAAATGATTTGTTTGATAATGACCTGCCTTATTGTGATTGCATTTTATTACTGATAACCGAAAGGGAAACAGAGATTATAAACCCCCCATTACGCAGCAAGGTCGCTGATTTATGAAGTATTATCCACATGTATTTAATTTATGAATAACAATATAGAAAGTTTGGTTTGAAAAAAGTATTATCTCATTATACTTTCTCACCTTGAAATATCCAATCTGTACTTCTAGGTAACCTTTTTGATACATTTGGATATACAATCTTGTGAGGGAAATGGCATCCGTTCTGATAAGATCTATGGCAGGAGCAACAAACATAAATACATTTTATTATCACTACAGGGAGGTTACTGAGGAAAATAAAAAATGTATTTAGTGTTTTCTTTTAATATTACTGGCCCCTATGAATGATTAGCTCTGAGCTTTAAAACTTCACCTGCATTTCATACAACTTTCCATATTCTATATCTTCCACTTCTGTGTGTAAAGTGTCTTTGTGTTATATCTATAACACACCTTTCACATCCCCATCCCCAGTTCAACTCTGAGCATGACATCAGTTCAACAGCAAATACACCGTGCTTATATATATATCTCATATCATAAGATTAGATCTACAGCCTTTTAAGAAATTGGCATCCTATAACCTCCTCCACATATTGGCATGCTTTTTAGACAAAGGGAGTTATGCAAGGCAAATAACTGTGCTCATCTGCAGGTGTGTGGTTAAAAAAGCTCATATTTGGTCTCGAATAGTTTATTTAAAAAAAAAAGGTTTTGTCTGTACAGAATTAAATAATGTACACACATCTCCAGCAAAGTCTCTGTGGAGCCTCCTGCATTCACTCTCTGATCAAGATGTGCACTGTTAGAATAAAACATATAGTGTGGAAACCATACATATGTGGAATGAATAGGGTCGTATACCTTCACCGGTAATTGTAGAGCTTATTATTTCCGACTGTAACAGATGGTGCAACAGGGCGCAGCTGATTAAGAAAATCACCTGGCAAAGTTCCTGGATTGTGTTTTTCATATTATAATTGCTGGATTTCTCAGCCACCCAAGTTTTGTGGATGTTTATTCAACACATTGCAATAATACCGTCTGAATGATTTCATTTAAATGGATGGAGTACACAAAATTGAAACACTAATGAAACTCTCCGGTTAACGTCAGTACCGTGGAAACCAAACACTCAGTGTATAAATGCTTAAGTGCTGAATATTTAGATTCACCTTAGTACACAGTGCACTTAAAGACATATATAAATATATATGGAAGCAGATAATGAATAGTCTGTCTTTTCCTGCATTAACAAAAACAATTGTTCCTTTCGCTTTATCGCTTATGATGAAAGACCATTGAATACACCGTTCCTTTTGAGTGAGCGGTTCATTTATTTCTCTGGTGGATGGCCACCTTATATATAGCACTGAATATATATAGAACAATTTCACAGATGTTTGACCTGAGTTGTGTGTGTGTGTATCGGCAGACATAAAGAACATCACAGTAAAAACATGAAGTGGGACTTTTGTCCATTAAGGGTTCAACATGAATGTCACCAGTATGTTTGGAACACTTAGAGAAGACACAGCACAGTGTGAAGTCACTGCACGAAATTAATGTTTTCTTATACAACCATTATTCAATGGTGATTTTTGAGTCATCCGTTCACCGATAACCTCCTATTGATGGCTAACCGTTTTTGCTTTTAAAACTTCATGGTTTAAAATGAACATAAACAAATATTTTGTGGGATTTACACAAAAACTGTGGATTAGTTTTTATGGAGGCATGGCGACAAACAGTATAAGAGAGCAGATCGAGTAACTTGAGTTGACTAGTCTTTTCCTGCATTAATTCATTTTTGCACCATTTGGTGGGTTAAAGTTGGTATTCATAAGAAGTCATGTTTGAGGCTCTTAAACTGCTGAATCATCCACTACATTTTGTTCTGGGCACATACAGCATTAGATTTAGCCCTACAGTACATCTCTGTAATTTATCTGTCAGTGAGTTAAGTGTTATCGTGAATGAAAGCAAAAATAAGACCCAGGCTGTAAAACAACATAACTTTTCTTTTTACTAAGCACTTGCTCAGGAGATACTGTGATAAAAACCAACCAAGCACTAGAAGTTACTTTTTAATTACTGTGAAACAATACACCCCCATGAGTCATTTTTGCTTATCACTTCGTAAGCCTCTCTGATGTTAAAAATGCCTTTGAGACTTAATGGACTGTAGTTTTCCATTAATGGATCATTTTAAAGTTCTCTACCACCAAAGATGTCTTTTTTCCAGCTTTCTCGAAAGTAACACTTCAAGCTGCAGCATTTTTTGAAAATAAAAAGAAAACACTTCACATTTTCCCTCCTGAACATAATGTATTTGAATGTTTTTTCTCTTCTTGAATATTAAATGTTGCCCTCAAGACCATACTTAGCATTGTGTGTAGATAAAAGAGGGGCATCTCCCTTCATAATAAGAGTGCTGATTCCATCAATGTGCTATATAGATGAATCCAAGCACTGAAAGCACATCTGTTGAAGCTGTGTGACTGCGCATTCATGTCCCAGTCCACACTGTGCTTAAAGTCCCAAAATACATTGGAATCTCTCAGAGGTCCGGATCAATCAAGCCCACCAAAGTGGCCAAGTGTTAGTGACAGATCCTCATTCAGTCCTGCTTCCCTAACTGCGTTCCAGCTGAGCAGCATGTAAATGTTTAAAGCTCACACATCTCCTATCTGCAGCACTCCCCACTATATGATCATAGGATGCCGTTAAACTTCTCAATTAGCTTCTAATTAAGTCTCTTCTGAAGCGGCGGAGAAGTAGGTCAACCAAAGCATCACAGCCTGGTCAGGCTCAGCAGATGCACCAATTAAAAAAGGTTTATGTGAAGTAACCGTTGATTCCTGAAAGACAATAACCTCTGGGGTTGTGTCAATGACCCAAGTCACATCAAATGATGTGGTTTCAGGTGATGGAAGGATACACATTCAAAGAGTTAATGTGATTAGGTGGACATATTAGGAAATTCTCACACAGGATTGCTATTAAAAATTGATTGCTGCTGATTTAATCTTCACTGAGTCTTTGTTGTGGTGATAAATGCACCATACAAAGAACTGAGTGAAGCAGGCCATACAAGCACTGGTAGGCTTTTTCCAACCACAAACAGGAAACAGCTAGGCATCGAAAGTTAGTGGTTTGGACACATCACAAGCATACACGGTACAGCTGAGGGAAGAACAGGTGCAGGAAGGCCAAGGGGAGAATGGCTGACGGGCATTAAGAGGTGGATGGGAAAGGAGGTGGTGGATTGCACTGGCGGATGATTGGGATATGTGGACATGTGGTGGTGATGTCATCAAAGTGCACCAACGGCCCCCTACGGGAATAACCTGATCTATGATTTAATTTGAAAAGTTTCTATGCTACATTTTGCTTTAACATTCAAACAACTCATGGAACAGTAAGTATTCTGCTGCTATGTAACTTTGCAATTATTGGATACATCTTTCAACAATTTCACTGTGTATTGTTACTTGCATCTTTGTATTTCTGGCACAACTATTTCCTTCGGGATAAATGAAGTCCTATCTTATCTCTTATCTTGTCTTTGTATTTTATTAGGATTTCTCAAATTGGGTGTTTGCCAGACTTCAATGAACTTCAACATCTTATGTTCCTTATAAAGCTTAAAATTACCAGCAAGTGTTTTAGTAAACTGTAGAGATCACTGTCTTGAAAATTCATGTTCATGTTGCAAAATTAAAATGGTCTGTGAAAGGGCTGCTAATATGCAACAATACAGAACATGTTGTTCGAAAAGTTATATAATCTGGCATGTAAAGTTGCTCTGTTAAATCTGAAGTCTACATAATACTTTTAACACAAGCTAATTTTATTATCCTTTATATTAATTATTATCCATTTGTTTTATTGGATATAAGACTGTCTGTCTGCATGTTGTTCTGAATGGTTACAAAATGTTTACAAATGTACTGCTACAATAACAAAAATATTGTATCTGAAAATGACTTTTTCTCAGTTATCTTGTTTGACAGTGTAAACCCAGACTTCAGCATGCAGCTTCAACCAGCAACTCCTTAAATCTAAAGGAGAACATGCACAAAACAAATCTTGTGTCTCTCATTCTACTGGTTGCCATATTTTCTCTTGTGGATGTTGACAGCAAAAAAACAACAAAGAAGAACAGAAATTTGAATTTCCCCCGGAGCAGAAGTGTGGCAAGAATCCACAGTGACAAGAAGCATCTCTATAAAGAAAAATGGGATTATTGTAATAATGACATCTGTACTGTCAGCCTTTGCATTTAGGATAAAAACGCATCAATAATCATGTTTTCTATTTCTGTGGCATGTGGTGGTTGCGGGGGCTTTCTTTTTTGTTTGTGTTGACTCTTTCCTCAGAAGAGACCCAAGAGAGAGCCACCAGAGCCGAGGGGTCTTCGGTTGCACATTTCAGATCACACAATGTGACAGGGCATCTCTCTGCAGCCTGAACTCCGATATGCACAGCCTCGGATAACCGCGCCTTAAGTGAAATGCCAAAATGTTAGAGAAAGATACATCGGAGGTCACGGCAAAGTATTTCTTTTTTTTCCAAGAGTGGATTGTAAATATCATGCTATGATATGTGCTCTGACTCTCATAAATCATTCGGTATTAATCTCCTTGGAGACTGGCAGTGGGTGATTGTCTTTCTCTCACACTCCCACACACAAACACTCCATAACAGGATGGAATTGAAATGTGGTAACACTCAAATTATTTTGAAATGTGGTTAGGTCGAATGTCAAGTGAATGGGTTGGATACAAGTATATAACTAAGTATTTTTTTATGAAAACAGCTGAAAGGCAGCATTAAATATATAGAAGTAACTTTTTCAGTATTGATTTATCACATGTTTTTGTTTTATTGTCAGGGTATTTGCCATAAAGTTATAGAGCTTTGATTACCGTTGGCTATGGGAGAACTGGAACTCTGAAGGCTTTAAAGAAAAAAAAATCTTCATAGATATTGGTTATGAAAACACATTACTAACCACTTTATGTCTGAGATCTGGGGATGCAGCAGCAGTGCTAGTATATTAAGGAACATGAGCAGTTTGACAGGCGGAAAGATTGCAAACAAATCTCCATATTTACTTTATATAGAAAAAAATGCAGGCAGCTAATAAAAGTATTTTGCAAAGTGACTAGATAGTTGAACTTTGGCCTACAGAGTTCTTTCTCGGGTTGTATGCCCACATACTATTCATATGAATTCAGGCAGTGGCCAAAAGTATACAAAATGTTTATATTTGTGAATATATCTCAAGGGGGTTTGGTCCAAGGTTAATTTACATATCTGAGTTTCCTTGACTTGTCTTAAACAAATTACTTGTTTTGTTTTTGTTAAAGTCCCCCTCATTGTGGCAAATGAGATGAAGTCACTCTATTTTATGTTATTTCCGCAAGTTGTGGGAAATCACTTAGGTAAACTATGAGAGCATTGCCGGCAGCGAGCGGCAGGAAATACATCTAGAAAGTAGCGAACTTTGATCCAGAGGTGGTGGAAAGTCACTGTGTGGAAACAAATCTCTTTGACATCTGCAATTTATCACTAAATCCTGTTTATATCCAATATATTCACTACTGTACCTTGTGGACAGGGTTGGGTTGTAACGGAATACATGTAACGGCGTTACGTAATCACAATACAAAAATCAAGTAACTGTATTCAGCTCGCGTTACATTTGAAAAACGAGTAATCTGATTACAGTTACTTTCGTAAACCTGAAGTGAATACATTTTGGATTACTTATTGGAATTATTGGTGGAAAGATTTCCTCACAACATTGAATATTCATTACTAAAGGTACAGCCGAAATATCACAGCGCACAAAACCTATTACCGCCGCAGATGGACCAAAAAAGGGAGCGTTTGAAAAAAATGTGCGGGTCCGCTCAGTGAAACAATAACAACGAAACATGGAGGAACAAAAGTCTGCGTTTAAATCGTGTATGTGTGTGTGTGTGTGTGTGTGTAGAGGTGTGTGTGGTTAAAACACAGTGTTTTAAAGTTTAGCCTTTCTAATGATTCTGAAGGTAAACACAGGAAAAGGCGGTGTGTGAAAGGGTGCGTGAAAGGCGGTGCGTGAAAGGCGGTGCGTGAAAGGCACTGCGCGCTCCTCTTCTCAGAGGCTGAGTTAACCCTCCCGCTGCCTCCTGGTGCTGCAGAGATTTCATGAAGTGAAGGAGATTTTCCTTCTATAAAACAGCTGCGTGCAGCAGATACTGTGAGTGTCACGGACATGAATTCATAGATCAAGGCAGACTGGTGCACACACTCTCCTGTTTTGCCAATCCGGTGCTTAAACAAATATAGCTCTACACCCCTGGCCGAAATGTCCTTAAAATGAAGTCCGAGTTCGACATTTTAATACATGTCCTGCCAACACTGGCAGGACAGAAGGCGACACGCCCGTTCTAAGCCGTGTCCCTCACTCCTCACATCCCAAGCTGCATCCCCAAACAGTTTATTATGTTGTTACATCGTTTCAGATGTTATGTTTCAGTTGTGCTCTTGATAAGCCATTAAAACAGTAAAAACACGTTCAGTTTCCTTTTGCTTTTTGTGTCTCCTGTACACCAAAACATACCCATCTGTTATGGAAAAAGAAAGTAATCCAAAAGTAATCTAAAAGTAATCTGATTACGTTACTTCTTCAAGACACGTAACTGTAACTGTATTCGGATTACTTTCAGAGCCATGTATTCAGTAACTGATTACATTTACAAAGTAACCCTCCCAACCCTGCTTGTGGAGAAGTAAAAGCAGTTTTACAGTTACCCTAACATGACTCTATCAGAACATATTGTGAAAACGTTGCAAAATATATAACAAAAAAAGTTGTCGTTGAATATGTTGATCTGACCTTCCATTTATTAAATCTTCAAAAGTGCTTCCTTTGCTCACAAATCAAAACATGAAATACTCAATGAATACAAACTCAAAACCAAGACTTTGATCTCTTTTAATGAATAACTACATTAAAGATCAGAGCAGCTAATTAAGTCATGAAATATAATTATAGAAATGAATAAATGTTCAAATATCTGACAACTTGGCCAGGGGAATCAAGCCCTGTCTGTCATGCAGTGAAAATGTTTACACCCACAGTTACAGTATAAAGAAGTTCTTGCTTGGAGGATTTACAATCTTTTTTCATTGTTTACAGTAAACACACACAACGCTGCTGAGATACTGAGTAGGAGTTGTTTAAGAGTGTTGCAGGGCGAGCCAAGACAAATTCCACCGAGGAAACTAAACTTTCAACAGCGTTTCTTTGAGCGAGCGGTTGAACCAAGAACAAATCGTGCTAATCCTTGAAACAATTACTCCCTGAACTGCATGTTACCGATATAGCCTGTACCTCACCTTTTCTTCCTCCTTAGAGGCAACCAATTCCACAGAAAGTACCAAATTGTCACAGTTGAGAGAAAGTAAAAAGCCATGAAAAGCCCTCTCATCCACCATCACACATTTTTAAGAAACTAATTCAAATGAATGTACAGAATTGATTATGTGTTTGCAAAAAAAAACTCCCAGCTGCATGTATGAATGCAGTCTGTCAGCATATTAGCCTAGTTATTTTTGATAATAGATATCATTAAGCAAAAGCATGGGCGTAGGAAGCATCCTCAATGTGGGTGGGACAATTTGACGGGGGTGTAGGGGTCCGGTATCGGTTCAAACAGATCTGAGCTGTCCACCGCAACTATGGCAACACTCATTGAACAAACGCGCGCTATGTGAGAATCTGCCTTGGTACAAAGTAAGAGTGAAAACATCGTACGGAGTTTCATTGATTTGGGCATTCTCTCAATAAGCAAGTGGAATGGATTTGATAATGAAGCACTGACACAGCGCTCTACAAAGACCGGCCAGTGGATAGAACGATGCACGGACTTTCAACATAGTAAAAGTCGGGGGGTCTAAACTAATCATTTTACCCACCCTCATATAATGGCTGCGACGCCCATGAGCAAAACAAATACTATGGAGCGAGTAGTGAGACAGACTGCTGGGACAGATATGGCAGTTGTGTGGAGTGTAGCTGTGAGGTTCCATGTTGCGTGATTTGGCCTGGCAAGCATACCACACAGCAGAACCACTAATGGCCAGCATGGGGCTTTCTCTGGGCATGCAGCTTGCCCAAACGCAGGACACCCAAGGACAGGCGTTACAGGGCCAGTGCTGTTGGCTCACAATGGGCCATGAGGCCGCATGGCGGAATCCTAATTGTAGCTTTTTTTTTATCATGCCCCCCTGCAAATTGCTTCAGTGGTTTATAATAGTGTAGTGTGGTTATGTGGCGGTAATTTTATTTGGTAGGATTATATCTGCCTACAATTTATCATTTATTGCAGCAGTGAGTGATCTCTGTGTTTTTCCATGGATAATCTAGCATGCTACTGGAACAATCAGCCTATTGTGTTTGTTCTCATTAATGACATCTGCTCAAGGACCTATTGTGGGAATATTGTAGACCCTATTTTATTGACGTCATTCACTGCTGACACCTCTCTGCTCCTAACCGGCTTGGTGGACCGTTTTTTAAAATGCTAACAGCTAGCTGAACTATAAAATGACTACATATCCCTTCATTGCCTTTGTCTTTTTGTTTAGCTTATTAAGAGTTCTGCCTCCAAAGAATGCAGGCCGCTCAGCCAGTGTCCTCAGCAGGCAGAGACAGCTGGGATAAATACCCTGTAGGGCTATTTCCACATCGGACTGTGACTTAAGGGTTTAATTTAACCACATCTGTATTTGTCTCTTTAATAAAGGAGAATATTAGCAAGAATATTTCCTTTTCTCGACGTTGTGTGAATTTATTTAGTTCATTTCCTAGAATAGTGGATTTTCCATCTGAACAACTGAACTCCTAGCTGAAACTACCCCTTCTAATCTTGAATTTTAAAGAACTTTACATAACTTGTTTTACCAACATATAATGGTAAGACTAAGCAGTTAACTCATATATATATAATATCATCTGGATTTTTCCACTATAACTAATATACTGTATATTCTAGAAGAAGAAGAAGAACCGTTTGCTTCTGGTACGGTTTACATTAACTTTAGGTTGGCTAAAATTCAACTTTTTTTATTAACGTGACTCCCTTCAGTGCACTTTGCTGGTTGTATTTGAATGTACCATATTTATTTCAATACAGAAGAAATTAATTCAAATTAGCATAGGCAGCACATTGCAACATATTTGCATAAACTAGTGAATGTATGCTGTTTCAAGGCTGCAATTATGGTTTGGGGCAGGTCCATATATGATTATACGTTATTATGTAGAAACAGTTGCTTTTTTTGTGAATAAACCCAAAGTAAAAGATTTAAAAAATAATTAGCTTGATTTGTTGGCAGAAAAGCAGTGGGATATGGATGTCAACCTGCAGCTGTGTGTCAGAATGAATCAGGGTAAGTATGAATCAACTATGGTTTTAAAACAAATGTACAATAAAACAAGCAGGAAATTACACTCCTTTGAAAACAGTAATTGAACAAGCATTGTCAATTTAAAATAATTTCTGTAAACACAGAACAGATTTGTTTTCCATTTCTTCTATATTCCTTAGCTCCAGGAAACCGATGGAAATTATCTGGTCGTTGTTTTTCCATCAGAGAACATATCCTCCCAGCTGAGCAGGGAATAGGTCATAGCCCTGAGAGAGAGATTGGATCTAAATTGCTCCAATCTTGGCATTAGATAACAGCGAACGCACCCCCACTGCTGCACGGCTTCACGTCCCCACACAATCACAGGTGAGCTAATGAGGGCCACAGGTTCACTCTTCATTATTTAGTCTTTCAAAAATATTGCACTTTAACCAGAACAGTTGCCCCCTCGTAAAAACAGCAGCCGGCCCTCGAGAACCTCTTAATCAAACGTGGGTGTTGCCGAGGTTAATCTGTATTGTTCGTGGCGACGTGAGAAGAGGGGTGGGTTTCCCCAGACCCCCCCCAACCATGTGCTGATAGCTGCTTCCTTACACGCAACACACATCCCATGGCACATCTTGTTTACGTGGCCCTGCAGTGGGACTCTGTTGTTGTGCTTGTGTCATGGACACAGAGATAACCTCCCTCCAACAAGGAGTCTAATTGCTTGCCCCGTGTTTGCAGGATCAGAAGAGAGGAGGGGGAGGATAGAGCTGTGCAATCTCTCTTAACTCCATTCAGCTGATATGAATGTAATGCAACAAATCGCTAAAGAGCTACTAAGTTTATTTTTGATAGAAGAGAATACTGTCTGATAAACATGGGTAAACTAATAGAGGGTGTAAGAAACCTGCCATTTAGAAATAAAAGATACAAATACTTTTTAACAGCTTTTTTAAGGACTGAAACAGGATTTCACATGCTTTAAAAAATTGTATTCACTCCTACAGAAACAGACTCTTGGAAGACAAGGAGTTACATTGTTTCAGGCAATAGGTCATGCAGTACATAAGGTGGGCGTTCTGATCCCTGAACACATGCCATGGTTTGAATCCCATTTAAAAAAAAAAAAAAGTCATATCTTCAATGCATATTTACATTTGTTTAATCTCATATAATTAGTCTTACTATAACCTTGTTGTTGTTTTACCCATTGACCATGACACTTTGGTCCTCCCTGCAGTCAAAATTGAGCTGGTTTGGTTTGACTGCTTATGATTTATATTGTATAAATCCCAATTCTGTGCTACACCTTCTTAGCCAACTTTATTCCAACACTTTTATACACGTTTTACATTTGTTTTTGGAATGTATGGTCAATAGACCTACTGTAATTTATTTTAATTTTACATAATTTTTTAATAATAAAAAAAAAATAATAATAAATTCCAGATGCTATAAATGTGAAAAAAAACTAAGAAAGGATCCATCCAAGTAGTTTTTGTGGCAATCAGATTAAATAAACCCATATATCTGATAGTAAAACATTTAGAAATACATAATTTGACCCAAGAACAACAGGTGATATGTAAGTGAGTGACAAGCAGTAACAAATAATGATATTACTGTACATTGCCTTATAAGTCAATTTAAAATGATTCCTTATGTTTGAATATATTTTTGATCTCTGCTATGTGCCTATCAGCAAGCTGTTATGCATTATAAATATTGGCTAAAAGTAAAAAAATATCTTATTCATTGTGTGGTACACCTTGTTATTGTATAGCGGCTAGTGCAGAAGAAGTATAGGTGTGGTAAAACAGCAGGAATATAGTTCATTTGACTGTTAAATGGCAATATGAATTATTGATATCACTGTAATTGGAATGAAACCGGAGTATACAAACAGTATTCACATGTAATCATACATAATGAAGTTTTCCTCAAAGAATAATCATCAAAACTAAATGTGGACTTGCATTCATTTGAAAAGCATGTTTGCCGTGCAAGTTCACCATGAGCTCATTTGTTGCATGTCATTAGCTTACTATGTTAACCCCCCATGCAAATAGAGAGCATTTATCATAGGTGGTCATTTGCATAAAGGAACAACAAAGAGCATACGATTGCCTGCAGAATGTAACATATATACAGTGTGGTGTAAGATCTCTCTCGAACTATTTAAACCTCATTTAATCTTTGATTAAATTGATAACAAGTCAGAGAGTTACAATGGGTCTGAAGCGCTCCCTGTGGAAACATTTCCTGGAGATCAAAGCAACAAAGGTACTGTATTCTGACAAATGTGTTCGGCTGTAGTTTCTCAATGCCCATTAAAGTAAAGCTTGATGAACCTGAGCGTGTATCAGTATTAACATAATAATCTCATTGAAGATGGTAATTATATCGGTTTCATTATAGTCCTTCGCTTTATTAAATTCAAGCCATTACTTCTTAAGTGAACATCATGGATCCTATGGGACTCTTCAAGGGTAGATAGCACAAGAGTAGATTTGTCTTCAAGTCTCTTTAGTTGCAATTAACATATTGCATTTGATTACATCATTACATTAGGACTTCTGACGCTTCTGTTGCATAGAGTCTAACACAGTTTATGTATGGTAGCTGAGCACATGTCCAAGATGTTTATTAAGTATCCAAGCTAAAAGCCTTGGATATGTCTGAATTTGACTCATACTCCTCAATAAAAAACATTATATATTTGATGTGAACATTTCTTATGTCACAAAAACTGGACTTTAATCAACAGAAATGTGGAGGAAAAGCATTTCCAGGGGGTACAAAGACCAGTTTGATATGTTTTATTACAAATCCTTCACTGTTGGGGCTCTTTTAAAGATAAAGGGACACATTGAGGTTCTATAAAGTTATCCATAATGTTCTGATATATGATGTTAAATGTCAAAGACATTTCCGTGGAGGCTAAAGTCAAGGTGAACATGATGAGTCATAATGGGCCAGGTTTAATAGCTGCTATTGGCATTGCACAGCTGTGTAGCTGTTCTCTGTTGTTGAAGAGAATATAAATGAAGTCATAAGGATTATTTTTTCTAAAATATTTTTTTATGCAATTTATTAATTGTATTTATTTCTGCTTCAGCCACATTAAAATGCAGTTATTACCTCTCTTAATATTAATATTCATCAGTGGCAGGGTGCGCCATTACCACATTTAAAAATGCCTACCAGGAGTTATTGACAGGCTGATTGATTGTTACAGTTCAAACGAATAGCAAAAATACCTTTAGTCACTCAAATGTTTTATACCTCGGGTTCAGTGTATCATGCTTATTACTCTATTAGTTTATTGAGCACTAAATCAAGCATAAAAAGTTGCAAGTGCTTCTCAGCATAGTTTCAAAATCAATAGGTTGTCTCAATGACAAACCTCCCTATGTTGACATAAGGTCTGTGAGTCTGCCTTGATGCGTTTTACTTACCTTGTAAATGAGAGCTGAGACAGTGCAGGTAGTTTGATGTAAATGCACTTTGCTGAAGAGGTGAGGTAAACACTCTTTCTCGAGGTTGTGAAAAACTTAGCCAAACAGCAGACCAGAACTCAATGATGCCTGAAAGCATTCACCCATTAAAACTCCTTTTTTTTTTTCACCCATTTACTCCATTGCCACCTGGGAAAATTACATGCTTGTAAGGAAGTGATTTAAACCCCAGTGAGTGGAGGCAGTGGCTTTTACAGACTTACCGCTTACCACCTGAGTGGTCCGAAAGAGCTGTAGTAAATGAATAAAAAGAAAAATCCCATCACCTAAACGCACTACAGAAACTCAATAAATCAAAAAAAAAAAAATGCATATCTGAAAAGCCATCCCAATGTTCCAATGTGCAGCCTGGTGCTGTCCAATTGAAACTACCATCTCTGAAATAGACAGGGTTAGGTAATAATCATCAATACACCATTTTTTTGCTCTCCATCCTAATTCACTTGAAAATAATAATAAGAACTGTATTAACAGTGAATGGGATATACCAAATAGTCATACCAATTGTATTCTGGTATGCCCAGCTTGGTGGAGGTAATACCCACAAAGCATTGTTGTTCACTGCAGGATGTATCTGACAACAACTGTGTTTAGCAGATAATCAAGAACCCAATAGTCCAGTATCTGCATCATTGCCTTTGTAATTTTGTAATCCTCGAATTCGTTGTTGAACACTGATGGGTAAAACCATGCGTGTTAGTGTGTATTGTAGTGGTGGAGATGATGCATTCTTGTGTTGCATTCAATACCTGAATGGTCATTGAGGTCTTGCTGATTTGTGTTGCGAGAGATATTCCAGCATCTACTCCCCATTAATAGTTTTCTCAGCACCATTGGCTAGACTTGTTATTCTTGTTATCTGGCATGATTTGCTATTCCTACCTTCCCTGTATGTCAAAGCTCTCCTTTTCTTTCTGTTTGACTTAACAGACTCTTCCTTAAGGATGTGGAGTATTGATCTGTTGTCTGATCTTTCATGGAGCGCACTCAATTCCAGACTGATAGACTCCTGTTGTATGCTTAGGGACCACACATTCTATACTAAGAAGGAACAGGAGGTCTTCTGAACGGCAAGGGTCATAAAAAGTTGGCCTGATCCACCATATCTCAAAAGTTATTATTATTTATTTTTTTACAATTGTGCTTCCTCCCTCGTAAGTGGAGGATCAATTGTGCATTTATTGTTTCAGGAAGGTGACATGTATGGTGACCACGATTGTCATAGCATGACATCCATCCCACGCAGTTGCAGTTAGAGAGTGTGTGGGCTTTTTGAATTGTCTAAATGGAAAATGTGAAGAGCTCTCCAATACTTTGACATACTGATGTAATAAAGGATCCAGTGCAGTGATTATAATCCCGTCAGGAAACCCTTTATATGGATTTTTAATGCAAGAAACGTAAAGTTTCAGTGTTTGATGATTCATGTAATTTGTGTTAGCTACTGTAATACCTCTTGCTCTATGCTCAGTGGGTTCAATTTGTTGAGGGGGCGTAACCCTGTTGAAAAGCAAGCACCCATCATCTGAGCACCACTTGGTTTTTAATGGCTGTTATCACTGACAGTAAAGTCCGGGCTAAGTTAATATTGTTCTGTGAATTTCCAGTACATTTTCCTGCCAATATTAAAAAAGAGTCAAATGAATGTCGGTTTGTAGACTGGCCAATACATTCATATACTTTTAAGTATGTTAAGAAGTTCCTTGAGCTTTCTGGTAAATGTAACATGTAACCTACTGGAAAAGAATGGGGGAAATATAATCTGCGATAGTCAAAGGAGGAATAGGGTAGGCTTACAATGGACAGGTAAATAAAAGTCTACAGCGATGCACATGATACTGAGAAATTAGATATCAGCATCATCACATTCATAACATGTTAATATGCCCGTAATAAGCAAGTATACTTTTCACCAAATGTAACACTTAACTTTAGCATGTTGCCATGATTTCATTGCTCCACTCAACAAAAGGTAGTTAGGCAGGTATTTGATCATAAAGATAGATATTGGAAAATTGAATAAAAGTGGATGGCGAGTTAAAGGATTTCAATGAATGTCATACCAATCCATGCCATATTTCGATATTACTCTCAATGCCACAAATCTTAATCATATGGTGGTGCTGGAGGAAAAGTCAGAAAATGAAAAAAAGTATGGTTCTGTAGATTGCCAGTACAGACTTTATTTTGCTCTAAGAACTAATAGTGACTGATCATAGGTTTGATTGTGAAGCTATGTTAGAGAGTAAGTACTCTGTGGGGACAGGATAGTCTTTAGAATGAGGACTCTTTTGAAAAAGATCAATGACTGGAAGACTTCGGAGCCCCTCAGAAAGTACTGGCCATTAGGCTTGGCATTCATTAAAGTCTGGATATATATTATATAATTATAATAGGCCAGATATCTAATACTTTTTGATTTGGCTGATTTTCAAAGGGATACCATTCAAGGGGTGTTAAAGATATATGTTGCTGGCACTAAGGGTCTAGGGCTACAATTTAAATGCCAATTTCCTGTGAAAGCAATGGCTTTCCTTTGTGCAATGGCGGTTTTGCACATTCAACCTGAAACCCTCTTATGAGCTGTCAAAGCAAGTAGTCATTTTAAGATTTTCTACTGTATAGACAAGTCTCTGCACTAAGTAAGGTGAAATGCATGGCTTGGCAGATCGCACTATAACCCCTCTAAAATGCTTTGCTTGTACCTCTTGACTGGCTCTACAATCTTAAACGTTTAATGGCTCAGTGCTATTGTTATTAACGTTGGCCATGTTCCCATCTGAGGCGAATTGGATCCATCAATGCTCCATGGTTCATATTCTCTTTCGTGCTTGCTTTTTCATCATAACTGGTGCCATAGCATTATGTCCTAAAATTCAAACCCACATTTGTAGAACAGTGAACCATTTCTCCATGTTTGATTTATGCTGTATCACATTTGGCCTCTTGAAGGATCATCAAGCTGTGTCACTGTCGAGTATAACATTGTGACGAAATGTAGACATTTTTCACAGTAATGAGGTGAGTGTGCAGCTGCCTCAAAAGACCTTTCCAGAACATCACAGTTAGAAGAAAATTGCAAGCAATTTGTGTATCAGTCTCCTGCTATGACACCTGTTTTGCATAATTAGCTGTTGGTACCTCATTAATGGGTATGTAGAAAAGCCAGTCGCTTAGCACCTAAATGTATGAGGCTCCTACAATCAAGGTCAGTTGAGAAATTAGTTTAATCTGTTACTGCCTGAGACATGACAGATACTGGGATGTCAGGTAATTGCTTCTTTGGAAAATGGAAGAGTTCTGTGAAGTTAAGTCATCCGCAAGGATGAATATTATAAATTGCACAGAGGAAAGAATTAACTGGGTTGATATATTATATCCAAGGAAATGTGGGTTTCTTTCAAAGCGTGGCAATGTGTTTTGGCTCATGTTTAGAGCATCTGACGTGAGTCCATAACAGCTTTGTTCTGGACTATCAACCTGACTGATCATCAAACAGCGATGATGCAGTGATGCTGTTCCAAAGTAACAACTTTTCGCAAAAATGTCAAAAGTGAAATGAAACACCCGTCTGTGAAATAAACATCTATAAAAAAAACTTTAAATAGTTTTGCATTTGTATGTTCTGTAGCCAGAAAAACAATGACAAAAAGAGTAGCAGCGGATTGAATAGTAACCACATTTCATAAGTTGCTGGCTTACAATGTGATGAGAGACTTGTGATGAAGATACTTTATGTGACTCCCAACATTTTGGGGGGATTGTTTTGTTTGCTAACTTAAGGGGTTTGAACGGGTGTCAACATCAATGTCTTACCTCTGTGGTAAATAAAAAGTCTGTCAAGGCTTGTTAGCTTTGCACGTGACCAAAGGCTAATGAAAGGACTTGGCATTGTTGTTCTTTTAAATTCCCTTTTGAAAGTCTTGTTCTAGATAGCCACTTGGATATATGGAGTTCAACAAACCAAAACCATTACTGCTTTAGTAAACCATTGATTTATATTAAATGTAACTAACAAATTGCTAGTTGCTTCTAGCAAGAATCCCACTTAGAATCAATATCCCATGAGGTTTTAGCAATTCTGTCCAATGTTTGCCCCTTATTGTTCAGTAACACAATTAGCCATTCGGGATGAAAAAAGGATATCTCTAATTTCAGGGACATTTCTTTGTTATTTTACACTTTTAGCTATCCTGTCGTTGCAAGCATCTTTCAAAGACTCCTCGTCTCTGTGGGTTAATGCTGGGCAGCAGCACTTCCTGTCCTCTTTAAATTAACCCTGATGTTTATTGAAAATCTTTTTGGCTCCAGCCGAAAAGTCATTATAAAAACTTCCAACATAACTCAGCAATATGTTGAGGTCTGGTAAGCATGGCCCCGATCGATAAAGAGAATCAATTAATGTCACTGTCTGCATTAGCCAACCGTAAATGTAAAGCATCCTTTCAAACAGAGGGCATAAACGCCTTCCGGGAGGACAAGAAACTCTGTGAAGTAGGGTGCAATCCTCTTCTAAGTTGTTTAGAAGTCAAAGAAGACCTCTTCACACCTAGTTGTGCTGTCTGACACAGACAAGCACAGGTTAATTCTGGGCTGTACACAGAATTATAAAAAGCAGCAGAGGGGTCCCTCAAACAAGCACTAGATGCTTTTATCTACACAGCTCCACAGACTGACCTTGACCGGACCCGACTTCTTTTTCACTGAGGCAGCGGTGTTGTCTGCAGAAGGGAATATGAGTCTGAACCACTGTGTATCTTGTTGCCTTTCATCACCACCTCTATGTTTTCAGAGCTTCTTCTCTCATTGGCTATTTCTCTACTATATCAGTCTAGTTTTTATTCTGATAAAACATTTGCACACAGTTCAAAAATGTTAAAGCTTTATATTGATAAGTGAAAACAAATGTACCTTTTTCAAAATATAAAATAGACCACAACCTTAGAATACTTACCACAACTACCGTGCACAAAAGCCTTGCACTTCCCAGGATTAGATGAAAAAATATGTTATTGATGTTATAAAACTACAATTAGTGGACATTTTGCAGATATGCTCTGTATTAATATGCTGGAATGGTTGCAGATTAATTGAATAATATGTTAAGGTTACTTATCACATTGCTAAGTAGAGGAAGTATTTGTGAATGTGAAAAAGATGCAATTGAGGTTTGGAGTTTGTCCTGTTATTGGTTTATTTGGAGATGTAACCTTGCAAACATATGATGAACATATGATGAAACCTCTATTCATGCTTTTTTCTCTCTCTTTCAAGATAACATATTCCATTAAACGCACATTGTGAAGAGCTTGTCATCAATCTGAATTGGTGAACGCACATCAGCTTCGTGGCAACCCTTCCTTTGACCAGGCTAATTGCAATTATTTGATGTTGTTGACCTTTAAAAGTCTTATAACTGAAACAAATAACAGGAACTTTTATTTTATTTGGAATTAATGTAATTATCTCAGTCAGTGCTGACAGCAGACTGTAACCTATGCCTGTAGGTTTGTATTGATGGGTTGCATCTTGAATGAACATTAAGTAGAATGCATCATACACTATTCTACCATAAGAAAGTGGTATTTGTGTGTGAGTTTACTTTACACCTCACAACACACACGCATAAGGTCAACATGAACTTTCCAGCTTCAGCCAATGAGCACAAAGTTCCTCTTCTTTTCCACCTAAACTATTCGGGTAACTTCCTCTAAAGATTCAGGTTATATGTATTTTTCTTTTTTTAGAAACATTTTTTATGTTAATTATTATCTATCTGGTTTAACTCATTACATACATTCTGATGTGTTTTAACAAATCAGTTATTTTTTAGGAGCACCACATCTCTAAGCAGTCCTCTGACTGACACAGGAAAGGAGTTTTAATAAGAAGCTATTATCTTAGGTGGAAACATTTGAATTAGACAGGAAGTAATCAGTCTCCCTTTCAATATTTATGCAGCATCATTAATTGGCATGCCTTACCTCCTTACACCGACACCCTTTTTAGGGGTAAAAACAAGAATAACTAATGCTATAGCATACAAAAAACATGTAGAGAAAAAAGCCCTATCCTCTAATGACTATACTATGAAGGGGAGCATACCTTCATTTTTGTATTCCTGTTTGACAGATGAAAGGAACACTGATTAATTGGTCTCTCTGATGCTACTTTTAATGAACAGCGAGGTCCGACCGTTGGGGGCAAATTAGCCTGATCCATCTTATGCAGAACAGAATTAATGAAACCCCTATGGATAAAGCAAAAGTGTGCTGTGTATCCATGCTCATGTGCAGTTATAACACCTTGAACTGGTATGAAAAAAATCCAATATTTGCCCTGAACAGAGGATGTTAAGGTTCAATAGTTAGCCCTTGTAATGCAGTAAAGCTCCCATTACTAAGATTATCAGGCACTAATGAAACGTCAGGGTTTCATTACATCTTCGACATTGGATCATAAAATTCTCAAAAAGAACTAGGAGATTTAGGCCTTAGCATGTGAGAAGCTCTAAATTAAAGCATTAGATCTGTTTTGTACATATTACTACGCCACTTAAGTCCTTGCATGCTGATATTTGCATTAACCGTGTTTAAAAATGATATTAACCTCAAGGCCTGGGAGCTTTCACCTTGAGAAAAATCAGAGGGAGGGAGAGATTGATGCAGAACGCTAAGCACAATATGTTTTCACACCACGAGTTTCAAGAACAGTTGACTGCAGACGAGAGTTGTTAAGAGTAAAGCACAGCATGTTCCCAAGAGCCATTCACTGTAGCAGCACTGCTTTTCAATTCACATCAAATCTGCAGGAGAGGAGATGTGCAGTGGACAGTAGCAAATCCAAAGTACTGTAGGGAGAAACTTTTGTTTCAGAATTGTGGGTTCAAGAGCTCTTGACTTTAATTATGATTTTTTTTTGGCATTCAAAACACCTCGGGTCAGGAAACAAAGTGGTCATGATTAGTACCTTTTTCAATGAATAAAGCAATCTGAGTCTTGGTCCTTAGCTCCTTGGTAATATAAGTCAGATATTTTTTAGATCAGTAACATCAAATTGTTAGTTTTGTTAATCTAGTTTGTTTTCTTGCTTCCATACAGCATTATGCCAATGTGTTTCCTATTTTTCAAAAAAGGGAGTCAAAAGGGGCATAACGCGAGACCCGCAGGTCCCCACCAACCCGTTGACTTATCTAACAGATTTTCCCAACTCAGCGAGACACCCGCTGAGAAGCCAACTCTGGTTATTGGTAGCTCTATTATGAGACACGTGAATTTAGAGACCGAAGCCTCCACAGTCACATGCATTCCGGGGGCCAGAGCGGGGGGCGTTGAGGCGCATCTTAAACTGCTGGCTAAGAATAAATGCAAATACAGTAAGATTGTTATTCACGTCGGTGGTAATGATGTTCGTTTACGCCAGTCAGAATGCACCAAAGCTAATGTGGCGTCGGTGTGTAGATATGCTAAAACAATCTCGGACACCGTAATTTTCTCTGGTCCCCTCCCCAATCTGATCAATGACGACATGTATAGGTGCTGGTTGGCGCTGGTTGTCTTGGTGGTGCCCAGCAAACGATGTGGGCTTCGTAAATAATTGGACAGCCTTCTGGGGAAAACCTGATCTGATTAAGAGAGACGGCATTCATCCTACTTGGAAGGTGCAGATCTCATTTCGGCAAACATTTCAGGGATTTGTGGACTTAATCCATGACAAACTGGAGTTGAGACCAGGAGGAGGAGTCGCAGTTTACACGCTTCTCTGCGCTCTCTCCAATAAAATACCCAATATTAACAGTGTGTGTGTCTGCCCAAGGACAATTTAAGGTAAAACCTAATAGAGGTGTCATACATAATAACCTAATAAAAGTAAATGTAACAACTACTACAGTGCAACAAAACAGGAAGATTAAATGTGGTCTCTTAAACATAAGATCTCTAGCATCTAAAGCAATATTGGTAAATGATTTAATATCAGATTATAATATTGATATTGCTGTCTCACTGAAACTTGGTTGAGACATGAAGAATATGTCAGCATAAATGAAGCCACTCCACCCAGCCATATCAATACTCATATTGCTCGAGGCACAGGCCGAGGAGGTGGAGTTGCAGCCATCTTTGACTCAAATTTACTTATCAATACTAAACCAAAATTAAATTATACCTCCTTTGAAAGTCTTGTTTTTAGTCTTACGCATCCGACCTGGAAAACTTTGCATCCAATCTTATTTGTTACAGTGTACCGTGCACCAGGTCCTTATTCAGAATTCTTAACAGAATTCTCTGAGTTTTTATCAACTTTGGTTCTTAAAACAGATAAAGTAATTATCGTAGGTGACTTTAATATTCATGTTGACGATGATAAAAATAGCCTTACTGTTGCATTTAACTCTATATTAGACTCTATTGGTTTCCGTCAGAGTGTAAATAAACCAACCCACTGCTATAATCACACTCTCGACCTTGTTCTGACTTATGGTATTGAAATTGAGCAACTATTAGTCGAACCGCATAATCCTGCTTTATCCGACCATTTTTAGTAACTTTTGAAGTACTGTTACTAGACTACAAACCATTAGTCAAAAGTTCCTGCAGCAGAAACCTATCTGTTAGTGCTATAGCCAAATTTAAGGAAGAGATTCCACCAATACTTAACTCGATAGCATGTCTGCATGTAAGGGAGGAAACTTATACAAAATGTACACCACCCCAAATTGATCATGTTGTTGATAGTGCTACAGATGCGCTGCGAATAAAATTAGACTCTGTTGCTCCTTTGAAAAAGAAGAAAATAAAACAACATAGACTAGCTCCATGGCATAATGCCGAAACCGCAAAATAAAGCAAAAGTCGAGACAACTTGAAAGGATATGGCGTTCCACTAAACTGAAGAATCTCGTTTAATTTGGCATATTACTCTCAATGAATATAAGAAAGCACTGCGTAAAGCGAGAGCAGCTTACTACTCTTCATTAATAGATGAGAATAAGAATAATGCAAGATTTCTTTTCAGCACTGTAGCCAGGCTGACAGAGAGCCACAGCTCTACTGAGCCTTCTATTCCCATAGCACTCAGTAGTAATGATTTTATGTGCTTTTTTAACGATAAAATTGTTACTCTTAGAAACAAAATAATGACCTCTTGCCTTGACCAGTATAGTGTTCAACAGCTCCCGGAAACGTAAGTTCTAATATTACACTAGATAGTAAATTAGAATGCTTTTCAGCCATAAACCTTGAACAATTGAATTCAATGATTCTTTCTTCTAAACCATCAACGTGTATCTTAGACCCGATTCCAACTAAGCTGTTAAAGGAAGTTTTTCCATTAATTAGCACTTTTATTAAATATTATGAATATGTCTTTATTATCGGGCTATGTTCCACAATCATTAAAGTAGCAGTGATAAAACCGCTTCTTAAAAAGCACAACCTCGATCCAGAGGTTTTAGCCAACTATAGACCTATTTCTAATCTTCCGTTCCTCTCAAAAATTCTTGAGAAAGCGGTCGCAAAACAGTTGTGTGATTACTTAAAAAACAATGATTTATTTGAAGATTTTCAGTCTGGCTTTAGAACACATCATAGCACAGAGACAGCTCTGGTTAAAGTCACAAATGACCTTCTAATAGCCTCAGACAAAGGACTTGTATCTATTCTTTTGCTCGATCTCAGTGCTGCATTTGATACTATCGACCATGATATCCTATTGCAAAAACTAGAGCACCTAGTTGGCATAAAGGGAACTGCTTTAGGCTGGTTTAGGTCCCTATCTGAACGCTCTCAGTTTGTGTGTGTCAACGATAAATCTTCCATGCAAACCAAAGTTAGCCATGGAGTGCCACAGGGCTCAGTGCTTGGACCTATTTTGTTCACATTATATATGCTTCCGTTAAATATTATAAGGAATCATTCTGTACATTTCATTGTTATGCGGATGATACTCAACTATATTTATCAATCAAGCCTGATGAAAAATCATCTAAATAAAATTCAAGACTGCCTAAGGACTTAAAAACGTGGATGACTTAAACTTTTTGATGACACGGCAAAACTGAAGTTATTGTACTCGGCCCAAAGAATCTACGAAACAAATTATCTAAAGATATACTAACTATGGATGGCATTAATTTGGCCTCCAGTGAGACTGTAAGGAATCTTGGTGTTATATTTGATCAGGATTTATCTTTAACGCCCACATAAAATCTATTCAAGGACCGCCTCTTCCATCTACGTAACATTGCAAAAATCAGGCATATCTTGCCTCAAAACGATGCAGAGAAACTAGTCCATGCATTTGTTACTTCAAGGCTGGATTATTGTAACTCTTATTATCAGGGTGTACCAGAAGTCAGTTAAGTCGCTTCAGCTGATTCAAAATGCTGCAGCACGTGTACTAACCAGAGTTAGGAAAAGGGACCACATTACTCCAGTTTTGGCTGCCTTACACTGGCTCCCTATAGAACACAGGATAGAATTTAAAATTCTTCTTCTCGCCTACAAAGCCCTTAATGGGCAGGTGCCATCTTACCTTAAAGAACTCATTATACCCTACTGTCCTACTAAGGCATTGCGTTCCAAGAATGCAGGGTTGTTGGTTGTTCCTAGAGTTTCTAAAAGTACAATGGGAGCCAGAGCCTTTTCTTATCAAGCTCCACTTTTGTGGAATCAGTTTCCAGTTTGTTTTCGGGCGGCAGACAGCCTATCCGTTTTTTAAGAGTACGCTTAAGACCTTCCTTTTTGATAAAGCTTATAGTTGATAAAATAATCTAATAACAGTGCATTTACGCAGACACGTTGTGCCTCTTCACCTATACATTTTAGTTCTTACTATTTTTCCTTACTGATGGTATGTAATTTGGTTGTGTGTAGACGGTGGAAGCAGGGAGAGGCATATACGTGCCTTGATCCCTGCCGAGTCGACGCACAACTGTTGATTGGTGTCAGAAACACTTTTTGGAGCAATGCGCTCATGGTATAGATGTAATTTGGTTGTGTGTGTAGACGGTGGAAGCAGGGAGAGGCATATACGTGCCTTGATCCCTGCCGAGTGGACGCACAACTGTTGATTGGTGTCAGTGCCAAAAAACTTTTTAGGAGCAATGCGCTCATGGTATAGATGTGGCGCATACATCTTAATTCCTACTCTTTTCCCTCACCCTATCCTAAGGGAGTGCATGTACGTAGACACGTTTTGCCTCTCCACCTCTGTTCCTTACTTCTTACTTGCTACCCTTTTCCCTCAACCTATCCTAAGGGAGTGCATGTACGTAGACACGTTGTGCCTCTCCACCTCTGTTCCTTACTTCTTACTTGCTACCCCTTATCCCTCAACCTATCCTAAGGGAGTGCATGTACGTAGACACGTTAGTTCAGCTGCTATAGGCTTAGACTGTCGGGGGGGACCTTACTTCTTCCTTCTGTCTGTCTTTACCTGTGTACTCTCATGTTCCAAATAACCCAGCTTCCCCCAAATTTGTTTTTGGTGTCTATATCTACGCCGGGATCCTGAGTCGTGGCTGATCCTGTTGCTGTGGTCCTGTGTCCTGGATCCTCTAGCCTTGGTTCTGGATTTGAGTCCTGGACTTCGAGTCGTGGCTGAACCTGTCTCTGCGGTCCTGCCTGATCTCATCATACTACTTCCCTGATGGCTCCCACAGGATTGTTGACATCCTCGTGGATTCATCTTCTTATTATAGACACATGCATTTCCAAACATTTAGTGTACCTACGCTGTAAAATGTATTATCTCTTCGATTTACACACGGCATCTATTGCACGTCTGTCCGTCCTGGGAGAGGGATCCCTCCTCTGTTGCTCTCCCTGAGGTTTCTACCATTTTCCCCTTTAAACTGTGGGGTTTTCTCTGGAAGTTTTTCCTTGTACGATGTGAGGGTCTAAGGACAGAGGGTGTCGTATTGTGATACTGATATTCTGTACAAACTGTGAAGTCCACTGAGACAAATGTAACATTTGTGATATTGGGCTATATAAATAAACATTGATTGATTGATTGATTGATTGAAAGGGTCTTGGGTAGGATCACAAAGGCCAAAACAACACTCAAAAAGAAAGGATATCATACCAGCAGTGGCATACTTCTGATAGAAGCCAGTATTTCAACTTAGTTTGGGTTCCTTAATCTCTGATAGCGTATTATAGTAATGTTATGATTTAACAGAGTAAATACATAACATATTGTTCCTTTAAAGATTCCGTGGTAAAAAAAAAAAAAAGTTGACAAAACAAAAGCCAGAAAATTATATCATACAGTCTGATAGTGTTAAGTATGGTTCATTAGAGCCAAAACAAAAACACCAAGAGAGAAATTATACACCCAAGGCCAGAGGTGTTGGGTGATGTCTCGAAGATCTGTTTGCACAAACCAAGAGAGCAAATTATATTCTACAGAAAAAAAAAATCCATATGCTTTCTCTAACATGGAAAGCTGCAGTCCGTTAATGTGGCATCCGAAGCAAAATTTACCACTGCAAAATTGTATTTTTGCCACTTAACCCCTCAATTTGAATACTGTATAAACAGTACAGCACAAAGAGGAAGCATGTTGAATAGAAAGATTCCAAGCCCACAAGTCATCATCTGTCCTCTTTGTAGTAGCTTAGCTGCGTGGGAAGAGTTATGGAAGAGGTTCAGAACTGTATCCCTTTGCTTTGTGGGATTATACTGGATTTGAATATTAGTTTTGATCTACATCCTGTAGGCAGAGAAGACTCCTTTCAGTGACCATAACCCACCACCAAAATTGAATCAAGGCTAACTGTGTAGATGTGCTTTGTCTCAGTTGAGGGATTAGACGATTCACTTTGCCTCAGACGTATTTCTTCAGTCAGAAAAAAAGTCAAGATTAGTTTTTTGTACAAAACAAATTAGGGCTGTCAAGTTAACGTGTTAATAACGCAATTTTTAAAAAATTTTTTTTAAATGGCACTAATTATTTTAACGTGCGATTAACGCGCGATTAACACGCGATTAACGCATGATTAACGCATGTGTATTTGTCCTCGGCCTGCCCCGTAGTTTCAGAGCCCAAAGGCTTGACGTTGTTGTTGTTGTTGTTAGTTGGATGGTGGGAGATTCTAGCGAGAGCTATGGATACAAAAAAAAGGTGTTTTAAACAGCAAGCCAAGCACACAGATGCTGACAGCCCCGCTCCTGCCGCTCGCTTGCGGCAGACCACGCTTGCGGCAGACCACGCTTGAAAGTTTGCCGGGGAGACGCCTGGACAACAACAGCGATAGCTAAATGGGTCGCTACAGCTTAAGATTGTGGAGGACGAGGGGCTGCGTTAGATAATTCGGATCGCATCCAACGTGTCGACTGCACATCACAGCGCATTATTTTGACCCACAGTGGGAACTTCAGTCTCATGCTTTGACTGAAGATGAAGACAGAGGAGCGTCATTTCGCCGACAACTGTAAACAGGCTTGTCTGTTTGAGCAACTGGCTCAGTGCAAAGAAGTAGACAGGGTTGGGTGAGAGTGTAAGAGAGAGAAAGAGGTTCCAGGTTGTTGTATTGAAAATATTCAGGAGAATATTTGTCATTGTTCAGAGGTTGTTGTGTTGAGAATATTCAGGAGAATATTTGTCATTGTTCCAATGATAATAAACAAACATTTGCATAAAGCATATTTGTCCACTCATATGTTGATAAGAGTATTAAAAACTTGAAAAATATTCCTCTAAGGTACATTTAGAACAGATAAAAAATGTGCGATTAACTATGGAAATCATACGATTAATCGCGATTAAATGTTTTAATCGACTGACAGCCCTAAAACAAATACAAAATGAGAAACATAAGACAACCAAGCCACATTCAGAACAGCTTGGAAATTGGTTAAATAAATGTCACCTTTGTTTTGTTTTTTTGCAGTGTTCCTGCTTCTGTTGGCTTTGTTGGTACAGTGGAGCAATTACAGAGCAATTAAGTGGCACATAATGTCCCCCTCATAGCACATAAAACCAACTCTAAACAGGTGGTAGTTGGAGAAGTATGTCAGCAAAAGCAACACAGCCTGCAACAGGCCTGGATTTTCAAAGTTCAAATAGACTGACATTTCTGCAGAGTGTGCAGTAACATATTTTAAGTTATTCTACGGTATATTTCTTATTCTGTCTTTGGTTTGGCAAAGCAGGTCGATGGTCTCTAGCATGCACAATATGTTAGTGACCTTATAGAAGAGCACCTGCAAATCCATACATTACATCCTGCAACCCATAATACCATAATTGAATGCTAGCCATCTGTCTCAAAGCCTTAACTCCATAACAGACTATTAGCAGTTTTGACAGCACTCCAGCCACTTTGTGCCGTACAACGTTTGTAGCCCAAAGGGATACTAGCGAACATTATTTTGGATCAGACCAACGAGCCACAGCCTTCATGACTGAACTTCCTTAGCTTATTGATGATAAGATGTTTCATTTTTATGTTGCGGGAAAATCCAGAAGACGACTTTACACTTACACGTTCAAAGATGGGGCTTCAGCACTGGCTCCTTCTATAAAGCTGAGGCACATCCCAACGGCAAGGTTGCCTTTTTATTTGTGTCGAGTCTTGCATCCTCCTGGCAGTTACCAGAGCAAATTTTATCTGTGGGGGTGTGTGACTTAATATATCCGAGAGGCTATATCCATGTGGTTTTGTCAGTCTCCCCAGTATGCGTGTTATACCTTGAAGAAGTTGAAAGGAGGGGGGAACTCAGTACTCTGTAGCTACAGTATAGTATAATAGCAGGGTGCAGCATGTGACAGTGCAGAGGCACAATTCACACAGAGGGCTGTCATATGGTGTGTGGATATGGCATCCATAAACCCTCAGGGTGTGAGTGATAAACCCATGTTTTGTTGTATTGCAAGGGAGAATTTTCCCATTAACTTTGGTTTGATTGCATATAAACACGGCATGCAGGCGGCAGAGAGTGCTTGTTTCCAGAAATCCCTGGCTGAGCGCTGCTGTATCTGCTGCCAAGTAAGGTAGGTTACATGGCTTGGAGCAGCATAGCTTCAGCCATGGATGGCAGCCTGCAAAGACCACAGTCTGGTGCCAGGGTTTCCGGTATGTAAAGGGAGGCAAATGTGCCCATTACACTCAGACACCCTTCCTCACCAGCCGAGTGAGATCTGCTGCCCGCACTCCCTCCCTCTGTCGTTCCCCCATTTGGATCGGGCTCCTGCCCCAATCGCCTTTCAGCCGCTTTTCTCTTTATCACGCTGATACACTCACTTACCGAGAATATAAACACACTGACTCACCCGCAAACATACACAAATAGTCAGCCTTCAATCTATCCCATGCTGTCCAGGCAAATCAACAGTTGGAGCCAGAGGCTTACCGCCCATCTGGTCATCCATTTCCAGCGGGTCCCAGCGTGCAATGATAGAGAGAGAGCCTTCTAATCCCCATCCTCCCGGAGAACTAGAGGGTTCTGATAGTTTCTCCGTGTCAAAGTCAAGGACAGTCAGTACAACTCTGCCACATGGCTGCCAAGGTCAGCATCTCTGAAATGTCTCTCCCTCTTCTCATTCTGTTTTGCCTTTTATCACTCTGTCTTACACCCGAACACCTTTCCCTCTCTTAGTCACTCAGAACATTTCCTGTGGAGCTCTGATTGTACAAATCCAGAGGGAAATGCCCACTTTGCAGACACAGCAGCAGATGTACTGTACTCCACATTGATTAGTGTGAAGCCAGCTCCCTGCATTTGTCAGGCCAGGGGCAGAGCAACCTGGGAAGTGTGTACCCTCAAATGTTGGAGCAGATTGCAAAGTGCACTTTAGGGCACTTTTTTCCTATGTGCTGGTTAAGTTGTTACCGCTGCTGCACTTTTTCCCTGGCCTAGTTTGGATGCGAGCAAGCGAATGATTCGTAAACAAAAGCTGTGTTGTCTTGGTGATAAGCTTTTATTGCAAAGTGTAATATTGTGTTATCCAGATTCTGAACTGTATCACTGGCAAAATAAAACCCATATTGGCTGGAAAAAGTAAACATGAATGCATTAACAAGTGCATAACAATGTCAGCAATTTTAACAATCAGCTTTATTGCATATGAGATGTACTTATTGTGCTGTGGAGTTTCTCGGTTACCTGTGTCTTTAATCTGTATTTATTCAGGCAAGGTTGACAGGTGAATCACACTCATTTTCACCCAGCTAAAGTACAAAGCACTCACACATGCTAGTCTCACACTATAGCCATTGTTTTCGGTTTCTGGCCAATGAGCAGCTCCACTGGAGCAGTGGGAGGTTAAATGTTTAGCTCAAGGGCACTTCTATTCCTAGTTGTCATGGGAGCACAGATAGGTACCCGTTCTCTTTGCCTAATCAAATTGTAAAGCTGGTCCGAGGGTTTGAAGCGCTGACCTTCCACACAAAGGCTGCATACTTTTCTAACCCGTAGGCTGTTACAGTGAACAGCAGACATATAACTGAACTGAGAACGCCTGAAGGAAAGGCCGAGCAAGGAGCGCCTGTTAGTTACAACCTCAAATGTCATGTTCTGCCAGATGTACAGCTTCAGAATTATATAAAAACTTCTAGAATTGTCAAAAATGTTGGAAACTGAAGGTTCATGTTTGATTCTCCATCATCCTGATTAATACTGGGCAATGTGACTAATATTAAAGAGGCCCTTTTATGCTCATTTTCAGATACATCTTTGTATTTTGGGCCTGTATTGTGACATGTAAATGCTTTAATGTTCGAGAAGGTCTTTACTTTTCTCATTAGGCCTGTGCTGCAGCACTTCTTTTCACCCTCTGTCTGAAATGAGAGCCCAGTCTGCTCTGATTAGTCAGCTGGCCGGCTCCGTTGTGATTATATAAACACTTTGTGATCTATCTTATGTGATTTTGGCCTTAACACACACACACAAAAACCTATATAAACACACTAAAGGAAAGGGAAAACCCTTAAATGCATAATAGGGAGTATGTTATGCATGCAAACTCTCATGTATAATGTTTTTTTCAAATAAATATGTTCTGCTTTTAATGGGTTTTATCAGACAATATTGGCTTATCATTTTATTGAGTTTTTAAATCATCATATTGGCGTAGTATGATTCACATAACCCTGACCAACTTAATATTTAATGTTGTGAGGAGGATTGCCCATCATTTGCACAAGCTGATCTGCCCATCACAGATATTGTTTTCAAAGGATACAGCTAAAACATGCCCCTACCTTTCAGCATCTGATTGTAATAATGCATGTGGTAAAGTATAAATGTGCTTGATGCTTCCCCTTATGATTCGTCAGTCTGAGGCAGGGGGGCTTGTAAGAGTGCCAATCACATCCAAACTCCACAGGAGAGGATACGAGAGAGAAAAGAGAAACATGTAACCCAAGGATTTGGGAAAGAAAATAAATAATTATCATTGCTTCCTGTCACTGCATGGCCAAATAAATGAGTTGAAGCAGACACCAAATGCAGTTATTCAGTTACCTCAAATCTCTGAAAAAAATGTCAATGTAAAACTGTGTGATTTTTATCTTGTAAATTAACAGTTTTTTGCAAATGTGCACCAAATGTGTACATAAGTTAGTTTAAAGAGAACATATTTTAAGGTCCATATTTGTATTTCTTTCAAAATGTGCTTTATTTTTCTCATACTGCCTGCTCTTTTCACCCTTATTCTGAAACCGAACCCTAGTCTGCTCTGATTGGTTAGCCGGCTGGCTCTGTTTGGATTGGTCAAATGCTTAGAGATGTTTAGGAAATGTCCCGCCCTTTTGCCTATCATGAACAATATGTTTGGAGCGCTAGCCAATAGAAGCATGAGTGTTACAGTTAGACAGGGGAAATGGAAATGCATAGTGACAACTGCCATTTGGCCAAACAGGGCCAACTGTATAAGAGAGGTCTTGAAATTAAATGAATTGTAAAAGTGTCTCCACATGTAGTGCGTACAACCCGCAGAGTACAATTCCATTTCAAACACATAACTAAAACCTTCAACTTTGAATAAGTGAGCATGAAGGACAAAAGACCATACACAAGTAAAAAACTGAGGGTCGCCTGCTCCTTAAGTACAATTTCTGGCCAAGAGGCTTAAACTTAAACGGCTACTCCATAGCCTCTGGCTTTAGTGCTGTCGCCTTTTCAGGTGGCTCTCTGTTCCACATAACTAGACCTACGGGTGCACTATGGACCCTACTCTGGCTTACTGTGGTGTGAAATTGCATACACAACCTTGAAATGATTCCCACAATAGCAGATGGTCTTAGCAATGGAGAAAAAAAAATACGTTTTGCCCGCCTGTCTGAAGAAGGAAGGTGACAATAAATGAAGGTTTGATTCGAAAACGACACCTGGGGGGGTTATGACAGTTGACGGGCAACAGAGCCTCTTCAGACTTCAAAATACATTTCATCTTTGACTGATAATGATGAAGCACACTTATGAGTGCTTTGTTAATTATGAAACCATAATGCTTTTCACACCTGGGCTTCAACAGTGGCAGATTGGTGTAAGCAGCAGTGTTCTCACCAAAGAAACAAAAAAAGTAAGAGCACAGCTGTAAATAATCATCATAAGACATGTACTAACATTTATATAATGCGCACATCCCCAAGGGACCGGAATATGTTCTGCTGCAAATGCAAAGCCGATATAAAATCAAGAAATTACAAAGCAAGCTGTTTTTTGGACATGCTTATTATTCCACAAAGTGCACATTAAATAATGTGTTTCTAGAAACAGCAAAGCACACAGAAAGGATGCTGAATCATAAATAAAACGGTCTAAGGGGACTGGTACTTTAAAACCAGAGTATTTGGTCACCATGGCAATGATTTATGAGGCAAATTCAGATGGAACCATTTTCTCATTAAAGAGGAGAACATTGAACCAACCTCCTCCCTTACAGCTTAGCTAACTAAATGCCCAATGATTGATGCCGATGCTGATGTGCTTAATGCACATTCAGACTCCCAATTTAAATTGCAGATGTCGGCGTTCACGTGGCGCACATTGCGGCACTCTTTGATATTCAAACAACATGTTCAAAGAATGGATTACTTTTTGCGGGGGCCAATATATCAACCTCACTTTTACGTGATGATTTAGTGCAATTTGCTATTTAATCAATGCAAATATATTGTGTCGATGTACTTTAAATAGGGGAGTGTTACTATTGTTTCACATTCATCTCCCATCTTGAGATCGTTCATTATATTCCTGTCCTCCTTATTGGGCCTATCACTCTCTCCTTCCCGTTTTCTTATCATGGATGCACACGCATTTACTTGATCAGGTCACTGATCACTTTTATTATGTGTTGAACTGGGGAACAGGGGAATGAAGCTGTCATGAAGTTGTCATGTATCCAGTAAATCAGACTTGAATGAACCGTTGACTAAAGGGATTTTGTTTTCATCTGCTGAAGTGGCGGTATTAGCCAACATTTTAGATGTGCTGTGCTAAAACGGTGGAGTACTCTTAAGCATTATGGTGGAAAAATGGTCGTATGGGTTGTTTTTCTGGAAGTCATGTAATTGTAGTTCTTGATTTGATTTTGTAAAACTCCATACCTGCATAAGTACTTATATACTACCAGTGGTAGAAAGAAACTAAGTACAATTACTCAAATACTGTTGATGTTCTCCGACTTAACTTTCGTATCTTCCACTTCATCTCAGATGCAAATATTGTATTTCTTACACATGTTATTTTGAATGTTTGTGTTGCTTTTTGTGTTTAGAAAATTCTCCTTGTTGGATAGGCTTGAAGATATTCATCACAAAGCAAAACATTTAAAACTTGGTATAATATGAAAGTGACAAAGCTATAAATATATAATGATCTCAAAGAATGTGACGCCTTTCTGTAGATCAGAGCACCCAATAGTACATAATGGACTTAAAATTAGAACCTTAACAACCTAAACATCTACAACAACAATATTAATTCAAAAAACACCATCTTCAGCGGTAACACATTGAATTATCACTAGTAACTGCACAAGCAATTACTTTACTGTAAGTACATTTTTATAATTTTACTTTCACTTCAGTAAAGTTTGCGAGGGGTTTAACTTTGTAGAATTTTCACAGTGTGGTATAAGAGCTTTTCATAAAGTGAAGGAAATACTTCTTACACCACTGGATGCAACCTTTCTTGAGTGGCAGCAGGTATCTCTGTATAATGTTTTTTCTCTAAAAGTGTCTCGCTATTTTTGTTGCCGCGCTTTCTCGCCACGTCACGATGAGGTTGTTCCATGGAGACTACTTTTTTTGGTAGTCTCCACATGTACATTTACCCGTCAAATATCATAAATCTAGGACATACTATTTTCTATTCATGTTTAGGCCCTTAAAAATGTGATTAATTTAGTTGAATAATAGAAATTCCAACAATTTCAATAGGATCTTTCAGGATGACTTCAACCCGACTGGCCTTCAATACCCGAGTTCTCCTCACACCCCCCCTGCATCCTGCACTAGCTATCATTGCTTGAATCCAATTCTAGTCACGGGTAATTGCTTACCGTGCTGCAAATGTCTCAGGCCCATTCTCCATCTTGGACATGATAAAAACTATACAACCCAGCTGGTCTTCTATGTCCTGTTACTGCCAGTCAGTGTGCTACTTTCACACTATGAGGGTGTTACAGCTATTACTCACCAAAATCATAAATGTCAGCACAAGCTCCCCATTGACATCAGGACGCCGGAGACTCTACACATTTTTCCGTCGTAGATTGAAAACGATCCGCACCATGGCCGCTAATTGTTTCTTAATGCATCACTTATCACTTAAGCATATTTGATGAAATTGATGTCGTATAATTCTTAGATTTTTGGAGATTGACAAATGTCAATTTGTCAATTGTCAATTGTCAAATGTCACCAATTTCTTTTATTGAATGTAGTATGATTCAATTAAAAACCCTTACATTCCCCACTTTTCAGAGTGGGGTTGCACATTACACTTCAGTCGAATGCCCATTCTGTCTCTTTGTAGATTTCTCCCACTTCCACATGCTCTTGGCTGCATTGCGCCTCAGTAAAGTATGTTTAGACAGGTCAGATCTTATACTCATTAGTGGAGGAAAAAAAGTAATGCATGGTGAAAGAGCCTCTAAACAAAAAATAAACTATTTATAGAAGACCTGGTCTTGAGACATAGAGCCCCACAGGGAGAAAATACAAAGTCATATATCAGCCTGAGGGGAAGTAATTAGGACAGATATTTAAACTGAATAATGCAGGCTTGCTGAAACACTGAAACCACGTAAAGTTGTCTCATGTCTTCCTTATTCTGTGCCATCTGAATTATTCAGGGACACGAAGGGATACAGGACAGATAACACTCTGCCGAACATGTCATCAGTGCTCATGTTAAGAGATGATTAAAGGCGCGCTCTACCTCGCTACTTGTGCGTCAGCAGTCTGCTATATCAGTCGATATGGTGCTGTAATACCCACTGTAGTGAGCCAGTCACACTACAGCAGTCTAACAAGGTCACTTTGAAGTTGAAGCAGTGCACAGTCAGTGAAGATTTGCTAGGAGATTTAAAAAAGGCAACTCAATTACAAATGGCCAACCAGGCATGTGTGCCTGAGCATGCAAAGAGATGACAACTGTACATTACTTACTATATGCAACATCTGCTGTATCAGGGGGTGCAAATACATTGTTCCTCTCAACTATTTGGTAAACAAATAACACACTTAAAGGGAGTCTTATATACAAATGTTCAGGTTTCATAATTGTATTTTGTGCCTCTACTGTGACATGTTTACATGCTTTAATGTTCGAAAAGTGCTTTATTTTTCTCATATTGCTTGTGCTGCAGCACCTCTTTTCACCCTCTGTCTGAAACCAGAGACCAGTCTGCTCTGATTGGTTAGCTGGCCAGCTCTGTTTTGATGGTCTCCCGCTTAGAGATGTCCCGCCTCTTAGCCTATCAGGTACAATGTTTTAGAGCACTAGCCAATAGAAGCACAAGTGTTACGTAGTGATGTCACTATGTTATGGAAGTAAACAAAGTAGTCCAAACTATGCGTTTCAGGCAGGGTGGGAGTGAACTTTGGGATTTTAGCCTTTGAAGACAATATACATGCAAAAAACCTCTATAACACACTACAGCAAAGGAAAAACATCAAAAGTATAATAAGGACCATTCAATTAACTGTTTTGCCTTCTAACACCAAGTTGAGACCAAGGTTACAGTTTAAATTTGCTCTCTAATCCCTTCTGTGATTTATTTTTCCTCTAATGTATCTTCTTTTGCTCTCCCTCCCATTTTCTAATTTCGGTCTCTCCTCTCTTTTCCTTTTTTGTTCATGCTGCTTGAGTTTCACAGATGTAGTGACTTGAGGCGATGGTGGTTATGCAAAACACAGTTCAAATAAATGCAGGGCTGCCACAACGAAAACGGCATAAAAGGCATCCACACAAAAAGGCTCTTTTATGGCATGAAAATCTTGTGGTGGAGACACCAAAGTACATTTTAGGATCTCATTATTATAAAAGGAGGGAGATAATGTGTCCCTCCATGGCTGGAATGAATGCATTGTTCGACAAAAGAGATTAAAAGAATACGCACGGAGACACATTCAGAGAAGGAATCCAGTTTGGAGAGAACTGGTTCTGCACAAATTAAACTGCAAGGGATGTCATTATTCTCTTTACAAAGTTCATCAGATATTATATGGACACCATCGTATTAGATAATACCCATAAAGTTTCAAAATTGTATTTATTTTTCACAATAAATCATCTGTGTAATCTTGTTATCTGATATACAGCAGGGGTACTCAAACTTTTTTATTAAAGGTCCACTTGTGAATTGTATACAAGGTCACTGGTCCGGATCAGTTCCCCCCAAAAGTTCCTCCACAATTCTCTGTCCAAAAAACATTGTAAGGCGTGAAAATAATACAAGTTTGAGTTCAGGAGAGAGAAGTTCAAACCCTGGCCCGCCCAACAGGTAAGTGTACCTGGCCTGTCAATGCGTTAAGTGGGCGAATGTGTCAGATTGTCTGTTTTGGAAACTTACAAAACTGTTGAACGCAACCACCCCAATTCCAACATTGAAGCATATGTGAGGAGGGGGGTTATAGTCGCTGTTAAACAATCCTACCAGAATTGAATTCCGTACTGAGGCAATGAGGGCATATTGAAGCTGCCCCCCTTAGGATTCTCATCCATTCCACATTGCAGATGTAAAAGTCAACAACAAAGTACTGTATGCTATAGTCTAAATACCATATAGATGCATTTCAAGTGATCATATCATTCGAGAAATTCCTGTCAGCATTTTCCTGACATGAGAATAATTGTTAGCAGCTGCTTAGGCTAAAGGGGTCTGATTTGAATTCTGCTTAGTCAGTAATTGCCGTCTTTTTATTATCAAGATTTTATGTTGCGGGATGGGCTCGGTCTGGACGGCTGTACATCGCTTAACATTATCCCTGGAGTGCAGGGTCAATCAATACAGCGGGGCCTGTCCTTTAGGAAAATGCAGATATGCTGAGAATCGATACTACCGTGTCATCACCTCTCATTTCAATCAGGGTGGCTGAGATATGACACCGTGGCAGCTCTCCCGGGACTCACACTGGAGTGAATCTCAATGGGTTCACAACGTCTTAGCTTGTACTCTTGTCTGGCCTTACTTAACCTAATGTAATCTATATGTCCTGGGCTGTCCTCTTGTATTCTGTCTTTTATCTGAATCACATATTCAAATTAAAGTGGTTAACTTTAAAAAAGGCACTTTAAGGCCAATTCTTTGTTAGTATTTTTCAAGTATCAAGCAAAAAAGCATGATTTTTCATGTTTAGATGATACTTCAAACCTTCAACATATTCTCTTTGTCAAACCCTTAGCCTGAGTAAAACCAAACCTCTGTCTGCTTTTCAACTTCTCTGCTTTTAAGCCTTAAACTATCTCTTTGTCTGAGCCTGTATCTGTACCTGTTTTTCTGCTTGAGCTGCAAGCTGATCTGTTTCCGTCCCTGAGCATGAAGCTGTCCCGAGACTATTTGTTTCATTATTGTTCTTGAATTAAGCACTCAAATTCTTGATATTCCCAAAGCAATTTGTGTCTAACAATTTTGTAGCAATGAGTATGACATTGTTCTCAATGTTTTTTCTCTAGAAAGTGTACAGGATCGTTAAGGCTTGAGGTATGTAGAAATGTATGAAACATTCACCATCTATTTTAAGGGGAATAAGTTACTTCTTCCCAGTCAGAATTCGATCGCAATTCTATGAGCCTGAGATGTCAACTTTTTTCCACATCTTCTTTGCGTAAAAACCACTGACTGTAGAATGGACGGTCTTGGGTGTAACCCAAAGGATTCCTAGAAGCCATCCTGAAGCTCAATATGGTTGCCTATGAGCTCTGCCATCTTGGCAGTGACGATAACGCCTAACTACGGCCTTATCAAACATGGAGGTGGAGCTGATTGAATGTACAGTTGTCATTTTACCAGGATGTAAACTTTATTATTGTTGGAAAAACATGGAGGTAAATGGAGATTGGCTTGCCTTTGGAGGCAGTCTCAAGTGGTCATTCGAGGAACTGCAACTTCTGGCACTTCTACAAAATGTCTTCCTTAGTTTAAATCTGTGTTTCCTCCTGGGATGAGCATTGACCTGCTTCTCTGGGTTCTCACTCATCAACTTATGCTTCACAACCTAAGTCCTACCCGTACTCTGAAGAGGTATTCTCTGTTCGCTCAGTAGCATTATTGGAAAAATCTGTAAAATAATGAGTGAGTGGTTCTCTTTAATCTGGAATACTTGTACTTCCCCTGCTCTTGACCACAGAGGATTCTGACTGAGAATCATTGATTGTTCCTTCTTTAAGATCAAAACTACATTATTCATAGTAATCCAGGAGGAAATAAAACAATACAGACTTTAGATAAATCCTAGTTTTACATTTAGCCTGCGTGCTGTCAAGAGATGTTAGCTCAGATATGAATAGGACATGTGGGGAGAATGATAGCCTTGAGCATCTCCTGGTGTTCACTTTAGCTGTAATTTCAGACCTCTGAAAGTTGGCGGGTACGGCCCAGTAGCCCATACACCTCTCTACTGAACAGAAAATGAATGAGCCTCATTGTGTTACTGTGCGAGTTCCAGACTCTTTCAGGTTCACTCAGCGTTTAACCGTGTTTTGCTTTGTGCTGCCCAGCCGTTGTCAAGGGTCAATAGCTTTTTGGTCCCAGTCATGGTTTCCAGCTCAACTCATATGATGCTTCAGTGGACACATCTGCGAGCAACAGAAGCGCAGTGCTTGACACAAGCATCTGCTGTGTGTGTGTTTGTCATTGTCTATAAGACTTTTGAAATACCTTGCAAAGGGTTGTTTTGTTTTTGGTAAAAAAAAGTTCAGAAGAACAGAAGGCAATCGTCAGTATCGCTCGTCACATTCAAGGTCAATGAACAGATATAATGTTATACACACACATTCACAGACTTGCCAGACGTACACACACACCGCAGTGTTCTGCCTTCACATCTTAGCACACATACCTTGCACTGTAAACAACTAATTGCAACAATTAAAGTCCTGCAAAACAGGGCCCAACACTTATTTAAGCAAATGCAAATTGAAGGTAGAGGTTAGAGTTCTGCTGCAAAACAAGCCAGAGGAAAATATTGCAGTAATAGTTTGCTTGAACACTTGCTGCTACTAACACGGCTCTTAGGTGGCTTGATTGCATTTGTTGTGGATAAAATCATATTGTGCTGGCAACCTGCTGCTGTTTTCCTCCGACGCACATCAAAGCACATCTCCCGTATTCTATAAAGATATTATTTCCTCAGCTGTGCCCTCCATCTGACAAGTGTTTGCAAAAGGTGCGTTGACATTAACAATAGCAAACTTGTCAAAGTGGGATTTTTTTTAGGTAATCCCACAGCTAAAAGGTTTATTGTCAGTATGGTCGGCATAACAGCTGCTTGGGCCGTTAAAACATGCAATAAAAATCTTCCTCTTGCAGATGGAGATATGGTTATGTTTATGAAACCTAGTCAGCGGCTCAATGCCAGCTGCCAATATATGTTACTCTATACATTCCCTATTGAGTGGCAATGAGGAACAGGACTGGCAGGTATCAAACATCCAAGTGGAACCCAACCACAGGCAGCCAGTGTGGACATGGAGCGCATGTGTGCTAAAGGAAATTATTTACAATAAAACCATGCTCAGATGTTGACTTGAGGGCGTTTCATGTGGCTCCTGATTGAACTGAACCAGACGGAACACCTCTGTTCTATGAAAGGACAAACATCAGATGATGCCATTTCATTTTCTCCAGTATTGAACCGCAAACACCATTAGTTCTGCAAACTGACCGCAAAACAAGCAGACACCATCCATAACCCAGGATCTGTAATATGTTGTTTCCGCTCAAATAATACCATCGTGAGCCTCTGGGAGCCTTGTAAAGGTGATTGTTATTTGGTATCTTTTTTTTTTTTTTTTATCTCTTAGGGTCAGGGTATTGATTTTCTTCTATTTTTTTCCATTTTGACACCAGGTGCCAGTGAAATTTCTTTCTTCTCTCCACTTTGTTGACAGTTCTTCTCAATTTTGACGATCCTGAGGCTGCCGTGATCTTTTCCAAATCGATCCGTTTGATCAGGTGCTGTCTGATGGAGGCCGACAATTTGTCACCACTGGCTCTGTGCAAACTATATGTCATTAGTCTAATATGGAAAGTCATTTAGAGGCATTATCGAAAGGCTGATTCACATTGTTGATGACAGGCTTCATTTTCATCCTGGGACATGATTTATTCCACTTTTAAAAATTGAACTAGTTAACCTTTCTGTTACTTAACATAATTGTTTTGTTTCCTCATAATTCATATTGTGTTCTCTGCGTTTGACTGTGCAAGAAAGTGGTCCTCATGTCATTTAATCTCTGGCCACTTAGTGTTCAGCTAAATGAGGAAATAATTTATCCAGAGTGTGCTGTATTTCAACTTGGTTCATTATTTCATTTAATTAGAGCAAGAAAATTGACAAATATTTGGCTGAAGGGTGAGCAGATGACATTTTTAAGGCAACAGTGTTTAGTTGAATAATTAGACTATAGCATCTGCTGGGCAATGGCATTAAGGAGGCGACTAGAAAACAACGCCTGGAATCATTTTGATTGTGGATGCAGGATGACATTTTAAGCACTTAAACCTCAGCGATTTAGTTTTTAGACACACTCCACTGTCAATTTATTTGGATGGCTGCTAGTTTCTGCATAAATATTAATGCAAATATACAAATGATGAGCCTAATTCTCATTTGCTGAGAGTGACAAAGCCAAGACAAAACCTGACAGTGTGTCTCATGCTGCGTTTTGCTATGTGCCTTAACTCTTCTTTCTTCTCTCCTTAGGGCTTACAGAAAAACAAACATTATCCAATAACAGCCTAATGGGATGGAGGCTGATGATGAAACTTTTACTGTCATCACACACATTATCCGACTGAAAAGTAAGAGAGGGAGACAGTGAGATAAGTCACAGACAGTAAAGGAGGAGACACAGAGGGGGAGGCGTGACGCATTTCGAAGAGGAACACAACAAAATAGTGCTTATTAAGTTGAGGAAGATGAATGACCTGATGTGCTTGTGAACTCTTTAGTGCTTTGCCTCTCTGGAAATGTCCCCATTGTGGCACTCAGTAACTCTGCAATCCCACAATCAACATCCTGTCTCCATGTAAATGTGCATAAATGGCTCCCAGCACAATTCAATTTACGGTCCAGACAACACACCTCGAGATTTAGGATCAAAATCGCACTCAAAGTATTGATTCACACATCAACTTGGTTTCCCGACTTTGAATCCTGGATACTTATGCCCCTAACTCAGTAGATATAAAAATGGTTATGGCAAGTGAATCTGTGATACATCATATGGTATGCTGCATTAATGAGACCTATTAGGATTGATCATTTCAGATTATTTCCAAGGTGAAGATAATAGGTCATTATGTTTGTTTAAAGTGTAAATATTGTAATACTACTGTTATTAATACACATAAAACATTTTCCAGTTGATATGTGAGTTGGGATGAAGGGGAATGCCATCACACTTATTGGCAAAACAACAAGCAGAGATGTGTTTTAGTTGAATATGCAGAGTCTCTCTCTCTCTGTGTGTGTGTGTGTGTGTGTGTGTGTGTGTGTGTGTGTGTGTGTGTGTGTGTGTGTGTGTGTGTGTGTGTGTGTGTGTGTGTGTGTGTGTGTGTGTGTGTGTGTGTGTGTGTGTGTGTGTGTGTGTGTGTGTGCAGCCTCTCCCCCAGGTGCTCCCAATCAGGGCCTCCATAGAGGACCTGAGGAAGGCTGCAGTCGCTCTCTCCTTCTCCTCTGGCTGCATGTGTGCAGCATGGTGTCTATGTCTCTGTGTGGGACCTGTGTTTCGTTAATTATTAGGAGATGTGCTCCAGTATATATTTGTACCTTAGTTTACTTTGCAAGTTGGCTGGTGAGCCCTTTTTCTTTTTGTCCATTAAAATACCTGCCTGTGGCTTCAGAGATCAGCTTTCTCTTGCCTGGTCATTTTATATTTGTGTTACTTCCCTTTGGTTCCCCTAGCCCAGTAGGGAACGTAACAATCCATTTTATAGATCATTGTTAAAATTCAAAAGTACATAGAAAAAACGTTACCAGCTGCAACATTTAAAGACATGAACACATCAAATCACATCAATCATGCTATGGCTCTGAATCATCAGCGTAATTTTGATTTGTGGTGAGCAACAGGTTGTTATTAGAAATGAACAAATTACCTACTTACTGTCACTACAAGTGCTTTGTTTCAACTACATATGCAACCAAAAACAGAGATACTGTTTAAACCTGAGGCTAAAGCAACTCTGCATCCAGTGTTTAATAAATTAAAGGAAAACAAGTGAGAAATACATTGATTAAATATGCAATATTATTAAAATATAACTTGGAAAATAAAGGCAGTTGAGGGTATAGGCAGTGCAGGTCATCCACTTATTGCTACATTTGGCTGGCCTTTTGATCCCCGTCTCCTCCCGTAATTGTGTCGCAACAAACTGAACCCCAAATTGGTCCCCAGTTGTCTTTCTAGTGTGTATGAGAAGGCTAAAAGAGAATTACAATGCAACATGCTCTGGATAAAAGCACAACATGAATGCATTCAATTGTATCCATTAACAAGAGCCAATGACGCTGCTTCTAATGTAGAATGATGGCCAGCCAGCATTTAAAAAAATTGTCCATTAGTGTGTAGCGTTAGCAAATCAGTTAAGTGCAGCTATAGCTACTGCATGTATCACTAAAACTATAACTTAGAGCCATGAAAATCACAAATATCATTGCTAATGCAGCCTCTCTTTTGCAGAAACCAACTTATTTTACCTCCATTGAAAGCATCCGGTGGACTCCTGCTAATTTGACACATTCTAACATAATAGTAATGCTCCAAGTGTGTTTCAATGCTGGATCGAATTAACTACAATTTGCACTTTGCTTTTAACACAAGTGCTCCAGTTATTATGACATCTCTATCTCTATAAGTGGTACTCCTTAATGCTAAGATGTGTTTTTCATCATACCAAAGGGCTTTTACTTAATTCATACATCGGGTTGCCCTGCATAGTATACACCAGATAATGTTGTATGTTTGTTTCCATTGGAGAGGAATAGCTGAAATATTTAATAAAAAAAAAGTTAAATTTTGTTTTGTTTTTTGCCTTATCGGAATTATTTCTGTACTATAATACTTTTCTGTTCCCTGGGAGGGAAAATTCATTGGATGCTTGTTTTTTGTATCCTCAATCGGACTTCGGGAGTTAGTTTTTTCTAACAAGTGTGGCACTCCTGGGTCTCACTCCACTCTCCCTACTGCTGTTAGTGTCCTGGAGGTGCCCTCCAGCTATGTGGCTTTGTTAACTTGAACCATGGCATTGTCCTGTACTGGAAGAATCCCTGATATTAATGTTTTAAGGACTGGTTCACTGACACTTGAACAAAAAAAGGAACATTGACAAGTGGAAGTCATGCAGAGTCCAGGTTTTATTTGCTTAACTTGAGATACTACTTACTGAAACTGCAGACAAGGTTGTTAAATTGAACTTTATTTGTGATGCTCATAAAATATTACTATATTATTGAATTTTTTTTTTTAAAGTTACCCAAGATAATCCCGTTTTTTTAAAGATTAAAAAAATACAACTGGGAGAATCCCCATGTTAAGTTTGTGCATTACTAAGTTAGAATAACACACTTTCAAAAGGATGTTGTAAGTCAACTAATTTCACCAATTTCTTCCATTTTAAATGTATGACTATAACAATCATGAATGGAGTATAGCCAAAAATGTAGTGACTTAAGTAGACAGCATAATGAATCCTTTTGATTGAATTCAAGCTGCAGAAATTGTGTGAGTCCTGACCACATACAGTAGATGGCATTGGCAAAGTATTCAGACCTCTTCACTTTTTTTCACATTATGTCACAGACTTATGCTAAAATCCATCATCTGAAATATGACATTGATATACAGACCCTTAAAGTGCCAGTGAAGTGCATTTTTTTGCGCCAAAATGAAATGGCAGTTTCATTTCTTACATATAATTGTACCTGTTCATGGCTAAAATAATTTTTTAGGAAGTGCGAGGGACGAGATAAACATTGCAAATTTTTCATCCCGTGAACGGCCGTCTGAGCCTACCGCTGCTGCAGACGATAGCGGCTGTGACGTCACAAGATGGGCCCAGTTGTGATTGTAAACATGGCGGAGACTTCGGAAAGTGATACTGGTGCGAGAGAAATGAGTGATTTTGACAGCTTTTCGGACAGGATAGATGAGGAAAGTGGCCATGGAAGTCAATTTAGTTGAGGACAATATTTTGTCATAGATCTAGAGTAGATCTACACACAGGATTGGCCATCACCTGATCATACATTCATCTGTTCATAGCATGATGCAACATTCATGTTCACATGCAGTGTTGTGCTAGTTACTGAAAACCAGTAACTAGTTACAATTACTAGTTACTTCACTACTTACACCAAAAAGTAATGCGTTACTGTGAAAAGTAACTTTTTAGTTACTTAAAAAAGGGCACCCATTAATGCCCTTATACTGTAGCCTTCATTTCAGTACTGTTATTGCATCGGAGAATAATACAACCTGTTGATCAACTTGACATGCATTTGCATCACTGAACTCTGCTAAGCAATGTGATCTATACAAACACAAACACAAAGATATGTTTCAAAGTGCCAATCCAGCCGCTGTTGCTTAGGTGGAGGTGGAGTGGCGTCGGATGAGTCTGGGTCTGTGGTCTTAGCTACTAGCTTCGTCCCAGCATGTTGTTTCTGCAGATGTTTCAACAGATTTTAATTGCTGTTTTGGGCAGTCGATAGGATCTTTGACCCGCCAAGACACAACTTACATTTAACTAAAACGTTCTTTTCTTTGTGCTCGACAAAAGTGAAATAGTGAGAATATCTCCAGGCGGAGAAACTCGACTTGAGCTCTGCCGCCGCCATGATAGTCTTGTTAGTAAACACAAACACAGTGGCCTTTATTTTTCATAAACAATCTACGAATCTACGAAACAATGACACCAGCCACTCACCTTCATCTTTTGGGAACAGAAACATCGCCACTTCGGCAGAATTGACATTACCACAGCCAGCGGCAATGCATCGCTTCCCGTGTGTTTTTCCTCCCTTTTTCTTCACTGTCGCCTCCATTGTCAGGTTTCCTCGATTGGCAATCACTTCCAGTCGACTGCGAAACACTTTCCAATAAAATACTCGCTCAAAAACGTTGGTAAATTCCACTTTGAAACAGAGACAAAATGAACGGTGGTGAATGTAAACACTTCGGCTGAGCCCATCTTCTGACGTCACGCAGTAGATCGCAAGCCACGCCCACGAAGGCGGATTTCCCAGCGGAAAATTCCAACTCGTCAAATTCGTTGCTATTCCAACATCTTTTATATGGGTTCCAATGGAAAATTTTGGTCATTACTATACGTATTAGCATAACAGATCATGCACCGGCGCACACTTCACTGGGTCTTTAACTGGCTGATAAGTTAAAGAGCAACTTGCAGGTTAGAGAAACCAGTGAATAAATGTGTAGGAAAATGATGTATACACTAGATTTTCCAAAAAATATACATAAATATACACTACAGTGACATCTGGCGTCGTTTTTGTAAGACATTTTTACTTCCGCATAAAAAAAAAACCTCCCCATGTGACCTCCCGCGTGTGACGTCACATGGGGGAGAGCGGCCGGTCTATTGTAGTAATAAACATGGATCACAATCATAGGCGGCAAGTGAGGCTCAGGTTTGGGAAGGCTAAATAACTTTTTTTTACCTGACGCTGCCCGCCTCTGGCGTCTATAGAAAAGAGATCAACTCATTGAAAGCACCGCCTGCTGACCAATCAGAGCTCAGTGTGCGGAGTTTAAATCTATCAAGTCATATTACAGGATAAAGGAAATACAGTTTAAACTGCCCTATGCAGAGTAGACGCCAATGTGTCGCACTTATCATTCATATCACATCATCAATCAGATCATATAATATCACAATATTTCCTTATCTGAGTCAGCTTCTCGAGCCGTATCTGACCGTGCAACACTTACATTGCCACATATACTGTATGCAGAAGTGTTATTTTAAGCAACACATTAAGTTGACGAAACACTCAAATGTAATTAAAGTCAGATCCACTCGTGTTTAGACGGGGCAGTGATATCATAAACCTGTTGTACGCTTTCAAACACTCGGTAGTTTATTTATTTTGTAACCAGTTGTTCTATATTCACCTTGCAGGTGCGGCTATGTGGCTTGTATCCTGGATTATATGTTTAAGTCATGGATGTTTAAAGTTCATATTTGTCTAATATTAGTTTACTTTTCATTAATGAAGTATGACGCTGCGCTGTCAGTACACTTGTCCCTGTTTGTGATTGGTCAAATGTAGCTAACCCCGCCCCTTTCAGGTGAACGCGCTTTCAGCTGGAGAGAGAAACCCTGGCTTGATTTACCGAGTTGATAACCAGCGTCGTAGGACCGCTTAGCGAGATCTCGTTTGTTAGGGTTAGTTAAGATAACTCAAACATATCCAGGGTCTGTTGAACTGGCTTCGTAGTACAGTTTACTGGTGGCTGCATAGCAGCGCTAATGTCAAAGACACAAACATTATATTTTTATTTTACCAGGATGCGACAAAAATATTTGGGAAGGCTTAGCCTTCACTAGCCTACAGTACCCGCCGCCCCTGATCACAATGCTAGTTTTGACACAGAAGAGGTTGAAAATAAATATTCGAATGCTTATGACGGACCACAACCATATAATTATGAGCCTGCTAGGCTTACAAGAGACCAGGAGCAGCCAAGGATTAGAAGAAATAACGGCCATCGGCGAGAAATGGAGCTGTGATGTGAGGAGAACCAGTGGAGAACAGGGCAGCTGTCTTGGTGAGTGACCGGCGTTAGCTACAGTTAATGTTAGCTAACGTCGGTCACATCACAACATTGTAAAGTTAGCTATCATATATCAGGCGATAACTAAAGTAGTATTGATAATATAGTAACGTTACTGGCAGGACGATCTGGCGGAGAAAGGTTGTGGAGCCTCCGTTGATATGCCGTTGTAAATGGCTTGATGGAAAGCAGGTGTGTATTCGGGGAGGGTGCACAGCTGATTGCAGCAGGTGAGTGGAGGTTGAGCCGGGAGCCAGGAGTGACAGCCACCACGCCCACACAAACAACACAGACAGGGGAAAACAAACAAACACAAAGGAGATGGCTGGAGGAGTACAGCCACCACAGCGTTACCTAATGCAAGTCCACACTACGTCTTACGGTGCTGTGTACCGGAGGGGAGAGAGAGAGGAGCGAAGGGGGGGAGAGAGAGGTAATGTGGTTTCCTGATAAACGTTTTGTTTGATAGGCCTCAGCTGTGGAGAGTATGTGCTGCAGGGAGGTGGATGCACCTCGCACAACGTACCCAGGAACGAAAGCTAGCTCCGGTCCTTTTCCTGTTAGGGAAACTGTGGACTCGATGTCCTGACACCTCAAGCTCACCATGATTACAAATGGTGAAATGCAATGTAAAATTACCAGCTCACTAAATCACAACCGCTCAAACCAACTACAAAACTACTACCGCGGATTGGGCAGAGAAGGAGTCCGAGAAAGTTGCTCCCCCATGTGACGTAATATGACGCGTTTGACAAAAAAAAAAAAAAGCAGTTTTTAGTAGCAGAGCTCAAAACGGCTCCTTTCCCCTCTGAATTATTGCCCCTATGTCTTGTAAAACACATAAAATCCTGCATTAACGTTTTTTTTTTTTTTTTTAAATTGTAATTTTCAGGCAAGGTTAAGCATAAATCTAGTAAAAAAAAAAACCTGCAAGTTGCTCTTTAAGGAGCCTCAGCAATAACAGTCATAAGTCTTGTTGGGTATGACCTGAAAAGCTTTGCACACCTAACATTCTTCTAAAGCCATGATCGGGATGGTTGGTGGACAGCCATTTGTTTAGGTCTCCAGGGATTTTTCATCTATCACTAAATGTTCATTGAGAGCTTATATAGAGTTATGTGGGCCTTAACAATCATTGTCCCATAGTTAAGACACCAATCAAAAGCTAAAGCTAAATTATAACCATAATGGCAAAGTGTCTGCACACTTTTATTAATGTGACTTCAGTAATACTACTGATGCAATCATTTCTGTTCTTTCCAGGTGTCACAAGCCACAAATATTTTCTAAATAACTTATGTGACAAAAGATAACTTGAGCCAGTTCTATTTAGACATGATTTGAGAAAAAAGGCGCTTTCAGTTGCCTCTGCTGTGTGGATAAAGGGCAGATGCATGATGGGGGACTGCTACAATGGCCCTGACTGTGGGTTTATTAGTTTTAAAATGAAAGTCTATCAGAAAGAGGTTTCATTTGAGGCAGAGTGCAAATGAAATGGAAGCAAAGGACATGGAATCCCATAAAACCGGCCTGGGAAAATAAACCATAAAAATAATGAATACTCGGAGATGTATTGTGTATAAAGTATGTGCGTGCATGTGCATTTGTGTGTCCCTTGATATTTTTCTCCAAAACTACCCAGTGGAACTTGGTAGCTATTTATCTTCAGATTTAAACAGCTACAGAGAGCAGTGAGTGGAGACACAGAGTTACTCTCAGCTCCCATGCCATGTAGTCTTCTCTCTTCCACTCTGGCACACTTTGCGGGCATCCACCTCCCATCATGCTCCTCTGGCATTCAAAGCAAGATTTTCTGCAGGAAGTCGTGCCAAGCCCAGCTTCTCATTGGCCGGCCTTTGTAAGAAGTGCCAGCAAAGAAAGGCCGTTTGCTTCCAAAAATTATCCAAGTGAATGTATGAATTAGAGGACTGAAAGTGTTAATTATTACTTGTGATGGTTTAGATGATGGGCTTGGTGTGTTTTGCTCGACATCTCTGAAACCTGTTGACTTCTGTTGCAGGTATTCATCTTTTTGAGATAGCATTTAAAAAGGACACCTTGAGTGGAGCCCAGTGTCAGGCTCTGCTTCTTATTGGCTGGCCTTTGAAGGTTCCAACAACTGAACCCATTTATTGGCACTCTGATATGGCTCACTCATGGCATAATGTGAATGAATCACCATCAACTATCAGATGAGATTTTACCTCTGCCGAAGCAAAAGGTGATTATAGTAATACATTGCAACTGTGAATGTATGAAGTGGTGTTTTGGAAGTTAATTAGAGGGACATGCATGTTTACATTGAAAAGAAAGAGCATCACAGAAAAAGCTGCCAAGTGCAAACATGATTGAAAATGGCATTTATAAAGATGTATCTAATGCATGTGAATAAATAAATGGAAATGCAAAACAACCGCTTGAATACAAACAACGGACTTTCCAAAACAATGGAGGGAAAACAAAATAAACTGCATTTCCTGTTTCGCCTCAGTGTTTCTCCGCAGCTCAGCAGGCAGGCAGTTTGGGACTGAAGATATATTTGTATTTCATTTTTTTTGACAGGACGGCGATCATGTTATGCCACAAACAGGTTTCTTTACATATTAATTACATCTACCAGCTGGTGCGAGAGAGAATGGACTCCAGATATGTTGCCCAAGCGGACTCATTAGTTTTTTACCCACAGATCTTAGCAGCTGCAGCACAGCCTCGCAAACTGGTGAAATTAGAATATGGAATTTCATTTAAGTGATGCACTCTTGCTACTGCTTCTCTAGTGATATTACTGTAACCCAGTGGCGAACCGTGTCTATCACAACTGGACCTTCTGTAGACACACACACCCCCCCCCGGCATTATAATGTCCGTCTTTTCACTGAATTGTCATCTTGAAAAGGGTACTCACAACAATGTCATCTTCACCTGTTGCACTTGCCATTTCAACGTTAAAAACAATAAAACGGCATGAATTGCTTCGTCGCATTCATCTAGATCAGGGGTGCCCACACTTTTTCAGCTTGGGAGCTACTTTTAAAAGGGCCCTTTTAAAAGGGCCAAGCCCAAATGATCTACCTACAGGGCCGCCCCTGCCCAATCTGTGTTAAATGTTTTTTTTTTTTTTTTCTCCTTCTTTTTTTTTTTATGCCATGCGATCTACCCACACTACCCTTGCGATCGACCGGTCGATCGCGATCGACGTATTGGGCACCCCTGATCTAGATCCTCTGTCTCGAGCCAGTTAACTACCGGGCCTTCGAGAGTACCCTGGAACCGAGGGAAACTCTGAAAGAATACGCCCATTGGCTACAAATCAATATATGATTGGTTGATCAAACTGTCAGTCCAAACGTACGCTCTCATTCAGTGCAACGGCCAGGGCATTCTATCAAGGATATAGAATACCTTGGTTGAAGGATATTCTACCCAGAGACCCAGAACAAGATCTGATTGGTTGCTTTCTTTTCTAACACAAAACCACTGAAATGCGTAGTGCATGGTTCGAGAAGGACAAACAAATCAATGTAACACTGTAATATTACAGATCAACAACACAGATACGATTCTCATTTAATTTATATAATTAAATCAATTTTTTGTTTGTTTTATCTAAGTGTTCCAGGGTATTCTCTCAATACCTTGAAGGCCCTGACGGTTCGCCACTGCTGTAACCACTCTATGCATGTTACTTCCATCATATAGGCAGCATAGAGCCAAGGCTTTGACTACATTGTGCATTTTCGTCTTAATTTAAACAATTCATGTGTGAAAAGGTCACTTTACTGTAGTTTGCAAAAAGGGTGACCCTATCTGTAGTTTGACAGACTTTATATGGATATATTAAGTTATGGACCTCATTAGCTAACCAAATCCATCAGTGGCAGGCAGCTAGCAGGGTGTGAGGCTTACAAAAACAATAACTATTCCCTGAATTTAAAGGTCATCTATTATGCACTTTTTCATGTATTTTATACAAAAACATGTGTCCCCTCTGTGTAAAGAGATTCTGAAAGTTTCAGGAAAAAAGATTCCCTCACTATTTGTCCTGATCTATTTATATAAAAACCTGTCTGAAAACGAGCTGATCAGATTTTGGCCACTTTATGATCTCATAACGATTTTTTGGCTTGTGTAAACCATTAGCCAATAACCAACAAAGGTAACCCCCGCCCACCTTATCACCAGATTCTCCTCCTAGAGCAGGCATCCTCAAAGTCCGGACTCCGGTCCGGATCCGGACCGAACCACCACTGTCTCTGGACTCTGAGCAAATTATACTTTTCATATGTATTATCTGTATAATCTGTATTATCTGTATTATGTGTATTATCTGCGAGACACAACGCCTGCCACAACGCCTGCCTTATCCGTCTGCCACAACGCAACGAGTCAAAATTATCCGCTATGTCTGCATACAGCGCTCTGGCGACACACACACACACACACACACACTGTTCCACTGTGTGTGTGTGTCTGTCAACGCTTTGGTCCAATCACATTCAGCAGCCCGTCAGCGTTTTTTTCCCCCACCAACAGTCTGCGAATCAGAGGCACAGGAGGGCGGGTCTTCGCGGAATGAAAATGCGTGTGTCGTCTCTTTCAACCTGTCTGAGTCAGCGCGGGAGCTTAAAAAATAAATAAAGTCAGAGCGAGAGTTGACAGCGCATCTAGTTGCATGTAGCTAGGAGTTTCAGCTGTAGCCTAGTGTAGCTAGTAAAGCTAGAAAAATGGCATGTTCAAAGATGACCAATAAAAGAAAAGACGACAGTGAAAACCGGCAATTCAAAGATGAGTGGACTGCAAAATATGCGTTCATCCTCCCTCCAGCGAGCACCAAACCAATGTGCCTAATATGCCAAGAAACGGTAGCTCTTGTGAAGAGTGGCAATTTGAAACGGCACTATGAAACGAAACATTATTTTGAGGCGACCTTTCCTCAAAATTCAGCGGTAAGAACCACAAAAATAAATGGGATGAAATCCTCATATCAAGCTGCAAGCAGGATCCTTGTAACATCTATGTCACAACGAGAAAAGGGAACTGAGTCCTCACTCAGAGTGGCATGGGTGTTGGCTAAACACAAGAAGCCATTCTCTGATGCAGAAATAATTAAAGAATGCATGACTGAAGTGATGGAGACCATGTTTGAAGGCAAACAAAAAGAGGAAATAACAGCTAAAATTAAGCAAATCCCCCTCTCAGATTCCACAGCAACCAGAAGAACGGAAATACTGGCTGGTGATTTGATTAATCAGCTTTGTGATGGAATCAAAAATGCACAGTGCATTTCCTTAGCTGTGGATGAGTCCACTGACACCACTGACAATGCTCAGTTGCTGGTGTTTGTGAGATTTTATGATGAGGCAAAGGGGGAGTTTGTTGAAGATGTGTTGGGCCTGACAGACCTCAGTGGACACACAAGGGGGCAAGACATTTATAAAGCAGTAATGGGAATGCTGAATGAAAGAGGGATAGATCTAAAGAAAGTGGTGTCAATTGCTACTGATGGAGCTCCAGCCATGATGGGGAGAGAGAGAGGACTGGTTCAGCACCTGAAATATCACCACCCTGACCTGATCTCATACCACTGCATAATCCACCAGTCTGTCCTTTGTGCAAGTCTTGGAGAAGTGTACTCTGAAATCATGGCAACAGTGATGAGACTCATAAACTTTTTGGGAGCATCATCTTCACTGCAGCATCGCTTGCTGCGAACATTCCTGACAGAGGTCAATGCAACTTTTGATGATTTGCTCCTGCACAACAACATCAGATGGCTGAGCAAAGGCAAGGTCCTGGAGCGTTTTTGGTCCATTAGGAAAGAGCTGCAAGTGTTTCTGTCAGAGCAAAAGAGTGCAAAAGCAAAACAGTTCATGGAATTCATGCAAAATGAAGAGAAGATGGAAGCTGTTGCATTTTTGGCTGATATAACATCTCATCTCAATGACCTAAATCTCAAGCTACAGGGCAAGAACAACACAGTGTGTGAGCTGATGTCAGCAGTGCGTGCTTTCCAGAGGAAACTGGAGGTTTTCAAAAGTGACCTACAGGTAAGCCTTTTTAATATTTTCTACCACACACATTTCCTGGATTCCAATGAACACCTTTTTGATACTTTATCATACCCTTTTAAGCAGTGCTCCTTATATTTTTCTTATTTAATTTTTTCCTACAGGAGGGACTGCTCCACTTGCCCAAACTTTTGGAACAGACCAAAGGAGACAATCGTCCTCAGAATCATGTTGGATTCCTGGAGAAGCTGATTGAAAACTTCAAGACTCGCTTTGATGACTTCAGATTAGGAAAACAAGTCCTACTGTACATTGAAAACCCATTTCTGGTCAGAAATGTCAGAGTTCTCTGCAGAAGCCCAACAAATCTTCCCATGGGCCAGTGCTGCTTCTCTGCAAAGTGAGTTGATTGACCTCCAGGAAAACCTTGCACTGAAAGAGGCTGACTGTGACACTCCCACCTTCTGGACAAAGATGGTCACTGCAGCTAATTTCCCTCTCCTGCATAAGATGGCACTTCACATTCTCACAATGTTTGGCTCAACCTACAGGTGTGAGTCTGCATTCTCAACAATGAACATGGTGAAGAACAAGTACCGCAGCCGACTCACCAATGAACACTTGCATCAGTGTGTCCGCCTGGCCATCACGCCTTTTGTGCCAAAGTTCAAAGTCTTGGCAACAGACCAAAGGTGCCACTTCTCTCATTAAGCAACAGTGTTTGACACAATGTACAATAGTTCTGGACTTATTTCGACTTTGATTCTTGGGATGGTTTGATTCACTTCGAGACTGTTTTTGCAACCTCATGTTAAGAATCTTGTTACAATTGTTTAAAAGTTTGAATGACCGTATTAAACGGACCTTTGTCTTATTGAACATTTTCTTTGTGGACCTTTAAGATTTGTATTTGAGTACCCCTGTCCTAGAGCACCATTGTGTTCTTTTTAACCAAATATTTCGCAGAGGGGTGTTGGAGTGGCTCCTTATTTCCATCTAAAGTAAAATACGTTTTAGCTAACAACAACACAGGACACACTGAATTTGTTTCAAACAGCATAACAGTCATAACATATTTTTTGGTTGCTACTCATGGCAGCCTGTCATTACTGTCCAAATCAAGAAATAACTCTGTTGTAACGGGGGTAGTTAGGACCCAATCGCAGCATGCTAAATCAGAGTATGAGATTGTAAAGACTTGTTAAACTTGATGCAGGTAAATCTTCCATGGAAACACTCAGGAGAACTAATGTTGTCTCTCAGTTCAGGGTAAATCTACAGCAGGAAATAGAGAAAAACTCACACTGGAACACGAACCTGGAATCAAGGTCGGGGACAGAAGGCTGAGACGTTCAATGGGGTATCTAGATAACAGGTAGGTCCGAAACAGAGTCAGCAATGAGAAATCAGTCCGGAATAGAGCATTTAGAGAAACAATCTGGCAAAGAGGTGTAGTGACGCAAGAGCTTAAATACCAGGCTAATTGGATGCGATGCAGGTGTGCATGCAGGTGAGCAGAATCAGGCTGATTAGAGGGGCATGTCAGGAGCTGAGATCAGGTGAGGAATGGAGAGTGGAAAATACATGGGCTGCATCTCACTTCTCTTAAATGCAATCCTTGCGTCCCTCACTTGCGTCTTTTCCTTGCGTCTTAGTCCCTCCCACCAAGGAAGCATGGAGAGATGCAAGGAAACCACGAGAAGGGAGAAGAGAGATGAGTTTTAAGAGCAATGGGACGTCCTTTCCTCCGGAGCGTCACGTGAAGCGACGTCCGTTTGTGATGACGCCGCACAGCTGATCGTCTGACAGCAGCTCTGTCCCCGTCTTATTCACAAACAACCCCGCCTCTGTTAGTACACATTTACTGACATAAACATTTGCATCATCTGTTGTAGACCCAAATAAATAAAATAAAATAAGAACTCATTCTCTAAAAAGATAAACGCCATTCTTAAAATGTATAAACGAACAATAGTTTGATTAATATTGATTTGAGTGCACAAAAGAAGGAAAATTATTGAGAGAAGAAAAAGAGATATGTTATCTATCAAAACCCAATTAGATTAACATTCATTGGATTTTCCACTTTGTTGTTCAGATATATCACATATGTTTAACTAAATGATACATTAATTGAAAAAAAACACAGTATAAACTGAGGAGTGACTCCCGTGTGTTTCATGTGTTTTCTTCACTCCGCTGGTAAACTGCTCTCATGTCAAGAAGCATCAGATCAGTGCATGCGCTGCATCGTCCAATCAGTGAGCGATACACAGTAAGGGGGCGGGGCGGGGCGGGGCGAGTGGCTGAGGATTTCACCGGAGGATGGTCTGGTGGTTCCTCGATTATCGCTCCTCGGTTATCGCTCCTCGGTCCTCCGGCACAAATAAGGGCAATGGGACGCTACTCAAGATGGCGCAGACAAATCAACTTCCGGTGATACAGAGGACCGAGGAGCGAGGAAATGTAAAATAAGCAGCCTGTCCTCCTACAAAAAACGACCAAATAGGTCGATTGTTCAGCAGCTTATTACGACCCATAGTCACGTTTTAAAGTATAGCACCTCTAGTGGTCGTGTAAGAAACAACATGCTCCCGTTGATTGCAAACGCTCCGGAGGGTCGTTTATTCACAAATAACCCTCTCTGGAAAATCCTAAATTGTGGAATAGTTTGGCCATTAAAATGCTTTTTGATTAGATTTCTAGCGAGAAGTGTATATTGTACTTTTAGAATCTACGTCCAGTGGATGTGTAGGATCTATAGTTTGATAGATATTATGAATATGATTTGAGGTCTCGCCAGGAGAACGTGTCTTTCCCCCTATTCATTTCTAGCAGCAGCTTATTACGACCTATAGTCACGTTTTAAAGTTTAGCACCTCTGGCGGATCGTAATCCTGTGACCTTTAACCTTGCGCATCAATAAAAGTGCGACGAGCCAAGAGAAGAAGAAGAAGAAGAGGAGTGGCCGACACATGTTACAGAGCGTCACAGCTGTACAAGTGGTAAGTCTGATTTCTGTATTTCATTTGATTTGTTTACGCTTTTAATTAATCCTGCCGTTTTTCTACAAATCATGTTTAACCACGATATTTCAGTTTTACGTTTTAGTTTCAAATGAATAATGTGCTATGGAGGGCCGGCCCGTGGCATAGGCAGTATAGGCGAATGCTAGTTGTTAGCAATAGCATGACTGTAAAGCAGCAGCGGCTGGTCAATGCGGGGCGCTGGGGCGCTGCCCCCTCTCATAATATCTCGAGAAGAAAGTATACTTAAACATGATAAACACAAATTATTATATTGTAAATATTATTAAATAAACGTGTTTCCTTGTACGATGCGCCAGCATGGTAGTCTGCATTCCGTCAAAAATGGTTGCGCATTTCGGGTATTTTTGTGTGAATACATACTTCCTGGTTAAGGGACGCCGGCCAAATGAGAGTGAATGGAAGTCATTAAACTTTTGGTAAGCAGGTGACCAAAAGCTGCTCGCTGATTGGCGGCTTCAGATTCTCCCACGGGACGCAGCTCTCTGCGCCCCGGACCCTCCCACTTTTTATTGGCTGCGAATCGGTATTGTTTTCATGATCTTCGACCTGATGTGATTGGACCATGACGCTGTCTTTTATGTTCACACCCGTCATTAGTTTTCTGGATGATATTGTTGTAATGGCGACTTCCAGTGCGGCCGCAGAAAATTCAGTTTTTTCTTTACAAAAACACCCTTTCACAAGGCGTCCACTGGAAGAAAAAAAGAGAATAAAGGAGCTTGGACCGGACCGACCCGATTTAAAAATTAATCAGCAGGTAAGTGATCGAGGACGAGCTTACAACCGGGGCTTTACCTGCTCTTGCTACGATAAACGGAGGTGGTTAGCTGGATGTGCTGTTAGCAATGCCTTCTATTGCTTTCCCTGCTTGCTGTTTCAAAGTGTCGGCACCGAAGCGTTGTGGACAACGACGGGGGTACAAGATTTAAAACATCTTACCGAGAAATGCAAACGGCACGAAGGTAGCCGCGGTCATCTAGACCAGGGGTTCCCAACCTTTATTGTGCCAAGGACCGGCAGATACATAAAAAAAAAATCACGGACCGGTTGTCAATTTTAACTGATTTTAATATTTACTCTCCACCAGCAGGTAGCAACAGAGGCTAATTGTATGTAACAGCCTGAACAAATACTAGAACAATATGCATCCAAAACATATTAACAACGTTTAAAAAAGAACCGGTGTCGTTTTTTGGTTTTTCGGAAAAACGGAAAACCAAAAAACCGACGTTATTCAGTTTTTAAACCAAAACGGGAAAACAGATAAATCAACGTTTTGGTTTTGTTTGTATGATTTACGGATAATCCAGTGAATGCTGGGAAAACGAAGAGAAGGCATTATGAAGGAGGTGTGTGTGTGTGTGTGTGTGTGTGTGTGTGTGTGTGTGTGTGTGTGTGTGTGTGTGTGTGTGTGTGTGTGTGTGTGTGTGTGTGTGTGTGAGAGAGACAGACAGACACTGGCATTTGTTTTCAGAAGATATTATGATAGTGTCGTTCGTTCCGGTGCACTCCGACAGCATTTAGCACTACATCGAGATTAAGATTACACTAACTTATTTTGGGAACACCCGCATATAGGCTACCTATGGAGTTAGCCAGATGTGTGTAAATGACTGTTCATGGTCATTTGAAAACAAATGCCTCTGTCGGACAGACACAAACACACAGAACTGAGCTGAGCAGAGCACATACACACACACATCATGCGCCTTGGTGACTGGACATATCCTTCATAAAACTAATAAAAGGGGGATTAATCGGGCAGTTCGATGTGTGTAGAGATGTGTGTAAAGGTGTGTGTGGTTAACACGTAGCAGCCTGCAGTCACTCTTAAGCTGTTCTGATGAAGGTAAACACAGCGAAGACGGTGCGTAAAAAGGCACAGCTCTTTACCCGCTGGTGCTGCACTTCTCAGAGGCGGAGTATACGTCCCGCTGCCTCCTGATGCTGCAGCCATTTCATGAAGTGAAGGAGGTCCTCCTTCTATAAAACAGCTGTGGGCAGCAGATACTGTGAGAGTCCCGGACATGAATTCATAGATCAAGGCAGACTGGTTTACAGACTCTCCTGTTTTGCCAATCCGGTGCTTAAACAAATAGCTCTACACCCCTGGCCGACATGTCCTTAAAATGAAGTCCGAGTTTGAAATATATCTCAAATAATGTATGCACTGCCATTTCCCCACATAAACACAACAGTCTGCAATGAAACGGTTGTCTCCTGTGTGCTCCTCTTCCTACTTGGCGCATCGGTAACTTTCTCGTGCGCACAAGAGGCTGAGACCTTAGGCTGAGCCGCCGAATCTCTCGGAACATCATAAAAGCAATTTTCAACGGTTTTCTGGTGAAAGATTAACTAGGCTACTGGATGAAATAATATGACTGGTATAGGTGCGAAAATTAAACACTTTTTGAAAAAAATATTATGATAAAATATTTTTATATATTTATAATTCTGCAAATATTACGATAAACTCACAGCTATTTCACGGCCCGGCAGTAACACCTCCGCGGCCCGGTACCGGTCCGCGGACCGGGGGTTGGGAACCCCTGATCTAGACAACAGTATGAGGCTAAACTTTTTGGGCAGGTTTAGCATTGCTGAACAGCTAGATGAAGGCTACAGGATCGGCATTAGGAAGCACAACCAAGAGGTGAGAAAAAACCGACACATCCTGTCCCGAATAATAGACTGTGTGAAATTTTGTGGATCATTTGAGTTGGCTTTGCGTGGCCATGATGAGAGTGAAGGCTCCGATAATCCCGGGATATTCCGTGGCTTGGTGGATTTTGTTGCCTCCCTTGATGGAGTGTTGAAAGAGCACCTTGAGAATGCGACTGTATTTAAGGGAACTTCAAAAACCGTGCAGAACGAGCTACTGGACTGTATGTTGTCTGTTTTTAGGGAACACATCATCAAAGAAGCCCAGAGCAGTGATTTTTTATCAATCCAGGCAGATGAGACAATGGATATTGCCACACAGTGCCAACTTGTTCTTGTGCTGCGCTACATTGATGATAAACACAACGTGCAGGAAAGATTTTTTGAGTTCATCCCTTTGCAGTCAGCTACAGCTGAGTCCATTCCTACAGCATTAAAAGAGCGTCTTTCTGCCATCCTTCCTGAGGATCAGAAAAGCAAGCTCATCTGCCAGGCGTATGATGGAGCCAGCGTGATGAGGGGTGCCACTGCAGGTGTTCAGAGGAAGATACAAGATGTGTACCCAAATGCCCACTACATCCTCTGCTACGCACATCAGCTCAACCTGATAATGCAACAAGCCACCTCTCACATATCCAAAGTGAGAATTTTTTTTCTGACCTTGGTGGATTTGCCAGCTTTTTTTCCAGATCTTGATAAAATAGTTGCCCATAGGCTGCCAACATCCAGCAACGTTAGATGGAACTTTCACATCCGTGCAATCAATACCGTGTTTGAGCACAGAGAGAACCTCATTCACTGTTTTGAGAGCATACGTGACTCTGGTAACTTTGACCCCAGTACCGTCAGAGAAGCAGCAGGCTTCGTTAGGCTACTGGAAGATCAGGATTTCAAGTTCCTTCTGCAACTTTTTCAACATATAATGCCACATGTGGACTTCCTCTATGCCAAGCTCCAGAAGAAGAACATAGATTCGGTCCATATACATGGTTGCATCCAGCAGTTCCAACAGGACATACAAAAGATCAGGTAGTAGCTGTATTCCTGTTATTAATATGATTATTATGCTTTCTCTCTTTTATTATTATATCTCTCTCATTATTATTATTATAAATTCTCTTTGTCCTTCGCAGAGATTCTGACCATTCCATGGTTGAGCAAAGCAGTGGCTCTCAGCCAACAAAGAGGCGTCGGGCACTCAGTCCAGAGGACCATGTAAGGATTGCAGCAGAGGTGAGTTTATGGTGTAGAAATCAGTCACAGTATTTCTATTGTAATCTCTGTGAAAGGATGTTAGCCAACTTTTTACCTACTTTGCTTTGATGAAATGTGTTTATTGGGAACTAATACGAAAAGCATGAAATGTAACTGCAAGGAGCTGAACTAAAACAGCTACTTATAAAAAGCTACAATTTGAACAGTTACAAATTGATATTTTCTTGGTGAAACTAACCTGTGATTTATTAGTAGAAGTTATTGAATGTTTTGAGTAAAGGCCATGTGGAAAAAGGTTTTAAAGAAATAGTTGAATGCTTGTGAAGAAACAGGGTTGTTACAGTTTTTTTTACCTTCTGAGCAGACACTTCTGCATCTCTAGGGATAGAAAGGTAACTGTTGCCTGTTGGTAACTTTAGGTGAAATGGGCATTTTGTCATCTTTACATATTACTTTTTTTCTTCTTCTCTCTGTAGGTCTGTGATACCATACTGGGACACACCAGGGAACGCTTCTCCTTCACAAACCACCTTGTCAGTGCCACCTTGCTGCAGGGGGACAGGTTTGAAGAGTACAAGATGGCATTTCCTGAAGATGCACTGAGAAACACCTTGAAGGCCTACCCATTCTTAATGGAAGCAAGCTGAAGACAGAGCTTAGTCTCATCTACAGCAAGGAAGAGTTCAAAGCCTGTCGTGGTGCTATGGAACTATTCCAGTTGTTCATGGACAATAATCTTGAAGAAGTCTTTTCAGAGACTGTTACTCTCCTAAAGATCCTCATCACCACACCCATGACCACGGCGGAAGCTGAGAGGTGCTTCTCCACCTTGAAAAGGATTAAAACCTTTCTTCGAAACACGATGACCCAGAGGTTGAATGCATTGGCCATGCTGTCAATGGAAAAGAGTGGTGGAACAGAGAGCCATGAGACTCTCAATGGTGACAGAGATGACTGACTTTAATCAGAAAGTCATTGAGACATTTGCAGGCCAGAAGGAAAGGAGGGCAAAATTCATATTCAAGTAGTGCTATTGTCCATGAATCATGTTTCAATGTTTTTTTTCTGCGCCCCCCCCAACATTTTTATCACCAGCCGCCACTGCTGTAAAGGCACTTAGCTTAGGTATAGATGCGCTAACGGATATGTATGGCAATCATACAGCTTCTTCTACAACAAGTTGGAGGGAGAGTTTTCTCCTGTCTGTCAGACTGAGAGGCTCTGCTCAAAAAACTACAGCTCAGGTTGCTGAAGTAAAGGAGCTAAAATATTCCTGAAAAACAAAACCCTTGGTAGCACATGACATAAAACATAACAAAGGCAAAAGTATGTATATTCAGCTAGCCAGACTAGGACATGATATGACCTTAACCAATGAAAGGAAATGGCATTTTAATAATGATAATAATAATAGACATTTAAATGGCGCTTTTCATATTGCACAAACTTTTTTGTTTCTAAATGTCACCTAACATCAAATCAAATCAAATCAAGGTTTATTTATAAAGCACATTTAAAAGCGATTTTTGGTCGAGCCAAAGTGCTGTACATGCAAATAATAAATAACACGTTACTACAATCGCAAAACAGAAGACAATAAATTAGAACAGCAAATATAAAATCAAACACAGGGAAATGTCAGGAGTTGTGCTCCGCTCTGACTAGAAGGCCAGGGAGAAGAAGTGAGTTTTTAGTGTTGATTTAAAAACCCCTAGGGTCTGGGCCGACCTCACATGGAGGGGCAGAGTGTTCCAGAGCCTGGGGCCAGCTGCTGCGAAGGCTCGGTGCCCTCGGGTTTTGAGCCTGGTCTTGGGCACTACCAGCAGCAGCTGGTCAGCAGACCTTAAAGCTCTGGCTGGGGTGTAGCGATGGAGGAGTTCTTCTATATAGGCCGGAACCAGCCCATTTAGGGCTTTGAAAACAAATAAAAGGATTTTAAAATCAATTCGGAACCGAATTGGAAGCCAGTGCAGTGAGGCCAGAATTGGGGTGATGTGGTCACGCTTTTTATGGCCAGTCAGAAGACGTTCAGCTGCGTTCTGCACTAGCTGCAGGCGTCTAATTGAGGCCTGGTCCATACCCACATACAGAGCGTTGCAGTAATCCAGTCTTGAGGTTACAAAGGCGTTAATGACCCTTTCTAGGTCTTTAAAAGATAAATAGGACTTGGCCAATAGTCTTATTTTAAATAAGCAGGATTTGACTACGGTGCTGACCTGCTTATCAAATTTAAAAGTGCTACTGAAGGTCACTCCAAGGTTCATGACAGAGGGGAGGACGTTCTCACCGAGAGAGCCCAGAACATCAACCGGAGAGGCCGGAGGCTGGGGTCCAAAAAAGATGACCTCAGTCTTGCTCTCGTTGAAGTTGAGGACATTTTGGCTCAGCCAGGATTTGATCTCTGTTAAGCAGTCCATCAACTGCTGTAGCGAGTGTCCGACACTTGCTTCGAGAGGCAGATAGATCTGTACATCGTCGGCGTAGCAGTGGAAGGGAATGTTGTGTTTAGTGAGAATTGAACCTAGGGGCAGTATGTACAGTAAAAAGACGATGGAGCCCAGGATAGAGCCTTGGGGAACCCCACAGGTAAGAGGGGCTTTGGCAGAGGAGAAGGCACCTAGCTGCACTGAGAAGCTACGGTCTGTCAGGTAGGACCTGAACCATGCAAAGGCAGAGCCTGTGATGCCTGCGGACTGTTCAAGCCGTGACAACAGGATGCTATGGTCCACAGTGTCAAAGGCCGCTGTCAGGTCTAACAGCACCAGGACAGCATGGCTACCTGAGTCGGCGGCTAGGAGCAGATCATTAAAAACTCTTAAAAGGGCTGTTTCAGTACTGTGCATAGGTTTGAAGCCAGACTGAAACTTTTCATGGATGCCATGCGTGGTTAAGAACGACTGTAGCTGGACATAGACTACTCGCTCCAGGGCTTTAGATAAAAAAGGTAGCTGGGAGATGGGCCTAAAATTTGCGAGAATGGAGGGGTCGAGATTTTTCTTTTTAAGTAGTGGCTTGACCACGGCATGTTTGAAGGCAGCTGGGACACATCCTGAGCTAAGAGAGGTGTTTATAAGTAATAAAATACTTGCTCCAACTGATTCGAAAACATCTCTGAGAAGGCGAGAGGGAATGCTGTCTGAGGTGCAGTTTGTCGGCCGCAGGTGCTTGACTACATCCGAGAGAGAAGAGAGGGATACAGGCTCAAAGTGGTCGAGGACAGCAGGGCACAGAAAAGGAGCAGGATCTGGGGTAGCACTAGTGTGGGCTAGCCTAAGAGCAGATACTTTTTCAATAAAAAATGTAAGAAACTTATCACAGAGTAGTCGATGGCACAATAGAAGACACATCACAGGGATTAATAATAGAGTTGAGGACATTAAAAAGAACCTGAGGTTTATGGCTGTTTTTGGAGATTAACAGAAAAATGTGCTCTGTTTTGGCTGCTTTGACAGCCGTCTGGTAGTCGAAAAGGCAAGCACGAAGGATTTCTAGGGAGACATGGAGTTTATCCTTTTTCCATTTTCTCTCTGCACGCCTGCAGGTGCGTCTGAGAGCACGAGTACAGTCATTGAGCCACGGCTCTGAGAGAACTTTGGTGCGTCTAAGCGTAAAAGGAGCAACAGAATCCAGTATTAGGGTACATGTCGAGTCAAACATGGAGATAAGCTCATCAGCACTAAAAGCACAGTTCACCTCTAATTTACAGATCAGGGAAGCATTAAAAACATCAGAAAACTGTGAGGCAGTCAAGGGGTTAATTGAACGCAGACGACGCGCAGGGGCACGTGATTCGACTCCTGCGGAAGGGATCGAAGTTGTAAACAGAACCGGTAAATGAGACAGACAGTCCAAACGATAATACTAAGTCCAAAGTGTGTCCTTTTTCGTGTGTTGGGCCAGCCACGGACTGAACGAGACCAAAAGAATCAAGGAGATTTAAAAAGTCCCTAACCAGAGGTTTGGACTCGCAACACACATGGACATTGAAGTCGCCGGAGATCAAAACACGATCATATTTCACCATGATCCCGGACAGAAAGTCAGAAAAGTCATTTATGAAATCCTTATTGCACTTTGGCGGACGATACACGACTGCGCAGAGCACAGGCGAGGACGGGTTCAGTTCAAAAAGCTGCAACTCAAAGCTAGCGTAGCTAGTTACAGGGTGAAGCAGTCGGCATTGGAGGCTAGCTCTAAACACTGATGCTATGCCCCCACCATGGCCGGTGGTATGTTACAGTGTATACTCGCCAGCGTGGCGAGTATACACCGTAACATGTTGCATTAATGATAGTTAAGGTAAGTTCAACACTTGAATATTATCAGGTCATAGTTTTACTACTTTAAACATTCGCTAATTCAACTGAAGTTTTGTGAAGCCATCACATCTAGTTAAAGAGAAATATATTTCCCTGTAATTACTGATTTACCTGGGACTTGGTTGACATTGGTGCCTGTAGTTTTATTTCGGCAATTGTTTATTTATGAAGCAACAATTAAAATACATGGTAGCACAACTAATCCGAGCTCATCTGTTTCTTTTTTTTCAGGTCTTACATCAATTCAATTATTTTAAGTAATATCATAACAAAATCAACAGTTCTTTTCAGAGCCATATTCTTCTTCCTACTCTCTTTCACCCCTCTCATTTCCTTGTCTTTCATTTTGTTTTTCTCCCTCACTGTATGTCAGTTCATCCTTTGTTGTTGCCCTTTTTATCATCACTTAAAAATGGCATCTAAGCAACTGAATGAATGGCTAGAGGCGGGGAAAGCCCTCGCAGATGAGTTGGCAAATAAGGCAAGTACAACATTATCCAAATATGTATTATAACATTTACTCAAATGATAAAAGACACACACATTACAAAGATGTGTGTGCAACAATTAAGGGAAATATCAAATCTCTTTTATATATTTATATATATTAAGAAACCAAAGAAAAGAACGCAAGGATCAAATGTTTCCTGGAGGAAGAGGGACCTGGATGGGAAACTTCTACCCCAACATACAAGAGAGAATAGATCTGGTCTGTAAAATATAATCTAGTTCTAGTGTTTCATTAAGTTTTAATGTTGTTGGTCTTCAATAATGTTTCCTATATCATCGTACTTTGTTTATGCAGTTAAACCTTCCAGCTCTCAGGAGTCCCCAGAGGTCGAGGAGTCACAGACACATGAGATTCCTCTACAGGTGTCACAAACGAGCTGAGAACCAAAATGCAACACACGGGAAACCAGGGATAGTCGGTAACCAGCTTTATTACAGGCAATTGTCTGGTAGGAAACAAAACGGCAGATAGTAGGCAATGGGCTGGTCGGGGACAGGCGAGGGTTCCAGGAGTAAGCAAGACGGGAGTCGCAGGTACAGACCGGGTCAGGGAACAGGCGAGGCAGAATAGTCCGGGTACAGGCAGGGTCAGGAAACAGGCGAGGCAGGCTGGTCAGGGACAGGCAGGGTCGAAACCGGGAGAGCAATCTGGAAGGTAATGCGGGAAAGACTGGCATGCTGCAAAGTACGATCTGGCATTGAGGTGAAAGTGAAGTGGGCCTATATACTACTGGAGCTGATGGGTGTAACAGAGTGAGAGAGAGATGGGGTGTGGCTACCAGGTGACTAAGGAATGTTAATGCAGAAAATAGGTGAGTGAGAAAGCAGACCGTGACAGAACCCCCCCTTAATGGACGGCTCCTGACGTCTAAGAAAATTCTACGAGAAAAATAAATAAATAGACAACTAACCCCAAAACCGAGACAAAATTAATTAAACAATTAAATAAATCAACAAAAAACCTACAGACACAGGGTGGAAGGTGTGGGTATGGGAAAGGTTAGTACTCATCCGAAAATGCTCTCTCGGCCTCCCCCTCCTGGAAATCCTCCCCCTCCTCCTCGACGAAGCCCCTGGTCTGTAGCGGACGAGTACCCCCTGGCTTAACGCCTGGTTTCTCTGTTGCCATCTGGTGCGCCTCTGCCAGAGCAGCCTCCTTCTGCTGAACACTGGACGCTCCCCTCCACGTACCATAACAACGAGCCAATGCAAAGGAAAATTGTAGTACCTCCACCTCAAATGGATCATCTGCTGGGTCCATTTCTGGTTAGATCCTTCTGTCACGGTAGAGCAAAGCATGCAGGACCCAAACGCAGATTCAACAGAAAAATACCTTTAATCCAAGGCTCAAATGATATATACAGAACTCCTCACCGTGAACACCGTCAAAGACTAACAAGGATCTAACAATGACAGACAGAAAAAACAGAACTTAAATGCACACAAGACTAATCACACAAAATAAAATATAAAACACCAAAATGCAGGTTTTTTGTAAGATATAATTAGAAAAAATGTACGTTGAAGCTTTGATTCTAAGAATCGCCACTGGCCTGAACTATGTTACTTCTGGTTAAGAAATAATGTTTTACTAAAACTGTACAAACACTATCTAACATCAGTTTGAAAAAATGTGTTATGCCTTTACAGATTTAAATACAACGGTGACAACAATTTTGCTTAACACATTACATGAAGTGCAGTAATCATGCACTAGTCTGTACTTCTCCCATAAACTTAATTAAGAAATTAGGATTATTTAAAAAAAGTAAATGAGGGCACTGTTGGAAAGTATAAATCAATTAAGTAATTTAACAATTTGTATAAAAAGATTAAGATCAGGGATTATTTACACACTATTTTATGACAACTGACATCTGCAAGAAAAAAAAAACTTACCAGTAGATTTGTTGAGTCATAAACTTTGTTAACACTGGCTTTCCACTCCTGTGCAACCTTTTCCTTTTGCTTGGATAGTTTCTCCTTGTAGGGTTGGATGGCACCACATTGCCTGCATTTCTTGCTGGCTACTCTTATTGTGTGTTTGCAAATCTGGCACACTTTTTGAGTCGGCATCTGTAACAGAAACACAGATAATGTTGCATGTCAGGGAATTAAAAAAAAGAAGAAAACTATACTAAAAATGTTTACAGGATTCATGTATTTTATCGTGAACAATCTTGTTAAAACAATAAACTCATGTTTTTTATCTTTTAGATAGGATGAACGGAAATCATAAGAGTAAGGAAAAAATGGTTATACAGAGTCAGTCACATGTTTAAAGTGACTGTTATGGACAACCCTAATCTGTCAATATCTGGTTGATCCAAAAGTTGATGCTCCATCTGTTACGGTTTGAGTGAAGCAGGCAGGACCCAAATGCAGATTTCAAAGAAAAAACCTTTATAACAAGGCAAAGCTGGCAAAAAACAGAACATTACCCCGTGACACAGTCCAAGACAAACAATGAACCGACAGGGGAACACAGGGAAAGACAAGACTAAATACAGAGAGGGGTAATCACGAGACGAGAAACAGCCGGGCAGGGGAGGAGAAACACAAGGGCAACAGGTGAACACAATCAGACAATCAGACACACCAGGGAAACTAACGACAGGGAGGAAAACACAGGGAGAAGGACCAGACAAGAGACAGGGAGAACAGAACAGCAAAATAAACCCCAAAACTTAACACATAAAACTCAAATCATAACATAACCCCCCCCCTCAAGGGACGGATTCCAGACGTCCCTACTGAAAGTCCAACATTTCCAAAAAGGGTGGGTGGAGGGGGTCCGGAGGACGGGTTTGGGCTGACAGCCCGGAGGCACGGCAGAGGACCAGGAAGGGGTCTCGGGCAGAGGACCAGGAAGGGGTCTCGGGCGGACGACCCGGGGGCAAGGCAGAGGAACAGGAGGTGGTCTCGGGCGGACGACCCGGGGGCAAGGCAGAGGAACAGGAGGTGGTCTCAGGCGGACGGCCCGGGGGCAAGGCAGAGGACCAGGAAAGAGTCTCGGGCGGACGGCCCGGGAGCAAGGCAGAGGCCGAGAAGGGGGACTCGGGCGGACGGCCCGGGGGCAAGGCAGAGGACCAGGAAAGAGTCTCGGGCGGACGGCCCGGTGGCAAGGCAGAGGCAGAGAAGCGGCTAAGACCGCGGCGGGCATAGTCAGGGAGCCGGGCACAAGGAAGGACCGGGTTTGTGGCCGACTGGGCCACTGGCGGAATAGAAACCAGTGTTGTCCGGGCAGGACCCCTGGACGGGACATGGGCTGGTGTCAGTGGAACCCCGGACGGAGCAAGAGCTGATGTCGACGGGACCTCCAACATGACAGGACATGGTGTTGGCAGGAAAGCCGGCGGAGCAGGTGTCGGCGGGACCCCCAACAGGACAGGATCAGGTGTTGGCAGGAAATCCGGTAGAACCCCCAACGAAACTGGACGTGGAGTCGGCAGGACTCTCAGCGGAACCCCCGACGCCACAGGACATGGAGTTGGCAGGACCCTCAGCGGAACCCCCAACGACACAGGACAAGGAGTTGGCAGGACCCCCAACGATACTGGACGTGGAGTCGGCAGGACCCTCAGCGGAACCCCCGACGCCACAGGACATGGAGTTGGCAGGACCCCCGGCAGAACAGTAGTCGGCGGGACCTCCAACGGCACAGGACATAGGGTTGGCAGGACCCCCGGCAGAACAGTAGTCGGCGGGGCCTCCCACGGCACAGGACATAGGGTTGGCAGGACCCCCGGCAGAAGAGTAGTCGGCGGGACCTCCAACGGCACAGGACATAGGTTGGCAGGACCCCGGCAGAAGAGTAGTCGGCGGGACCTCCAACGGCACAGGACATAGGGTTGGCAGGACCCCCGGCAGAAGAGTAGTCGGCGGGACCCCCAACGGGACAGGACATGGAGTTGGCAGGACCCCCGGCAGAACAGTAGTCAGCGGGACCCCCAACAGAACAGGACATGGAGTGGCAGGACCTCCGACGAAACAGGTGTCGGCTGGACCCCCAACGGCACAGGACATAGGGTTGGCAGGACCCCCGGCAAAAGAGTAGTCGGCGGGGCCCCCAACGGGACAGGACATGGAGTTGGCAGGACCTCCGACGAAACAGGTGTCGGCTGGACCCCAACGGCACAGGAGATAGGGTTGGCAGGACCCCCGGCAGAAGAGTAGTTGGCGGGGCCCCCAACGGGACAGGACATGGAGTTGGCAGGACCCCCAGCGGAACCTCCAACAGACCAGGACATTGGGTAGGGACTTGAGAGGGGACTCGAGAGGTGACTTGAAAGGGGACTTGAGACGGAACTCGAGAGGAACTCGAGAGGGAACTCGAGAGGAGACTCGAGAGGGGCCTGGAGAAGGAACTTGAGGGAACTCGAGAAGGGACTCGAGAAGGGACTTAGAAAGGGACTCGAGAGGGGACTTGAGAGGGCTTGAGAAGGGACTCGAGAGGGGACTCGAGAGGGGACTCGAGAGGGAACTCGAGAGGTGACTCGAAAGGGAACTCGAGAGGGGACTCGAGAGGGGACTCGAGAGGGGACTCGAGAAGGGACTTCGAGAGGGGGCTCGAGAGGGGGCTCGAGAGGGGGCTTGAGAGGGGACTCGAGAGGGGACTCGAGAGGGGGCTCGAGAGGGGACTCGAAAGGGGACTCGAAAGGGGACTTGGAAAGGGACTCGAGAGGGGACTCGAGAGGGGACTCGAGAAGGGACTCGAAAGGGGACTTGGAAAGGGACTCGAGAGGGGACTCGAGAGGGGACTCGAGAAGGGACTTGAGTCTTGAGTCGGCGGCACCCCCCGAGTCGGCGGGGCCCCCGATGAAGAAAGGACTTGAGTCGGCCGGTATGCCGACAGGACACGAGGTGCTGGAGTCGGCCGGTACGCCGACAGGACACGGGGAGCTGGCGTCGGCCGGAGAGCCAACAGGTGACGAGGAGCCGGAGTCGGGACCATGGCTGCTGGGGCCAGGACTGAGGCTGGAACCATGGCTGGGTGGGCCGGTTCTGGAGCCCGAACCATGGCCGCTGGGGCCGGAACCGGGGACGGAACCATGGCTGCTGGGGCCAGAACAGAGGCCTGGATCGTGGCTGTGTGGACCGGTTCTGGAGCCGGAACCATGGCTGCTGGGGCCGAAACTGGGGCCGGAACCATGGCTGCTGGGGCCGGCACTGGAGCCGGAGCCATGGCTGCTGGGGCCGGAACTGGGGCCGGAACCATGGCTGCTGGGGCCGGAACTGGAGCCGGAACCATGGCTGCTGGGGCCGGAACTGGGGCCGGAACCATGGCTGCTGGGGCTGGTACTGGAATCCTGGCCTTGCATCTTCCAGTAAACTTCTGGAGGATCCGCGGACCTCCCAAGGCCAGGCCAGACCCCAGGAAAGGGTTAGAGGCTTGCGACAAGCTTTCAGGGCTGCTTGTGAAAGTTTGTAGCCACTCAGGCAGCAAGCTCCTGAGCCAGGGCTTGCGAGCAACCTCCTGGCGTGCCTCCTTCAATGCAGCCTCCTTACCCCGTCTAGATGAGGCTTCCACCCAGGTATAAAAAATGTAATCTAGCGAGTACCCGAGACATTCCGCCTGGAGAGCCAACGAAAAAGAAACTGCTGAGTCCATTATGGTCGGTTCATTCTGTTACGGTTTGAGTGAAGCAGGCAGGACCCAAATGCAGATTTAAAAAAAAAAAACCTTTATTGCAAGGCAAAGCTGGCAAAAAACAGAACACTACCCCGTGACACAGTCCAAGACAAACAATGAACCGACAGGGGAACACAGGGAAAGACAAGACTAAATACAGAGAGGGGTAATCATGAGACGAGAAACAGCCGGGCAGGGGAGGAGAAACACAAGGGCAACAGGTGAACACAATCAGACAATCAGACACACCAGGGAAACTAACGACAGGGAGGAAAACACAGGGAGAAGGACCAGACAAGAGACATGGAGAACAGAACAGCAAAATAAACCCAAAAACTTAACACATAAAACTCAAATCATAACACCATCATCACAGAACTAATACTAAAATCATCATTACCAGGGGTGTATTGCTAATTCTATAAGTTCCGCATGCATGCATGCGCACAGTTGTGGCTCATTTTGAAGCTTATGTAACTACTGTCAATAACACTCCAGCCAGAATCAGCAAAGAATGGTCGTTTATTAAGTCTGCATTATTGAATAAATGTGTGTGATTCTTACAGTAAATGCTGGACACAGCTGCTTCATAGTATATAAAGGTCCTTCACTGATCACTTAACTAACTCCCTCCTGCTGAGGTACAAAGGTTAGTATATAAAAAGTGTGCACATTTATTTAGTATCCTATCCATGTGAATATGTTTTAAGTGGGGGTGGACCTCACATCCTCTACACTCAAAGAAATAACTCATTGGATGAACTCAATTCAATTGTGGGCAGGATTTCCATCCAATAAATATTCGTAGACCCAACTGAAACTAAGAACATCCATTTAATAAAATTGAATTGAGTTAGTCCAACTCATTTTTATCAAATACAGCTGAAATAAAATTATTACGTTACGTAAATTAAATGAATTTACATTTGTCCAACTCAAACTAATATAATCAATTGGTAAAGAAATAACGTAAAATATAATTATTTTTCACTTTATCCCCCCATTAAGACACTCAAGAGACAAAACCTGGTTGAGATATTTTTATTGAAAATTCTCAGATAACAATTACACCTTGAGGTGGATAGCCAATCCTCCCCTTTACTTGTGTAAACAGAGTCACAGCTCTCTGTCAATTAGAGTTATTTGTCTGTCTGCATTTCTTTTTTTTAGAAAACATATCAATAAACAGACTGAGCAGGAGATAAAAGCAACTGAGAAAAATAATAATAATAATGCCAATCATGGATGAGGAAGGTGACAGTAATCCTCAATTCAACATCAATATTTATATACACATCTCAATATTAACTTTACTTGAATACACAGAGCAAGATTTAAAAATATTTTTTTAAAAGAACAATTTAAGAGTGGTGTAAATAGCACTCTCGTAACAGTGCCGAAACTGGTGAAAAATGAACACCCAGCTATTATAGATCTCCCAGTGCCACAAACAACAAAGACACTATAAAAGGTGGAGGCTTTGCACTGCTCTCCAAACAGGGAATATCATTGGGTGATTTTTGTATATAAAAGAGTGCACTGCGCAAACCCTACAGTATATTTGGTAATTGAATAAGTGTAGTGTAGCCATTTGCTTTGAACCTACAATTACAAAAAAAGCAAAATATTTGTTAAGGAAACTTGACACTTGTTCACATGTTGTTCACCTCTTATGCAAACAGCTTGATTTTCAGCTGCTGTATTTTTGCATTCAGCTTGTGCCCATCCAAGTTCATTACGACCTTCTGTAGAAACTCAAAGGTGTACTTCAGGTTGTCCGGGAAGCTGAGATCAAGCGCATAAATGAGCCCCAAGAGCATGATGAGTCCCACAATGACGCTGCCTACGTTTTCCATGACTTTAATGCCTTCGATAACAATTCCCACGTCCTCTGGCCCCCCATCCCCGTTTCTTCGGATTGTGTAAATCCCCATGACTGTGTTGGAAATGTCCCTCTCTGCATCGTCAGCGGCGGAGGCCTGAAAAACAACAAACACACAACACTTATGTTAAGTAAAAAGCTGAACCCCACTAACAGAAAACTGTGTATGAAATATAAATAAGCATTCTTAAACCATCAACTGCAGTTTAGAGAAGCAGATTTGCTTCTGTCTGGCTCGCCTAATTGACCAATACTGCTTTAAACTGAGATAAGGACCTCCAACCTTATCAATACCTGAAATACAGAAATAAATAGTTGTACAAAAATGTAGAAATAAATTAAATCTAATAAAGATAGTTATCCATGTATGTCCTGTTTGCTTATCAACTTTTACTTATTTATTCATACATTTACCTATTTATTTCTATATTTATTATTTTATTCATGTATTTATTTATTTCAGAATCTATTTATTATTTTATTTATTTATTCCTGTAATAATTTAAACATGTATTTCTGTATTTATTAATCCATTTACCTACGTATTTCAACATTTATTTATTCTAGAATTTATTTATTTCAGCATTTATTTATTTATTTCTGTATTTATTCATTTCTGTATTAATTGATACGTTTATTTATTGCCATATTTATTTATTTATGCATTTACCTACTTATTTCTACATTTATTTATTCTTAAATGTATTTATTTCAGCATTTATTTATTATTTTATTTATTTATGTATATAATTATTTATCCCTGAATTAATGTATACATTTGTTTATTCAATAATATCCATATTTATTTATTTATTTCCTTATTTATTCCTGTATTTATTTATTGATACTTAAGTAATACACGCAAGCGAGAAGTTGACATTATAGACACCTAGCCTTGGGTATGGATCGTGGTGTGCCATAGGATTTTCTCATTATAAATACATGCCATGGTATTAATAAGTTAGGGTAACCCTGTTCAACGCTACATTGGAAAAATATTGTATAAACTTACCAGATACTCCTTGAAGAACGAGTCTGGATCTTCATTTAGGTATATTACAAGGCTTTTCAGGATGCACTCCCTCCTGGTGTTGATGTTGTCACACTAAAGCAGGGTCGACAAATGAAGAAACATTTAGTTAATGTGGGTGCGACAGAGCGGTTGTCTGAAGACCAGAAAGGTTGTATCAGTCCAAATGTCCCTAAGCAGGACATGGTATCTGAAGAAAAATGCATTTGTACTAACCAAATCTGTGATTGCAAGGGCTTCCTTTATCTTTTTCCCCTTCACTCCTCCTTTGCTGGTGAAGATTTGTAGCAGCTTGTCGGAAAAGTGGTCCAGCTGATACATGAACTTCGATTGCAGTGGCTTGGTGGTGATGCGCAAGAACTCTGCATTCACCTTAAAAATATTATTGACAAACAAAATACAACAATGTGTTACTTGTTTATCAGAATTACTACCAAATTGGGATGTAGAATTTTGGCAAATTGCGATTGTGGAGCCATTAATCATTATTATATAATAGATTGGTGTAGATTTCCCACTTTCCCCCTGATGATCTCAATAACTTGCTAGATTTTTCACTAGTCGCTTTTTAGAAATAAAGTCGCTAAGAGGGTCTGAAAAGCTAGTAAGTCCAGCGAGAAAGAGGACGCGCATGCTCCAGGGGGGACGCGCATGCTGCAGGACTACCGCCCCGTGTAGTGGGTGTTTGCAGGATCAGTATAAAATACATCATACAATGTTCTTCGGAGGCCGTATTTTATATTTATGACTTTGTTATACTGCTGCTACTCCCGTTAACTTCCAGAAACGTGCTACAGCTCGCTCAACTTCCCTCTCACTCGCTCTACACATGCACGCGCCACACACGTATCCCCCCGTCTCTGTCTTAAACGGACAAGGCTGCCCCAGTCAGCATAAATGATACTATTACATTTTACATAGTAGAACATCGCATGCATCCCTAGTTAGTTTGAATATTAACATTACAACAGAGATGGGGAGGGGGGGGAGTACTAGTATTAGTTTTAAAGCACGTTAAACCGTTTGCGACCGTTATTAACATTTTCACAGAACAGAAGACACACTTACTGGAGCCGCTGCACTGTACGCTGTAAATACTTCTGTATAAATTAGCTCCTGCCTCTTTAGCTTTATTCAGGCATGAAAACGGGTCAGGGGTGAAAAAGGTGAGAAAGATATTATCCCTCTAGGGGGGTCCGGGGGCATGCTCCCCCGGAAGAACATTTTGAATATTCCATATTTTAAAGCATCAATCTGATGCATTTTGAGATGCATTTTTTTGCCAACCTGGGGAGAGCTGGAGAAACTTAACTTCAGCCATGAGTCAAAAATATTATGGCCTCCTTACTAAGTATTATGCAAGACATTTCATGCCAGCCTGTCACTGGGTCTAACATTTACAGTATATGAGGCACAATGTGGTAAGGGCTTAATGCAAATGGCTTAATGCATATGCAGATGGTGGACATGCTGTAACTTAACTTGTCTACTCTTGTCTTCTTCATGACTGACAGCCAATACAATGTTATGTAATTCAGATTTTAATACATTTTATTGGCAAAGATAGTCTAAAACACACAATACAGTGGTTTCCAGGAGCCTTAGAAAACAGGATGGAATGCTCCGCCAAGGTTCCAAGGACCATTGCCTAGAAGACAAATTATGTAATTAATGTAAAGCTAGTGTATTCCGTGTTTAGGTGATGATGCTGCCAGTGACCGCAGCTGATTGTGAATAATAATAATAATAATAAATGATTATTATTATTATTGTTATAAAAAATAACAATCTCAAAGTGCTAGTGTACTCTGTCTATGCTGCCTGTGCTGACTAACAAGCCTACACCACCTACCTCTGCATTTGCTATGCGGTTTATAACTGGTACGGGGATCTTTCCCTGGCACTGCTGCCTGATTGTTTCTGACCCCTGGTTGGCTTGACTCTGGCTTGCTGGATTCACCCTAGCTGATGCTGGAAGGAAGCTGCTGGCAACACTATGAGTGGAAGCTATCATCTGCACCTTCTTCTTGTGAACTTCCGTCTGGCAGTGAGCCTGCAGAGCATGGCTGCCTTTGTTAGCATAATTGATCTCTTTGTGGCAGAGAATGCATCTGGCGAATCCCTGCCTGTTGATTTTGATGAATACATCTCCTAGATGAAAGGACACCTCTTGCTCTTTTACTGAGACCTTGCCTTCCAGTTTTAGCCACGACCAGTTCCAGCTGCATTTCAATCCAGCATCCAGCTGTTTAACAATGGCTGAATCGTTCTCCCCTAACACACTCATTCTGCAAAAATAATGTTTGTATTAGTGTTAGCACTAACTTCTAGTTTAGCCTTATTGATAGAACGGTGGACCACTTTACCCTTCAGCCTGGTCAGTCCCCTCACCTCAAAATCATCAACACGTCCTGGAAAAACGAGTTGTAGAGATTTTAGAAAGTAGCACTAACATTAACCAGTTTTTCTTTTTTGTGATTTACCGTAAGCTATACAAGCTAGCATCTAACTTTAGTAACGATATCTAGCTAATGTTAGGCTAACGTTAACGGCAGCGTTAGCTAATCATTTTCCACCGGAGCTTTAGTGCTAGCTGTCTAACGTTGCGTTCTCTCCTGCTGTGTTCACATAACACATTCGTCACTACCTCCCCGAGTCGGGAGCGATTCATGCTGTGCGGAATCGCCGAGGCCAGGCGTGCTTTCAGCTTCTGATGGTGGTCTGGATCCCGCTCTGTTCAGCACGAGCGAAGCGAACTGCTTGTAAACCAATAATCAGGTCCCTTTTGGCACGCGCACCTGTTCGCAGTTCACTGAGTCTCTGGGGCTGGTTCAGAGGCCGTAACGGTACGCACCGTGGAAGACGAGACCCAATCACTGCCGCTGGTGCGTACCATTACAGCCTCTGAACCTACCCCCCCCCCCCCCTTAAATATTTTCTCATCGAATCTACACGATTCACGTAGGTCACCTATTTTGGTTTCAAAACGGCGAATTTCGCCGAAAGGTGAGTGATTTTCATGCCTGTTTATTACAAGTTGACAGGAGTTCTGCGTTAGCTTTAGCATTAGCCATTGTGTTAAGTGTGGAGACGATATAAGGAGGCTGCGGTAGAATCACCCAAATCTAACAAATTCAAAGTGATGAGTCTTTTTCTAAAGGTTTACCTCAAGTACGAGCAAAAAGTATGCAGCATTAAAACTACTCTGAGAAGTAAAATGGAATCAGGTGGACAGACCTGGACAGACCTGCTTTATGATAGAAAATGGCGGTGCTTGCGGGGCATGCAGGCTCTGCCCCCTACTGTTACCTCATGCACTTTAATTACTCTTTGCATTTTTTTGGTTGGATATAAACTGAATTTTGGTGTACTGTGTTCAATGACAATAACATTAAATCTAATATAATACAATCTACTGATCTCCATTATCCAGCAGGTATTCAATGCTACCCACATGTAGCAAGCTAGCTTCAAGCTACCAGTTATCTGGCTAGCTATAGCTAGCTTGCCGTTTAGACCCAACTAAAAACGGAGCAAAATATAAGACAGTGGTTTCAAATATTCTTGTCGATATTATGAAAAGGCATTACTTGGAAACAGGGTACGTTCTAAACTACTAAAAACTACTAAAAGAAATACTTACCAAAGAATAGACTGTCCACAGTCAGTTTCCACAGTCAGTGTCAGACGAAAGGCGGTAAAAGACAGAACGGATGTTGCGCATGTGCAAAGGGGATGTGCAAAGGGGCGGTCCCCAGATGAAAACAATTCATTTTGAGTTGATCTGTCCTAAATACATTTAATAAGTGAATTGATTAAAGTAATTTGTGTTACACTAATGAACTATACTTAGGTTTATTTCTTAATTCAAAAATATTTAATAAAGCGAACATTTGTTTATTGTGTCAAGTCTAAGAAGGGCTTGAATCGTTTTTATGAGTGTAGGGGGGTCCGGAGGCCCCCGGGAAGTTAAATGCATCAATCTTGTGCACTTTGAGGGCAAAATTAACTAAATCTATGGATACATCTGTCAACACCCATATGAAACTTAACTGTATACATTTCAATAATTCAAAAAATGAAAAGAATATGAATAATACTTTTTTTTATTTATCTTTGTGCATATTTAACTATTTACTCATTTTTTAAACTGTATTTTTTTATGTCCAATAGTACGAATTGTAATGATTTCATCGATGTTTTACATTTATTCGATTTTTTTAAAAATAGATATAATAATAACGTAGCGACCCTGTATCACGGATGTATAATAAGAACTGGATACAGCGTTGGAGGCGGGGTCTCGTTCTTTCCTATGAGAGCTGCTCATTGGCGCACGATGACAAAATGGGCCAACTTTTGAGAGAGCGAAACGTCATAGATTACCTGTCATGCCTAGCTTTCAGAGCAGAAGAACCCGTATGTGCGCTCACAGAGCATGCGCCCCTTAAAGTGCCAGTGAAGTGCATTTTTTTGCACCAAAATGAAATGGCAGTTTCATTTCTTACATATAATTGTACCTGTTCATGGCTAAAATAATTTTTTAGGAAGTGCGAGGGACGAGATAAACATCGCAAATTTTTCATCCCGTGAACGGCCGTCTGAGCCTACCGCTGCTGCAGACGATAGCGGCTGTGACGTCACAAGATGGGCCCAGTTGTGATTGTAAACATGGCAGAGACTTCGGAAAGTGATACTGGTGCGAGAGAAATGAGTGATTTTGACAGCTTTTCGGACAGGATAGATGAGGAAAGTGGCCATGGAAGTCAATTTAGTTGAGGACAATATTTTGTCATAGATCTAGAGTAGATCTACACACAGGATTGGCCATCACCTGATCATACATTCATCTGTTCATAGCATGATGCAACATTCATGTTCACATGCAGTGTTGTGCTAGTTACTGAAAACCAGTAAGTAGTTACAATTACTAGTTACTTCACTACTTACACCAAAAAGTAATGCGTTACTGTGAAAAGTAACTTCTTAGTTACTTAGAAAAGGGCACCCATTAATGCCCTTATACTGTAGCCTTCATTTCAGTACTGTTATTGCATCGGAGAATAATACAACCTGTTGATCAACTTGACATGCATTTGCATCACTGAACTCTGCTAAGCAATGTGGTCTATACAAACACAAACACAAAGATATGTTTCAAAGTGCCAATCCAGCCGCTGTTGCTTAGGTGGAGGTGGAATGGCGTCGGATGAGTCTGGGTCTGTGGTCTTAGCTACTAGCTTCGCTACTAGCTTCGTCCCAGCATTTTTTTTCTGCAGATGTTTCAACAGATTTTAATTGCTGTTTTGGGCAGTCGATAGGATCTTTGACCCGCCAAGACACAACTTACATTTAACTAAAACGTTCTTTTCTTTGTGCTCGACAAAAGTGAAATAGTGAGAATATCTCCAGGCGGAGAAACTCGACTTGAGCTCTGCCGCCGCCATGACAGTCTTGTTAGTTAACACAAACACAGTGGCGTTTATTTTTCATGAACAATCTACGAATCTACGAAACAATGACACCAGCCACTCACCTTCATCTTTTGGGAACAGAAACATCAACACAGTGGCGTTTATTTTTCATAAACAATCTACGAATCTACGAAACAATGACACCAGCCACTCACCTTCATCTTTTGGGAACAGAAACATCGCCACTTCGGCAGACTTCACATTACCACAGCCAGCGGCAATGCATCGCTTCCCGTGTGTTTTTCCTCCCTTTTTCGTCACTGTCGCCTCCATTGTCAGCTTTTCTCGATTGGCAATCACTTCCAGTCGACTGCGAAACACTTTCCAATCAAATACTCGCTCAAAAACGTTGGTAAATTCGACTTTGAAATAGAGACAAAATGAATGGTGGTGAATGTAAACACTTCGGCTTGGCCCATCTTGTGACGTCACGCAGTAGATCGCAAGCCACGCCCACGAAGGCGGAGGTCGACTGCGAATTTCCCAGCGGAAAATTCAAACTCGTCAAATTCGTTGCTATTCCAACATCTTTGATATGGGTTCCAATGGACAATTTTGGTCATTACTATACGTATTAGCATAAAAGATCATGCACCGTCGCACACTTCAGTGGGTCTTTAAGCCCCGCCCCACGAGCTCCCACTCTCGTTTCAGTAGAATGAGACAGAAAATAAATCTAGATTCGGCTTTTAGTGCATTTTACAACTTTAAGGACCTAATGATTATAATAAGGGCTATACAATAGTTCATACTGGGTAGTTTATTTAGTTTAAAAAAAAATATCCGCTGATTTACAGACGTCTCTTTCCCAATGTTAGTCAATGGGGAAAAGTCTTTCTGGACCCAATGACGTCACAGACTGATACGGAAATTGTAGTACCGCCGTTTGGACACAACGAATATTTTCGTCAGAGTCCGGCGCACTTCCTGGGGGCTTGCCCTGTATAGGGTGCTGTGTGACGTTGAACCTGCGACCTGCAACCTGTGACCTATGAACCTGTATTTGTATGCTACCAAAGGAGCTATTAAACCTAAGAACTTGAGGCCTGTTTCCGACTCCTATTGTGGAACATTACAATAATATAAACTATTTGGAACTATTTGTTTCCATATATGGTGACCAAACCGTTTGACTGTGTAAACATTACATTACCTGAGCTGAAGTTATCAGAGCCTCTTAGCCTATCCGCAGTGTTGCCAACTTGATGACTTTGTCGTTAAATTTGGCGGCTTTCCAAACCCTCCGGCTACTTATTTTTGTCAAAAGCAACTAACGACTAATCTAACGACTTGTAATGTTGTTATTAGGGACTTTTCTGGTGTTTGGAGACTCACGTATTGTTCAGCAGTTAACGAGCCGCGGGTGCTACCGTGAGTCCCTCTGCCCTCCCATAGTACTCACAGGCGCTCAGACTCACAGTTGCCTCCCGCAGCAGCTCAGCTGCAGTCAGAGCAGAGAGGAGACAGCCACACTCTCCCGTGTCGAGACTGCAAATGAATTGTGCATGCGCCAACTGCCAAGCCGTCCTGGTTTTGAGCGGGATTTAAATGTAAAATGTAATGTTTCTTCACTGTCACACACTATAATAAATAACTGCCTTTGCTTTGCTTTGACTCACACAGCATCAGTCACTTAATCACCTCGTCCACTGTGTGTGTGCCTCTCTGTGACAAGCTAAACATTCACGTAGGTCATCATGTCACAGTCTAAACTGTATTCACAAAAGTACAGAAAGGAGTGGGAATCAAACCCTGAGTTTAAAGGATGGTTGAAGCCATTATTGGAGATGACACACGGGCATACTGCCTTTATTGTAAGGGAGATTTCTACTTAAAACAATTTCTACTTTCTACTTTGTCTAATAGAGACATTTCTGATCTACTGTCATCTGGATTTACTCTGGTGGTTTTAAGTTTTGATCCTTGAAGGGGGTGGAACGTTTTTTTTACTGCCATTACATCAGTGGCGAACCGTCAGGGCCTTCTAGGTATTCAGAGAATACCCTGGAACACTCAGATAAAACAAACAAAAAATCGATTTAATTATATAAATAAAATGTAAATAAAATGAATAAATGAGAATCGTATCTGTGTTGTTGATCTGTAATATTACAGTGTTACGTTGATTGGTTTGTCCTTCTCGGACCATGCACTACGCATTTCAGTGGTTTTGTGTTAGAAAAGAAATGCAACCAATCAGATCTTGTTCTGGGTCTCTGGGTAGAATATCCTTCAACCAAGGTATTCTATATCCTTGATAGAATGCATGGCCGTTGCACTGAATGAGAGCATACGTTTGGACTGACAGTTTGAACAACCAATCATATATTGATTTGTAGCCAATGGGCGTATTCTTTCAGAGTTTCCCTCGGTTCCAGGGTACTCTAGAAGGCCCGGTAGTTAACTGGCTCGAGCCAGAGGATCTAGATCAGGGGTCTCCAACACGTCGATCGCGAGCTACCGGTAGCTAGCTTTTCAGTAGCTCGCCGCTCGCGGTTCACAGACTGTGTAGAAAAATCCGACGACAATAAATGCACTTGAATCAGTCCTTGTCGCTGCGGCTCAGACACACATGGATTTTTTCTTTTAAATACTCGCGTTAGCACCATGTCAGGTTTTTGTGGATTTAATCAAGTCTTGGATTGCAGAGAATGAATGTCCTGTTGCTATTTTCAGTTGATAAATACGTGTGTAAAGTTTGTGAAGGCAGGAGGAAAGCTTCCGCGATCACCGTCTCCTCTCTGATGCTCCAAACCCCGCCCCCCCCTGAAAATAATGAGTGACAGGCTGATAGTAACCTGATAGAAACTTTATTATTCACTTAAACACTGATTGAGATATGATGAAGCTAACTTAATCTCATACATTCATGGGATTTATGTAACAGTAAGACAGAGAATGTAGTGTGCACCCACATGCACTATTTTTGTTTTGATATGCTATTGTAAAAAATACTCCTGTTGTCTGCTGTGTTCAGACTCAAGTCATGTTTGTGATGCCGCATTCAGGACATTCAGTGTTAACAGAAGTCCTAAGCTGCAGCTAGACTGCAGAAGCATTAGTTTTTCGTTTTTGAGGATGGAACAATTTCACACACAGATATAGGGAGGCTAGATCTATACAATTGATGTATTATGGTTTATAATTTAATGTCAAGACGAAGAAGAAAAAGATGGCTGAACTGTTCAGTGTCAATCCTGTGGAGATGGAGATGGAGGTTATAAATCTCCAAAATCATGTTCAGCTTAAGTCTTAGCAAAACTCACAACATTTCTGGAGCCTTGTAGACCCAGAAAACTATAAGAACATTCACCAAGCAGCACTGAAAATGTCTGCTTTATTTGGTTCTGTTCTACATACCTTTGTGAAGCAGCTTTTTCTGACATGAATGAAATCTAAATACAGAACAAGACTGACTGATGAACATTTAAATGACTCTATTAGAGTGAACTTAAAGAGCAACTTGCAGGTTAGAGACACCAGTGAATAAATGTGTAGGAAAATGATGTATACACTAGATTTTCCAAAAAATATACATAAATATACACTACAGTGACATCTGGCGTCGTTTTTGTCAGACATTTTTACTTCCGCATAAAAAAAGCCTCCCCATGTGACCTCTCGCGTGTGACGTCACATGGGGGAGAGCGGCCGGTCTAACGTAGTAATAAACATGGATCACAATGCTAGTTTTGACACAGAAGAGGTTGAAAATAAATATTTGAATGCTTATGACGGACCACAACCATATAATTATGAGCCTGCTAGGCTTACAAGAGACCAGGAGCAGCCAAGGATTAGAAGAAATAACGGCCATCGGCGAGAAATGGAGCTGTGGTGTGAGGAGAACCAGTGGAGAACAGGGCAGCTGTCTTGGTGAGTGGCCGGCGTTAGCTACAGTTAATGTTAGCTAACGTCGGTCACATCACAACATTGTAAAGTTAGCTATCATATATCAGGCTATAACTAAAGTAGTATTGATAATATAGTAACGTTACTGGCAGGACGATCTGGCGGAGAAAGGTTGTGGAGCCTCCGTTGATATGCCGTTGTAAATGGCTTGATGGAAAGCAGGTGTGTAGTCGGGGAGGGTGCACAGCTGATTGCAGCAGGTGAGTGGAGGTTGAGCCGGGAGCCAGGAGTGACAGCCACCAGGCCCACACAAACAACACAGACAGGGGAAAACAAACAAACACAAAGGAGACGGCTGGAGGAGTACAGCCACCACAGCGTTACCTAATGCAACTCCACACTACGTCTTACGGTGCTGTGTACCGGAGGGGAGAGAGAGAGAGGAACGAATGGGGGAGAGAGGAACGAAGGGGGGGAGAGAGATGTAATACGGTTTCCTGATAAACGTTTTGTTTGATAGGCCTCAGCTGTGGAGAGTATGTGCTGCAGGGAGGTGGATGCACAACGCACCCAGGAACGAAAGCTAGCTCCGGTCCTTTTCCTGTTAGGGAAACTGTGGACTCGATGTCCTGACACGCTGGAGTTTGTGCAATCTGCACAAACTCAAGCTCACCATGATTACAAATGGTGAAATGCAATGTAAAATTACCGAAAAAATACCAGCTCACTAAATCACAACCGCTCAAACCAACTACAAACTACTACCGCGGATTGGGCAGAGAAGGAGTCCGAGAAAGTTGCTCCCCCATGTGAGTAATATGACGCGTTTGACGTATGACGTTAAAAAAAAGCAGTTTTAGTAGCAGAGCTCAAACGGCTCCTTTCCCTCTGAATTATTGCCCTATGTCTTGTAAAACATATCAAATCCTGCATTAACTTTTTTAATTGTAATTTTCAGGCAAGGTTAAGCATAAATCTATTAAAAAAAAAAACCTGCAAGTTGCTCTTTAAGTGGGTCCAGCATACACCTCTATGGTGGACTCCATGCAGTGCCATTCATCTCACTAACTGTGAAAAAGAGTGAATGCACTTATTTTACACATGTGCCATAAGAGGCTTGTAAGGTGGTGATTAAGGTGATGTACTTAGTGTGGGCCATAATAATATGTGAGAAATTGTCGTTTTCTTGGACCTTGATGTGAAGTAAAGATTTTTGATAAGCTTTAGGTATTGCAATTTCACTTGTGTACAAAAGTAGCTTAATTCAGCTGATGAGGACTATGTGAATAAATGTAAGCGATGTGATGCAAGTTGCTCTTGGCCACTTTCCTTTTTTCAAAGTAGCTCTCAAATGAAGAAAGGTTGGAGACCCCTGATCTAGATGAATGCGACGAAGCAATTCATGCCGTTTTATTGTTTTTAACGTTGAAATGGCAAGTGCAACAGGTGAAGATGAAGTTGTTGCGGAATTGTTGTGAGTACCCTTTTCAAGACGAAAATTCAGTGAAAAGACGGACATTATAACCCCGGGGGGGCTGGGGGGGGGGGCGGCGGCGGGGGGTGTGTGTGTCCACAGAAGGTCCAGTTGTGATAGACACGGTTCGCCACTGCATTACATGATATGCAAATTAGGCGATGACGTCATTTAGGGACTTCTGGTGACTTTTCGGACAGCCAATGGCTACTTTCCTTACTATGGAGTTGGCTACACTGCCTATCCGTTATCATAGCTAGCTAGCACCAGATGCTAACAACCATCCCCGTTTTAGGTGCCGGAGCGGCTTTCCGGCAGCATTACACCCTGATGACTCTTCACCTTATACAATACCATAAATAGTATTTAATATAGTTATAAAGAATGTGATGTGTGATAACATTTGGATCAACCGGATGAACCGATGGATCACATAACTTCCATGCTCACGTTAACGTTAGCTGCTTCTACTTTTTGCCAACTTAGCTTTGCTATCATTATTCCTAGGTAAACATAGTAATCTTAGTCACTGTACTAGACGACAAAATAAAACAACATAATACATATCCGAAAAAAAATATCCTTTGATATCTGAATACTCACCTTTATTAGCCTGTCTGTAGGAAAACATTGATGTTGTCAGTGATGCAGTGACGAGTCCTAAAACCCCAGTGAGTTAGCATTTTACCACTTCCGGTTCCCTCGTCTCAGAGTCAATGGGATCTCTCCATAGGATTTGGGAAAATAGCTCGAAATAAGGTCTGTGGTTGACACAAATTTAAGAGACGGATCACGTTTTGTCCTACGACATTAAATACATCAGCAGTGATTTTTGAAGAGTGTACGTGTCTGAAAAACGATGGTTGTTAACAAGTGGCTGAATAGGACTACAGAAGTTGTCGAGGACGTTGTACGTCATTACGCCGAACACGTCATCATCCCTGCACCGCTGACGCTCCCGTTGATTTAAAACGCTCCTGTGGGTCGTAAAGGTATACAGGCTGACGCTCCCGTTGATTGAAAACGCTCCTGTGGGTCGTATTAAGGGTCGGAAATATCGACCTATTTGGTCGTATGATTTGGAAGACTTGTTGAAAATAAGAGAAGTGAGAAGCAGCCAGAGACTGCAGACTGTGACATAAGTAGTAGGTTTCGGAAACGTAATGAGTTAGCATGGTAGAGAGAATGTTTGTATCACTCCACTGGTAACATTACTCCTGCCATTGAAACAGGCATTTTCTTTAGCTAGAGATATAGTAGCTGTAAATATTTGTATTGAAAGCTTACAATGTGAAAGGTAAGAAAGAAAGTTGCAATGCGCTGACCTTGACAACGTGGGATGCTGTAAAGAGTTATTAGTCACGGTTAAGACTGTAGCACCTGTGTGATCATTTTATTACCTTTTTAAGTAAAGGTGCAACTCAAGTGCTAAGCTCTTCCCAGAGGCAGACAGAATTCTGAGGCTTATAACCCCAATAAACGTTAATGTTGTGTTGTTGTACAGCATTATGCACACAGCATTTACTTCTTAATGATAAGTTAAAGCAAAGATCTCTTCTATTTCATTTATACCATAACAGTATTTGTAAATAAGCTTATCAGTGAAACTTTTATATTTAATCATGCTCTATTATATAACAGTGCAGATGCAGATGTGAATAATTTTAGGTAGAGCAGCTTGGACTATTTTGGAAGTAATAAATTAATAAAACTGTTTTCCTCTTGCGACTGCCACTGAAGGAACTAAGTTGATGAAGCAAAAGAGCAAACACCAGTTTTAAGAACTTTCTCTTATTTCAAGAATTCATTTTTAATTGGAATGAAAAGGAGAATCAGTTCAACCATTTCCTTTGACCCCGCCTCCCAAATGCTCTCAGGCTCATTCACGTGAAGCACGGATAAGACTCTGGATTTTACATGATGATTTACATTGGGTTGTTTAAATGTTTCTTCTGAGAAGTTGATTTACCTAAAATAAAATATTATTCCCACTGTAAGTGTATGGGAAAAAACAGTTTTTCGACCCTTGCTACATGACCAAGACGTTATGATTCCATGGTTTTGCCCCTATTTCAAATTGGCTTTAAAGCTTGGCGCTGTTCCCTTAGGCTTGGCATAATATCATTATGTGAAATATGATTTTGAGCATGTCAGCATGCCGATGTTAACATTTCAAAGCTCTGCTGTGCTTAACCTCACAGAGCTGCTGGCATGGCTGACATTTTTCACATTGTGAATACAGTCTCTTCATTTACTTGTATACTTTCCATTAGAATACTGTTAGTTTTCTTTTGATTTTGACTTTCTCTTACTTCTCATACAGTAGGTAGCATTTATCCCTGTCCTTCCAATCCTTCCAAATGTGTCATTATCGCAGAACATGGCGTGAAAAACAAGAACGGCCTTTTAGTTTGAAACTGCTTTTCAGGCAACATGCATGAGTAGTTTTTGTACGACAAACACATACATAAATAACAGGATTTAAAAGGTTTTGATTGTGCACTGATCAGACTGTAATGGGTTGTGTTATCGATGGACTTGGTAGAATTTCAATACTGAAAAATGTCAACACATTCAGAGCTTTTCTGAGATCTTTGTACACCAACAGAAATCCACATTCTCGAATATTGGATGGTTGATGCATGCAGGGAAATCCATTCTCTGTTTCTGACCCATCGAAAGAGCAGTGGGCTGCCATTTTCCAGCACCAAGGGACCAACTCATTTCTGAGGCCAGCATCTTGGTCAAGACCTAATAACACCTACCAAGCCTGTCTTTTTTTATTTTTTGGTCTCAGAGGAAATTGGAGCAACTGGAGAAAAAACCCACGCAGAAAAAAGTAGCACATTTCAAACAGAAAGTTTCACTTGTTAGATCTTAGGACCAACTTGTGGTGTACACAAGAAGACATGAAACAGTACAGCCTGAAGATAAAACAGAACAGACCACATGAGGGGTATAAATGGCTGACGTAAATGCGCATTCACTCTGATACAACTTTTATATTCCAGAAGAAAGTGTTGTTTTTCAGATGCATGTTGTGTACGAGGCATGAGGCATATGTTGTGTGCAGCTGGTGGTACTCTAGGGGGTTTGTCTCCGCCTTATGTACAACATGCTCTCTGCCCAATACAAATGAGGCAGCTGCAGATTCACCTCCGTGTACAAGACCATGGTAGGCTAACAGCTCACAGATATCATGGCTGTCTCATCCATGTTCCCTACCAAGAACATGTCGGCGGTGCCAGCATGGGTCATGTGTGTTTGGATAGCAGTTAGGCCTGAGTGATAGATGGAGTATGAGCAATTATGAATATACATGACAAGACAGATTATCACAATAAATGTGGATTTATTCGTAAACAGAGCACGGTAGAAGATTTAAAGATTAGCCAACGTTTCCACTTTCAAGGTTAATATTTGCAGGGAAAATACTGATTATTTAACGAGAACTGGATGTTTGAGGAGCTTCACATCAACCGACACCACGTACTGCACTCGGCATGACATTATCCCTGGCCTTATTCATATTATAATGTCACAAGACACATTTCCTAAAATAAGCTAATTTGAGCAGTGGGAAGACATTTGGCTGCATTATCATTTTTATTGAATGCCATTTAAACCTCTGAGAGGAGTGCTGAATCAGAGGGGCGGGACTTGGCAATGTGGTAAAAGAGAAATTCCCTTTGAGGAGGAGTGTTTCATTTCTATTTCTTTAGCAGGGCACAGAGCAGCAGCGCTACATAAACACACTCGGCTTCAAATGCTTTTAAATGCACATGCGCACGCAAATGCAGTGTGTTTGTTAATTGCTCAGGCCGGCCAAAAGTATTGTGTCGCTGATGCCAGCTAACTTGAATTGGCTCATCATTTGGACGAATTGTTAAAGACCCAGACTTCATTCCAGCTCACTTACACTGTTTGACAGAATTCTGGTAGTTTATTCCCATGTGGGAGGGATTGAGATGACAAGTGTGTGCTTTCAGTTTGCCTCCATTTTATTTCTGTTTAGAGAACATTTTCAAACACAGGCTGATGTTTTTTGACTGCAACACTCCAGCCAAACAAATATCAGCATTAATAGATGAGAATATGCAAAGCAGGCAGTTAAAAGGGAATAGAACAACAGTATGAATTTACACATAAGGTTTATCTGTTAACAGTAGAAACTGAAAGTAGTTTCCCGTTCATATTTATGTCTTCACTGGTCTTACACATTTTTATATTGCATTCCTCCCACCACATGTCAGAGGTTACCTTGGTCAACACAGCAGAGTAATTAGCACATTTGTCTCATGCTTGAGGTGTTTTGTCTATGTTATGACTCAGGCTTGCTGCTATTCTCCTGCAAAGCTGCTTTGGATCTCGTGTTTTGATTTGATCTTGAGCTGCTTTTGTTTGTTTTCACAGAACCACCAGAATGGCTTCTCTGCTTTATTTAAAGTCACATATACTTTATCCTGTGCTTTGTATTGTGAATTCCTCACTGACAGAAGCAAGGATATGGGCTTAGCGCTGTTAAACCCCTCATCTATAAACATGGCGCGAAACTAAATATGATTCCATTAGACATGGCAATGTTTTTCCGACAACACAACAACAAAGAATTCCACTGCTTGCATGCAGTGCCTGTACAAATATGAGTCTGAGCAGGTTGGCACTTTAGGTTTAATCTGAATGGATCTACAGGTTGAACCGAAGCAAATGTACATTTGTTCTATCTGTGTTGAGCTCAAACTAATGTCCCAGACAGTCTGACAATGAACATGACTTACAGTGTGCAGAAACTCATTGCCTGTGGCAGCTCACACCCACAGACAACTGGAAGTCGTAGCAAGCAGGTCCCTAGAAATGTTTTGTGTAAAATCATTTTCTGGGAGGTTGAGCTGCATACAAACTTTGGGATTAGACCTACAGTCTGGAATTAAACTAATTTAATCCTCTCTCAATTTCACTCTTGCGTGGGCTAAGCTATCACAAAGCCCTTAAAAGTATCTCCATGTTTCCCTTGTTTCAACCTTTCACATCCTTTGCTGTATTTAGCGTAAGGTGTTTTAGAGGGCAACTCAGGGAAAAGCCCTCCTCATCACAAGAGGAAACTAGCTGATAAATGTGATAATTGGTACAGAGCGAGACTTTTGGGACACTGTTCTGTTTTCCCCTCTGCATCAATAATGCACATCCAAAATTGAAACTCACTCAGCCTGAACTGGAAAATGAGTTTGCAATCTAATGTCTGTTGGGTACAAGGTTACTTCCAGTGGCTCAAAAGCTATATGAAAGTGAAATAGAACATGACTCCTCCGTTGCTGCTGCTAATCCAGCTCTTAGTATGCGTGGAGCGGGGCTTCATGATGATTACACAGAGCAGTAACCACAGGAAATCAATCTCCACTTTATGTAGCAGGGGTAGAAGGTTGGCGCCCAATCGGTGCCCATATCCTGATGGACACCGTAAAAACGAATACTATCAGCTGCACAGGTTCAAGTGGTACTTTAGAAATACATTTTTGTGGTTTCAGTTTGTTTACTTCCACTATTACAAGAGTGCTGAACTGAGATGATGGACAACTGAAAGTGCATTACTCATTCCTAATGGAGAAAAGAACAAGTGGATAGGGCAATAAAAAAGCAAAAAGGGAAAAGAGCTGCTTACATTTCAGTGCTCACTGGTAAATTAATCATTGGTGCTTGTAAATCGAGTAACCAAGAAAGATGTTGGTAAAGAAAGAACTTCAGGTTACAGTGACATGGGAAACACATTTGTATTGTCAGCTTTCATCTGTGGAAGTTCACTGATGTAAGAAAATGTCACAAAATAACATTTTGGTCAAACAGATGTTCATTTGTTTTTGGTATTTTGTTATCAACTCTCAAACACAGAGGCAATTAAAAAGTACATAAGGCAAATACATAAATACAACAAAATGATACATTAAATTCATTAGAATTAGTTACAATAAATACAATAAACAGACAAGGAAAGAGTTTTCAATAGTTTAATACTTATAATCTTTAAGATTATAGTCCTGGTTGATTGTACAACATCTGTGGTTACTTCCAAATCAGGGAGTCATCAATCAGTTTAAAGTACATGTACAATACCGGGTTACATTGAACTGCAAAAAAGGTATGTTACCACTCTTAGAATATGACGTCTAAAACCATGAAACGTTGGTCTAGTCATGGGCTCTAGGTGGTTTCAAGGAAAAATACCTTAAGGTTTGGAAGTAGATTCGAAAACACATTGGGTGAGGCGCTTTTGGCGTAGTGGCCACAATTGTTATTGACAATACACGTACACACATAACAAAAGGAAAAGCTGTAAATAAGTAATTAATACATATCACTGAGCTACAAAAACAACAACATGACTCAAGGTCAGCCAGCGTAGCCAGAGGAAGTCTATCATGTGCATATTATTTGGTTCCAAACATTTAGAAGCCAGAGGAAGCCTGAAGAGCCTATTGGGGGTACAGTAGGTCCCTAGTAAGCAACTTAAATTGAAAGCAACTAGGCACCATCTGGAAATGCAGGATTCATTTCCCCTCATCCATGGAACACAGCCAAACCAATTGTTGGCTGAGAAAATTGCTAACACACTTTTTTATCATCACTGTTTTCAAACACAAGACTAAAAAAGACAGTCAATGGTGTTGTCTAACACAAGAAACTTTAAACTACTGATCAAATGATGAAATGCATGCTTGGGCCTTACCTTCCTGTAAATCACTTGTTCACTGGCATACAGTTTGAATCTCATCCCACACTGGAGGTAAACTCAACCAATAACAATGAGAAATGCAATTATGAAATGCAAATACATAGAAAGGCTATTGCTGAAAAATGTTTTCTCAAATATCTTTTCACATGAATTGATAAACTCAATAGGGATCCAATGCTGCCGTGTAAAAGCAAAAGACATAACAAAGAAAAGGACAAGAGGGAACAAACTAAAGTAATAGGTGAAGAGTGTGAATGTTCTAACAAGCTATTCCAAGTTACAGACGTACTACTGGCCTGAGGGCCATTTTCAACTCCAGAACAGACCCAGTTGATGCATTACAGTGAAGCCTGTCATGAGTGCACTGATTTGGCCTGTGTGTCTCACTGATGGGCCTTTGTTGCATGTGCCATATAGTTCCAGAGCGGCAGTCTTGAAAAGCGCTCCGAGCTCCAGGCTCACTACATTCCCTCCCTGTTCTGAAAGCCTGACAGTCCTATTAGAACTGAATGAGGAGGAATTTGCCTTACCTTGGCAAAACATCTCTCATGGCCTCTGACAGCTATGGCAGCTTGTCATGGCAGCTTGCTGATGAGAACTCTGCAAACCCCCTACTCCACCGCTGCCATCACAAGCCCTCCTGCTCCTCCTCTTCAGTCCCTCATGTGGAGCACTTGAAATGCCAAATTCTCTTTACGATAAGAACAACAAAATGGCAAAATAGAAAGCAAGCATCTCCTGCTGCGAGGAAGAAAGAGAGAACTGGATCAACCATGGAACTGGATGAGTGACAGGAAGAAGTTGAAACGCACACAAGGCAATTTAGAAATGTATATTCAATCTCCCTCCTTGTGGAAACCCAAACTACACTCCTGGCATATAATTTTTCTGCCTGACACGCCATGTAAAATTGATCAATACAAAGGTGTCACCTACAGCCAACAGGAGAGGAGAGACAGGACGACAGGTTGCTCCATGCACAAAGATTTAGTGAAGCCTGCAGTTATTGTTTAACTGTTTAGTGTTATTTTCAGCTGCACTTTACTAGATTCAAAGGCTTTCTTAAAGAGTGTGTTTGGCTCATATGGTTCAGTGTTTATTTCAAGGAAAGATCATACAGTTATCAATGCCAATCCCACAGGAAGACTGTGTAACAGGATTGCACTTAGACTTTCAATGTTTAAAACAAAAACACCCATGACAAAGTGACATCTCCCCCTACCTTACCTTAAAATAATGTGTTTTCTTCTGAAGATGCAAATGCGCAGTTGGCCATGAGAAGTTACACTTACACAGCTTTCAAACTTGAGTAGCAAACATGCAGATAGTTGATGAATCACCAGGAAGAGAAACACAAGAAAGAGATTGCAGATTATGAATGGGTGGTGGCCATCTGGCAGTGTAAAGCAAGTGCCCCCCCCCCAGCCTCCCTCCCTCCCTCCCCCCCCAGCCTGTCGATTGGGACCAGTGGAGGCAGGAATCAGTCAGATGAAACTGATGCGGACATCAGGTGGAGGATCCACTAACAGCTCGTCTCGCCTGAGCTCCCTTTGACTGCTGGTGCACTCCGATACGCCGCCTTGCCTCTGCAAGACAGTTCTATTTCTCCACCATCCTAAAGGCATTCAGCAGTGACTAAACACTCCCAAATGACCTTATCAATTGTTTTATTATTTCAGCCGTGGATGGGGTGTTGGTAGACGAGGTGGCAGAAACACATTTTCAGCTTGGAGATTTAGTGAGAATCCCACCTGGGGGTTTGGTTCGCTGTGATTATGCAAAACCTTTAGACACCTCTATGACTCAAAAGAAAGTGAACAAGGGATGCTTTGATCACGCTGCTGAGGTTACCTTGATTTCAAGGTCGTTCTTTACATCCATATTCTTCCTTTTTCTTTAACATTCCAGGCTTGTAGGCACCAGCTATACTGAATGATAATTTTTAAAGTGCATTCACTTTGAGGGCAGACACCTACAGAAGTGTGTACATGAGGATTTATTTCTGTCACACAGAACAGTCACAGCTCAAACACATTGGGATATAGGGATTAGGTATGGAAGCATTGTGTTAGCAAGACTGCTAGCTAACAGGTGTTGGATGCCTTTGGTTAGTGAATCACTGTACATCCAGATCATGTTTAATACAAGTCTAGAGGCTAACTGTGTATTTAAAATGGGAAAAATACATGGGACATGATCATCAAATGAAAACTCATCTATACCAAGCTGCCCTTCGAGATTTGCAAAATAAATAAACTAAACTAAGTATCACAATAGTCACATTTTTGGACTAGAGGAGCTAATGTGCTCTAGAGCTGCTATGCCATGCAATGGAAAATAAGTGGGAGTAATAAAGCTGGAAACTGTTTATGAATTCCTTATTTCATGTTAAAATCTGACCGGTCAGGTCATGTCAAGTTATCTGTGAAACACCATTAACACAAATAGAGTCTCAATGGGCTTCAAAATCTATCATAGACATTGATTCCTGATCCGTTCAAAGCTCCTTTACACAAAGAAAAGGAAGGCAATGGCAAAATTACAGAGTTTTAACAATATGAAGTTCAACATATTCTTGAAATTAATTTCTACACTAACATCATATGACCATGCATGCAAACACTTATGAACAGTACGTTTGGTTCTGTAAACTACCAATTTTTTACTTCTACAACCGTCTGTCACACACTTAAACACATACAAATACACACATACCTCCCAACACATGGCAAACATTCACGTACAGACACTTACTCACAACAAAGATGGCAAGAACAGTACAACTTGCTACAAATACAAATATGTATTCACATGCCATTCATGTGCAGTATGAATAGAATAACCATCCATCTGTGCATCTCAAAGAAAATACATGTCTTAGTTGTATGTCACGATTTTAGTTTTGTCTGTCTTGTCATGGGTTTTATTTTGCAATTCTGTTCTCCCTGTCTCTTGTCTTCCTTCCTGTGTTTGCTCTCCTGTGTCTGATTGTCTGATTGTGTTCACCTGTTACCCTTGTGTTTCTGCCTCCCTTGCCCAGCTGTGTCTTGTCCTGTGATTACCCTTCTTTGTATTTATTCTTGTCTTCCCCTGTGCTCCATGTCTGTTCATTGTCTTTCCTGTCTCCCTCCATGTTGGTCACGGTCAGTTTTTGTTTTGATACTACCTCGTGCTACCTGTTTTATGATTCATGGTTTTTTCATGCCAACAGCTTTGTTTAAATAAAGCTTGCTTTTGTTTTGAAACCCACTTCCCTTTTTAAACTGCATTTGGGTCCTACCTTTTCCCGAATCCTGACTGACAGGATTAAAAACATTTACAAATGTCAACCAAAATACATTCCCAACAATTAAAAAAAGATATAATGCAAATTTGAACTTAAACATTATTTTAAATAAGTATTTTAAATCCTAAAGAAAAACTACAATTCTGCGAAGTTCACACATGCGAAACATATAATTTATGATCTTGGCTAATATTCAGTAATCCCGTCAGTTTCTGTCATGAATAATATAAATGAGGAATACATTCTAAGAGGAGCAAAGTCAGTGAAATATGCTGAACACTCAAATTCCACTGCAGCATAATTTAATAGACAATGTAATTACATTGCTGTAGAATCTGAGCTACGACCATCGTTTCTTCCTCAATGAGTTGCCATGTCTGCACTTCAGTCAACCACATAATTGCAACTGTAATCTCTTCAAAGAATACAGCAACACAACACAACATCATAACATTAATCTGGCTGTTACTTAATAATTATTTATCTAATATATCATTCTAATCACTTGCACCACTATTTCACTTTTTTACTATTTTTTCCTTTTGTATTTACTATTTACTTGCACTGTTTATCTGTTTTATTGTGTTGCACTGTTGGAGGAGCCTGTGACCTAAGATTTTCATCGTCATAACTACACTGTAGCTATGCACGTATGACCAATAAAAGCCTTGAACCTTGAACCTTGAGCATACATCTCAAATGTGACAAATCAGTTGGTGATCTTCCCAGAAATGTGGGAGCGCTAAATGGATATTTCAACACCTGAGAGGTGTTTTTTTTTTTTCCTGTCCAAAATCATTTCATGTATCTGGAGTCTTGTACCCTTGATCAGAGGACAACTGTCATAACTGGAGATGAAACTTGCAACTTTTTGACCAATGACTGACGTGTAAAAACCGTCTTTGCTGCCAGGTAAAATCGACATCTGTGTCTGACAGACAGCACATGAAGATAAATTAATGAGACATCCATGTCTATTCCTTTCATCTGGAGTAATTGATGGACGCTGCAAAGAATTGAAAGGTTAGGGGAAGCCCACTGCTGCTAAAAAGTCTGCATCAAATATTAATGAGAGGAGCCTGGGATGATTTAGTCTGTGTATTATTAATGATGACATTGGCAGAGTCAAACTGAGTGAAGGACACCGCCTGTACACAGAGCACTGTTTAGATACAGGGGTAGCCAACACGGTGCCCGCGGGCACTTAGTCGCCCGGAGGGGCAACGTGAGGCGCCCGCCAGGCATGTTCTAAAAGTAGCTCGCCATGCAAATCCAAAATGTATAAAATACACAAAACAAAAAAGGAAATGTAATTAAAAGAATCTACCCTATGCATAAACGAAACCTAAATCATAGCGAACTCTATCTACTTACTACAACTCTATATCTATCTAACACCCCTCCTCCCCCACCCCACAATGAATATCGACCAATCACGTTCTTGCTTGATTTGCGGGACCAGCGTTGCAGTTGGGAAGAAAAGCAATGTGGAGCGGCACCTCACCGCTTCATAAGGAGTGTGACCTTTCCTTCTGGCAGAATCTACAACACATCAGCCCCATTGAACACAGCCTAGTCATGCCAGCCTATACTGCACATGAGGGGCAGAGTTTTACTGTGTGTGTGTTGCAACTTTCTTATATATTTATTGCACTTGACGCACACACACGCATGGCGTAATTTCCACTGGGGACAGGGGGGACATGTCCCCCGCACTTTTCGAAATCCCGTTTGTGTCCCCCCACTTTACAAATATGTTTATTATTATTTTTTAACGCAAGCCGTCATTGCCACGGAGGAGCACACAGCCTCTGTGAGCGAGCGAGACAGAGGGAGAGAGAGAGAGAGAGCGAGAGAGCTAGGGAGGGAGGGAGAGAGAGAGAGAGAGAGAGAGGGAGAGAGAGAGCGAGCGAGAGAGCTAGGGAGGGAGGGAGGGAGAGAGAGAGAGAGACGGAGAGAGAGAGCTAGGGAGAGCACACCTTTATCTATTTAATATAGATAAAGTAAGAAATCATTCCAATGTCTACTATAGGACAGTAAAACAAACAAAAAACAGTTTAAAAGGGGAGTGATTAGTAAAATATGCATAAATAAAAAGACAGAATGCTAACTATGTAACATAAGATAAGAATAATCAAATTTAAATGATTTGTTATTGGTTGTGATCATATTCTAAAGATGTTTGGATTATTGAAAAGTATACAGCTCCCTTTCATGAGTGATGAGAGCTGTATCCATCAATTCATTTTGTGCTCAAAGTGCACCAGAGGATGCATTTCACTTCAACATTTAAAAAAAAATCTTCCATACATGCCCCGGACCCCCTAGAAGAGGTGAGGTCCATCCCCCAAATAAAGCAGGTTAAAATAATTAAATTGAATACATTTTCTTTTAGTAAACACTGAAAACGGGTCCCACAGACCCAAACAGCACACAAAGGTTAAAGGTCAGCATATAATAATGTTAAAATGTGCTAAATATATACACTGCAAAAAACACAAAAAAAGAGGAGTAAAAGTAGCCCCCGACTTGTTTTATTTTTTGAAAGTAGCTCTCATCCTAAAAAAGGTTGGTGACCCCTGGTTTAGAAGCATTAAGCTAAATAACTGACATGTTTATACATTTATATATTCTTTAATTTGGCTTAGGACCATCCAATTAGTGGTAACAAATATTTTCTGACAATATAAAAGGCAGAGAATTAATGTGGGTTTGTGATGTTAAATGTAAAGCCTGGAGCTGCTCTAAGGTGCATGAATTTGAGGAAACAGGTGGCAGTGACAGAATCTGGGGGGATTTTCTGGTTCATTTTGTTTTAGTAGAGATAATACCACAACTATTAGATCAAATTCATGTGATTATGAAAACAATGCATAACTCAGAAATAACTGGTATTATCTGGGTAGCATAACATATCACAGATTACAGGAATATAAATGAAGCTTTACGGATTTATTATAGCAGACCATGCCCTCTCGAGACTAGTCGTTTTGTGTTCAAACTTTTAAAACGTTAAACTTTTATAATGACTCATGTTTACATTTTCCTCTTGAGCGACTTCTCATAATGCAAATAAGGACTCTTCTCTCTAAATAGCTTAGGCAAAAAGTGGGCGATGCTGTTAGAACCTAACAAAGCCAATACTTTTTTAACATGACCATCTCTCTCAGTTAACCCCAATAAATACTTTAACCACAGGGATGAAATGTCAGACAGTTATTTTTTAGATTTTTAAAGCACTGAAAAGTCAACGTACTCATTGGTATATTTCTTAAAAACCCTATATGTTCATTTATAATGTTTGGGAAATTCCAGGTCCATATGTTTGTGTACGTTTATGGAATGTTGTCTTTTTAGCATTAGCCAAGCTAGCTTTACATTCATTGTTATAACTAAACTATTCACACTTATTTTGTAATAGTTGACAAATGGCTTAAGGAACTTTAATATATGGCCTGGATTTGCACATTTTTTTTAATTTAATGTATTTTATAAAAGACATTTAATAAATGGCATTCAATGGAAATGTATCTTGATAGGAGACACTTGAAATGACCAAAGCAAATGGAGCCATTACATGTGTAGAAACTGATGTCCAGAATAACCATAAAATTTATAGGTGCCCATCAAACATAACCCTATACCCAAAGGGATCCTTCACTGAAGATGATCCTAATCGAAGTACATTCAGATTATAACTAACAACACTGGCAGACTCTGCATGTGTTTAAGCTGTATTTAACAACGTTTGACCAACAGTTCAGTTGATTTATGGTAGGAGGTGGCTGCAGTTCTTGTAACTGGATTTATAATTGAATTATTGAAGAAAAAAATAAAACCTTTTGACAAATTGTCTATTTTATTTTCTGTCAATGGCAGTTGACAAAGAGCATTGTAATGTTTGATGATATATTTTGCCTATAATTACTAAATATCATGGTGGTAAATATATAGATGTAAGGTATATACATTTTTAGAGTGGGCGTATATATATATATATTTTTTTTTTTTAAAAACACATTTGGATAAATGCACAGAAGGACATAATTACACATGTTGGCACTATAAATCTACATCTGATCAGTACTAATGTAATTAATCCCAAATCTCAGTGACAGAGATATTGAGGCATGTCTGTTTTAAACCAATTCAATTATCTAGCCAATCCAACAAGATGGAGAATAAATCAATTGAACAGTATAACTGCAAAGCAAGCAAAGGAGATATTTCGAAATCCTACAGATCTGTAAAGACAAAAGCAATTTAAGATCATCTCTGTGTTGATTTATACTTTTTCAAAAGTATACATAAACAAATTAATCCAGGCAACCCAAAATATGCAGGAAAAAATACAAACTTAATCTAGACTTTAACATCTAAAAGTTGGCATTCTTAGTAATATCTAAAAGTTGGCATTCTTAGGTGTGAACTCATGGATATATAAAAAAAATTCTTGGCATTTTTTCTGCATTTAATTCATAAATCACCTACTTTCTAATCCAAAGTACTGTACTGTGCCCAATGAAAAATAATTATATAGGCCTGTATACTTGGCAAATAGCCTGGCCTTTGTATTTAAAACACTGTCATCTTATGCCATATTTTCCATGGAAACAAGTTATGAGATTGCTAGTGGAGCCTCGCAGATGGGGTTGCTGCAGCCCCCTCAGCACCCCCCCTACCCGCGTCCATTTGCGATGTCTCGCCGTCTCGCAGACCCCACGCAGCAAGCAGGAAATGAACCCAGCTCACACTGTCCGCTCCTCGCAGCAGCGAGCCGCGCAACGTCCAAGCCGTGTAGGACAGAGAGTGAATACACATACTAGAGATGCTGTATGAGAAACCAATGTGAGTTTGGAAAATTGCACAATATAAATCTATTCTAGTATACCTCAACAATGGAATTATGATCAGTAGAAATGGCCATGACATGGAACTTTTAAGGTCCCTGTCTATCTGTGTTAACACTGCATGCAGAAGCACCACACTATTTCAATTCTAGAATAAGTAGTTGCATTGCTGTTACCAACAAAACACGCATGTATCCGCCCAACAACTTGGCTTTTCTGATCTTTTCCAAAGAGCTAATCTCTATCTCTCTCCATCTTTCTGTTTTAGTGTGTGTCTGCTTGTCACAGTAACACAATAACACTCACAAACTACCAGTATGTGGATTTAGAAACCAACATACATGACATCAGTAATTATGTTATTTATATATATATTTTTTTTTTTTCACTTTTATTGTCATTACATAGTACAGGTACTATGTAACAAAATGGTTTCTCTGCATTTGACCCATCCTAGTGTTAGGAGCAGACGACTGCCATTATGAACGGCCCCGGGGAGCAGTGTAGGGAACGGTGCCCTGCTCAGGGACACCTCGGTAGCACTTGGTCTTGCCGGGATTTGAACTGGTGACCTTCCAGTTGCCAAGCCAAGTCCCTATGGACTTGGCCACCACCGCCCACCACTTGTTTATTATACAAGTTTATCAATCTGGTTTTTGCCAGAATCGCTCTCAGCACAGAGAGAAAATAGACCAGACATTGAAACTACAGTATCTCTGAATATTGCATTTATATCCACCTCAAGATATATTGTAATATGTGCTATCACGTCACTTATCATCTAGCACCATATATCATCCAATATTTTTTGTTTATGATCTACTGTTATGTAACATTTAAAATACTATTATATAGGTGGGCTTTTTTTCTTAAATACGTAAGTAAGTAAATACAACCCCAAAGTTTACACTTATTGGAGAAGGCACGCTTTGCTTCTACTAAATCTAATAATATTTCCACTACTATTTATTATGACATTCTGTCACAATTCATCGGACTTTCATTCATCATGGGGCGGTCTGCACAGGCGGCACAAGCTGGGCAATAAGTCCCTTTTGTGACCCAAATATTATAACACAAGGTACATTCCCAACATTTTATTACACTACAACCGACTGGCAATGTGTCTTTGAGACAATTGTATTAGGAGGAGTTCCTGTGCTCCCATCATATGAGTATATAGGTTGCTAAAAAAAAACAAGAAAAAAACAGCTCAAGTGTTATTTATGATCTTTTATAATGTCCAGTTTCTTCAGCTGTTTGCATGACTTAGATAAAGTAATGGAAGAACATGTTTATGGAGTATGTATTGATTTACATCCCGTGCTTGCTAATGATGAAGGTAAAAAAACATTATTAGTTTGAATTGATGATGTGCGGGTAATAGCTATCTGTCATCCCCTTTGACCTCTATCCCTAATCAATGTTTTCAATTTGTGCATCGATAAAAGCGAACAAGCTTAATGTGAGGGCTCAACGGAATCTTATAGGGGTCACATTAAAAATGCAAGAGTAGATATCTCAAGTGCTCTGACTGGATGTTTTCCAAATATCATGTTTTACCCCCTGCGGCAATTATAGGGATCACTGGAAGGGTGGTGACTGCTAGGAAATGAACTCAGGATCAATCCCAGCACTTATCAGGATATAAGTGAGTCGGCCCAGGTTCAAGGAGACTAAAAATCAGTTTGGCACCTGACGTAGTGCAGCTCTGGCTCGGAGAGGACGACTGCCAATCTCCCTGGACTTTTCAGCCCATTTAATTATGCTGTGCCTTTTCTTATATGTACTCAAATGTAAATTTCTGAACTTGCAGCACTTCATCAACAAACTTTCACAGACTCATCATTCCTCATTGATTTCCCTTTCCTGTAAAGTCTCTTAAGAGGCCTCTTTTATCATCTCCCTCTTATGTATTTTGTAGCCAAGACAAGTTTTCAGGTACAATGATACAATCTGTTTTCAAAGTCAACGGGTGATGAATATCTTCCATTTATTTCTGCTGGCACTCTAAGCAGTTCATATTCCCAGCACTGGTATCTGACATGCATTATAAATTGCAGTGGGTCTGCTTTGATCAGTTGCATCAAACAATCAACATTTAATATTTATTTCCAAAAGATGAATGCATTGATTAGTTTCAATGCCATGATTTTCAGTCCATTGAGATCAAATTTCCTTGGAATTTTTAATCATAATACCTATTATAAACCTAAGGGCATCCACGGTTGTTAAGAATCTCTTAACACACCTCTCCATCTAAATCAATGCAGTACATTGTGATGTAAATTACCATTTGTGCTTTAGGTTTTTCGGCTGAGTGATTGAGGGTTCAGACAGTCTGAATTATGTGCCAGGCCTTTCTAATGGTGTCTCATAATTTCACAGATCAATGCGCATTATCTATAGCCGTTAAAAAAAAAAAGGAAAAAAAGTTGAACTTGTAATGGGGCCAAACTCAATATTCCACTCCCATTGTTCAGCACGGCCTTTTGATTCACACTGTGCTGCCAAGTACTACCTTTAAAATACAGGATATCACAGTGTGATGTATCTTGAATACTTGTCTAATATTCCATCTGCGTTGAGATTTTGCTTCGCCTCATTTCTGGGACACTCGTACACAGTTCATCATTGTTAAAGAGGACATTTTATCAGATTCATGTTTGTATGTTGTGCCTCTACTGGGACATGTTTTAAATCTTTAATATCAAAAGTGATTTATTTTTCTCATACTGTCTGTGCTGCAGCACCTCTTTTCACCCTCTGTCTGAAACCAAAGCCCAGTATGCTCTGATTGGTTAGCTGGCCGGCTCTGTTGTGATTGGTAAACCACTTACTTATGCCCCACTCCTTGTGGTGTTACATAGTGATTTCACTGGTAAGTAAACAAAAGGGATCCAATCAAGGCGTTTCAGGCAGGGGGGGCGTGTGTTGAAGAGAAACTCCCTCTGGAGTGAACTTTGGGATTTTAGCCTTAGCAGACCTTGTACATGCACAAAAACGTAAACAACACACAACAAGAAAGGGATAACCACAACATTTATAAAAGGCCTCTTTATGAACCAGACAACTGCATCCGCCCAATGAACCAAAGGGAGGTTCAGTGTGTGTCAAAGGGGTTTGTGTTAATCTGACAAAGAGTATATTTGTTTGAAAATATCTGCTACATCAGAATAAAAAGCATATTGCTCATTGGGGAGTTCTGCATGAGAAGATAAATAGCACTCTAGCATATATGTGAGTTAAATATGAACCTCGAGCCAGGCGACAATTAGCCTAGTATAGCATATTGACTTTATCATTATTATCTCGGACGGAAATTCTGCTGGTTTATTCTGTACACAAACACAAATGTGAAAAGGACAGTTTGTGTATTTGGTGATAGTTGCATGCTGGAGCCAAGTGTGATGTCTCCCTAGAGTCTTAACTGTCGCATGGCAAACTGAAGGTTACCTTGTTTACTGATTTATTCCTTTGTTGACAGTATTTATTATTAGCTAAACTAATTGTCATTGTTCTTTAGCTTTATTCCAAATAAAAACCTTTGAGACCCAAGCAGTTTCTGCCTCTCAGCTTCCTTAAAGGTCCCATGTCATGGCCATTTCTACTGATCATAATTCCATTGTTGAGGTATACTAAAATAGATATATATTGTTCAATTTTCCAAACTCACATTGGTTTCTCATACAGCATCTCTGTATAGTATGTGTATTCACTCTCTGTCCTACACGGCTTGTTTGAGCTCCTGCCCCCCCCTATGAGCCCAGTGTGCTCTGATTGGTCAGCTCGCCCACTCTGTTCTGATGAGTCCACCACCGTTACAGCGGAACATCAGTGATTATGTGTTACAATGGCGTTAGCAACCAGAAAATGACACCAGCAATGACAAACAGATGAGAATGCTGCGTGGGGTCTGGGTGCCGTGTTGGCGGGACGTTGCGGGGCTCACTGCTGGAGCGGACAATGTGTGCTGGCTTACTGGTGTCGTTTCCTGGTTGCTGCGGGGGATCTGCGAAACAGCGAGACACAGCGAAACCCAGTCTGAACCCAGCCCGAGCACACACACACACCTGCAGCCTGGCTTTGAGTCTGCGTGTGTGCTCAGAACGAGCCCAGGCCGAGCCCCGCCGTGTCTCGCCGTCTCAGGCTGAGTTCAGGCTGAGTTCAGGCTGAGTTCAGGCTGAGAAATCCGCGGAGCTGCAGCTGAGAAAAGATTGAGTGTGTGTGTGTGAGGAAGTCCGCGGTTTGGACCAATCCGCGGAGACGTTACGTCACTATACCCAATACGTCACTGTACTTACTACACTATAAGAAGAAAACAATGGAAAAAGAAAAATCTCCAACGAGGCGTTCTGGGGCAGCATAGACAGGTATTTTCTGTGTTAGAGTTTTACTCGCTACAGGGTGTAGTTTGAGGGTTTGTGACTTTGCAGACCGTTTACATGCATAAAAAGCACACATAACACACAAGGGGACGGTTAATAACCGGAAAAGCATGACATGGGACCTTTAATTATTCACTTGTCTTTTAGTTTGACCACTTTCTATATTGTTCTACCAAGGTAAATGTTTTCCAAGTTCCAAGCAATTATATCCTGAGTGAATTGTTTTTATTACCAATAATGGTGGTGTCAATGCAACACTCACCAGTAAGCAGACACAATCCTGGATTTATGAAGAGTTATTAATGTGATATGTATCTTTACAATGTCCCAGCTCCTGGGAAAACTGCATTTATGTTACCGAAAAGAGACTCTTGTGGTGTAGTGTAGAACTAGCACATACAGGCAACAAGGCCATTGATTGATTATGTTGCAAACCTACAATTCATAATGTAAGAGCTCAGCAGGATGGATACAGGTTACCTCTCAATTTGTAAACGCAGCATAACATTTAACTAGCTGCAAAGATGGCAATATCCATCTCAGAATAATAAATTGTTCGGCACAAGACTCAAAGCAGCTTTCGCTTCCTCATTAGGAGTTTAAAGAGCATGGAATTCAAACACAGGTAATGGAATCTCGACTGTATAATTATACTCTTGTCTCATGCAGAGGAGCCTCCTCTCTTTGCTTCAGGCCATTTCCGATCCAACACGAGCATCCAGCATGAGAAATAAGAGAGGGTTCTGCTGTGTGAATACAATTTACTGCTGGTGATTGCAATACTAAGATATTTCCCCAAAACACATAAAAGGTTAAGCTCTTATGATCTGCACAGCGTAGATAAATAAACTCCTGCTGGGTTGAGAGAAAAAGAAAACACCACTTTTTTCTCCAGGAAATGTTTATTGGAGCTGCAGGGTGAGCATGCGTAATCGGGGTGTAATTCAATTAATTTCTTGCCTCAAAATATCCTTAGCAAAAACCCGCTTTTTATATGTACTACACAATGTTGCATATTAAGCAATGCAGCTCATTGAGCCGAAATCTGGAACAACATAACTAAGATAAGGTGAAAACATGCATTGATTTGAGGAGGTGCCAGTAATTCAGATTTATAGACATACTGGTACTAATAGTGGGCCTTGAAAGAGCATCCATCACCATGTGGCATTGATGGCCTGAGAATGTGAGGCAGTTTTATGGATGCATTATGAGCAGGCTGTCTGAGCTTTTTTAAAGCCACATCACTCAGGGTGTCAAACAAAACTGGTCTCCATGTATTCACTTAGAGTGTCCCTATACTAAGCCTGACCATACCATTAATAATCCGTGGTTCACACACAAACACACACATTATCCAATTATATCCAAGGCTCTGACCATTTGATGTACAACCGCCCTGTGTATACTGTGTTAAATACTATAAGCCTTTCTGTTATCTTTCCTTCACATTCTGCCTTCCCCAAAAACGGCCCTTGTTAGCTGGAATGCCCAAAGACGTCAGTGCGAAGACAGCAGATGCTTCAAAGTGCCAAAAATTGTGGTGGGTGTCTGCGAGAACCCGTTGGCTTGATATTCCATCCCTGCACTCACGCCTACGCTGCCTTGAGAAAAAAAACAACTACAGTAATTGCAGAGGGGCTATTGTTTTTCTTAACAGCAGAAGTAATTGTGTTTACAAATGGTTGGTGGAAATCTGAGACTTGAGAGAGACACACGGACAGATTGGAAGTAACAACTGCAGGATTCTGCATTTGTACGAGAGAGAATTTACTTTAAGCGCCTAACACAATTTGTGTTGAATTTAGCTTTCACAATATATAGTGGAATTGCTTTGCACTATATGAAAAGGCTAAATTTAACAATCTGTTATTTAATCACATATTTATCTGTGCCTCCAACCATTCAAACATAAACATCCTTTTACTTTTTCGCTTACAAGACGAACAAAGTCTGTTTTTCAGAACAAATTCAAAAAACATCTGTTGGTTTGTTTATCACTGACAGACAAATTAGTAAAACTAGGAAGCAGGAGGCTCAAGTATGTTTTCAAATTAGAACCCACTAACACTGCAGTATTTTGAACATATGGCTAAACTTTCACTCAAGGAAATTATATATCTTTCAAAATGTATCAACACAGCCGTGGAGGACAGGTCCAATGGGAATAATCTTTGTGTAATCAAGTGTAGTAAGATGTATTTTTGCCTTGCCAGTATGAGCAAGAACTTAGGTTTCAATATTTTTTGAAATGTACAAACTTTAAATACTAAGTTCAAACTTACAATCATTTAAAATCAAAAATATGCACACAAGCTCAGATGCACACCTTCTCTACACACATCGTTGTTAAAAATATATGGGTTGCAAGTATATATGAACACTATAAAACAGAGTAATGAGAAGTGCATCCTGTTGAGGGGTATACTGCCGTTATACTTTCTCTCATACAGTGTAAGCTTACTTTCCATGACACAGCAATAAACACAATAGAGTTTGACTTGAAGATGGTCATGTGGGTCTTGCCCAACCAAACAAAAAACCCAACAGGCCTTTGTGAAGCTTTTGGCATCACAAGCAGCCAGGCAGATAGGAAGATATACTCATCCTTCCTAATTTCAGGAGTTGGGTCCTGCCAGGTATTTAGAACGCTCACTCCTTGCTGAGTTGCCCTGCAATTTAATCCGATTGGCCAAGTCAAGCAAGACAGATGAATCTTGTCATATACTGAGAGGCAGGAGAGTTGAGTGATCTGATGTCTTGAGCTAATGTATTAGATAGTCAAAAAATAGGGACTAAAACAAATTTACTTCCTTTTAGAGTGGATTAAGTCTTGAAGACATGTCTCTATAGCGTTGTCTGCACAAGTAGCTTCCTGGAAATCCCTTACTCAAGAACTTGTCAGCTGAAAGGTCAGGTTACAATGATATTAAAATGATCAGTTTATGTTTAACCCTTGCATGGTGTTCGGGTCTGTGGGACCCTTTTTCATTATTAAGCTAAAGAAAAATGATAGGATAAATTCTTTTTTCAAACCCACACTCAATGGCCTTGGCTCATTTTCTGTGAAGAACATAATCAGAACACATTTTCAATGACCACCCACTGTACCCCCCCCCCTACACATTTACATTACATACAGGATGTTCGGGTCACTGGACCCGGGGCTAACAAAAGTGTGGAAATTGTAGGTCCTGTGTACCTACACTCGGTCTTCCTCCTGTCTGGGCCTTCTGTGTGTGTGTGTGTGTGTGTGTGTGTGTGTGTGTGTGTGTGTGTGGTGTGTGTGTGTGTGTGTGTTTGTTAGTGTGTGTGTGTGTGTATGTGAGACTGTTGTGTTTCTGCCCCTGCCATTCCCGCACGAGTTGCAACATTGATGGACAATTCAAGCACCGACACCTGTCTGCTCTCACATTCCCGCATTATGTTTTGCGGGAACCAATCTTTATTTTTTTCACATTCTATCCCAGCTGCAAATGTGGGGCGAGACACAATAAATAAAGCTTTGCCAGTTTAGGTCCTTATCACAACTGATCAAGATGGCCAAAAGATTCTCTGCTCAGCGGGCCTTGCAAATGATTCTGGAAGAGAGATAACCATTTGATGATGATGTAGAGGAAGAGGTTTCAGAATGTGAGGATCTCATTTCTGAGAATTCTGAGTCTGACAGTGACTTTGAAGAAGGGGATGAGATTGAGTATCAGCTAGTTACAAAAAAAAGATGAGCCACAGGACCAGCCTGTCAGCGGGCAAAAAAAAAGTAGTACTTTAATTTATTAATGTGATCTAACAAGTGTAAAAGGGCAAATATTAACCATATATGCTGTTTATATTGCTTGTAATTGAGATGAAGTAAACATCTGTTGAGTATTTTAACATAAAATAGTTTGATTGTGTTGAATTGAAGCCCAAAAAGGCAGCGGGTCCACCAGACCCACGAACACTGGCTGAATAACAAAAATATGAACACCACACAAGGGTTAAAGCAAGGTTTTTCTCAAGTATATAAAGTCTTTTTTAAAGTTTGTTTTGTAGAACAATGTTATACTGTAAAATTAATGATATTAAAATTAAACGGGACAGAAGCCAGTGTGACGTCCAATTATTTTTAACAATTATTTTTGTTATGCTTAATGTTTATTTGTCTAGGGACAATATAACAGGAACAAATGTGACACATCAGAGCATTTACAGCCTAAGATAGTTTGCCTGTCTCTAGATGGAGTTTTGAAATAACACAACTTCATGAAAGATGTAAAAACAATTACGCAAACAATAAGATAAGAAAAGTATATAATCTAACTACTAAAACAAAGCAAAGTAATGACACACATAATGTATTTAAGGTAACACTTTCTCTCAACTAATGGCCTATTACTTGTAGAATATGGTCATGTAGCTGCTAATATGCATGTTAATTAACAACTAGTTGATGGTGAATTTGTGTAACTTAATATAAAGTGTTACCATATTTAATAAAAACAAGTACTACTTTTAAAGGACTTTTCAACCCATGACATTCTATGGGGTTTATTTAATCGGGGTGGAACTCAATTAATATGTTGCTCATAATATCCTTAGCAAAAACACACTTTCGATTTGTACTACAATGTTACATTTTAAATGATGCATCTCTATCATTTGGATGTAAATGTATACTATTTGTTATTTTATTGACTTAATTTATTTTCAATTTAATGAGGTATGAAAACCAATCAAAATACTATCAGGTTAATAACTTCACTCTGTTGGCATAGGAGATATGCAAAGAAAGTGCATGACATAATAATGAATTGATGTTAAAACCAACACACTGGTGTCATGTACATTTAAATATATTTGTTAAGAAGTAACATCCACAATGGGCTGTGTTTTAGCTGCTCACCTCCGCAAAAACACATACAAGTCATACACGTTTCTGATGGAAATTGTTGACAGTGGGGAATCAACATTTTTGAAAAAAGGCCTTGTAATCTTTGCGCCGCAAATTCTCTGCCCACTGTGACCACAACTCTCTGTCACAGTAAATGCATGAATAAACACTGCGATTGTGAGGCAATTCAGTAATGAGACAAGGCAAACATTCACAGTGTTCCTCTTTATCACAAAGAGATTTAAATAATGTAAACACAATAACTGTGGGGAATATAATTAAAGCATTATACAGCCTGGCTGCATATAATACATTTATCCAGTGTTGCAGTAGATCAAACAGTGAAATCAAATTCTGAGTTATGTACAGCAGGACTGCCAGGATTAAGGCACAAATCCATGTAGCAATGCTCTAAATGTCCTCTTAAACAGGTTTTGGCTGAGTAATATAAGTTCAATCAATTTCCTACTCTTTCATCCATTGGGTAAATGTATTTTTTCTTGACAAAAAATAGTTCAAACTTTTATATTTCTACATAGCCATTTTTCACTGCTGAAGGTAAAATGTGATGTTTTACTGCAGTTGTTTGAACCAAAGCATTGGCTGCTTTTTACTTCAGGGTATGTAAATGTGCTTTTAACAGCACCTTAACACTGCATTCATTTGTGCAGTGTTAACGTGTGTGTAGAGAAATAGAAAGGAGAGAGTATTTCAAAAGAAGATCATATAATCCATGAATGTTTAATACAAAAATACCCTGAAACTCAATCAATGATTAATCTGAGTTTCCACACAGTTCTCAGGTCGGCTTTATCATGGCCCTCGGCATCTGATATCCACGCAAAAAGCACCCTTTTGGAATCTGTATGAAAAACAAAGTAAACCCAACTGTTGCAATCTTAGACCCTCTGGAAAGGTGGTCAGGGGGGATGGCCGTGTCGAACAAAGACATGCCTTTCACCTGGGAGACTGCTGTTTGCATGCTGTGTGAAACTTAAAATAACTGTTGCCTCTGTTTTGTTGACAACTTATGAAATGTAGCACAACGTGTTACCAAGCATACCCACGCAGCAATGTTGCAGAAACAAAACAATGTAATCAGAATTTGTCGATAGATAAAAAGAAATTGAGGCTCAGGAAGTACAAAGAATGACATTATAGTCGGGACTTGACTCTATATTAAGTGTTCAGCCAGCTTTGTCTCTATGTTGATGATTCATTTACTGTAAAGTATATTATCTGTATAGGTTATTGGTACAGGGCCAATATTTGGTCTAAATGGTTGCTGACAGAATATAATGTGAAGTCACGTTTTTAAAGTTGGTGTTGAATGTAAAACATGCTTCTATAAGCCTCAGTCCATCACTCAGAATATGTTAAAAAAAATAAAGACTAGGCTGTTGCTCTCCGAGCACTGGCAAGACAGCGGGGGCAACAACAACTGAGCACAGGGAGCCAACAGTGGCTTTCTGTTTTCCTGGGGCCATTTTTATGTTTGAAGTCAGTTTACCATTGTCAAGGCTATGGCTAGCTGCTAATTTAATACCAAACAGAGCAAACACTCAAACATTTTATTATTACAATCAAATCAATCATCAGAGATATTGACACATTTGGTCTGTAATGTTGTCAGCCTGCAAACAGACAGTTTTTGTTCATTTAATAGAAACCAATTTGTCATTGTTGTTCTCAGAATTCTCACTTGTGAAGGAATGAGTTTGATTCTTATTGAATACCCTGAACCTACAAAAATGAATGATTGAAAAGTGAACCTGCCCAAATGGACTAACAGGCTGGAGTTCAAAGCATGTTTGACCTCAGGACAAGGCTAAATAGTAGAGTTTAACCCAGGATTGATAGTTGCCAAAACCACATCTGAAGAAATGCAAAGTGGGGACAAATTGTGCTTGAAGCATATCATTGTATATCTTATACTTAAACTCTTGTTGAAGATAGATATGTTAATCTATTCCAAAGGCCTTTTAGTTACCTTTGTTTAAGCTCGACCTGCCTCTCTACATAACTGCCTGTCAGTCTGCACAGCCTCTGACTCTGAACTTGTTACTTACAGTAGATAGTTTGACAGCTTTGATTACTTGTTTATGTTCACTCATAACAATTGATTTTGGGAGAAGCATTATAGGGTTGGCAAATTGGGGCCTTTCCTCGATAGAGTGAGACCAAGTTATGTATAATGTGAGCTACGATATGCTCTTAGAGTAGTGTTATTGCTTCCGCTTTCATCCCGTCTTGTTTAAAGCTAATGGGAATTGGGAAAATTGGATGTCCTGCACCAATCAGGATTTAGGAACATGTACCTCTATTACAACTCTTAAAAGTTAGAACACGACCTTCATTCGAAGAAAGATATATACATGTTGATACAGGGGCATATGTCTTCTGTTTTAACATAGACAGAACAGAACAGTTTTACTTAAAAAAGTAGGACTCAAGCATTCAGCAACAATTAGCTTATGAAGAAGCATATCATCAATCAAGAGAACATAATGGTTCAAATGGTAACCCTAATTCAGCTGGTAATATCCAGATAAAGCATTTGCCAGGGGGAATCAGCTGCTCCATGGGAAATAATGTTGGCTACTTGTTGAACAGTTGTTGCAGCGATATGACAGATTCAGCTGACTAACAAAAGTTGTTGTGCATCGGTAAGTCCACTTGGACTTCTGCCAGTAGATGCGACCATGGCTGTGACTACCTGCCTGTGGCTCCGCTGTGAATATGCACCAGCTGCCGGCTATGCTCCAAGGCGACCTCGAAGGCAATGGTTCGCCAAGCAGATAAGGGCCTCACAGCGGGAACTACCAGGAGTTCCGGAGGATTCACTTCAGGGACAATGGGAGCAGTATGGGATGCGGCCTGGCAATACTGCTTCTGTTGATTCTTCTTGATTTTGTGAGATTTGCTAAACACGGATTTGATTACAAAATAGATTACCAATGTAGTCACACAAAAAAACACACACCCACACACACAACACACACACACACACACAATATAAACAAACTATTAGTTATACAGAATATGCACCATTATCAAAAGATGGCAGTATGGCCACACGGTGCAGAATGTAATCCCTCTAACATATACAACATGTTAGAGAAATATCAAAGTTGGTCTAATCTTCAAGAAACATTATGGTGAGTAATGTTAGTTGGGTAACATAATGGTTGAACAACAAAATTCAATCGAGGCTTAGCCATAGAGTATACCAATGTTAAGTCAACTCAGGGTCGCCCTCTCCGATGAATGGCAGTGTCTGTCAGCTATCTGATCTCAGCACTGTAAAGGGTTAGAGAAAGTAAGAAGGTATGTGCATGCATCATAAAGAGATGGTGAGGAAGACAAGAAAGGTGTTTGTTCAGTGTCTTCTTTTGACTTGATCTACAGTTAAAATCATCAAAATACTTTTTTCTTGTCTTCACATGTCCATGTGTATTCCATATCATGACAAAACATGAATTTAATTTGAGTGGGGAGCCTTACGGCCTTGTCTGGCAACTCTCAAATTACTAACTTTTCTATGGAGAGGTAAGAAGAAGGTTTACAGATCTAAGGCTGGATCCACACGAGGACGATAACGCAAACGGACCGCAATCGTTATCAAAAAAGTCTTCTGTCCACACGCAACAGGCACCAGAAACTTGTCCGTTCACACGAGACCGCTCGAAAGCGCAGGACACGCTGTAGTACATATGCCAGGCTTGTAAGTGGTGCTGTAGTCCTGCCACAAAAGCAGCGAAGAAGACTTCCCGCGCATGGTTGCCATGGTTGCCCTTCTGTTTATTCTCCGCTGTGGACGCTCTGGCTTTTTTTCTCCCTCCCCGAGGCAAGCGTTTGCTCCTGCTGTGAATCTCTCCGGTAGTCCACCAGCAGATGAAAAACACCCACCTCTCCGCCTCTTCCAAGGGACGAGGGCACCGTGCATCAGAGTTTCAGTTAGATTTTTTTGCGCCGGTAACATGTCCGTTAAAGTTAAAATTAGAAAAGTGCCGGTCAAAGGTCTTCTTTGTTATTTATTGAGCTTTAAAACAAATTGATAACGACTCTATATAATAATATAAGAATACAAAACGGAGCCTCTCTTTTCCTCCCCCTCTTCTGACAGCCCAGCAGCTGATCTCTGAGCAGGAGAGGTGGGTGGAGGCGGGGCTATTGCTTCAATGTTATCAGGAAATGATCGTATAGGCGTAAACACGGAGCCGTTTGCCCCCCCAGAGCGTTTCGTTTGCAGATCTACCCACCTTGGGACCCGTTATCGTTATCGTTATCATTTTCTGCCTTTCCATGTCGGCCTCGTGTGGCCGAACCGTCTATCTGATAGTGAACTGTAGCAGATACGGCCGTTATCGTCCTCGTGTGGCCGGGGCTTAAAACCTGTCCCCCACTGTGAGAAGCCAGTTCTTGGATCTGGAATGTCTGGGAAGCACTCACCCCCATGTGCGCTGGCCGTCCGGTGAAATTCTAAAATATAACAGGGTTATTCTCACTTCAAATAATTAAATTATAATCTCATGGTGGTAGTGGATTGTTGCTTGCGTGGCTAAGAAACTGTCTATCATATCTGATCAAACCAAACTCCTGAAGAAGCCGATAAGCTTTTTTTTACTCATAAAAACCTTGAAAAAATACCCGATACCTGACCATCGTAGTCCTTTGATGTAGCTAGGAAACATATCTGACGTGGGAATGTTCAGTGTTTGACCTGGATGAGTAATCCGCAAAACTTTGAGATTTATCCAAATTATTACTCACATTATGATTGTCGAAAACTACTCAGCAAATTGTATGCTTAAAAATCAGAAGAGGACTTGTTCGGTGATTCACATATTCACAGATGACTTAGAGAAGAAATTACTTACCACTGACACATGGAGGTGTCTACAAAATGTAAGTGTAGCATTTATTGTGCCTATCTTGAGCCACCTCACTGTTTGTAGTGAGAAAAGAGAAAATTATTATTTATAGACAATTTGACTATGGGACATACCAAAATTAATTTTAGGGAAAAGAAGCGAGACGCCTACTTATGCAGTCTAGCATTTTGTTATTGGTGTTTGTTCCTATACTTGTCTTGACAAAGAATCTAGATTACATGCTTTGCGTTATTGAAAAGGTGTACCCATGTGTGAAAATAGAACCCTTTTAAATTGAAGAATTTTCCAAGTCAGTGAGTAGCACAGCACATTGACCAGAAGAGGAAAAAGAGGTTGATTGATTATTTCATTTAATCTGGCTGCCACACCTCCACACTTTACCGATTGTCCTCCCTTCTCCTTCAGCCCACAGTCCTTTACACTTTAGCATGGCTTTCATCGTTATTCTAAAACACACTGACACTTTAAATCCCTCTTCTTATTCTCCCTAATAGCCAATAGAATTGCACTAAACTCCTCAAGTTTCTCCATCTCCATTCTACTGTGAAAACTCCATCCATTAGCCTTGCACCTCATTGCTCCCAGCACCTGACCCAGAAACCAGGGGAAAGGCAGTGAGGCCCTCGAAGCGTCCACCACCATTCATTCATTGAGCGCAGAGGGCTTTGGTGTGCTGGCTTCAGTTATTGGCTTTTAGGCAATGTGCCTGTACTGCTATTAGTTATTGATGAGATTTAAATTATAGCCAGGGACAATGTTTTATGCTTTAGTGCATCAGAAGTCATTTGGCTGTAAGTGATGAGACCAGAGACCACACAATACATTATTCAACTAAAGTTTGAGTATTGAACTAATCTTTGATTTCCCATCAATTTATATCCAGGGGCTGTAAAGTACTCAGTGAATACCCTTACTCGTAATAGAGTTCAACATATTTAGACATTTTACATTATCTAACGTTTAAATAGGATGTAGGTTACACTTCACTCATGAGGATAAAGCTATCTTTCTTCCTTAAGTGTTCCACTTGTCAGGAAAGTGTAACTCAATGTGGATATTGATTTAAAAACACTTTGTACTGAAACAATGATGACTTTGAAGAAATAAATGTTAACACTGGCTGCTATTGTGCTGTGTTGTAGCTTTTTTTTTAAACATAATAACAAATGGCTCAATTGAACAGCCTTCTTTCTTATTTTTGGACGACTGAAGTGGTTCTAATAATGTTATAAACAAGCTGCAGCTTAGATGTTGCAGGCTCACTACACAAGGGGGTAAGAGGAAAATGAGAGTCACTTTTATCACCAAGTAGGCAACAAATAAATTGCCTATGATTCCCTGATGCCTGTCAAATAAAAGAGCTGGTCGTCAGATGAATGTGCAGTCTGTTTCGCATTCTCATGGAGGCTATCCTTTATTGGAGTTGCAGTTTGGAGGAAGCTTCTGTCCAAGCATTGTGTCGTTGAGCCTGTTAGGGAGAGAGTGTATGGTATGCCTGTAGGTGGTTCAAGTGAAGAAACATAAAACATATGGTAAAAGCAGTAACCTCAACGTTTCAGATTTTGGGGTTCCTCTAGATATTGTCAAACTCATGAGGTTCAGTGATACTGCAGACCTGTGCCTTATTGATATAATAAGGGCTTTGTTCTTGGAGTTTAATTCAGTGGAAACTCCCTTAAAATCTCCCAGTTTCTGACCTTTCCTGAGAAAGCTGTTGGCTCAGTGTTCAGCACGCAACAGTCTACGGTCTATTCTTACTATGTGTTCAGCTCAATAAATGCTAGTTGGTGATCATTTAAGTGCATATCCAGATTTGAAAAAGTCATTTTCTATGCGATTCACATTTTATTTATTGAAGATCAAAATGTAAACCAGGAACCAGTTTTTGTCCCATGGGTGTATAGAGTCACATCATCGGTATACAATGAAAGTGCATTCTCACAAAAACCATGGACAAAAATAGGAATTGAATGTGGATTGGTATATGGTATATGATATATGGTATATTGTATATCAACATAGTCTCACTCCCTGATAGTCCAATAGCGACGCTTGGTCAGGGTCCTATGGCGTGCAGTTGTGACGCGCCGAGTCTCCTTCAGCTTCATAAACGGACGCAAGGAGCTTTCAACTGATTGCAATGTATTCCCATCGGCGGCGGTATTTGACGCTCAGGGAAGCACCGCATCGGTCCATGTCGGCGGCAGTTAAAGGCAATGTGGGCGTCCATTCCCATTGGATAACGGAGAATTTTACACCCGGAAGTAAGTATTCTCTTTACTGTCGATTGATTTTACAGTGATATCTGCACTACTCATCAACTCAAAAACACCAGATTATCCTTGTTAATTACACAACATTGATTGGTTTAAATTGTGTACAATGCTTTACTACACTACCCATAATCCTCAGCTATCGTTTAGGACTACGCCATGCGCTTTGCTCGGCAAACCCCGTGATTAGTCCTCAAGCTCTATGATTGGATGTTGGAGTGGCAGTGCGCGAAGTTTACGCCGAGCGTCAAACAGCACTTTGAAATGGAATGAAATCCATCGACGGCACACTATCCAAAACTGGATTCTAACGTGTCCACCCAGAACTACACATATATATGTGTGTTTCACAATATGTTCTATGGGGCGTCTCTACTGGGAATTGTAGTTTTAAAAGACGTTTTCGTATTTCCCATAATTAGAAGTTGCCAGTATTAAACTGTATACATCCCTGGAGGTTTAGGGGATGGGAAACACATTGGTGTCTATATACAAGTGATTGGAATATGATATGTTAGATAAATAATTTGTAAATTGCAGCCAGATTAATGTTGTGGATGTTGTTTCAAAAGTTCAGGTGTTTCATAGTCTTCTGGCCTGTGGGATGAAACTGTCCCTGAGTCTGGTGGTTTAAGTCCGGATGCTGCGGTACCGCCTGCCAGACGGCAGTAGACAGAACAGTTTGTGGCTGGGGTGATGGGGGTCTTTTGAGCCTGTGGCCGGTTAGGATGCAGGTGTGTTGCAGGTCCGGTGATGGGGGTGGAGCTGAGGAGGCCAATCAGCATAACTTGGGACACCTGGAAGGAGCCCCAGGTTCTACTTAAGCCCAGCTGCCCGGATTGACGGGGCCTTCGCGACTCTCTCCAAGACTGCTATGGGAAACCCTCGCCGGGAACCTTTCCCCTCGCCCATCCTCTCATTCTTACCATCGGAGCTTGTTTGCAGAACCCGCTGCTGTGTTGCTTTTGAGTTACCACAATAAATGTGCCGTGGTTTTTCGGAAACCCGCCAACGCCTCCCCTCTTTTCGTTGTGGCCCGCGAGCCGGTCATAACAGTGTCTATATACAAGTGATTGAAATATGATATATTAGATAAATAATTTTTAAATTGCAGCCAGATTAATGTTGTGGATGTTGTTTCAAAAGTTCAGGTGTTTAACAGTCTTATTGCCTGTGGGATGAAACTGTCCCTGAGTCTGGTGGTTTTAGTCCGGATGCTGCGGTACCGCCTGCCAGACGGCAGCAGACAGAACAGTTTGTGGCTGGGGTGATGGGGGTCTTTTGTAATCCTGAGGGCTTTCTTTAACCCTTGTATGGAATGCGGGTCTGTGGGACCCGTTTTCATTATTTAGCTAAAGAAAAATGGGTAACACTTTATTTTGATAGTCCATAGTTAACACTCTATAAGTCATCAGTTGACATTTAGTAGCATGTCAACAGTGCATCAGTTGACATGTATCAGTTGACATTCAACAGCACCGTTCAAACCGACAAGTAACATGTTTTTTGCAACAGGTTATTAACCAATATTCAACCTTACTATCTGTAGATTGTGTCAACATCTTCAAAATTGACAATCAACTACTCAAAATCAATCTGTCAGTTGAAAGTCAACAGGGTCATGTCGACTATCTGTTGATAATCTGTTGAGAGTCAAGATGTCAACTAAAGGTTACATTAACCATTAGTTGATGATCAACAGATAAGCAACTAAAGTTTTGTTGACTATTACATTAAGCATTAGTTGATGATCAACAGATAAGCAACTTTAGAGTTTAGTTGACTATCTGTTGATCGTCAACTAATCTAGAGTTGACTATCAGCATACTTTTAGTAGGCATTCTCCACTAAGCGTTTGTAGGCATGTGTTAGGACTATCCAATTAAAGTGAAAAACAGTTGAGAACAGTAGAAAGTCTATAACCTATCAACAGAACACATACATTCATCCACTAATTATATGCAACAGACATGGGAATAAAGCGAAATGTTTTGCACAACTGATCACGAACACTGGATAACTGAAGTCAATACCAGGCTATAAAGCACAGTAAAACAAACACTATATGCAGCATATCAGAGAAAGAAAGCTTTTTTATTTTAAGAATATACTACAAATATACTAAAAACACTGAACAGTTGTGAAATGGTCAAAAATAAAGTTTGAAACACATTATCTACCAGCTGGTAGTCAATACCAGGCAAACGAAAATAAATCACTGCACTGCAGATTTGAACAGTTTAATACTATAAATAAAATAAACAACGAAACTTGACCAACAGAAGAACATTAAATTATTGATCTACCCTGAGGCCAAGGTCAACCGTTAAAGGTATAATATGTAGGAATTTCCTAAAAAACAATGTATAGATATATATTATTATATATATGATCCACTAAAAGTGTGTGATGGTGTCTGTATATACAGAGACCCTGCCCTCTGCCTGTATTTTCTCTTCTCCTTTTATTTTGCTGTGTTCAGGATGTTTATGGGCGTCAGCAAAGAGCCTTTGGGTCCAATGTGGGTCTAACCCCAGCCAATTACCAGGGTGTGCAGCTCGATCAGTTAACAACAATAATTAGGCTACAGAAAGGTCCTAAACTGATCTGTGGTTACCATCCCTTATGTCCTTGATAAGTCTTCCAAGTACACCATGTTTATATGTTCTTGTTAACCAGTAGGTCCACTCTATGAAGGAGAGCTGTTCATTTAAGGTTTTCTCAGAACAATTCCCCCGCATACGCAAAACTTCCCTCTTGTATGTCTGCCATGCTCTCTCAATATTTTGAGTATGTAGTCCTGTTTGTGGATCAACATAATTCTGGCTGTGGTTGACCCTGACATGCCTGTAGCCCTCCTGGGAAAGACTGGCATATGCTCTCCACTCATCACTCACAACAAGACTTTGAGGCTTGATATGCTTCTTGATGATGGGAACAAGGGTCTCCTTGTTTCTTCTCTTTACAAGGCGAAGAATGGGACGTCTGCTTGCAGCTTTGATCTCGAGTATACCAAACACCCACGATGTCTTTCTTTTCCAGGTGTTACCAAAGCATCCTCTTCCATACTACCAAAAAACAGTGTGAACATTATTACAAAATAATCTCTTGACTTTATGTTTAATCAATCTATTGTTAGTCAGGTGTAATTACCTTTTCATCTAAATCTGTTTTAAATTCCTTATAACACAGTAAACATGCTTACAAAATGATTTGCTGGAAAGGGATAATCTTCTCAAGGTCTGAGTTAAGGTTATCTTTTTTCTCCTCGACAGTTCATGAATTTGTGCTTTTATTTTTGTCACTATGACCACATTAGGAACCAGAAAATCTTGACTGAAATTGATTGAAAACAATTACCAAATCTTGTGACACTGCAATGCAATTCAATTTAGTCTTGACTCTGGCTTTGTGTGAATATTTAGTTATTTATTCATTATGTATGTAATTTTTGAGTTAGGAACACCTGTTCCTGTTTTATTTTACTAATGTATAAGATAAATACAGAAGCCTGATGCATTCACTTGAGAAAAAAAGGTTTTTCACAAGAACTTTTCCTGGAATTCGGAGATAATAATCTTGTTAATTAAGAAAAACAGAAAACGTTTATTTCTCATGTGTATGCATTACGCTTCCGTAAATAAACCCTCTTTAGGTTAAACAAATACAATAAAATGCCAATGAGTGCAAAGTGTTTCCCCTGCGTATGAATAAGTTACATATGTGTTGTTATCTTTGGGTTGGAAACCACCTCACACAAAAGCCCAAATAATTAACATCTTCCTTAACATAATCAATATGGCACTATTATTGGAGAGGATGCTTGGTGATAGGAAGGCACCATTTTCACCGGATGCTGGTTTTATTTAACATCAATAAACTGTTCTCAGAGCAGTTTTATGTGTTTTCCCTATGCTTTCACAAATGTACTGAAGTTTGGCTTCTTCATTTCCTGTAGATTGTAAATAGGACATCCTTGGCAGGGGAATGGGGAGGGTGGATCACCATTGTAAAATTACAGTGGCATGATGACATCATAATGAAACAGTTTTTTTATTAACTGATTGACAGCTTTGGGGAGAGTGATATTCATTTCGGCCATTTTTTTTTTATATCCTATCTATGACTCTCCCCTCCCACCCACTCTCTGTATCTATCCTAAATTATGATTCACATAATGATGTCAGCTTTTTCAGGTTATCGAAAATGTAACACATTTAGTCAAGTGTATTGCACATTTAAATTAAATTACCTTGCGTTTGTGGCAGAATTTGCTCTCATCAATGTGAACAAGGACATTAACTCCACCGACTTTCTGCTTATTTTTCTTTTGGTGCTTTCACAGGCTTTTTACACAGATTCTTCTGAGTTTCTTTGACATCATGGAAAGTGTTGCTGAGCTCTTTGCAATGCCATCTTGAAGCATGTCAATTTGCCGTAGATGCAAACCCTGTGCAAATCTATCAAGGATTAACACAAATAATTAAATAAGGACAGTGCTAAAACTGATGCTCATTGCAACAGAGTCACATCTGGTTGTATAGATAGAATCACCACCATACTCTTCTGTCAGAAGCCCAAACTTATGATTTATAAGAAATCCTAATGCTTGAAAGCAGAAAAAAATAATACTTAAGAGCAGAAAAACAAAATATGGTCAACTTACAACATGATGAAATTAGCAAGAGCCAAAACTAACGTCAGAGTTTTTTTGTTACTGTAACATATCTGGCCAATCAAGGCAGGTTATATACGGATATGCTTTTGCCATATTCTTTCAGATTGACCATAAATCCTTGCCACCATAAATTATGATAACAGCATGTGCTGTAGTGCAAATGTACTGCATATACTCAAATGCACTCTACACATAGGCTACTGTAATCTATCAAATACTGTAATAAGATAATACCTTTGCATTGCTTACCTATGGATGTACTTCATCCATGCGAATAAACTGCAGTGTGATTGTGAGAAAAGTGACTTTGTCCTTCAAATTGTATGATAAACTGAACATTTTCTATGTGTGTGTTACGCACACATACACACACTAAGTTGGATATATAATTAATTCAAATAACAGCAGCTTATGTAAAAACCATGCTGTTTATGCAAGTAAGCCTAGTTCATGTCAGTGTCATTATCTATACTATACGCTGAAATAAATATGTTGTAACATTAGCTAGCTGGCTACTTGTCTAAATTGTATCTTGCCTCCATGCACTGTAAAAACAGTTTAACAAAACTCAATTTTTAATGTAATTGACTTGCCCTAAATTATTTTTTTTTCAATGTGCGTTTAAATAAGTAACACTTAAGCAACAATGAGAACATGTTTTAAGAACTCATTAATTGTAAATTAATATCACATTTTCTGAACTTTCTTATAAACACGTTTTGGAAAACTTCATGAAAATGCTTTTGTCAACGCCACGGTCATGACACGCCCTCAAACGAGAATCCCGCGGTGTGAGACTTCCTGTTCCTCTTTGCAGCGATTCTTCAGCAGTTGGACACGTGTTTGCGTTGGATTCTCTTCAAATAATCGTAAAACAAGTAAGCATACCACCTGAGTTATGAATTACTGCTTTTTAACTAGCAAGTGTTATTTACTTTTCTTGTATTCACTGTTTTGAACGGAACATCTACATTCCAGCGCCATTACTGCTGTTAAAGTTAGACTCAGCCCTGTCGTGCTCATGTAGTCTATTTTTCGCGCAAATGGTGTTGGGCAAAGTTTGCATCAAGTGCCTACCGACACAATTCTGTGGTTAAGTTAAGAGCATGTATTAAGAATCAACTCCGCAAACTGTTCCCCTGTGCCGCTCTAAGCATTGGCCGGGCACCGTGATGCGGCCGCGGGGCTCAGAGGCTCTCCTGACGTGCATGTTGTGCGGTAAAATACCTCCGCTAAAGCTATTCCCTACTACTTTATAACCCAGTGGTTATGTAAGAGTAAGTCATTAACGCACCTATTTGATATTAATTCCTTTTGTATGTATTTCGCGGTTTGTTTTACTGTGAGCAATGAATTATCTTTCTACAATCATAGATGTGTACCCAATTTAAACTCAGTCTGCAGTTACAGCATCGAGTTGTTATTATTATACAATATGAAGTACAAACTATATTTTTCATGCTTATGCAACGCTAGATGCACATCCATGTTTGAATCTGCAGGAGAGTTAACGTTAGCTCTCTTCAGTTAAGGTGCCTTCAGGCGCAATTCAGTAAAATTGGGTATTGGGCAAAGATGGATTTATAACGTCAGCAAGATGTGTTCAATGTAGTCCATCAATAAGTACAGTTGTATTAAGGAGATGTTTTACTACAACGTAAAATAGATATTAGACAGTATGCAAACGAGATAAAGGAGTGTATATATTGAAGTAATTAGGATCCACTGTGTAGAGAATCATCGAATTGTACTGGTATTTACCAATACCATCCTTAATAAATGCCATCCTTATAAATGTATATAAATACAATACCGTTTTAAATGATACTTATATTTTAATTATGTTTGATTCCATTAATTGAATTAAATATGTTTTAATGAATTCTACTGAAATTATGGTTACATTTTCATCATGTAACTATTTTGTTCTTTTATTTGCCTCCCCAGAAAACAGTCACACCTCCTCTTGAAGACATTTTGCCTCCTGCTATCGACTTCAGGTTCACATTAGGTGAGCCCTTGAGTGTGTCAGACTAAAGTTGTTGTTTCACAGGTTAATTCAAGACGTGTTATGTTTACATACTAATATAATGAGCATCAGGTAAACGTACCCATTTCTATTTTTTGAATCACAGATGGGATGGAGATGTAAACTATGCAGCACTAGTGTCACCACTCAAAGTGATATTTTAAAACATTATCGACTCCATCATGGAACCTTTGGACAGAAACGTGTCTTGCCCTGCATTCATGTAGACTGGCCTGCGCTCTCACTTATCAAGATAAAAGTTGAAATAATCATCTGTTATTTATTCTAGGACCCATGTGCCACTTTATATAAATCTCTGAGCATGAGGTGGGGTTAAAAATAAGTAGTTGGACATTTTATGAACTATATCAATATCATGACTATGTGGTTCATTTTCTTGCAAACCAGCCTTTTTTTTGATGGCTTAAACCCCTTGTAATGCATGTGAATAGCACCTCTGTTACCATCTGTTAACAGCTAATGTAAACTGTCTCGTTATGATTTCCAGACGGATGTGATTTTTGTTGTTGAGGAAAAAACATGGTGTGTCCTGATTTTCTACTCAATTTAGTGTTTTGTTTGTATATACAGGGAACAGCAGTAGTGGGGCTGATATGTGAAAAAAACGAAATGTTGAAAATCCCTATCTTGGGTTTCTAAATGACCTGTGGCGCTGAAATTTGGTACACAAGGGTATGTTGACATGCTGAGTTCAATAAGGCAATAATTTAAAATGTCTGACAAACGGTATGGCCGCCATTTTAAATTACAATATGGCCGCCAAGACAAACATCAATGTTTTCATTGCTTTAATAGCACAGTGTACGGTAATCAGTGGCGCCAGCAGGGGATTTGTCAAGGGGAACTTTGTCACTCAGAAGTCATCACACAAGTTCTCTGCTATGGCACACGATCAGATACACGAACAGCAGAACGCTATAGTGAAAGGTGATGGTGGAGTCATTGGAATTACTGAGAATGAAGGGGCTCTTCGCCGGTGGATGGTAGCTGGTGCAGAAATAGCCAGAATCCTGAATGAGTTTGAGGACCAGTTTCAAAGACAGAGGCAAACTGATGTCCGCCACCACGAACAATTGCCTAGTGTCCAGAAATCCTTTGCATCAGATCTCAATAATGCAATCAGTTCATTTGAAAAACTTGGAAACCCGTTTGCGGAAGACAGTAATGACTTGTATGTGCTTGACACAAAGGTCATCATGCCTGATGAAGTGATAGCCACAGTGCGATCCATGGAGGGGACTGGCAAAACACAATTTGACGGATTTGTGGGGCAGCGAATCAAGGATACTTCTGTCAATTTCTATGATAGCATTTCAAAGAACAATCTGCCACTGTTCAAATCGAAGCCCAAGAAAACACCTGGAAAGTCTGAGGCGAAGATTACACGTATGAAAAGTAATGTGGAGCTCTTCTCACGAATGTACATTTCTTGCCAAACTAGAGATGGTGATCTTAACAAATGTTTTGAACATGAGTGTCATGGGTGGCCACCTGCATTGGCTGAAGGTATCAATACAATGCGCCCACCAACCGGCAAGGCTGATCTTTTGCCCTGTTTGGAAGCTTTAGCACAACGTCCTCATGATGCGCCCAAAGGAGAAGTTCGTATTTTCGATGGGGCTGCCTTAGTCCATCATTTGGAGCCTAAGAAGTGCAACAGTGTGATCAGGACATTTGGTGACTATGCACAGAAACAGGTCCTTCCGTACATTGCCCGAAAGTTAAATGAGGGGACTGTGATGCGTGTTGATGTGGTGTGGGACACCTACAGAACGGACAGTCTCAAAGAAGGCACCAGGCTTGGTCGTGGCACTGGCATACCACTCCATGTGACTGAACAGACATCCATGCCACGAAACTGGAGCAGCTTCCTTCGTGTAGATTCCAACAAAAAGACATTATTCAGTTTCCTTGCTGATGCCCTGCAAACGATGGCTATTCCAGAGGGAAAAACACTTCTTACAACCTTTGAAGAAGAGGTTAAATCAAAGCCCCCTTCTGATGTTTCTCAAATTCAACCATGTACGCATGAAGAGGCTGATTCACGAATGATGCTACATGCTTGGCATGCATATCAGCAGGGTACAGAAGTATCGTCATTCATGCAACAGACACAGATGTGGTTGTGTTGGCTATCGCAATGGCAAGCATTATGGACGGTTGTGCAATGTGGTTGGCATTTGGACATGGAAACTATTTCAGGCACATTGCTGCTCACACTATTGCGACTCACATTGGCCCTGAACGCTCATGGGGGCTTCTATTCCTGCATACTGTTTCCGGATGCGATACTGTTTCTGCCATATGTGGGATTGGCAAAAAGACTGTGTGGAGCATATGGAATTCCATGCCAAACTTGGGGGAGGTCTTCAATCATCTCTCACATGCACCAGCGGAAGTAACAGATGATGACATGGACAACATAGAGAGGTTCTTCGTTGTTCTGTACAGTAGAACTTCCCCTCTGAAGAAAGTGAACGAAGCACGCAAGCAGCTGTTTGCTCAGGGAAATCGGCAATCGGAAAATATTCCACCGACAAAAGAGGCACTGCATCAACATGTGAAGAGGGTCTTTCAGGCCGGTCACATCTGGGGACAGTCCCAAATTGCTAACCCAGAGCTGCCTTCACCTGCAGATTGGGGATGGGCTAAAAATGCAGATGATGTCTGGCATCCATTTTGGACAGTAATGCCAGAGGCGTCAAAAGGGTGCCGAGAGCTGATCAAGTGCAAGTGTAAAAAACGGTGTGCTGGAAATTGCAAATGTTCCGCTGCTAATCTACCATGCACAGAACTATGTTCCTGCTCTGGACAATGCTTCCAAGATGAGCAGTAGGAGAAGTAAAACGGATGGAAAAAAGCTTGCAGCATGTTACGGCTGCCAACTGGTACGAAATATACTTTGAAATGAGCTCTTTTGAACTATTGAACAGTTGAACTCAGCATAATAAAATGTACTTGTGTTTCAAATTCCAGTGCCTTATGTCATTTACTTGTGACTTGTTATATGATTCGTCAACTAGGGATCCATTGAATTGGTATTGCTTTTGCAAAGAACCCGGGATTTTCAACATCTGGTCTTGGCGGCCATATTGGAATTCAAAATGGCGGCCATACCATTTGTTAGACATTTCAAATTATTGCCTTATTGAACTCAGCATGTCAACATACCCTTGTGTACACAATTTGAGCACCACAGGTCATTTAGAACCCAAGATAGGGATTTTCAACATTTCGTCTTGGCGGCCATATTGCAATTCAAAATGGCGGCCATAAGGTTTGTCAGACATTTCAAATTTTTCCATTATTGAATTCATTATCTCAAAATGCACCTGTGTACCAAATTTCAGGGCCATAGTTCACTTGGAACCCAAGATAGTAATGTTCAATGTTTCGATATGGCGGCCATATTGGAATTCAAAATGGCGGCCGGTCCATTGGTCAGACCTCTTGGATCCGCCGATTTTTGAACTCAGCATGTCAAAATACCCCTGTATGCAAAATTTCAAACTTTCTGCCGGATGTGAACATCTCGAGCAATTTTTGTTACATATCAGCCCCACTACAGAGGTTTAAGTGCAACAGGCTCGTGATGCACAGCATGAAGTTATACGTTGCCCACGAGCCAGATGCAGTTGGAATAACCATCAAGTAATAACCATGTGTCTCCATTTATGTTAATGTGTTGTGCTTTTAAACAAACTTGAAATAATCACATTTTAATAAAATGTATTAACATATTCTTAAAATAAAAAAAGCTTTCTTTCTCTGATATGCTGCATATAGTGTTTGTTTTACTGTGCTTTATAGCCTGGTATTGATTTCAGTTATCCAGTGTTCGTGATCAGTTGTGCAAAACATTCGCTTTATTCCCATGTCTGTTGCATATAATTAGTGGATGAATGTATGTGTTCTGTTGATAGGTTATAGACTTTCTACTGTTCTCAACTGTTTTTCACTTTAATTGGATAGTCCTAACACATGCCTACAAACGCTTAGTGGAGAATGCCTACTAAAAGTATGCTGATAGTCAACTCTAGATTAGTTGACGATCAACAGATAGTCAACTAAACTTTAGTTGCTTATCTGTTGATCATCAACTAATGCTTAATGTAATAGTCAACTAAACTTTAGTTGCTTATCTGTTGATCATCAACTAATGCTTAATGTAATAGTCAACTAAACTTTAGTTGCTTATCTGTTGATCATCAACTAATGGTTAATGTAATCTTTAGTTGACATCTTGACTCTCAACAGATTATCAACAGATAGTCGACATGACCCTGTTGACTTTCAACTGACAGATTGATTTTGAGTAGTTGATTGTCAATTTTGAAGATGTTGACACAATCTACTGATAGTAAGGTTGAATATTGGTTAATAACCTTTTGCAGAAAACATGTTGACAGTCAACAGACACTTTTTGTAAAATCTATAGATCAACACTTTAGATGTACCTTATATTCTACTGGCAGTTAGTTACATGCATGTTACTTGTCTGTTGAAACAGTGTTGTTGAATGTCAACTGATGACTTATAGAGTGTCAACTATGGACTATCAAAATAAAGTGTTACCGAAAAATGATATGATAAATTATTTTTTCAAACTCACACTCAATGGCCTTGGCTCATTTTCTGTGAAGAACATATATCAGAACACATTTTCAATGACCACACACTGTACCCCCCGCCTACACATTTACATTACATACAGGGTTCGGTTCGGTTGTATGTGTGAGACTTTTGTGTTTCTGCCCCTGCCATTCCCGCACAAGGTTGCAACATTGTTGATAAATTCAAGCACCGACACCTGTCTGCTCTCACATTCCCGCATTATGTTTTGCGGGAACCAATCTTTATTTTTTTCACACTCTATCCAAGCTGCAAATTTGGGGCAAGACACAATAAATAAAGCTTCACCAGTTTGGGTCCTTATCACAACTGATCAAGATGGCCAAAAGATTCTCTGCTCAGAGGGCCTTGCAAATTATTCTGGAAGAGAGAGAACCTTTTGATGATGATGTAGAGCAGGGGTGCCCAACCTTTTTTGAACCGAGAGCTACTTTTAAAGTTGCCAGTCTGCCGAGATCTACCAGTCCAAATAGAGAGGCGTAGCCATTACTCACAGCCTACTACCAGGTAAATACACACTTCTACTTGTATAAAACTGACCTTTGTACGATTAATACTTCATAAAATACTGCAGATCCTTTATCTTACCTCTTTCTAATCTACACACATACAAGTATTTACCTGAAGTTACACAACAGTGTTGTTGATACAGAGTTGGAGTTTATTCACACGTCACATACTACAGTGGGTAATGTTTTCAAGAAACATTGAACAGTGCTGCCACATATGACACAGGAAGAAAAGAAAAGACACTGAACCCTTTCTTTGCCATTATATAAAAATAGGGTTGCTACAAAAGTATAAATTAGGCTTCCTAATAAGACAACTCAGATCTGAAGCTACACAGGAATCTGCTGCCAAAGTGCAATAAAAAAGACTAAATTAATAGAATCAAACCCTTTTTTTTTTTTGCATATTAGTAGAGTATAAAAAGAAATGCCTTTAAAATAGGATGCAAGCAACACTAGTTTCTTAACCTGAATTGATAATAGACTATAATCAATTTAAACAGAACAGATTCTTATACCATTTTGTACAATAATTATAATGAATAAGTTCAAACAAACAAAAACCTACAGCTGATTAATAACGGCATCTAACTTGAGTTTTTATTATATCAAAAACCTGTTGAAATGCTAGTTATTTTTACTGTCCCCAAAAAGCGCGTCGGCAGCCTCCAGGAATGCTTGTTTCACAACTTCGCAGTCTTTGAAAGACTTCATGTGTTTCGCAAGAACGTGACTGACACGATAAGATGCTATGGGAGCAGCCTTGCTCTTGTTGTTGGGCCTGGTGGAAATGGACTGCTGTGCATTTAGCTGTCCTTTCAGGTCCCTCACCTTTTGGGAGCGTAGGGCAGAATTAGGAGGGAATTCCGTCTCGTAGCGTTTGTGCACTGTTTTGAAATGCCGCTCCTAAATTACCCTTCTTCGATAAAGCCACGCTCGCATTGCAGATGAGACAGATGGACTTTGAATTGGAATAGATACAAAAATAATCATCCTCCCACTCGGAGTGAAAATTATATATTTTGGGCTTTTATGCTTCTGCCATAATTGTGGTCTTGTGTGTGTGCGGACTGTCACTCCTGTTGCCACGGACAACGTCAGCAAACTAGTGCCCACTGCCCACCAGCCACGCCCGACACATGGGATCACGCCAATCACAAAGCTTTGATGCGTTCAAGTGCATTATTCTGGCACAGGAAGATTATGTTATAGGACATTAACGATAAAACAGAATATTGTTGTTCTATTTTTAGACACATCTCGCGATCGACCGGTCGATCGCGATCGACTGGTTGGGCACCCCTGATGTAGAGGAAGAGGAAGAGGTTTCAGAATGTGAGGATCACATTTCTGAGAATTCTGAGTCTGACAGCAACTTTGAAGAAGAGGATGAGATTGAGCATCAGCTAGTTACAAAAAAAAGACGAGCCACAGGACCAGCCGGTCAGCGGGCAAAAAAAACGAGTAGCACTTTAATTCATTAATGTGATCTAACAAATGTAAAAGGGCAAATATTAACCATATATGCTGTTTATATTGCTTGTAATTGAGATGAAGTAAACATCTGTTGAGTATTTTAACATAAAATAGTTTGATTGTATTGAATTGAAGCCCAAAAAGGCAGCAGGTCCACCAGACCCACGAACACTGGCTGAGTAACAAAAATATGAACACCACAAAAGGGTTAAGGTTAACCTGGTATTTTTACTCCACTACATTTATTTTAGTTACTTTACAGATTTGGATTAATGATGTGAAATATAAACAACCTTTAAATCAGAATTTAGTTACACCTGAGTAAAATTCAGTGAAGGTGATTGTCAAGTGCAAACAATCAGGCGAGATATTTGATAGTGGGTGCATAATTTCATTACTCGTTATTCTCTAATCGTTCATTAAAAACTGTATATAATGGCTATTTTGCACATCCCTTTCAAGATTTCAAGATTTTCAAAGGTTTATTGACATATCATATACACAACTACGGTGTAGTTATGCAATGAATGAACTTTGGTCGCAGGTTCCTCAACAGTGCATTACAAGACATCTATCAATATGTGTGTACCTCCACCATTAAACTGTCATATTCTACACATTTCTTATTCTATCTACATACATCTTATAAGAGTATAATAAATATGTATAATATCGGTTAAAATAAGTGCTTCAACATAGTTAACATTGCAGGAAAGTTGATTGTCAAGTCCCAAAACAAATCATGCAATATATTAGACTTTAAGTACTTTGTCAGGCTTAATATTTATCTCTAGATACCCCCAAAGCTTTTTGTTTACATGTATTTAAAAGAAGACCTTAACCTAAAGTATTATTTCATGTTTTAATAAAGCCTAATTAGTTTGTCTGTTTTGCACATCCTCCTATTAATATCTTTGTACATCCGGCGCTAAATTGTTTTATTGTAGAGATCATTTACAGTATCTTCTTGATATTTTCTATTCTATATTTCTATCATTGACCTTCTACTTTCCCCCTATTTTGTATGTACTCTTAATATTTAAATGTTTTCATCAAATATAACACATTCAACAAAACATGCAGCAGACCTTAGGCAAGGCAAGTTTATTTATATAGCACCTTTCAACATAAGGCAATTCAAAGTGCTTTGAAAAAAATGAAAGACATTAAGAAAAAGGCATTTAAAAACAGTAATTCAAAAGCAACACAATCTACCTGCATTGCAATTTCTCTAAACGTGTAATAACGTGGTTTAACCAGTAGGTGGTTTGGTTTAAAAAGCTGTCAAGTTTACAGTGTTAACACAATAAAATATACTGCTGTTTCCGGTTTAGTTTACGACGGATATATTTTGTTATCCACAGACGACCACTCATATATTGTTTTGATATTTGTAACACAAAAGCGATTGAAAAAACCCACAGCAACACAGACAAGATGGTCTTAACATGAACCAGTAGTCTAGTTAATACAAAATAATAATATCAAACAAAATATCACTATTAACTTTATTGTGAAATTAAAACAGAATGGTAAAAGAATAGTTTCTGGTCTATTCTGAGGCCCAATCTCTGTAGATAAATAAAGAACTACGACAGATGTGTAATATTGAATGCAGCCGAACCATTTATTACAATGCATTCATGTGATGACTTTCAAAGAGTAAAGCCAGCACTGCTGAATAAAGTATGATTTTATCTTTTAGAAAACGTTTTTTTCATATGGAATACAGTCGGAGGTCAACCAATCACAGAGCTTGAGGACTAATCATGGGGTTTGTCGAGCAAAGCGCATGGTGTAGTCTCAAACGATTGCTGAGGATTATGGGTAGTGTAGTGTCTTCGGCCATCCTAAACTCCGATACAACTATTTGTTTCTCAGAGTTGAAGGGAAAAACACAAAACCATTTTACACAATTTAAACCAATCAATGTTGTGTAATTAACAAGGATAATCTGGTGTTTTTGAGTTGATGAGTAGTGCAGATATCACTGTAAAATCAATCGACAGCAAGGAGAATACTTACTTCCGGGTGTAAAATCCTCCGTTATCCAATGGGAATGGACGCTCACATTGCCTTTAACTGCCCCCGACATGGACGGATGCGGTGCTTCCCTGAGCGTCAAATACCGCCACCGATGGGAATACATTGCAATCAGCTGAAAGCTCTTTGCGTCCGTTGATGAAGCTGAAGGAGACTCGGTGCGTCACAACTGTACGCCATAGGACCCTGACCAAGCGTCGCTCCTGGACTATCAGGGAGTGAGACTGTGTTGGGTATATGGTATAATGCAAGGCAAGTTTATTTATATAGCACCTTTCAACACAAGGCAATTCAAAGTGCAAAAATGAAAGACATTAACCCTCCTGTTGTCTTCGGGTCAAATCAGACCGATTTACTACTTTCATCAATCATAACTTTTTTGTTTTACATTCGATTGCATTAAGGCTTTATGATATCCTTCACAGTAGACATTTGAACATATACAATTGCTGATCACCACTTTCATTGAATTTTGGATGATTTAGTCAACTTTGTAACACCCATGGTGATCCCCCTCATGTGCCCAATCCCCCCATGTGAATCACACCTGGCACACACAAACACAGAACAATTTGACACATTTCCCACACTTATGTGCCCATCCCCCCACATGGATCACACCTGGCACATGCAATACATGTTCAGTGTCTATTCTTTGTATATTTACTGCAGTTTTTCATATATACCAGTAGTCTGATACAATAATTACAGTTTGAAAGGGTGTTAAATGAAATTGGGTGATGATTAATGGTTTTTGTGTTAATGTAATAGCAGTTAAAACAGGACCGGTCAAATTTGACCGCGAACACCAAAGTAAGGGGGGGAAAACGAAGAAAATAGGAGGGTTAAGAGCATTAAGAAACATATTATAAAATGGCATTTAAAAACACCAATTTAAAAGCAAAGATAATAAAACATGAATAACACAGGTACATGAATAAAAGTTACAGTGCAGTGTGAGATATGAATATATCAATTAAAGCAGCGGCAAAAAGAATAGTCTTCAGCCTGGATTTAAAAGTATTAAGAGTTGCAGCGGACATGCATGTTTCTGGGAGTTTGTACAGGATCTCTTAGTCTTAAACTTTTTGATGGATGGATATGTTGGTATGACTGAATTATGTGATACCCCATTTGATCTCAAGAGTTTTTTGTATATACAATGCCATGATGCAGACTTCATCTCCCTGTTTTAAGTAGTTATTTTACCTGCAAAGCATATTATTTTTGAAGGTTTGAGGCCTTGCTCTCTATAAAATATATTTCTGGAGGAAAATAAGTTGATTTCCACTGCATCTCATGTTTGCAATCTTGTATAAGAATCTAGTTAGATTCCAAAACACACTACAGCAGTGGGGTGAAGATGTTTGCAATTCACACCCTGGTCCGATCTGATCACTAATCAGCAATTGCAATTGCTATATGCAATATAGCAGCAATATGATTTTCTGCTATATGAAGGCTTTTCTAAATGTAAGAAGATTCATGTCAGTCACAAGATTCCCAGATGAAAATGTAACTGTTTTTCAAATTTCAGGATGGAAACATGCAAAAGGTTGCAGTGATGCTCCAGCCTTCTGAGGGTGGATTGACTTGTCTAAGAAACTCAATACAGTAAAGTATTTTAGTTTGCTGCTCAAGACGTACAGCTCACATTGTCCTGTGCCCAGTGGGTTTGACACATTTTTTCCAAAGGTTAACAGCACTGATGGAGAGCCGTATTGGATTCCAGCTTAACAGGAGTGCAATCTGGATTGCTATTTAAAAGATAATGGTGAGGCAAAAACCAATTAGCTTTGTGCTCTGTGGCTGTCCAGTGCCCACAGCTGTTGTCAGTGCAATTAAAGGGTCACTCCTACTACCAGGTACAAGCCTAAATCTCAACATTGGCCAAGCTCATTTTGCTGCAAAGCTAATTATGGGGATGATTAGAGATGGAAGACGTTTACCAAGAACTACTGCTATTTTGGTCCAAACTACAAAACGTCAACAGTTATTGTATTGAATGCAATGCCATGTGTTACAAATATAGACCGTAAGGTTATTTATCACGACTTTGGTGATCGCTTAACTTTTCACAAGGTGAACATTTCAATTTTTCCAATATTTATTTTGTATATTTAACACTAGAACCGCCAACATTCCATTACCCCTAGAACCGCCAAGGGGGGTAGCACTAGCAAAGATATCATTTTTGAAACATTGAATTTGTTTATTTTTATTATTTCCATTTATATACTAAGTGGGACTTAACAAAAAAAACAATTAAAACTCAGTTAATGGGGTTCATTTTAAAATTGCTTTTGTTTATAATTATAAAAAGATCAAGAAAAAGTTCAGATTCCTTTTACAATAAATCAATAAATGGTGCGCAGGGGGGTAAAAATTACCCCCCTTGGTGGTTCTAGTGTTAAGACTAAATACATGAACAACTATTAACATTCTCACTCAGCTATACTTTGTGTTTGGTGCTGAATAGCAAATGCAAGCATTCTAGGATAGGGTTACACATCAAACAATGGAGACCATATTACACATTAAAAGTCTCCTATTATACAATTTTTAGGCATATTATAGGTCTCAGATATATAGAACATATATAAAAAAACATGTCTATGAAGTGTTTTGCTCAAAATACTAAACAGATCACCCATTCTAGCCATGCCTAATACCCCTCTATTTCAGCCCTGTTAGAAAAGTGCTGATTCTGGGTCCACAGCTTGAAAACATTTTACAAAAGAAAAAAATGAAGAAAAAAAGAGGGGGGGAGCTTATGCAGGAGAATTCTACCCAGATACTCAGCTAAATGCTGCCGTGATAAAATGGCAGATCATGTTCAAAACCACATCAAGGATTATTTCTGAAACAGTATGGTGCTCAAATGCTTTTACTCTCGTGGGTTTACCACAAGGTGAGTTCCTTTTTATATCTTGCTTCTTTAACCTGTTAAAGAAGCAGGATAGCTTTTCATTAAATGTTCACGAAACTGTGTCTCAGGGCTTCTTAACATTTAACAACCTATTAATGTGTCATACCCACTTAACGGGAAGAAACTCAGCTAACTGACGGTATGAACCATTTTTACCGAAACAAAACACAACTGTAATGCCAAGCGTCTGAATTAGCACTAAGCGAAAGAGTGCTAACGCACTTAGCACATAACTCACGGTAGCAATCTTTTATACTTCATCAGATCTGCACAAAGAAGATATCATATGAAAGCTCAGATTCCACAGATTCCAATGGTATAAGTATCATCACTGTGCGACCAAAACTCATGGCAGCGAAGGCAAGCAAAGACAACACACAACTTCACTTTACGGTGCCAAAACGGCAAATACCTCTTACCTTTGCTGTTTTCTGATCAAAAGTTGTGTTCAAGGGCATTAAAACGCATATAAACGCTGCTGAAGGTTAATCCAATGTCTCTGTTTCACTTTGAAATGATTACTGATAATCCATCATAACATTTATGGCATTAAACTGAGTTTTCATATAGAGTGTATGAGAGCTTCCGGTTTTGGGCATGCTGGCTGCGCATCACTCTCATTCACCAATGGTAATGTTTAGATGGATTTAGGAACTTCCCCTCGATTCTATTGGCTCTAATGGTTCAAAAGTGGTGTCAATCATCAAAATCGACCGATGGGTTCCAGAGATATGGCAAATACACCCAAATGACCCCAGAGGTGGGTTTCTTTTTCTAAACCTCTCTAAAAAGATCACATTTAACTTGTTTTGCATCAATCTTGATACAGGGTACTTATTATATGTTATAGTTTGAATTCCTAAAGCTTTCTGTCTACTATCCCATCATTCAAGGGTTTTCACTATAAGTAATGGGGTTTTTTTTGGACGGAAACTATCATTTAAATTGTTTTACTATGTTCAACCTTAATTTACTTTAAAGTAAAAACATCTATATTGATTCTGACTTTTCTACATCCAACTCACAGCTGTATCATTGCTTTGAGAAAAAGATTATTAATTTACCCTTTTTAGAAGTGAAAATATAGTCATTTGTTCTGGGAATGTCATTTTCGAGCCTGAGACTTGAAAAACAGGCTTGGGGCTTAACAGGTTAAACATACTTTCTCCAGTACAGCGTTAGCTCTGAGTTTTAGCGATGCTTGCTAATGTAAACACAGACTATATTACTTCCAAAACACGTTGTGCATTGTTTCTGATATCAACGTTTCTGATAGGGCTGTGGGCGTAAAGCCAGCCCACATTTCCGATATTACGTCATATCGGCAGAAAATCTGGATCAGCTCCGTTGTACCCCGTTTTTAGAGATTTGCGCACGGAGGAAAAGAGAGAGGGTTTTGTTTTCTGACACTTTGTGAGTTCCCTTACACACCGGGGACAGATACTTATGTATAAAAGACATCAAAAGGTGCATTTTGCATGATAGGACACCTTTAAAACATCACGTTAGCATTGTCATCGGGTAGCATGTGAATGTATTGACTTGAGCAATTGTCTCTAGCATAGCTGTATACTCTTAAGGCCAATGAATATAAAGTGTTTTTTCGCCAACAGATACACTTACATTGTATGAAAGATTTAGAATTGAATGTAAAACAGTAGTGTAAACCCTCTTTCTGATTTAGGTTCTGTAGTTATTGGCTGTAGCTGTTATGACACAGATTTAACAATAAATACATGTGTAAAATATTAATACATAAATATGCAAAACAATGCTGTTTTCTTTCTGTATAATCCTTATGCAGACCAAATGAAAATGTGTTATTCAGCACAGTTCTCGGATCAGTCTGCCTGATGTAGACAGTTTGACCAGCCGCTGACCTTTCAGCATCTCAGGAGCTACAGCTGGCAGACAGACAGCAGGTTATGTTAACACAGACTGCCTGAAAGAGGTGAAATATCTTACTTTTAACGTAGATTTCTAATAAGACCAAAATCCCAAGAATGATTACTTGCTTTTTGTAGAAACTAGAAAATATGTCCAATTCCAACATCAATTGGCGAAAACACAACACATGTTGTGGTGATTATAATGATTATTCACTGACTAGTTTTAATGAAAATCTTAACAAGTAACTTAAAAGAAAAGACAGATTGAAAGACCACACTTTAGGAACACCTAATGCATTTGTTCAGCTTCAATTTGATTCAGATGTGTTTATCCATGGCCCCCCAGTGGTGTTTAAGACTGACAACCACCAACATAGAAGTGAGCTAATTCAAACTGAACCCAGTTAAACCTACTTACAGACCTGACAGACAGAAGGCAAAGTGAATTTCCTACAGAAAGACATTCTCCTGGACAGTTCATCATTGACCACTAGACAGCTTAATTAAATGAATCAGAATAAGATCTCACAAATCTTTACTGCTCTTAGAAACGTCTTGTTTATTGGTGTGATTGTAACAGGAAATAAAGCTCTTCCAGGTCATTACAAAGGATATGATTATAGCTGAGTGTATGCTCAGCTCATATATTGCCACAGCCTAATTATATTATTTCTGTCTTTTTGTACGTGGAATAAGAAACTGATGATTTAGTATTTCTTTCTAAAAAATCTCACTGCAATCATTCCCATTAAAAGGCACAGTCCCATCTCAAATTTTCTGGCTCTTTCTTTTATTTAAAGCTCATCCACCTCCACACCAGTGGCGGCACCAGAGATTTTCTTTTGGGGGTGCTGTGGGGTATCTTGACGTTTAATAGAGGGTGCTCAAACATTTAGGGTTTCCCATTAATGTACCGGGCGCTACAGTTGAATTTTTTACTGCAACACTCCCCACACTCCCCACACACACAGTACACCCGCGACTGTTACAATGAAGGCTCGATAATCAGCTCACGGCATATAGGTGTAAGCAGGGGTAAAGTGTTATTTTTTTTAAGTGGGGGGTGGACCTAACATCCTCTATGGGGGTCCCCCGGGAAGATTTTCTTTTTAATATTGAATTTAAATGCATCAATCTGGCGCACTTTGAGAGCAAAATTAAGAGATCTATGGGTACCTCTCAACACCCATATGAAACAGAACTGTAAACCGATTTTCTATTTCTTTAGGGATATTTTACAAATCACTCCCCTTTTAAATAGTATTCTTGTTATACTGTCATATAGTATTTCATACCCGTTTTTCATTTATGCTCTTGTTTTTTTATACCTATAATGATCATATAAACGTGTGCCTCGGAAATACTTATTTACATTAATCGTGACCAAACCGTTTGAGACCCACTGAGATAACTTAGACTAAAGTTAACTATCTAAACACTGAGAGTCCTTTACTTCACCTGAGCTGAGGTTATCTGAGACTCTCAGTCTGACAGGAGAGAGCTCTCCCTCCACCTTGTTGTTGAAAAAGCTCCTTATATCCGTTAGCGTAGCTCCCTAGCACCAGATGCTAACCACAACGATCTCCGGTACCGGTGCGCGCTCTCTCTCTCGCTTGCTTGTGCACGCACACAAAATGGCTCATGCCACACACACACAGAGCAGAGCTTGAATGAAACACAGAGACCCAGAAGTACTTGTACTGTACTGTAGCATATTATTTTCGAACCAATCATTTTTCAAATTATGAATTTCACACATAAAAAAAAAATACATACATTTCTTGGGGGTGCTTAGGAGGTGCTACGGCTATCCTAGGGGGAGCTTCAGCACGCCCTAGCGCCCACCTGGCGCCGCCTATGCTCCACACACAAACCAACATAAACACACTCAAACAAAGGTACGTACACAAGATCTATTATTGTAGTTATTGTCACGTTTATGCTTTTTTAAATAGACATTTAAACCTATGACGTATATTGTAATTTGCGCTAAATATACCCTGAAACCTGTTTGTTAAATACTTTCATTCCCTTTTACCTTCACAAAACCCACACACCAAACCCCCTTTGCCATTTAACAAGTCTGACAAGTACAATTAAAAGCCTGTGAGTTTATGTCTGATGTCTTTTTTGCATTCATTCCACATTTTTTGATATCTTTCCTTTGCAGAGTTACACACACCGCCACACGCAAGGACCAGCTGGTCATTAACAGTAGCAGAACCGTCCATAATGATTTCACCTGTCATGTCTGATCCTGCTGCGAAAAAGCTGTGTACAGCAGAGTACAATGGCCACCGGGAGTTTCAAGTCAGCTCTGAAAAATGGCCAAGGCTGGCAGTGGATCAGCAGACTTGGGGGCTGTTTGACTTATCACTCCAGCAGCAGACAGTGTTACAGCCACTGGGTTTGACTGCAGGGTCTTGTTCCCCCTCAGTCTTCTTAGCTCATGCTGTATTCCTAGCCTGTCAGCCTGTTTCTCTTTCTCCTTATCACAAGGAATTCTAAACCAAAGTCAAAGATGCTTGATAGGCACAGCTCTTCATAAATTAACAATACTGCCAAACGTTGATAACTTTTAGTAACTGTGCCCAGGGGAGGATGACTGAACATTCTGTTTTACACATCTGAGCTGCTCAAGTATAACCATTTTTCAGGGAAGTAATTTTACTGCAACCAGAACTGAACCTGACAAGACCCAATCCTGCCAGAAATGCCTGTTTGTTTTAGTTTTATTTTCTATTACCTTGGATCAAACTCATGATTATATTTTATGGCTATGCACTGCAAGTTATTTTAATTTAGGTGTGGATGTTTTTGTTAAACAGCTCGTATCACTGTTTTAACACTTATGGCTGCAGGTCGTGTTTTACTTTATTATATGGTCCGGGAAATCATGTTGCTTTGTGTGTCATTGTGTGTGAACTTGTTTTTATTACATTGTGGGGACACAATATTTACATTGTCACATCATTGGGACCCACTTTTGGGGACACAAAAGAGAAGGTTAGGCTTGATTTTTGCAATAGCGTGATATTTGGAAAATACAATTGGTTTGTTTATTTTTATGAGAAGATCACCATCATGTAATGTCTGCTGTTAAAGCTAGCCCTCACCCAGCGAAGGGTTAGCCTTGATCAGCTGGAATTTAGAAATACGCCTGAAATTATAACCAAGCCTATATTTCTCCAGCTCTTCATAACTTGAAAATGATAAATACTATGTATAAGCTCAGCAGGGCTTTCTCTCTACTGCTGTATAAATATTTAATATTTTTAGAAAGCTTCTTCCATAATGTAGCAAAATGGATTGTCCTGCATGTGAGTATGTCTCTAACTTTACAAAACTTTCTCTGCACTTATTAACCATGTTAATAAAGGTGGAAGAGCAAGTCAGTGTTTTTCTTTCTTACATTTGTGGGATTGTGCAACTCGTAACAAAAGTATTTGATCCTCTGCCAACTTTGGCCAGCTAACTCACTTGGACAAAGTTAAAACAACCTTTCTAAAAGGAGAATTCCACATTGACAAAGAGAGAGTCATACAAAAGTTCATCATTGCCAGTAGTAGCTGAAGAAAAATGCAAAATGTCCTCTATCTCACATGCACAAAAAACATTTATTTTCTATTCTGCAAATGTTTGCACCTCTGTGTATTTCTGCAATATTTTCAATCTATTTCTATGTCCTTTTGCTCTTTCTATTTTACCGTCTCCATCTTTGTCACTCTCGATCTGTATCACTCTGTTGCTGATGTGATTTTTTACGACAATACTTGTCTGGCTTTTTCTTATGCTCAAACAACAAAAAGATGCCAGACATCTTTACATGCTGGCTATTCGGGGAATGCCAGATGCTTTTTCATCATTGTTGTTCTTATTGTAAAAGAAGAAGACAAACCGGATTTTGTAAAACATGTGTTCAGTGAAGGAATAGCACATACTCTTCAGCGAGTGACTGAGACTGAACAACTTCTTTTACGTGTATCTTGTAGGAAATAATACATTGTTAAGGTATAATGTAGAAAAATATGTTCCATAATCCAAGAGACCGTTAAGTGCATTTCTAAAAGGCATCTTGTTTTTCTGCAGCTGGATCAGATATTGATGATTTGGATACAAACCTTTTTCCAAACATGTCAGCAAGTTTGTTAAAAGATAAACAAACTGTTGAAAAACACATAGTTTATAGGAATAAACTGACAATTACTTTTTAAACTGAGTTTATGAACCCTGTCTCCTTAAAAATTTGAAGGAAATATAGTTGCTTTGTTGATTATTTTCACTAGTCTAACATGTGTTTAGGTTTAACTTGCACTTTCATTATGTTTGCGTTAATTATCGTTCTTTGGGTCAAACACTATAAAATAGTACTCGTTGTGACTGCTGACTTTAAATAAATGTTTAACCAATACCAATTAAATGAAACTAGTTTCCATTGTCTCATCAGATTCTATTGTTTTTATTCTGCCCCCTTGTTGCCAAAAGTCAAATAATACAGCTTTAACATACTTTAAAATTGGCAAAGCCAGTTTTTATTTTGTCTAAAGATAGTGAAGGTGTGCATACAAACTTTGAACTTATGAAGGGAAATCAGCAATCAGCAGTTTCACAACTCATCATAATTGTTATAAAGATCCTGTTACATACATTAGTGAAGAAAATCAAGCGTGTCTTTAAACATTTTAACCATTCTGAAAATGTTGTTTTGATTTCACACTTTTTTCTCTCATTTATGTTGTTTACATTCATACTTACCTCCAGGTGGCCTTGGCCCTCAGATGTAGGCAGATGGTTCCTTTACAATTAACCTGTAATCATTTTGTTCAATCCTCTGAGCAGCTCTTTATTTACAGGGTCATGTGGAGGGAAGGGCGTGGGCCTATCCAAGCGTGCATTCGGGAAATGGCAGTCTAAACACCTGTATTAACATACTCATTTCACCCTTGAGCTATTTGGAGTGTCAACCCAGCTGACTTGCATGTGGCAGGAAACACATGTGAACACAGGAAAGAACTAACTCCAAACAAAAAGGTCATAATCAGGTTAGAAGCTTGATGTGAGGCTACTAACCACTGAGCCACCATGCCACCCATCAATAAGTCATAACCCCATTATTTTTGAGACAATCTAATCATTGCCATAAATAAATGAGTCTATTGGCGACAGGATTAGCAGCCTCTCCTGGCTTCTGCATTTTACATTGTGCGTGACCGGGTCACAACTGGCAGTAAATCCTCTGGCTTTCCTAATGCACACTGATTACTTTAGGGTTGTAAAAAAGCAAGCAGAGGACACTATTCATCCAACACAAATGGAGCTACAGCTTTTAGCGTTTCTGGCAAGAGTAGCCAGGGAAAGGTGGATAGAAAAGTTAACACCATTTTATCAATGTTGTTAAACCAATGACTTAAAAAAGGTATAGGTTAATAAAAGGTTAATAACTGACTGCCTTCACATTTTTGGTGTCATACAGTGCTGATTTTTTGTATCTGTACATTTTTATGAGGATGTAATTCATTTTGAATGCCCGGAAAACCAGTTCAATGATATATGCTAATTGCAACATTGATATAAAAGTTTATTAACAGGAAATAGCACTCACATTAAGTTTGTTTTGTTGAATCCAGACCCTTGTGATTTACAGGCCTTGGTCTCCTTTTGAGGCATATATATTATTTTTTATCTTTTTGTGATGGGATCAACCCTGTCCTTGTAATAGAATATGTCCCTGTAACTTAATCAACGTAATAAAAGTAATAATGTAAATCTAAGCCCCATCGTCTAACTGAACCATATAGCTTTGTTGTCTCAACATTTTTATAATTTATTAAAATGTACAACATTTTCAAAACTTGAACCTTAATGAAAAATGCATTTCCTTTGAAATTAATTGACGATGCCGTTGAGTTGTGCTTCCCAACTACATTTAGTAGGAGAGATGACTGCAATATCAGAAAGTACATTTCACTTTTCATTTCACTTTATGGCAATTTTTTACAAAAGCACAACTCTTTCATTATAAGTTAATTTAATATTAACAGTCATTCTTCATTCAACCCCCGCAAGTCAATATTTGGTAGAGTCACCTTTGACAGCAATTACAGCGTAGAGCCTGTGTGAATCAGCCTGTATCAGCTTTGCACATCTGGACGATTTTTTCCCCCATTCTTTCCTTGTCCTCTCTAGAAATGGATTCACTCCAGAGAAAGTCTGAGGCTGTCTGCTGTCGATAGCAAATCTAAAAGCCTCAATAAGGACATGGGAAGATTAAAAGCAAAGGGCTGTGACCATTGTGGTCCACGTGAGTGAGACAACCGAGTCCAAGGTCAAAGTAGAACAGATGAGAAGCCAGTCAGGGGCAGATCACCTCAGATACTAGTTGCACCTGTAGAGCTGAAGGTTGTCAGGATGAAAGCAGCACAGAGCAATGAAAGCATGAAGAATCATCAGGTCACTGCACAAAAGAGTGGTGTCAATCACACAAGGAAAATCGAGCCAGGTACTGTCATGCCATGTTCACTGGGTTTCTCTGATTTTTGCACATGAAAATTTAACGCAGCCAATGGTCAAACGTCCCAACTGATTCAGAAGTAATCCCGATATGCTTGAACATAAACAAATATAACACCAGATGTATATAAGAAATTCACATATGTAGGGCTTAAGGAATATACGATAGGCCAACTTATCAACAGCTAAACCTGTTGTTGTGTGAAGGATTTATAAGACATTGTTAAGTGCTTAAGTGCTAAATGAATAGTTTAGTACTTTAGATTGGGGTTCATCAGACTGAGAAGTCCCTCTGCATAGAGGATGGTGAGGGCGATGTGATTGAACACTTTAAGCACCACACACTGCAACTCTGTGCCAAACACCACATTCAGAGCTCTTACAATTCAACTCTTGTTTCAATTTAACAGATGCATTTAAACAAATATATATATATATATATATATATATGGATTTCACTAGGGGCACAAAACAAAAGTACTCCATACGGTACCTGTGATGTGCAAACCTGCTGATTCTGGAACAGTAGTTTTTTGTTAACCTTCATCCGTCACATAACTGCATCTCTTCCTTCCGTCTTTATGTTATCATTCTGTTTCTACCTGAGCTGAAACGTATATTTTGCTGTTCGCTACAGGCAGCTCAACTTCAAAGCAGCAGCGAGAAAACAACATTTTATCACCTGTTCTTCAGATTTTCACCTGTCAAAAAGAGTTAATTCAAATATCCAACCCAACCATATCCTACTGTTCATATGACAACATATATTTTTGATTATGTCCCTACAAAAACCCTGAAAGTTATGATAATAATGCAATAAACAGAAACTATTACATGTTTTAGTTTGCCTCCTTAAGCATAACATCAACAGTATAATAACAATGACAAAAAGATAAGACCTACATATGTTTTATCTGTTTATAGATTGGCATTTCCACCTTATACTGTATTTCTTATTATCTTTAAAGTAAATGTTTGTCATCATACTTTTTGTGTAATGGTACAATAACAGCAAGCAACTTTTCCTGTAGCCATGGCAACACTAGAAACAGATGTGATACTTTTACCAAGACTCATTAAAGTATACTGTGTGTTTTCACCATAAACACACAAGCTGAATTTGTCTACCTTTGTCACCAAATCCTTTGTGTGTATACTAAATATTTGCAGAGTGAATGTTTTGAATGTTTTTTACCCTGCATTGTTTACACCAGCTTCGTTTTTTTTTATTACAGATTAAATTAAATTGCCACCAACTGATGTTTTTGGCAGGAAAAAAGTCATTCTCTACAGTGCCACTAGTGATAAGAAAAAAGAAAAGGTGCACGGACCATTAACTTGAATGTGTTTAATGTGGTGTAAATGTATTTGAAGTAATTCTGCAACTCCTGCATAATAACACCAGAAGAAAAAACGTGGTAAACTGCTTTTAGGGGAAGGGTCAGTATTATTTTGTTTTGTCCTGTTTGACCCTCCATACTTTTTCTGACTGTTCCCTTTAGGTCAAGCCTACTTGAAGCTTCACAATAAGCGTCACTTTGTTTTTGTGATAATTAATGCCTATCTTGTTGTGTGAAGCTGTGCAGTTTGACTGTGTGATATACAGTAACTGGTCTTTAAACTGGGGAGGATGAGAATGAATTCATAGAACATTCCTCAAGACTCTGTAGTCTCACTCTTAACTGACAAAGATATAAAAAAAACTGTGGAAGAACATGTTATGTAATGTCCTTAGTACCAATCAGTTTGTTAACTGTGCATCTCATTGATGCATAATTTAATATTCTCATTTTTATTTCCTCCACTCCAGGGAATGAAACAGAGGTCATTCACTCTGGCAGCCTTCAGACTGTACAAACCCTCTGTCAGTGATGTGGTGATATGTGTTGGTTTCTTTATGTGCAAATGTTACTCTTTATCTGCGTTGGTCACACGCATATATCTCATAGTTACAAATGACATGATGCATCTTTACAACTTTAAACGTTGCTCTTTACCAGTTATTTATTGACTTGTCAGGCATTGAATGTGTAGTTGTACAGATGAATGATTCAATTGATACTGGCTTTGGTAAGTGGACATTCATGGCTTCACTTCAAAAATGTGTTCCCATCTAGTTATTTTTATTTCAAGTCTGTTTCCTCCAGTTGAAATGCAATAGCAGTTGTATTTGATGTAAATATGATTGTGCGATTGCCTTCATTATTTTAATGAAAAAACTAAAATTAGAACTGCTTTCGAAATATTTATCAGAGGACATATTATGCAATTTTCTAGGTTAATATTTGTATTTTGTGCTTCTACACTGACATGTTAACATGCTTTAATGATCATAAAGTATTTTATTTTTCTCATAATGCCTGTGCTGCAACTCTTTTCACCCTCTGTCTGAAACATGAGCCCAGTCTGCTCTGATTGGATAACTGGCCGGCTCTGTTGTGATTGGTCAACTGCTTAGAGATGTCCCGCCCCTTAGCCTATCACGTTTCAGGCAGGGGAGGAGTGTGTGGGAGAGAAACTCCCTCTAGAGTCTAGAGCAGAGGTAGCCAACACGGTGCCTGCGGGCACTTAGTCGCCCGCAAGGGCAACGTGAGTCGCCCGCCGGGCATGTTCTAAAAATAGCTCGCCAAGCAAATCCAAAATGTATAAAATACACAAAACAAAAAAGGAAATGTAATTAAAAGAATCAACCCTATGCATAAACAAAACCCCAATGATAGCGAACTCTATCTACTTACTACAACTCTATATCTATCTAACACCCCTCCTCCCCCCACCCCCACAATGAATATCGACCAATCACGTTCCTGCTTGATTTGCGGGACCAGCATTGCAGTCGGGAAGAAAAGCAATGTGGCACCTCCCCGCTTCATAAGGAGTTTGCCCGTGATTTTCCTTCTGGCAGATTCTACACAACACATCAGCCCCATTGAACAGCCTAGTCATGCCAGCCTATACAGCACATGAGGGGCAGAGTTTTACTGTGTGTGTTGCAACTTGCTTATATATTTATTGCACTTGACGCACACACACGCATGGCGTAATTTCCACTGGGGACAGGGGGGACATGTCCCCCGCACTTTTCGAAATCCCGTTTGTGTCCCCCCACTTTACAAATATGTTTATTATTATTTTTTAACGCAAGCCGTCATCGCCACGGAGGAGCACACAGCCTCTGTGAGCGAGCGAGACAGAGGGAGAGAGAGAGCGAGAGAGAGGGAGAGCGAGGGAGGGAGGGAGAGAGAGAGAGAGAGAGAGCTAGGGAGGGAGGGAGAGAGAGAGGGAGAGAGAGAGAGCGAGCGAGAGAGCTAGGGAGGGAGGGAGGAGGGAGGGAGGGAGAGAGACGGAGAGAGAGAGAGCTAGGGAGAGCACACCTTTATCTATTTAAAGGAAGGGTCCACTCATTAGATAATTAATAAAAACTTCAGTATTTAGTGAAACATTATGTTTAAACCATACCCTGAAGAAATCAGCGATATTCCCCGGTAAATAATGATTTTATAGCTCTTTTTTATCAAACCTGTATATTCCGTCAGGCAGCTGCCATTTTGGCCATTTTCAGTAGTCACATGATCCAAAAACTAGGTCGTGACGTCATCTATGCGTTCACTTTGTAACACACGAACAGCTTGTTCGACGAAAACATGGCGGAGTATTTGAGTTCGGACTCGTCCCGAGGAAGAAGTTTTGAGCAATGTGAGAGTTGGATGGGGGAATTCAGCCAATAGGTTCGAGCCAAAGTGGCCAGAACCGTCAGGAATCCAGTGACGATGAGGATGAACACGCGGTGATCTTGCTGGAGACGATCCCTTTACTCGTGCAATTGATTTCGGGGGGCGAGTAGGGAGACCTGTACATGAATGGTGTACTTGCAGTCGGTGTGTAGCCATGGACAATCCTCTGATGAACATATGTTGTCATGAGCTTGAAGAGCTTGAAGATAAACTGGTCACCGACTTGGATTGCATATGTTTACACAGGGAATTCGGCACTGTGGTGTTAGAAGAAGCTGTATTGAGAACAGCACTGGTTGCCATGAAGGATGTGAAACGCACCTCTTAGGTTGAACCAATAAATGAAAGGTGGGTACATTTAACGGGTACAGCCCTTTCTTCTTAGCATTATATACTTTACAATTAAAATTAACATATGCACAATATTTTTAAATTGTAGTGCCGATTGTCAAGCATGTCAAAAATACAATGCCAAAAGAAAAAGGCCTGATGATGATGATGATGATAAATCAATCGTGAATATTAAATAAGAAAAGCGTTCATTTCAGGCCAAACATCTTATTTGTTTAATTCATCATTAAAAAGTACATACATATTTCCTTAGATATACCGATATTTCACAGTGTAAATAATATACATATATTGCTACCACAGATTAATTATTATGGTGGCATGATGTTGACATTGACTATGAAATTAAATGTATTAACCAAAACACGAGGACGTGTATCAGGCAACATAAATCACTAAAGAGATATATACAGCCAAAAAAATCTGAATAAATATATACATGAAGTGGACATTTTTCTCAATGAACAGGTGAAAACAATCAAAATGCCCTAGAAGCACTCAGCTAGCTGTGAGTATTTTGACAGAACTGAGACTGGCTGTTAAAAAGTCAAAATGAAACTTAGCTTATCTTGAAATATAATTTGTGATAGGAACACCTGTTCATTACGATAAAAAATATATCCTATTTGCAACAAAATACAATGAGGCATATTTCAATGGAATTGTGAGAACAATGGAGAGTAACTAGAGTCATTTTGTCCAAACGCATAGGTCACGTCACGTCCGGTAAAATAAGTCATGTGACTCGTCAAAATGGCGCCGCCCACAGGGTTGATGTTATTTCGGTAATTAATCAGCTTAAAATCAATGATAACGTCATCAGATTAAAAAAAAAAAAATAAAGACTGGCAGAGACTGGTCTTTTTTATCGTATGATAATTATTTAAAAATGCGTGTCATGAGCATTGCCTCCCTTTAATATAGATAAAGTAAGAAGTCATTCCAATGTGTACTATAGGACAGTAAAACAAAAAACAGTTTAAAAGGGGAGTTATTAGTAAAATATGCATAAATGAAAAGATAGAATGCTAGGTAAACAAGTTTAAATGATTTGTTATTGGTTGTGATCATATTCTAAAGATGTTTGGATTATTGAAAAGTATACAGCTCCCTTTCATATGAGTGTTGAGAGCTGTATCCATAAATTCATGTTGCTCTCAAAGTGCACCAGATTGATGCATTTCACTTCAACATTTAAAAAAAAATCTTCCATGCATGCCCCCGGACCCCCCTGGAGGAGTTGAAGTCCATCCCCCAAATAAAGCAGGTTAAATGAATTAAATTTAACATTTAAACATGTTCTTTTAGTAAACACTGAAAACGGGTCCCACAGACCCAAACAGCACACAAAGATTAAAGGTCAGCATATAATAATGTTAAAATGTGCTAAATATATACACTGCAAAAAACTAAAAAAAGAGGAGTAAAAGTAGCCCCCGACTTGTTTTATTTTTTGAAAGTAGCCCTCATCCTAAAAAAGGTTGGTGACCCATGCTCTAGAGTCTAGAGGGACCTTTGGGATTTTAGCCTTTGCAGACCATTTACATGCACAAAACCTGTATAACACACTTCAGGAAAGGGAGAACCAAAAAAAAGAAGAAGGCCTCTATAAATAGACTGAAATACAAATGTTTAAATTTGCTTGTGATCAACTTATATTTGCAAACTGATGTGTATACAAATGTACAGACTCATATTCAGAAATTGGCACAATGCTAAGCTGATGAAGTATATTTACTATGATAAATCTGAAAAGGAAAAAAAACATTTTACCATTGACTTTATAAATCATTCATGTTATGTTTGTATTAAATTGGTACGAAATGTGTTGTACGTTATGTTTGGGTACATTTTGCATTCATTTAAAAATATACATGATATTGGCCTCAAGGTAAATGTTCTCTATTTGTTGACAGTTTGATATAGGAGGAAATTATGTTTTATCATGTTCCATTCACTGCTCATCAAATTTCACTGTGGGGCAAAAAGAAAATGGTATCGTCTTTCAAAATGTTTACTGATATCATTATGTTTTCATGAATTGGTCCCCTTTAACTGCCACCCACTTTGTAGCATCGATGCATTGACACAAAAACAGCTTTTCTTTCTCCTTCAGTGTTGGTTATTCACAGTCCGTGTCCACCCTTTTGTGACATTTTGATATTTTAAGCAATAGCAATTCAGTCTAACATCAAATGTCCATACATTTAAATTGTATCTCTGGAGATAGTATGCAAATACACTTTTTTTTTTTTTTTAAATGCCCAAACAAATCATTAATTATGTACATAGAAAAGCATGTTTTGCATAAAATAATGTATTTGTGTGATGAGATGTATTTCCAGTAAATGCACTACTTTGTCAGCACAAAATGCACGTTGTTGAGACTAAGCGTCATTGAGCATGCTCCTCTGGGGATTTTATGTTTAGCATCAGCAGTAATGATTCATTCTCGTTCCCAAGGTCAGTCTGCTTTATCAACCTGCATCAGGAGTTTACCGTTTAAACAACTTTTAATAAATGCAAGTAGTCACAAGTTCTGAATCTGCCTCACTGGTAATGAACAAAGGAGCCCAAACATGGTGGATTTCAACATCAGGCCAAATCAGGATGCCAGATTTATAGTCATAACAGTGATTATTATTCACATTAATTTGGAATATTTGAGCACCAAGTAATGCCTGGTCAACAATTGAAGCCTTTGCAGAAAATATTTTTGGACACAATGTTCTTTGTAAAAAATCTGCCACTTCCTTACAGAGCCCCTCCTCCAACACACACGAACGTGCACATGACCAATGAGGGCACGAGATGCAAGGCTGACAGGCAGGTAGGCCATCCAGTTATTTTAGCCGGGCCGGCTAAAATGATTGGTCGTGCTTTTTACAGTACCACGGCTTCCACAGATGAAAGCACTTAAGATATTCATTGCTATCGGGATGTTAAGAGCATTCCATGGAATATAACAAAAAGTGTATCTCGAGCCGGTTTCTCAAACTTACCTACCCCACCTTTAACTTGGGAATAACACGTAATAAAAACAACTGGCATATTGCCTTCTGAGACGCTGTGGTGTCTTAACTATCATCGCCATCAGTTAGACAGGCAAAGGAGCGGTTGTCGATTCTTGAAACTCTTTTTTAAACAGCTACGAGCAGTGAAGAGAGATTGCATCAACAGAGCTGGTGACAACTTTATTATTTAAAATTGAAGGATGTTAAGTTAAAAAAAAAACAATTATAAGACAATAATGCATCAATGCCATTATAAAATAATAAAGGTATTATCTGACATCATTATTCTAAAGAATATGTTCTGTATTAACATAATCCAGTAAGCATTTAAACTATTCAAGAATTTGAAAAAAAATGTTTTATTAACATACAAACTAAATATCTAGATGGCTGTATTGAGCTTATAGAGTCAAATTGTTTCTGTATTTTAATGATTTAAGTTAAATTCAAATCGTAAAAACTTGTAAAGTCAGAATGAAAATGAAACAAGATTGTTGTTCATGTGATAAATCTTATCGGTTTGAACCTTTGACGGAACACACCGTGGTCCACACTGTCTGAACACACCGTAACAGTGGCACAATTGGGATATCTTCTATTCTGATATGGGCCATCCTTATTTATGATCATAATCAGATAGAGATACACGTCTGATGTATTAAAATGTGACCTTGGTCATATCGTAAGTCATATGCATTTTACGTCTCTTACGTAAGCCATTGCTCCCAAAAAAAAAAATGTTTCTCTCCTCATCCTCGTTATCATCTGCTCCAGATTTAGCTGGCTTCCACCGCACACCAACTATCAATTTAAGCGATAAACGCTGACAGTGGAGTGGCCTCTAGCTTTTATTTCTGAACGTTTTTTTGTTGTTCTTTGAGAGCATGTCGGTCCAGCACCATGAAAGATTCACAGTGGAATCTGATATTGGCCTCATTCAAAAAAAAAATTCTCATGAATTTCTCATCTTTTTTCCCGACTGACTGAGACGATGAATACAAGATGGGCACATTATTAATATCACATGGTGAGGTTTTATTTTCTAACAGATTGATGATGCAGCATAAACACGAAGGTCACCCTCTCAGAAATACAACACATTGTCAGATAGTTTATACAAAGCATTAATTGCTGTATTCCAAATGTGCAGTTTATCTTGGTGCCTCTCAGCCCCGGCAATTTCCAATTCACTCTCCCTGTCCGGTCCTATATTTCACAGCTGTGGCATCAAAGGTACTTTTTCTGTGTCCATTAAGCTTTTAATGCTGAGGAAACAATCCATTCTCTCGCAGCAATGTCCCCTTCACTGTGCATTACCTCCGGCCCCTGTCCTGTGGACACCTCTCCCGCTGTGATTTTCCAAGTTGAAAGGTAGTGGTCTTAACAGGCTCTATATCGAGACAAAAACAGCCTTGGTGGATATGACACATTGGTACTGATAAAAGAGAACTACTCCCCTAGCTGTGGGCAGGATTTGATCTACACATTGTTTTGATCTGGCTGCTCTTTATTTGCCTCTAAGAGCATCCAAAGACATTTGTTTTTGTTCAAAAAGAAGCAAAGGAAAAGCTTTCATTTGTCACCAAGGGTTTTGTTGAAATGTCATGATTTTACAACATGTTGATAATTCCATTTGTGCTGTGAAAATCTCAGCAGCCTAATCAGCAATCAGCAAACATTGTTGTTGGCATTAAAGAACAAAACATATTCCATCAGCCTTGTTAGCAAGGACAAGAACACTGAAAGGGAAGGGCAGAGTTTTTTGTTTTGTTTTGCTTTTATTCACAAAGAGGTGACATCTGTTTTTCAAAATTCAACCGAAAACACATTGTTGCATCAGGGCGAACAAACAGATCCTCAAGTTAAAGCGTAATTACGCCAAATAATGTGCAATCATGCCAAGCTTCTCTCTCTCACTTAAAATCATTGCAAATCAGTTTTGTATAAATGTGTAATTATTTTTGCTGCACAGAGAAAGAAAAAAAACAAACAATTGGCACGCTGTAATATGCTTCCTAGTTTGGAGGCAGCATACATCTAATAGCGGGGTTTTTGTCGGCAGCCAGCATTGTCGCCAAACAGAAAAAAAACTATAAACGCTGGCTCTTTGTTCTATTTGTTCTCCCCGCGCTGACATCGGTGGGTCTCCAGTGCTTCACTTAACAAAGAGCATTTTGGAAAAATGTGAGTGAAAGATAACAACATTGGCTTTTCGTTTAATATAAAGTGTGTGTTCCCTATGCGGCAATCAATTTGAAATAATTACAGTTTTACTGAGACGAGGTGGTGCTTACGGGGGTTTGACTATGTGGTTGTTGATTAGAACAGCGCTCTTGACTTCAGTAGAACCTGAAGTGTGAAAGTGTGCATGTCTGTACGAGAGGATAAATGTGCATTTTCACCGAGTAATATGTCATGTCTGTATTTCACCATTATGTAGCTTTCTGGGTCCTTTACATACATCATACAATCCACCCCAGTTCATGGCAATTTTCCGATAACATGCACATCCAAGGCTCACTGATGAGATATGGGCACGTGTGAGGAGGAAATCTGTAACAGCCAGACAGGATCTGTCAAGGTCTCGTGAAAAGATGTGACAGGGAAAAAAGGAGCAGACGTGTGGTGTGCATCAAATAGAATCAAATGAAATCCTGTCACCAAAAGTGTCATCTATCAATCCCATAATGCAGACAATAAAATAAAGTTAGCAATAAAACCCATGTTAGATTAATCCTGCCAAATTGGGAAGAGAAGTAGCTTTAGCTTTTACCTTTTATATTTTATTTAATGTATACATTTTCTGTTTAGTGTAGTATGCATTGATATTTTCTGTAATATATTCATTGTATGTTTATACAATTATTCTTACTGGACAACAAAATTAAAGTCATGGTCCAGACCATTGGCATGTGGTCCTTTAGAAGTGCAGCCGCAAAATCAACTGTAATTCTTGAGAAAAACATATTTTTAATGAAAAATACTTGTTCTTACTTCTGTTTTGTTTCTTTGCTGTTTCCTGTAGATTGTGGGAGACGTCCTAGATATTGCTATCCCTTGTACTGCCTAAACTTTGATTGCTGTTCACTTTTGTGTCTGCAGACTTACCTCCTCAACTGCTCCTTTTAACACAAACTAACAATCAGGTTCTGTGTCCCAATTTCATATAATTGTAAACAGTACTGTACTAAAACTTTTAGTATAATCTTGTGCATGTTATGTTTACAACAAAAGTCAATCAAATGACAACTTTTGGAGGCAACTTCACAATTCCAGAGTCTAACCTTTTACATTGTTTTTTACATTTCTTCTGGAGGTGCTTTTTTTCCCACCATTAGTAGTTTTCCAGCTGTATACCTCTTCTTTTTGCCTCTTAGCAGAAAAATTAGGACAACAATCCATTAGCGACACACACAATCAAGGGTCTTTAATGTTATAAAGATTATTTCAGGCATTCATTATCTTGAAATTTTCCACGTATGAACACACTCATGGACTCCAATATTATTGTTAAATGGTTTGGTAACCTAAATATTGTTAACTACTCACAGGAATACAGCTCCAGGATTGATGCTTCTCTCAAACAGTGAATTCCTGTAAGGTGCAAAACCTAGCAATGTAGAAAATATTTTTAGGTTTATTTTATGCTAGAAAACATTTTGATACTAAACTGAAAATATCTGGTCAAGTGTTATGCTATTATAACAAGGTGATATTCAGATTTTTCATGTATTTTGTATTGTTGTTTTTATGTCTGAACAGTAGTCAGTTGATTGGAGACCAGCCAGGTTTTAAAAAAAGAAGAGCTCTGGTCTCTTTTACTGAGAAACCAGACAAATGAAGGCAATGTTAATGCTTTTAATATTATTTGAGAAACTGAGAAAATCTCTCTAATACTATCAACCCGGTATCACGGCAAGACGTGAACATGTGACGATTTACCATGCTGGGAGACGTGAAGATGTCACGATTTTGTCCCTTCAAACGTGACAGTTACACGGTATCGTTAACATGGCCCAATACCCGGAAATGCCAAGCAAATGTTACCCCGACGGTCGGTTGTTATTGTCAATATTAATATAATAATGATTTATTTTTTAATGGTCACACTCGATTTCGCCGATTTTCTTGTTGCCCCAGCTGGTAGGCACCTCTTTTAGCAGAAACAAAGGCTACATTAATGTATTAAATCGATGTTAATCCATGTGTGTGGATGTGGAATTAACGGACGTGACGTTGTGCGATTGCGTTGCCAGGCAACAGCTTCGGTTCATGTTAATTTACAAACTCTTCAACTAGAACCCTAGTTATATTTAAAAACATTTTAGAAGGCCTCACGAAATACTTTAATGTAAATAACAATGTAAATGTGAAGGAATGTGTGGAGGACAAAATACATCCGTCATAAACAATACCGGAAACAGACGTAGGCAAAATCCTCAGCTCGATCATTGGATGGTTTAGCCGCAATGCACGTTGGGACATGGTGTACTTTAAAGGGGACCTATCATGCAAAATGCACTTTGTGATGTCTTTTATACATACATATGTGTCCCCGGTGTTCCAGGGAACTCACAAAGTGTCAGAAAACACAACCCTCTCTCTTTTCCTCCATACCCAAATCTCTAAAAACGGGGCTGCAACGGATTTGATACAGGTCGATTTTTTATTTGCACCTTTTTGACGTAATGTAGGTGCACTCCGCCTTTTTGGTCAACTCTCCACCAATCAGGGGAATGAGAGGTTGGGCCACGGCCACGGCCATTGCCCAACCTGTAATTCGCATATAGGCTGTCAGCGGGCTACATTTCCCCAGTCACATCTGTGGTTTTGCCTGCTCTTGACAGGATGTCTAATAGAGATAGATATTGCGCTGTTGTTGGCTGCAATAATCGTGACAAGGACAAAATACTGCATGCACTGCCGCCTCTGGAAAAAGCAAAGAATCTGTGGCTAGAGTTCATTTTCCAGGGAAATGTGCCAGAAGACTCAAGCAGATTTCTGCGTGTGTCTCCCTATATAAATATATATATATATGTACCGCTGTTTTTGCGTTACAAACTCTGTTACAAACTGTACACATAACATTCTTGCTAATTAGCCAAAACGGAATAAGTAGCAAGCATCGTAACAAAGTGTTAGCGTAAAATAAATAGGGACAACAGCTTGTCAACTAACCATTCAGAAATGTCCTGCTGCAACCGAGATGTTTGCACCTCCACCAAAACCTCCGCTTCTTCAGGGTCAGATTCTGGATCAAATTGGTAATATGCTTGAACACATGCATTGCTCTGAGAAAACATGTTGACTCTCCACTCGTAATCACAGCAAGCATGATAACATGACGCTCGTGCCGGGGCCGTGTCACGCCCCCCTCTTCCGCATGGGGGCGTGGTCAGCTGAATCAGACCTTGCAAAGACAGAGCTGGAGTGAGGCAAAATGAGGCATGGCTAAAATGCATGATCTGTTTCGTATTTTGAAAATTAAAACGTATTAATATACCTTATATATAAATATATATACCTTATATATTATTTAAATATAGCATGATAGGTCCCCTTTAATGTAAATTAAAATGTAAATGTGAAGGAATGTGTGTAGGACAAAATACATCCGTCATAAACAATACCGGAAACAGACATAGGCAAGATCCTCAGCTCGATGATTGGATGGTTTAGCCGCAATGCGCGATGGGACATGGTGTTTATGCGATGTGAAATCCGAAAACATTTTAAAAAAATAAAATTATTCTTTATTCCGAGTGTGCTTGCTTTTCTCTTTGAAAGTCATCACATAACGGCATTGTAATTCATGGTTCGGCTGCATTAAATATTACATAAATGCCGTAGTTCTCTATTTATAGAGCCCTGATGAGAAACATCAGGGCTTTGTTCTAGACAAACGGGAAGAACTGCCGCCAAAACTGAAAACGTGATGTGGATCATAAATATATCAGCAATTAAACAACATCTTACATTTCTTTTCACACAATACGTCTCCTTGCAGTATCAACACTAATTCGGCTGACTTTTATATTTGATCCAATTGGCAGATAGGCTGTATTTACACCATAATGGTGCACAGCTGATAGAAAGGGACACCTAGTGGTTAAAGCACGTTATTGAATTTTATTATTTTTATTATTAGATATTAATAGGATCCCTATAAAGCAGGGGTCGGCAACAGGTGGACCGCGGTCCGGATCCGGACCCAGACGCCGACCTATACGGACCCAGACCTATTTTGACGGGGCGATTCTATTTTAACCGCTGCCGACAGGGGGCGAAAGAGACGAGTGAGCGATACAGGGAGAGAAACACAGAAGAAGAGACGAGAGAGCGGCAGAGAGAAGCGGAGAGGAAAGTGAGTGAAGAGAATAATTAGACAAATCATTACACATGGCGCTCTCCAAGAAGAGGAAAGAGGACAGTGAGAACAGAGCTTTTAACCCTGAGTGGACGGACTCATTCATGTTCATCCTGCCCACTGGGAGCACAGAACCAGTGTGTCTCATTTGTTCAGAGACCGTGGCGCTCATTAAAAGTGCCAAAACGCCACTATGAGACAAAACACAAAGTGTTTGACCAAACATTCCCTCTCATGTCAGAACCGAGGTCACAAAAAATAAGCAGTCTCAGAGCCCAATATGATCAGTCCACCAGGATCAAAATTAAAACTAAATATCGTTCCAGGGCAGGCTAACCGAGGCTAACCAATGAGCACCTGCATGTGTGTATGAGAATGGCCCTGACACCATTTCAGCCCAGATTTAAACTCCTGGCCGGACAAGCTCAAGCTCAATTCTCGCACTGAATTAAAAAAAGTGAGTGAGGGACTGCAATATAAGAGGGAAAGAAAGAGAAACTTTAAAACTGTTCAATTGTTATGATGTGTAAAGACTGATATTGTTCTATAATCGGCTGAAACTGTTAAGTCATGATGTGAAACGGTTAACAAAGAAAAAGGGAAACTCAAGCTGCTGCTACACTTTATTTTATTTATCTAAAATTAAGCACTTTTAAGATGCACATATTTTCAAAAGCTATTTTATTTATTTTCTCCTATTTTTATTTTTAAATTTAGCCAGAGAGGAACATTACACATATCCACAGTATTTGACTGTATATCTGTATAGTTCAATGTTAATTGACAATAAATATTGTTGTTTATGAATTGTACTTTCTTTATTTGATTGGCAGTCAGTTGTTGATTACATGCAGACGTTGATAAAGCTACAGGCTACTTCAATATATATATCATACTAATTCATAAAGCAACTTAGACATTTTGATGTTCCGGACCTTTGCATAGGGAGATTTTCTCTAACTGGACCTCGTTGAATTTTAGTTGAATACCCCTGCTATAAAGTATATTCATTACTCGTTATTCTCTACTAATAGTTAATTAAAGACTGTATATAATGACTATTTTGCACATCCCTTTCAAGATTTCAAGATTGTCTAAGGTTTATTGACATATCATATTATACACAACTACGGTGTAGTTATGCAATGAATGAAAAACTTGGGTCGCAGGTTCCTCAACAGTGCATTACAAGACATCTATCAATATGTGTGTATACCTCCACCATTAAACTGTCATATTCTGCACATTTCTTATACTATCTACATACATCTTATAAGAGTGTAATACATATGTATAATATCAGTTAAAATAAGTGCTTAAACTTAGTTAACATTGCAGGAAAGCAATATATTAGATGTTAAGTACTTTGTCAGGCTTAATATTTATCTGTATCTACAGATAAATATTAAGCCTGACAAAGTACTTAACGTACTTAACCCCAAAAGCTTTTTTCTTATTCAAAAGAATACCTCAACCTAAAGTATTCTTTAATGTTTAAATAAAGCCTTATTAGTTTGTCTGTTTTGCACATCCTCCTATTAATATCTAATAATAAAAATAATAAAATTCAATAACGTGCTTTAACCACTAGGTGTCCCTTTTTATCAGCTGTGCACCGTTATGGTGTAAATACAGCCTATCTACCAATTGGATCAAATATAAAAGTCAGCCGAATTAGTGTTGATACTGCAAGGAGACGTATTGTGTGAAAAGAAATGTAAGATGTTGTTTAATTGCTGATATATTTATGATCCACGTCACGTTTTCAGTTTTGGCGGTAGCTCTTCCTGTTTGTCCAGAAGTCTTCTCATCAGGGCTCTATAAATAGAGAACTACGGCAGATATGTAATATTTAATGCAGCCGAACCGTGTATTAAAATGCCGTTATGTGATGACTTTCAAAGAGAAAAGCAAGCACACTCGGAATAAAGTATTATTTTATTTGAAAAAATGTTTTCGGATTTCACATCGCATAAACACCATGTCCCAACGTGCATTGCGGCTAAACCATCCAATGATCGAGCTGAGGATTTTGCCTACGTCTGTTTCCGGTATTGTTTATGACGGATGTATTTTGTCCTACACACATTCCTTCACGTTTACATTGTTATTTACATTAAAGTATTTCGTGCCTTCTAAAATGTTTTTAAATATAACTAGGGTTCTAGTTGAAGAGTTTGTAAATTAACATGAACCGAAGCTGTTGCCTGGCAACGCAATCACACAACGTCACGTCCGTTAATTCCACATCCACACACAAGGATTAACATCGATTTAATACATTAATGTAGCCTTTGTTTCTGCTAAAAGAGGGGTCGACCAGCTGGGGCAACAAGAAAATCGGCGAAATCGAGTGTGACTATTCAAAAATAAATCATTATTATATTAATATTGACAATAACAACCGACCGTCGGGGTAACATTTGCTTGGCATTTCCGGGTATTGGCCATGTTAATAATACCGTGTAACTGTCACGTTTGAAGGGACGAAATCGTGACATCTTCACGTCTCCCAGCATGGTAAATCGTCACATGTTCACGTCTTGCCGTGATACCGGGTTGAATACTATATGCTTCCTCAACCCGAAGACCAACATTTCTTTATATAAAGAAGAATTTTACCACAAAACATATTTTATGTGGATTACCAAGATGTCACCACATGTTGAATGTTTGTTTTTCCAATAAATGGTATTTTACAGGTTCCCAGCTTTTAATTATTACGTCCCTTAATGATTTAGTGTTAATGCACGCATGCAAGGCAGCAAGACACAGACACAGCATAATCCAGCGTTCTCGGGTACACATGATCAGGCCATCTGGCAATCCTGGCAAATGTCAAAAGGCTTGCTCTGGGCCATGGCTTGTGGTAAATCTCTTGGCAATTGATAACATAGGCAAATATTTGCCTATGTTATCAATCGATGTCGAGGGCATTGTCCTTCATGCATGTATTTCTGGTTGAAAGAGTGGCAATCTTTTTAGTTTCAAGAACTACATTGAAATTCCTCACCTTTTTATGATGATATAAAATACCTTTCGAAAATGTTTTAAATTAACTTCAGGGTTATTTTGTATTGCACTGGAACTGCACATGTTTGTATCAGTTTTTTGTTTATTTTTTATTTAATTTTATTGCTGTTGATGTTGTTAAATCGTTTGTCCTGTTTACCTTAGAACTGTAAAGCTTTACGCAAATTCATTCGTACATTTTCATAGAACACATCGTACTTTTTTTAGGATATCCTGTGACATTCCCAAGACATCCCAAGAGTGTATGGGATTATAAAAGTAATGGTAGTCTTTACTGTTCACTGGCTTAAACTGTGTCACTTTCTGAATGCTTTCTGCTGGCAAAAACACAGTTATTGAACTGATGAGTGACAGAGGTGATGCCACAAATATGATGTTTCAAGCTTTACAAAATCACAGACAAATACAAAAAACATGGCAAGAATCTCCTGCAACCCTGTTTCTGCTTATGGGCGACTTTGGGAGTATCAACCAGAGGGTCGTCAGTTCGATCCCAGCCCTTGCAGTCATCATGTCTTTGTATCCTTGGCCAAGATACTTAACCCTGAATTGCCCCCAATGGCGTGGCCAAGGCTGTGTGAATGTGTGTGAATGTACGTTTCTAAGAGCAACCGGCACGACTAGTTTTTGAATGAGGTGATGAGGTCATAGCACACATTCTGTTCCCAAAGGGTCACTGTTTTTGGTGCCACCTGGCAGAAAGGGTGAATGACTTGTAGTATGTCAAAGTGCTATGCAGGGTCGTAGAGACCTGAAAAGACATAGAGACATTGCATTTTAGGTTTCCTGCACCTTTAAATAATTCTGCTGAACATATGGTGCGTTTATTGAAGTATTGGGATTTAGTAGGTTTGGACTTCCCAGTCTGAAATATCAACGGGACAGATTTTCGAACGGTAAAGTCACCAACAACTCAAAATCCAAGATGGCTGCCCTACTACTTTTTATTTGCACTGCTGTATTATTTGTGCCTCTGTAAATTAGTAAAAAAGCTGTACTATCCAACTTCTCTCCATGGACGTGTCGCCAAAGTCTTTGTTTTTGCAATACAGCAGAATGCGTAGTTCATCATGTTTGTTATCAACATCTTTTGCTACAATGGCTAACAAAGCTAACGGTTTTGGTGTGTTGTTGCTGGAACACGGTACAAAAAAACCTGTTACATTGAAATTAAAACTAATACAAAGCAAGGAAATTCATGCGGGCCCTAGAAATGCCTAAAAAAAATACAGATCCATTAATATTCAAAATAATGCAGCAGGGGCTCACCATTTGAATGCCCGTGTTCTTTATAGGAGGTCTGGAAGTCTATTTCCCCTGCTAAAATTAAATGTTTTTACAACGTTATTATTTCAGACTGTTCAGTTGATGGATACAATAATAAAGGACATTTTTTAGAGAAAATACAATTTAAAAACATATATTCAACTTAAATATGGATATGTTTACACCTTTGGATATGGCTATGTTCCAAAACGCTTCTCAGAGTTATAGAAGAAATAAAAACTGTTTTTGCTTTAGTATTTACAGTAGTAATTATTGTTGTTTTTACAAATGTGTTTTTCACAAACAGGGAGTCTCCCTTTGAATAAATTGAAGCTTTGTAAACTGAAGCTAGTCATCCTGATAAAACATATTAAAAATATTGAATATGTCACTGCTGGTTTCCCATTTATCACAAGAAAGTAATTATTCTCTCATTATTCAGTTTTCAAATGTGGAAACCCAAGTGATAAGTTGCCAAACGTTCCCTCCTGAGGGATACTGCTGAGACGTTATGATAATTATTGAAATGTCGCAAAATTTATTAGGAATTCATATTTGTATACGTTCAGCAACTGTGGATGATGGAGCTCATCTTACTTGAAGCTTTGAAAAAGCCAAGAAAGAGAGTAACTGAGGAATAGAGACCAAGGAAAACAGAATATCTTTTCTGCATTCCCCGGTGAGAGAGACAAATTGATTGTATTATTCCTAGCTGTTGGCAGTCACTATAATATATAACGCTATAAAACAAAATACAGCCAGAAGCAGCAGGGAGTTTATGCATCATAGGAAGAAAGTTGATGATTATCATTGTGTGAAGAACATATACTCTGAGCTACCATTCCGTCCGCAGTGGCCCTCCTACCACAACAGAAACTACCGAAGAGGAGATTTTAGAATATAATCTTAATAATACATGGTGGTTTTGTGTACACAGTTGCCTCATGGAGACAAAAGACAGCAGTGGACTATTACTAAAACAAAGCATTATTTATGGCGTGAATGCAAAATGAGAAGGACTAAGTTATACTTAAAAATAAGTGTTAAACTAATAACTTCCATTTAATGTGATAACAACATGGAAATAACTCCTCGTTGCACTTAAACTTCAAGGAACAAAAGAAACCTGTCAACTTTTCCCAAAAAGACAATAATTAAAGTCTTTGTGTTATTTTTGAAAGGTTCATTGATAACTGTGTGAACGGGTGGCTGGGGTTATCCTTAAAAAACAAACTGAAGGAGCTTATTTATTTATTTTTATAGAGTGAAGCCAGCTAGTAAATAAAAAAATCTCAAATCTTCTAACTACTATAATTTATTCGAATTGTTAATAATGGTGTTACATTATTATTAGTGTGTGCTATGTCAGTTGTTTTCAAGCGGCAATTAATATTAATACTTTTTTAATAAAATGGGGTTAAAGCAAACCAGAAGTATAGAAAGAGTTTATGAATAGTTTCCACATTAAAATAAATAAATACACATATATTATTATACAATTTATATACAGGTCTGGAATAAATTAAGAGACAACTGCAGCATTATCAGTTTCACTGGTTTTAATTTGTATAGGTATGTGCTTGAGTAAAATGAAATAAATATATATTTTATTCTATAAACTACTGACAACATGTATCTGTGTTGGAATTCAACATACACTGGAATGTAATGGCTGCCATACATGTAGCGTGTTCGGAAACAATTTTTTGGGAGTGGTCTCTTTATTCTTTTCCAGAGCTGTATAAATCCTTTTAGGTGAATATAACATCAAATTGTACTTTAAATAACATTTAAAGTAACCATTAAAGGCTATGCAAACACATTTCAAAATGACTTGCCTAATTAAATATCCTCTGTATATTACAGGAGACATTTACTGTACATTGATTTCTTGAAAGCGAAACTGGGCAAAATACTGAAACAGGCTGAAATGTTAGGAGATGTAATCAGTAACCTGGCCCCCTTCCCACCAGAGCCCACTATTGCAGTCATACAGTGACTATATCACACCCTATTAACCAGAATGACCCAGAACCCAGGTGGTGGCGTACTTATTCATCTCACTGCTTCTTATGCAGCATGGTGTAAACTCTGCAAAAAACTGTTATTAAAACACTTCCTGGGGACATCATTTACCATAGGCTGGTGAGCGTGGATAAAGGCCAACGCGTTTAGAATCCATTCGCTGTCGGGAAGCCACTGCGAAAAAAGCAACCGCGGGTCAGTGGTAATTGCTACAACAACCTATGAACCTCTTTAATTTTCATACATCCTGGAGGGATCAAATTACGGCATTATAGCGTCAGTGTGAGGGTTTAATGTGTGTGTGGGCGTGTTTCTGTGTTTGTCGAGCAACCTGTGTCCCCAATTCTTGTCGAGGGCTGTCGCTGTGCAAACATCAGCCCCTGGGAGTCAGCTGGACTCGGGCAATATGTGGGAAGTGTCGAGGATGAAATATGATTTGAATGCTCACGCTGAAATGGGAAATATCACATTAGAGGGTTACAGTATGTTTCCGTGCCCTAAAGATATTATTCATTCCTCATTACGCAGCAGCTCTGATGTATCTGAGAGGATTTCAATGTTTTCGTCTTGGTCTTTCCCTTCCCCGTGACATGGGCATTAATATCACACGGCCTCGCTTTAGTTTTTTCCCTCTGAACTCAGCATGCCGAATGGATAACCGTGGCCTCATTTATCTGCCACTGCTGCTTTCCGGGTCAAAAGCGAAAACAGCGGGTAAATTGTGTCAGTGGGGGATTTTGTCTCATTTAAAAGACAGGGGGGAATCAATGTTTTTCTCCATTTTGAGGACCAAGATGAGCTTCCACAATAGACCTGTCGCTAAGTGAGTGGTGTCATTAAAAGGTGGTGAAAAAGATTAGTAATGTGGGTATCACCTCGTGTATTTTTCAGAGCGTGATAGGTCCAATCAGGGCAGCTTAAGGGGGGCTTACGCTCTCAACTCATCATCGGTACTCCATCAGTGATGAGAAGAGATAGAGCGCCGGGGTGACACAATAGCCTTTTAAAATGCTTTAAAGCAAGTCTAGCCAGCATACTGATCAACCCCAGAACAAAAGGAAGTATTCATCCATTTGGTCACATCCTGAGTCAGGAACTTCTCTGCCATACCTCTCTCAAATCCAATTAAAAATACATCGAACTGCTTCGCTGTCAGACACCTTAAAAAAGAATGTGCCCTCTGATTTGAGAACCTTTTGACAGACAGTTTAAAAAGCAGGTTTCCTTGTATGCATTATGAATGGTTTCAGGATCTTAAAAGGTTGCAGAGCTGGAGCACATGCTGGCTATGCCATCAATTTGCTTCTGTCAGCATAACCATTACAAACCTGGCAATTTGTGTTCCCGCACCTCAGGTTTCTCCCCTGACACCAAATCTCACTTCCTCTTAGAAACTTATCTCCCATGCTTCATACTATGACAACCCACATTTGAGGCATATATCTACATGTGTCATCCACGCGTACTGGTGGGGATCTTTATGAAGAACATTCTTTGCTGGGTCACATATACAATGCTTTGTCAAGATACATTTCAGACTGATATCTTGTTGATATTTGAAAGGGGCCTATTTTGCTCATTTTCAGGTCAATATTTGTTTTTTGTGCCCCCACTGCGCCATGTTTAAGTGAAACTCACTCTGGCGTGAACTTTGGGATTTTAGCCATTGCAGTCCATTTACATGCACAATAACCTAAATAACAAACTGCAGGAAAGGGAAAACCCCCAAAAGCATAATAGGGCCCCTTGAACCAAATGGGCAAAAAAAGTGAACTTTATCATTATGAGATATTCAAAAGCAATAGTTATAGGAACTGAAGATGATTGATAGTATTAATGTTGATTTCCAATTTCCCATAGATCAGGTATTGCAATTATTTTATTATTGAGAATTACATTAACAAAAATATAAACGCAACACTTTTGTTTTTGCTCCCATTTTTGATGAGATGAAATGGAAGATCTAAGACTTTTTCGATGACCAGAAGGCCTATTTCTCTCTAATATTGTCCACGAATGTGTCTACTGTAAGTCTGTGTTAGTGAGCACTTCTCTTTTGCCGAGATTATCGATCCACCTCAAAGGTGTGGCAAATCAAGATGCTGATGAGACAGCATGATTATGCACAGCTGTGCATTAGGCTGCTCACAATAAAAGGCCACTCTGAAATGTGCAGTTTAATCTTGAAAAGAGACATGGGGGGGTTAGGGTTCGGGGGTAATGGTTGCATAGAGTTGATCAGGTTGTTGATTGTGGCCTGTGGTATGTTGGTCCGCTCCTCCTCAATGGCTGTGCGAAGTTTTTTTAACGTTTTTTTTTACGCAACTCTCTGTTTATTTGTATATATTTTTCTATTCAATATCATTCATGACCGTCATACATTTTACATAAAACAAAGTCCAGGGGCAGACATACAAAGCAACAAGACATTACATACAGTCAATAAAGAAAAAAGGAAAGAAAAAAACATTTTTGATACTTCAGATCAAATATTTTTAAAATATCAAATTAGTTTTGATTGCCTTCTTATTACTAATGTTTTTAATAGTGCTAATATATTGTTTACATTCTTGATAGAAATGTACAACATTTTGTTTGGAGTCAGCCCATTTCTTTTTATGGATATGAAATTTCCCTAAAAATACAATTAACTGCACAAAAAAGACTAAATCTGCATCCATACTATCATCCCTGAAGTACATAAGCATGTCTTTGTCCTGGAGGTTGGCTGTATGAAGTTGCTGGACAAAAAGCTGACCCACATGACGCCATAGACACTGTCTGCCATCTGCCCTGCACAGTGAAAACGGATTCACCGAGAAGAGAACACCTCTCCAAAGTGCCAGATGCCATCGGTGAGCATTTGCCCACCGGAGTCGGTTACGAGGACGACCTGTCAAGACCCCAGTGATAACGACCAGCTTACAGATGGGCTTCCCTGAGACGGTTTCTGACAATTTATGCAGAGATTATTCGGTTATGCAAACCGATTGTTGCATCAGCTGTCAGCTGGTTGGCCGGTCTCAGACGATCTTGCAGGTAAAGATGCTGGATGTGGAGGTCCTTGGCTGGTGTGGTACCACGTGGTCTGCCGTTGTGAGGCCAGTTGGAACGCATTTGGAGACAGCTTATGATAGATAAATTAACATTCAATTCATGGACAACAGCTCTGGTGGACATTCCTGCAGTCAGCTTGCCAATTGCATGCTCCCTCAAAACTTGTGACATCTGTGGTGATAAAATTCCACATTTTAGAGTGGCCTTTTATTGGGACCAGTCACACCTGTGTGATCATCATGCTATCAGCATCTTGATATGCCACACCTTTGAGGTGGATAGATTATCTCGGCAAAAGAGAAGTGCTCACTAACACAGGTTTGGACACATTTGTGAACAATATTTGAGAGAAATAGGCCTTTTGTGGTTATAGAAAAAGTCTTAGATCTTTGATTTCAGCTTATCAAAAATGGGAGCAAAAACAAAAGTGTTGCGTTTATATTTTTGTTCAGTGTATTGTTCACAATATTCATGTAGTTAAGATCTGATCTGGGGACAGCTCTATAGGGCTGCAGGGTATAGATGTTTTTCACCAAACTATCGGCAGGATTAATATAGATGAATAAGTGTTCAGGAACTCTGTATGATGAAATTACTGAGTATTTTAAGGAGTTTTTTTTTGTTAAAACTTGGTGATTCTAAAGGGACTTTGAAGGGATTCAAACATGAATATCTGACGCTGGATCAAGGTTTTATTGAAGCTACAGTATTCAAACATGCTGTTAAGTCAGGACAAGTTACATATAAAGGTCTGGTAGCATATCCTCAGAATTATACATAAATGTAGAGATTGAAAAAGCAATAGTTCAGTAATGACATTATAACCCTTGAAAATATCTCTTCAGTGGTGGGTCATGTAAGGTAAAAATGTCAATTGTGTCATTATTTTTGAAAAAGGAAAAACGTAGCACTGACAGCCTGATATTTGTTTTTATACCTGACATATTTTGTCATGGTAATTGGTATTCAATCCGATATGACATCGCTGTCAAGCAGTGTTTGTAAATATAATTAAGTTACCTCTGGGTTTATCATTTTCATTGTTTACATTATTTCCCTCCCTCCTGTAGCTTGTTAGGCGCTTTGCTGCACAGAAATTGAAAGCCTGTGTAGACATAAATGACTGCAGGAATATGTTCTGTAACATTTGGGACGTTTTCATTAATGAAGACAGCAGGGTGAGCTTATAGCCAGCGTATCAGAGGCAGTTGGGCAACCCTCTCCTAATAGGGGGTGATCTAGCCACTGTGACCACATTACATGGTGGGGGGAACCCAAGAGGCTGCCCTTATAATTACTTTGCTGATTGGAAAAATAAAAGCCTTTAACAAGCTCTGTCAATCAAGAACGCACTGTTTTCCACGGCAACTGGGTAGAGAAAAATGCAGAGCCTTTTTCTGTATAATTATACAGCCGGCAGATCTTGTTGGTACCTGTAGGCCAATTTACCAGTTTCACAAACAAAACAATGGAAATACATAAACCCTGCCTATTCATGAACAGCTTCAGTGACTCCATCACCCAACACTCACGTTAAGGAGTTGTGTTTGTGTGTGTGTGTGTGTGTGTGTGTGTGTGTGTGTGTGTGTGTGTGTGTGTGTGTGTGTGTGTGTGTGTGTGTGTAATGCATGAGCCATTGCATGTGTTTTTAGGCCTTTTGTCCAACACAAATCCAACAGAAAGTGTTTGTTTATTCCCGTTTTCCCCCATTGAGGTTCACTCTCACTAATTCCTATTTGAGGACTTATTCTGGTCTGCTGTTTCCGGTGAGACTCCAACTTGATAGCAAAGCTTGGCAGGCAGGAAGGAAGCCTCTCTATCTCCTGCTGGCAAGTCATTGATGCATGCCATTAGGCGCAATGTGTCACATTCTTCAGCTAGCACATGCAGGTTTTCTTTTGAAAAGGCGACAAACAATGCAGTGCAAATAAGGGCCAACCTGCGGGATGGCACTCCGGGGGAGATAACAAGGACAACATGCGAAAAAAATATCAGCAATTCACAGAGGGTAAAGTTTAGCTGTGAACTTAAATGAGATGTTGTGTGCAGCATCCACGTAGCCATCAATTCACTGTCAGTGGCAAACAGCTAATTTGTCAACTAGAAATGATACCAGTTTACCATGATAGCAAAGTGAAAGCTAGATGACTCATGGCATGCAATGTTTACCTAAAGACAACTGGGTATTATGTTTATTTAACATAAATTACATGGCTTCTTTTCATTCCTCCTCTCCATTTTCTCTTCATTAAAAAACAAATCAATACATCAATTCAGCTCGCAAAGCACACACATGTATATAGGCTCTTATATCTCCCTCTGGAGTGCTAAAAATAGCAGCACAAGGATGTGATACCCTTCTAAAAATGGGTCTTTGGCAGTGACAAAAGGGGAAAAAAAGCTGCAATCTTCAAATGCAACCTGGCCCCCTCTGCAACATTCATATTGTTTTGTGTAAGGCTATAACACACTGGCAAATAAACAAATCAAAAGTAGACAAAACGAGTGGGTGTGATGAAATTGGGCTGCAATGACACGTAATTTAGCCCGAGTGGAGCGCTGAGATATGTTGTAGGGACCGCTCACCCCTACGTTTTCTTCCTCTGAGACAGCCGCTGCTGCTGCAGTTCTTACTCTGTGTAGTGTGCGCAGATAAGAGAAGGAAAAAAGCTGCACAAGAGAAAGAGAGCCTAACTTATTCATGGGCAGCCTTCAATTACTTTATGTGATAGAACCGGCAGCAGACAATGAACGTGTAAATATACTGATTTCTCTTCCAATATGCAAAGAAAAGTAATCATAATTGTCATGGTTACCTGTGCAGGCATGTGGGTAAAGCTTCCATCTGTTACTATTAGTCGGACTTCCTAGTGTCACGACCTCGACACAAACTGGAGAACCCAAATGCACGACCCAGAGACACAGTCTTGAATGTAACAAAAAATATCTTTAATTTCGATGAACAAAAAATCCCTCTTAACAGAGTAGGTAACTGATATAACAAAAAACGCTCACAAGGAGGAAAAAAAAAACGTAACAAAAAGAGAACTTAAGATTAACTCTTACCCTCAGTGGTTAATGTTACATTTACAAATATGGCAAAATATCACAACCTGACTTGACTGGAATCGATCCTCTCTGTGCTGAGGCCTGGCACGACTATACGTGGAAACGAACAAGACGGAGTGACACAGGACAGGGGGAGACAGGACTATTTAAACATGAGGTGAGTGGGAACAGGTGGAAACAATCAGGGGCAGGGCAGACGCTGGCGATCGCAGGAAAACATACAAAGGGAGGAAGTAACAGGGCCTGAAAGAGAGACAAGAGGTAAGTACAAAATAAAACAGGAAATGGAAAACGAGACATGACATGAACACGGGGACTTGACTAGAGATGAATGACATAAATAGACAGACATGACATGAAAACCTGACTTGACATAAATACCTCACTAGACTTGGAATGACATAAATACCTGACTAAACATGAAGTGACAGACATAATACATAAACATAACTAACATATTTGACGAGACACAACACCTAGTTGGCATTTCATTGTTTTATTGTGATGGGAATATTTTTTAATCGTGTCAGGATTTGGATACAAGCTGTTGGGAAGAGTAACTGGCACACTTTCACTGACGCTGGCTTCTAATGTCCATCCATCCATCTTCTCCCGCTTATCCGTGGTCGTGTCGCGGAGGTAGCAGTTCCAGCAGAGAGCCCCAAACTTTCCTTTCCCTGGCCACATCAACCAGCTCTGACTGGGGGATCCCAGGGCGCTCCCAGGCCAGCGAAGAGATATAATCCCTCCATCTGGTCCTAGGTCTACCCCTCGGTCTCTTCCCAGCTGGACGTGCCTGGAACACCTCCCTAGGGAGGCGCCCAGGTGGAATCCTTACTAGGTGCCCGAACCACCTCAACTGGCTCCTTTCGACGCGAAGGAGGAGCGGTTCAACTCTGAGTCCCTCCCGGATGACTGAACTTCTCACCTTATCCCTTAGGGAGACGCCAGCCACCCTGCGGAGAAAAACCCATCTCGGCCGCTTGTATCCTCGATCTCGTTCTTTCGGTCATGACCCATCCTTCATGACCATAGGTGAGGGTAGGAACGAAAAAAACACCACCCCGGTCTGCCACTCCTTCGGTACTGTTTCCGACTTCCACGCAACGTTGATGAGACGTGTCAACCATGACAGTCCCTCAACACCCAGAGCCTTCAGCATTTCTGGGCGGATCTCATCCACCCCCGGGGCTTTGCCACTGTGGAGTTGTTTGACAACCTCAGTGACCTCCCCCCGGGAGATGGTGTTGATCCCCCGTCATACTCCAGCTCTGCCTCTACCATAGAGGGCGGAGTTGTCGGGTTCAGGAGTTCCTCAAAGTGTTCCTTCCAACGCCCTAACACTCCATCAGTTGAGGTCAACAACCCATCCCATCCTTACTGTCCACAGCTTGGATGGTTCCCTGCTTCCCCCTCCTGAGGTGTCGGACAGTTTTCCAGAACAACTTTGGTGCCGCCCGAAAGTCCTTTTCCATGTCTTCTCCGAACTTCTCCCACACCCGCTGCTTTGCCTCGGCTGAGGCTGCTGCCCTTCGGGCCTGTCGGTACCTTGCAACTGCCTCGGGAGTCCCCCGGGATAACAAATCCCTGAAGGCCTCCTTCTTCAGTCGGACGGCTTCCCTGACCACCGGTGTCCACCAGGAGGTTCGAAGGTTACCGCCCAGTGAGGCACCTCAGACCTTGAGACCACAGCTCCCCACCGCGGCTTCGGCAATAGAGGCTTTGAACACCGCCCACTCTGGTTCAATGTCCCCAACCTCCACAGGAATGCCCTAAAAGCTCCGCCTGAGGTGTGAGTTGAAGGCCTCCTGAACTTGGGCCTCCTCCAGACGTTCCCAGTTCACCCGAACTACACGTTTGGGCTTACCAGGTCTGTCCAGAGGCTTCCCCCGCCATTCGACCCAACTCACCACCAGATGGTGATCAGTTGACAACTCCGCCCATCTCTTTACCCGAGTGTCCAAAACATACGGCCTCAGGTCCGATGATACGATAACGAAATCGATCATGGACCTTCTGCCTAGGGTGCTCTGGTACCACGTACACTTATGAGCATCCTTATGTTCGAACATGGTGTTTGTTATTGCCAATCCATGACTAGCACAGAAGTCCAGTAAAAAACCACCACTCCGGTTCAGATCAGGGGGGCCGTTCCTCCCAATCACGCCCCTCCAAGTGTCTCCATCATTGCCCACATGTGCGTTGAAGTCTCCCAGCAAGATTAAAGAGTCCCCTTCAGGAGCCCCATACAGGACTCTTTCCAGGGTCTCCAAGAAGGCTGTATACTCTGAACTGCTGTTTGGTTCATAAGCACACACAACAGTCAGAGTTTTCCCCCCCATAACCCGCAGGCGTAGGGAGGCGACCCTCTCGTCCACTGGGGTAAACTCCAACAAAGAAGCACCCAACCGGGGGCTTGTGAGTATCCCCACACCCGCCCGGCGCCTCACACCTTGGGCAACTCCGGCTCCTTCCCCCCCAGAGAGGTGATGTTCCACGTCCCCAAAGCCAGCTTCTGTCGCCCGGGTCTGGTCCGTCGAGACCCTCTGCTTTCACTGTCACCCTTCTGGCAGCGCACCCGACCCCATCGCTGCTTCCCGTAGGTGGTGGGCCCGCGGGACGGAGAAGCGGAGGTGTTGCCCACGTTGCCTTTTCGGGCTGTGCCCAAGCCGGACTCCGTGGCAAGCCCGGCCACCAGACGCTCGCCGACGAATCCTCCTTCTGGGCCTGGCTCCAGAAGGGGACCCTGGGCTTCCTCCGGGCCGGGTATCCTCACTTCGTGTGTCGTTTTTCATGAGGTCTTTTGTACCAATCTTAGTCTGGCCCCTTGCCTGAGACCAATTTGCCATGGGAGACCCGACCAGGAACACAAGGTTCCAGACAACACAGCCCCCAGGTTCATCAGGGCACACAAACCTCTCTACCACGGTAAGGTGCTGTTTCTTCAGAGAGGCTTCTAATGTGAATGTACTAAAGGGAATACAACAAGTTTGAAAGACTGGAAAGCTAATACATGCAAGCCCCAATGAAGCCTCAGAGGGGATATGTCACTTCCTGTTGGAACAGGAAACTGAGGCAGGACATACTGAAGCATAAGGAGAGATTAAGTGTTCAACAACTTCATAGTAAGACAATTAAAAGAAGAAGAGAACACAATCTTACAATTATTATTAAACATAACTTTATAATCTTTAGGTAAATTGATTCAACAAAGCTGGGAAAAAAGATGATATGTTGAGAAGTTTGTGCAGAGTATATTAACATAATAGGAATAACTGGAAATGGACATAATGTGCAGTAAAGTATAATATTATGTACGGCATATACGGTATAATGTATTGGTATCATTTAATGTGAACTGATGTGATGAAACATTTTCACATCTCACCCTCCATACTTTTTATGTAATTTCAGTATAAATTCAGTATATATTTGTTTATTGTACATTTGATATAAATTCAACCAGGAAACTAGAAATATACAGGAGAATGGGACATCAGTTTTTGCTAACAAACACAATTTAATACCTGAAAAATAAAGGCACTTAATCACATTGCAAAATACTGTAACATTTTTGCTTGAAAATTCGTGCCAAATGGGACACTTGAATGAATTCCGGTGTATGTCGTCAAAAAGCAATTTGTAAAAGGGTTAGCTCTGAGTGGGTTTCACACTTTATGTCTCGACACATGCTGTCAAAGAAACCAGGCCTTCTTGCCAGTAATAAACCTCTGATAATGGAAAGGGAAGATAATAATGGGGTAATATAGATTTGTACATGTGCATAATATATATTTACCACAACGCACAGGCTTACATTTTAACTGCATGCAATTTGACCAATCCACTGAGCATAATGAGACAATTCAAACAATAGCCTCCATTAGTTATAAATAATGTTCCGTGTTAATACAAGCTGCTCAAGCCATTAAAACTTCCAATTAAACTGTACAAAACATGTCACAGTATTTTGACATACGTTTTAATATTTATAATAAGCAAGTCTGGAATTGAATCCAGTTGTGAGCTCTTCATTTATCTGCATGACCTCCATTAGGAAAGAGGACTTTACCTATTATAATGAAAAAGAGGAATTGGAATTTCTTTATTTTATTTTATTTGTAAATGCTTAATATTTTTTCACTATCTTTTTTATAGGCAACAAAAAAATTGGAGCTCTCTCAGGGAGACTGGATTCAAGTCCATTTGTGAAAACTCAACAATTCTTCTTAACAATTATTTCAGGGTGTTTGAACAGCGGTGTAAGTAAGAGTCTGAGCCTAAAGGCAGAATAAATAAATCATGAGGAAAACTGACATTAGAAAACATTTATAAATGTATTAATGCCCACAGGTTCCTAAAACAACACGTTAGTAATACATATTTTCTAATGATAAATGTGTTGGCTCTTCTAATGAATATTTGACTACTCTGTCATGTAATGTTACACCAATCTAGCCTTGTGATTGCCTGCTTTCAGTTGTGTTATAAAAAAGAATATGAGTAATGAGATTACAATAATCATCTTGTGTTCCCAAGAGAATCACCATCATAAGTAAGAGCTTACATGGCTAAGACAGAAACAAAACTTCCAATGCAGTGGATACTGTTTTCTGGTATCATCATTAGCCTACCTTATTGAGCTGCATTAAAGGCTAAAATGTCTATGAAACTTGTAATCATATTCAGTCAAACTTTTTATTTTGCCCAGCATTAGTTGAAAATAAGTCTTGGAATTTTGGCCATATCTTAGTCAAAGAGGTGATGCAGCACATGCCGTTTGAGGAAAATAAAGATCTTTTTGGAGCATTAAAGCATGTAAACATGTTGAGGCATAAAATACCAAAATGAACCTGAAAATGAGCATCATAGGGCCCTTTTAACCCTTATGTTGTGTTCGGGTCTCCCGTGACCCGTTTCAAGTTAAAATTATATAATAACTACGCTCTAGTTTTTTGTATTGGAACAAAGCTTCATGATATCCTCCACAACAGCTATATAAACACTACAAAACAGATTTTGACCATTTTAGCCAAGTCTGAAGGTCTCTAAAAAAAAAAGTGTATAATTTGGTGTTCGGGTCTGGGAAGACCCAGCAGAATTGTTTTGGGTGACTCGGGTTCAAATTTGGCCCAATCAAGATTCATCTTTGACTTTAGACACCACACCCCATCCCTTTCATCCACTGTAACAATAATTGAAAACTTTTGGGCGGAAAATTGTATTCTAATAGTCTATTATAGTCAGATAACGTAATGATCCACTGTCTTCACTATAGGAAATATAATGAGTGAATTTAATCACATGTTTTACTTAGATATGTGGTGTATGTGCCATAAAACAAAATTAAAACAGGATTGTACGGTTATGAATGCATAATAAGTTGGTTATGATGTAGTTAAAACAATATTGGATGATAGTCATTATTTTTGAGTGTTTTGGACTGAGATGAATCATGGGTCAAAATTGACCCGCGAACACCATGAACGGTAACAGCTTTCGAACACAACACAAGGGTTAAACAATGTGGCGTGTCAATATTGTCAGAGTAAGCTTTAAAGATCCCCTATTATACTGTTTTTCATCAATATATTATCGGTCTCAAATATATACAAAACATGTCTCTGAAGTGTTTGGCTCGAAATACCAAACAGATCGTGCATTGTAGCATCCCATAATCCCCTCTGTTTCAGCCCTGTTTCAAAAGTGCTGATTCTGTGTCTGTTACTTTAGATGAAAATAAGGAGCCACTCCCCACGCCCCTCTGAGAGATATTCGGTTAAAAAGAACACAATATTGCTCTAGGATGAGATTCAGGTGATAAGGTGGGGGGTGTTACCTTGGTTGGTTTTACGGCCGTCGCCTTCTGCCCATTAACCTTTCTATAAGTGTCTGCAGCTGTGTGTTATATATGTATATGAGCTGTGCCGTTGCCCAGACGCCATTGGATGCCGGCTTCCTGTCCCTCCCCCGGTAGGCGTGACCGAAGATCTGGATTGGAGCATGCCGGGCCGACTCTCCAATCCCCGCACACACCTTCTGGGGACAATTACAAGACTATGTGCACCGCAGTTAGTCGAGAGAGGTCTGAATCTGTGGCAGACGTTTCTCGGTACTCTCTCCGTACATTCTGTGCTAGTTCTGTTAACAGTGGTTAACTAGGTTGTGTGTATATTTGTGCTTGTTCTTGTCACTCTGTTTATCTTGTAATACAACGTTAACTGTGGTTAATTTGTACCCAGGCTGTGTTTTGGTGACTGCCTATTTTTGTTAGCCTTATTCTTTTTATCCCACTTTAGAAGTGAGGTTTTCTTCAGTTTATTTTGTTGTTAGTTATTTTGTTTATACTAACTTGTTCAAACTCTTATTTAAAGAGTCTCCCTTAGTTCCTTTTGTTGTTTGTTTAAACTGGTGCCTTTGTGGCCTTTTGCTTTGATTGTGGATGTCTTGTTGCCAACTTTATTGAGCACTCTCAATAAACAACTTCCAATTTACCAATTCCAACTGGTTATATGTTATTTTCCACATTCCACGAATTCCTGAATTTAATTGATTAAAATCCAGGGTCTAGAAGTTGTTTTTTGATAGCTGTACGTAGTAGTTGGTAATTATTGTATGCAGTTCCTCTGATGATGGCACCTTTTGACTTGGAGTCCTTTTTAGCCTGTCCGTCTTTAGAGCAGCTAGATTGGTGTCGCAAAGATGACCTATTTGATATCGCTAAACACTTTCATCTCACAGTGTCAAAACAATTGTTAAAACGACAGCTTAAGGCTCTTATAGTTGATGAGTTGGTGGAACATTGTATCCTGGTGTTGCCTGTTCAAGCAGAGGGCGCCCTGACTGAAGGTAGGGGTAGCCAGAAACTCGAGGCAGAGTCTTGAGCGGCTCAGGCAGTGGGAGTGAATGGTGAGGATATCGGACGGCCCAAAACGCCGTACACGATGCCTCGCTATGACCCATTGTCCTCGGTCAGTTCTAGCTCTAGGGACGAGGCCCGACTTAAGGTCCGCCTCACACGTCTCCAGCTGGAGGTGAAGAACAAGGAGCCGAACAGACAGGAACAGCTACAGTTCCAGCTTGAAGTCAGAAAGCTGGAGATTGAGGCAGATAAAGTTGTGTGGCTGTGTCAGCTGGAGCTCGAGGCTCAGTTGCATGCACCTCTCACTTCTGCCAGGCTGCAGGTATGTTACCACCTCCAACTCATCCACCCACATTTGGTAAACATATATCGTTAGTTCCCATATTCCGTGAGACGGAAGTGGACGCCTATTTCGGGGCATTTGAGCGCATTGCTGCAGCGTTGCCGTGGCCGCTGCAGGCCTGGCCTCTTTTGTTGCAATGCAAGATACATGGAAAAGCTCAAGAGGCTGTTGCTGCTCTGTCATTAGAGGACAGTTTAAACTATGACTCTGTTAAAGCTGCCATTATGAGAGCTTATGAATTGGTGCCTGAAGCCTACAGACAGAAATGTAGACACCATAGGAAAGCCCAGAATCAGAGTACAATTATCTGAGGGAATTAATTATGATGGAGGAGTTCAAAAAGTGTTTGCCTGACCGCATTGTGGTGTATGTTAACGAACAAAAAGTAAATTCACTCTCTGCCGCTGCTGTGTTAGCAGATGAGTATGTGTTGACTCACAAATCTGTATTTTGTCCTGTGTCTGCTGAAGAACCCCGTAGTGTGTCAGCTTCGCCATTCACATATCCCATGAAAGCAGTAAATGTTAACAGAGAGGAGAGAGAGTGTTTTTACTGTCACAAACCTGGACATGTCATCGCCAACTGCTTAACATTGAAGCGCAAAGAACAATCGCAAAATCTGCCCCAGCCAAAAGGCATTGGCTTGATTACAGCCGAGTCAGTCACAATAACTAACCCTGATTCGGATGACAGTGAAATAGACCCATGTTTCAAGCCCTTTGTCTTTGACGGATTAATATCCTTAACTAGTGAGTCTGCCGATCAGAGGCCCGTGCGTATTTTGCGAGACACTGGAGGGTCCCAGTCTGTGATTGTCGCCTCTGCGTTGCCGTTCTCCGACCAGTCAGCCTGTGGTTACGGTTCAATATTAAGTGGCATTGAGATGGGTTATATCCCTCGGCCCGTACACAATATACATGTACAGTCACAATTAATCACTGTTTTTTTCCCAGCCGCTGTGTGTCCAGCATTACCAATTAAAGGTATAGTATTTCTGATGGGAAATGATATTGCCGGTGGTAAAGTGACCCCTTAGCCCGCAGAGTCATCCGAGGTAACACAGGCAAATTTGAAAGTGTTTCCTATTTGTGCAATCACATGCGCACAGGCACGTAAGGTGGACTCTGACGTATCACTAGTTGACACTGTGTTTATGCCAGTGCTTTCAGAAGAAGCTGTGTCGGAGGAAAAGCCAGAGATTGTGGCTTTTCCCCCTCATGAGGAAGCCGCTGAGACAAGCCTCCCGACAGTCCGACTCTCCCGGTAACCCGAGAGCGTCTACCAGATAATATCTATCAGATAGTCGTCCTTGCTTTGTTGTTAGCTCTACAGCATTTCGAGGTTTTTGTTGGATCCAGCCCTTTGCCAGTTGTTGTGTTTACTTATCACAATCCCGTCGTATTCCGGTCTCGCAGGTACAATCACAATCAGTGTCTCATGCGATGGGCCCTGATCGTGCAAGACTACAACATAGACATCCTTCATAAAAAGGGCTCAGAGAATGTGTTGGCAGATGCTTTGCCTAGGTTTTAGTGATGTTCGTGTGTGTTATTAGGTAAGTTTGTTAGTGTGCTTGGTTCACAAAACTATAGGTTTGTGTCTTAAGGGAGTGGGTGTTACGGCCGCCGCCTTCTGTAAGGGTCTGCAGCTGTGTGTTGTATATGAGCTGTGCCGTTGCCCAGACGCCATTGGATGCCGGCTTCCTGTCCCTCCCCCGGCAGGCGGTTGGCTAATGGTTACACAAGCCAAAAAATCGTTATGACATCATAAAGTGGCCAAAATCTGATCAACTCATTTTCAGAAAGGTTTTTATATAAATGGATCAGGACAAAAAGTGAGCAAATCTTTTTTCCTGAAACTGTCAGAATCTCTTTACACAGAGGGTACACAAGTGTAAGTATAAAAGACATGAAAAAGTGGATTTTGCATAATAGGTGCATTTTACCTTTTTAGAGAGGTTTAGCAAAAAAAAAACACTTCTGGGGTCATTTGGGTGGATTTTCCATATCTCTGGCCCCCCTCGGTCGATTTTGATGATTGACACCTCTTTTTAACCATTAGAGCCAATAGAATCGAGGGGAAGTTCCTAAAATCCATCTAAACATTACCCATTGGTGAAGGAGTGATGCGTAGCCAGAATGCCCAAAACCGGAAGCTGTCATACACTCTTGTAGCAGCTAATATGAAATCTCCGTTATTGCAACCCAGTCTCACGGCATTTCGTGTTATAGTCACGACATTTAATCTATTGATTCGTGTTCACCAACACGATTTTCCCCTTTTTTTCTTGTCACACAGAACGATTTTAAAAGCAATGTATTTCTATTGGTAGTATGTTTCGTGCCTGCAACACATCTTTTTGTCCAGTCGGGTCTTGGAAGACCGGAAGCTGTGGGTTCATAAAAACATCTTCTTATAGTGAAGACAATATAATCAAGCCATGATTATTGTTTTTATTTTAAATCGTATAATGTCGGACTTTTTTTGCCGTCTGTGAGGAAAAGAAATGGGGCTCAGAGCCTCAGAATACTGAAATCTGTATTTTTTAAATATTTTTTTCCTTCTAATTTGTTATTCTTTTCTAAATAACACACTGTTATTTACTCAACAATAACACACAATTATCCTTGTTTTTAATTATTTGTTTAATTCCATAATCTCTGGCTTTTTTGGCGTCCGTCAGGAACTGAATTTCAAAATAAAATTAACCGGAAACAGACGTAGGCCTATAAGGGACTTTTCGAACAACATTACGATACACAGCCACTGAACTGATTACCCAAGATCCTCAGCTATGGTTTAAGCTCGGTGGATGGATGTTTTAGCCGCATTGCAGGTTGGGATATGGTGTTAATGCGATATGAAATCCGAAAAACTTTTCGGAGTTTAGGATGGCCTAAACATCAATTATCCTTGTTTTTAATTATTTGTTTAATTCCATAATCTCTGGCTTTTTTGGCGTCCGTCAGGAACTGAATTTCAAAATAAAAATAACCGGAAACAGACGTAGGCCTATAAGGGACTTTTCGAACAACATTGCGATACACAGCCACTGAACTGATTACCCAAGATCCTCAGCTATGGTTTAAGCTCGGTGGATGGATGTTTTAGCCGCATTGCAGGTTGGGATATGGTGTTAATGCGATATGAAATCCGAAAAACTTTTCGGAGTTTAGGATGGCCGAAGACACTACACTACCCATAATCCCCAGCTACCGTTTGGGACTACAGTCCCCGTGATTAATCTTCAAGCTCTGGGATTGGATGTTGGAGTGGCAGTGCGCCAAGGTTATGCCGAGTATTGCGGCAGTAATAATCCAAACAAAGTGCCGTGAGGGACTAAACAAGAGAAAAACACTGTGGACGTGCAAAAACTCAGTCTTTCCAACAGTATGCGTTTGACCTTTTATTTCCAAAGCAAACATTCAAATAGTCCATACCCGTATGAGTATATTCTTTTATGTGTGCGTGCGTGCATGCGGTCAACAAAAATTGTCCTTCTCCAGCTCACTCCCCCTCCATCTATCAAAGTGCGCAGGTAAAAGCAACCGGATATAACCGCAAACGTCACCACACAAATCCAATGACACGCCCACCACCTATAGTGACTCAAAAACATGTACCGTAACAAACACAGAAAAATACTTCATATGTGGCTCCTACACCGAGCTTCAAACTGCTCTTTGAAATGGAACGAAACCACGGCAGACTATCCAAAACTGGATTCGAACGGGACCAGCCCCCCCCCAGAACTACACATGCTGGCTATTGTGTTCGCAAAATGTTCTATGGGACGTCTCTACTGGGAACGTTTTCATTTTTCCCACAATTAGAAGTTGCCAGCATTAAACACATTGGTGTTATCATATGTTAAACATATAATTAATAAATGGGTGAAAATCGCTTGTGTCCATAATGGGCAGCATTAATATATACTCACATGACAGCTCATTGTTACTTTGTAATTCTACTCCACTACAATTCAGAGGTTAACCTGGTATTTTTACTCTTTACTCTACACTTTGCAGATTCTGATTAATGAAGTGAAATATAAACAACCCTTAAATCAGACTTTAGATACACCTGAGTAAAATTCAGGGAAGGTGATTGTCAAGTGCCAACAATCAGGCGAGATATTAGTTGGTGCTTGAGAAGACAAAACATTTATCTGCAGATCCCTATAAAGCATATTCATTACTCGTTATTCTCTACTAATAGTTAATTAAAGACTGTATATAATGGCTATTTTGCACATCCCTTTCAAGATTTCAAGAATTTCTAAGGTTTATTGACATATCATATACACAACTACGGTGTAGTTATGCAATGAATGAAAAACTTGGGTCGCAGGTTCCTCAACAGTGCATTACAAGACATCTATCAATATGTGTGTATACCTCCACCATTAAACTGTCATATTCTGCACATTTCTTATACTATCTAGATACATAAGAGTATAATTAATGTGTATAATATCAGTTAAAATAAGTGCTTCAACATAGTTAACATTGCAGGAAAGCAATATATTAGACGTTAAGTCAGGCTTAATATTTATCTGTAGATACCCCCAAAGCGTTTTTCTTATTTAAAAGAAGACCTTAATCTAAAGTATTATTTAATGTTTAAATAAAGTTTAATTCGTTTTTCTGTTTTGCATATCCTCCTATTAATATCTTTGTACATTCTGCACTGAACTGTTTTATTGTAGAGATCACTTATAGTATCTTCCTGATTTTTTATATTCTATATTTTTATCATTGACCTTCTACTTTCCCCCTATGAAAGTATGTACTCTTAATATTTTTTTCATCAAATATAACACATTAAAACAATAATTCAATAACGTGCTTTAAGCACTAGGCGGTGCACACAAGGTACACACAGCCAGAATAACTTTTTATTATTAGTGTAGGACACTTATGTATGTATAACATCTGAAGATGTGTAGTTTTATTCATGTTTTCACATAATTTTACAGCATATTGCTATATTATTTCAGACTCAGTATTTACATTCTTATATTCAAAGAAAATCAGTAATATCTTTAAAAACTACAAGTCCTTTTATATCAGCTGTGCACCGTTATGGTGTAAATATAACCTATCTACGAATTGGATCAAATATAAGAGTCAGCCGAATTAGTGTTGATACTGCAAGGAGACGTATTGTGTGAAGAGAAATGGAAGATGTTGTTTAATTGCTGATATATTTATGATCCACGTCACGTATTCAGTTTTCTGCGGCATTTCTTCCAGTTTGTCCAAAGTTCTTCTAATCAGGGCTCTATAAATAAAGAACTACGGCAGATGTGTAATAAGTTATGCAGCCGAACCGTGTATTACAATGCCGTTATGTGATGACTTTCAAAGAGAAAAGCAAGTACACTCGGAATAAAGTATTATTTTCTTTTTTTTAAATGTTTTTCGGATTTCATATCGCATAAACACCATATCCCAACGTGCATTGCGGCTAAACAATCCAATCACCGAGCTTAAACCATAGCTGAGGATCTTGGGTAATCAGTTCAGTGGTTGTGTATCTGTTTCCGGTTATTTTATTTTGAAATTCAGTTCCTGAAGGACGGCAAAAAAGCCAGAGATTATGGAATTAAACAAATAAATAAAAACAAGGCTAATTGTGTGTTATTTTTGAGTAAATAACAGTGTGTTATTTAGAAAAGAATAACAAATTAGAAGGAAAAAAAGATTAAAAAAATACAGATTTCAGTATTCTGAGGCTCTGAGCCCCATTTCTTTTCCTCACTGACGGCAAAAAAAGTCCGACATTATACGATAAAAACAATAATCTTGGCTTGATATTGAGTAAGAACCATAGACTGTATATATAAAGAACATGTTTTTATGAACCACACAGCTTCCGGTCTTCCAAGACCCGACCGGACAAAAAGATGTGTTGCAGGCACGAAACATACTACCAATAGAAATACATTGCTTTTAAAATTGTTCTGTGACACGAAAAAAAGGGGAAAATTGTGTTGGTGAACACGAATCAATAGATTAAATGTTGTGACTATAACACGAAATGCCGTGAGACTGGGTTGGTTATTGACATAAATATATTGATGGATTATCAGTAATCATTTAAAATTGACACAGATACATTGGATTAACCTTCAGCAGCGTTTTTATCGTTGTTATGCCATTGAACACAACTTTTGATCAGAAACAACAAAAGGTAAGACATATTTCCCGTTTTTGCTCCGTAAAGCTACATCGTGTGTTGTCTGGGTTTGCTTCTCCTGCCGCGTTTTGATCGCACAGTGATGATACTTATATTTCGAAAATCTGTGGAATCTCAGCTTGCTAGCTGATATCTTGTTTGTACAGATCCGATAAGTAATAAAGTATTTATACCGTGAGTTCTGTGCTAAGTGCGTTAGCATCTTTTCGCTTTTCAGGGCTAATTCAGAAGCTTGGTATTACCCTTGTGTTTTGTTTAGCTAAAAAATGTTAATATTGTCTGATAGCTGAGTTTCTTCCCATTAAGTGGGTATGACACATTCATAGTTTGTTAAATGTTAAGAAGCCCTCAGACGCTGTTTCTTGCAAGATGTTGCGTTTTGATGGCAGGGCGGTACAAAAGTTGTAATGCTGAAAGTGCCGGCAGCAAATTGCGAAATGATTCACTGGAGTCTGCAAGAGTCTTTGTGACACATGAGACAACCATCAAATAAAATAAAAAAGAGGGAATTAATTTCAAGTCAGGAAACAGTTTGTAGTGAGAAGAAAATCATTTTAAGGAAATAAATGATTTTGGCAAGTTATTAAATTTAAAGTCTGAGGCAAATTCATTTGTGTCTTAAATGATTCCAGGGGGGCTTTTATTAAATTCTCGCAACCGTTGAACATTTTACTTTGTTTTAAATGTGCCAAACCTCCATAAGGGTTTTATTTAATTTATGCCGCTTTATTATTCATGTGCCTGATAATTGAATTAGTTTCATTAATGCAGAGTCAGGCCTTTTTCTCTAAGACATCGATCAAACTCATGCAGAAGATGAGCAAGACAAATGGACAGGCTAACATCAAATATACACCTTCAACGAATATTACACATGGCACCGTTAGATAAACAGTTGCCTAATTGCACTATTCCACAGCTCATAAAGACTCTCTGTATCCATTAACGTGAGGTAATTAGTCGTAATTTGCATCATTAAAGACAAAACAATGCATAACTGTTTATGAATACTCAATCAGAGGGTAATTACTTCCTCTCGATCTGCAACTTCAGGCTGAAGAGATGCAAAAAAATGTAAAAGATTGTGAGGAGGCTTTGTTGTTTGACTGAAGAACAACCTCCCCCTGCTCCCCCACAAACACACTTTAACAAGCTTTAACAAACCCTGAAATTTGGCTATTTAATTGCTGCTGGCCCATTTTTTCCTCCTTCTTCTTTTTGAGTAGAAAAAAAGGAAAGTGCACAACCAAGTCGATGCTTTGTCTTGTGTTGTAGCCCGAAAGAGGTCGGCTGCAGAAAGACATTCTTCTTTGTTAGCGATAGAAAGTGAAGATCATTAGCTGCTGAGAAGACATAATGAGGGGAGTATACTGGAGAGAGATATTCTATTGTGTGCGTGTTAACTTTTCAGTGAGGGAATGTTTTCAGTAACAATGTATGTGCACTCGTTTTGCCTTTGACAGCTATGCATGCATGACTAGCGGCTATTTTGTTTGTGTTATTGCGATGTATGTATGTGTCTATCTTTTAGAAGACAAACCTTTTTGAATTGTGTACTGTTTACTCATTGCAGCATTCAGATATTTACTAATGAAGATCATGTAAGTCGGTTTACTTGCCTGAAGGTACGCTATTAACCCTGACAACAGCTGTACAATGTTTGCTGTGGTTCGGGGGATGAGAAGACGTTTTGTAAGGAAGCAAAATAATGCCATAAGGGTTTGAATCGTATAGCAGTTACATTTCTCACCAAGAAATACTGGAGGAGGCCATGGTTCTCAGCAGGAAACCGATTGACTGTCCACTCTTAGTAGGGAAATAGTCCTTATCCCAAGTGAAGGAGTTCAAGAATCTCAGGGTCTTGTTCACTAGTGAGGGGACAATGGAGCATGTTGGGGCCTGAGAATCAGAGCAGCTTTACTGCACTGGCCAAGAGAGAGCTGAGCCAGAAGGCAAATCTCTCCATCTTCGATCCTACTCTAACCAATGGTAATGAAGGATGGGTCATGACAGAAAGAACGAGATTGCGAATACAAGCAGCAGAAATGGCTTTTCTCTGGTGGATGGCTGGCATCTCCCTTTGGAATAAGGTGAGAAGTTAAGTCATTGGGGAGGGACTCGGAGAAGAGCTACTGCTCCTTCATGTAAAAAGAAGCAAGGGAGGTCTTTCAGGCAAGTCCAGCTGGGAGGAGACCGAGGGGCACACCCAGGACCAGGTGAAAGATTATATCTCCACACTGAGCTGGGACGACCTTGAAATACCCCAGTGAGAGCTGGTTGATTGTCCCAGGGAAAGGGAAGTTTGGGGCCCTCTGCTGGAACTGCTTCCCCCATTACCCGACTCCAGTTGACGATGGATAGACCAAGGAATATTGAAAGTAATGCACTAAAATACTGTAAGTACAAGTATGAATTTGAATCTTTTTTGGGTTCACTAAATCAGATATCACATCAATATACATTTTAATCTTGCCTGGTTTGTATCATTGAATCTGTGTGTGTTTTAGCATGCATGAGACAAACAAAAGTCAGATAAGAAATGCTCCATTGTTCTTCTAAAGGTAAAAAACTCCACTATTTTTTATATGTAAGAACTAGTAACAAGTTGTCAAAATAAAATCTTAAATAATTATACATATTTTTCTGTTTTGAGATGATTTCACTCAGATATCTCTGCATTGGGTGCTGCACATTTTAAACATACCTGTGATGCAAACTGATGGGAGTGTGAAGGATGCAGCTGTTTATCGGCACCTGGTGAAGTGTTTTTGGAAGAAATAAGAGGCTGAAAGTCGACATACCTTTGATTCTTCTTTTTCATCTCTGTCTGTCTCCTGTGATGCTCCAAATGTAATCAAGGTGCAATGCTAAATCACAGGAGTACTCTTTCAATTATCAGGCTCAGATGCTTCTTTGTCCTGCCCAAACAAACCAGTTCTGTGAGTTTTGCCAGACACCTGCAGGACCAAAATCTTTGCCTCTTTTGTTTGTCTATGGAATCCAATTTTGCTGAATTCCCCACTATCAACAGTAATCTGCCCTGAATCGTTATGACTGTATTAAAAGTGTGTTAATAGTTTTGGTTAATAGTTCTTTAAAGATTTGTCCATTTTTTACATTCCTACTCTGTATCTTTACATTTGACCAAATAAAGGCTTACTTTGAACGTTTTATTATTCCTATATACAGAGAAATGTCGTTGTATGCAGAATTAATTTGAGGTTATTTGACATTAAGAAAAGTAAGGAATTTAATCGCACACATCTACGAAAATGTCAAGGATAAGAAAATAAAATCTAGTCAATTGTCTTGAAAAAAAGTTGCATTTCAATATAAGAACAAGGCATATGACTACTGTATGGCGTTCCATATTCATTCATTTCTCCACTTAAAGAAGACAAAAACGCTATTTACCAATAAAAGATGCACGCTGTGTAGATGCTTATTTGTCACACACCCTTTTTCTTCCTAATTCAAGCGCTGCCCACACAGTAGAGGTTCATTGCATATGCATGAAGATCAACAGAGAGAGAGATTACCCTCCCACCACACACACACACACACACACACAAACACACACACACACACACACACACACCTGTACAGTTCAGACTTGCTTTGATGGATAATTTTACCACTCTGCGTGATGAATGCAAATTCAAGAATCAACACACATGCACGCACAGGAACAGACACACACGCAGTTTTACATACACACACCTGTCTGCCTACAGCCTACGCCTCCTCTCCACACGCACACCACCTCCCCCCCCCACCCTAACCCAGATGGTCGGTCCAAGCTAGAGACTTGTGAAACACTGAGGCCACAGAGCATCAGTCCGAGGGATTCTGACTTCCCAGCTGAGCTTTTAACATGCGCAACTACGGCCTACAGCCACTGCGTATTATGCCATGTGCCAGAGATAGTGGGACAAAAGGAAAGACAGACAGACGGAAAAAAAGGAAGGAAGCCAAACGGAAAGACAGAGAGCAGACAAAGAGACACAGCTCCCCACAGTGGAGCTGCATTGTACAGTCTACAAAACGCCATACATGAAACAATTTTAGAAAAAGTAAGTATAGAGCTTTATTTAAATAAAAAAATTACACCTGGTCCTCACAATAGCCACTATAGTGTTCACCCTTTTCAATGATTCACATACGTTTTTTTTATTGCATTAACAAAATAGCAATACAGCTCATTATTTACAGAAATATGCGCTTTCAGAGCATGTGACATTAGGGTAGTCCTTAGTGCCATGTACATTTTCGAATTCATTTATTTTAAGCTCCAACCACCGGAATTTGACAGTCAAGAAAATTCTCCTGGTGAATTGTATTCAAATTCCAACAACATTTATCCCTTTATCAACCTTGAAGTTTAGCCTCAGTATGGTCCTTAAAATTGAAAGTCGAAGAGTCTAAGCTCCAATCCCCAGAATTCATTCTATTAGTCAAGAAAACCCTAGACTTTCCGACTTTCAATTTTAAGGACCACCCTAATGTGAAATTTCCCCCCTAAAAGAACATAATTACATGTAAATGTTATACCTTGTTGTTGGTATTATCTTTATAATTGTTTTAATCAAATCAAGTGTTGTGTTTTTGCCATGGTGGTGCATTTGCAATCTAGCAGCGAGCAGGGCATGCCCTGTGAGCCTTCTGTCAAACGTAATGTAATTAGGGAATAGGGTCGACACAGCCAAACAGGGTGAGGACGGCTAATCAAGTGTCTGAGTCAGTCTCCTACTGTAATCAGACAGAGAGCCAGAGAGAGACAGAGGGAGATTACATTGATTAAAAATTGAAATCCCAGACCAAATATGTTCTAAGAGAAGTTAATTACAATTAGATTGATCATTTTATTAACTTTTTGCATTAATTTCCCCCGACATTGCATTTAGTTTCTCCTTGACCTCTTCTCTGAGAGAACTTTGCCAAAGATATACATCTTAAATAAAATGGCCAAAAGTATGTGAGCAAAAACTATTGGCACAAAATAAACAAGTATCATTCTATTTATTATTTATTTTTTCGCAGGCCGTTGGTTGTACAGTAGAAATATTAGATATAAGATTTTGGATTGTGAGGAAAAATCTAATTTTAAAGTATTGCCGGTGATGTTCTTAAAAACGTCAAAGTAAACACACAGCAATCCATTTCAAACTGAAATGAAAAGTATAGTCAGATGTCGTCAACAGGACTTCCTACCTGCATGGATAATGAAGTCAAACTGCTTTTACATGAAGCTTTATATAGCTTGTTCTACCAAGGTTGTCATTATGCTGTGCATTGCCCTCCATGGCCTTCACCAAGCAAAAATGTGGCATCTTCAAATAATGGTATGTAAATTTACTTTTGCATGAACATTCTAATTATCAAGGTCTCCTAAGCAAAGGTGGGTAATTGAGGAGAGACCTTGATGCATACTTTCTAAACAGATGCTCTCCCCCATCAAGAAAATGCTTTATGATATACCCATTGTACAGTGGGTGTCCTATAAACAGGGGGAATAGTGTCCTTCAGCAACTCTCACACACACACACACACACACACACACACACACACACACACACACACATTCAAAACTCTAATTTGAATGCTTTGAAAATGGAAGGCGTCCAAACAAAACACAACAACAACGTTTTTAGAGTCTTTAAAAGGCTCTATCTGAAATGTGACGTTTACAATTACTGTATGACATGTTAATGTACCTGAAAATGCTGTGAATACATTTCAAGTAGTTGCTCTCATCCTTTCATTTAAACCAAGGTTGAGTGCTTTAGTTTGCATTGAGCTTTGAATGTATTTCATTAGTTGCTCTTAAGTGACTTATAATAAATAATTGGCGTAAATGTTTGGCCTTTAATGTTGAATTAATTGAATATTTGGTTACTTGGGGAACATGGAATACGCTGTTAGCGCTTCTAAATGCAGCATTAAGCTATTATCATATTAATTAATAAGCATGATTAGCATAGTAGCAAACAATTGCCAATTTACACAAAGACAGACATTGGCATTCATTTATCGTCTTGTTTCTGGCAACCTGACAAATGTAAATGCAACATTCGATCTCTTGCTTGGTCTGTTTTGAGGGGGGGAAGGGGGGGGGGGAATTGTGCTTTTGACTGCTAAAATTATCCCTATATGTTCACCAACTAGCTCTTGGTGCTGTGTAAGTAGTGTATACTTGGTTATTAACTTCACCATCTAAAATTCAGAAGGTCCAATATAAATATATATATATATATATATATATATAAATATATATAAAGTCCAATATGCAACCCAACAGTTTAGAGTCTAAACTGTTGGGTTGCATATTGCACTTTTGTATTATCTGCTGTCATGCTGGAATGAAAGTGCAAACATGTTTCTATTCCATTTAACCCATGGTTACAGCAGAAATACTGTTGCTATGGTTACTTGCAGATAAATAGAATATAGTTTATTAGTATTTAACAACATTTTAAGCATGCAATAATGGACAAATGCTCTCATTGAACATTATGCAGTCAAAACAATTTTTACACATCTGATGGAGTCCATTGATGAACATTATACAAATATAATAAATACAAATGTGGTCAAATTGACCCAAGCTGGGTCTGAAGTCTTTTTCGCCAAGAGAGGTCATACATTGGAGATAACAGCCTGTCTGTGTATGCCTAGTAAGAGAATAATGTAGCTGTTACAGGTGATCTACATACACTTAAGGAATTGTGCAGATGTCTGCTCATGAATATGAAACATATGTGATGGTATCAAGGAAACACAAATGTGTGAGTCACTCAGTCTGGATGTGTTTGAATTTCTAAAACCTCTCACAGCCAGCAATTGTGAAATATTTTCCAACGATGCAAATCCAGCGTGTCTCGATTCAAAGTCATTTAACATGTACATCTGACTCTGACAGCAGAAATTAACACAAAATTCAGGAAAATGCGAAGATGAACAACACACTGTTGTGGTTAGAAGACAAAAAAACAGTTTTCCATCATTGCTAAGTGATAGGAAAACAGAGAGGACGCAGCTGAGTCAGTGATGAATACCCCTCTGAGAGCGTGTTTGACAGGTTTCTGTTGCGAACATCATACTCTGCATTTCCAGTGGGGTCATTACAGATGCAAATCCCAGTCACAGCGGAGTTTTATGACACCTGTCCTTGTTTTCCAGGCCGGCCGGGGAAAGTGTCCTGTCGAGGACTTGCAAATCAAGACGGAAGACGAGAGATAGGTGGACAGGTAGGCCCGCTCATTTGTGCTCCCATCAGTCATTTTCATAGCCCCATCCCTCTCCCCTTCCCTCTATGTTAGATGAAGATATTGCATCCCACCTCTGCCTGATAGTTGAGCATCTGCTTCTCCCTGCCACCAAGTGTCTCCGGAGAGTATGATTGTCATGGGGGTTTTGTGTGATCTGGGTCAAAGAGTCTCCTCATTCCAGTCCCCATGTCTGGATTCCTACATAATGAAATGTTTCCAATAACATGTTAAGAAAATATAGTGCCATAACCAGAGGTGAGTTGTGCAACCATGAAATGCTGAAGAATCCTGCGATACCTGTCAAGAACTGCATGTGTGATAGATTTAGAGGTCTAACTTACAAGTAGAAATACACTGACACCATTGTTATATTCCTGAATAATAAAGTGAAGTTACAGCAGTGGAAAAGGTCCACTTCCAAATGCTCTTGTTATTATAGTTATTAATTTTATTGAAGCTCTTTTAGGATCATTTGGTTCTTGTTTTTTAGCTAGCAACTAGCTCTGTAGTTTTACTAGTTAGCCTATTCATGGATTGATAACCTGTGGAACTTCCATTGAAATAAATGTTTCCTATACTAAATTTAACAGTGTTTTAGACATCTCTTTGTCAGATGTGCACACTTCTCACACATCCAAGTAGCACATGATTATCTTTAGGAGTCCAAATCCGGATGCTATCCTTACAAATCTACAGGCTGTATTAGCAGTATTATCAGGGCAGGGTAAGACACAGCCTTGCCTTCCTTTCTCCTACTGTTTTTGCATTGGAAACAAATGATTTGCTTAAAGTCTTGTTTTTGTTTTTTTATTTTCACAAGGTTTGTTTGGTCGTTGGTTCAAAAAAAGAAAGACTTCCAACCACGTAAAGCAATTGAAGGAAGAGGTAAAACTTGTTTAACAGTTGAGGGCGTTTGAGGTGAAAAAGTAATGAGATAAAGTTGACATTTCTGTAAACTCTAGGCCTGCCTGAGCTACTTCTCAACATGCATGGGCTTGTACCCGTGGGGTTAGTCAAGCATGGGAAAAGAAGCCTGAGAAGTTGAATCGTGTTTTGTTTCGCGCGATCAACGAAACATACTGTTCTTTTGGCCAGAGAAAACACATGCTGTAAGTATGAGCTTCAATTTGGCTTTGAACTTTAGAATTTTGACACACTGTTTGTCTGGCACTGAGTATTTAGAGACTGTTGAACATGTTGAATGTTTTACTTCCCCTCCAGACTGCCTTTTTCTTCGGTAATGACAGACTTTCTCTGATCTTGCCCAGCCGAAATGTTGCTAAAATATAAAAAATGGATGTGTTTTGTGGATGGTTCTCTCTTGTCTGCGAGTTTGTGAGCAAGTGTTTCCGATGGGGCTCTTGTGATCTGTGTGGTTTTATTTAAAGTTGCTGTGTTTCTGTGTTGCTCCGTGCTTCTCACATGCCCCCAGCTCTCTTCTTTCCTCCCTTAGAAAACATGAAAAAGGTCCAAAGATGAGGGAGAATTATTTTAGCTGGATGTGCTCTCTGCTCTATGTGATGCAATCCAAAAAAAAACATTGCTACATCGGGATATAGCCTTTTCTCTGATGCCTTGTCCCTTACTTCTGAGGGACTTTTTGATAATCTCTCACCTCACAGCTACACTGTTAAAGCTGACAAAACTCTATGGCATGTTCATACAACTTTGCTGGATGAACAACTTTGAGGCAAAAGAAAGGCTCTAATCAAGGCTAACGTCACACCTTAAAGGAATTCCGCCATTAAGGAGGACAGTACTAGGGCAACTGAGCTAATGCTGCATTCTAGACAATCTAAAATACCACGCCCGACTGTGACAAACCGAGCAGTCTTTGACAAGTGTAAACTCAATTGAACTCCCAACATCTCAGCCTCCACAAGTTTTATTTGTCATTTTAACGTTTTTCCCGAATAACTTTTGTGAAGAGAATTGTTTTACCTTAACCATATACCAAATAATATTGGCAGTATTTATTACTTTAGTAAATGTACAGACAATTTCACTTTGAATTGCCTTTTAGTTGATGGTTTATCATTTCCAACGTTAGCTTTCTTTCTTTCTGGTGTATGATGTCTGACAACTGCTTTTTCATGAAGTCGGGGTCGGATGTATTTGCCCATAGATTACAAGTAAGAACTTTGACATTGAATGGCGTTCTTTTGCCTTCTTGCAAGTTGTTTGGAATGTAGCATTAGCCATCAATATCAAGGATCTAGAAACATAAGAACGAGGCTTCTTTAGCTTTGAACAATATTTAAAATGTTGCTCGGTTGGAAAAAGAAAAAGGTCAGTGTGAAGCCTGCACCTACAGACATGCAATTTGTTTTGCGTTTTGCATATTCATCTTTTTAAATTGTACCAATTATCTATTCATCTATTGAAATCATAGCAATGTATGCTTTGCTAGTCATTTGTAACTGGTGCAGGGCTCTCATGAACACCCCCCATTAGCGGCATTGTTCTCCTACTGTTAAAAGCCACATTTAAAAAACAGTTTTATAACATTAACCACATGGACCATATTGATTTGCAAACACACACACACACACACACACAAACACACACACACACACAACACACACACACACACACACACACACAAAGCTAGAGACAGTAAGTCCTATTGCTTAACTTTATCTTTTAAAGACATTTCCAAACTCCTTTTTCCCAGACAAACCCCACTGAATGAGCAACAGAATAAGACAGACTCTGATGGAAAAGTAACTGTCACTGTATCTCTGTAAACTCTGTCAAGGTATATATATCATTAAGACGTCAGCTCTAGTCCGTAATTCTTAGTTAGTTGGACACCTGTCACTGCACAGCAAGAACTCTGTGACACTCAGCACTGTTCGTTTGATGAGTCATGCTGCTGCACTGTGGGTCCTGGAGCAGTCTTATACCAGTGCTTGTGATTCGTTTTTGCAAGTGAGATCATCCCAGAGCTGCTGGCTCATAAATATTTATGTTTTTCACTCAAGAGAAATAGGTTAGAAAACCATGCTTAAATATAAGCGATTAGCATTACTTTCTTGTTGAATGAAGCTAAGTGCTAACTGCTAGCTTTGGCTTGGCAGTAGAGATAAGTCTTCATGTCTTTACGACTTGTATTACTCCATGATTTATCTGACATAAAATAAGTTCATTCTTTAGCAACTCCTACCATGTGGTGAGCATAAAATGGACTGGTTTAAACTACTTATCCATCGCTCTCTAAATATAGAAGCTGTTGTATCTGGGCTCTGATGTGAATATGACATATTCTTTACATTTTATCCCATCCACAAATCAGATTATGAGAGCAGCTCTTGCACATCCACTTCAGCCTTCAAGTCTGTCAGTGCAGATGTTAGTTCTTTATTTATTTGCTCCACAACAGCATGTTCACTTGCTGTAATTCCTTGTATTACATTCTCTGCTTTGACTTATTCTTGTCTGATTCTCTGCTTCTGCTGCAATAACCCAGTTTCCCCATAGGGATCGTTAAATTATCTTCTAATTTAGGATTTACGAACAAGTAAACTAATGACAAGGGAATACTGATATTTTGGCTGTTAGCGGCTGCTATGCTCAAATAAATCAGACTTATTGCAGACAAGCTACAATTAAACTAACAGAAATAAGATTTTAGTGAACTCAATCCCCTCAGTGGTTTATGTGATTCCCAGAGAATATTACAACATTATAATTTTTATATACCATCAAGGTAGACAATGATGTGCCCATTGACACAAAGATACGTTTTGAATTAAAGCCTTGTGTGTGATTATGGAACAGTAACCGTTCACTAATTTGCTAATTATGAAGTTCTTAACTTTCATTTAGATTGTATGCTACATTATACTACAACCTGCTATATTTCAATAGAAATGTCGGCAGTTATTTGACAACTGCATTTATCACTTTTCAGATACCAAACATATGATTACCTTGTAAAATATCATGTTCTATAGCAGATTAAGCTATTTAACATATAAAATACACTGAAACATCTAAAACGTGGACTTTAATTAAATGTATTAACTCAATACATTTTTACATAACTGTATTTGGTTAGTTGAAATCAATAATATTAAGTTGAACGTATTTAAACTTGATATTATTGCTTTCAACTAACCTAATACAGTTATGTGAAATCTGTTCACATAATATATTTAATTAAAGTCCACGTTTTTTCTCTTGAAAATGTGCTCCACCTTAAATAACACAACATTTAATGCTGCTTATGTGTCGATAATGATATTGATAATACCTCGATTATATATAACATTAATAATAAAGCAATGAGAAATTGTATTTAGTTAGTCAAGTAAATTATATAAAAATATACTTCCTTTTTATTTGTGACTCAACATTTTCTACAAGGTGGTCAACATTTCCATGGCAGTATTCTGCTTAGAGCCTCATTTGTTTATTTCTGGCAACTTAGGGGCAGCAGAACAAACAATAAACATAATGTTGACATTTTTACCTTCCTGATCTTGGTCACCATTGGCTGACAACGATTAGCCTCTGGGGACAAGGGCCATCTTTTTATAGGGTGCTGGTATAGACAGCAAAAATGTAGGCCAAGACTTTTTTGGTGCGCCTGTCAATGTTTACAGAAGATTCAATAATCAAGACAACTCAAAATATAAACTTATCAATTTTTGATCTGTTGCTGTTTGTCAGATAGTTGCTTACATGTCACCAAATCAATTATTGTTAATGTTGAGGATTAATTGATTAACGATGTCCATACATCATTTCGAACCCATCTTTAATGCTATTTCTATCTTCTATTTTCAAGGAACTGTGATCAGGAGAAAGCCCTCCACAAGTGAACAACACTGACTATCTGATACCTGGTAATCAAATAAGGAGCCACAATGTGAGTTCTATTTAATTTTTTTCCTATAGAATTAGAAATAAGATAAAATGATGGTTGTCCTTACTTTTTTTCGATTAATTAAATGAATTAATAGGTTCATAAAAATGACAATACACTACAACAGTTACAGTTTACGACATCTCATTGACCCATCACTTATTCTGAAAAGAACAACACTTTGGATTATATAATGACTCACTGACAGGGATGCGCCTCTGTCTTTATCACAATATGTACATGTGTTTGACAAGATATACATTTTATGACATTTTTGCTCTGCAGGGCTCCTGTTGATGATGTTGTGGCATGGGGAGAGTCACTCGACCAACTCCTGGAGTGTAAAAGTAAGCTCACTTGTGAATTTATTGCTCTCATTCTTATGTCAAAATGTCGCTCTCAATTCTCCATCCTCTTTTCCCCACTCGCAAAACTCCGCTGCTCAACGCCGCGTATCATCTTCAATTGCCCTGGGGCTTCTTTCAGAGGATCGAGGATATATTCTGCCTTCAAGTTCATCAAATCCAATTGGAGATATATTTAAGGAGGAGGACCCTGGCAGAGATAAGAGACCTAATCTGAGCTGGCAGGGTAGATAGGGTGATTCCAGCCAGCTCTTATTCATTTATAAAGCTGGCACTCACTGATGGCTTTCACCTGTCCATATTCCCGGCCTCTATTTGAAAATGACTAAAGGGGTATATGGGTTATTTCTCTCTCTGCCGTCTCTCCTCTCTCATTACTTTCCTGAAATGAATTCAGCTGATCTGTAATATCTCAGCCTGTTGTCTCCTGCATGAAGATTAACTGTCCTTCTGAAGATAAATGTTTCCTTCCATCGTAGTTGCTCCATTTCCCTTTAGAAGAAACGCAGCGACACATATGACAAATTGGTAAACAGTATAAAGAAATAAATAGCATGGCAGTTGCAAATTGATGGCATTCATATACCTTTACATCTCGAGTTATTGTAAAGAGTCGACTGTGTTATGATTGAAAGCTCAGATCTGGGCCAGGAGTGATTTATAGATGGAAACAAGCGGCCCCTGGACATATTTTGTTTCCTGTCAATTACTGTCAGAGCACCAGGAGGGATTTATGTAAAGCAGTCTTGTGTGTATAACACTGGTGATCCCAGTTAGCTGTTTGTTTGTGCTCCCAGAAGACATGCTAAGTATTTTACACCTGCGTTAAAATCACGTCTCAATGAAAACTCCCGTAAAAAATGACACAATTGATGATAAAAAGAAAAATATGTGTGCGCAATTATATGATGCAGAGGCAGTGCACTTAGGGATGCAGGGTTCGGTTTTGAAGTTAAAAGCGCCTCCAGACATCCATCACAATACCTGGCAGTTTGCTGCACCGTCTGTTTGTCTACCGACTTCATTGAGCTAACAAGGATAATGTTGTGACGAGAGAATGGCTCAACCTTAAGCTAAGATTTTCTCCTAAAACATACATTTAGTTTACATCTATTTGCACCTGATTTTACCTCCTCTATGCGCCCATGTGTGGTTGTATTTCTGCGGCGAGAAGAACATGAAAAAGACAGTTTTCAGTAATCAAGGTTTTCTTGAAACAAGAACAAAGCCAGGAATCTTACAGAGAGGAGGCAAAATGTAAAAAAAAAACATGGATGTTCTTTAAGCTCTTGGATCAGTTTGTCTGATAACTCAACTTTTTTTCATCTTTCAGCCACATGTTATGGTCTTCATCATTGATGAATCATGATACAGGTGTTACATGATTACCTGACTCAGTTCCATTCGCTGATAGACTTTGAAATGTCATTGCATTTTATATGTGAGGTCAGACAAATCTATTAAGTAAGAGTTTTTTGCCACACAAAGTAATGTGGTTCTACTTGAATGTTAAAACAAAACATGGTTTGTCCAAAGTAACATAATTCTTTATTTTCAACAAATGTGGAACTCACTTCTGACACCAAAATGAACTACAATAAAATATGCAACAAGCATACAATGCAAAGCAATATTCTGCTCACCAGGTCATCGTCCTCACGGTTTGCCAGACGTCTCGTAGATGTTATCATTTCTGCTGGCATATTTCAGCACAGCAACTTGTACAGTTCAGTAGATGTTAGACATTTCTCTGACAGCTGCCTCAGGCTCTCAATGTACCAGCGTCTGTTGCACTAGAACATTTTCTGATCTGATATATGCACGACTGTCACGTCCTAACTTGACCACGTTGCATATTAATGAATTTAACTTCATGTCAAACAATTACCTCTTTATTTATTTGACTGTCAATGCTTTACATGTTCCTGGTCATCTCACACCAACGCACAGTTGTACTTTTCTGCTGATTTCAATGCAGTCCTCTTGCTCTTGGCGAAATTTTTGCAAATGAAACTTGCCCACCAATGGAGCAGGAAGCTTTATGTTAACGACAATTATGCAAATGAGGAAATCTCACTAACAAGTCTTCATGAACAGCTGCCATTCATCTGACTTAAACTAGCAATAACAGAAAAGTTTACACAGTTACGAGAGTTTATTGAGCCTCACTTGGAACACTTCTATGAGAAACTAGCAGAAATAGATTTAGGAGAAGAGTACAAAAATGTTTTTGGCATAAGGCCCAATGACAAGATAATAACTCACAAGATTAACTTTTGGTACTTCAAGTTGTCCATGTTTTTCTTTTTACAAAATGGAAATAATGACCACCGTTTAATACAATAGCTATGATGTGCAGAACTTGGGTAAAGATAGGGTATTATGCATTTTGGCATTTATGAATGAACATTAATGTTATCCCAATCTTTAGGGAAAAACCTCATATGGTGCTATGGAAACCAGTTCCCCTTAGTATTTAATGGTTGTAATTACTGTATAGCTTATTTCCTGCTGGACCAGCTGTAATTAAAGAAAATAAAATAATGAATATGACTACCCAGGTTGTTCAAAACTTATTTTGTATTCATATTCAGTTGAATGTTTAATAATGCAACTGTCCTGGTTTCATAGTGTTTGTGCTCTTCCTCTGCAGCAGGCCAGCTGGTGTTTGAGGACTTCTTGAGGACAGAATACAGCGAGGAGAACCTTTTATTTTGGCTGGCCTGTGAGGATTACAGGAAAACAACCAGTCAGACAGAAATTACGACTGCTGCCAAAAGGATCTACACCGAGTTTGTCCAAGTTGATGCGCCTAGACAGGTACTGCTTTTCGTGAAAAGCGACATGAATGAAGTCAGACCTGTGTAACTCTAGATGAGCTTCCATGATGATGTCACTGCCATGCCTCCACATTTTCAGTCACATTTAATAATTCACTTTCTTTGTTTGTCAGTGCTACAACGTTTTTCTTTGTTTATTTGAAGATGCAGTTAACTGTAACATTGTATTAAAAATTATCTGCAAACAGAAAGAAGTCATGAGTGAAATAAAAGTTGCTGTTTTCTGAACACAGATAAACATTGACTGTGTGACGAGAGAAAGCATCAGGGAAAATCTCTCCCAGCCGTGGCCAAATTGCTTCGACAGGGCGCAGAGACTGATATATGGTCTGATGGAAAACGACTGTTATCCTCGGTTTCTAAAATCTGAAATGTACCAAGCTCTCCTGGAACAGGCTGAACAGCAATGAAAGGAACATGAGGATAAAAGCTCGGCGGACGCCTCTCCGAATGATTGATTCTGCTCTCCAGCCGACGCATCTGTCAGAGGAAGCAGAAGTGAAAGCTGATGCAGAGCTGTCGATATGACTACTGACAGAATCTAAAAGCCAAATATGATGTAAATAATGTATTAATCAGCTCTGAAGTCAATTTATGTTTGGATGGTTCCTCTGTATTGCATAAAAAGGCCTATAATATAATATAATAAAAAGGCCCACATCAAGTTCTGAAAAATTTACATTTGTTTTGAAAGGCATGGCTCAGGGTTAAAATGTTTATAATTTGTGTGTATAAATAAGTCATTTGTACCATTACATTCATTTAAATCAAGAAATTCTGAAAGAATAAACAATGTTTCCATGTCCATGTCATGTAACCCAGTATCTATGAATGCATTAATGTATTAATAATACACTGGACAAGCACACATTTTTTTTTTTTTTTTTTTTAAAATTGGATTTCAGTCCACTTCCTTTTTTATAAAAAATATATATGTATTAAAAATCCTCAGATTTTCGATCAGAGACATTTTAGATTTTTAATAGCTTCCATTTTTCCCTCAATAAATAAATAAACAATTTTACACTGATTAAAATACTTAAACTACATTTATGCTGCATCAAAATCTGAACAGATATCATGATTGCAAGAGGAGTCTAACTCGTAAAATACATTTAAAAATATACAAAAATGAAAAACATATCTTGTTTCAGAAAATGTAATGGGAAATATAAGTATGAAGTATAAAACAAAACAGAAAGGTGAGTATTTATTGGTAATTACCCGCTCAATGATATCAGAGCCTGCAATTCCCTCCCTGTCAAGCAGTTGTCCTCAATGAGCTCTCTCCTCGTTGATTAGCCACACCTGCTCCACATTCCCTGTTAGCTCTCCACAGTGCTGGCTGACCCAGGTGTTACTAATAACACTAACGATGGCTCCATTTGATTCAAGTGTCCCAGTAAACCATGACAGTGTGAAAGTGAGCCAGAATGCACAATCCCACGATCCTGAAACTGGAGCTGCAAAGTAAGCCACAGTATGTCTTCCTTTTATCCTTTACAACTATAGGAAACGCCTGTGTGTCTCCAACTGTGACATTTGTCAAAAGTGTATTATGTGATAAGGGCTTAATGGGCTTAATGTGTGTGTTTTTCTGGTCAACTTCTTCAGCTATTCTGAATGCCTTCTTTTAACAAAGCTTGCTGTTAACACATATTAAACTTTAATTTAACTCTATAAAAACAGCTTTTAAGTGAGTAATAAAGTCAGTTATGTGCAAAATGAAGGGACTAAAGGGGCTGTTTCAAGTTTTCGAGTTTTTAAGTGAATGTTTAGTTCCATGGACAATATTCTTAAGTAGAGTGATAGTAAAAATGGCCTAAGGCTTTCTCAGATCAGCGTGATTTCTCATTTACAGTATATTGCAAAACCTATGGGGGTCAACAGTGATATTGTAGACGTCCCATAAGTGACTAAAAACATTAGAAAATGCATTTTGTTGGCTCACAAAGTGCAAACATCTGGTTACTGGGGTTATCAAGCAGGATATGATGATGCGATTTAAGATCAATCAAGAATATTATCCCAACGTACTCTAACTTTACTTTGGCTACTTCCTGTTGTTCAGCATTGGACCACAACATTCTGTATGTATCTTGGAAATATTGGTTTTCTTAGATATATTTCCGTAAAATATAAAGCAGCTTAGTTTAGCTTGGCGTAGTTTATAGTGTAAAGACTGGAAGATTGGTTATGCTAAGGTAAACATCTAATGGCTTAAACTCACATTGAATGGAAAGAAAGCGAGTGGTATCATCTTTCTATTTAAATCTTGGCAAGAACTGAATAGGCAGTTTTCCCAAAATGTCAAACTAATCACTCTCACTATTTTAATAGGTGGAAGCATTCCAGTTCTACAGCATGTTGTTTTTATGAACGTATTGATCAGCATCCAGTCAGACATCTTAAACCAAACATCCAGGGTGACAGTATTCAAAATACTGTGAATGATGTTATTGTGACTGAGGCAAAGCCAAAATATGCGGTTTGATAAACAAAAAAAAAGGGGAAGCATGGTGTGTAATGTATTTATACATTCTCTCAATGGTTTGGGTAATATGGGAATTACTACTTTTATTTATGGATGGATTTATGGATTTTTTTATGTATCATTGTAAAGGCAAGAAAATTGTGGGAATCTTATTACAGACATGTAATGTTATTGCATTTATTTGGCACATTTATTCTTGGACTATGCATGTCCTTGTATATGCTTTTGACCTTGTGTGTGCATATTTCTTGCTAGCATATTGAAATCTCCCTATGTGCATCTGCTTACTCTAGCCCCTCATTGCCAGTGATTCTGCAGAGAACTAACCCCTGGCAGTCTGATTGGAGGTGTAGCATTATCTCCTTCTATTTCTGCCCCTGCCGGACCTCAGAATGGGTTTAATACTGAGGATAGGATAGGAAATGTTTGCTGGGGACAAATAAAAGTGTCAAAGTATTAGAAGTACGGAGAAAAAGGAAAGGACGGAGTTGGTAATGAGAAAAAGAAGGATTTGCAGAGAGGGGACAATGAGGAGAAGAACAAAATGAACAAGGTGAGGGTGTTAGCAGAGGCAGAAAGGGAAGGAATAACTAAAGAAGGAAGTTAAGTCAGAGCGCAAACATTGCAGGAAAGGAAGAGGGGGATTAGAGGCAGGGAGTGATTGAAGGAAGAAGCAGAAGGGGGAAGGATGGATGGACAGGGGGGAGTGATGGAGGGACTCAGCAGGTTAGCGTCATGTGAGCAGCAGAGGCTCAGATAATGCCCCAGGATTTCGGGCTCGGGGAGATGCAGGTGGCAGAGTTCACAGTGGGTGGGAGATAAAGCAGCGGAGTCTCTGCTGACGGCCACAAACTGTTATTTCTTCCCGACTGGGGAGGAGAACTTAACACCGCCTCAACACATGTCCTCCTCCTGTGGCAGACTTCAAGTGCTTTAATACTGGGCTTCAAAGGTATAGGAGTGATGAAACATTTGAAAAACATGAACATGATGAAAAACAGTGATTTTTCCACCCTACTAGTAGATCCACAGTGTTATTCTTCCAGTGTTTTAAAACTATTGCTATGGATCTTTCGGTTTTTGTTAGGTTTGAGTCTAACATTTTCACAACCACCCAAATGTATACGGCAATGTTTTACACATTGTTGCTGTTAGTCAGATCAACAGTTGCTAAGAAGCAAGGCCACAAGGCAAGGAAGAAGATTGCAAACTAGCAGACAAAGTATGGAAAGTGTGCAGCATTAATAATATTTGCATAAATAAATGGATATCTGAAAGTGTCATTGCAAATGTTTAATGAGGAGAAAAATACATTGACTGAAAGGCAGACTTAAAGGTTTCACAGAATGACTTCTGCTGAATTGTTTGCTTACAAGAAAACTCTATAGGGCACCTGATTGATAAGCCAACAGAAACATGTCTCCAAGTTAATTGTCATTTGTAAAGTTGGCCATTTTCTGGTTCCTGCCCCTCAAATGTTATGATTTGCTTCTTTTATCTTTGTTGTACTGAATCAAATCTATTGTGGGTTCAGATCTTAAGGTTAAAAAAACAAACAAGCAACTGACATGGGTTCTGGGTCATTTAATATATAACGAAGTTTTTACAACAATTTTGTTAAATGTTTCAGTCGTTTATACAGTTTTAAATGACTAGTAGACTATGTAGCCTTAAGCCTTAACTGTGATTTTTTTTTTAAAAGAGGTATAAGATATCTAACAAGGCCTTAAGAGTAGATCATATTTCAGGACCCTTATGGTATTCATACAATTAAATATACCACACACCAGTGACACTGGTCTAATTTATTATTTTTTTACATTGTGCCTTACACTGACTCTGCAGTGCCCTCATTCACTCTTTACATTGATTTAACTTTAAAAGTGTGAGTGTCTACATGACCACTAGATGGAGACAAATGCCTGGTTTTAACAAATGCACAGGAACGGCATCATTGGAAAAAGAAGTGACACAGGATGTTCAACTATAGCTATCAAATGGCTAAAAGATGTATTTGTCTTTTATTATATCTATATAAACATGGTCTGTAATAGATATAATAATGGCATAGTAATTCAACTAATTATAGATATCATTTTTTTTTATACATATTGGTCATTGTCACAAGTTTTCTGTGTCTGGTCTGTTTCCTTTTTAAGTGTCAAAAGTATTCTCATGATGTGTTATGTCTGTTTTTACTTATTTTCTTTGTGTGATTTCCCATATACAGTCCACCTGCACTTTATCCCCTCATTAAGTCCTGGTTTTCTGTTTGTTTGTAGATCTGTTTTGTCTTGGTTGGTTAACCCTGAAAGTAACGTCTATCCTGTAAAAAATGCCTGATGCCTGCAGTCTCCTGCCTTTGGGTCTACCACAGCTTCACTGTTTGACAGTCAGTGCAGTGTGTTCAAGATTTCTGCTGACTGTGGCAGGCCAGTCAACCAGTCCACAGTTTGCAGTTTGACGCTTGAGCCAGGGACTTCTGAGTGAAGACAGAGGACGATATAATAGGAACCTGTCAATCTGACTTCCCATGAATCTGCCCCGGCTTCACGTCCATCTGTTACTGAAAGCTTTTTCACTTCTACACAAAGTCTTCTGGAAACACTTGTGACATTGATTCCTAACACTGCTAGGCTGCGGGTCAGCAGAGCAAACTCAACCTGAGGGACAGCATGACGAGAGAATCACTAAGGGAAAATAAATGAAAACCCATTTAACAGCACACATTTTTCATCTTACAATCAGAAAAAAGACAATTACAAAATGTTTTACAGAACTTCAAAGGGAAAATTCTGAAATGAACTGTAGTTATCACACAATAAATGTGGTGCTCTATAGATTTATACCAAGGTCCAGTGGACCACCTGATGTCAACAAAATACTTCAACAGCCATCCCCAGTCAGACCTATACCTGTAAGAAAAGAAAACCCTAGACAAGGACTTCCTTTAGCATATGACTCATCTAACGCTGTGATATTTTCTTACCAGAGACTTATTTCTGCACTACATTAGATTACTCACAAAACAGCATTTCATTTATGCAAGAAGGGTATTGTTAAATACAATTGTTTTGTTCAGTTAAGTAAAAATGTGATGCCTTGATTTAGAAAAAAGAGTACTGTGAGTCCTTGTTTCCTCCCCTTCAGCTGGTCACTCACACGCACTTGTCACTCATAGATGAGATTTCCACCTATGCCCAGCGTGATGGTAAAGCTCAATTCAGGGATCATAGAGATTCAGGCATGACCACACAGGGTCAGACTGACACTGTAGCTAGTATTCGTCATGAAACCTCAACCAGATCAATAGAATCTGCGGGTTATGCCCTTCCTCCACCTTTCCTTGCTTGGGTAGCATGTTAATGCTTCACCCTGAGCGTGATGGGATGCATAATTAATCCAGGAAACAAATTTATTTTTTGATCATAAGCATTCATCTGGTTTACAGGAACCCTTTCCATAAGAAAATCCCTCTCTAGAGAGAATACTACCTACAGTTTATCATGCTGCTTTTAAAAAAAGGCAGTTTCCTGATGATACGATTGTGTTTGTGGGCTGACTAAGATAAGAAAAGTCTTGTTTCGTTTTGCCCGACTCACACACACAACCGTTGGTGCCAAATTTAGTTCAGTCTGTACTTGGTTTGATGAAAGATAAGTCTGTCACGTTAGACATTTAACTGCTCTGCCCAGACAAGCCAGTACAGACATAACAATTAAAATACAGTGTTCAGCACTCAGTTTGTGATCAGCCTGATTTTGTTGTTATTTTATAACCATACTGTGTTTCAGTGGAGCTAAGATGTACACTACTGTGTTACCAATACAACAAAAGCGCCTTAATCCTTTATAGTCTTCATCTGCCTTTCAGTATGTCTATGCTGCAGTAAGCATTTATATCCCACAAAGCACACTTCCTGTCAAGCAGCCAGGCCTATAATGATGAAATAGTTCATGATATTCCATAATTTTGAAACACTAATGACACAACAGATTATCTGAAAGCAGCTCGAAGTTAGAGTTTGGTTGTAGCCTGATGAAAGGGGGTATTGCATACCCAACGAGAGACGATGGCTGGAAGGACAGGTCAGTGACAGGTTTATCTCAATGTTAGATAAAGTAGTTGACCAAGTAAGCTCCTCTTACCCGATTGTTCTGGAGCTTTCATATCACAAAGACTTCATCAGAAGATGAAGCCAACATGGACAAGGTGTCGTAAAAAATGATCGGAATAACAACATGAAGATCAACAGTTCTAAGAACACTGATGGTGAAATGGCTTAAATGTTGGCAACAAGCAAGTAAGTTCTAAAATAGAGTTCAAATTAAACATCAAAAAAGTCCACCTTTTAATTGTGAGATTTGCCAAAGATATGATTGAATTAAGGTGCAAACATAAATGTTTGAAAATGTAAGGGCGCTAAATCTAATTAACCCTGAAGAAGTGTTATCAAATTAATAGTGTGTAGTAATGCGAAGAAGCCTCTAAATAGTAAACACAATAATTCATTTGAAGGTCAAACCCATTAGACACTGAAAAGGCTATTTAGAGCGTACTGTTACCCCTAGATTCCACCGGGTCCGTCTGCGCCGTGTTACGGCCACGTTACGGCCACGTTACGGCCACGCCGCGGCGTTCACAGCGATCGCGGCCACTCTAGTCAATGGGTGCTATTCCACCAGACGCGTCGCGTTACGGAGAAGCGTCCCAGAAGCGTCTCGACGCTGGGCTCCGCTAAAAATAGGATGCAAGTCTATTTTCGACGCAACGCAAGACGTTGCATAGCGCCGGGCAGGATGTGGACTGGTTAGAGCATCCAGTCAATTTTGCAGACCCTATCCCTCCGTAGTCTTTCAAGTAGGAGGAGAAATGCCAGCGTTCTCCTCCGGTTTACAGGCACTGTGTAAATTTATATATATATATATATATATATATATATTATATATTATATATATATATATATATATATATATATATATATATATATAATAATTATGCTGATGAATGCATTTTTTTACCACTAAAATACAGCAACACATCTTTGATTCATGTCGTTTATAACTGGAATATTACAATTATTATTAACTTAGCCTGTCCAGGAAATCAACAAAAACTGCGAGCCGGCACGCAAGACGCTCCGCTTCTGAAACGCGCCCGGTGGGTTATGACGCTGGAGGAGGTCGGACCAAAACCGCGGCGCTACCGTGACGCGGCGCAGACGGACCCGGTGGAATCTAGGGGTTAGATACGGAGCCCCTAAAGCAGGGCTGGGGAACCTCCAGCCTCCGGGTCGTATACGGACCGCGAGACCATTTGGTACGGCCCTCGAGGTAATTTATGCAACACACGCAAAAAAGAAAAAAATTAAAGAAGTCTAGACCGCAAAAGAATTAAACAAGCGAGTGCCTGTTTTTCCTGGCCAAAGTCCTTGAACACAACATGAGCCTAATGTGTCATCACGTGTTATATGTCTCGTCTGACAGGGGTGTAGTGCTGACAGAGAGCACCAGAACACCGCTCCGCCACTTCAAAAATTGCAATACCCATAAGGAGCCGTACACATGCGACAGTTTTTGCGTGGCTGTGTCTTTAGTTGTGCCCATTGGCGATCTGTTCATCTGTCATACTGATCATACAGTCAATAACTTTGTTGTTATTAGCATCTGGTTAGCTAGCTATGCTAACGAATATAAGAAGCTTTTTCTACAACCAGTGAGGTAAAGGCACATCTGTATATGATCATTATAGTTATAAAAAAAAAAAGAATAAAGTAAACAGGTATAAAATACTATATGACAGTAAAAAAAAGTTGTTATTAATAAACAAGAATACAGTTTGAAAGGGGAGTGATTTGTAAAATATCCATAAAGAAAAATAAAATCTGCTTACAGTTCTGTTTCATATGGATGTTGAGAGATGTATCCATAGATCTCCTAATGTTGCCCTCAAATTGCACCAGATTGATGCTTTTAACTTCAACATTTAAAAAAAAATATTCAGTCATGGTAAGATATCTGGATTAAGAGGTTGCTTTTTCTTTGCACAGCATGAAAGAAAGGCGAAATGAATGGGCTGTGATTTTAGTATTTTTAAGCAGAGGTCAATAATTTGTACGGCCCTCGGAGGATGTTGAAAACATTGAAATGGCCCTTGAGAGGAAAAAGGTTCCCCACCCCTGCCCTAAAGGGACATGGAAAAAAGAAAAGAAAACAGAGAAAAAAAAGTCGGGATAACGGGTTAGTTTCTCGTGCGCACGAGATACTTTCTCTTGAGCACGAGATACTTTCTCTTGAGCGCGAGATACTTTTTCGTGCGCACGAGATACTAACCCGTTATCCCGACTTCTTTGTTTTTGAGAAAGTTACTGGTGCGCTAAGGATAAAGTGGAGCGCACAGGAGACAACCGTTTCATTGCAGACTGTTATGTTTACGTGGGGAAATTACACTGCATACATTATTTGAGATATATTTCGTACTCAGACTTAATTTTAAGGACCTTTCGGCCAGGGGTGTGTGGTCACTCCAGGAGACAGCGGGACGTGCAACTCAGAAGAGCAGCACCAGCGCTCAAAGATCTTTTACGCATCGCCTACACTGTGTTTACCTTCATTGAGTGACAGCAGGCTGTTACGTTTTAACCACACACACCTCTACACACACACACCTATACACACACACACACACACACACCTCTACACACACACACACACACACACACTTCTACACACATCAAACTGCCCGATTACTCCCCCATTAGTTTTATGAAGGAGATGTCCGGTCACCAATGCGCATGATATGTGTGTGTGTGATCTGCTCAGCTCCGCTCTGTGCAGGGTAATGTACCTGTGTTCACAGTTTTAGCTATAGTGTTATAGCAGAAAAGTTTAATCCAGCGTATTTTCTATATTCATTTAAGATTCCATAAATGAATGTGCATGCCTTAAACCTGTTTAGATGAAATGTGTGTGTGCTCATTGCAGTGCCTGTAGGCTGTATGATTGTTGTACAACGAAATAATAATTGATCAACTATACCTGATAGGTGCATCATATAGTGAAACATCTGTTATGGGAATTATGAGATCAAATGTATTAACATTAGGATTCTTGATATAATGCACACACATTTTATCATGTAGCCTACCACACAAATGTCACATGTTTTTCTCTCTGAAAGCTATACTTGTATATGTTTAAACATCATCATCCCATGACATCTTTAGGAGCAGTTAACTAACAAAGGTTGACTGTTCTTATAGCCTAAAGCCTTCTCTGGACTTCCTCTAAACTCGAAGACAGCTGACCTAATTAGAAGGACCGTTGTCTCTCACTCTGTTAGTCATGTGAATCCAGAGGTTTTTGCAAGGGGGTTTGACGAAACATTATATGTTACTTGAAACAACATAAAGTTAGAATAAGGTGTTATCTTTTATCTGCTGTTCTGTTTAGTGTGTGAGTTTTTGAATATATGGTGCAAGGAAGACAGCTGACCTAATCAAATGTTATCTTGAGAGACTGTTTCACTCAGAACAGGAGGTGCTCTTAGTTCATACTTGCACACACACTGTAAAGAGAGAGGACGGACCAGATGAAATCAACATCAGCTGACTCACTGCTTGGAGGTCGTCCAGGATGTATAAAACTGTAACATTGGAATATTGGGGCACTCTCTTCTGACTGACTGTCCGGATAACTTGTATCCCACGGTGGTAGAATTGAGTCCAGAGTACTCTGTGAGAATTGGACTGTCTGTTTTGCTAATAAACTAGTTGATTTAACATAGCCTTTTATTTTGTAGTTTTCTTTTGTGCTGCTTTCAACGACCTCTTCTTCTCATCAACAAACGCGCTGAAGTAGGGCCGGCCCTCTTGACGGCCGCCTGAGGGTGCCACTACAACAAGGGGCGGACTGGGACTAAAAATCAACCCGGGAATCTCACCCAGCCCAGCCCACGTAAACTGTCAACGGGGGGGAGCCTCGCTGCGGGGAAACGGTCGGAGTGGGCCGAGTGGCCCGACTGGCCCACTTCGGTACCGGCCCATCGGGATTCGTCCCGAACGTCCCGATGGCCAGTCTGCCACTGGCTCTGTCTGTGTGTGTTCTGAGGGTTTGTTACCCTTTAAAACAGCTGCGGGTAGCAGGTAGCCTACTCTGATGCCCCTATCACACCAACGCGGTTCCAGGGCCGGTTCGGAGCTAGAGCCTGAAAAGCAATGTTTTTTCCTGTTCACACCGCAGCGGAGCCGCCTCTAAGCTCCGAAACCCGTTGCTTTTCAAGCACCAAAAAATGTCGGTCTAGAAGCAAGAATCGCATACGTCACGCTTACGTCGTAGGCGGGGGCAAGGGCGGGATCAACCTGAGCAATAACAGTTTATGGCGAGTACGGCAAATGAAAGTTGTAACAAGCGGTAGCGCTGACCAAAGTGACTAGAAGGCAACCACACACTTATTAAAAAAAACACACTTTATAAAGTCAGGCAACACTAACCAGGCTTAGTGTGATTCTGTTTATTTGTACCTTACTTTGACCATCCGTTCGCTGTCATTGATCATTGTGGAGAGCAGGCAGACGTTTTTTTTTTTATATTATAGCATCTATCGGATGGAATCAATACATGGGCTGCACAGGTTGTCATGACTCATGTCCGACTATCACAAGTAGAAACATAATGAAAAATACGCTGGTAAAATGTGCCGTCTTATGCCACAATAGGATAGCAACAAGTAGTCAAGATAGTCAGTTTAGCTTTGGTTGCTATGCTAACATCACCCATGTTATACCAGAGAAACGTTCATAACAGCGTTGTAATGCCAAACAGCGGGCAGCACTGCAGCGGTTGGTAAATGCCGCTGAAACACATTAATAAACAATGAACCACGGCACTCTGGAGAAAAGTACAAGGGTTGACAAGTATTTTTTTTCTAGGTTAATTTAGGATCATGCACCCATGCTGAACATTTGCTAAGGCCATGTTATTTTGCAATCGTACTCACTTTTTTTGTATAGTTCTCAGGATTTCTCATAAGTTCTTCTAACTACGGAGCCCATAAAGGGACATGAAAAAAAAAGAGAGAGGAAAAAAAAAAGCCGGGATAACGGGTTAGTTTCTCGTGAGCACGAGAATATTTAATCTGATTTGTTACCACTCAGATAACTCATTTAGTTTGTCTTCCCCATGTCAGAACTACATTTTTGAAAAACCTTCTGATGGAACAAAGCTATTAACTACAGTCAGTGCACTTCTGCCGTATCAATTGGAATGACCTGGAAATTGGATGGGAAATTGAACTTTTTAATGCAAAGACTAGTTCACTGTTCTTTTGGAGTTTCTCTCTAATGTATATTATATAGAGCAGGGGTTCCCAACCCCCGGTCCGCGGACCGGTACCGGGCCGCAGAGGTGTTACTGCCGGGCCGCGAAATAGCTGTGAGTTTATCGTAATATTTGCAGAATTATAAATATATAAAAATATTTTATCATAATATTTTTTTCAAAAAGTGTTTAATTTTCGCATCTATACCAGTCATATTATTTCATCCAGTAGCCTAGTTAATCTTTCACCAGAAAACCGTTGAAAATTGCTTTTATGATGTTCCGAGAGATTCGGCGTCTCAGCCTCTTGTGCGCACGAGAAAGTTACCGGTACGTAGGAAGAGGAGCACACAGGAGACTACCGTTTCATTGCAGACTGTTGTGTTTATGTGGGGAAATGGCAGTGCATACATTATTTGAGATATATTTCAAACTCGGACTTCATTTTAAGGACATGTCGGCCAGGGTGTAGAGCTATTTGTTTAAGCACCGGATTGGCAAAACAGGAGAGTCTGTAAACCAGTCTGCCTTGATCTATGAATTCATGTCCGGGACTCTCACAGTATCTGCTGCCCACAGCTGTTTTATAGAAGGAAAACCTCCTTCATTTCATGAAATGGCTGCAGCATCAGGAGGCAGCGGGACGTATACTCCGCCTCTGAGAAGTGCAGCACCAGCGGGTAAAGAGCTGTGCCTTTTTACGCACCGCCTTCGCTGTGTTTACCTTCATCAGAACAGCTTAAGAGTGACTGCAGGCTGCTACGTGTTAACCACACACACCTCTACACACATCTCTACACACATCGAACTGCCCGATTACTCCCCCTTTTATTAGTTTTATGAAGGAGATGTCCAGTCACCAAGGCGCATGATGTGTGTGTGTATGTGCTCTGTTCAGCTCAGCTCTGTGTGTTTGTCTGTCCGACAGAGGCATTTGTTTTCAAATGACCATGAACAGTCATTTACACACATCTGGCTAACTCCATAGGTAGCCTATATGCGGGTGTTCCCAAAATAAATTAGTTTAATCTTAATCTCGATGTAGTGCTAAATGCTGTCGGAGTGCACCGGAACGAACGACACTATCATAATATCTTCTGAAAACAAATGCCAGTGTCACACACACACACACACACACACACACACACACACACACACACTCCTTCATAATGCCTTCTCCTCGTTTTCCCAGCATTATCCGTAAATCATACAAACAAATCCAAAACGTCGGTTTTTTGGTTTTCCGTTTTTCCGAAAAACCAAAAAACGACACCGGTTCTTTTTTAAACGTTGTTAATATGTTTTGGATGCATATTGTTCTAGTATTTGTTCAGGCTGTTACATATAATTAGCCTCTGTTGCTACCTGCTGGTGGTGACTAAATATTAAAATCAGTTAAAATTGACAACCGGTCCGCGTTTTTTTTTTTAATGTATCTGCCGGTCCTTGGCACAATAAAGGTTGGGAACCCCTGATATAGAGGCCAAAGTACAGGTTGTCTAAACATTGGCGATCTTCAATCCGCCTTTAAATATAAATACATTTATTGCACTTTAAAGGTAGGGTAGGTAAGAATGGAGAAACCAGCTCGAGTGCGCTAGAATTTGAAAGTACGCAGCCGAAAAATATCTGCCCCTTCCTTCAGACTTCCTTACAGAGCCCCTCCTCCAACACACACGAATGCGCACATGACCAAAGAGGGCATGAAATAAGTTTGTGCACGAGATGGAAGGCTGACAGGCAGGTAGGCCATCCAGTTATTTTAGCCGGGCCGGTTAAAATAATTGGTCGTGCTTTTTACAGCGCCAAGGCTTCCACAGATGAAATGTTGTTATGTATTTATTGTCAAAGCATTTAATTTATTCATTGCTATCTGGATGTTAAGAGCATTCCATGGAATATAACAAAAAGTGTTTCTGAAGTGAATTACCTACCCTACTTTTAAAGAAGGAAATATCAATTTAAAAGTATTTGTATATAATTCTAAACCAAGTCATATATAGATAAAATTGGAATGACAAATGGAAATGTTAAAATAAATGTCAGAAACAATTCTAACAATAATGTCACTGTGACCTGTTTATGTAGGCCCGTTTTCCATTTGAACAGTGACCATTTGAATAGTCTCATTCACAATGTTTCCGTGTCACATAGTAAAATATAGGGGTAGTATTGATAGAAGCACACTGAACTGTTTAGTGATACTTGTGCCCTCAGTGATCCGATATCAGTGGTAGTCCCACTTCTGTGTAAACCACCGTTAGAAGAGGAAATCAACCCACGGAGTGATGAGAGAAGATGACTCAGCAATACATCTTTGATTCAACTTTGGTTTGGTTGTGTTTCAACTATATGCGCAGCTATGCCCAACTCTTTAGAAGATCAGTTTAAATTCCTTCTGTACTCTGTGGGGGGATGCTGGATAACTTCCTCTCTTATACATTGTTTTAGCACAAGGTCAGGTTTTACTGTCATCTGCATATAATAGAAAAATATTTCTGTTAATGGGCCAAAATCTAGACTTAGAATATTTTCAAATACAAGGAAAACCCAGATCTGATAGTTGTTCCTCCCTTTGGTTCAAGGGTCCCAACACAAGATGAATAACAAGACAGGAAGGAAGAAAATATAACTTTTCATATCTTGTCCTTTTCTTTTGATATGCTTAAAGACTATTTTCTCTAAGAAGAAAGCCTCACTGTTTGGCTGAACTTCTCACAACAAAAATACATACTGAACCTGTTCCAAAGGGTGAAGATGTGGCATGGTTTTGGGCTGAAAAAAAAATGTCATATCATTTTTACAGTCTAAAATTGGAATAAACATATTATGAACCAGTTATTGCAGTGATCCACATCCATTGAGTCAAACTGTGTTGTGTGTAAAGTGAACACAGGATGTTGAATGTTGCATTTTGCTTCCTCCCGCTCTCATGTCATTTTCATTGAGAAACCAAGTAATCAACCTACAGTGACTAACAGACTGCATTGTGGGAACATGAGTAAAGTATGTCATAAGGCAGGTGTCAGGCCAATTGCATGTCAGGAATAATGGCACTATTTAACAAAACACAAAATGTACCTTAGTGAGGTGAAACATGAGTTTGAACACAAGAACATAAAAAACTCAACGCAAACTTGTCTTGTTTGAGCTTTCAGAGCCGTTCTGAACATTTCTTGCAAAGGCAAAGCTTAAAAATATGCTAGTCCTAAATAAAGCCAAAGGGAAAACAAATCTATACAAACTGAGATACATTGTACCAAAGTTTGTCGGAAGCCAACACAGACTTTTACTTGGTAATTGATTGCTCGGAAAGTACCGTCACTTAGTGTTGTTACAACTGTCAAGCTTTTCATTATGGGATGGCACAAATGCAATTTACAATGATAATGGTTAAAAGATAAATATGTAGTCTGTGAAATGACAACTGTAGCTAGCAGCATTTATTAGTTGTAGCTAGCTAAGCTAACGCTAGTTCCATGAGTTGGTTTGAATGGCAGTCTTCCACCATTGCTTTTGCTGTTTTTTTTAATCACCCAAAGTAGTTTTGCATTTTCTGAACTTTCTCACATCCCTGATGAAAGTAATGTTCAGCAAAGCATACAATAACAAGGGCGTCACTCGCCGAACATCCCCTGAGGTCGCGTGTGAATCCACTGCAGCTACAACTTCTTGTATGGAAAGTTTGAAATTAACTCACTTCAGCTTTCTCTTAACCACAATCGTATCACTATACACAACGGTGAGAGCCCTGAGGGAATCCGGAAAAGCACCACACACACCCTCATTGACATCCCCCACCCAAACCTAACACACAAGTACTGGCCTTGTATGTTGTAAATTTCCCATTTTTATTTCCCATTGTTTGTGTCATAGAGGGCCTCGGACACAGGAACCATGTCACGCTAATTTACAAAATGTAATTAAGGTATAGAGAAAGTGTATGCACAAAGTAGACAAACCTGATCATCAGTGTCTGAAAATTAAGTTTTTCGAGGAATTGTTTTTTATTTATTTGTATTTATTTTTTATTGTACAGGCTACAGACACAAAACATGGACATTACAAAAACAAAATAGGAGACATTCCTATCTCAGACAAAAAAACAAACAGAACAAATAAAATACAGTCAGTAGGTCACTTCAACATTTCATAAACAAAACGAAATAGGTTGACAGTCCAATATCATCAAAAGCACATACCATAAAATGGCAAGCATATTTATATTTATTGTTCCTTTTTATCTCACTCTTCGCTAGAGCTGATTGTTTCCCATTTCATGGTGTGTTGAGCCACCCTTTGATTCTTTGTGGCAATCATCCTTTCCAAAATAAATTGTGTTTTTAATCTACTTTTCACACACCTTAAATTCAGATTTTTCCTTGATTGAGTTTTAAAAATAAGTATTTTAGCCAGAAGAATAATTGTATTCATCAACTGTGTACTGACCTCATCCAAAAGCCCAAACAAAACACCAAAGGGAGTAAATGCAAAATCAATATAAAGCCAATTTTGAATCTCAGTCCACAGTCTTGCAATGTATGGACAATAAACAAATAAATGCATCTGGTCTTCCTCTTCCTCCTCACAGAATCTAAAAAATGGTGACGGTTCAATATTAAAAGTGTTGAGTTGTTTTTTTGTAGTGGTAATCTTGTAAAAAATCTTCAGTTGGAAGATTCTTGAATAGGAATCAATTGTTGTTTTGTATATGGTTCTAAAAAATGGTTTCCAGGGTATCAGAATATTTAATTCCTCTTCCCAGAAAGAACAGACCGCATGAGGAAAAGCAGTAAGGCCATTGCTCTGTAAACAGTGATTATAAATTATTTTCATTTTTGATAGCCATTTCTGACTTCTTGTATGAGGTGTCCAGACCTGTTGTCGGTTTCCATCTTTTCATCTTTAATTTATGTTTCCAGTTAGTTGGAATAGCTGGTTAAAATTAAGGAAATCACATATCTGACCATACATACAGCAAAAACACTGATATGAAATTAAATTACCTGTGCTATCTAGTAAATCATTCATAAAAATAATTCCTTTTCTCAGGAGACTTTCCCATAATAGTGGTTTCCCATCTATTAAAACTTCTGAGTTAAACCATATTAATTGATTTTGGATTTATTCTGGTGTATCTGGGGGGTAATACTGGAAACTCAACCAAGCCTTCAATGCATCTTTAACAAATGGTGAGATTTTTACTAATATTTATTTGAATAACCATTCAAAGTGGTGAGATTCTAATTGGAAAAAGGAAACAGTTTACAGTCAAAATATAAATGCCCCAAAAATAAGTTGTTGTTGTTGTTCTCCAAAGACTATTCAAAATTCAAAGTCAGCTTTATTGTCAAAATTACTACATGCGTTATACATCCAGAAATCTCGAGATATCGTTTCCCGCAGTCCCACAGTGTGACATATATACATAAAACAAAGCAAAAAGGGCCTAGATAAACGGGGTATACATAAAACAAAACAAAAAGGGCCTAGATAAACGGGGTATGCAATTTAAAATGTTAATAGTATATTTAAAATGTTCAAAGTACAGTTTCAGTGCAGTAGCAGCGGAGTTGGGCAGAAAAGTGACTGGTGCTGGATGAGGGAAGGGTGTGTGTGTGTGTGTGTGTGTGTGTGTGTGTGTGTGTGTGTGTGTGTGTGTGTGTGTGTGTGTGTGTGTGTGTGTGTGTGTGTGTGTGTGTGTGTGTGTGTGTGTGTGTGTGTGTGTGTGTGTGTGTGTGTGTGTGTGTGTGTGTGTGGTGTGTGTGTGTGTGTGTGTGTGTGTGTGGTGTGTGTGTGTGTGTGTGTGTGTGTGTGTGTGTGTGTGTGTGGGGGGGTGGGGGTAAAAGTCCAGGACCATTTGGGGCAGGGGTGGGAGGAAGGGTCGAGAGTTCAGGGGAGAGATGTCAGAGAGGGGGAGAGAGGGAGGGAGGGAGGGGAGAGAGTTCAGCATCCTGACAGCCTGGTGGAGGAAGCTGTTCCCCAGCCTGTTGGTTCTCGAGCCGAGGCTGCGGAACCTTCTCCCTGAAGGCAGGAGGCTGAAGAGGCTGTTTGAGGGGTTGGTGGAGTCACCCACGATGCTGAGTGCTTTGCGGGTGAGGCGGGTGTTATATATGTCCTGTAGTGATGGGAGTGAGGCACCGATGATCCTCTGGGCAGAGTTCACAATGCGCTGCAGGCTCTTGCGGTTGGAGGCGGTGCAGCTTCCAAACCACAGCGTGATACAGCTGCTGAGGATGCTCTCAGTGGCGCCTCGGTAAAAAGACAGCATGATGGGGGGTGATGCTCCGGCTCACTTGAGCTTCCGGATGAAGTACAGGCGCTGCTGGGCTTTCCTCGCTAGTGCGGTGGTGTTGTTATTCCAGGTGAGTTCATTAGTGATGGTCACACCAAGGAATTTGGTGCTGGTCACCTGCTCCACAGTAGCGCCGTTGATGGTCAGGGGGAGAGGGGGTCGGTAGTGGGTTCTCCTGAAGTCAACAACTATCTCCTTTGTTTTCTCCAGGTTGAGGAAGAGGTTGTTATTTTGGCACCACAGGGCCAGCTGGTTCACTTCCTTCCTGTAGTTAGTCTCATCCTTGTGGCTGATGAGACCCACCACAGTAGTGTCGTCTGCAAACTTCACGATGTGGTTGGAGCTGAAGTTGGGTTTGCAGTCGTGGGTCATCAGAGTGAAGAGAAGGGGGCTGAGCACACATCCTTGGGGGGCCCCCGTGCTCAGTATGAGGGTGTTTGAGGTGTTGTTGTTGACCTGTACAGCTTGTGGTCTCTCTGTGAGGAAGTCCAGCAACCAGTTGCAGAGAGAGGGGCTGAGGCCCAGGTCTGTAAGTTTTTGTAAATATGAGTCCTTAGTCTTATGGCGCGTTTCCACTACAGCGCGGAGCCCGGCCTTGCTCGGCCTCGCTCGGCCTCGTTAGGCCTTGTTAGGACCAGCTCACTTGATGGCGCGTTTCCATTACAGTTTAGGAACTGGGGCAGTAACTATAGTAACGCAGTGTAGGCGGAGCGATCGGCTTTTTGGTTGGCGGAGTCACGCTGCTTAAAACTGCCGTGACGACTTATTTGTTAGAAGTGAGCTTTAGAACAGATAGGGACACAACGCTTTCAAGCAAATAACAGAGCGTTAGAAAAAACGTACCATGCAGAGACTCCAGTAACGCCGTTGCAGAGTCCAGGCCTCCATCCCTCCCAACGCTAGCCGGTCTATGGCCGTAAATGGTGTCCATTAGCTCAAACCACTTCCAGTTTTTCCTACTGGAACCACTCGTGTTGTTATTATCTTTGACCAAGCGATATTCACTCTTCATCTTTTTGAGTTTTTCCCTACACTGCACGACAGTCCTCGAGTAGCCGCTTGTGGACATCTGTGTAGAGACCTCCTGAAATACTTTAATATTGCGAGTTGTCCCGTCGAGCTCCCGCTGGATCTTATCATCTGCAATGTAATGTAGGAACGTCGTCACTTCCTCGACCAACCAGGGCGTGCTTTTCTTTGCCATTTTAGCTCCTCTGTTGACAAAAATGCTGTTTATAAAAATGCTGCAAGCTTCGCTATATATATATGCGACGCTAGGGATTATCTCGCGCGCCGATTGTGACGATTCTCTCTGACCAATCAGCAGTCGAGAGTGTTGACGTCACAACTCAGCCTGGTTGTTCCTGGCCCTAGAACCACGATTTTATGAGGCCAGAAAAACTGTGAATTAGGACCCGCCGGCCGGTACTAGGCCAAGTGGAAACGCAACCAAAGTCGGGCCGCTGACGTCACAGCCCTCTTAAACCGGGCTCCGCGCTGTAGTGGAAACGCGCCATTAGTGTTCAGGTGTGTGAGGGCTGGGTGGAGAGCGGAGGAGATTGCATCCTCTGTGGACCGTTTAGCTCGGTAGGCAAACTGAAATGGGTCCAGCGATGGGGGGAGGGTGGATTTGATCTGCTTCATGACCAGCCTTTCGAAGCACTTCATGATGGTAGAAGTTAGTGCGACGGGGCGGTAGGCATTGAGGCTGGATGGAGATTACTTCTTTGGCACTGGAATGATGGTGGTTTCCTTGAAGCACAAGGGAACAACAGCCTGGCTCAGGGAGATGTTAAAAATGTCTGTGAGGACATCTGTGAGCTCTTCTGCGCAGTCCCTCAGCACACTACCAGGAATGTTGTCAGGCCCTGCAGCCTTGCGGGGGTTAATCCTCAACAGTGTGCTCCTCACACTGGCTGGTGAAAGACGCAGAGCCTGGTCCACGGTGGGGGGGGTGGTTTTCTGCGCAGTGTGTTGTTCTGTGCTTCAAAGCTTGCAAAGAAGCCGTTGAGGTTGTTGAGCAGGGAGGTATGACTGTCACAGGTCTGTGGCGGTAGTTTGTAGTCCGTTAGGGTCCTTATGCCCTGCCACAGGCTCTGTGAGTTCCTGTTATCCTTGAAATTTCCTGTATTTTACGGGTGTATTCTTGTTTTGCTTTCCTGATGCCACGGGACAGGTCAGCCCTGGCTGCTTTCAGCCCAGCTGGATCTCCAGCTCTGAAGGCGATGTTGCGGGCCTTCAGCAGCGTGTGGACCTCCCCTGTCAGCCATGGCTTCTGGTTAGCCCGGATGGTGATGGCTCTGTTTTGTGTCACATCGTCAATGTATTTGGTGATGTAGCCCTTGACTGTCTCTGTGTATTCTTGTATGTTGCTGTGATGGTTGTATGTGGCTGCCTGCTTGAACATGTCCCAGTCTGTAGTGTCAAAGCAGTCTCTGAGTGCAGCTGTGCTATCCTCTGACCACACCCGTACCTGTTTTGAAACCGGTTTGGTGGCTTTTACCCTGGGTCTGTAGGCCGGTTCCAGCAGAACAGTGAGGTGGTCAGAGAGGCCGATGTGGGGGAGGGGGGATGCCTTGTATGCTCCCTTGATGGTGGTATAGACCAGGTCTAATGTGTTGTTTTCCCTGGTTGGAAAATCAACATGCTGATATATTTTATGCAGTACAGTTTTTAAGTTAGCGTGGTTGAAGTCTCCAGCTACGATGAGAAGGCCGTCTGGGTGTGCTGTCTGTTGCTCACTGATGGCTCGGTACAGTTCACTGAGTGCCTCCTCTCTACCCTTGTTGCTGGGGTTAGGGGGGATATAAACAGCCACCACAAGAATTGCTGTAAACTCCCTCGGCAGGTAAAAAGGACGGCACTATAGAACCATAAACTCCACCAGTGGCGAACAGTGTTGGCTAACAACAACAGAGTCTCGACACCAAGCGTCACTGATGTACACACACACACCGCCGCCGCGAGTCTTATTCCCCCCGCTATCTCTGCTCGGAAAGTACTGTCACTTAGTGTTGTTACAACCATCAAGCTTTTCATTATGTGATGGCACAAATGCAATTTACATAGATAACGGTTAAAAGATAAATATGTAGACTGTGAAATGGCAACTGTAGCTAGCAGCATTTATTATTAGCTAGCTAAGCTAACGCTAGTTCCATGAGTTGTTTTAAATGGCAGTCTTCCACCATTGCTTTTGCTGTTTTTTATAATTACCCAAAGTAGTTTTGCATTTTCTGAACTTTCTCACGTTGTGAATTGTTGACGTCCCTTGCTTGGTTTTGGTCAGAAACTTTCCAACTAACTTCCTGTGCTATGAAACGAACTGTCTTTGTCTAAGTCAGAGTAGTTTCAATTTCTGTTTGAATTTCTTCTGGCCAACCCTTTAACAGCCAGCGCCACCATTTGGTAGAGCATATTTTGTGTCTTGATATCTTGTTGAAAAGAAATCTGATTCAGCCAGCTCTACCATTTGGTTGACATGTTATGCACAAAACAACCTCTAGATATCACTGTGGTTCGAACAGAAAGCCCTTCAGCTAGCTTCCACTGAGAAAGTTGGCATGCTAAAAATCACTGCTGACGAAATCACTCTTTTTGGTCAACTTTTGTAAGGTAACCATATCCTTTTTGACATATTTTATTGTCAGAGCACGGACTGAACATAATTAGATAACTTGATGCACAAAAAAAGTTTTAACAAGGGTGTAATTATTTTTTGGAAAATATGCTCAACCAATCGGTCGATTTGGCCTTTTATGGTAAACTAGCAATATGACTTCTTCAGAGTTTCATAGATGTTTTCCAATAAAATATGGTAAATAAATAGCTAGATTCATGGTAATATTACTAAATCTAGTACTGCCTTATGAGTCTGAGTGAAAGAGTGATAATAATTTATATAGCACCTTTCATGCATGGCATTCAGCCCAAAGTTGCACACAGATGAGCCAGTTAGGCCAACACAGGATATAGACATTTGCTGTTAGGCCAGTGGTTTCTTGTTAGGCCAATTCAGCATATACAGTAAGATGAGCAAGTCTTTTTTTATTATGAAAAACACTTTACATTACTTTTTTCCATTTTTATTTTTTTTACAAATATAATTTATTATCTTTTATGAATATATCTTGGTTGTATATATTGCTAATTTTCCATAAAATAAAAAAAAAAAATTCAGTTTGTGTTTTATTTGAGTTTGATGCATACGAATACTGTACTGTATAGATGATTGTTGAAAATGCACTTTTACCATAAAAGGCCAGCTCAACCATTTGGGAGAGGCTCATAAAAACAAAACTGTGTGGTCAGTCAAAAAAAAATAGAATTGTTTATGGTTATTTGTGGCCCATTTGATAAAAAAATGCAAACAAATAATTTGTCCATAGATTTGTTCTTGGTCTGGTAGTTAAAGGGTTAAAGATTTTAAGATTGATGTGGTTTTTCTGTAAACCCATACTGTAGTTTGACAAGCAAGTGTCAAGTGTCATACAATCATGCTTCTATCAATTTGGGAAACTTTAGTCCAATTTACCTTGACAAAGTGATCTGTATTTCCTTTCTCTCAGAATACTGTAATTGTCTTTACTCAGGTATAGATCATGAATTTGTTGTTGTTCTTAATCTCAAGATGGCATCACTCCCATTCTTGCTGTATCTTTTACATCCTTTAAAAGATAAGACTGGCACAAAAAAAGAAAAACCCCAATGTGTAAGTCAGTCTTTCAGTCGTTTGTCAACTTCCCTATCAGATAATACTGTATATATTTTTAACTTTAGAACAAAGGAGAAAGGGAACAAAGGATTCAGATCAGCTATTCTCAACTACTGTGCCTAATGTCTCATCTATTAAAAGGGAGAGACGGGAGCTGTAGCTGCAGCAAGTTAGCTCAACACAGTCCAACGGTACTTTTAATGTCCCTCGATGGCAGTCCTCTCTGAGCCTTCTTCCTGAACATGACTGACGACACACCTTAGGCGCCTGGAACCAACCCTGCATACAGAGAACTACAGAAGACTGAATGCTAGCATTGTCTCAAATGGGAAATGAGTGTCACGTATTATGAAGGCAATAATACACGTCTACACATGTTACAAGACACATTTATTTTATTAAGAATTCTGTGGAAGGAATACCTGAAAAGATGGAGCTTTTCTATTTGATGCTAAAACGTATATTGTTACAACTGGAGATAATAAAGGGATTGCTACCTCAGTAGAAATGGTATAGCAAAAAGGTTAACACATATATTTTAGTAATTCCCCTCCCTTTCCTGTATCTTCCCAAATCCTATCCCACTGGAATTTTTCGGCAGTGAGTCAGTAACAACAATAAGTGAGTCTGAGCAGCAGTCGGTTATCTATACCTGTATCAGCAGGCCCTCCGCGTCATTGGTATAACACCTTGCCTGTGAAGCTAGGTGCTAGAGGGAAAAGTACAGTTTACAGGCACCACAAGGGATTATTTTAACTCCGTCCAGACATATACCAGGGATGTTAGAATGCCGAAACTTTTGTTTTCAAAGATGCGATTCTATACAATTAAAGATCTGATGCAAAACGTGAAGCGACCCAGAAGGTAAGCCAAAGAGTCTAACCATCAAAGTTATTTGAGCAATGTGAATAGGCTTACTTTCTAACACTGTTCAAATGTGAAACTTTACAACACTAAGTTCAACTTCATTTGTTTTGCAGGTCTGATGTTATTTTTAATCGAAATAGGCGTAAAATGGACATCCAGTGCCACATGGTTCAAAAGACAAATGATGAGACATATCCTTCAAACCTGAGGTAGACTACGTGGCACTTTCATTGATATCTCAATGTTCTGATTGTTCATAACATTTTAAAAATGGAATTCTCAAATCCCTCTTTATTACAGTTATCAGACTGATCATAAACTCTATCCGACTCTTGAAGAGTTGCTACGCGATAAAAGTAAGACATTTTACTTTTTTCTTTTTAATATGGGTGGTTTCTTTTCATATAATAAAAATAACACAAAAATAATTTGTGTTGTTGTTGTTATTATTTTATTATTTTTGTATTATTGTTGTTGTTGGTGTTGTTGTTGTTGTTGTTGTTGTTGTTGTTGTTGTAGTCTTTTGATCCTTCTATTGAAATTATACAAATGTTTCCCAGAGTATTTAGCAGCGTTCCGCAGCTTCCTGCAGTCGGAGTTCAGTGAAGAAAACGTTGACTTCTGGCTCTCATGTGAAGACTTTAAGTCGACCGCCTCGATGGACGACCTGGGCTGGAAAGCAGAGGGAATCTACCAGAAGTTCATCCAGCCCACAGCCTGCAGGGAGGTTAGTGATAACAGAGTTCAATATGAAAAAGCAGGGATGCATAATCAGCATTTTATTTGACTTGAGAACAAATATATATAAGGGATTTAAAAAAAACTTCTTTTTTTTTGTAACTAAACATCCAACCAAATGACCCCTCTTGAATCAGCATACAGCTAGTGGAGGTGATACATTGACAAAGCAATTATAAGATAAGACTTGCATGGATATCTGAATAATTTGTACATTATTCTATGCTATGCTAAATAACTTACGGAGCATACAACCCAATACACAGTGTCAGTGTTTTGAACTGGCTGCAAACGGCACATTGACTGTTTATGGCTAAAACCCATGGATTCAAACACAATAATCAAGTCCCCATGTATAATATTTAGAATGTATTTCCCTGTGGTCAATATCAATTATAAAGGAAATACTAATATATCATCTAATATATCATGTGTGTTTCATACATGCTTGTACTGTTTGAGTATGATAATCCTCTGACCCCAAAAAATATGCGCATATCGTACAAAACCTTCCTTACTGCAATTATACCTTTAGGTTATATTGTTTGGTGTTGATGAGGATGGATAAAAATCTATTCTGTCCAGTCCAAATGTCTCCGCCCATGTTTAGATGGTCTGTTTTTATGGTTATCACAATCTTGAACCACAGCACTTGGTTTATGTGTAGTATAGTTAGTGTGAATGGCCCTGTATTCAACACAATTTACAGTTTTTTTTCTTTGTTTCTCTTCCTCAGATCAACGTTGACCACCACATTAGAGAGAAGATCAAGAAGACTTTGGAGCAGCCGAGCCTCTCATGCTTTGATGAGGCCCAGAAACATGTTTACCTGCTGATGGAAAGAGACTCTTACCCCAGATTCCTGCACTCAGATGCCTACCTGAGTGTAAAGAACAAATCCAGGACTCTCTGGTACATTTAGCTCAGAAGGTTGTATCAAAACAGCTTTTCTAATCCTTGTTTTTTTTCCCATTTGGCTGAATTTAAAAGTTATTTCACATTGTACGAGATGTGAAGCTTTCATCAAAACTGAGATGGTGTATTGACGAAATGTTGTGGAGGATGTTGAAGCAGGAGCAGAGAAAAGTGATGTGAGTGGGAAAAGAAGTAAATGCAAGTGGGGTAGAAAGAATGCTGTTTGTATGCATCAGTATAGATTGATTGGTTGGAAATATTGTAAGTGTCGACGAAAAGTTTTAGTAAGTTATAGAGCAAAATACAAATGACAAGGAATGACATAAACATGGTGTCTGATATGAAACAACCTAGTTTTCATTAAACGCTGTACAAAACTTTACCATCTTTAGCTACAATTCAAGAGATAAGTCGTTATCTCTCATCGTCCATAACTGTTAATTAATGTTTAGTGTTGTTAATGTACTGACTTGTTTCCATATAGTCAGATTTTGAGACAATGATTTAAATCTATCTATTTGGACATGTGCGGATGGGCATTAGTAAAAAAAAAAAAAAAGAACAGTTTCCACCCAGCGAGGAGATTCTGTTTTTGGTCACATGTCTGATATATCCTTTAATGAGGTGCAGGGATGACTCTATACACCAGCAATAAGGTTTACCAAACTGGAAAAAACTAACCCCGCGGTAACCCTTGATCTCACTCAGTTCTGTAAATGGCCTTATTCCTCAGAATTGTGCCTTAAAAAGGAGTACTGAGGCAGCTAATAATAACTCCAGAGGCTTAAACGACAACACTGGAGTCATCAGACAACCTGATGCGTAACAGATCAGGCTGAATTTGCTGCCTTGTTAGGGGAATAATCTCATCGGCCGCAGACAATGATAGCAAAGATACACAGATGCTTTACGTGGAGAAATACCATGAAACAAGTATACTTTGGAAAAAGACCTGACTGTTTAAATAAAAGTATTAAAGTGGAAAATAAGCTTTTACATTTTACTGAAATAAATGTGTTTTTTATGGTTCAAACTTTGTAAGCTTGATTTGTGTTCTTAACTTTTACCATCTCCCCTCCCTGTTAACTTTGAACTAGAGCACAAATTACACGTGCTGTACCTTTAAGAAATGTACAAGCTATATTCAAAAGACAAAATAATACAATTTCCATCCAATGTATCCATTCTTCAGCAGTTCCTAGGAATGAACAACATATTTTGTGTACCTTAAAACCAAGGACCACTTACTGTAGCCCCACTGTTTTCAACCCATTGGTCAGTAAATTGAGTTTGTGTATATAAACGATGTTTCATGATTGTATGGGGCGGAGGTGATTGTAAGCCCTGTCTCGGACCAATGGTAATTTTTCCTTTCCATGACATAAATAAATAAATAGCCCTAACCTCTATCCCTAAATAAATAAAAACTATAGCCACTCACTAAACAACTTTATCTACTAAGTTGTGTTTCTACTATAGGTTTTGAGAGGAAAAGTAAGGGGTTGTGGTTTGATTTGAAGTCACTGTTGGCTTCTATAATCAATTTAACCAAGACCAACACCACCACTTTCTTAACCTTAGGCAAGCTCATTTAGTTAATAAGCATAACCATGAAAGATTTAATGATGCTAAAGTTGTTCCCCGCGGCTATTGTATTGCACCAGGTTTTTTTGTGATAAACAAAAAACAAATGTATTGATAATTTTGTGACATGGCAGATTAGTTTTTTCCTACAGAATGTATCTATTTCTGTATGGAACAAAACTATTTGCAGGTATGAAAATAAACAGTTTTATGAGCTATTTTCAGAAGTCAGTAACTCTTAGTACATTGGGATGTCCAGGGGTTGTTCCTGATAAAGGTCTCACATTTCCTTCATCACATGGCGCACTATTCTTCACACACAATCTGTCAGTGTTTTTTCATAACCCAGAACTGTTACCATGGTAGCGAAAAAGGAAGTGAGTACTGTCGATGGCACAGTGTTAGTCAAGTCAGTCACACTTTGGGAACTTCACTAACAGTTCTGCCTTGATACATTAAATGCTGCATGCTGTATTCCTAATTTAGTAAGTGTTGAGACAAATTAAAATATAAAAAGGACAGCTTTGCGTTCACAGTGTTTGGTGATTCTTCGTAACGCCTCAGTACTTAGAACCGTGTTTGGGCAAAAGAGGGAGAGCAGCATCAGTGAAGCCAAGCCAAAAGCAGAGTAGCCTGAGGCAGAAGAGACTGGTAAAAAAAAATACAATCAGTGAGGTTTGAAGTATTTATAATTATCTTCTGAGCACTCTTATTGTCCTTTCAGAATCTTCTCTAGGCCTATTATAACTATTGGCAGGCGAACTAAACATAACAGCATTAAAGCTAGTTACATTAACCCCTTTTGGTTTGTCATTGACAATTTAAACGAGCAGTTTAGTTTCACCTTTACTTAATTATATCCTGAACAAAATTACTTAATCTGATCATTTGAAATCATATCTACTGAAAAGCAGATCCTCTTAGTCTCGTGTGAGCGTCAACCTGTAAAACTGGCTGAGTGAACTAAATGAACAGTAATCCCGGCTGCCTTTGCTCACTAAAATTAAGTTGGGGAAAAGAACGATAATTGCAGTGTTACGTGGGCAAGAAGGAGCGGAATAACATTGCAAAATTAAATGTGTAGAAAAACCCATCTGACTAATGTGAAGTCAGAGGCAGATAGTGTGACTCTGCTCTGTCACACTTCTAGCCAAAGCTTAGCAGGGAGGGAGGAGACGTGTCTACATTTGCAAGTCTTTCCTTCTAAACTTATCATAGCAGCTTTAAGCATGATTTTTACGCCAAGTGACCGTACATCTGTTAGAGGAGTATGTTATGATGCTTCTGAGTATCAGATCAAGTTGTTTTGCTAACGTTTAAAACCAGGCTACCATGTTAACATAATTGCTATTGGACTTAAATGACACATTTTGTGGGGGCTATGTTGGTTCAGTAGTCGGCCCTAGTTGTAATACTATTGTAAGAAACTGTACTCTTCTCACCTAAGCCCCAGCTTTGACTTTAATCCTGCATGATCTCATGTCGTTTTTGCAAAATTGCAGTTTCTCCAGCTAAAGCTTCAATCAAAGTCAGAATTGGTGATACTTCTTTGGACAATTTTGGTTTTATCCTTCTAAAAACAGACAATTTGACATTCATAAATTGGCTATACAAAGGTTTCAGACTTCATTGGGATTAAACTCCTCAAGCTTTATTTTTTGGTCCCTCACGTATCTATTTCCTGACTGACTTGAAGGAAACAGAAAATGTCAAGGGTCAGTGCTACTAATGCTTATTTCAGCTGCTAGTCACTTGTCAGGAAACCGTCCAATTCACAACAAATTCTCACACCACAACTGAATTTCTCGCCAAGGCGGGTTATTTCTCTTGACCCATGTCTGTTCCCAGTCCCTTGAACAACTCACAGGCTCAGATGTAAAAAGCTGCTGTCCGAGAAATGTGTATTTGTCAGTGTTGACATTGGCATTGGGATCCAGGTTCATAAGAACACCTTGTTGGCCATACTGCCCTTATGTCACAATTTCACATAATGTCTTCAAATCAAGGTGAATTAGCCTTTCAGAAATTAAAACCTATTGTGAATGTGTTAAAACAGATATTTAAAATGTCTAACATGTTAAATCCATAGATTGGTCAATCTGAAAACCTTACTCTTAGAGGATGTGATTGTTGGCAACATGTCCTCCATTTGAGGGTTTTCAGAGCCTTCCTTTACTTTGAAGATGTGTTATACTTTGTATTATAAAAATACATCTCACAGACTGGTTTATTCTGATCTCCATATAAGGATTTCATCCTACTTTTTGAGCCAATAAGAAGGGTTTGGCAGGTAAGTATTACATTTTTCGTACTGTGGTTATGTGACATACAGACTTCCTATCTGTGTTGCAATAAATGTGTCATTTCCTCTTCTCGCCTATGTTGCATGAATTTAAGCAACATTTTTGAAATTCTTATTGTGAGATCACTAAACTTAAAAAAAATGTATCACAAAGGCAACATTTCAAAGAGAAAGTAAAGCAATCCTTCAATTTGTATTAATATGCTTGTAATTTCATTTGGCTACCAAAATACATAATGTGCAAAGGTCACAATTTGCCTATCACAGGAAAATGTTACTATCATTTGCATCTGTGCTGCGAGTCAAACAATAATGTGAACACAGCATCAGCCTGTTTGGCTCGTCCAGTCAGGAAGAGAGGGAAGGATCTGCAGAAGGAAAAGGAAGCAGAGAGACATAATAGGGAGTATAAGGCATCAAGAGGGGGGAGGTGTACTGTACATGCAGTGCAGTGTGAGTATGTGTTGTTTTTAACAGGGAGGTAGGAGGAGAGGAGAAGGAGGAGGATGGGGTGCTTCCTCTTCAGTCTGGGCTAAGCTGCTGATGTATCCCAGCAGCCCCTGTACATAGCAACAGGAAACCTTGGTATAAAAAGCCGCGTCGCAGGGGGAACCCTCCTAAGTGTCTCTCAGCCGCAGCATGACCAGGACCCAGAGCCTTAGAGTGTGGACTTAACAACACAATGCCCAGCCTAATCGACGAACCACAACACTTCATCATGGACCAAGATGACAGGAAGACAAACAAGAACATGTGAGTTAAACTTTTGCTGAGCCGGTGGTTTCCAATAAATACGCTGACTTGGGTCTTGATGAAAAACAATGAATATGTTTTTAATAATTGATGGTTTGCTTTTTCGGTTCTCTCGTCAGAACCCTTTTATAGCAGGAATTGTATAGATCCCTAATGGTATCTCCTGAAAATAGCATAAGTTAATAATGTTATCTAACTACCAGATGCTCTCTTTTAATTACTAACATGCCCAACATGCTTTACTGGAAACTAATTTAACAGCAAATCCAATAGGGATGTATTCATGTCTTTCTTATCTCTACACAGCGGAAAGAACTTTATGTGCCGACTGCAGTGCATGTTCTCACACTCATCAAGCTCCGAGAGGTAAGGAGACTTATGGAGTGTTTTGCATACATTTCGGTTTTAAAATAGCCAGCCTGCTCCTATCATTTCCATCTATGGCATCATGAAAGGATTCAAATGAACTAGAGACACCATGTTTGCTTTGGCAAAGGACGCATGCACACAACTGTATCCCATGGTTGGACATTTTTCATGAATTTGATAAGCACATCTGCTATGATTTCCTTTATTAGACTGCTTCTGCGTCCTTGCAGCACTCAACAGTTCACCCCAAGTTTTATTTTACCCAAGTTTGATTCTGGTTGAGTAATCTAACTTGCATTCTCTCCCAGCAGGCTAAGTTTAGAAGATACCCAACAATGGTCACAGTCACTGGAAAGGCTTCTCGATTCTAAATGTAGGTTGCTTTTCCCTCCATGATGAGAATACTGTTAAAACTCAATATTACATTTGGGTGAATAAGAGTTTAAGGAGAATACTTGTGTGTTTTTTTTACAGATGGATTGGCCACTTTTCGCAACTTTCTCAAATCTGAGTACAGCGATGAAATATTGAGTTCTGGCTCACCTGTGAGGACTACAAGAAAATCAAGTCTTCATTCAGACTGTCCTCAAGAGCCAAGAAGATTTATGAGCAGTTCATCAAAGCAGAATCTCCTAAAGAGGTACATCCAATCTTCATACATTCATACACAAACACTATAACATATATGTAACTTATATGCTGCTATATCAGATAAATGAGCACTGAAAGTATTAAAAGGAAAAAGTGCCGGTTCACATGATAAGCCTGAAATCTCGCGCTCTTGGCTCAAATCCCCTCATTCCTATCTCTCTGCCTCATTCCAGATCAACATTGACTATCACACCCGAGAGCAGATCAAAAGGAACGTCAAGACTCCCACCATGCACTGCTTTGACGATGCTCAGAAGATAGTTTACGGGCTGATGGAAAGAGACTCGTACCCGCGGTTCCTCCGCTCGGACATTTATAGAACTCTGCTGGAAAACCTCTCCGCCGACGCCACAAAGGGATGAATACTCGGTCAAGGGGAGAGAAAGAGAACGGACTTTAAAAACCCAAAACTGGAAATGTTTGAGCTCCTTCGGGAGGAAGGGGCAACAACAAAGAAGGAAGGAGGGTTGAACCCTGTGTGCCACACGAACACATGCAGAGGCTTTGGCGTTGCTACAGAAGTAAATGGCTCTTTAGTCCCATCACGGGAGGAACACTGAGCATCTGAGGACTGTGTTACAAAAAGAAGAATAACCACAAGCAGCCTTAACGATTATGACCCTGCAGTGTGTGTTTGCACTGGATGATAAGTCTGTGTACGCAGAGGAATTGAACTCTTTTGACAATGAATGAATCAGTGAGGCCATGACGCCCGCTCTGACTGTGGAGCTGCGTCAGCAAACTGTGCAGCGGACCTCCTTTGGCCTTCTTTGCAGAGGTGTTTCCTGTGCAGATTAAGATAGAGGATGTGAGATGCAACGGTCACACTCCATTAGTTGAGTGTTTGTATCTGAGGGAGTGGAAGTGAGTATTTAGCTGAGTGTTTAACTGCCACTGACACAGGATGAGCTGTCCCAAAAAAAGATTAGACCGATTATCTAATGACAGCACTAAGGGAGACAACAAATCCAAAGCGGACAGTCAGTGGTGATCTGTCATCCTTTAGTAAAGGGTTGCAGAAGGCCACTTAGTTCTGCAAGAGGCATTCTGGGATAATTTAAAAGGAAGACTTTGTTTTTTAGATTGGACAGATGGGGTTTAAAATTGATACAGACTTTATTTTCTTTATATTTAAGCTGCCTATCATTTATTAATATAATAGAAAAAATAGAAATCCAAAACAAATATATGTTTTGTATGCTAACAAACGTAATCATGCACATTATTTGTGTGGAATCTAAACAAAATTCTGCACTACAGAAACTAAGAAGTTCCCTTTTACAGCCAGTGGTTTCTAATTTACTTCCTCAGCACACGACTACTGGTCGTTCTCTTAGTCTAAACCAAATTCTTACAGCACTGACGTGTCAAGAGTTGTGATTTAATGTAATAAACTACTTGAGTGGAATTATTATAGAGATTGGATGTTTCACCTTGCATGATGGGATGTTAAAACCTCTTGTATAGCCTGCGAATATGCTTATTGTTGCCTTTCAAAGCACGTTGTTTGAATGTATTCTTAGGAGATACTAGTTAATTTAACTTAAAAGTCAAGCAATGGTTTATTTATTGTTAAATGTCACTATTTTATCACAATGTTTGTTGCCGTGTTGAAGTGCTTGTTAAAATGTTAGTGATTTGAACGACATTAAATTATTTAGGTTTCTTTCTTGGAACTGTGACAGCGAAAATGTTTTGTAACACACACACTCAAACCCTCTCATACACACACACACCTGTTCCTGGTCCCTCGTTTTTCCCATTACAGCATTTCGTGCTTTGTGAAATGTGGTCATGCTGTTTATACAAAAAAGACAGCAACAACTTGAAATAGAAATAGATCCTAAAAAATAGCATTAGAAAAATTAATGGGATGTTTTCGTAATGATTGTCTGTTGTATGTTTGAAGCAATACCCCATCGCATAAGCATGGAAACATAAAGGCTTTGCCAAGTTCTGCTTGGCCAAAGACTTATTTTCACTGTTGTGAAGAAGCAACTGCAGTGCAGTTTTTGGCAAGACTCAACACTACATCCTACAAAGAGACTAAATTCATATACAGTATGGTTATTTATAAGTAGTGCTCCTGGTCTCTTATATTCAATCATGTTCAGCATTTAAGATAAGAAAGGGCAGGGTATTCAACATGAGAAAGTGAGACATAAAAACAGTTAAAAGTCACTATATATTAAAAGCATTAGAGGTTTTCAACTTTCTTTGTCCCAACTTTATGGGAAATTACATCAAAGTAAAAATGCTCCTTGTGATGTCCAACAAAGGATATTCAGTGCTTACAGTTTCCTGTTGTAGTTTTTTATTATTACTTAAGGGCTGTGGAAATAAAGTGCCCAATTGCTTTGTGCTGCTTCAGGAACAGGAAGGCCTGGACTTCCAGTTTCTTGTGAAATGAGTCATTGTGAGAAATTGTAGTAACACAGCAGAATGAAACATTGTACTTTTTAACAGAAGTAGACGTTTCAATTTGTGGTTTTCTTGACATTTAAAGGTCAAGAAAAAAAAAGTAATCAATGTGTGTGTGGGTGAGTCTGTCTTTGGGCTGAAAACTTGAAGAAATTGACATGTGTCAACTTTAATGGGCTCAATAAGGCAAGTGAGTCAATGTGTTCTGCAACCTCCAATATAATATCTAAAGGAATAAGCTGTTGAGAGTTTTCTTACACATTTTGAGCTTAAGTCCTTGTTACTAACGGAACAATTACAACATTTTGAATCACCAATTAAAATTGCCTCAGGTAATGAGGATACATCAACAATCGAACAGAAGGAGTCAGAATCACTTTTGGGACAAACTGGCTCAGGGAATGGGACCATTAGGGAGTCAATGTATTTTTATTCTAAAAACAATGCTATAAAGCTGCATGGCTTAATCAGCTAATGACCCTCCCATGTTAGCTGATTACTAACGAGCTACATTTACATCACATTACGTTCAAACTACAAAAGTTTTGGTTGCAAAAATAAGTCACTTTCTATAGAAGTCTATGAAAAGATTATCCTACATCCCAGTTGATTTATAACCTAGTGTAATTAAACATTTTCCTAATGAGTTTATGGTCTCAATCCCTATTCATTTTGTGAATTACAAACCCATCTAAAGTAATATACAGATGATATGATTGACAGATCTCTACCCTGTGGTGTCCGGTTTGCATGGACTTTGTGTTTTCATCTTACAACTTTACTAACTCATTAAAGCTTCTAAACGTGTGAATCTGTTCATTATATATATTAAACAAGCTAATAAAAAATGTTGATAGGTAATGTTTTAGTTGGCACGTTGTCTGTTTCCGTATCGGGTTTCGGGATTTCCTGGAAAGCACTACATCTTGGCTGGCATATGCACATGTTGGCCAATTTGCCGGCCATTTGAGAGAGGAAAGGGAAATTAAATCAATCAATCTTATTTCCTCAACCCTCAAGTGGAGAAGAACGGACAAAGTATGACTAATGAAGACTGTTTTCAAATGTCCACTATGGTGATTCCACTGGCTCTAGCCTCCATGATGGAAGCCAACAGAAAAGCCACAAAATAACTTATTGTCTCTGATAGTGTTTTCAGCTGCTGTCAGGACATGGTATAAGCCTCGTTGCAAGACAATACTGCCACTTCATGACCTTACTTAAATCAGCTCATCCAGACAGCCTGCCGCATCAATTATTCCTAATATTGACAATTAGAAAACCAGATTTCCCAAAATGCCAAGTTATCTCTTAAATCACATTAACATTTATGATAAAAATAGGTTAATCTGAACAGTTAAAAATGCTGCACAGAACAGTCTTGTGCTGGGCTCAGCTGAGTTCATATTGTTTAAGCCTTGTGTTATATTGACTAAAGGAATATTTCTGGGTTTATTGGTAGGCTATTGCATTTTATTGGTGTCACACAGTGGATTTTTACCAGCTTTGGCTGACCCCTGAGAAATATAAAATCCTTGTATTTCCTTCTCTGTGTGTTTTTATTGCTGGGATTTGTCATTTATGTGTTGTTGATCGACTGCATTTCTCCCTGTGGACCAGATAGTTCGTTTTAACACTGACAGCTACTGTATATCTGTTCAACATGTAAGTAGGTGTTATAGGATTGAATGATTAAAAATAGAAAGAAAGTTTGCATACCTTCTCATCCATTTAAGCAAGTATTTTCCTGCAGTTGAAGCTTCATAAAACAGGCCATGACCTGATTCTGCATCCAACAAGTCAACCATTATGTTGCTTATTGTTACACAAAAACAACCCAACATATCAGAACATGTATCAGTCGCCATAGCCTTCCCATCCAATATTAAGCCTTGCCCAGGATCCCTGTCATAGCCTGCCCGGCATTGAAATATACAGGAAGGGGAGGGCACTGTCAAGTCAAAACACACAACCTTCACCACTGCTGGTCTCAGTATACATGCACACAGATAGATTCTAAAAGGGTGTCATGATTTTAGTTTTATATTCCGGTTTTATTTAGAAATTCTGTTCTCCCTTTGTCTGGCCTTCCTTCCTGTGTTTGCCCTCCTGTGTCTGATTGTCTGATTGTGTTCACCTGTTGCCCTTGTGTTTCTGCCTCCCCTGCCCAGCTGTGTCTTGGCCTGTGATTACCCTTCTGTCAATTGAATCTAGTCTTCCCCATTGCTCCATGCTCGGTCGACGTCTTCCTTGCACCTCCATGTTTGTCCCTGTTGGTTTTTTGTCCGGATGCTTCCTCGCGCTACCGGTTTATGGATTTGAGGTTTTTTCATTGTCATCGGCTTTTGTTGAATAAAGCGCGCCTTTTTGTCATACTTTGTACCCCTTCTCCTCATTCTGCGTTTGGGTTCCTGATAACCCCCACCCTTGACAACGGGAAAAAGGCCATCAATGTGTCAACCTTCACCAAGAGTCGTGCTAATGAGTTAGCATGCTAGCACTTGAAGTTTCATTTTTTCTAAATCATGGGTTTCTTTTGAACAGATTTTTGGTTAGATACCTGAAATAAGGTGGATGGTTAACACAAGCTTTAACGACTTAAACATTGTGTTCTTACATATAAAATAAGTAGGTTAATCCCCCACTTTAAGCGTAAATGAGAATGTTGCTAGCAAGTGGCTAAATGAGAGTCATAAATTAACTTCACGCGAATACTATAGTCTGCCTTCAGCTAAGTGCTAATAAAGTGCGGCATGACATAATAATGGTTAGATTGTTTACATAAAAATACATGTGAATGTGTGAATTATGAAGTGGTAGCTAAGTGGCTAAATGAGACTTTCTAAATGTCATCACACTGAACACTAGTTCTTAGTGATGGCAGTTTGACACTGAAGCTTCGAACGGAGCTTCAACCCTGGACTTCCTATTCCATAGAAGCAGTGATTCGAAGCTTGCTTCAAATCACGTGACATATGACGTCAGAAGCAACAACTGCTTCAAATCACGTGACATGTGACGTCCGAACCAGCAACTGCTTCATTTCCTGAATGAATCAACTCACTGGTTCGCGGTCCAATCAGGTGATTCAATGCACTGCCTCGTCTCGATTCTGACAGGTGACAGGTTGAAACAGATTTCAAATTTGAGCGCTTCAACACTTTATAACCGCTCTAAACAATGCGCAATGTGTGGGTTGTTGTCAAAGTTTGCGTTGTTGCTGTTGAGTTGTTGTTGGTATTGCATTTGAATTGGATCATTATAGAGCAAGCCAGGAAGAAAGATAGGTCGTTCTGGCTCGGGAAACACTTCAACATGTGGAGAAGTTGTGAACAAAAAGACAAAGAGTGATATAAAAACAGATCATTTGCTTAAGGAATAGATAGTGCAGTGGATAGATCCGGTGGCCCGAATGCTGCGATGTCCTCCGTGCAGCTGGTTCAAAGCCTGGAACGGATGAACTTTTAATCATTGCTTTTCAACTTTAATACTTTAATAACTGATAAAAGGCCCTCTCCGCCCAAAAAAATGTCCAGCACTCTCTAGTCTCTTCTCAATAACCCAATACACACAATTATCAATCTTTAATTGCAAATAGAATATGATATTCAGTCTTAGTGTGTGTGTGCATCGAATATTTTTCAAGGCAAAGATACGTTAAACCCACTGCAGCCTTGCACTTCGCCAGGAGAGGTCGCTGTAACTGAAGCTTCGAGAAATGAACCTATTTCTGACACGATTGTCCAAGTGGTTCGATGCTTCATTCAAAGCTTCATTTTGCCATCACTACTAGTTCTCCTTTAGCTTTGTGGTGGTGATTTGAGTTAGGCAACTGAGTGTAGTTTGTTTTTAGCTCAACTTTAGGTTTTTACTTCTGGTGAATACCTGTAATCGAAGATCATAAAAGAGGTGTTCAATTGTGAGGATTATTTTTTTTTTACAAAAAACAATTGTTACATTTCCTTTGCCACAAAGCTTTTTTCAGTTTAAGTGCACAATCCAATGGAAAAAATCTCATTTGACTTATTCAAGAGGCCCAGAAAAACAAATGTATAGTAGTAGCCTAGCCCCGAGATTTTGAAGAACAAGGAATAAGGAAGAATATGTTGTTAATTAAACTGTTCAAAAACAGAAAGGCAACAAGGAATGGATTAAAAAAGCAGGAAGTAAAAACTGAGAATATCATATTACACAAACATGTTCTCACCCTATGTCATGTCTGTTTTTACTTCATGTCTTTGTGTTTCCCCGCCTGTTTTGGTTGTCTGTCCTGGCCTTATCAGTTACACTTGTTCCATTAGCCCTGCACCTTATCCCCTCATTCCTTTAGATGGTGCTGGTTTTCTGTTTAGTCATGGTTTGATCCACGTCTGCATGTAACTTAAGGGTCTGTTCTATGCCTTGCCGTGAATTGCCTTGCCCTCTTTATTATTCCTTAATTTAAAGTGTTTTCTGTCAAAAGTTCCTGTTGCATGCAGTCTGCCTTGCAGACATGTTTCTTGTCCACCCTTGATGTTTTGCATATCTTTCTTTAAGCACTTGAAGCTTGATACTAGCTTTAGGCACATGCTTTTGGCACTAGAAGTAGCAAAGCAAAAAAAAAAAATAATGCCACAATTCCCAAACACAAAAGAGGACAAAATCTGCAAGCCAGTGCTGGGAATCTCCTTCTGCGTAAGGCACTCTGAATAGACCTCGTGCCTTGGTGGAAACTTGGCTCTGCTTTTCCTCCACTTCTAAACAGACGTCTGCCTACACACAGTCTGCACATCATAATAAACACATGGGGTGAACACCGTGTTTTCACCCAGCAGAGAGAGCAGAAAGAGGCCAATGATGATCACAACACAGCAGGTGACGCAGATACGTTATTGCACAGATAATCTAGAAAAAAATGTTATTTTTCTGTACATATACGTGTCGTGTTCCGCAATAGAAATACCATTTCAGTGTTTCTGGGATATGATGGCGATGCCCAGCAACACTGTTACTGGAATAAGGAGTTTGCACATTTTAAATGGTAAGTATTCTCAGGCTAAGACTGATAGGAAATTATTTAATTACTGTTTTTAATGTTTACAGTTATTGACTATCTGTTAAACTAACAAGAGCATGCATTCATTGTGTGGTGCAAACTAATATTTATTTTGGAATAGTTTTAGATTTCAGTTTACTTCTGTGTCATGCAGACAAATTGTACCTGTAATGGAATGAACAACATGTTCATGGACGCATCTTTGTGTGCAAACAGCGTCTGAATGGAAACATAGGGATAGTACAAAGCGTGGATGATGCGGTTAGATGTCTTCTTGGCACAAAAACTGGTTTTGCAGACATTATTTTAAGATTACGCACTGGATTAATATGCAGCCTGACACCCATACAAAATGGAAAGAAACAGAGTGCTTCCGTTTTGTGCATAAAAGGATGTGCAGGACTGTACGTAAATTCTGGCATGTTTATGTAATTCAACTCATCACATGAGCTTTTATCATTGTCATTGATCGTTCAGGGAATATTTATTACACTTCTGGTAGTTTTGATTTGATTTGCTCCTAGCCAAAGATTAGTTTTAGTTTTGTCGTCCAATTGTGTCAGCAGCAGTGGGCATCTATGAGCAACAACATCAAAATAGAGAAACTCAGAAACAAAAAGTTACATTATTGCTGTATTATTATTATAGCCGTTAAGTGCTCAAGTCTACCTGTTTCAAGTTGTTCACAGCAAACAATCAATAACTATCCTGTCAACCAAGGTAAAGTACAATCCACAACTTTTGCTAAAGGAAAACAAAAAATGGTGAATCGAGTATAGCTATGTCATATTATGCAGAGGAAATGAGGCAAAACGTGGTGACTAGCTGGTGAAGAAAGTCCAACATGTAGCTTAAGAACCAAACAACTCAAGACAAGAGTGAATAATTTGTCACTCTTGACTCAAAAACTGGAATCTTCTTTATCCTAAACAGCTCTAACTTATAACGTTGTTATGAAACTTATTCAGCACACTCAAGGCCAAAAACATGTTGCTTAAATCAGACCTCTACTTTTCAAGGTTGAACTGTTGAACAAGGTTGTTACAAGTGGTTGAGAGTTACATGTTTTAGATGTCCAGGTTAAATGTTTCCTCTCAACAGCCTGTCAGCAATTGGAAGATTTCTGATGGAGCAGTGAACTTTAGTCAGCTGATGAGTATCAGCTGTTTCATTCATGCTTCACAATCTCAGTCATATTGGTACAGACGCACCTTGATTAGCTGACATTTCTCGCAACTGACACCCTCATGCGACTGCTGCTCCCTCTAACCTCCTCCTATGGTGCTGAGAGTTTGGGGTATTGTTGATTTTAATAAGATCTCATGTTAATGCATGTGTTTGTTGATGGGGGATCAGTTCTCCTAGCAGCAACGGATTCCTCAAGCTCCTTCAAACAGCAAAGCTTTTTCCACCCAATATAACTGTACACATTTTAGCTATAAATGGTCAGATCCTTGACTGGCGTGTTGCTGACTGACGTTTCAAGGTTTCAGGTTGTAGCTGTTGTTGATACGATAACCTAGACGTCTAAAAAAAACCTCTACATTTCAACAGATTTAACCGATCATTTTCAAATCTTTAACCTTAAAAGTCTGCAGTTGACCTAAGAGCTAATGTTTTCTATTAATGTGTTTAATGAACTGGGGTGGATATGAGAGGAATGTGTTCAGCAGAGCTTGCATTTCTTTTTTTAAACATTCATAGAAGTAAGAGGATATTGCATCATCATCTTTGTACCAACTTGTCATATTTGGACATGCCATCATCAACAGAAAAAACGCTTCATTGATACACACCCTGTGTGACTAATTCATTCAATGTGAACACTACAGGTAGTGTCGCAAAGTCACAATGAATCAGTTGTAAATCAGAGATAGTGATAAGTGACAGCTACTGGCAAACTGAAAAGTCACTTTCTATAGTATATAGTAGTACTTTATTGTGTGATTCTTTCACAAGTAAAGTAAAATAGGTGATAAATAAATGCTTTGAATGATTTGTAAATGTACATAAATACAGAAGAGAGCTGTTGATTTTTCCACAATGCTCTTAAAATGGAAAACAAGCAAGAAAAACACAAGGAAAGATGAGCGTAAAGTTCCATTACCCCCTGACTGAACTTTATTTTAAGTAAATAAGGGTCTTGAGTCTCCTATAGGCGTCACATCTTGACCTTAATCTTAAGTAGTGGAAGCCCTGAGGCTCTTGGGGGAGGGAATACTTTTGCAATGACAGCCTATCATTGCCTCAGGCTGAGAGTCACATCGGGCCAAGTTACTGTTTACGCAACCACAGCCAATCACGTTAAAGACCATGCCAGGCCCGCCTCCTGCCTGCCACACTCCTGATGGTGGCTGCAGAGAGAAACTATAAAGTTGCCTGTCAAGTGGAGGAGGAGTAGAAGAGATTGAACCATGAGAGAGAACCTTGCCTGTGTGTTATCCCAAAACATGGCCTTTACTGACTGTATGAAACCCACTGACTTTGCTGCAGAAAAGAAGGGGATAAAGTAAGTTAATGTCTTGCTGAAGAATGATTCAGGGTTATGGATGTCTTGTAAAAGATATAACTCAGAATTATGCTGCTATAAAAATCTAATGAGTGATTTCATTTTGTTTCCAGGAGGAAAAACTGGAGGAACAGAATACGATTTCTCTTGAAAACAAACTCTTCCAAGTCAATTCTACATCTGATGACAACCAGACCTCTCAGGTGAGACCCTTTCTATTGTGATCATTGTTGTAAGAATGTTTTTTATTTAGTTTGTGCTTCATGGTAGTTATAGTTTATTTAGTTTGAAATAATCAGGTTTTTGTTTTTTAATTAAATTGGAATTGAACTATATTTGAATATAGTGAATTATATTCAACTTCTGTTTTAGTTTGTACATGCACTTCTTTTGACTTATGACATATACTGTTTGAATATTGGCACACATGTTATGAATGTATTGATTTAATAATAAACAAACTAAGCCAGATAACAATGACTATGTCTGATATCAATTGTTTAAATTAAATGATATCCCCATGGCAGCATGGACACACTGTATAAGTAAAAGTAACAGAAAATTCGACAACCAATCATTTTTATTTGTCACATTTTCAGTTTAGCTTTTACCTTTTGTATAAGCAGTAAAATGCAATTCCACCAGTTCCTTAAATGTGTATATTCCAAAAATAACCTATAGAATATTTAACTTAAAAATCATGCAATAAGCCAATGATTTATTAGCTATTATATGAACAATCAGATTGTTTTTGTTCAATTCAACGATTTTCCAGTGTGAATTCAAAGTTACATTAAAACGTGGTTGTCTGCTCTTCTATGATGATCTAACAATCCATGTATTCTTCCCTCAGGCCGACAGCTGATGACGTGCAGCAGTGGGCGCAGTCACTTGACAAACTACTCAGTCATAAATGTAAGAGTCATTCACCGCACTATTGGTACACGATTACATTAAAGAGTCTCAAAGGTCAATTTTGTGCTGAATTTAGGCCCTTTATTGGCCCCAATAAAACAAAGCTGCTATAATGGCTTTTCACTTCCTTTACCTTACACTAATGGGCAAACAGTGAGTGGATGATTCCCTCAGCTCATGGTGCTTGCCTTGTCTTTAACACTTCTTCTTCTTCTTCTTCTTCTCTTTCTCCGAACCACAGATGGAAAAGCTGCATTTTATATCTTCCTGAAGTCTGAGTACTGCGAGGAGAACATTGAGTTTTGGACGGCGTGTGAGGAGTTCAGGATCCTCACGTCAAAGAAAGAGATGGCGTCCAAGGCCAACAGTATTTACGAGGATTTCATTAAAAATGAAGCTCCCAAAGAGGTAGTCATTATAGCATTCAGTATTCATCTAAATTAATGGGTTTTTTTGTATTTGTTTCATCAAACGTATTTTAAACAGAATGATTGTGCCAAGTTCTTATTAAAAATGGATTTCAAAGGCTAATAATGACTGTTTCTTTGGTCACAGATAAACCTGGATTTCCACACCAAAAATGACATCGCCAAGAGCCTCCATGAGCCAAATACCGCCTGCTTCCTGTCAGCTCAGAGGAAGGCCTACAGCCTGATGGAGAACAACGCCTACCCCAGATTTATCTACTCCGACCTTTACAAAGAACTGAGTGCAGCTGCCAGGGGAGAGGGCAAGCACATTAAGTCCTAGTCAAACTAGACTCCGGCTCCTGAAGTCATTTGTTTACCACTGTGACTGTGTGAAGAGCTGAGGATGTTCATTCCATGCACTGACACGGGATAATATACTTCAATGCAAATCCTGAGAATAAACAATAACGGCGAGTAAGGGCAAATGCAAAAAGGAAGCCATTTTTAGACCGTCCTGCTGGGAGCTCACCACCAATGAAGTTTGGATGATAAGGTTGGATGCTGTATGCTGCTGAAGGCGGTGCACAGATCATTTCCACCAGATTGGATTACAGTTGCATTTTCTTGACTGGGCCGTTACCTGCACTATTTAAATGAAGTATTTTTGGAAATGATGCGCTTTAAAAGAATGGTGTTAAAGATTAACTGCATTCCCGGCTGAGATGAATGTCAAAACATTTAATGTATCTCTTAGGGACGATGCTGTCAGAATGTATTTGTGTGCTGATTTCCACTTGAAGACTTTGCACAGCTTTCATACACACAGGACTTGTGTGTAAATGAAAATTACACTGTTTTGCTGTATTTGCATCAGTTTACACATAAAGTGTGATTTTAACTTATATTCACAACTTACACTGTAGAATGTATGTGACGTGAAATTACTGTGATAATGTTATGTTTTATAAATATCGCATCTGTTGTTTGTGAATTTAAGTTTGCAGGCAGCTGGACTGCTTCAGAAATAAAATGTATTCTTCATGAAATTTCTATGATGCATTTATTTACTTGTTCAACCAAAAATGTTGCACTTTTTCAATGATGATAATATAATATAAAGCATTTTTCTTACATAAAATATAGCTCAAAGTGCTTTGCAGTATGGCAAAGTATTTTCTTCTTTATGATAGATCTTTAGTATTTATTCAAGCTGGTCAGGGTGCTAAGTTTTCCTATTAATAACTTATTTGGTATGCCACAGAAGAGGGCATTACATAGTACGGCAACTTAAAGGTAGGGTAGGTAAGAATGGAGAAACCAGCTCGAGTAAGCTAGAATTTGAAAGTACACAACTGAAAAAAATCTGCCCCTTCCTTCAGACTTCCTTACAGAGCCCCTCCTCCAACACACACGAACGCGCACATGACCAATGAGGGCACGAGATAAGTTTGTGCACGAGATGGAAGGCTGACAGGCAGATAGGCCATTCAATTATCTGCCGCGGGCCGAGGCAGATAATTGGACTTGCTTTTTACAGCGCCACGGCTTCCACAGACGAAGTATTTGTATATATTTATTGTCAAAGCATTTAATTTATTCATTGCTATCGGGATGTTAAGAGCATTCCATGGAATATAACAAAAAGTGTTTCTGAAGTGAATTACCTACCCTACCTTTAATGCAAGCATTTAAGGAAATAAGCAGGGAACCAAGACAGTTTCCTTGTGGAATACCAACTCATGGTTCACAGTTTATTCTTGAGAAATATAAAATTGGAGAATGGAAACACTTTCGAAACATAAACCATATTTTAACAAGCCATAACAAAGTTAAGCTGAATAGGTTAATGTTATGCTCATTCTAATGATAATCATAAATGGTGTTCTTAGTCCTTAATACTTGTAAACACCAAATAATACAGTCAGGGTGAGAACCTATACATTTATTAATGTATCTCCTTGTTGCATTTAGTATAGATTGAAACAGGATCAATGCATTTTGGCTGTAGCTGAACTTATACCTTACACCCAATTCCCTAGACATCTGTGAAAGCACTTTCCATAGCTATTTGCATGAGTAGGTAACATACCCAGCAAGAAAAAACATGTTTAAAAATAATGATCCAATCCAAAACCCAACCCTTTATTCCAAGCTCTTTTCCAATAAGATTAGCTATTGCAGCATTAGCTCCAAAAGTTGCTAAATTCGGTAGCATGATGGTAACACTGACAGCCCGTCTCTTCAGTCCACCCTACAACTCCCCTAAAATTATTATTATGAACATAAACATACGGGGGCCCTGAAGTGCAAGTCAAAACAACATTTCAGAAAACGCCACAGCGTTTCAGAAAACACCACAGCATTTCACAAAACGCTACAGCATTTCAGAAAACGTTACAGCATTTCAGAAAACGTTAGAGCATTTCACAAAACGCTTCAACATTTCATAAAACACAACAACATTTCAGAAAACACCACAGCATTTCAGAAAACACTACAGCATTTCAGAAAACACTTCAACATTTCAGAAAACACTTCAACATTTCAGAAAACACTACAGCATTTCACAAAACACGACAGCATTTCACAAAACACTTCAACATTTCAACTTTTACGGAAAGGGTATTCCTTTAGGGAGAACACTTCTTGTTTGTGATTTGATAGAGCCAGCCAGAGAAGCACTGCTGTGATTGGTTGTTTTTGCTGCCAATCAAGAAAGGATGCTTCGTGATTGGTCAGCACCCGACAGTGCAACATGTCCCAAATCATCAGCCATTAGCACACAGAGCTCACAGCTCTTCATATCTGTTCAGAAACTGGACAAAAGTTAAACATGTACAAAACACAGACTGTCTATGTCATGGCGAATACAGTCGCTACTTTATTTATGTCTGTATGACGTTGTTGTGAGTTTGGACGGAGCAGCTACAGGTTAGTTTAGCCTGATCGATCCGATCTCCATTCAGAAAACACGCATTTTAAAAGGTTTTTCGCCTGCCGTCTGTCTGCACACTTGTCAAAGCATTAATTCATGGTTTCTACTAACCGGTATCAGTATGTAGTTACTTCGGCATCATTTTGAAACGTGTATTACAATTAAATCACTGTAAAATATGTTCATTTTGTTGTAGTTGGTTTCTACCACAGTGTTTACATGGATATAAGCCCCGCCCCCTCTCCAGCGCGTCTTGTTTGAATGACAGGAGTAAACACAGCTGACAGCCGCGGTGAAACTCGAGCGATTTGAGTGATGCGAATATTCGGGGCTTATCTCCATGTAAATACTATGGTAGATACCAACTACAACAAAGGGAAAATATTTTACCGTGATTTAATTGTAATACACGTTTCAAAATGATGCCGAAGTAACAACATACTGATACTGGTTAGTAAAAACCATGAATTAATGCTTTGACAAGAGTGCACTGCAGACAAGACGGCAGGCGAAAAACCTTTTAAAATGCGTGTTTTCTGAATGGAAATCGGATCGATCAGGCTAAACTAACCTATATGCTCCGTCCAAACTCACAACAACGTCATACAGACAAAAATAAAGCAGCGACTGTAGTCTCCATGACTCAGACAGTCTGTGTTTTGTTCATGTTTAACTTTTGTCCAGTTTCTGAACAGATATGAGGAGCTGTGAGCTCTGTGTGCTAACAGCTAACGGCTGATGTTTTGAGACATGTTGCGCTGTCGGGTGCTGACCAATCACGAAGCGTAATTTCTTGACTGGCAGCAAAAACAACCAATCACAGCAGTGCTTCTCTGGTGGGCTCTGTCCAATCACAAACAAGAAGTGTTCTCCCTAAAGGAATACCCTTTCCGTAAAAGTTGAAATGTTGAAGTGTTTTGTGAAATGCTGTGGTGTTTTGTGAAATGCTGTAGCGTTTTGTGAAATGCTGTAATGTTTTGTGAAATGCTGTAGTTTTTTTTTAAATGTCGTTGTGTTTTATGAAATGTTGAAGTGTTTTGTGAAATGCTGTAGTGTTTTTTTAAATGTCGTTGTGTTTTAAAAAATGCTGTAGTGTTTTGTGAAATGTTGTTTTGACTTGCATTTCAGGGCCACCGTATAAACAGATCATTATGACAAAATTCAAAACAACACTATTGTAACTACTCACAGCTGACAAGCGAGCAGCTTGTGGAAGAATCCAGTGACGCGCAATGAGTGCATGGGCCAATTTTTAAGTGTCATCATTTGAATTATTAATGTTGGAATGTAAAGAATAAAAATGTTTTAATATTAAATTCCCAACCGTAGCTTTAATATGAAAGAAATAAGCTTTAAATAGATACCTAAAATGGCTAATCTGTGGCCCAGACAGTCCTAAAATATATTGTACAAAGTGAAGCAATATTTTGCAACTTCCTGTTAATTACTGTTTTTCTTAAATTTGAAAAGATTGCAAGGATTAATGTGCTTGTCACTTTGGTGTTTGGTTTAACAAAGGTCAGACACATCTGCATACCGTACATACAATGACCTATTTTTAGAGACAATGAGCTTGATTCTAAGCTGCACAATGAAAACAACATTCTTCATTTTTATGGAACATTTCATTCCTCTTCGTGCAGCTGATGGCCCACGTCATAGCAGCTGAGATCCTGTACTGTAACAATGTGTTACCTTGAGTGACAGCAGAGAGTCCTACCCCGCCTGCTGTGTGCCTGCTCTCTGAAACAGAGGCTGTGCAGCCGTGAACTCGTAGTAGAGGCTGACAGTGGTCAGACACCCGGACGTTGATCCTGACAGGCTGACAGCTCCTGCGGCCTGCTGTCCTGATTTAATGAGGTCATCTTTTACACCTGCAGCTCTCGAGAAACGTATGTTGTGTTGGCTTTCCGGCAAGAGAAGTCGAAATGTGATCTTAATGTCAGACTGGCTGGGAAAGTACGTGTGCTCAACTGTACTAATAAACCAATTTAAAAGGTTTATTTTCTCCAGCATAGAAACCATAATAATACTGGTTTAAGAACTACCAGCATGCTTTCAGTCCAGACTGATATTATTAAATGGACTGTGATTTAAATCTGTAGACACGATGAGTCATGATCCCAAAATGATTAGGGCTACTGACCTTTGTGCTCCCGACTTTTCTTCCAGCAACAGCATGAATTTGACATTTGCGTTTAAAGTAAAATGGCTAGACAACCATTGGATGGATTGTCAGATAATGTAGTACAGACGTCCTCGCTCTGCTCAGGATGACCTTTAGTTACTTTGGTTACCCCCTTAACATTTCATATAGGGTCATTATTACATCAAAATCTCTGTCCGATACTTTGTATGTTCCAGTAAAACTAATGACTGAATGAGCTGTTATTTTAGTTTAGAGGCAATTAGCAAATGTTAGCATGCTAACATGATAACGTTTGATAGTGACCATGGTAATATGTATACCTGCTGAACATCATGTTAGCATTGTCAGCATGAGCATGTTGACCTTAGCATTTAGCTAAAAAAAGCTGCTCTGGCAAAACACAGAGCTGCTAAAATTGTTGCAGACCTTGCTTGTATCATGAGCTGTAGGTTACATATAATAACTGTTCTCTTTCTCTTCTTCTCATTTATTTTGCCTGCATTGACCTTTTTGCACATCTGGCATTTGAAGGAGCAGGGATATATCTTTCAATTGCCTCAATTGCTAAATGCTAATTACAAAAACCTCCATCAACAAACAAAAAAAGCCTAACATTTTCTTGCTGCTTTTAGTTATCATTTATTGTAAAATATAATATGTCAGGATATGGACTGTTGGTCGAACAAAGAACAAGCAACTCCATCAAAGGTTATTTGTCTGATATTTTAAGGCAACATATCAACCATATTGATACTTTCAAGGCCTTTTTCCTGGTCGGTGTATGGAACCACTGCTTTTTATGGGCCTCAAAAACCCTTAAAGCCACTGCATGTGATAATGAGCTGCACAAATAAACATGCCCTGACCTCCAAAGTAGGCCTACACAGCACACATTCCGTTACGCAGCATGATATTTATAACACTTTTTGAAGTATTTGCATCATTGTCAGCATGCCACAATATACATTCCATGTTGTGTTAGTGATACAAAGATAATTGCTATGTTTGAAAGCATGTCTAGTGAGGTTGTGATGGTATTCACGAACACCCTGTAGAACTGGGATACTGTGACCATGAATCCTATTACCATGTGGCCTGACCTAACAAAGGAAAATAAAACTGACACATTGTTCTTTCTCCTTCTGAGCTGGTAGTAAAACCTGTGTGTTAGCATTTGTTGACGTGAAGCTTCTTGGCAACAGACTACTGGGCTTGGATCCAAGGAGTACTTAAGGTGTGTATGTAAATAAAGGTGCCAGAAATAGAAAAGCACCACGTACTGCTTTGGTCGTCACACACGTCAGACTCACGCAGGCCTTTAGACGTCTGCTATGTTCAAGAACAACACTTAAGTCAGCTGACCGTGGTTATTTTGTGTAGTAGAGAACAGATGTTATATTAGCTTATGGGACAAATCACAGAGGCCACTGCGGACTCCCACGTTAAAAAAATCAACATGGTGCTACGGGAAGCTTTCCAAAAAACACACATCTTAATGATGCACTTATAAGGACTTGGCAGCTTGTCAGTGTTCTCTCTATGGGTCAAATAGCTTTGACTGCAAGATTGTTTTTAAAAGGTTTGATATTTTTTGGAGCAAAAACATACTTATTAGTTTACAGTGGAGAAAAAAAGGTTTATCAGATGGCTTATTTTTTTTTTTTAAACGACAATCCTTGTTGTTGCTCTGCTGTAACAGTAGGTGGTGGCAAAGATCTACCATGAAGTCTTTACCACCATGATAACATTTGTTGAAGATCTGTCCATAAACAACACAAATTCACAAACATCTAGACATTTTATTATGAAAATAAGACAGAACATCATTTGAGCACATTGTTTTTCTTTCTATCATGCATTAGAGCTGATGGACACACATGGAAAGAGCTTCTTTTTTTTTTTTTTGCCGGACAGTCTCTCTGCTACACCTGCAGTGCAGTTCTTAACGTTGATGTTTCACAGGAGGCCACAGGGCGGAAGTGCTGCAGACCATCCCTGGTCATGAGTGCGAATAAGACTGATTATGAACAGTATCTGTATGTGACTGTAGGTATCTGGATGCATTTGTGTGGAAGTCCTTTTTGTTGATCACTTGGCCTCTTGGGCTTTTTTGGCACTTTGTTTCTCCTTTGCCTGGTGAGAAAAAAAACGTGTTTATTACTGCACAAAATCTACAAAGAAAAATTCAAAATATCCTTTTATGTTACTTAATTTTGAATAAAGTAGTGGTAAACATTGTAGAAACAAATTAACCTCAAAAGTTGTATTCATGACCATTTCCCCTTTACTGGACAGAATTAATACTGAAGGTGAAATGGTCTTTCGTTACGTTTGTTGATTAATTTTCCTTCTTGAGCCTCTTGACATTGACCAAAGTATTTCATTATTTATACATGAGTCCCTGAAAACTACAAGATATCCCATTAAAAATAATGAGTAAAACCCGACGATTTTTCAAAATGTCAAGGTGATTACGTTTCTTCGAGACGCGCATGCACAGAAAGCGAGTGGCGTTGAAGAAAGCCAATAAAATAAAATAAAATAAAATACCTTCTCCACCAAAGGTATTAACTGTTGGTACTCTGCCAGTGTCTTCAGCAGCTCCATGATAAAGGGAAGGTAGTTGTGCTTTCTCCGAATGTTTTCAATCTGTAAGAAAAACACATCAATTTAACAAAGAAAGTGAGAGAAAACCTGGGCATGACAGATGTGAACGAAGGAACTTTCAGTCTTACACGTTAAGGTAAACACAGCCTGTACATATATTATCTCCTTATTCAAAGGTTGTTTTCAACAGACAAAAATACACTGTAGCCTTAAAGGGCCCATGTCATGGCCATTTCCACTGATCATAATTCCATTGTTGAGGTATACTAAAATAGATTTATACTGTGCATTTTTCCAAACTCACATTGGTTTCGCATACAGCATCTCTGTAAATGTGTATTCAGCAGTATTCACTCTCTCCACTAAACGGCTCGTTGCAGCTCTTGCCCCCCCCTCCCTGTGAGCACAGTGTGCTCTGATTGGTCGGGACGTTGTGAATCGCGCTGAGCTCCGTAGAGGTGTGGTTTCCTTGTTTAGCGATACACAGCGAAACACAGCCAAACTCATCCTGAGCACACACAAACTCACAGCCGAAGTAAAAACAATAAGTGTGGCTTGATATTGAGTAAGAAAAAGGTTGATAAACGCTGTGAGAATGGGTCTGCAGAGAGAATTTCGCCGCGATCCCAACTGTCTGTTATCAGCCTGCAGCCAGGGATGAGAAATCAGCAGAGCTGCCTGCACTGAGTGTGTGTGTGAGGAAGTCCGTGGATTGGTCAATTTGGACCAATCAGCAGAGGCTTAACGTAACGGCTCCGCGGACGTAACGTAACGGCTCCACGGATGGGTCCATTTGGTTCCGGGTACGAGCTGACGTCAGCTCGTACCCGGAACCAAACGGACCCATCCGTGGAGCAAAGAAAGAAACTGAGAAATCTCCAACGAGGCGTTTTGGGGAGGAATTTTCTATGTTAGAGTTTTACTCGCTACAGGGTGTACTTTGAGGGTTTGTGACTCTGCAGACCGTTTACATGCATAAAAACCTACATAACACACAAGGTGATGGGTAATAACCAGAAAAGCATGACACCTCTCCTTTAAGGGGCAATTTCCCTGCATTTATATTACAGTGAAAGTCACATGAAATGCAGAATGTAATGGCAGGAAATGCAGTGTTGAGGAGAAACCCACCTTATATCTTTTAAGTTTCTGATTTTCCTCTTCAATAAGGAGCTGGTACTTGGCAATCTCCGACTGGATGGAGCTGAGAAACGTGGAGCTCTGGTCCGTGTCCATTGGTTCATCCTGGGAAACAGAAGGGGGGGGGGGGGGGGGTTGTCATTTGGAGAAAATTAGCAATACTACACTGTATAATTGCTCTGTAACAAGTACAATTCCTGCATTCAAAATTGTACAAAGGTATCAGCATCAAAAAGTATTTATTGTGCCGTATTGCCTACTTCAAAATAATTGTATAAGTGGGGTTTAGTTGTATTAATTCAAACACTGCTTGGTAGCATAAGCTGGAATAATGCATTATGATTTTTATATTTGTAATAGCAATCTGAATCTACCAGGTAACAAAAGCTGTACAATTAATGTACTAGAGAAAACAGTACAATATTGGCTCACAAAATGTAGCGGAGTGAAGTACAAAAAACCACAATGTGAAAACACTCATGTAAAGTACCTTGAAATAGTACCTAAGTATAGTACTTGAGTTACTTTACCAGGTAACTTTGCACCACTGGCAGATCTATCCTACTCCTTTAAATATGTTTGCAGTAGGGCTTTTAGTAATAAAGTAAAATCTTGTGTTTGCTGACCTCCAGTGGTTGAATGCTTCACCATTCTGTAGTCATGGAGATGGGTAATAATCAGGGTGTGATCAGTAAGCCTTGACATCACTGTGGTTAGGTGTGGTTTGTTACAGGTGGAACAAACTTCATTTTCCATCAACACCCAATAATGACGCTGACTGTAACCGACAGGTAATACAGACTACACCTTTTAATTAAAAAACGAAAAACAGGTCAGCTATGGTCAGGTAGTAAAAATAGATGAGATCTATTTTCCTATCTACTTTTGCCTGACCTTGATGGATGGGAAATGTTATGGAGTCAAGGAGTGCTTTGGAGGAGAATTCATAAGGATTAAGAAAAAGAAAATGGCAGTTTTTGGGGAACCTTGCACCTACATTAGGGCACGTTATAATGTGATAGCAAGTGTTAGTCACAAGGGTCTGGTTTCGCTTTAAATGTTTCTGCCTTAATACATTGTGAGATGGCACATCCCCTTTCCTTTCAAAATGACATTTGAGTGTACTCTATGCCAAAGGAGACAGAGAATGAAGCATTAGAACACCTTTCCTTAGCATTTAGAGAATATTACCAGATCTTTTGGGTCATTTCAATAAGTTAATTGGTAATTAATCCTCTGCCAAGGACTTTGAGCTTGGGGTAAATGTATTCCTTGACCCCTCTCTAAAGAGATCAAATGAAAATATTTTATATTTCAATCTTATTGCTGGACTATTATTAGACATCCGCCTTATTCTCAAGATTCCTTTTATCGAATAAATGTCACTACCTTTTTATAATGTAAAAGACTTCCATGATCAATAGTAGTGTTATCTCGTATTCACCTTAAACGACTCTCATTCAGAACAATCAGTGTCATTTTCTTAATGTTGAAAAAAACGTGGCAATTTCAATTACTACACAATCATTTATTTAAACCCAAAGCAGTCGTATCCTACACTTCATGTGTTGTGGACGAATATGACGACAAGAAAATGTTTTGTTCGTTTGTTTGATTATAATCCCTAACTTTTTGAAAGCAGACATCTGATGCATTTCACATTTAGCCTCACAGGGAGAAAGTAAACTACTCTATGCCATCAATTATTCGTTTTTTTTGCTACCACTCACCTCAGTAAGCTGGGTCTGGAGCTCTGCGATCTTTCTCTCGTATATCATCTTCCTGTCTGACACGATGGCCATTAGGTTGAACCGGATCTCTCCTTCACTGTACCTGAACAGGGAAACAATAAAACATTTTGAGCATTTTATGTATTTACCGAGAAAAAACGATCTGCTTTGTACAATCAAAAACTGTTAAAAATGACAATAAATCATATGAACTCATTTCTACACCACTGCTTTACATTAATTCCCTTTTCACTTCTCAGTACCTATTGTATTGAAATAAAGAGATTCTTTAATAGCAATACAATTCAACATTAACTGAGGATTTCATTAATTTAGGATTGATCCAACATAAATGAAAAAGATATATTCACTTCTGTATTCTTTTCTCGATCACTGGGCGAACGGCGCTGATCCAATCATCCTGGTTGCACGCACCTGATGAAAACACAGACCACAGCTGATAATACTGCAGGTGTCTGTACATACAGTCCCTGCACTGTACATCATCATAAAACAGACAGTTTTAGAGGAAATGGGCCATGGCCAACAAGATGAAATTGTATAAAGCAATAAAAAGGGAAAAATAGCAAATTACTTTTTTTTCTGCTTACCCAGGTCAATTGGTCCCTCTCGGAGTCCATCCAGCTCATATAGCCGTCCGTTTACAGGAACATAGCTCACAAAGTGAAAGGCGTCCTCGTCCTTCGCTGTGGACTTGGCATCAAATTCAAACATTTGCTGTCTGCAAAAACAAAAAAAGCACAATTTTAAAGAAAATGATCCTGCATCACATTTAGATGCCGTGAAACAGGTTGGAATTTAGGAATGCTCGAAAAACAAACATAACTCCAATCTAAGTCAATATATCGTACGTAGAAAATGTTAAACATGTCACCCATTAAGAGGCCTTTATATGCTTTTTGGGGGTTCCCTTTCGTGTAGTGTGTTATATAGGATAATGTGCATGAAAATGGTCTGCAAAGGCTAAAATCCCTGCAGAGGGAGTTTCTCTCCCACACATTCTTCCCTGCCTGTCAATTGGACTGATTTGTTTTTTTCTGTAACATGCAGTGACATCACTATGTTACACTTTCGCTTATATTGGCTAATGCTCCAACACGTTGTACTTGATAGGTTAAGGGCGGAACATCTCTAAGCTGTTGACCAATCACAACAGAGCCGGCCAGGTAACCAATCAGAGCAGACTGGGCTCTGGTTTCAGACAGAGGGTGAAAAGAGGTGCTGCAGCACAGGTAGTATGAGAAAAATAAAGACCTTGTTGTACATTGAATCATGTAAACATCTCAGTAGAGGAACAAAATACAAATATGAACCTGAAAATGAGCATAATATGTACCCTTTAAAAAAATATGTTATATATTACTAAGTAGGTTGTGAAAGGGCTTCACATGGTGACCAACAAATGACCGAACCTCACATTTGCAAGTTGCATAAAATCAGACAGGTGCATTAGCAGCAATCACTTTCCACAGAGTAAGAATAAAGAGCTAGAAATATCAAGAAGTCATTCAAACAGAGCTGATGGAGCGAGAGCTTACCTGGCAAAGCTGTTGTGAACTTGTCGGATCACTTCGGAGTTGCTAAGAGCCAGACCTTTCATCTGAGGAGGGGGGTACAGGATTATAATGCTGACTGTATAACATTTGCCAAAAGATGTGCTATTAAAGGCTGAATGGGACCCTTATAAATTCCTTTATTCTAGAAACAAGTTATACTTACAATAAGTGTTGATATGTAAGTAGTGTCAAAAAGGTACTAACTATATCAAACGACTCACAGGTTGCTTCTATACGATACCCTGATTTATTCCCATTATTTGCCCTTTACAACTTGTTTAGATATTTTTTTTCAAAAGGACAGCTTTGAGTCATTTAAGATCAAAAGAGAAGTTGAGCAGTTTCACTTGGTTCTTTTGAACATGTGTGGGACAGACAACCGAGTCGGCAAGGTTTTGGAGGTAAGAGGATGAAACTGTCAAGTGTTAGAGATGAAAGTGGGGAAATAAGTATATCAAGTTGTGTAATGAAGAGAGAAAAAGCTGGGGGTTTTTGTGAAAAATGTGTCACTTGTACTTGAGTTAGAAGGTAAATGCTGGTGTCACTTTAATTAAAGGTTTATAGTTTATTGTGAATGGGTAAAAAATACATTCCTGTACTAATGCATGCAATTGCCAAACTATTTTTTGGGATTCAAGGGAAAAATACCGTGAACGTACAGCAGGGTCGAAACTCTGTGAAAACTCTCTGAACTCTGTCAGTGTGTCTCCAACCAACATGTCAGAATGGAAGCAGTTGAGCAGAACGCTGACTATCGCCTGGGTGGCACAGGCGTTGTTAATGACCTGAAAACATACAGAGAGAACACATTAATTATTACACAGATCCATAACCCCAACCCATTGTGTATTAATTAACAAACTTAATCAAATCAAAAATCATCTTCTAACCAGATCTTCCTATGTTATGTACACTTACTAATTGGGTTTCTATATTTTGTGGTCAGTGTGTTCATGATATGATGCATTTGATGATTATATCATATACTTCCAATCCATCTGTAGGGATATGTGTGTATACACTTATAAAAACCAAGCAGATCGAGGTTGCCATTTTGTTTGCTAAGGACTAACTATGACTCGAATATTAAAACACCACAACATTTTGTAACAAAACAAAGGTTTATATGACATAAAATAAATACCTGTTTGGCAAAGAAGATTTGATCAAGCCTTGAATCCTGAACGATAGACCCTGCTGGCTCCTCACCTGGCTGCCACTTGAAGAGGAAAATCAACCCATGAACTGGTCTGAAACAGAACCGAAATATTAAAAAAATAATGCCTTGAGAGGCATTATGAAATATATAGAAGCTGCAGGTATGAACATACTTCAAGTTGTCAAAATTCTCTGGCTCCATACTCCATATCTCTTCAACCTGGGCGCCTTTGCAACCTGGCAAGAACAAATACAGCATCACATAATTACTCATACTTATAGAACGGTGTGTCTGGCTTTTTAAAAACGTTAACATATGGGACCAAATGTCCCCAGTGACGGGTTGACAGCAGAGCAAAGCACAAAGATGTCATTAATGAGTGAGGATTTGTTTTCACGCGCCGTTGTTTTGAACGCTGAGTAATGCTAGCCAGTTAGCTTGCCTCATTAAGTTAGCTTTTTCGAATACTGCATGCAACTTTTTAGAGAATGCAGCGTTTTGGTGGTTGCTGAGAATACAAAGCCTCTAACATATTTTTTATTTGACCTCCATTGCTTGTTTTTATTATTGCATAGAAAACCAATAGAAGCTGATTGCAAATTACCATTAGCTTTAAAGGAGCTAGCTAGCTAGCGCTGTCTCATAGCCACGATGCACTGAATGAGCAGCTAGTCACTCACCAAAACCCTTTATCAGTTCTGTGAACACGCCGGGGTCACTCTCCATCAGACACCACTCTCCTGCGCTACCAGCCATCCTTTACAATGTTGTTTATTCAACCTACTTACACATATACGAGATGCTAATATCCTAGCTTAGCAGTACTACCGCTAGTCAAGCTAATTTGACTGAAACACTAGTGACCTCACGGATGCGGTGCAATGTGGGGACTATGGGTGCGCTCGTTTTATTTGACAGCGTATACTATCCAAAAGCCACACTAATTTGAGAAAATATATTGCAAAAATGTTTTCGACAAAGACAAGTTTCAAGGTTACATACGTATCAACTATACGTATATAAATAGAAAAATAAGAACCCATATCTGAAAGTAATGTGCCCACTCGTTGAGTGTAATCAATCTCCGCCCGCCTAAGCGAACGAGGGGGACAAATTAAGCACACTTCAAGAAAAAGGCAAGCCAGACATTGGAGGCAGATGGTGGTTTCATTCATATTTTTAAATATTCATAAATACACATTCCAGGCATTTAGAAAATATTTCAGAGTTGTTGTTATAAATACAACCATACATATTTGTATTCATAACACGGACCAGCATCATGATTCAATCGGCTTTTCATTCATCTGATATAAGTTAAATGGATGGTTTAACAAAGAAATTCAGAATATAACATAGCTTCTGCTAACATTTCAGGTAGACTTTTAAAATGCTTCGACGGCTAGGTAAAAAATGTTTTACAAAATTATAATATTTTTCACATTGGATGTTTAAATACATTTACAAGTTGATGTGCTAATCATAACAAAATAACAAGCTACATTAATCATACAACATATAAAGAATGACCTCAATTGAATTAAACTGTCAATACCTCACATACCAATGATGTTCACAGTATGTTGATGATGCTGAGAGAGATCTTGTTTTTATAACTGTGATATTGTTCTTTAAAACAAACATGCACATGAGAAATCGTCTCGACTGTTCACAGTTTTTGTTTTAAATATGGCAGCTTTAATAATAACACTAATACTGTACATCCCTGTATGAAAAGGTATGTAGCCTAACATTCAATGCACTTTGATAAATATATAACATAGTCATGCTCAAGCAATGTTGAACTTGCAACACGAGATCAAGTAGATGTTTCATAAACACCGTATTGAAAAGAACTACAAGAACGGTTAGTCATTTGGCTGACTCAAACTGTCCGCTACCCGAGCCGTCGGAGCTGGAAGCGCAACAGGGAGCACACTGCTCGATCAGGGGCCACAACTTCCCCTGCTGATGGAGTTGTTTGGTATCAGAGCCACCCCCGATGCAGTTTCCGTTAATGAAGACTCTCGGCACCTTAACACACAGATCATGTTGTACCATTAGGTTTTGAAACAAAGCGTTATAAAGGCACCTGACATCCTGAACAGTAGCCCTCTAGATTAATTTACTGCTAGTCTGAGGAATTTGGCAAGACTATTGGAAAATTACTATTGTCGATATGTAGACAATACGATTGTCTATGCAGCTGTGTATTGGAATTGCTACAACTAATGTTGTCATGTGGCTCTGTCTGTAAGGATAAGTGTGCTGGGACAGTTTGAGCATATTCTTATGGATCAGTATAAGCTAAATTAAATCCGATAGCATTCTGATCCTTTCAGTGAAAATATAGTAGTGCAAGTGTAAATACAGGTGTGTGAATGAAAACCTTTGTTGGTAAACAACAACTCTAATCTCTCTTTCTTATTAAAAAAACTAAAGCACTGTACAAAACCTTCAGCTACCTTCACATTTGTATGAAGGTTGGTCATATCAGATGTCACTAATTAATGTTTATGTGTATATAAATTGATGGCAGGCCAAAATGAAAAAATGTCTGTGCTCTGACAGCCAGTGTCAACTCTGTACTTGGTCAAAAATAAAATAAAATAAAAGCAACATTTAAAATGTGTAAATGAGTTTAACGTGCAGATACACAACCCTTATGTCATAAAGTGTAGTTTTAATGTAGATCTAAATGCTATTTACATCTCGTTACTCCTGATACGACGCCTGTTGATGGGGACAAGTGAATAAAATATAAAAAAGTGACTTTCTCAACGTGGAATAGTATCTACATGTTTTTAGTCTTGTACAAACATATTCACAACATCATTACTATTAAAACGTATAATTGAATGTCTATATTTGATACCATTAAAGACTATAGTATGACAAAGATGCAGCTTATTTTGGTCTCTATGTTGAAGATTTGAGTCAAGATAAAGACATGAAACCTTGGATGCAGACCAAACAAAACAATAGTCAGAAATAAAAGGCTGTGAAATTGAAATTGCGAACCCAAAACACAACTTGAGGCTCTTACCGTTCTGGCACCGGTCATCTGAGCTAAGGCCTCTTGCATTCTCCTCCCATCATTGTGCTCATCCAGTTCAATCACTTTGTAGGTCGCACCAATTTCATTAAACACATTCTTGGCCATTTTGCAATAAGGACAGGTGGACTTGGAAAATATCACAACACAGTTCTGTGACACCATATCCTGAAAGGTCGGGGGGAAAAAATATGTAATTTAATATCAGTGGAACACAGAAATAGTCTACAAATACCAGAGCCCTATGTAAATTGCTGGGCAAAGGTGAAAGAAACCTTATCTCTGCAGATTTTCCATGGTTAATGTTTAGTTACAGAGTGAACTGTGGGTACACTTTAATATGAGTTTTTTACTGAAAAATGTGGAGAAACAGGAGATGCTATAATGGTTTTAACTGAAAGTAGGAGTCACTAAACAATTTAATGTGTAGCTAAACTGGTTACTTCTATTGAAAAAAAAAGGTATCAAATACATAGTTGTTAGGATATGTAACAACTATGTACAAACTGTTCTAACAGTTTTTACATTTCCTTCAGGTAACATATCTGCAAGCAATAACTTACCTGAACATACTGTACACATGATGAACCGGCCACAGATGTCGAGGATGTAAAATTTCCCATTCTGAAAAAGACAAATCAGAATATTGAATCAAACAGTATTCCAAGGCATTTAGTCCAGTATTACACATACTACAAGTAGTGACACAGCTTAGTAGGTTCGTGCAAACACCTAAAAAACCTGAAGAAGTCACTGGAAGAAACGAGCTGAAGCCTAAAAATTTGCAGCAACATAATATACAACTGGAGCATCACTGCTGGTCTGAAAATGCCCATATACATTGTAATATGTGTAGGGACTACGTCTTAAATTACACTGTGCCTGGTCTACTACTGAAGTAAGGTTCATGTGCTAGGTAATCCAGGATTAGCAGTACACATGCTCTTCACTGGCACTAGTAATTGGCTAAATGTTATGTTGGCATGCGATTTGCCGATCTCCATTCAAAATTTGGCAAAATCAAGACTGCACGCTACAGTGAAAACCAACAACACTTCTTAAAGCGTGGCTGTACGTGTTTTATAAAACGTGAGTAACTAATTTTAAATTCGGTATACATTTAATTCGCTTCCCACTAAACCTTTCAGTTAAAACGAAATGTATGTTATTGCTTCTATATGTTCGGTGGGAGATAATAGTTGTAGCATAACGCTAGCTTCACGTTGACAACAGTCATGCAAATGATAAAGGTCGTCTTAGTTTTACGAAATGATGCATTTTTTAAGTTTGACATGCAAGCCGAATTGGCCATATGAATCCATGGATTCGTAAAAATAACACAAATGTCTGTTTGGCATTTTGAAACACACTAAACTTTGAATTTTTGAAGCAGTTGTGAAGTTACTTTTCAGCAAGGTAAAGCTGCGTTACGGTAATGTTGCGAGATGCGAAGTTAACAACAGAGAACGATTACTAACGGTACGTATAATTGGGTGAAAGGTGTATTATATAATAGTTTGTTGATGTTTTATTAATCGTATTCAACGAGCAAGGTAATGTATCAGTCAAGCTGGCGAAAATGACCTTCGGCAGCCGGTCCATGCCACCCTGGATAGAGATCCTGCTCGAGCAAACATGGATAAAAAAGAAAATACGGCCAAAATGTAATCGATGTGTTGGCCTGGATGAAACATGCGGTTAGTGTACAAACTGTTCTTAAACACACAGCACCCCTGGCGCTTACTGTACGTTTGCTATCCCCCTTTATTTACACTGTTTATGGCTGAAGCCTACCTTACGTGACCACCGGAAGCAGTTCCTGACGCAACCCGCAGTTTGAAAGCCACGCCCACAACGTCAGCATCACTTAAAAAAACAACTCATAAATATAAATGTCAACACCACAAAGTTGGAGGAGTTTCAAATGTGTTAACACTATAAATGAAATATGATGAAGGTATACTATTTGAAAGACGTCTAAAATAATTTAACCTGTATTTTCTTTACTTGGCATATTCCAAAATAATGTCTTAACATTGGACTTTGATTATATAAGTAAACATAGCTTTTATGGCAATAAGACTGACTCATGGACACTACAATTCATGGTCCATGAATGTAGCTTTGTTGAACTGCCAAGAAGCCTCCATACTAACGTAACATTTTCTAAAAGGCCCTTTTGAATGTATTCAGTCAAGAGTAGTATGCCTATCTGTTCCTCGCAAGAATATAAGTAACAATAATAGATGATGTCTATGCAGAGACCAACTCAAGTAAAACATCACCCGAGTAGACTGGAGATAACTTTTTTCTGTCATCGCACAGTCATCAAAGTTTGTACAAATGCAGATTATTCATTTTATCCTCAAGGAATTTCAGAATGAACTGTTTCACATTTTCCATGTTCCAGAAATGTTACGAAACGCAGTGGAGAAAATTGCTAGGGTGCAAATACTAAGTATTTTAATTTTTATCAGACACCGAATTTATAGCATTGAAAATAATTACTTTGAAAATCATGTATCTGAATTTTTTTGCTCCGATTTTACCTATGTGAAATAAAAATATAACAATTCAAGTTAAAAAAATTGAATAGTCAAATTCAGATCCCAAAAATTCAAGTTAAAAAAATTCGAATGCACAATTTCGGTGTTTAAAATTCGTCGTCAAAAATGTCGATGCAGCATCATCCGGGCTAACCAGACAAGATAAGCAATCGAGCCTGAATGCAATCGAACCGACTTCTGGCCTATCAGAGCATGGCTTTGTCAGTCATGTGATCAAAACAATCCAGGAGAAAGATTACGGAGAACAGCGGGGCTCCGGTACGTAGTCAGTTTGTGCTGTTTATTTTACAAGCTGTGAGGGCTCGACAGCATTTGTATCTTACATTAGCTAGCTAAATTACTGATGTAGCCTTGTGCCTTGCTGTCAGTAAGCTCCGTAGTTATCATTAATTGAAGTGAATCACAACGTTACCGTGTCCTTTTGTGTGTGTGGGGGGGGGGGGACGGTTCGCAAAGTAACGTTACGATCACTTCACTAATTTGTTTTATTATTATTACCGATACAAAAGTTGACTTAACTGTTGTAGTTGGAGCTCATTTTGAACAATGAGCTAACTAATGATTACTTTCATAATGGTTTAATGTGCTGATTATTTTCTACATTAATAGATGAAGGTCTGGTTTGTTCAAACTCTCAAAATAGTAGGACATGCTGTCATAATTACCCAGAGTCCGAAGTGACACCTTTACAATGTTAAAGCTGTTAGATCAATGTAGTGATGTAAAAACTAAAATATTCAAGATAGTGTAGTGGAAAAGAGATGTTTTAAAAACATGTTACTAAAACAAAATCTCTTGTTTTGGACTGACAGTAATGATTCAAGAAATAGTAGATAAATAAATACACACACATCAATCTGTGTGCATTTGTTGTGGATGGAACACAACAACTGGTGCTCTTACCTGTGCTGCTAGCTAGTTAGTGCTCTGACCTGTGATGGTAGCTAGTTAGTGCTGACCTGTGATGGTAGCTAGTTAGTGATCTGACCTGTGATGGTAGTAGTTAGTGCTCTGACATGTGATGCTAGCTAGTTAGTGCTCTGACCTGTGATGGTAGCTAGTTAGTGCTCTGACCTGTGATGGTAGCTAGTTCGTGCTCTGACCTGTGATGGTAGCTAGTTCGTGCTCTGACCTGTGATGGTAGCTAGTTAGTGCTCTGACCTGTGATGGTAGCTAGTTAGTGCTCTGACCTGTGATGCTAGCTAGTTAGTGCTCTTACCTGTGATGCCTCCTCCAAACATTATAACCAGACTGTATCATTCAAACTATAAGTACCAGTTCTAGCTACTTGACTTCAGACAAACAATTCAAAAGACAAAATCAACACAATTTATTGAAAGACCAATCTTTATTTTACGGTGCCTCTCCTTTTGTTTGTATTATTAAACCCTCAGATGTGAGATATTAGTAATACAGTAGTAGCATTGTCATCTAAAAAACTGAGCAACTCAACAGTTAACTTTATATTTCTTATTGTCCAAAGCATCTATTACACTATTTGTTCCCCTCTCATATTCACAGGATGGATGATTAGAGACTTTGGGGGAAACCTCAGCTTTATGAACGTCCTGTCTGTTGGTTTGGCCAGAGAGGGCTGAGGGTCTTTCCCTGCGAGGAGGACCAGGCCTGAGGGAGGAGGACCTGCTGTTACCACCTGCACAGGCCTAGTCTGTCACTTTATTTGACAACTTTTGTTTACTTAATCAATTAACAGATTAATATTAAGGTGTAACTTATGTATATTATTTCGTTTTTATTTAAAAAAAATTGTGATGTTTATGCTTGATAACTTTTAGTTCACATTTCAATAAATTGTATATTGTATACTCCTTTTGTCCGTTATTCTTACTGAAAATGTTAAATTACACATTCACATCTGACTGAAGATTGGCAGCATTTATTTGTGACGTTGCAAACTCTGCGGTACAAGGCACAAGTATTGTGAAGCTCATAAAGTGAGGCAAATGCATTTGATCAGCTGACTTTTTTTTTGCCAAACTTTATAGGCCTGACAATAATCACACTGTCTCTGAGGTGCAATGTAAAACACAAAACAACACAAAAATTAAGTTCCTGTTAGACTACAAAACTATTCAGTGTGCAGGTCTTTGTGTTACAATATAAGTGTCTCTTAGTGAATGTCCTGTACTGCTCTTAAATCTCATAACATCAGCTTTTCCTTTCCCTCTTGGATGTTTTTCTGGACCCTCTGAGAAAGAGAACATGGTGAAGCAGTCCTGTCTCTCAGGCCTCTCCTTTCCTAACAGAAATATCAAAAAACATATTATTGCAGAGCAAGTGTGTTATTTAAGAAAGAGGTGTGTTTGTTTGTTCAGGGGCTATAAATATAATGATTTTTTTATTTTAATGTGTTTTTTAAATTCAACAGTGTACTACAAAGATAATCAGGTTATGAATAAACCGTTCTAAATTCATCAACATTGAAATAAATGTATTATTAAAATAATATTTAACTGTTATCAAAACTTAGTGCAACTGTAGAAGCTTGCTATTTTCGGTTGTCTCACTGAAAGAATCACTTTTAACTAGGGATGCCAGAAACTGACCATGATCAAATTCGAAAATCGGACAGCCCTGGCGAATATTAATCGATTATTCGACCCCCCCCCCGCGGGAGAGAAAAAAAAAAATAGTTCCACGAGGAACTCTCCTCTGAACGTGCCGCTTTGTTCATCTTGAGTTGTGTTGTTCTCACTGTTCTGTATATTGCCAATAAATCAATCGCACGTGTGCCGGAGAGGGGGGGGGCGGGGTCGGTGTGTCGCAGGCTGCAGCAGCAGTCTGCACTCTGCGCTGCTGGCTTCCTCCAAGTTTACAGTAAAACAAACTGGTGGTGTGACCAATGGCCATTTACAATTATTAATACTATTACTATTATTAGCATTAGTCTATATTTTGGTTGAAACTAAGCCAGAAAAAAAAGAAAAACATAAATAATAATAAAAAAATATATAGATAAAATCGAATTTTAAAAATAATTTTCGATTATGGAGACTGTAACGAATATTCGAAAAATCGAATAATCGCTGGCATCCCTACTTTTAACATGTTTTTTTACAGTCAATATGTAGCGACAAAGGGGTCGCAGTTCTCACTATGTTAATAATATTTGCCTTAAATACATTGAAATGTGAAAGTTGAACAAAAAAGTTATGTTGCTTGGTAAAATGTAAATGTAACCTTTTGCTAAGAAAGTACACTCAACATCACTGATGTGTTGGTGATCTAGTATTTAGTAATGTTTAATGGCATGTATATCAGTGTATTTGAGTCATTACTTTATTTTTTAAAAACAATAACTTTATGCATTCTTTGTAAATTATGAAAAAGGTATATGTACCTTGGAATCCGTGCTGAAGTTCTCTGCTGTGAGGAGTCCAGATCTGTCTCTCCTCCTCTGGTCCAGCCTGTCTGGATCACCTTAAGGACACTTTGAACAAACAGATGTAAAGTTACATGTGTAGCTTACAGACTTGTTTACATGCAAAGAACTTTTTATCTTCTTTTAAAAACAGGTCATAATCTTATTTTTATACTTAAGAAATGGCTGGATATCACAGTCCTTATACTGTATCTTATCAGTTTGATTGAGTATTATTGTGTAGGTCCTTTTTATTTTACTGTTACTTTGGATGTGTTTCTCATGAGTCAGTCAAATTAATTTGTTCTCATATGCCATATTCATATCACACACGTAAGGGTAAGACTCAAACCTATTCAACAAATGCAATGCAATGGATAAGCTTAATTTTCACTGATGTCACAGATAACGTCATATCTAATATTTAAACAAATCATTTCCTTGTCACTAAAGCATTGACTACGCTATTCATCGTCCTTAAAATGCAGGCATTAAGTTACATGTTCCGTTCTACAGCCACAATAAGTCTGTTTCTCAAGTGTGATGATAATAAAATGAAAAGAGGCATTGGTAATAATATTAAAAACAACAATGTTTGGGTCGTTCGTCGGATAGTTGCAATAAATAACTCCAGTTCAACAAACCATATTACAATATCTAAGGGAGCGTTATTTCTGGACCTTCTTGAAATGTGATGTTCATATTTTAAAGATACACACATTTTATTGTGAGGTTGATTTAATATACACTAAGCCTCTCTTCAACAATACGTTGACGTTAGCTAGTCTGTTTTATGCTATAGTAGAGCATAGCGAATTTAAATGAACCTTAACAATGCATACAGTAACCTAACTAGCAAACTAACTATCTAACGTACAAAGATGACAGAAGCCTTTTGGTATACAGAAGCATCCCACTTAATGTTTTACACTTCTCTATTACGTTTAACTTGGATGCTACGCTTAGCATCGTTAGCACAGATGGAGCTACCGATTGCTCAAATGCTAACCCAACTCTAAACATTCATTAACGTTAGCTTAATAAAAACACCGGTAACATAACATAAAGTACGCGGGGTTGACTTACCGAAGAAACTGCATTCATGGACGGTCTGTTTAAATTTTACACCCGGAAGTAAGTATTCTCTTTACTGTCGATTGATTTTACAGTGATATCTGCACTACTCATCAACTCAAAAACACCAGATTATCCTTGTTAATTACACAACATTGATTGGTTTAAATTGTGTACAATGCTTTTGTATTTTTCCCCTTCGATTCGGAGAAAAAAATATTTTTTCGGAGTTTAGGATGGCAGAAGACACTACACTACCCAGAATCCTCAGCTTTCGTTTGGGACTACAACATGTGCTTTGCTTCACAAACCCCGTGATTAGTCCTCAAGCTCTGTGATTGGTTGACCTCCAACTGCATTCCATATGAAAAAAAACGTTTCGTAAAAGATAAAATCATACTTTATTCAGCAGTGATTGCTTTACTCTTTGAAAGTCATCACATGAATGCATTGTAATAAATGGTTCGGCTGCATTCAATATTACACATCTGTCGTAGTTCTTTATTTATCTACAGAGATCGGGCCTCAGAATAGACCGGAAACTATTCTTTTACCGTTCTGTTTTAATTTCACAATAAAGTTAGTAGTAATATTTTGTTTTGATATTATTGTTTTTTATTAACTACTAGACCGCTGGGTCATGTTAAGACCATCTTTTCTGTGTTGCTGTGGGTTTTTTCCATCGCTTTTGTGTTACAAATATCAAAACAATAACAAAATATATCCGTCGTAAACTAAACCGGAAACAGCAGTATATTTTATTTTGTTAACACTGTAAACTTGACAGCTTTTTAACCCAAACCACCTACTGGTTAAAGCACGTTATTACACGTTTAGAGTCATTGCAATGCAGGTAGATTGTGTTGCTTTTTAATGACTGTTTAAAATGCCTTTTTCTTAATGTCTTTCATTTTTGTAAAGCACTTTTGAATGTGTTATATTTTATGAAAACATTTAAATATTAAGAGTACATACAAAATAGGAGGAAAGTAGAAGGTCAATGATAGAAATATAGAATAGAAAATATCAAGAAGATACTGTAAATGATATCTAGAATAAAACAGTTTAGTGTTGGATGTACAAAGATATTAATAGGAGGATGTGCAAAACAGACAAACTAATTAGGCTTTATTTAAACATTAAATAATACTTTAGGTTAAGGTCTTCTTTTAAATACATGTAAGCAAAAAGCTTTGGGGGTATCTGATAAATATTAAGCCTGACAAAGTACTTAACGTTTAATATATTGCATGGTTTGTTTTGGGACTTGACAATCAACATTCCTGCAATGTTAACTATGTTGAAGCACTTATTTTAACCGATATTATAATTATAAACCGCAGATAAATCCTATATTTACATGACGAATAGTCCACCAGGAACCAACACAACAAACACGGCCGAGTTCAAGTAGTGTTCTCCGCATGAGCTGAGCCCCTGTAGCATCACGGAGCTAATGGAGCTAATGGAGTTAACGGAGCTAGCTGTCAGACAGAGGAGCTTGGAGCAGCAGTCCCGTTGTCATGAAGGGGGAATCTAACTATATACAAAATATGTTTTTTTGGATCCAGGCAAACATGTTCATTTTCTGATGTTAAGTTGGACATTTTAACATAGGGTCTACGGGAATTGCTCCCATCTGCATCCATCGCCTACAGTTTGCAGCATTGGGCTTCACCGCACTGTCCCGGAGTTCGCCACTTGGCTCTGATAGGCCAGAAGTCGGTTTGATTGCATTCGGGTTCGATTGCTTATCCAAGTGGTTCCCAAAGTGGGGGGCGCGCCCCCCCTGGGGGGCGCAGAGGCATGACAGGGGGGGCGCGAGAGACCGGGAGGAAAATGGTTATTAAAAAAAAAAAAGATAAAAAAAAAAAAATCATAATTTGAAAAATGATTGATTCGAAAAGAATATGATACAGTACAGTACTATTACGTCTGGGTCTCTGTGTTTCATTAAAGCTCGGCTCTGTATGTGTGTGGAACGAGCCATTTTGTGTGTGTGCACGAGCAAGAGAGAGAGAGAGCGCACCGGTACCGGAGATCGTTGTTGTTAGCTTCTGGTGCTAGCGAGCTACGCTAACGGATATAAGGAGTTTTTTCGACAACAAAGTGGAGGAGAGTCCTCTCCTGTCAGACTGAGAGGCTCAGTGAACTAAAGGACTCTCTCAGTGTTTAGATAGTTAACTTTAGTCTAAGTTATCTCAGTGGGTCTCAAACGTTTTGGTCACCATTAATGTAAACAATTATTTCCGAGGCACACGTTTATATGATCATTATAGTTATAAAAAAATAGAGAATAAATGAAAAACAGGTATGAAATACTATATGACAGTAAAAAAAGAATAAAGTTTAAAAGGGTGATTTATAAAATATCCATAAAGAAAAAGTAAATCTGTTTACAGTTCTGTTTCATATGGGTGTTGAGAGATGTATCCATAGATCTCTTCATTTTGCTCTCAAAGTCCACCAGATTGATGCTTTTAACTTCAATATTTAAAAATAAATCTTCCCGGGGGAGCTTGCCCCCGGACCCCCCTATGTGAGGTCCACACACCACCTATAAAAATAGCACTTTACCCCTGCTTACACCTATATGCCGTGAGCTGATTATCGAGCCTTCATTGTAACAGTCGCGGGTACACTGTGTATTTAAGTGTGGAGTGTTGCAGTAGAAAATTCCACTGTAGCGACCGGTACATTAATGGGAAACCCTACATGTTTGAGCACCCTCTATGAAACGTCAAGCTACCCCACAGCACCCCCAAAATAAATATCTGGCGCCGCCACTGAGCCTGACTATTTGTGTTGGGGGGGCCCAACTATTTTTTTTCTCCAAAGGGGGGGCCTGACAGAAAAAGTTTGAGAACCACTGGCTTATCCTGTGTGGGTAGCCCGGATGATGCTGCATCGAAATTTTTGACGTCGAAATGTATGCATCGACATTTTTGACGTCGAATTTTATACACCGAAATTGTGCGTTCAAATGTTTTTAACTTGAATTTTTGGGATCTGAATTTGACTATTCAAATTTCTTTAACTTGAATTGTTACATTTTTATTTCACATGGGTAAATTCGGAGCAAAACAATTCAGATACATGATTTTCAAAGTAATTATTTTCAATGCTATTAATTCGGTGTCTGATCAAATTCAAATACTTCTGTCTCTTGTTTGCTTCCATACTTACAGCATTGATGATAGGATTGGACTGTGTGTGTGTGTGTGTGTGTGTGTGTGTTGTGTGTGTGTGTGTGTGTGTGTGTGTGTGTGTGTGTGTGTGTGTGTGTGTGTGTGTGTTAAAGAGAGATTGTGTGACTACAATACCTATATATCACACATATCACAATGATCCCTGCCAAGTAGATGGAATCTACTAGTGGGCATACCTTCACCGTCATTGGGGAAAGGGAAAACTTAATCTCATTGGCTGGCCAAATGGATGCTCTTACTGCCAAGCTGTCAAAGTAGTCATGTCATCATTAAAGTAAGTGTTCCCGTATGGAAATAAAGACAAATCATCCATTACTGGTCATTGTGAAAGCACTTTTAGCTCTTTATAGTTCATTCATAACTGCTATGTCATATTCTTATCTTATAGCAGTAGAAACACAAAAATGAGGCACAAATACTAAATAGTCTTGACTGACCAGATAATATGACAAGGGGCTAAAACTCCGAAAAGTGACAACAATTTCAAAGAAAGCACATTTAATGTACCATTTCAGTCACAGTCAGGGAAATGTGTGTGCCCTCCCTCGTGTAAAACAGGTTGGTAATGAGGCATGGAAAAACATTTCAAGCTGCAATGAAATTCTGACATGTGGAACTGATATTGGTTGAAAAATTGTTGGTGGATGTATTCGCACCACTGGTTGTATCTAATTTATGTTTCCTTATAACACCTATATAGCCTCCTAATATAGATGTATGCATCCGTATGCAGATTGACCTAAACACGTTTGATATGCCTACCTAAATGCAAGATGTTATATAATAAAGTTACATTAACAATAGATCAAGGGATCAGATTAGGACAAAATCAAGAGCGGTAACTGTTAAAAAATGGTGTCGTTAGCTGTGGATAATTTGTTTTTGGAAAAGACTGAGCAGCCATTAGTGTGATCTATGTCACACATCTCTTTGGCATCAAGCCTCTGACGCTTCACTTTGACAAATTAGAGCCAGCATGTGTGGTTGCGTTGTTGACATTGTTTCTTGTGGTTTAACATGTGTTTCTGATGCAAATCACTAAGTGTTTGTGAACTTCATTTATTTATGTCATTTTCTTCCTCGTTCACGGCCTGGATACCTGTCCCATTGATAGTATAAATAGACTGTTGCATTAATACTCATCAGCAGTTCACGCCTCGAATCCTCCTGACAGATTGGTGGAGGAATTGCTCACAAACATATGTTATCCACAGGGAGGACATGTAAACGCCACGCAAAGAGTTCATCTGGTAACTCCTTCCCCACGAGTATGCTTTTATGTTTCTGTTGTTTGTGAAGTTAGTGAAGATGTTAGGGTTGCTTGTATTTTTTTAATCTGTCCACCTTGCCTATCACTGCCAATCGGATGCCAATACAACACAGTCTCACTCCCTGAACGTCCAGGAGCGACGCTTGGTCAGGGTCCTATGGCGTGCAGTTGTGACGCGCCGAGTCTCCTTCAGCTTCATAAACGGACGCAAAGAGCTTTCAACTGATTGCAATGTATTCCCATCGGCGGCGGTATTTGACGCTCAGGGAAGCACCGCATCGGTCCATGTCGGCGGCAGTTAAAGGCAATGTGAGCGTCCATTCCCATTGGATAACGGAGGATTTTACACCCGGAAGTAAGTATTCTCTTTACTGTCGATTGATTTTACAGTGATATCTGCACTACTCATCACCTCAAAAACACCAGATTATCCTTGTTAATTACACAACATTGATTGGTTTAAATTGTGTACAATGCTTTTGTATTTTTCCCCTTCGATTCGGAGAAACAAATTTTTTTCGGAGTTTAGGATGGCAGAAGACACTACACTACCCAGAATCCTCAGCTTTCGTTTGGGACTACAACATGTGCTTTGCTTCACAAACCCCGTGATTAGTCCTCAAGCTCTGTGATTGGTTGACCTCCAACTGCATTCCATATGAAAAAAAACGTTTCGTAAAAGATAAAATCATACTTTATTCAGCAGTGATTGCTTTACTCTTTGAAAGTCATCACATGAATGCATTGTAATAAATGGTTCGGCTGCATTAAATATTACACATCTGTCGTAGTTCTTTATTTATCTACAGAGATCGGGCCTCAGAATAGACCGGAAACTATTCTTTTACCGTTCTGTTTTAATTTCACAATAAAGTTAGTAGTAATATTTTGTTTTGATATTATTGTTTTTTATTAACTACTAGACCGCTGGGTCATGTTAAGACCATCTTTTCTGTGTTGCTGTGGGTTTTTTCCATCGCTTTTGTGTTACAAATATCAAAACAATAACAAAATATATCCGTCGTAAACTAAACCGGAAACAGCAGTATATTTTATTTTGTTAACACTGTAAACTTGACAGCTTTTTAACCCAAACCACCTACTGGTTAAAGCACGTTATTACACGTTTAGAGTCATTGCAATGCAGGTAGATTGTGTTGCTTTTTAATGACTGTTTAAAATGCCTTTTTCTTAATGTCTTTCATTTTTGTAAAGCACTTTTGAATGTGTTATATTTTATGAAAACATTTAAATATTAAGAGTACATACAAAATAGGAGGAAAGTAGAAGGTCAATGATAGAAATATAGAATAGAAAATATCAAGAAGATACTGTAAATGATATCTAGAATAAAACAGTTTAGTGCCGGATGTACAAAGATATTAATAGGAGGATGTGCAAAACAGACAAACTAATTAGGCTTTATTTAAACATTAAATAATACTTTAGGTTAAGGTCTTCTTTTAAATACATGTAAGCAAAAAGCTTTGGGGGTATCTGATAAATATTAAGCCTGACAAAGTACTTAACGTTTAATATATTGCATGGTTTGTTTTGGGACTTGACAATCAACATTCCTGCAATGTTAACTATGTTGAAGCACTTATTTTAACCGATATTATACATATTTATTATACTCTTATAAGATGTATGTAGATAGAATAAGAAATGTGCAGAATATGACAGTTTAATGGTGGAGGTACACACATATTGATAGATGTCTTGTTGAGGAACCTATGACCCAAGTTTGTCATCATTGCATAACTACACCGTAGTTGTGTATAAAACCACCAGACTCAGGGACAGCTTCATCCCACAGGCCATAAGACTATTAAACACCTGAACTTTGAAACAACATCCATAACATTCATCTGGCTGCTACTTAGAAATTATTTGTCAAATATATCATATTCCAATCACTTGTATATAGACTCTTATTGCACTATTTCACTTTTTACTATTTTACTATTTTATTTTTGTATTTACTTGCACTATTTTTTCTGTGTATCTGTTTTATTGTGTTGCACTGTTGGAGGAGCCTGTGACCTAAGGGGGGGGGGGGGGTAGGACACGTTCGATTCCTGTTTTGGTTAGTGGGCCGTCGATGGGATTCATTCCATTTCAAAGTGCTGTTTGACGCTCCGTGTAAACTTCGCGCACTGCCACTCCAACATCCAATCACAGAGCTTGAGGACTAATCACGGGGTTTGTGAAGCAAAGCACATGTTGTAGTCCCAAACGAAAGCTGAGGATTCTGGGTAGTGTAGTGTCTTCTGCCATCCTAAACTCCGAAAAAATATTTGTTTCTCCGAATCGAAGGGGAAAAATACAAAAGCATTGTACACAATTTAAACCAATCAATGTTGTGTAATTAACAAGGATAATCTGGTGTTTTTGAGTTGATGAGTAGTGCAGATATCACTGTAAAATCAATCGACAGTAAAGAGAATACTTACTTCCGGGTGTAAAATCCTCCGTTATCCAATGGATGAATGGACGCTCACATTGCCTTTAACTGCCGCCGACATGGACCGATGCGGTGCTTCCCTGAGCGTCAAATACTTCCGCCGATGGGAATACATTGCAATCAGTTGAAAGCTCTTTGCGTCCGTTTATGAAGCTAAAGGAGACTCGGTGCCTGGACGTTCAGGGAGTGAGACTGTGTTGGCCAATAAACACCTGGGACTTCAGCAGAGTCATTGCCACCTTTCCCCCTTGGGAAAAATCCAGATGATCATGCGTTTGAATGTTTTTTTGCAATAGGGAAATATAGTGTTGCCCTGGGTTTATCACATGAAAAGTGACAGAAATAGGTGTGTAAAAAAATGAATAATTAGAAAAAGAAAGATCCTGGCTCTTTTCTCACCCCTTCCCAGCTGGTTAATCACGACATTAAAGTGCCAGTGAAGTGCATTTTTTTGCGCCAAAATGAAATGGCAGTTTCATTTCTTACATATAATTGTACCTGTTCATGGCTAAAATAATTTTTTAGGAAGTGCGAGGGACGAGATAAACATCGCAAATTTTTCATCCCGTGAACGGCCGTCTGAGCCTACCGCTGCTGCAGACGATAGCGGCTGTGACGTCACAAGATGGGCCCAGTTGTGATTGTAAACATGGCGGAGACTTCGGAAAGTGATACGGGTGCGAGAGAAATGAGTGATTTTGACAGCTTTTCGGACAGGATAGATGAGGAAAGTGGCCATGGAAGTCAATTTAGTTGAGGACAATATTTTGTCATAGATCTAGAGTAGATCTACACACAGGATTGGCCATCACCTGATCATACATTCATCTGTTCATAGCATGATGCAACATTCATGTTCACATGCAGTGTTGTGCTAGTTACTGAAAACCAGTAACTAGTTACAATTACTAGTTACTTCACTACTTACACCAAAAAGTAATGCGTTACTGTGAAAAGTAACTTTTTAGTTACTTAAAAAAGGGCACCCATTAATGCCCTTATACTCTAGCCTTCATTTCAGTACTGTTATTGCATCGGAGAATAATACAACCTGTTGATCAACTTGACATGCATTTGCATCACTGAACTCTGCTAAGCAATGTGGTCTATACAAACACAAACACAAAGATATGTTTCAAAGTGCCAATCCAGCCGCTGTTGCTTAGGTGGAGGTGGAGTGGCGTCGGATGAGTCTGGGTCTGTGGTCTTATCTACTAGCTTCGTCCCAGCATGTTGTTTCTGCAGATGTTTCAACAGATTTTAATTGCTGTTTTGGGCAGTCGATAGGATCTTTGACCCGCCAAGACACAACTTACATTTAACTAAAACGTTCTTTTCTTTGTGCTCGACAAAAGTGAAATAGTGAGAATATCTCCAGGCGGAGAAACTCGACTTGAGCTCTGCCGCCGCCATGATAGTCTTGTTAGTAAACACAAACACAGTGGCCTTTATTTTTCATAAACAATCTACGAAACAATGACACCAGCCACTCACCTTCATCTTTTGGGAACAGAAACATCGCCACTTCGGCAGAATTGACATTACCACAGCCAGCGGCAATGCATCGCTTCCCGTGTGTTTTTCCTCCCTTTTTCTTCACTGTCGCCTCCATTGTCAGGTTTCCTCGATTGGCAATCACTTCCAGTCGACTGCGAAACACTTTCCAATAAAATACTCGCTCAAAAACGTTGGTAAATTCCACTTTGAAACAGAGACAAAATGAACGGTGGTGAATGTAAACACTTCGGCTGAGCCCATCTTCTGACGTCACGCAGTAGATCGCAAGCCACGCCCACGAAGGCGGAGGTCGACTGCAGATTTCCCAGCGGAAAATTCCAACTCGTCAAATTCGTTGCTATTCCAACATCTTTGATATGGGTTCCAATGGACAATTTTGGTCAATACTATACGTATTAGCATAACAGATCATGCACCGGCGCACACTTCACTGGGTCTTTAAGTGAGTGTGAATGAGGGATGGTCAATTTTGGGAAGTAACAGACATGATTGGATACAGCTTCCCCTAACCCGACGTCAGAAACAATTCTGAAGAATCATACTGGCAGTTCTAAGGACTACGCGATCACCTTCTTTTGTGTGAAAAGTGACACTGATAAAGTCAGATTTCCCCCCACTGTCTGACAAAGACTCTATTTTTAAAAAGGCTCAACAATGATTAATCACAAAGACGATTTTTTTGACACATGTTTTTTTCTGGTTAGTTCTACACCCTCAAGCCTCTTTTAAGTATTCACAGATTAGCCTCTTTGAATGACTGCATTACACAATTTATGAGTACTTTGATGTCAGTGTGTAATATAATATAATAAAGTAGGCCTTTTATAAAAAAAAAAAAGATGTAAGATGTTAAGAATTGGTTTGATAATGAAGTGGTAATCATGAAAGAAAGGTATGTTTTGATTAGTTACGGCACACTTTGAAAATGTAGTGGAATAAATATTCTTGGGCAGTTAGATTTTTAACACAAGAATTGTTCTATTTCTGTCATGTCAACTTTTGAGGACAGAAAGTGTTGAGTCTTAAGTTGTTTGCTCAGTCTCTCGCACAATTTAATTTTCTTTGCAGTTAGCAGTTTTTTTCCGCCAAGCATCCAGTTACTAAAGAGAAATCTGAATTGTAGTGTCCATTGATCAACACATTGCTCTTGGCCATGGCTTGATTGAGTGCTGTGGGGTTTCTGCTTAACAGGCATTTGGTAAAGTGCATAATAACTCATTTTTAGTCAGTTCATCAATAAGCTAACACTAAAATCTATAGCACTTATCATGCGGAAAAGTAAAGTGTGTGTCACTGTGATTTTTCACTCCATGACAGTTTCGGTCAGGAAGGGCTGGTTCGATTCCAAGTCTGCTTAAGACCAGTTCCCAAGGGGGTTAAGACTGAGCCAACAACATGACCAGAATAAATCAGGACCTTTTCAAGTCCAACATCTGCAATTACACTGTCATCTAGTCAATGTTTTTAATCTTCTTATGTACATTTTTGATAGAAACATTCAATTGAATAACTCTGCGTAACATTTGGAAGTTAATAGAGACTAAAACAGAATTAACCAGCTGGTAATTGCTCAATTAAAATGTGTCATGTGACCAGAAATCCATCTCCCATTGCTACTTGTGTTAGGAACCAATCAGCTTAATCAATAACAACGTAATAAGCCATTGCATACTATTATGGCTGTGCGTCAGTTGAATGTTTTACTGCCCAAATAGTGGTCAAAAAATGAATTCACAGCTTTCAGTTAAGTTGTTTCTCCAGACAGTTGAAGATCTTTCAATCTATTATCCTTTAGATGGTTTATAGTCCGAATAAAGAAAGCCTTAAAATTACTACTCTATAATCTTCACCTTAGAACATGCCACAGGTACATTACGGTGCATTTCCAAGATCCTGTAATTTATCTGTTAATTAAAAAAAGCCCCAAACTAACAGATTAAGTGAAATGGGATAACCTGAAAGAAAGATTGACTGTGACAAGATCTGGTCAAATAAAACACAAGTGTATGACAAGTGAAAGACGTCAGAAAGGGGCCTAAGGACCAGACTTGAGTACAAGTATAGCCCAACAGTCATCTAAAAATAAAGACTTTTTTGTTGAGATGACAGCAAGCATACAGGGTTCAGACAGATGGAATGAGATAAATCTGCCAGACTTCTTTCTGATTCGTTTGGTGTCTGGGTGCTTAATTCCACACCAAAAGGGCCTTGAAAAAAATGTCTGTGCATGGCAAGTGACAGTCAGTTTTAAATGGATCTAGCCTCTGCTGTAGAGGTCCAATCGTTTTTTTTTGGATCTGCACTCCATTGTTGACTGCTTATGGCATGCAACCACTGTCCTCAAAGGCAGCTTGGCCTCAGAGTGCAAAACAACAGATACTATGGCAGCAATATATTTCTGAGACAGAACAATGTATGGGACCATCACTATTAATCATTGCCGCGGAAAGGAAGATTGCCTAACTCATCCGGAGCCCCCATAGAAATGTAATTCTCCCCCTGCCTAAAGTGCTTATAGGGGTGAGCCGCAGATGCATTTTGCCCACGCTCAGGCATGGCAATAAGCAGTGTTGATTTAATATCCGTTTGCTGCATGCATTTTCTTGGACGTGTAATCAGTCCACAAGGTTCCAAGGCAGGCTGTCATGAATCTCATCGCCTGTACCCCCCTCTCCACCCCCACCCCAACCCTTCCTCCAGTGGACAATCACCAGCTCGCCAGCAGGACGCGGTAGATTCGGCAGCCATTCCTGATTACACTCATGACTCAGGTTGCCGATTGTCTGTCAGGATGCAATCACGGCTTTGCATTTGTTTTCTTTGTTTTCTTTGGTTGTCATGGTTTTCTTTTGGTGCAGCATTTTCTCAGGAAATTAATCCAAATGATTGACGAAGTGTGATATCATGAAATGCAAATCAATGTTCCATGCAAAAAAGTGGGAAAAATACAGAAGGAGGAAAAACAACATTGGGTATAGGCAGTCATTATAAAATAAAAAAGTTTTCTTTGTTAAAGATTTGTATTTCCAATACAAGTATAAAGTGGTCTGAGGCTATAGCATGTCACAGTTGGATTTCTTTTTTTCTTGACAAAGAATTAATTTCCCAAATGTTATATTAACATATATAATTTCATTTCAAGTTCAGGTAGATTTGCGAGGCCATGGACCGCAACAATTAATAATAAGAATCACTTTAATTTAGAAAATACTTATTTTATATTTATTATATTCTTTTAAGGTCACAATACTTCCATGCCGTCTATTTAAAGGGGACCTATCATGCAAAACAGTGGCGGATCGTTGTGGTTAGCATCTGGTGCTAGCTACGCTAAAGGATATAAGGAGCTTTTTCAACAACAAGGTGGAGGGAGAACTCTCTCCTGTCAGACTGAGAGTCTCAGATAACCTCAGCTCAGGTGAAGTAAAGGACTCTCTCAGTGTTTAGATAGTTAACTTTAGTCTAAGTTATCTCAGTGGGTCTCAAAACGGTTTGGTCACGATTAATGTAAATAAGTAGGCTATTTCTGAGGCACACGTTTATATGATCATTATAAGTATAAAAAAATAAGAACATAAATTAAAAACAGGTATGAAATACTATATGAGGGGAGTGATTTGTAAAATATCCACAAAGAAATAGAGAATCGGTTTACAGTTCTGTTTCATATGGGTGTTGAGAGATGTATCCATAGATCTCTTAATTTTGCTCTCAAAGTGCACAGAATGATGCATTTAATTTCAATATTTAAAAAAAAATCTTCCCGGGGGAGCATGCCCCCGGACCCCCCTAGAGGATGTTAGGTCCACCCCCCACTTGTAAAAAAAATTATATGCCGTGAGCTGATTATCGAGCCTTCATTGTACGGGTCAGTCGCGGGTACACTGTGTATGTGCGTGTGGGGAGTGTTGCAGTAGAAAACTCAACTTTAGCGCCCGGTACATTAATGGGAAACCCTAAATGTTTGAGCCCCCTCTATGAAACGTCAAGCTACCCCACAGCATCCCCAAAAGAAAATATCTGGCGCCGCCACTGATGCAAAATGCACTTTTTGATGTCTTTTATACATAAATATGTGTCCCCGGTGTGTCAGGGAACTCACGCAGCGTCAGAAAATAAAACCCTCTCTCTTTTTCTCCGTACCCAAATCTCTAAAAACGGGGGTACAATGGAGCTGATCCAGATTTGCGTCCGATATGACGTAATATTGGAAATGTGGACCCACGGCACTATCAGAAAGTTGCTATCAGAAACAATGCCCGACTGTTTTGGACAGAATATGGTCGGTGTTTACATTAGCATCGCTAACACTCTGAGCTCCATACTGTTTCAGAAATAATCCTTGATAATCCATGGCGTTTCATCACGGCAGTATTTAGTTTAGACAGTAGCTGCCGGGTCCCGCATGAGCTCAGCCCCCTCCTCTTTTTTTTTTATCAATTCTTTTTTAAAAAAAACAGCTTTATACCCAAAATCAGCACTTTTGAAACAGGAAGCGAAATAGAGGGATATGAGGCATGGCTAGAATGGGTGATCTGTTTGGTATTTTGAGCAAAACACTTCATAGACATGTTTTTTCAACAGAGTCCCACTCCCTGATAGTCCAATAGCGACGCTTGGTCAGGGTCCTTTGGCGTGCAGTTGTGACGGGTTGGGAACCAAAACTCAATTCCAGATGAGAACCGATAAGAAAATGCCGGGTACCGGGTACCCATACAAAATACACAATTTCGGTTCTGCTTAACGGTTCCTAAACGCGGTAGACCCTGTATTCCACCGGGTCCGTCTGCGCCGCGGTGACCCGGTGGAATACAGGGTAAGGGCGAACTGGCCATCTGTGTGTTCTGGAGAATCACAGAACGGCCGGTCGTCAGCGGTCCGTTGACGGCCGGCTCGGTATGCTGACTGCCGGCACCGCCCTTCATTTTTTTAAACGGCATCATGTAAGTTGCACTCACAGGCGACAGAGGTCCACAGTTGCCCCGCAGCGAGGCTCCCCCCGCCCTCCCGTAGACAGTTCACAAGCTCAGTCACTTCATAACACCAAAGATGGATCGCGGTAAACGCTCTAAAGTGAGGCCCCACTACACTAAAAAAGAAAAAGACAAGGCACAGTGTAATGCCTGTTAATAGCTTGCCACAGGCATAGCTCAGTTAAAATAAAGCACAGCTACTGTGCAATACATTTGTATTGCATGTATATTTTTTATTTGTAAAAATGGCAGTTAAAGCTTAAAAGAATAAAGATATTTTTGTTATCTAAACGTTTGACCTCTCTCTTTTACAATTTTGGAATCGAAACGGGGAATCGATAAGAACCGGAATCGATAAGCAGAACCGGAATCGGAATCGGAATCGATAAATTTAAAACGATACCCATCCCTAGTTGTGACGCACCGAGTCTCCTTCAGCTTCATAAACGGACGCAAAGAGCTTTCAACTGATTGGAATGTATTCCCATCGGCGGCGGTATTTGACGCTCAGGGAAGCACCGCATCGGTCCATGTCGCCGGCACTTAAAGGCAATGTGAGCGTCCATTCCCATTGGATAACGGAGGATTTTACACCCGGAAGTAAGTATTCTCTTTACTGTCGATTGATTTTACAGTCATATCTGCACTACTCCTCAACTCAAACACACCAGATTATCCTTGTTAATTACACAACATTGATTGGTTTAAATTGCGTAAAATGCTTTTGTGTTTTTCCCCTTCGATTCGGAGAAACAAATAGTTGTATCGGAATTTAGGATGGCCGAAGACACTACACTACCCAGAATCCTCAGCTATCGTTTGAGACTACAACATGCGCTTTGCTCGACAAACCCTGCGATTAGACCTCAAGCTCTGTGATTGGTTGACCTCCGACTGTATTCCATATGAAAAAAACGTTTTCTAAAAAATAAAATCATACTTTATTCAGCAGTGCTTGCTTTACTCTTTGAAAGTCATCACATGAATGCATTGTAATAAATGGTTCGGCTGCATTCAATATTACACATCTGGTTTAGTTATTTATTTATCTACAGAGATCGGGCCTCAGAATATACCGGAAACTATTCTTTTACCGTTCTGTTTTAATTTCACAATAAAGTGAGTAGTAATATTTTGTTTTGATATTATTGTTTTTTATTAACTACTAGACCGCTGGGTCATGTTAAGACCATCTTTTCTGTGTTGCTGCGGGTTTTTTCCATCGCTTTTGTTACAAATATCAAAACAATAACAAAATATATCCGTCGTAAACTAAACCGGAAACAGCAGTATATTTTATTGTGTTAACACTGTAAACTTGACAGCTTTTTAACCCGAACCACCTACTGGTTAAAGCACGTTATTACACGTTTAGAGTCATTGCAATGCAGGTAGATTGTGTTGCTTTTTAATGAGTGTTTTTAAATGCCTTTTTCTTAATGTCTTTCATTTTTGTAAAGCACTTTGAATTGCCTTGTGTTGAAAGGTGCTGTATAAATAAACTTGCCTTGCCTTGCCTAATGTCTGCTGCAAGATACTGTAAATTATATCTAGAATAAAACAGTTTAGTGCCGGATGTCCAAAGATATTAATAGGAGGATGTGCAAAACAGACAAACTAATTAGGCTTTATTAAAACATTAAATAAAACTTTAGGTTATTAGCGTCTTCTTTTAAATACATGTAAGCAAAAAGCTTTGGGGGTATCTACAGATAAATATTAAGCCTGACAAAAGTACTTTTAATATATTGCATAGTTTGTTTTGGGACTTGACAATCAACTTTCCTGCAATGTTAACTATGTTGAAGCACTTATTTTAACTGATATTATACATATTTATTATACTCTTATAAGATGTATGTAGATAGAATAAGAAATGTGCAGAATATGACAGTTTAATGGTGGAGGTACACACATGTTGATAGATGTCTTGTAATGCACTGTTGAGGAACCTGTGACCCAAGTTTTTCCTCATTGCATAACTACACCGTAGTTGTGTATAATATGATATGTCAATAAACCTTTGAAAATCTTGAAATCTTGAAAGGGATGTGCAAAATAGTCATTATATACAGTCTTTAATGAACGATTAGAGAATAACGAGTAATGAATATACTTTATAGGGATCTGCAGATACATTTTTAGTCTTCTCAAGCACCCACTATCAAATATCTCGCCTGATTGTTTGCACTTGACAATCACCTTCACTGAATTTTATTTTCATTTTTTTTTTTTTTTTACTCAGGTGTAACTAAAGTCTGATTTAAGGGTTGTTTATATTTCCAAATCTGTAAAGTAACTAAAATAAATGTAGTGGAGTAAAAATACCAGGTTAACCTTAAAGAAAGCCCTCAGGATTATCAAAGACCCCCATCACCCCAGCCACAAACTGTTCTGTCTGCTGCCGTAAGGCTGGTTGTACCGCAGCATCCGGACTAAAACCACCAGACTCAGGGACAGTTTCATCCCACAGGCAATACGACTGTTAAACACCTGAACTGTTGAAACAACATCCACAACATTCATCTGGCTGCTACTTAGAAATTATTGATCTATTTATCTAATATATTATATTCCAATCACTTGTATAGACTCTTATTGCACTATTTCACAATTTCACAATTTTACTATTTTTCTTTTTGTATTTACTTGCACAATTGTTTCTGTTTATCTGTTTTATTGTGTTGCACTGTTGGAGGAGCCTGTGACCTAAGATTTTCATTGTCATAACTACACAGTAGCTATGTACGCATGACCAATACTTACAAAGTAACAATTGCATGTTTTACATGCTACTGTAACAAAAACATTTCCCAACTTGGGATCAATAAAGTATATCTTATCTTATCTTTTCTTATCTTATGTTAAGATGATCGATGGCTACTGCCATATTTGCAAAATTTGCCTCTGAACCTTGACAAGTGCATGTTTCAGGCTTATCAATAACAACAGGAGGGGTCACAGACATAAGACCAGCTATTAAATAAAGCTCTTCTCACCTGAGCTGTCATGTTAATGCTGCCCATTATGGACACAAGCAATTTTCACCCATTTATAGATGATATTTTTCAAATGTGATAACACCAATGTGTTTCCCATCCCCTAAACCTCCAGGGGTGTACACAGTTTAATACTGGCAACTTCTAATTATGGGAAATACGAAAACGTCTTAAAACTACAATTCCCAGTAGAGACGTGCCATAGAACATGTTGTGAAACACACATGTGTAGTTCTGGGGCGGGGGGGGGGGGGGGGGGGGTGGACTCGTTCGAATCCTGTATAGTGTGCCGTCGATGGGCTTCATTCCGTTTCAAAGTGCTGTTTGACGCTCGGTGTAACCTTGGCGCACTGCCACTCGAACATCCAATCACAGAGCTTGAGGACTAATGACGGGGTTTGTCAAGCAAAGCGCATAGAGAGGCGAAGTCCCTCCCTTTCCGGTGGACCTCCATGGGACCTTATTTCGGAAAAATTATGTATTGAAGTCAATGGCGAGAGAAAAGTTATCTTTCAATCTCGTTTGAATTGTGCCACGAATTACACATATGATGTTTGTCAATTTAAAAGATAATTTTGCAAGTCAAAAAAAAGAAAAAGTGTCGTAAAACTTTGAATTAACACTTTTCTTTGTGTGAAACCGCTCAATGAACTACATCTCCTGTCTCGCACCACACACCAAGACGGCCGTCACGTTGGCACATTTCACTTCTTTCTTTCAGAATGAGGCGAAAAGTATTAAAGGAGGTGAAAATCACTACAAGTCTGGGCATGTTGAGAGCTGTACATACACACAAAAGGGGAGTTAGTCGGTTCCGTAAGAGCCAGCATGCGGGACCGGGATTCTGGGATTTGTATTCTTTCTAGTTGCGTATTTTTCATAGTCTTATATTTCAACAGTTTTACGACAAACTTTGACTTTTTTGACATGGAAATTATTTTTTAAGATTGATATGTATATGATATGATCATATGTGTAATTCGTGGCCCAATTCAAACGGGATCGAAAGATAATCTTTCTCTCCCCATTGACTTCAATACATAATTTTCCCCAAATAAGGTCCCATCGGTCGGAAGTAGATGGGCGGGACTTTGCCTCTCTATGGTGTAGTCTCAAACGATAGCTGAGGATTCTGGGTAGTGTAGTGTTTCTACCATCCTAAACTCTGAAAAAATATTTGTTTCTCTGAATCGAAGGGGAAAAACACAAAAGCATTGTACACAATTTAAACCAATCAATGTTGTGTAATTAACAAGGATAATCTGGTGTTTTTGAGTTGATGAGTAGTGGAGATATCACTGTAAAATTAATCGACAGTAAGGAGAATACTTACTTCCGGGTGTAAAATTATTACATTATCTAATGGGAATGGACGCTCACATTGCCTTTAACTGCCGCCGACATGGACCGATACGATGCTTCCCAGAGCGTCAAATACCGCCGCCGAGGGGAATACATTGCAATCAGTTGAAAGCTCTTTGCGTCCGTTTATGAAGCTGAAGGAGACTCGGCGCGTCACAACTGCACGCCATAGGACCCTGACCAAGCGTCGCTATTGGACTATCAGGGAGTGAGACTGTGTTGGTTTTTTATATATTTTTATATATGAGACCTATGCTATTGCCTAAAAATAGCATGATAGGTGCACTTTAACTTAGTTTACTGAAATTACTGCTACTCATTTAATCTTTTATTACTAATTTCGTGTCTCTTTTTTTGTACCTGCTACTCAACTTTTGCTCCAACACTGTCCATTTCCCCACCATGGGACTAATAAATGATTTCTGATTCTGAACATTTAGCCTTTCCTCCATTTAGTTAGAAGTTCTTTCAGGCTGTTCAGTTTGAATAACCATACGACTTTGAGTCAAAGGAGCCCACTTATTTGTTGCTTTTGTTGCTCCTTTTCTCCCCGTGGCCTTTGAGTCCCTTTATTATGGTTGTCATGGTTTTTAAGGTCAACTTCACAATGAATGGCATCATATCGTCTCAAGTGTTTGAGTCTGACTCTGAATAGTGCATGTCAGCTCCTGAATCATGCCATAAAAGATCTTCAGTATAATACCTGTGATAACATGTCTCACTTGGGGAGGTGGGTTGAAGTCTTTGGTAAATAGCAGAATAGGCAGTATCAAGACAGAGTCTAGTCAAAGAAACGACAAAAGCAGAGATCATCACTTGATTAGTCCATTGAAAGATAATTACCTGAGAGAAAACGCGCTACGTTATCATACTGCTGTGCAAGACTGCAATAAAATGGAATAAAAATGGCACCCCTGATGTTAAACAGAAGAGAAAAGGTAAATAATTAAGAGCGTACAATATAAAAGGTCAACTATGTAAAATGAGGTCACGACAAAAATACTAATTTCTGGCAGCCTACTGGCACTAATACTCAACATTTGAGTTTTCTCATATTGCATTTTAAGTGTCTTAAACTAAGCACTCTGTAGGGAATATATACTTACAACGCACACCGTTAATTCAGATAAACATAGGGATTTGAGTCCAGTGATTGTTTGTATTAACACCTGGGAATCTGCTTATGAGCATGGATCACAACCGTATACTGTATAGTGCTTGTGACAAACTTACCCTATAGTTAAAGGCCCTGAACACCCACACAGGTGTTTCTAATCAGGCTGCCTGATTAGACCTCCATCCAATCAATATAAGTGAAAACACCTGTGTGGGTGGACAAACGGTGTGTAGAGGCTTTAAATAATTCCCAATGTATGTTCACCCTTTCACACTCACAGTTTTATTTCCTCAACCCTAATCCCTGCTGACAGTCTGTTTGGTGTGAACTGCTTTGAAGGTAAAGCCATAACTGCCATTTTATATCATTTTTCTTTTCTTATAGGATTATTATAAATCTTAATGTAGACACTTCATAACGAACGGGGTATGAAGAATTTTGTTTTAATTCTAAAAATACTAAATTAAAAGCACCTCGTAAGCTTAATACTATGTGATTTTATGGTTCCGTAGTACTTCATTATGGATAGTGTACTTGTGTCTTTCTGCGGGTTTTGTGTATTTTTTTGGGAGAAGGACAGACACTGTTTTTCTTTATTTTTGAGAAATGTTTTATAAGAAATATTTTCATGGTCCAATATGTCTAGACTGGGCAAAAAACTAAATTGGACACTTTCAATGGGAAAAGAAAAAAACAGTTTTCTGATTTAACAGAAATCTACCAAATTGTGATCTTGATGAAGGCTTGTATAAAACAACATGTTGAACATGCATCCTCCATTCTATTTGTGGTATTTAAATGAATTCTGTCCTCCTGTCTGGCTCATGTGTCATCTTTGTTTTTTTAAATGTCTCAGTTGAAAGATTGGACATGGCTCGTGTCAGCAGAGAGGGGCCGTGCTATTGACGGTGACATTTGTTTTAGGGAAGGTTACGACAATGTGTCAAGTAAGTATTCTCCTGACTGCTGTCAACTCCAATTGCTTTTTTTTTAGTTGTTGTTGTCACGGGGACTGACGGGTGGAGGGACTGCTTTTGACACAAATTGGATTGGTGGCATGTTAGGTTAGTGTTTAAAAGTCTAAAAAGGACAGGTTCCAATTTGTTTCCAATGTGTGTGCGTAAGAGAAAGGTAGTATATGTGTGTGGGTTCTCTCCTTGTTATTCAAGGATGGACACCGGCCAGTGTCTTTCTTGAATAGGAGAGGCGGACACCAGTTGTTTCAGTGTCTCGGGGTGTCGGAAGAGATTTCACAGCTCCTTGAGCACAGTAATCCTGGAGCTCTTGATACAAGATGGCAAATAAAACGGCCCCCTGAACGATGCTGAAACACTCACTGAACCCTACTTTCAGCGCTCTGTATCACTATACAACGTGAAGTGCACTTGTCCCCTACAAATAAGGTCAACCACACCTTGCAATACAGTGTTATTTCCTCTGATTGGATTAAATACATTCATTTGTTTCATGACACAACCACTCAAGCTGCACATTAAAATGCTAACGTCTGGAAACATTCATTAAATGTTCGAATGTGCTTGATGTGCTCCACAACTAGGGTAAACATATCCCACTATATGTGGCATTTTTACTTGATTGTCATTTAAATCAGAGAAACAGCCGGGTATCAAAGTTCTAACATTATTAATATTTCAACCATACCTTCAAGTTTTAAGTTGACTCAAGCCATTAATATGTTTGATTTATTTTGTCTTTTCAACACCATACAAGATAGATTATAATAATTGGATTGGATGAATGTTTGACGGATTCATTAATTCCTTTGAATTTTGGACACATTTTAATTCGAATTTGAAGAAAGCGAGAAGGAGTGGCTTTAATTGGATTATCAAGTGGGGGACTTTTTTTTACTCTGTCAAACCTGACAAGTCAAGTGCAACTCTGTTTTCAAACTGAAGAGGGCAGAGTTGCTTTGTTGTAACGCTCAACCGCCAGAATGCAGAGAGGAAGCCAGACACTGAAGATGTGAAGCATCCTTTCAGGAGCAGAAAAAACTTAGTTTGCAACAGATATAACTGGCACTGTTAACACCCTTTTAATTATTATTCTGTTCATACTTACAGTCAACGATATGTTTTACATGCATTTGTCTATTTCTACATCACCATTGTGTGCACAAAACAGGCATAAACAGGAGCAGTACTAATACGGTTTTGTAGTGCACAGTAGTAGCACACATCAGGAGGAAATGCAGCATTTATCTCTAATAATCCTCGACCCCTGAGGCTCGGTAGGCCAAGGTAGATAAGTAAACGGCCTGTCGCTGCCACTGTTCCTGCGTGGGTGGCCTGCAGCAATCACAGATGACTTCCTGTTGGCTATAGAAGCTGGCAATCCATCTTCCCCCCCAAACTCTCCTTTCTCCTTCTTCTCCTTTCCTCTCTTTCTTATCTTTTTAAAGAATCCTTCCCCCAGTGTATTATCAGCTGGCTTCTGAGCCCACAGTGCGCCAGGTCTCTGTTGCTTTATCTGGAGCAGGAATTACATTGACCTTGCGGCAACTTAAACACTTTATCAGAAGCACAATAATCTTCTTGGCAGGAAAGCAGAGAATAAAAATTAAACGAGTTGCAGGCCTGCAGGTTTCCAGGTTTGCGCTGTGGGGTTAAAGTGCCGCTTGCCTCGAGTCAGAAACAGCGAGCTCTCAGCATGCTGAGCCTCATTGTGCTCAAAGAAAGGAAACAAAAATTCTGCTGTTTATAGCAGCAATTTTTTACCATAAATAATTGCTAACAGGGGAAGAAATGCATAAATAATACATTTCTTCCATATGTAAGAAAGTGTTGTCATTATTATGCGTATTATTTATTCCTTTGAAAAGCAAGTGTGACTGACAGTGAATCCTTTCACGTTGCCACAGAATTGCGCCTGTGTTATTTTTACATGTGGTGTTGCTGATTTTCTTCAACAGGATTACAAGCGTTTGATCAGAACGAATGGTCTGCAGTGTATGTTCCAATAAACCCCGGTGATTGACAGGTTTTTCATTTTTTAAAGGTTTTTCTTTGTCTGCAAAAGATTAAGCATTTTTTATAAATTCAATCTGTACAGCATCTCACAGACAATTATTTTCTTCTTCTTCTCACACCTGCAGGCTCCGTTTCTTGTTTTTCTATTTCCACCATTGTGTTGACTGCATTTGCACTGCATCTAAAAAAGTAGCTTTTTACCTTCACAGGTGTCAACATCTGATGTTGCAGGGCTAAAAGGATAAAGAATGGGCTGCAAAATCACGGAGAGAAAATTATGAAGCAATGACTCTGGATGGCCAGAATTTGCCTGGAAGGATCGATATGAATATACAAACAGTGGAGACAACAATCAGTCAATTCATTGATTAGCCTTTTAACAGAAAAATAATCAATAATTGAAAGGCTTGCCTTCATCTTCCTTTCTTTCTATAACTTTATTTTACCTCCCAAAAGCATATGTGGATGTAGAAGACACCAGGGAGCCCTGCTGTTATCATTATTCAGAAAATTATTTAATTACAACTAATTTTTAATATGCTTTAAACACTCAACATGGGCAGTGGCTCCCATTATGGAGTTGGCTTGTTTCCAGTTTCCTCCCACAGATTGCAGGTTAGGGGTGATCCTGTTTTCTTCCAGTTCCTCCCACAAAGGTTAATCGGTGACAGCGAATGTCTCAGAGTCGCAACAATATTTATGTTAGACATGTGATGGTCTGGTGATCTGCCCGTCTGGGATGGTCTCCAGCCCCTGTGACCTTGTCAGATTCATTTATTCAGTTCTCTGGTAAAATATGTGCATTCCTCATTACTGTTAAACCATGTAGAGGATTGCTGGATTAAATAATCAATAGTGGGGGAAAAAACTGGAGATTGCACACAATATTATGGTTAAGATCTAAAATTGACAAATTGAGTTGCAAAATGTGGTGGAAACAAGAAAATTCTTCAACAAAAATGGATGTGAAGTAAGTCTACAGAGCATGGACTGCATGATACAATTATTGATTTAGGCATGCATGGCTATCAGTACTATACACCACTGTACCTCGATGATATTGTAAGAAAAATAGTAATGATTCTCAGCCAACCATCCACTGCTTAATGTTCGAACAAAAATCATTACTTTAATGACTGTCTACAGATTTCACCTTTGATTTTGTGCCACTTTCTCTGACAAATTAAGTTGTTGTAATGGTTCTAAAATGGGCCAATAATCAATTGAATAAGCGCCACTGTATTTCATAAAGATGAAAGATTATAACGCACACTAATTTAGATATATTTCTAAAGTTAGGAGTCTTGCATGACACATACATTCCTTTTTTTAAAGAATGAAAATTGGAACAACAGAGCAAGACATTGTGAGATTTACTCCTTGGATCTACTTCAGACTCTCCTCCCCATTAGCCGCTGTTAGCATTAGCAAGCCTTTACATGTGCCGTGGAGAGACAATGTCGTTCATGAGCGACAGATTTATTCTTCTTCTGCGGCAGTTAAAACACAACAGTAATTACTAACTTAATCATTTCAGTCTTGTCAGAGAGCAACTGAAGGCATTATGAAATCTGTTTCCATGGGCTGAGTAGTACTTACCTCGCAAGGCAGCTAATTGTCGGGATATCACAACACCACACCAAAATCCATGTTGTCAGGCTTCAAGTAATGTGTTTGTGAAAAGACCAGCAGCGTCCTATGGATTTATGTGCAGCTACGCAGTTCTGTGGTTTAAGTTTCAACTGTTAGCTCAACACAACTACGACTCCTGAGCGCTTAGCGTAGATGCTGCCGTATCGTTAGGTATTTCAGAACTGGAGAGTGTATCTTAAATTAAAGATGAGCAAAAATGGCACCATTATTGATATGTTCCCTCTTCCGGTCTGGCTTCGGAAATAGTTTGATTGATAAATGGTTTGACCAATCTCCACATACTTCTTTTGCCTCCTCTTCTGCATGAAAGTAAACTGATTTTAATCTGCATTGAGAGACTGGTGCAGTTCCCTTTAAACAATATAACATTTAAGTTGCCTGTGTGTTACAACCAACAGTTCCTTCAGTACCCAAATTCTTCCATACAATCAGCAGTGAGCAGCAGTTTGAAATGGAGCATGAAAGCCTCCAGTGTGACAGTGTTGCCTCGCAGACATGGCCAAACACAAATCTTTCTACATGCTGTTTCCTTTGATCCATCCCTCCGCATATTAGTGGGAGCCTCTATGTGTATATTAGCCTGTTTTCTCACCCACTGTGCCGTCACTTTCTATCCTCCGCTGCTGCTTCTTCTCTGTCATTAATATTCCCTCTCTCGCTGCATAACTCAGGGGATCAATCACTGGTTGCCATGGCAATAAAACCACCCGTGCAGGTGTATGCGTTGGTGTGATTCCTCCGGAGCGCGTTTGTGTGTTTGCCTGTACGCCGACTGTACCTGCTTCTTACCAGTCGGAGCGGTGAGGCCTCCGCTGGTGATGCTGCTCTCCTGCACTCCTGCACTGAACTTGCTTGCTTGCAGAGTGGCTTTGACAGCTGTCTAGTCGAGATGCCCTCACCTGCCACACTTGGCTTCCTCTCAGCTCTGTGCAGAATAATGACCAAATACAAAGAGGAAAAAACACACACAGCTCTGTCAAGCTTGTTTTGCTTTGTTTCCAGTTAAAGACGCTCCTCGTGCGAAGGCTATTTATTGAATCTCTTAAATGTAAGTGGAATAAAAGGAGCTGTGCAGTGGAGGAGCACAGACGCCATAAAACAATGTTTGCTCACCAAAAGCGCTTATCAGTATGTAGAGTTTAGGTTGAAAAATACAAAAAAGCAGCTTTGGGATTATAAATCTGCATCGCCTGGTTGTTTTGGTCAGAGAAAATGTATTTCTCAGCAGAACTGATGAAGTGTAAGGAAATGTGACTCTCATAACATTCTGTGTGTTCGTCATCCTTTCCATTTCTTTCATCCAGTCACTCAACCGGCTCTCCTCCCCTTGCCATGCCTTCCTACAGATTTCACACCTTTACTTATCTCTCCCCTTCCACATGCTTTTTTCTCTGATTGCTTTCTCACTTCTGCAACCCCCCCACCACTTCTCTTTCTGCTCTACCTAGCTCCTTGATTTCCCTGCTTACCCCTTTCTACTTTCTCAAGCAAAGCCTGATCCACTGTATTCATTGGATGAAGACTTAGAATGATGGTGCTCTCTTTTGCAAACACTTGGTTTATTATCTCCCCAGAGGAACTATAGTTACTGTTGTACCTCATTACAAAAGTTGACCTTGTGGAGGTAAGGTTGCTTTGCATGGTAATGAGAATGTGTGCAAAATGAGAGAAAGAAAGGGGCTGCCAGAGACAAACTGCATCGTATTCCAAATAAATTAATCATGTTTTGTAATAGCACCGCAGGAAGATGGTCATCGAGCGGTCAGCAGGATGTCAGAGGAGGAAGAAGAAGAGGAAGAAGGCCCGTTGCATACCTCATATTAACATGCTTCCTACGTGATCCCATCAAAAGTGGACAGTTCACATAATTTCATAGCTGGCATTGTCTTGACATATGTCTTTAGCAACAACGTTATTAGACTCATTTTGCTGCTCTATAAGGAAAATAAAAATCATGTTCACTAGAAATGTTTACAGAAAAGTGTGAGGACTAATGAAAAAGCAGCTAGGGTTTGGTTTAGGGGTGAAAAAAAGTAAAACAAACATTTGACTCGTCATTTTATTTGTACATTCCAATTATGGTTGGGCTTTCAATGATTTATCACTTTGTCTACAGCATCAAACGACCAGCATTAACACGGTTCAATGAAATGAAAAAGCAGCTAGGGTTAGGATTAAGTTTAGGGGTTGTTTGTTTGTAATTTTCCCGGATTCTAATTCGTTACACTTATGAACCTTAAAACATAAAGCTATTGTCTACCAACGGTCCCTCCCTTTGATAGCATGCAGGTGGGTGTTAGTCATAAGAAATACTTAAAAATACTACTTTTTGAAAATCCAGTTACTTAAAAAATATACAATCATGGACAATGCCAACAACAGAACTCTCTACGGGTCAACAACAACACCTCAAACACCCTCATACTGAGTACGGGGGCCCCCCAAGAATGTGTGCTCAGCCCCCTTCTCTTCACTCTGCTGACCCACGACTGCAAACCCAACTTCAGCTCCAACCACATCGTGAAGTTTGCAGACGACACTACTGTGGTGGGTCTCATCAGCCACAACGATGAGACTAACTACAGGAAGGAAGTGAACCAGCTGGCCCTGTGGTGCCAAAATAACAACCTCTTCTTCAACCTGGAGAAAACCAAGGAGATAGTTGTTGACTTCAGGAGAACCCACGACCGACCCCCTCTCCCCCTGACCATCAACGGCACTAATGTGGAGCAGGTGACCAGCACCAAATTCCTTGGTGTGACCATCACTGAAGACCTCACCTGGAATAACAACACCACCGCACTAGCGAAGAAAGCCCAGCAGCGCCTGTACTTCATCCGGAAGCTCAAGTGAGCGGAGCATCACCCCCATCATGTTGTCTTTTTACCAAGGCGCCACTGAGAGCATCCTCAGCAGCTGTATCACGCTGTGGTTTGGAAGCTGCACCGCCTCCAACCGCAAGAGCCTGCAGCGCATTGTGAACTCTGCCCAGAGGATCATCGGTGCCTCACTCCCATCACTACAGGACATATATAACACCCGCCTCACCCGCAAAGCACTCAGCATCGTGGGTGACTCCACCCACCCCTCCAACAGCCTCTTCAGCCTCCTGCCTTCAGGGAGAAGGTTCCGCAGCCTCAGCTCGAGAACCAACAGGCTGGGAAACAGCTTCCTCCACCAGGCGGTCAGGATGCTGAACTCTCTCCCCTCCCTCTCTCCCCCACTCTGACATCTCTCCCCTGAACTCTCCACCCTGCCTCCCACCTTCCCCCCCTTTAACCCCACACACACACACACACACACACACACACACACACACACACACACACACACACACACACACACACACACACACACACACACACACACACACACACACACACACCACTTTTCTGCCCATCTCCGCTGCTACTGCACTGAAACTGTACTTTGAACATTTTAAATATACTATTAACATTTTAAATTGTATACCCCGTTTATCTAGGCCATTTTTGTTTTGTTTTATGTATATATGTCACACTGTGGGACTGTGGGAAACGATATCTCGAGATTTCTGGATGTATAACACATGTAGTAATGTTGACAATAAAGCTGACTTTGACTTTATTACGTGTGCCTTCAAATGTGGTGATGGGGTTAGGGTTAGGTTTGGGATCCCTTTTTCATTACCTCCACTCTTTTATTTTCTTTGTGCCTGGACTACAACTCTCTTCTAAACCTCTTTTCATTCTCTTACACACAAACATTGGAATCTCAATGCGTCCTTGCTGAATTTTGGGTGCATTCACACCTGTTCTTAAACTCGTCCACTTGTTATCGGATTAAAAGAGGTGAATGTTAATATCATGTCTAAACAGGGCTAAATGAGATATGAGCACAAAGTTACAGGAACTGATGTGACTGTAAACAAAGTGGAAAGCTGAGAGTGAAATGAAATGACATCATTGGCAGCGTGACCTGACTTAATCTCTCTAAATCTTCGGGTCAATCAACTTAATTTGAGAAAATGAACCAAGTGAAGCATCTTGTTGGTCGATAAATCAGAGATTAAAATCACATTAATTCTCTCCTTGATGCCCGTGGCTCTGCGATAATGTATTCATCATCTGCTGCAGTTTTTAGAATTTGTGCCCAACAGAGTACTACAAGAAGAGGAATACAAATAACACAGCCCCCACCCTTAAAATAAAAAAACACAAGAAACTAAAATTACAAAAATAAACACAGATACTCATATAAAGTCCTCCTTCAAAGCGAACCTCATGATTTGATTTCCCATTTTGTCCGAAGATAATTTCTCCTTTACTTTTGAAGTATTTTGAAGCGATCTGGAACTTAGCAGAACCCTACTGCGTTCTTAATGGAAGCCACAGGAGGAGGTTTGGAGAAAGGGAGAAAAACTGAGAGAAATTATAAATAGAAAAACAAAAAACTCCCCGGCTGCAGACAAAGGCTTTTGTTCCTCCAGACAAGCGCGATTGATGCCCCTTTCCTCCAGAGGGTAATATCGCCGAGACCAGGAACCAACCAACCTTGAATTCCTGTTTCGCTCCTGAAAGTTGTGCCGTTGGTGTAGCAGCAGCAGCTGCAGTTGCACTTCATAAAATGTTACAGTGGATGGAAAGGCAGTGAAGGATGGACTGAATAAAGAGTCTTCAGAGGTTTAACAGGCTGTTCTGCTCCAAATCAAATTCTCTCAAAACTCTCAGCCAATGAACACAAAGTGTTGCGTTGGTTTTCCCAAAGGCTACATGTCATATTTCTGTAAATATTATCACAGAAAGGCTTTTAAAATGTATCTAATGGTGACAAATGTTGACAGAATTAATTATACATAATAAATCAGTGCTTTCTTGCAAGGCAATGAGGGTTTTTATTAGTTTCGCAAAGTAAACTTGTTACTAACAGGGGAGAGACATATCATGACTATTTTAAAGTTCATACAACTTAATTTTTCTCATTCTGTCTCCGTTTTAGACTGTCCATTTAAGAGCCCTATTAAAGACACTTAAACCAAAATTTATGTGAAGAAAACAACAATGGTGGCTCCCAAAGGGGGTTAGAGTAGATGCTGTGATATACGGTGGCCCAGAAGTGCAAAACACCACAGCATTTCACAAAACACAACAGCATTTCACAAAACACAACAGCATTTCAGAAAACACCACAGCATTTCAGAAAACACCACAGCATTTCAGAAAACACCACAGCATTTCAGAAAACACCACAGCATTTCAGTAAACACCACATTTCACATTGGACGGAAAGGGTATTTCTTTAGGGAGAACACTTCTTATTTGTGATTGGACAGAGCCAGCCAGAGAAGCACTGCTGTGATTGGTTGTTTTTGCTGCCAGTCAAGAAATTACGCTTCGTGATTGGTCAGCACCCGACAGCGCAATATGTCCCAACACATCAGCCGTTAGCTGTTAGAACACACTCAGAGCTCACAGCTCCTCATATCTGTTCAGAAACTGGACAAAAGTTAAAACATGTACAAAACACAGACTGTCTATGTCATGGCGAATACAGTCGCTGCTTTATTTATGTCTGTATGGCGTTGTTGTGAGTGTGGACGGAGCAGCTACAGGTTAGTTTAGCCTGATTCTCCCTAAAGGAATACCCTTTCCGTCCAATGTGAAATGCTGTGGTGTTTTTTGAAATGCTGTGGTGTTTTCTGAAATGCTGTAGTGTTTTCTGAAATGCTGCGGTGTTTTCTGAAATGCTGCGGCGTTTTCTGAAATGCTGTGGCGTTTTGTGAAATGCTGCGGCGTTTTGTGAAATGCTGTGGTGTTTTCTGAAATGCTGCAGCGTTTTGTGAAATGCTGTGGTGTTTTGCACTTCAGGGCCACCGTAGTGATAGCAACACTTGTATGATAACTGGGGAGCATTTCTTTTGAGTTAGATTGACATATTGTGCATTCACTCTACTCTTTTCTGGCCTTTGAAAACAGTTTTGAATGACAGTTTATCAGATGGCCCTGTGTAAAAACCTATGCACGTAGCTAAAATGCATCTTTGCCATAGTCACCACTTGGCAACTGTGATCGGTTAGGTCAGTGGTTCCCAAACTTTTTCAGTCGGGCCCCCCTTGGGTAATTGGAAATATTTTCGGGACCCCCCAACCCGGTTCCCATCTATATTGGTAGGATTAATTGTATATTGTTGTAAAAACATTACATTTTCTCTGCTAATAATAAGAAGATACAAAGATCCAACTATCATTTTATATTTTATTATGGATTACACATGAACAAAAGTGCTTGTAATAGATACTGTGAATTAATTTAGCCTAATTAAAACTAGTAGGCCTTCTTCCCTGAGTAGTAGATTTTTAAATTCAAATTTCTTTAAGGAAAATATATTAATGAACTACTATTTCTACTGCAGGTTACAAACGATCACATCACTTTACCATTCCTATTCCACACATAGCCTATCAATGACTTGTGTGTGCTTGCTGTCCCTTGCAGATCTTCTCAAACCGGGGCTGTTGTTTTGAGACTGCCACTCTCAGTTCATTCTCAATGTTCAGCTTTGATCTGTATTTCGTTTTGATGGCAGCAACAGCAGAAAAGCCTATCTCACACAAGTAGGATGTTGCAGAAGGCAGCATTATGCCCACAGCTCTCTGACCAATGAGATATTTTCGAGCAGTGTTTGTTTACAATTTAATAATACAAATAATACATTTGATTTATATAGCACACTTTAAAAACAACGTCATCTCAAGGTGCTTCACAAAGCTAAAAGGAGAAAATAATAAAAAAAATAATTGAAATAAATAAAAATCTTCCCGCGCCCCCCCTGCAGTACCTCCGCGACCCACCAGGGGTCGCGCCCCACAGTTTGAAAACCACTGGGTTAGGTCATTGTCTTTCCTTTCAGAAACGCAGAGGTAACAAAGGCATCTCTTCCATAAAATCGATGCTATTCTGGATCAATAATGTTGATGGCAGTCGCTCTATGTCACAAAGTGGATAATAAATGAAAAACACTATTTCTATGGGGAATATATTAAAGCAGTGTTGCAATGATGGTATCAACGGATGACATCTGACACTGAACAGAAAATATAAGCTGCCATTAATCCCTTGCATCAACTATAAACCAAGCTTAAATCCAGTAAGTTGCACAATAAACATCGGTAGCCTGCAGTATTTCATTAATTTAAAGCTAACAGACGAACCAAGAAATTAGCATTGCAAAATAGCATTAAGAGGAAGCTGTTGAAAAGTTCCATCCTCATTACCCAGAAATGATGTGAGGTTATGTCAGTAAACTGCATGCAAAAAACAGATAATTACCAACGCAGCTGGTCTGTGATGCTTCATGATAAAGGAGAACATAAGCATGATTATGGAAAGATCCAGTGTTGTCAGGCTCCCTTGCTTGGAGTGGAGCAGTCTGTCATCACTGCTGAGGAGTTATTCTCCAGCAGCCCATTCTAAGGAGACATTTTCCTACCATTACTGCTCAACGGGCTAATACATTGTCTTAAAGGTCCATGTCATGGCCATTTCTACTGATCATAATTCCATTGTTGAGGTATACTAAAATACATTTATATTGTGCAATTTTCCAAACTCACATTGGTTTCTCATACAGCATCTCTGTATAGTATGTGTATTCACTCTCTGTCCTAAACGGCTTGTTGGAGCTCCTGCCCCCCCCCTCCCTGTGAGCCCAGTGGCCGTCTGTGAGACAGCGAGGCACCGCGGAACTCAGCCTGGGCACACACACACACCCGCAGCCTGGCTGGGAGTTTGTGTGTGTGCCCAGGCTGAGTTCCGTGGTGTCTCGCCGACCCCACACCAGTGAGCCAGCTCACAGTGTCCCGCTCCTCGCAGCAGCGAGCCTCACAACGTCCCGCCGAGTGTGTGTGTGTGAGGAAGTCCGCGGATTGGTCCAAACGTAACGGCTCCGCGGACGTAACGTAACGTAACGGCTCCGCGGATTGGTACATTTGGACCAATCTGCGGAGCCGTTACGTTACGTTACGTCACTATACCCGAAATACGTCACTATACCCAAGAAGTAAACAATGGAAAAAGAGAAATCTCCAACGAGGCGTTCTGGGGCAGCATAGACAGGTATTTTCTGTGTTAGAGTTTTACTCGCTACAGGGTGTACTTTGAGGGTTTGTGACTCTGCAGACCGTTTACATCAGGTGTCTCAGACTCCAGGCCCGCGGGCCAGACGCGGCCCGCGAGACAGTTTCTCATGGCCCGGTTGTTGATATCACGTAATAGTGTTAATCTGGCCCCCGCGTTTACGTTTGCGCTTTTAGATTTAAATTTTATTTTTGGATTGATCCCGCTGCTGGCAGGGAACTGCTGCGCACAGTTCCCTCGCCCCTCCCCCCTCTGAGGGAACTGCGCCACACGTCAATCAAATGCGCGCAGTGGAATCAATCACAGAGTGATCCAAAAGTGACACAGAGTGGAAGGAAAATATATCGCCCAGTCATGTCTTCATCAAAAGTTTCAGGGAAAAGAAAAGTCGATGATGACCACAGAAAATTTCAGGAGAACCGGGAGACTGAATATTTTTTTGTCGAGTACAGGGGAAACGCAATGTGCCTTATATGCACAGAGAAAATCGCTGTATACAAGGAGTATAACGTCAAACGTCACTACTCAACTAAACATGCAGAGTATGCAAAATACCTGGGAGACGAGAGAGAGAAAAGTGTCACAGAGCTAAAAAAATTTCTATGGAAGCAACAAAATCTCTTCAAGAAAGGAAGCAATGAGGCTGATTTAGCAGTCGAAGCTAGCTATGTGGTGAGTGAGATGATTGCTAAGGCGGGAAAGCCGTTTACGGAAGTCGAGTTTGTAAAAAAGTGCATGTTGCAGGCTGCAAGTATAGTCTGTCCAGAAAAGAAGGGTCAGTTTAACAACATCAGCCTGTCAGCTAACACAGTGGCAGAGCGCATTTCTGACTTATCAAGTGACATATATGATCAGCCGTGCGACAAAGCCAAACTTTTCTGTGCATACTCTGTGGCTCTCGATGAGAGCACGGACATCAGCTCGCAATGTATGTCCGTGGTGTTGATGACAAGTTTGAAGTGACAGAGGAGTTGCTGACAGTGAAACCAATGCATGGCCAGACCACCGCTCAGGAGATATTCCAGCAACTGTGTGATGCCATTGCGGATATCGGTCTGCCATGGAAGAGGTTTGTTGGAATTACGACCGACGGAGCGCCATCAATGACAGGGAGGAAAAATGGGCTGGTGGCACTTGTTCAAAGAAAACTGGAGGAGGAGGCTGTGGAGGAGGCTATTGCTCTGCACTGCATTATCCATCAGCAGGCCCTTTGCAGCAAATGCTTGAAGTTTGACAATGTAATGTCTGTCGTTGTGAAATGCATCAACCATATCAGATCCAGGGGCTTAAAGCACCGCCAGTTCCGTGCTTTTTTGGAGGAAATTGAGTCAGAATATGAGGATGTGCTCTACTTCACAGAGGTACGTTGGAGGGGAAACGTCCTGAAGAGGTTTTTTGAGTTGAGAACAGAACTGAAAGTATTCATGCTGGAGAAGGGAGGGATGACTGTTCCCGAGCTGAGTGATCCCAAATGGCTCATGGACTTAGCTTTTCTTGTTGACATCACGCAGGAGCTGAATGCACTGAATAAGAAGTTGCAGGGCCAGGGCCAGCTTGTCAGTGCAGCATATGACGATGTCAAAGCATTCTCTACAAAACTGGTGTTATGGAAAGCCCAGCTCCCTCAGAAAAACCTCTGCCATTTCCCAGCATGCAAGGCTCTCATGGACAGGGGCACAGCATTCAGTGGTGAGAAGTATGTTGATGCCATTGTGAAGCTACAGGAGGAATTTGATCAGCGGTTTGCAGACTTCAAGACACACAGAGCCACTTTCCACATTTTTGCAGACCCCTTCTCCTTTGATGTGGAAAATGCCCCTGGTGTGCTTCAAATGGAGCTCATTGACCTGCAGTGCAATTATGAGCTCAAAGCCAAGTTCAGGGAAGTGAATGGGAAAGCAGACAAGCTTGGACAGTTCATGAGAGAATTGCCCCCCTCCTTCCCTGAGCTTTCCAGGATGTTCAAGCGGACCATGTGCCTTTTTGGGAGCACATATGTGTGAACAGCTCTTCTCTACCATGAACTTCAATAAGTCAAAGTACAGGTCCAGACTTACTGATGAACATCTTCAAGCCATACAAAGGGTTTCAACTGCTTCCTCCCTCAAACCAAATGTGGCTCTGCTGTGTGAGAGGAAGCGCTGCCAGGTCTCTACCAGCAAGGAGTAGGCAAGAGCAACTGTGAATAGTTATGTTGTGAAGAACCGTTCATGTTAAGAAGATGTTGAAGAACTGTTAATGTTGTATTTTTAATACATTTTTTGTGGAATACTTGAAGCGGCCCAGACTTGCCCAGACTCTACGTCCAGCGGCCCCCAGGTAAATGGAGTCTGAGACCCCTGGTTTACATGCATAAAAAGCTACATAACACACAAGGGGATGGGTAATAACCATAAAAGCATGACATGGGACCTTTAAATGGGACCTATCATGCAAAACGCACTTTTTGATATATTTTATACATAAATATGTGTCCCCAGTGTGTCAGGGAACTCACAAAGTGTCAGAAAATAAAACCCTTTCTCTTTTCCTCCATGCGCAAATCTCTAAAAACGGGGGTACAACGGAGTTGATCCAGATTTGCCATCCGATATGACGTGGACAACCCGGTATCACGGCAAGACGTGAACATGTGACGATTTATCATGCTGGGAGACGTGAAGATGTCACGATTTCGTCCCTTCAAACGTGACAGTTACACGGTATTGTTAACATGGCCCAACCAGTGGAGAAATACCCGGAAATGCCAAGCAAATGCTCTACCACGACGGTCGGTTGTTATTGTCAATATTAATATAATAATGATTTATTTTTTATTAGTCACACTCGATTTCGCCGATTTTCTTTTTGCCCCAGCTGGTCGACCCCTCTTTTAGCAGAAACAAAGGCTACATTAATGTATTAAATCGATGTTAATCCATGTGTGTGGATGTGGAATTAACGGACGTGACGTTGTGCGATTGCGTTGCCAGGCAACAGCTTCGGTTTATGTTAATTTACAAACTCTTCAACCAGAACCCTAGTTATATTTAAAAACATTTTAGAAGGCCTCACGAAATACTTTAATGTAAATTTTAATTTAAATGTGAAGGAATGTGTGTATAACAAAATACATCTGTCATAAACATAAACCTTGAACCCTTGAACCTTGAACAATACCGGAAACAGACGTAGGCAAGATCCTCAGCTCGATGATTGGATGGTTTAGCCGCAATGCACATTGGGATATGGTGTTTATGTGATGTGAAATCCGAAAACATTTTTTAAAAATAAAATAATACTTTATTCCGAGTGTGCTTGCTTTTCTATTTGAAAGTCATCACATAACGGCATTGTAATACACGGTTCGGCTGCATTAGATATTACATATCTGCCGTAGTTCTCTATTTATAGAGCCCTGATGAGAAGACTTCTAGACAAACAGGAAGAGCTGTCGCCAAAACTGAAAACGTGACGTGGATCATAAATATATCAGCAATTAAACAACATCTTACATTTCTTTTCACACAATACGTCTCCTTGCAGTATCAACACTAATTCGGCTGACTTTTATATTTATATATTTTATATTAAAGCACGTTATTGAATTTTATTATTTTTATTATTAGATATTAATAGGAGGACGTGCAAAACAGACAAACTAATAAGGCTTTATTTAAACGTTAAAGAATACTTTAGGTTAAGGTCTTCTTTGAATAAGAAAAAAGCTTTGGGGGTATAGAAAGAATATGGAGGATAAACCCTCTTTAATGGTCACACATGCAGAGCACACAGCACACACAGTGAAATTTGTATCTACAGATAAATATTAAGCCTGACAAAGTACTTAACGTCTAATATATTGCTTTCCTGCAATGTTAACTATGTTTAAGCACTTATTTTAACTGATATTATACATATGTATTATACTCTTATAAGATGTATGTAGATAGTATAAGAAATGTGCAGAATATGACAGTTTAATGGTGGAGGTATACACACATATTGATAGATGTCTTGTAATGCACTGTTGAGGAACCTGCGACCCAAGTTTTTCATTCATTGCATAACTACACCGTAGTTGTGTATAATATGATATGTCAATAAACCTTAGACAATCTTGAAATCTTAAAAGGGATGTGCAAAATAGTCATTATATACAGTCTTTAATTAACTATTAGTAGAGAATAACGATAACGATATTAATATCTAATAATAAAAATAATAAAATTCAATAACGTGCTTTAACCACTAGGTGTCCCTTTCTATCAGCTGTGCACCGTTATGGTGTAAATACAGCCCATCTACCAATTGGATCAAATATAAAAGTCAGCCGAATTAGTGTTGATACTGCAAGGAGACGTATTGTGTGAAAAGAAATGTAAGATGTTGTTTAATTGCTGATATATTTATGATCCACGTCACGTTTTCAGTTTTGGCGACAGTTCTTCCCGTTTGTCTAGAACAAAGCCCTGATGTTTCTCATCAGGGCTCTATAAATAGAGAACTACGGCATATATGTAATATTTAATGCAGCCGAACCGTGTATTACAATGCCGTTATGTGATGACTTTCAAAGAGAAAAGCAAAGCACACTCGGAATAAAGTATTATTTCAAAAAAATGTTTTCGGATTTCACATCGCATAACACCATTATTGGACGTATTATGGTCTTTGTTTACATTAGCAAACATCACTAACAACAAAAGCAGGAAATATAAAAAAGAACTCACCTTGTGGTAAACCCCCAAGAGAAAAAGCATTTGAGCTCCATACTGTTTCAGAAATAATCCTTGATGTGGTTTGGAGCCTGATATTGCGTTTCATCACCGCAGCATTTAGACAGTATCTGCCGGGGGTCCCGCATGAGCAGGCATAAACTCCGCCTCCTCTATATATTTATCTTTTTAACCTGTTAAGCCCGGCATGCTATTTCTGCTCATAACTCACAAAAACGATCTTTTATACTTCATACTATCTGCACAAACGACATATCATCTGAAAGCTGAGATTCCACAGATTCCATTGGTATAAGTCTCATCACTGCACGGCCAGAACTCACTGAGCGAGCAGCCAGAACAGAGCAAGAAAACAACATCAGTTTTCAAAACCATAACATAATTACGTCTTACCTTTGCTGTTTTGTGATCAAAAGTTGTCCATCCTTCCATTGTTGTCAAAAACCCTCAAAAACGGAGATTTCATATGCATGCTTGTGAGAGCTACAACCCAGCTTCCGGTTTTGTGCATGCTGGCATGCATTCACCAATGGTAATGTTTAGATGGATTTTTAGGAACTTCCCCTCGATTCTATTGGCTCTAACGGTTCAAAAGAGGTGTCAATCATCAAAATCGACCGAGGGGGGCCAGAGATATGGCAAATCCACCCAAATGACCCCAGAGGTGGGGTTATTTTCTAAACCTCTCTAAAAAGGTCAAATGTCACTTGTTTTGCATCAATCTTGATACAGGGTACTTAATATATGTTATAGTTTGGATCCCTAAAGCTTTTAGTCTACTATCCCATCATTCAAGGGTGGTTTTCACTATAAGTAATGTTTTGTTTTGGAAGGACACTATCATTTACATGTTTTTACTATGTTCAATCTGAATTTACTTTGAAATAAAAAAAATCTATATTGATTCTGACTTTTCTACATCCAACTCACAGGTTTATCATTGCTTTGAGAACAAAGATTATTAATTAACCCCTTTTAGAAGTGAAGATATAGTAATTTGTTCTGGGAATGTCATTTTCGAGCCTGAAACTTGAACAACAGGCTTAACAGGTTAAAGCTTTATACCCCGAATCAGCACTTTAGTAACAAGGCTGAAACGGAGGGATATGATACCTGGCTAGAATGGGTGATCTGTTTGGTATTTTGAGCAAAACACTTAATAGACTTTTTTTTTTTATATATTTGTATATATCTGAGACCTATGCTATTGCCTAAAAATAGCATGATAGTAGACCTTTAAACAGTAGTTCTCTCAAATGCAGCCTCCTTTGTTCATATGAGAAAACAGTTACAGTTCTACCTGAAGGAAGGTTTCTCTACCATTAGGAGAGCTAGGTAGAACAGGTTTGGAGCCTCTGTGGAAATATGTTCAGGCCACCGTGGGGAAGGGAGAGCTGCCAGTTATGACATAGAGAAGAGGGTTGGTGTGTCAGCCTGGACAGAAACCTCGACAATACAAGGTTACACTTCCATTAGCACCAGGGTTTGGAATTTGATATAAGCAGCCACAGGGAAATGGCACAAAGAGTGGAGGAAGGAATTACACAGTACAGAAAAAAACTGAGGCTGAGGCTTGGACTCAGGACTTGCAGCAGCCATTTTGTAGACCACAATTGGTAGAATAACACTTAATCAGTGGCGAACCGTCAGGGCCTTCAAGGTATTCAGAGAATACCCTGGAACACTCAGATAAAACAAACAAAACATCGATTTAATTAAATAAATAAAATGTAAATAAAATGAATAAATGAGAATCGTATCTGTGTTGTTGATCTGTAATATTACAGTGTTACGTTGATTGGTTTGTCCTTCTCGAACCATGCACTACGCATTTCAGTGGTTTTGTGTTACAAAAAAAATGCAACCAATGAGATATTTTTCTGGGTCTCTGGGTAGAATATCCTTCAACCAAGGTATTCTATATCCTTGATAGAATGCCCTGGCCGTTGCACTGAATGAGAGCGTACGTTTGGATTGACAGTTTGATCAACCAATCATATATTGATTTGTAGCCAATGGGCGTATTCTTTCAGAGTTTCCCTCGGTTCCAGGGTACTCTAGAAGGCCCGGTAGTTAACTGGCTCGAAACAGAGGATCCAGACAAATGCGACAAAGCAATTCATGCCGTTTTATTGTTTTTAACATTGAAATGGCAAGTGCAACAGGTGAAGATGATGTTGTTGCATAATTCTTGTCAGTACCCTTTTCAAGACGACAATTCAGTGAAATGACATTATAACGGCGGGTGGGGGGGCAGCGGCGATGGCGGGGGTGTGTTTGTGTCTACAGAAGGTCCAGTTGTGATACACACGGTTCGCCACTGCATTTAATACAGTTTTCTTAATTTACCACTCCTTTTCTAAATGTGTCAAAAAACCTTAAAGGTCCTCTCTAGAGCCATCATGTTTGGTTTCTGTATACTTTGGATATTTAAGGTCTATTTTTTATCCAAGTTATATCCAATAAAAGCTAAACTGGAGTTGGTGAAAACCAAACAGAGTTGCCTTTCACAAAAGTAATGCTGAGAAATGACTTGCTTTTTGGCTGGTTCACATTTATCGAGCTGTTTTCACTTGGTTTTTCAGGTTAGTTCTTTATGGTACAATCAGTGTTTGTCCATGTATATAAACCTTTTGAATGCACAAGTACCTCTTCCCTTTCCCCAAAAGGTCCAAGGAGATTGACTAATCCAACAGCTTTTTCAAATATGTGTTTATTTACTCAATACACCAAGGTCCTATGGCTAAGACAGGTTTCACATCCATTTAAATTCTGCAATCTCCAGACAATTTGACACTTTTTGTTTGTGTGTGTCGGTTTTGACCTCAATCTGCCCTATCCTGAGCCTAATCAAGCTTGATTATCTCCTGAGAATTTCTCTTTACTGTTGTTTGGACTCACTCAGATGCAAACAGACCTTTCTCACTGCCTACATTTGATTTGGCAAAACATGGGGATTATAATGTTGACAATGGTGCTGTTCCATTTAAAAAACCAAGACCTTACCATCCCTGTTTCCTCCCAGGTGTAGCACACATAACCCAAAGAAAGTCTATGAGAGAAAATGCAAATTAATAATTATTCCATCCAATACTGCTTTGTTCACATTATGAATGTGCAACCAAGGTCCGAGTTGAAATAATTTGTACTTTGGTGGGAACTAGGTTGTGATTTTTGAGCGGTGTGCCATGCCAAGGGTAGCGCTACTGCCTGAAAACATCGATAACAATTTATTATCATGTGAAGGCATATTTAGACCATTGTGAAGCTATAGATGATATATTATCCTACAAGTATTCTCATTAACGAAAAAATAACTACAGAATTTGAGGTAGACTTTATTTAAAATCCAAACCAGACAATTAATTCATAATGATACAGCCTGTTGGCATCTCTGTGTGACTTTCTATGCAGCATTTAGAGCAAGGTATATTGTTAGTCCCACTGTAAATGCTGCACACAATGTTCATAAAGTGGCTACAAATGTTCCCACAACATAACATTTACATGTACTTTCCTGAAAAACACAATTTTCAGCCATACATCAACATTTGCTTGTATTTTATAGCCTTTTCTCTCTCAGAGAAGTACGTCTGGCTTGTGTAGGCAAGAACGGTATACCAATTAATTATACTAACATTGGACATATATGCAGCTTGCACTTTAAGTGCAATATTCAACTTTCAGTGCCAATTTGGGAAATATACATATATACGTATATTTTGTGTTTTTCAGCCTATATTTTCTGACTGATCAGAGCATTTGCAATCACATTTATTAGGCCTTATTTATTACTTGATGGTGTTCGGATCAGGGGGTCACAGGTTCAAACCCCACTGCAGTCAGCATGTCGTTGTGTCCCTGGGCAAGACACTTCACCCCAAATTGCTCCTGTGGGGATTGCCCACTGTATTGAGTATTTAAGTCGCTTTGGATAAAAGCGTCTAACAAGTAACATGAAATGTAATGTAATGTTGATATTCGTTTTTCTATCATAATTCCTTCTTTGTTTTGATACGAGGTCTACAGTAGTGGTTGTAAAATACAGTAGAAGAATTGTAGTGAATAGCAACTTGTTAATCAAATATTTTACTTGGATAAAAAAATAATAAAATAACATAGCCAGCTGGACTCAAAAGAGTAGTCGACCGCATGTCTGACAGCTGGTGCTCTGCTACATTAAATATTGTATGATTTTAGTGGGAGTGATTGAGATTTAGATGGCACAGGCATATCCGGGTACACCCGTTGCTACGAGGCTGCCTTGAACCACAGGTGGGAAAACATGGTGTTATGGTGTGTGCCTCCTTTGTTCCTCTGTCTGTGTTTGTGTGCGTGAGATAGGGCGGCTGCAAAGAGATTTTTCTTACAATAAAGTTGACTAAAAGATGTACTACATGTCGGTGTCCTACATTCACATTTTTGTATATAAACTTGCTGCTTTATAGTTTATACGCTTTGGAAAATGTTGGAGTTGTCTACATCTGGATGTTGTCATTGTATTGTCATATTTCCTCCGCACATCTTTTATATTTTTCCCCTCTTTTTATTTTCTACCGTTAACTGAGGCCTTTCAGCAGATAGGAGGGACGAGCACAATGTGAGATTGTCAGGCTCGTCTGCCATCTGCAAAAAAGGCTTGTCACAATCTCTTCTCTCAGCCATATATCTCCGGCAAATGGCTGCGTGCTCCTCTGTGTTACATCCAGCCGCCGGTATTCACCAACAAGGTCCCCTGAAGGTCTCCTCGAGCCACGAGCACTTCAACAGTAGGGTTTGTGGATAAAAAGTGTGAGAAAGAGGGGAAGATTGAGGCGTGTGTGTGTGTTTGTGTGTGCTGAAAGAAATGTGAGAACAGCTGTCATGCTGATGTCAGCATTATAGGACTTAATCTAGCAGCTAACTGTATTGGCAGTGTTGGCTACCAACCCTTCTAATCACTGGATCTATTGACAAAAATAATAACGTGGTGTATTGGGTCATATATTTTACAAATTTGACAGATTATTGACTCCAGAATATGCACATTTTAAAATTATGCAGCAACTTTAATGTCTGAAAAGAGAAAAATGCGGAAGTGCCTTAACTATCCAGACATGAAAGTTAAATTATTTTAAAAGGCTAGCATCGGGCGACTTCTGTTGTTGCAAAAGAAAGTCATATTGTATAGAAATTACCTTATCTTTCAGTTGATTTATTACCTCAGTAAACATTTTCCTGATGAGTGTATGTTCTCAATTGATGATTGGTAAGTCCTTCAAAACTGCATGATGTTTATTGTGCAAATAATGAAGTGGCTACCCGATTGTGATTGACAGGATGCTAAGCGGTTGTCTGGTATGGTTGTTGAACTAAATTACAATAATGAATGACAGCCTTTTATTTTGTTTGCCTAGAACAAGGAAATCAAAACAATACAATGTTTATCTGAGTGTAGGTCACTGCAAATGGCAAATTGACCCACTACTGCCCTAATACTGTTTTTGACATCAGATCCCCTGGTGAAACTACAGCTGTGCCCCATTTCCATCCCATACTGAATGCACTGTGTATTAATCCGCATATAGTATGATCTGGCATTTAAAGCCTCTACAAGAGGTGAGTGCACTTTGTCATTGTCATAGAAAATGACATGCATCTACAGATATTTAATAATCATATTTATTTTAGTTTGTTTGTCTCCTTAAATGTTAACAGGACATTCCTAACCCTCTACAATTGCATACTTTTGGTGCGTTGTGAAATGGGACAACTGAACCTTTGCTAAACCCTGCCCCTTAACCGCAGGATGGCCAATAGCGTTTGGTCAATCAGTTCAGATTTCCTTCATTACAACCAGGTTGGAAGGAGTTACATATTTCTGAACTGTTGTGTTTTCAAGAAAAACCATACAGTCTCTGGTAACAACCTGTGAAGCTTAAATTAGCAATGTACATAAGCATCATTAACTAGCTTTAACACTTCAATGCTACGCTAGCCACAGAAGGTATGTGTGATGCTAGGGAGTAATTAGCTTTTTCCGTGATTGTAATACTCTCTATATTCGCAATTTGTCTACAAATTAACTTGAATGTGAATGTAGCTCTTAAACATGTGTTGTAGTGTTGCTGTCTATTCCAGAATTATCATTTCAAGCAATTTGCCATCTTTTTCTTTGAAATAGTTCACTGATATTGTTGAAAGTGCGAAATCGGCATGCCGGTTGCAAAAGCTTGACAAACCTAACAACAGTAACCTAAGGGAAAGTTTATTACATTTTACTTTTGATTTAGATTCAGGACACAGGTCAGAGTTTTGGTCTCAAAATGATAAAGTTTAGGGAGGAACAATGTTAAATTGCCTTGAATAAAATAGGTACCATTCCCCAAACATTTATCACCAGGCATTAGCCTGGAGCACTAAGAAGGATTGTTACATAGCAGGAGGTCTATTTTCCACTTTGCTGGATGACACCTCAGAGATTCTCTGGGAAAATGCATTTTGTCAGGCTTATATTTTACCAGCACATAACCCGATAACCCTACTAATGCACTCTTGGCCTGTGATTTGTTCTCGTTTGTCATCGCAGAAAGTGCAAGGGTAAACACCGTGCTGACACATGAGCCTGGTGGAGGTGGAGGAGCTGCATTGGCTGCTGCCCTCCACAACCTCCCATCAGGGAGAAGGCGGACAGGCTTGAGGAGAGATAATTACCACCCCCCCTCATTGATTTGTGCAGATTAATGTTCTTTTTAAAACAGCCTTGATTCTATTTCTGCTTGCCGGTAATGGTGCATGGTTTCAAGTTGTTTAAGGACGAATGTCAGGCATCAAATAGTGTAAAATATACTCTCCAATGTACAGGGTTTGTTGCTTTTATTTAATAAGGAACATGGTCATAAAGTTTTTCTGAGCTGGGGGAGGGTCTGCATGGTATGAAAGCACTTAAGCTTCCATTTCTTCTTTTGCCACCATCTGTGGTGTGAATCGTTCATTGCTGTGGTGTTTCTACACGGCTCCTGGCAGTCAGAGATCACCTGTCAATCAGTGTGGGTGCTACTGCAATGTCTCCTATCTGTTGAGGAACTGTTTCTCTACGCAGCTGGCAAGCTTTGGCTGCTGTTTATTCTGAAACATTTGGATAATTGTCAATGTACATACACGGAATTATTCACAGTAATAGATTAACTGCTTTCTCTTTTTAGGTTTTGTGGATAATGCCTGTGTTATTCAGTGAAGAGAAATACATGTGTTATTATGATGGCCCGTGCAATGTAATATACTAGATTAGAAAGGAAATGCTGACTTTTGGCTTTATTTATCTAATGCAAAATAATGCTCAATTTGTAGTGGTCTTGAAAACACACGTAAAAAAAAAAAAAAACATTTCCCCATTTCTCCCGACAAGCAGACTAGGGGATATTGATATTAATGGTGCAAGAGCAAGAATGCATAATGATTAATTAGCATAATCAATACATCTTAATATTCAATATTAACATTGCAATTCTACACATAGTGATTTTAAGTATATAGTTGCAGTCATATTTGATAGTCTTAAATTCTTTAACAAATTCCATGTGTATTCATTGTTTTCTACTCTATTGGGGCCTTAACACTATACACCCGCCAGCATTTCATCACCCCCTACATTGTGTGGCAGCTGTAATTGCAAGCACATTGCACAATTGAATAACATGAGATAAATTATCAATTTGTACAGTATTAATGTACAATATGGTCTTGATTACTATGGTGACGGTCAGAGGTATACATGTTCAGATATCCTCTGTGTGTTATTCAATGACTTTCTGGTAAAATATCCAAAACACAAGAAATTGGGCTAAAAGGTTTTTGAACTTTATTTAAACCTATGTATTTGCCTAAGAAAACTTTTACAATCTGTCAGACATTGTTTGTGCTTTTTTCCACTCAACATTGGCCAAATTAAACCTGAACATATTGCATGGCATTAACTATTCTGCTCCTCGACCCTTGCCACCTGTGTGCAGTTTTATCCATTATATAACAATGGCTTGCTTCCTGTGTAACTGCTCTGCCAGCGTGCCATACAAACAGCCCCACACGTCTTCAGAGGGCCCTTCAAAGTGCTAACAGGGTTGGATTTGTTTATGTGGGCCCTGGCAGGTTAGATGTCCAACAGTTCTCCTACAATGTGCAGTGTCACTGTCAAATTACATTTATAAATAGATTTTGGCTCAATGCTGGCACCACCCCATCATTTAGTCTTGGAGTCCTGGCTGGAATCTGCCATCTGTCTGAAAGCGTTAGGGAGTTCTTCCTCTGCTGATCGGACAAAGCGGATGTTGCCTGTTTTCTGTAGAAAGGATTTTTGTGGAGGTGGATTTAAATAGGTAGATCTGGTTATGTTGCCTAGAACAGAAGAGTGCAGTAAATATAGAAAGTGGAGTTGAAGTGTTTTCTCTTTGTTGTCTTTATTGTCAGGGTTGGGGAAAATCAGGACCCAAATGCAGGATGAGGAGAAGCGGGTTTCAAAGTGTAACAAAAGGCGAGCTTTATTTACAAAAAGCTGTTGACAATGAAAAAACCAAACCATGAATCTAAAAACAGGTAGCATGAGGTAGCATCCAGACAAAAAGCGACAGTGACAAACATGGAGGGTGACAGGAAAGACAACGAACCGACCTGTAGCACAGGGGAAGAAAAGACTAAATATACAGAAGGGTAATCACAGGACAAGACACAGCTGTACCTATTTTATTCAAGGCAATTTAACATTGTTCCTCCCTAAACTTTATCATTTTGAGACCAAAACTCTGACCTGTGTCCTGAATCTAAATCAAAAGTAAAATGTAATAAACTTTCCCTTAGGTTACTGTTGTAATCAACAGTAACCCCCCCCCCCCCTTAAGGGACGGATTCAAGACATCCCTAAACAAAGTCCAACATTTCCAAAAGAGCGGGTAGGGGGATTTCCGGAGGACGGGTTTGGGCTGACAGCCCGGGGTCATGGCAGAGGACCCGGAAGGGGTCTCGGGCGGACGGACCGGGGGCATGGCAGAGTTCAAGGAGGGGGTCTCGGGTGGACGGCCCGGGGGCAAGGCGGATTTCGAGGAGGGGGGCCCGGGGGCATGGCAGAGTCCGAGAAGGTAGTTTCGGGCGGACGGCCCGGGGGCAAGGCAAAGTTTGAGGAGGGGCGAAGGCCGCAGCGGGCGAACTCAGGGGGCCGGGCTCGAGAACGGGCAAGACGGAGGCGGGACAGCTCCGGAGGACGGCGTACGCCGCAATGGGAACCCTCCAGTGTCAGCTGGATCGCCGGAGCAGGAGTCCTGGGATCGGAAGCAGGAGCTGGTGGGACCCACGGCGGGACAGGAACCAGTGTCGGCCGGACAGGAACCGGAGCCGGCGGGACAGGTGTAGACGGGACCCTGGACGGAACATGGGCTGGTGTCAGTGGGACCCCGGACGGAGCAGGGGCTGGTGTCGACGGGACTCCAGGCGTAGCAGGTATCGGCAAGACCCCAACAGGACAGGACATGGTGCTGGCAGGAAACCCGGCGGAGCAGATGTCGGCGGGACCCCCAACAGGACAGGACATGGTGTTGGCAGGAACCCCGGCGGAGCAGGTGACGGCGGGACCCCCAACAGGACAGGACAGAGTTAGCAAGACCCTCAGCGGAACCCCCAACGAAACAGGACATGGAGTTGGCAGGACCCCCGATGAAACAGGTGTTGGCTGGACCCTCAATGGAACAGGACATGGAGTTGGCAGGACCCTCGACGAAACAGGTGTCGGCTGGACCGCCAATGGAGAAGGGACATGAGTCGGGACCTGAGAAGGCGGGACCCCCGATGAAGAAGGGACATGAGTCGGCAGGACCACCGACGGAGAGGGGACTTGAGAAGGGACTTGAGTCGGCGGGACCCCTGACGGTGAAGTAACTTGTGTCGGCGGGTCCTCCGATGAAGAAGGGACATGAGTCGGCGGGACCACCGACAGAGAGGGAACTTGAGAAGGGACTTGAGTTGGCGGGACATCCGATGAAGAAGGGACATGAGTCGGCGGGACCACCGACGGAGAGGGGACTTGAGAAGGGACTTGAGTCGGCGGGACCTCCGACGGTGAAAGAACTTGAGTCGGCGGGACCCCCGATGAAGAAGGGACTTGAGTCAGCCGGACCGCCAACAGGAGACGGGGAGCTGGAGTCGGCCGGTACGCCGACAGGACACGGGGAGCTGGCGTTGGCCGGGAAGCCAGTACTGGAGCCGAAAACATGGCTGCTGGGACTGGAGCTGGAGCCGGGATTGGGGTCGGAACCATGGCTACTGGAACCGGAACTGGAGCCGGGACTGGGGCCGGAACCATGGCTACTGGGACCGGAACTGGAGCCGACTCTGGGGCCGGAACCATGACTACTGGGACCGGAACTGGAGCTGCTGGAGCATGGGCTGGAATCCTGGCCTTGCATCTCCCAGAAATCTTCCGGAGGATCCGCGGACCTCCCAAGGCCAGGCCAGACCCCAGGAAAGGGTTAGAGGTTTGAGACAAGCTTTCAGGGTAAAAGTCTTAAGCCACTCAGGCAACGAGCTCCTGAGCCAGGGCTTGCGAGCAACCTCCTGGCGTGCCTCCTTCAAGGCAGACTCTTTAGCCCGTCTAGATGAGGCTCCAAACCAAGTATAAAAAATGTACTCTAGAGAGTAGTTGAGATGATCCGCCTCTTGAGCTAACGAAAAAGAAACTGCTGAGTCCATAATTGGTCAGATCGTTTTGTCAGGGTTGGGGAAAATCAGGACGAAAATGAGGAGAAGCGGGTTTCAAAGTGTAACAAAAGGCGAGCTTTATTTACAAAAAGCTGTTGACAATTAAAAAACAAAACAAAACCATGAATCCAAAAACAGGTAGCACAAAGTAGCATCCAGACAAAAAGCGACAGTGACAAACATGGAGGGTGACAGGAAAGACAACAAACTGACCTAGAGCACAGGGGAAGACAAGACTAAATACACAGAAGGGTAATCACAGGACAAGACACAGCTGGGCAGGGGAGGCAGAAACACAAGGGCAACAGGTGAACACAATCAGACAATCAGACACAGGAGAGCAAACACAGGAAGGAAGACCAGACACAGGGAGAACAGAATTTCAAAAATAAAACCATGACTAGACAGACAAAACTAAAATATTAGTTATATTTGGCTTTTCATATTGAAATCAATATGTAATTTATATACAATGTATCATAAACAATATGAATTGAGGTTTAGCTTTTAGAAATATTGTTAATTCCATAATTTCAGCTGCTAAAATGGCTGGATTTCTTTATGTATACCATTTGCTAATATTTGTATTTCATTGATTTCATTTTAAAGGTGGTTCAGATGTTTTTATGTCAAGGGGTAAGTTTCCAGGTGTTAGCCTGTCAATTCAAACCTGTTTATCAGCTTGCCATTGGTTAATATCGATATTGAAAGATAATAACTTATTCTATAATTTAATATATTTCAACAAGTTTTATAGGCAGCTTGACAAGTCATGGAAGTTTCTCTAAAGGCTATTGCATTATGGTATTAAGGGAGACTATTTTTCCTTTAAGCTAGCAGGCATTAGGCTTTACTATTCCCTACAATAATTGGATTTAGCCACTATTAACTTAGTTTATTGCCTATGTGATAATAGCCTTAACCAAATAAACAAGATCCAAATCTAATCTTTCAATTAAAAAGGAAAAGTAAGAGCTGTGTGGGGTTGTGAATTTAGTTTTTGCATTGGCTAGCTACTGCTAGCAGCTAGCTTAAACCTGCTTTACAATGCAGCTACTGTGGTTTGATTTGTAGTTACTACCTTTTTGGAAATTTCATTTTTATGAAAGCTATATTCCATGAACGTTATATTGCATTTGTATTGTACACATATAAAGAGATCTAAAAGGATGTAGAATCAGAATTTCCCATGGTGTTGCTGCATTCTAGCTTTGTTAGGACAGGTTCAGTGCTTTTCAATGCAGTTGCAGCAATACAATCATTGCTTTTCACTTGCACCAGGTGACATTTGTCCTTCTCTTTGTCAAATTCAGTTATTCCTCACCTAAAACTTCCGAAACAGATTCATCCGTCAAAAAAAGGGATTCATCAGTCATGCCCACAAAGAGGTATTAGTCAGGATCCAGTCTTGGCTGTTATGGAAAGATCAGGAGATGTGTCTCTTCCTCAAGTGTATTTTCTCTCCTCTAGTTTCTGAGGAACAGTGAGCTGTGATGTTAAGCCAGGCCACAGCCTCCACTCCATCATGGCAGACATCTCAATCCGTTTCCACTGTTAGCCTTTTATACCACGTTTACAGCAGCACAGGTTTTCAATACTGATCAGTCACTGCTCCTTTCCCCTTCATTCATCACTCCCTCCTTCCTGCTATTTTTCTCTTTTTCTCCTCATCCTTTTCTCTTTTACTTGTACTTCTCCAGTGCCAGAGCAGTCTATCTGTCTCTGCCTCAGTTTTTTCTCTCACCTCTTAAAGCCTTCCACCTTCCTTCCTTCCTCCCTCCCACCCTCTCTCGTTTTCATCATTTGTGGAAGGGCTGACTGCGGCCCGATGCTGGTAATCTTGCGCTCTGATTGCATAGGACATGCATGAATGATACTAAACCTTGTTCCCAATATCCCCTCGCTTTGAGTCATGACTTTAATCATTACTAATGGAGGTTGCTGAATACTTGGGACCAGTTCGGATTTCATAAATTGCACTGTGGTGGAACAGCTTTGAGAAGGACATTGGATGTCCTCGTTTTCCTTTGTGGTGACCACAAGGTTTTGTTTAATGTAAGACCTAAAAGCATGTAAGCACATTGCGACACATGAATATTTAAAGAATGTATCTTGATTTCAATAAGCAGATGGAGGCACCTCATACAAACTGTAATCAGTTTATAGATTTGGTGGAAGGATGTGGTAGAGGATTGGAGAAGCCACATGGTTATGGCATAGGAACATATTTGTATGTTAAGTTTAGGGTTATCATTCAATCAATCATTTTGTTGTTGACAGTCTTGGCATGTGTCAGTAAAATCATAATTTCCTTTGTGTTGCTTCAAAAGGTCATTCAGTCTTATAATGCATTCAAACCTTTATTGACCCAGTAATTGCTCTGCAACGCTGGCATATATTTGACAGATTGAAATAATTCCCTGGTACTGAAGAGAGCTCCTAATTTGAGTGTCCAACTGAGAAAATTGGTCAATCTTTTGTAGGACATCATGTTCAGCTTGTTGAACGATTCCCTGAAACAAGTTGGTGTGGCATAAAATGTTTCCTGAAGACATTAGCAAAATCCGCTTTCTTTTACGATCTGGCTCTGTTTTCACCCTTCCACGCTTTCCAAATTCCAAGCTACAATGGAACTCCTAGAGTACAGACATCCAGGCCGATGTTGCATTCACATGCTCTTTGGATGGTCAAATTGACTGTCGTTTTGACGACTTTAGTGTGTTTATCCTTAGCATGGAAACAACGATGCTACACATAAGCTTTTATTATTTGATTGCTCAGAAGGTTTTCAGTATTTTCAGTCAGGTGAACCATGAATGTTTGGTGTACCAAAATATTAGACATCAATCGAGTTGTACTGACTTCGGGGGGTGTACATGTTTATTCTCCCAGTCGGAATTCATTTCTCCAATTATTTCAACCCTCTCATGAATCTCTCAACTTTACCTAAAAAAGGGAAGCTTGTGTATCAGCCCTGCAAATCAGACCAGCACAAAATATGTTTGGTTGCTTCAATGGCCCATGCTACAGTCTCCTTGATCTACTTGACAACTTGACCGCCTTTTACGTTGTTGACCTTCTTTTATACTGTGACCCGTTTTATATTGTTGACCTTCTTTTATATCATGACCTGTTTTATTATGTTCACCTTCTCTTAATATATATATTTTTTTTAATTAGTGAGGGCCATCATCATTTTGGTGTATTATTGGTGAATATAATTGATATTCCCAGACTTTTTACAAAGATGTTTGCATACCTCACTTATCAGCCAGATAAAGCTGACAGATTGTATCTTAAAACTGCTTTGAGATAACGATGTCTTCCCAAAAAACGTCCTAAACTGTAACAGTTAGCTTAGGTTTAAAGGATGGCATTCTCTCTCACATGACTGCGCACAAACTAACAAATAAAGCTGCTACTTTGCTTGTGGCTCCAGTATCAAATAAATCTTTGTGCAGTATAGCTTATCTTAGATGAACATCTTAATATTCTCTCCCTCAGCTGTCTTTACCTCTCAGCCTCCTCCTTCCTTAAGAATTGTCTGCTCAGTGATTAGCAGCTTAAAATATACCATTGTGTGAACTTTACCCATTTTACAGCTCCCTAAACAGAATCGCTCCAACATATTAAAGCAGAGACTGGCAGATGTGTAGTGGAGGAAGTGCAGAGCCCCCACTTTCCATTAGTTTATTAATATTACCCACATCCGATACAGGCTATTTCAACTCATCAACCAATTATATATGCTTTCTTTATTGGTGGCCCAGAGCACTGGAGTGTGTATTTATTTATTGCCTCCCTTAAACTGAACACACACTTTAGCACAGGCAGTTCCGTCTGGATTCACACCGGCTGCCTTTCAACATCATATGCATTCATCTTTAATTAAAAATCTAAACTTAGGTGTTTTTGCAGCTGAATATTTTATGTTCCCCGGGGAGACTGAAGAATGTTTAATTAATTTCCCATGACTAAGCCTGATTGTCATCACATTGTTTCCACCTTAGCAGAACTTCTCTGAATGTTATGTTTTTCGATTTGGAATTTAATTCATTTCACCAAGGTCCACCGAATACAATATTGCCTTTATTAATGATCGTTGGTGATGTTTGTAGAAAATACACATTATTTACCTGGTTTGCTCAGAATTAGATTTTTAGATAACATGATTGTTCCTCAACAATGCCATCACCTGCGGTCATAAAGGGGGAAGCAATGAAAAAAGAGCTTGAAGAGAGAATTCTGGGTACTCATAATCACTAAAACGAATGTAAAAGATCCTGGACAGGTTGCACCAGATATTAACAGAGGTGGGAAGTAACTAAGTACATTTACTCAAGTACTGTACTTAGGTACAATTTGGAGATACTTGTACTCTACTTGAGTATTTCCAAGTTTTTTGTACTTTTACTCCACAACAATTCAGAGGTACATTGTGTACTTTTACTCCACTACATTTATTTTGTAACTTTAGTTACAGATGTGGATTAATGATGTGAAATATAATCAACACTTAAATCAGACTTTAGTTCCACCTGGAGTAAATTCACAAGCTACCCTGCAGTATACAAAGTCATTAAAACTCGCTGCACCTTTACCTGCTTTGATAACACTCTAATGCATCAATAATAATCAAAACATATAATATATATTATTCTGAAATAGACCAATCTGCATAATGAATACTTTTGGTATTTTAAGTATATTTTGATGCTAATACTTTTGTACTTTTACTTGAGTAACATTTTAAATGCAGAACTTTGACTTGTATCTGAGTTTTACTACACTCTGGTACTTCGACTTTTACTTAAGTACAAGTTCTACGAGTACTTCTCCCACCTCTGGATGTTATTACATTTATCACACACATGACTCACTGAATCACCTACAATTAGCTAGTATTGATGTGATAAGTGATCGCTGTGGAGCGTAATTAGCACCATCAAATCAGCAGCAGTCAACTGAGAAGATGTCACTGTAGCAACTCAAGCTGTCACATAACTTCCAAAATAATAGTATATTAAATGTAAGGTAAATGTTACCTGTACTTTGCTTTGCTTATATGCTTAAATGTGTTAATAGGTGTTTCAGAGTTCAGGTAAAAAAAGTTGGAGGTATCCATGCTAATCTTTAACTGGCATAATGTTTTGTGATTTAAGTCATTTTTATGAGATGTACATTTTAAATTCTACAAGTTTCTCTTATGTTCAAGTGTCAGGTCATATACTACTTCTTCTGTTTTTAGTGCGGCAGTAGCTCGTTCTGTAGGGACTGTGGCCTGGGAAGCGAAGGGTCACCGGTTTAAGTCCCCATCCGACCTCCAACCTGGCAGACTTTTTGTTCTGTGTGTGTATTTCGGGACTATGTGTGTAATTGTAAAATAACACCAGTGAAACACTGAATTTCCCCTCAGCGATTAATAAATGTGATCATAATCATTTTTCCACACAGCTCTAAACTCTCTACCCTCCCTTCCACCTCTCCTCCTAATGTCAGTATTTGTATATACGTATGTCTCTAAGTTTGATTATGTATGTGCATATATATATAAAAAAAATTATATATATATATATAAATATATATATATATATAAGAGGGTGTATAGGAGTTTATGTATGTGTATATATACGTATATGTATCTATATATATATATTTATAAGATATTTATATGTGTATTCCTCTGGATTGTGAGGAACAGCATTTCTCCCTGTCTGTATCTCATACACAGAAGATTGAAAATAAAGTTGACTTTGATCATTGTAAATAATTATTTAATTATTCTATTTTTTTAGAACAGATCTCACTAAAATATCACTGTTTAAATCATAACAATGTAGAAACTAAACCAATCGTGAGTGAATTATGTCCCAGCCCCATGCTGATTATGGGTTGTACAGAGTAATGATATTGAAGAGGCCTAAATGTATAAAAGACTCACAGATAAAACACACTCACAACTGCAAGTTTGAGTTCAGTACATTTAATTGTTAATTAATTCATTGCACATTTGCTCAAGTGCAGAGTCATACTCAATGTAAAGCTTTAAAAAATACAATCTCAGTCATCTCTGACGGGACGTGAGTGCTTCCATGTAGATTTAAAAAAAATAAAATACAGTATATGACGGATAAACCTTCTCTTTAGAGTCATGTTCTTTGATAAATCTGTAAAGTAAACACTGAGAAACCGGGCAGCATAACTGGTCAACGTCAAATATATTTTCATTCATAGTTAGGTAGTGTAACTTTCGACAAAATACATGTGCATTTCCCTTTTTCTGTGTAAACACCACTGTGTCTATTTTTTTTTTTATTTGTAAAGTTAGACATACTGTAATACCCTTTAGAGGCGAGCCTTCACATTAACTGTAGCATGAATAACCACCTTTCTCTTGGCACCTGAATTATCCTCAACATCACCCTTGAGACAGCAGCAGCACATTATGCTCCACATCACAGACAATCTTCCATTTTAGAAATATCTCAACAGTTTTACAATACTTAACATTTTTTCCTCAAATTAAAAAAATAGTTTGGATCATCGACTGTACACAATACCAAAAACAATGTGCTTTTCCCCATATAGTGTATAGTACTGAGTTCATATGCCCTCCAAGACTTTAGTAACAGTGTGCTCATCTCCCTTTTTCTCTTGAGCGGGGGTTGTAATCACAGGATGCGTCAAGGAGGCCTCTCTCCGTGAAACTTTCGGTGTCTGTACCTGCTGTTCTTTTCCTTGGCCACGTTGACACAGGCGTTGTGCTTGTTGCTCTGCAAGTGATTCCAGTACTTTATGAGTTCATTGGGGTGGAACTGATGGGACGTAATCAGGTGGCTGTACTTACAACTGGAGTAAGACACCCGCCAATGGTTGAAGAGGAACTCGTTGGGAGGAGGGGCCGGGTCGATGCGCAGCTTGGCCAGGCAGATCCCAACGTAAACGTCCTCCAGGTGCAGCCTTCGTATGCTCAGGGACGCCTGGTAGATCAGATCGGCCATGTCCCCTGAGAACACATACCCCGTGCCCGAGCAGAATATCGGATAACGCTCGCTTGGGTACAGCTCGGGCGGCATGTACCACTTGCTGTCCTTGTTTCGGTTTGGTGCATAGCCCCTCATCAGGTAGCCGGTGAAGTACCTCTGTTTGGGAGGCAGCTCGGGCTTAAGCAACTTTTGGATGAGATACTCGGTATTGACAAACATGTCGCTGTCTGTCTTCATCACGTAGGAAGCGTGTGGGCAATAGGTGGCCACCCAGTTCATGCCCATCAGCGTTTTGATGGTCAGGTTGTAGTAAGTGTCCTGATAGTCCTGTTGGATGATGTCGTGGTGAACAAGGCTCTCTTCTTCTATGCTGCTCTGCAGGTAGGTGTCTGAGCTCTTTCCAGTGCCGAGCAGGAAAAGACGGACAAACCCTAAGCCCATTGAGTTGCTCTCATTCCCCCATGTCTGACGGATGGCGTTACGGGCATCGGCCTGTCCGGGTTCTGCAGCGATCAGGACGATGATGAAGGGCGTCCTGTCCCTGCACTTGAAAGGCTCGTTCAGGATGTAGCGGTAGGGCTGAGCACTGAGCCTCCCTCCCACACCCATCTCCTTCTGTAAACTGTTGTTGGTGCTCATGGAGTCCCCTAGTCCCATTACCCCCATCCTGGAACCCCCTCCGCCTCCTGCTGCTGCCTCCCCCGCAGCCCCATCTGCCTGCTGAGAGCTGAGGTTGAGAAGAGTCTTTGGTGCCACATACCCCGTGTCCTTCCACAGGCTCCGCAGGGAGCTGCTCTGGTTGGCTTCGCCTTTGGGGCTGCGGAAGCCCCTGACAGTGTAGGCCAACGGGTTTTCCCGGGGCCCGCTGCGTCCCGGAAGCCAATCCTGATGGCTGAAAAATAAGAAAAGGGTGAAGAGTAGAGCCAGCGAGAGGAGGCCGGCCACATGGGTCCTGAAGAGCGACCGCTTGACGGTCCAGGTCATCTTGATGGGACAGCAGTGCCGCCGTCTCCACTGCATGGTGTAGATCGGGGTCGCAGGAAGCTGCTGCTGCTGCTGCTGCTCGAGAATGGGCGGCGGCAGTCACTCACAGTCACCTCAAACATGTGGTTGCCAACTATCAGAGGGTTATCTGAGCTGGCAGATGGGCTGGAGTCAGGGGAACGTTTGAGCCCCCCAGTGCAGCTTGCAGCAGGGTTAAAAGAGCTCCTAATGGAGCAAGGAAAGCAATGTTTCTCTGGCCATGAAGGCTTCTCCCTGGCTCTTCTTTGGAACTGTAGACAAACACAAGGTCATGCCCGATGTCTCGTCTCCTTCAGGATATGATAAGGGTCACCTCCTCTGTGTTTGCTGTCTCTAATCTGAAAAGAGAAAAAAGGAACAGATACAAATGTTGGCATCGGTCTGAAAGAAACCTCAAATTGCTGGCACTGAGCCACATGTCAATGTCTGATTGTAGATGTGTTATTTATTATACTTGCGGGGAGAACCGAGCATATTTCTTAATCATTTTATTTATGGTTTGTTTTGACAGAGACATTCTGAATTAATGTCTTCCAGATGCAAAAGCCCCAATTAGAGCTTTTCTGTGAATGCAGCAGCCACTATGGTGAATGGCTCTTTTGATAAGCTGACTTTACATTTTGAAAGGGAGAAGCTGAATCAATATGACAGCTTTGTTTGTAGCATCTTTGATTGGACGGGGACGTGAAACACAGCAGGCTCTTGGGATGTGATGGGAAAAATATATATGAGATTTAGAAAATGCCGTTGCCAGCAGGGCAGTGGCAGAAGGGAAGATTACTTCCCTTCTGTTACCTTGCATACAGTGCACCTGTATGGTGGAAAATAGGCTGCCACCTAATGTGTGCTTTATTGCTATCATACAGCATAACACACGTTTTTTGCACCATTGTCACAGTAAATACAACAAACTAAATGAGCATATTATGCTAGTACTTTTTTACAGTGAGTGAAAACAAGAGAATGTCTTAGATAAACACATCAAAGACTCTAAAAACAGTGAAGAATAGAAAATACAATTCCTCATGGAAAATATGAGCTGGCTGTCTGGTGCTGATCATGGGGAAACAGTGCCTCTTGCATGTCATTATTCAGCTTAATGCCTGGGGCAGAAGTATAAATTGCAGGTTTGCTCAACGTGTTGCCGGATAACGCTACACTGAGCCGCCCGTGTCATCGGCCCCCCACCGGGCGTCGACAGCTAGGGGAGGAGATGCATCTGTCAAAATGAGATTTTCAGGGTCCGGCAGGCAGTGGTGCCAGAGCCTCAGCCAGCCTCTGGCGATGACAGCCTTCACCTGCCATTCAACTTCCACCTTCGGCTTATCAACGCTGCCTACCGTCTAGATGAGACCACCCAGGCTGCTCGACCCTCTACCACAGGCGTAAATAAAAGATGTACACACAGAAACATGGATCGCTGAAAAAATGTGACAGGGGAAGCACAAAGGCGAGCATTCGGTTTGCACAAGCAAAAAATGTACTGTGCATCGCAAATAATCACATGCGCACCAAATACTGCACGCATAATCATTTTTTGTGTTCACAGACACACTAACACAATGCAGATCAGACTTAATGATGTACACAAGCCTACTGCACACACAAGTCACTCGTGTCTATAGACCCACACAAAAGATGCATGTGCTCCTCAAACATAATTATGTCCATACTAGAAACATACATCATTATTGCTGTGCATGAGAACACACACGCACGCCAGGAAAAAAGGTTGTACTTGATTTTTATATAGCAGCATTGCAAGGCTGAAAAATCCTTTCTTCCGGAGTTGTTAATTTACTGACTGCCTGCGTTTGCGTTTTTGTTTATTTGTTTGCTTGCACTTTAATAAATTGCATCTACTGAACAACAAAGCATTATTTTTGTGCAAATGCTACATGCCGACTTGGTGTGAGGCAGATTTTCCAAACTTCCCATTTTCATTTCCTGCTATGTTTGCTCATTCATCATGACAACTGGCAAGGAACACGTTAACCTTTTCAGGAAACTGTGCCTACCCAGCGCAAGCAATTACAGGAGAATGAGAGGGGCCAGGGCCGGCTTTGTTTTAAAGGTTAACATACTTTACATCGAAGCATATCCAGCGCTTGAGAGATTTCTCCCGTCAACTAAATTAACATCTAGTTACGTGAGCTCTGATGAAGTGTGCACACACAGAGGGGCACATATACACATAAATACACATGCACAAAAAGTTAAACACACACGACGGACGTCCGTACCCACCCACACACTCACATAGAGAAGAGCATGAATGGTGGAGTGTATTACTTTGTTTTTGTTTTTTGCTTTCAACAAAAATGCCAATTTCACTGAGAGACCAGACATCCATTTTTACTTTTTAGCAGTTCCACTTAATCTGCCAATGCCTCTCCTCATTAATTCATTTTCCTGCCTCCCATCAATGTCACTTTTATGCAAGCCAATTAGTTACACTAGCACTAATTAAAGCCCCAGCGATTCTGCAGCGGTCAATAATCAGAACGAAGGCTGCGGGAGTGACATGCTAGGCATATATTATAGTGTTGTCTCTGTCACCACATCAGCTTTAAAGCTGGAGGAAGAAAACAAGGAGGGTGGGGGGGGACTGTGAGGTATAAATGCCATTTTCCACACTTTTATTTCTTTGTCTCCACGCCCATTTTAACAACCTAGCTTGTTTTTGCCTCCACATTGTGTGTAATGAATGCAACATGAGCTTGGCTGATGTCGAAGGGGATGTAACCTTCATTTAGTAAAGCGGTGCACTTAGTGACACATTTTCCTCAAGACAAATACAGCTACCATTTGGGAGCCGTTTAGACTGGCCGCTCTCTGGAGTAAGGGGTTAAATTCTGCTTTATTGAAACAGGCATGACTGATTATGTGGCTGACTGAGGTTTCCCGCCTTGAAGCATAACCTTAATACAACCACTATATTTATGATTCATTTTAATGTTTAACACTAGAACCGCCAGGGGTCGCTGTATACCTAAAACCGCCAACGGGTAAAATGTACCTATTAGAATGCATTGATTTTCAAGGTAAAATGTTCTTTTATTTATCATACTAGAACAGAGAGTTAAGAGTGAGTTTTGATCGCAGTGATGAAACTTATACCAATAGAATCTGTGGACTCTCAGCTTTTCATATTTGTATACTTCATGCCGATTGCATGAAGTATAAAAGATCGCTACCGTGAGTTATGTGCAAAGTGTCTCTCTATCTCTCTCTCTCTATTTATAACTATCGATCTATCTATAACTATCTATATCCCTCTATCTATCTATCTCTCTCTCTCTCTCTATCTATAAGGAACCGCAGTAAACAACAGGCGTTGCTATAGCAACACGTCATGTTTATGTTTTCGCGCGAGATCAATAGCGCGAAGATCACTGCATTTTCTATGAGGTAAATATTACCCGCTGGCGCTAATGAGTATAAATGGCAATTTATTGGGCCATTTTTTCAATCTGACTTCATATTGACAATTTTTAACAACAGAGGGTGCTACATAACACACTTTCAGGAAAAGTCACGGACTGGGAGACTTGAATATTTTTATTGAAAAAAAGTTACATACAATCAAAAAACAGCTGCGGGTAAAATGTACCCGTTGGCGGTTCTAGTGTTAAATACGGTGCATGGCCATAATCAGGTTAAAGAAAAGTCCGGGCCACATGACAAAACCAACCAACCTTGATTCATAGATGAATTGGCTACACAATTTCGGGAATAGTAATGGAATATTCTGACATTGTATTATTATTACTTTTACTTAAGAATCAAAGAACTTCTTTCGCCACTGTTTTTCACTCAAGCACTTTTGGAGTGTAGTGGCTGTATTCTCATCCTTAACATTAACATCAATCAATACTTCTATTTTATCAAAACTATGCAGCTGACAGCTTCATAGATTGTTTCAATTTCCTTTCTCTATAACCAAGGTTTGCAATTTGTGATACGAGGGTTGTATTGTCAATGGCAATTCAACAACCAAATGTTTGCTAGGAAGGGAAAACTAGATGGTTTCATGTTCTAGTCAGCCCTAATTCTGTAGCCAACTCGAGTATTGCACTCATAGGCCCAATCCCAAACCACGCCCTATCCCTCCGCCACATTATGTGCTGTTACAAACCAACGAGTGTGGAGCGGTGTGGAGGGGGAGTGGGTTATCAAGCCCTCAAATAGCGAGTCTTCATCGGTGCTGACTGGAGAACGGTCTCTACCTGACCGGACTCAACGCTGTGTGTGTCCGTCAGGAAACACGCTGTTTACAAGTAGTTCCTGCAAACATCCACTGATAAATTGCGATATTAACAACCTCATGATAACCTCATATTTTTTTTAACTTAGGATCATACCTGTGTTTAGTCTAGAAAAAGGTAAATGTGTGCATTTTATTATAAAGTTGTGTATATTTACAGACTGTTGCAAAAACTAAGAAGCTTATAAAAATCAGGTATAAAACTAAAAGAGCTTTACAAAAACACAATTAAAGATGTTTGGAGTTTTATTTTAGTTATTCATTTTAATTCTTTGTCTAAGAGATGCTGATTTGAAACCGTTGTTACATACAGTTACGGCATTTCCTGTTTCGGCCGGAGAGATGGGAGTTTGTCCCAAAGCTTGCCGCTGTTTACTCCCTCCATCTGACAGGAGGGAGCCTCATTGAGCTGTGAGTGTCACTCCACGGAGTTCACTCCGTCACGGAGGGGTAGTGTGTAGGGGTAGGTGTAGGGCGTGGTTTGGGATTGGGCCATAGAAGGCGTTCACCAAGCTCTAATTGGTCATGTAGTTTTTGCCTATTTGGTGATCGTATTCTGGTGTGTTTGTGTTCAACACTGAGCAAGGGCGACTCCCAGTATTGTTCCCGTTTAATTTGAGACGCTGGCCTTCCTCTCAATCTTCTTTATTAGCATTCCAGTGGAGAACCAAAAACCCATCCTAACTCAAGAAAGGCCTTTGTCAATGGAAACAACTTTATCTTTGATCGCTAATTCTATCTTTGGGACCGATCTTCCCCTTGCTTTCTGACTGTATTGCTTATGTTGGCAATAACCATATGAACTTGTTTCGCTGCCATTGTGGCTTGGCTTGCACGGAAATGACTTTTAAGAATTTCACATCTGCTTTTGTTCTCTCAGGGTCATGCCGGTCTCATCTTTAAAGAATCTTCGAGGGAATTCAGGCTGGGCTTCATTCAAAAGCAGTCACTTGAAAGTAAAGAGAATGCTATCAAGTACACACCTCTCCCTTCAGTGCTGCAATGGTCTTCCCAGAGGTGGGAGTAAGTCATACATGTGCAAGTCATGAGCAAGTCTCAAGTCTTAACCTACAACTCTCAAGTAAGTCCCAAGTCACTGTGGTGAGAGTCAAGCGAGTCAAGTCATTGCTCAGGTCAAGCAAGTCACAAGTCAAGTCATACAAAATTCTGATCAATAACCCCAGTTTCCGCATTTAAATCAGTTAAAATATTGTGGTTATGAAAAGTTTATTTTTATTTTCAACATAAACAGCAATGGAGAGTGCGGCGCTGAAATGATAACCCTATAAGTTCTAAAAGGGCTCTAAAGTTATAACGGGAGTACAACACAAATATTTTACATCAACATGTTAAGCGTCCTGCCTTGGGCTCCCCTTCAGCAGGGTCACAGCATTTCTCCGTGGTCTGTCTAAGGTGCTCCCATATGACACTGACTCATTGTTTTCCTAACTGTGTCTGTGCACAAATACAATTGCATCAAAGCCAATACAACGGAATAGTGTATGTACCAGGGCGCATGATGTGTTTTTGTTTGTGTGCAGACAGTGCGACATTAAGATTAAACACATTTCTTTCATTTGGGAACACACATGTCGGACACACACAAACACAACACACACACACACACACACAGAGCAGAGCTGAGCAGAGCACAAACACACACATCATGCGCCTTAGTGACCGGACATCTCGATGTGTGTAGAGGTGTGTGTGGTTAAAACGTAGCAGCCTGCGGTCGCTCTTTAGCTGTTCTAATGAAAGTAAACACAGTGAAGGCGTTGCGTAAAAGGCACAGCTCTTTGCGCGCTGGTGCTGCACTCTCAGAGGCGGAGTTACACGTCCCGCTGCCTCCTGGTGCTGTAGCGATTTCATGAAGTGAATGAGAGTCCGAGTTCGAAATATAAATAAATGTAAAAAAAATAATGTATGCACTGCCATTTCCCAACATAAACATTACAGTCTGCAATGAAACGGTTGTCTCCTGTGTGCTCCACTTCCTACTTGGCGCTCCGGTAACTTTCTCGTGCGAACGAGATCAGTATTTTTTTTTTCCCATTGCCCTTTAGGGGCTCCGTACAATACAAAAACACATGCAAATATTTAATTAAAAAAAGTAAAGTCCTTTCGAGTTATCTGTCTCAAGTCAAGTCTTAAGTCATGAATACCAAGTCAAAGTCAGGTCAAGTCTTTTATCAATGTTAGTCAAGCAAGTCTCAAGTCCAAAAATATGCGACACGAGTCTGACTCGAGTCATGTGACTCGAGTCCCCCACCTCTGGGTCTTCCCCTTAATCCTTCCTTGCCCTGGTCATTTTTCTCCCCTATTCAGCTGCTCTCTTCCTCAACAATCTGTCATTTCTCACTGTTGTTTACCATCTGAGTGTAGAGAAGGGTTCACCAAGACTGCCAAGAAAACAAGTAAAATAGAGGTGAGGTGGTTTTGCTGCTCTTCCTAACTTTCAGTGTGAGTTAATAGACCCCATCAAGTTTGCATTTGTGCTAGTAGCGTAGCCTAGATACTCTTGGTACTTATAGCTTATCATTTCAACTCAATACAAATATAATATAACTCTTTATCAATGAGCTAATTTGAGATAATCTGTTTATCCATTTAGCTATTTCGATTGTTTGTCATTAGGCTACTTTTAGCTAACTTTTAAAACCATTGCTTATTTTTAACCAACTACTCCCAACTGTTTATTTATTACTTCGAGCTGTTCTTAACCGTTTATCAATTACATTTAGCCACATATTTCCAACTGTTTATTAATTACCTTAATCCTAAAATTCCCAACATTAAAAATGGCTCTCCATGCGGCATCCAAACAATTCAGGTTCTGCCCTACTCACCACAGGAAGAGGTTTTAGCACCTTGCTGAGCTTCAGTAATCTGCAAGGAAGCAGCAAGTAATACAATACTAGAAGAAATGAGACAACGTATCCTACATTTTAGTATTGCAGCCTACCTGTACCACAAACCATGAAAGGAGAGCCAAGGGGAAGAACATAGGGAACCAGGTGCCTTTTATACTCTGCTCTAATGAGGGGAGTGTCTGGGGGAGAAGTCAGGCCCTGCTGCCTTCAGGAGCACTACTCCCTACACTTAGCTAACAATTCCATTGGTTTATCAATTACTTTTAGCCAAGCATTTAGGTCTATCCAGCTAACTACTACCCAACAGCATCTACCGGAACTGTCATTACACTAAATGTCAACTCTTATCACTTGCTGATTAGTTTTCAAACACTCTAAATAGGTCTCAATAAAAGTTCAGCTGTTACAGCGTACACAATTTATTTATTTTGGCAATAAGTCAAGCTTCTCGACAATCTTAACACATCTACTGGCAACTACAAAATACCCACATACCACTGGCTGGATGATACTGGTATGAGAGGTATGCAACTGCAAAGAAATGTATACATCCAAGTACGCTATCAACCATTTAGCAATATACTTATTTATTAAACATCTTTAATTTGCTTCATTTTTTAAATAAAGTTAAACTACTGGGCAACATGTAACTGCATTATTTACATTTAGTTTTCCATTGAATTTGTCCGTAACTGCTTGAGTCCACTTTTTGTGGAGTTTTTTTATCATCAAAATAGTTTCAGTTTTATCTGCTGACATCGAAAGATGGTTCTGAGAAATATCATTGAAATGAATCTGGTGCTCAAAGCATTTAAATTGCATTCATTTCTAAATAAAGATGCCACTGCCTGTTCCTTTAACTAAAAGAAAGAGATAGAGATGTTTTGGGGGCATTTGATTGACCTGATGCTTTGAGAATGTAGTTTGGTCGGCTAGGATAGGGAGGGTGCGTTCTCGATAGTATTTCAGACATAGCAGATGAGTGACGCTGGATGGCCAGCTGTGGGTTTTCTTTTTTGCCATGCATCACTAGAGACTGGTCAGATCTGGGCCAGGCCACTGGAGCGGCGGTCACAAAGTATGAACATAAAATCCTTGAAGGGTCAGTTCACCGAAATGACAAAAGAAACTAAACATTTCTGCCTTCTCCACTTAATCTCGATATCGAGATGTGCCAACTGTTTATTTGGCTCCGGTCTGACAATCTCTGTCTCCACCTCAAATCAATAGAGTTACTTTGTTTTGATAGTAGTTCCAGTGAAACATGTTCCTTTTGAGATCTTCTGTATTATCAAAATAATAGGAGCTTTCTTTCTCTAAAGACATTTTGCTGTTGATTATTTTTAAAGCTGAGACAACGAGTCGCTACATTTTCAATCAACTTATTAATTCATTAGTTAAGGTTAGGATAAGATAAGGTAATTTTTATAGCATAAATGCCAAGCAAAATTGTTTTCATGTAATGTGACAAAAACTGAATACCTTTTGGTTGCTGACTGTGGACAAGAAAAAGCTGTTTTAAGATATCAACTAAACAGTTTTATGAAACTGTCCTTGCCAGTATTGAACACTTATTCCTCCATATTTCTTTTAGACCAAACACGGCTAATTATAAACAATAAAATAAGCATTATTTGACACTGTACCGTATTTTACATGCAACTTTTCCATGTAAGCTTAACCAGTAAGAGCAACACTAAGGCAATTGTTGTTCATTCTTTGCTGACCCTTTAACACACAAGTCAAAGCAATACAATATAGATGTAATGGATAACATTTAAATTAATTCGTCCTTCAAAAAGGGCAGTAACAAAGTCGAGCAGCCTCTTAAAAGTAAACAACAAAATACAAGAGCCCTCTGGGAAATAAAGCTTTGGCAGCTCTGAGCTTGTAGCTGTAGTAAATATTATATGACAGTGATTTTTTTCCACTCAGTGAGAGTAAAATCCAAACACTCACTGTGCTGCTGCCAACTTCCAAAGCAGAATTGTAGTTTTACTTCGTTAATAAAGCCACGCCATATAGTCCTTACTTCGAGTCTTGTCGGGATGTCCGTTCAGACGCCACAGCAAAAAATTATAAGGTGGTTTGAAAATTAGACCCTATTAAAGTTTCATAGTCTAGTGGGCAGAGTGAATACCCAGATGGTGAGCTTAGCTGCTGTTTTTTTTATTTTTATGTCCATCTCAGCACTTAGGATGCAAAGGCTTTCAGTGCCAAATACTTTGGGCAGCGTGACGTGATGAATTGGATAAAAAGCCCTGTTAATTGAACTGGATCAATTGGATCTCCCTGGCCAAGGAGGAGTTTCCTAAACTTAAACCTATGTAAAGGAATACAGTATGGACTACCGACCCCTTTCTGATGTCAGTGATTGTCCCTTCAGGAATCTCTGATCTGCTCTGGGCAAGGATAAATGAAAGCTATAGTCAACATTCACCCTTAGGGGGTAAAATTATATTTAAAAAACAAGTATTCCTTCATGTTTCAGCAATACACCTGCCCAAGGGGGACCACTTACTGTCATTGCAACATTTAAGGAAGCCTCTTGGGGTCAAAAAAGTGCCTTATGGTAAGGAGATGTTTGGACATGGAGGAAAGGCATGGATGGATTAATGTATTGATTGATGGGTGAATGGATACTCGTCAAGGAGGCTGGCAAGGGTGGATGGCTGGATGTAATGGAGAGGAGGGTGGGGAAGGCTAAATGAATAATGAGGATGTGGAGGACTGATGAGACGTGCAATGTTGCGTACCTCTTCCTCCTCATGCTGCTGCGGCTGCTGACAGGGCTGCGGTCGGCTGACGGAGTGTGTGAACCCCGGTGCCTTCACCCGCCATCACCGCCTCCTTGGATTGGGTAAAGCGTGGACTCCAATGCCTCTCCTCGTCCAGCTCCCTCTCTTCTAATCACAGTGACACCTTGGATGTGTTACGTCCCTGCTAGTCCTCATCCCCACAGGCAACAAACCTGCAGGCTTTTAGTTCTCGTCCTGCTGCGACTCCTCCTCTCCCCTGTCTCCTGCTCCTTGTGTCCGTCACAGCTTCCCTCTACCTCAGTACTTAATATGTTATTTTGGTTTATCCACTGTTGTTTCCTGGTCTCATTCTAGTTTATCTCACTCACAGGATAGGTTATTAAATGTAAACATGTAAGAGTAAAGCACCACAGCATCCACACATTCCCAAGCCCTAAGGAGGAGAGAGCAGCGGAAGCCGAGCAGCGGGAGTGCGGCTGGACCTTCACGATGGTCGGCAGGCTGATGTACAGTATCAGCGCAGTGAAAGCAACGGAGAAAAATGCGAAAAAAATATCCTCTCTCACATGTGAGTCCAATAAAACTACAGAGAAAACATGTTCCTCATGTACTCAAGGTAAAAACAAAAACAACTAGTCATTTACTTTAACCCCCCTGCTTGGGTTTTTGCCAGTCCGCTGCTTTGTTTTTCCAGAGTCTTCACTCCGCTCCGTCCTGAAGCGACCCTGGTCGTATTTCCTAGCCAGGCAAGGGAGCTGCTGGCCCGGGCAGGCAGGCTGTCAGACACCGCTCTACTCTGACAGAACTCTACCACGTCACTGCAATATTAGGGGAGCATCTCACGTGACCCTGTTAGACGCTCATGCTGCGTTCAAGGGGTGTGGGTGAAGCTTACACTCTCCAAAAAGAAACAATCACGGACACACTAACAAATGCAGTATAAATACTATACTGATATCCTATTATATTCTTGTTTAAAGCTAGGACTATAGGACCAATTTTGCTAACATTTAATAAGATCTTGAGACATCAAATTAATGGACTTAAACATTTTGAAGATACTCAGTAAACAGTTGATAAATACAATTGTGTTTTTTAAATTGTCAATGTTATTTTTCATTGTTTACTATATTTTGTGGAAAGAAAATAAATTCCCTCTTTTTTCGCTTCCAAATGTTTATGCAAAAAAACTAAACCAAAACTTACCTTGCATAGGTCTACTTAAAAGGGAGTAAAAAAGCCATAAGAGAGAGATCAGATGGTAAAACCATCAGCAGATGGTTTTGGTATGAAATGTTTAAAAGCTATTTGGTGTGTTGTGTTTACATACTTCTGGCCACTTCTTTTAATGTATTCAATATAAAAATGTATGCCCAAGTTGATGTCTTATTTAGGACATGCATACATTCCTCTGTTACTACTTCAAAGGAAATTATAAAGCCTCATTGTGTCAGAGTGTCTCTACTCTTGGTCCATAAAACAAACAATCAATACAATTCTTATGGATCAATCACAATGTCTGCAAATAGCATACTTTTATTATTGATTTGTGATGAAAAGGAGCATTAAGATAGTGTAGATGGGTCGGTCACTCATCCCTAACATCCTATTGCAGATTAGTGATTATACAAAAATATTGTCAGAATTCAGCAAAGTAGTGTAGCTATGAGGATCTCTTCTAGAAATAGAAAATAAGACAATTTCAAAGCAGTGTGTGGCACCTGAGAGCTAATATGAATGAACTAATTCTTCCCATATTTCCCTTATTCACGTGAATGCAGCATCTCTCTTTCCTCTCCCCCTCCTCCCAAGCCAGTCACCCTGCTCCCCCTCTGTGGGCGGAATAAAGGGGATTTAACTCCGTAAGAGCATGGTGGCCAGTGGATGTCTGGTAACAGCTGGATTTGCTACCATTGTGCTCTTTGTTTAACCCTGCCTGGCTGCAATGTTTCTCACATGGACAGGACCATTTTAAAACACATTTTTGCCCTGTTTGTTACATTAGTTATGCATCATTATGCACACATTCATACCAACTATATTTAGCATGCTTTCATATCTAGAATGATTGCAAAAAACAAACACTCCACGTCCTTGACAGCACTGACTCTCTACCTCGTCTTCAGCATAATGATAAAACTATACCTGTCTCATTAAGGACTTAAAGACAATGCGAACCCTTCATCAGCCTTCAGTCATGTTTACACACATGCAACTCAAGAGACCGCAGTGTTTCTCGATAAGCAATGAAAGCAGCTTGTCTCTTTCCTTCTCTCAGAAGAATTGGAGCAGATGGAATTATGGCTCATGCAAAAGCAGCTCACTTCAGGGAAAGTAAGCCGATGGGAGAGCAGCCCCTTGCAGCACTGTAAATATTGTAAGGTAGCACCATAGCATAGGAGCAAAGGTGACTGAATAATTAATAGGAGCTGTGTCTTTGACAGATATACTTTGGAGGCTATTAGCTCTGCTACCTGGCCAGTGAGAGCGCATTTGTAAAAAGAAAGTAATGCCAGGGTGATGATTGATTTCCTGAGGCTGCCAGGTTAGAGGCAGCGTGCCTCTGTACATTAATATCAGGTGGCATCTATTAGATAGGTGACTTTCTCAACTTGTCTGGCCCAGTTGCATATCAAAATCTAAATTGTCATCATTAATTGCTGCTTGGGGAGTATCTCGGAACACTACGTCTGCCTCTCCTGCTGTTACTCAGAGAAACCAAGTCTGCTGTACAAACACAGTACATGGATGTCCTCCTGTGGAGTAGACAAAAGGCAACATTCCCCCATAGACTGCATGTCAGAAGTGAAGGTAAATACCATGACGCCAACCATTGCTTTTTGGACTACAACACATTAAAGTCATAGACCTTTTCAAGTGGCAAACAAATTGACAATTGTCTTTCATAAACTGAATCACTTATTTCGATCAAAGAACGACCAAAGAATGACCAAAGAATGGCGTGTCGTAGTGACCTCTCAATCACAAGCTAGCCATGTTCTAAATCATACACGTTACTGTCTATTTGAACCAAAATGGGATAAGAAGACTTGAAACTAGCAATTGAGACTATAAACATGTAAGAAAATGATTAGAGAATCAATTCAGTGAGGAAAAGGATCATTTTTTCATAGACTTCTATATAAGCAGATTTCATTGTGCAACTATATTGTAATCTTTATACCATCTATTGGAAAGTATGCAAGTTTAAGCAACGTCCACATTGACTTAACTTTTTCAGACCCCAAGGCACACAAACTTATACGTTATAACTTCTTCAATGTTTCTTAAATGTGATGACTTGGCCATTTTTTTTAATAAAGAGGATTGTACCTTCTGTAATGGGATCTCCTTTTATTTCATGAAATACAAACAGCCATGCCTTGAAGTGAAAGTCAATAAAAGCATGTGTGTGCTTTGGCAAGAAGTGAGGTGCTATTCGCAATATGTGCCTGCTAGGGAAAATCGAATAAAGAAAGAGACTGCATTTATTTTTATTTTTTTTTGTTTAAAAACCTTCTCAAAGGGGAAAACACATGAAAGTCACCATATTTTTTTCTGAAAGGTAATACGTTCATATACAAATGATCCAGCATTTGCATTGCAACCTGGAAACCCTTTTCCATTTGAATAATTTCTCATTTCTATGCTTTCAGTCATGGTCAATTCGCTCTATTGGCACATTCTGAAACAGACATGCCAACTGACATGGCAAATTAAGCTGTTATATATCCCCATTGTGAGTTTCTCCATTCCCAAAGTATTTTTTCTTTGTTTTAATTATTTCTAAAGCGTTATTTCCTCAGGTTGTTCTGTACGTTACTTTCGCTTTCTCTTTCAGATACTGCATGGAGGAAGGAAAGGTTGGTTATCTCAACGCTACGCCTTTTAAGAAAATACAGTCTCAGATGACATGCAAGCTGTTATTGCTTCTCTTAAAGAGTGCGGTCGCAATATCCTGCGGCAGAGCCTCAAGAGCATGCAGGGATGTCTCTGTGCATATCTTTGCCTTCACTCAGACTCAGGCCTCCGTTCATGGTCAACTCTGATATATCACGGGACATCTTATTAAGCATTAATTCACTGAATTTCAAATGATCTTTGGAGCTAATTATATCCTAAAATTATACAAGTTTAAATGTGACTTACAATTCAAATCATTAGAGAAAAAATTGATTGGCGTGGGGAAAAAAATATATTTTGATGATAGCGACTACCTTTGCAAATGCAATCAACACGCTTTAATTATGTGTGTGCATGTTGCGATTAAATAGAAACATTTGCATGAATCTCACATACTGCATGCACAGGAGGCCTTATTAAAAAATGTCCTCCAAATGTCATGAGAGATGCATTGGACCACATTAATGAAAAAGCGAAAATGTAATGTTTGTCAGATCCATATGGAATAATCTTTTTCCTGAGCAAATCCAATCTGAGAATGCATGCGACTCAAACAGTTGGCAGGCAGTTTGGGCAGTAGCATACCTGTCCTAATGGATTGTCTGGATTCCTGCAGATGGACCACAAGCAGTGCTGCGTTTACTGTCAATACACAGCCAACACACATACATGGTCTGTTTCCTCACAAGAAAGAGAAATCTGATTTCAGTCTGTATACTGGCAACACATTTTAATTTCATGCCTAAATCCATCTCAACCCTATCCACACACACGCGTCTGGATACACGACAAGACTTGTATAGCCTGGGCTTAAGGAGCTGTATGCCCATAACTGCCAGATATAGACGTGGTCAGAGAGTCCAACCCAGTCTCACATCTAAACGTGTAATAACTATGTTGGTCCACAACTTGGGATGTAGTATTTCTACAAAAACGCCTCTGAAATTGTAGGATCCCTACGTTTTTTTTCACCATTAATTTCCAATGGCTGGCTTCTATGTCACGTGATCTTCAACTTTCTCTCAGCAGAAAAAAACATGGCCGACCTTCGTTTTATTCTCGGTGGAAAATGCCTATTTTAAGGTTAGTTTGGCCATTAAAATGCGTTTTGATGTCATTTGATGCGAGAAATATGAGTTGTTATTTCAGATTATTTGTGCAGTGGATGTACATAGTCTTTAGTTTGCTAGTTATTACGAAGATTACTAAAGGAAATTGTACACATTCAACGTTTTCATGGTTGCTAAAGTGGTTGCCATGGACGCTGCTATCGAGTGCTGTTAAAACCTTGTCTCCTAAAAATTACGTTCCCACAGAACTAAACTGCATTCTCAATTACGTTAGAAAAGTATTTTCTCCCACGTTACACATTTGAAATCGAGAATCGGGCTCGATATATGGTTAAATTAAAGTCAGTAGGCGAGGCTGTAATTTCGCCAGCTGTTACTCTCATGAGCGAGGCAGAAAATAATAGTTTTAACATGCCAAAAAGCTGCTGTGTCTTTTATTGCACCTCAAACATTAAAACAAATCCAGAGTTACGTGTTTCTGTACTTCCTCTAAGAAGAAAGGACAGTAAAAGAAGAGCTCTGTGGCTTCAGCCTGGATCGCCGTTCAAATGACAGCGTTGGTTTCCCCAAAAGTGGGCGGGGCTGTAAAGTGACGTAGATTTTACTCTCATCTATTATTCAAAACCATTCTATTTATTCTAACGTAAATTACATGCCAGTGTTTTATCTTTTTATTACTTATATTGTATACTTTATTTGCTATGAGTTATATCTAAAGCAAATTATGTTTCTGAAGATGTGTAGTCAATTCCACCCTTCAATGTAGCATAAATGTGAACTCTCATTACAGGAACAATACCGGAAACAGACGTGGGAAAGATCCTCAGCTCGCTGATTGGATGTTTTAGCCGCAATGCACGTTTGGATATGGTGTTAATGATCCGGAAAATAATTCAGAGTTTAGGATGGCCGAAGACACTACACTACCCATAATCCCCAGCTATCGTTTGGGACTACAGTCCAGTTGACAAACCCCGTGATTAATCTTCAAACTCTGGGATTGGATGTTGCAGTGGTAGTGTGCCAAGGTTACACCGAGCGTCAAACAGCTCTTTGAAATGGAATGAAACCACGGCAGATTATCCAAAACTGTACTCGAACACCCCCAGAACTACACATGCTGGCTATTGTGTTTCGCAACATGTTCTATGGCCCGTCTCTATTGGGAATTGTAGTTTTAAAAGACGTTTTCGTTTTTCCCAAAATTAGAAGTTGACAGACTGTTGACATTAAACTGTGTACAGCCCTAGAGGTTTAGGCAATAGGAAACAAATTGGTGTGTACAAATTTAAAACATGTAATTAATAAATGGGTGAAAATCGCTTGTGTCCATAATGGGCAGCATTAATATATACCCACATGACAGCTCATTGTTACTTTGTAATTCTACTCCACTACAATTCAGAGGTTAACCTGGTATTTTTACTCAACTACATTTATTTTAGTTACTTTGCAGATTCTGATTAATGATGTGAAATATAAACAACCCTTAAAGCAGACTTTAGTTACACCTAAGTACAATTCAGGCAAAGGTGATTGTCAAGTGCCAACAATCAGGAGAGATATTAGATAGTTGGTGCTTGAGAAGACTAAACATTTATCTGCAGATCTCTATAAAGTATATTCATTACTCGTTATTCTCTACTAATAGTTAATTAAAAACTGTATATAATGGCTATTTTGCACATCCCTATCAAGATTTCAAGATTTTCTAAGGTTTCTAAGGTCCTCATATTAATATCTTTACACATCCGGCACTAAACTGTTTTATCGTAGAGATCACTTACAGGATCTTCTTGATTTTTTATATTCTATATTTCTATCATTGACCTTCTACTTTCCCCCTATGAAAGTATGTACTCTTAATATTTTTTTCATCAAATAACATTATTCAACAAAAATAACATTATTCAACAAAAATAATTCAATAACGTGCTTTAACCACTAGGCTGTGCACACAAGGTACACACAGCATACTAATAATAACTTTATATTATTCGTGTAGGACACACATATATGCAGTGTTGTGCTTGTTACTGAAAACCAGTAACTAGTTACCATTACTAATTACTTCATTTCAAAAGTAACTCAGTTACTTTACTGATTACTTACACCAAAAAGTAATGCGTTACTGTGAACAGTAACTTTTTAGTTACTTAAAAAAAGGATGTTATACATACATATATGATATATGTATGTATAACATCCGAAGATGTGTAGTTTTATTCATGTTTTTACATAATTTTACAGGATATTGCTATACTATTTCTCATGTTTTACTTCTACACATTAATATCTGATTTGTAAAACATCACAGACAGAGAGGTATATCCGTCATTTAATGGTATTGTTCCTGTAATGAGAGTTCACATTTATGCTACATTGAAGGGTGGAATTGACTACACATCTTCAGAAACATAATTTGCTTCGGATATAACTCATAGCAATATTGTAACCATTAAGAAAAGCCAACTGCATTAAAAACCCAGTTAACAAACACTAGGTAAAGTATTTGTCCTTCAGTAATGAAGATGTAATTCCTGGGGTCGCTGGTCAGTCTTTTACGCTGAGCCATGCATTGTCTGGAACGTAAAAGGGACGAAGAAGACAAAGTGAAGTGACGTACTTCCGGTTCAACATGAAAACATTCCCAGTTAAACATGCAAAAACAAATCGCTAAATAAAAAGATAAAACACTGGCATGTAATTTACGTTAGAATAAATAGAATGGTTTTGAATAATAGATGAGAGTAAAACTACGTCACTTCACAGCCCCGCCCACGTTCCCCCGTTGGGGAAACCAACGCTGGCATTTGAACGGCGATTCAGGCTGAAGCCACAGAGCTCTTTTACTGTCCTTTCTTCTTAGAGGAATTACAGAAACACGTAACTCTGGATTTGTTTTAATGTTTGAGGTGCAATAAACGACACAGCAGCTTTTTGGCATGTTAAAACTATTATTTTCTGCCTCGCTCATGAGAGTAACAGCTGGCGAAATTACAGCCGCGCCTACTGACTTTAATTTAACCATATATCGAGCCCGATTCTCGATTTCAAATGTGTAACGTAATTGAGAATGCAGTTTAGTTCTGTGGGAACGTAATTTTTAGGAGACAAGGTTTTAACAGCACTCGATAGCAGCGTCCATGGCAACCACCTTAGCAACCATGAAAACGTTGAATGTGTACAATTTCCTTTAGTAATCTTCGTAATAACTAGCAAACTAAAGACCATGTACATCCACTGCACAAATAATCTGAAATAACAACTCATATTTCTCGCATCAAATGACATCAAAACGCATTTTAATGGCCAAACTAACCTTAAAATAGGCATTTTCCACCGAGAATAAAACGAAGGTCGGCCATGTTTTTTTCTGCTGAGAGAAAGTTGAAAATCATGTGACATAGATGCCAGCCATTGGAAATGAATGGTGAAAAAAAACGTAGGGATCCTACAATTTCAGAGGCGTTTTTGTAGAAATACTACGTCCAGTGTGCAAAATACGGGGGTCCGGGGGAGCTCGACCCCCCCGATTAACACCTGAGCCCCCCTGAAAGCCTCAACAGCAACATTTGAGGGGGGTCTCAAATTATAATATTTATTTGTCACTTGCAATGGTCACTAAAATGTTTTTAAGCTTACTATGTCCAGTATTCATAATTCAAAACATTTGTTCACAAATATAATCTATTTTGGCTGGCAAAAGCATTTCCTCGCATAGAATCGAAAACAGACGGCTCTTTAACGGTCGCGTATTCATTCATTCATATGAACGTCAGAATATAGAATTATTTGACGGCACCCCTGAAGACGCCAGACGGCGCCCCGGTTGAGAAACGCTGCTATAGACTACTGATTGGGCCCGGACTGGCCATCGGGAGGACTGGGAGGTTTCCCGATGGCCTGGCCTGTTAAGTGGCCTGTTGGCCTGAGGATTTCTTTATTTTTTGTATGTATTGTGAACGCAACGCTGCGCAAATGTGGGTCTGCCTCAAACAGGGGGACTGTCTGTCTACATCTAGTCTCTTTATTTTCCCCTCAAAATGCACCATTGATTGATGCATTTGACTCCAAAATTTAAAAACAAATCGGTATATTGCGCAATAAACGGGAGATGGGGACCCCCCCGATTATTGACGGGTATTTCGCACACTGACTACGTCCCAAGTTGTGGACCAACGTAGTTATTACACGTTTAGATGTGAGACTGGGTTGGAGAGTCTTAGGCCCTAGCCACACAGTGACGAAACGGGTCGTATCCGCTACAGTTCTCTATCTTATAGACGGTTCGGCCACACGAGGCAGACAGGGAAATGCGAATAACGATAACGATAACGATAACGGGTCCCAGGGTAGATCTGCGGACGCAACACTCTGGGGGGCCAAACGGCTCTGTGATTACGCCCTATAAGATCATTTCCTGATAACGAAAATACTGACGGGCTGTCAGGAGAGGGGGAGGAAAATAGAGGCTCCGTGTATTATTCTTATATTATTATATAGAGTCGTTATTCATTTGTTTTAAAGCTCAATAAATAACAAAGAAGACCTTTGACCGGCACTTTTCAAATTTTGTCCGGAAGATTTCAACTTTAAGGGAAAAATTCTAACGGAAACTTTGCCGCACGGGTCCCTCGTCCCTTGGAAGAGGCGGAGAGGTGGGTGTTTTTCATCTGCTGGTGGACTACCGGGGAGATTTACAGCAGGAGCACACGCTTGCCTCGGGGAGGGAGGAAAAGAAAAACAGCCAGAGCCCGGCCTCTCCCCACCTCTGCTGCTAAATCCACCGCGGAGAATAAACAGAAGGGCAACCATGCTCGGGAAGTCTTCTTCGCTGCTTTTGGTGTATTTTGTGGCGGAAGTACAGCGCCACTTACAGGCCCGGCATATGTACTACAGCGTCTCCAGCGGGTCGAGCGGTGTCGTGTGGAAGGACACGTTTCTGGTGCCTATTGCGTGTGGATGGAAGACTTTTTTAATATCGAATTCGGTTTGTTTTCGTTTCCGTGTGGCTCCAGCCTTAGATGCAGGCACTATGTACAAATGAGCCAGTGGCGTAACTATCAACGGTGCAGCCGGTGCAACGCACCAGGGCCCAGAGCCGGCCAGGGGCCCATGCAAAAAAAAATGGCATTGACCGGTTGACGCAGTTTTCAAAGTAACCAAGCAACCTAAATTAATTTGTAATTTGTCTGTCCAATGACCTTGCTCCCTTTCATGTCATGTGATACCTTGCGTGACGAGCGAACCGTTTAATCAACCTGTACTTTACTGTAGCTAGCAGCAGCAAGTTCGGCAGCATTATAAAAAATGTAATAGCTTGCATTTATAATGTACAGCAAACCAAAGCACAAGAGCAGCACTCAAAAGAGAAAGGACAAGAGAGAACAAGGAGCTGTAACAGCTAAACTGAAAAAATTAGACTTTTTTTTTTGTCATACATCGTCCTCGAAATCAAGCGCTAACGTTAGCAATGTTGATGTGCAGCGGCAGCCGGAGCCGGAGGCTATCGATAGCTCACCTGCCTCACCACCATCATTGCCATCTAGCTCCACAAGTGAAGCTGTATCCGTGGCCGTGGCTGTGCAACCTTCTTCTCCAGCCAGCAAGGAGGAGAGGCATTTGGCTGTGCCCGGCGGTGGTTCAACAGTTCCCCCAAGGGCCCCAACCGATAGGGGACTCTATGGCGCTATTGAGACCCCCGACGCCGAGATCAAAAGCTATATTATAGCAACCGGTCTATGTAGGCCTACCGGCCCATTCCCCAGAGACAAACATCAAGGAAACAGGTGTAATTCTCTTCTTAGTTCGCTGTGCCGTTGTCAGGCTGTGGTGTTCTGAGGCCAGGGCAGGCTGTTGTTGATAGCCTACATGTGGCACTTCGGAGTGGTTGTGTATGGCGAGGGGGGGGGGGGCAAAACAATATTTGCACCGGGGACAAGCTCGAGTTGAAAGCATGCAGTCATGTGGGCAGTTACAAGGGATGCATTAGATTTCTTTTAAGGCAACAGAATACTGGGAAGTGATCTCGTAAAAGTTGTCTGTCAATACAGTTTGTAAACACTTTATTTTAGAGGTGCTAATAAAGGTATCATAATTTGGGTCTGAAGAGTTAATCCAATGCTTTAATGCCCTAAACTTGATAGGTTCTATGAGAAAATGACCCTACACCCCACTTTTTATCTCAGTAAATATTTTGTCTGCAAAACACATTGTAATTAAATTCTAAATATACATTTTATACACTAATATTACAAAAATCGCCAATCTTGAGAGCCCTTTTCAAAACGCAAGTTCAAACATTTTCCTTTTTCATAAGTTCAATTATAATATAATATAAAAATATAATATAATGTAATGTATAAATTCTAGCACAGAAAAAAATACTCTTTAAAATCGTTCAGCTATATTCTTTTCTATTCAAGGGTGAATATGAAATCAGAGCATATCCAACACAATTTAACATATATGCTAAACAGGCTCTTACAAACAGATAACAATCTAGACCATTACATGCTTCAGATTATAATTAGTATTATAACATTATCCAATGAGTTGTTTATTAATACGCTTTTAAGAGATGCAGCATGTAGGAGGAAGGCAGGAAGGTGGAGTAGTTTAAGAGGCTGTCTCGGCCCCAAGGCTCTGTGTGGGCCACCAGACACCTGGGTATATAATGCCGTCAGCCATGAGACTAAGTGCATACCAACGATTGTAAAATGATCTCTGACCAACAAAAAGTAGATAAAACTGTTTTCTGCAACCAAGAGAATGTTCATAATAAACACATTTCCTTCTGTAACAACAAGTCCTCCAACTCATACGACCAAATAGGTTGATTGTTCAAGCGCTTATTATGACCAAATAGGTTGATTGTTCAAGCGCTTATTACGACCTATAATCACGTTTTAAAGTTTTCGACCTCTAGTGTTCCCGTTGACTGCAAACGCTCGGGTGGGTCGTATTTTCACAAATAACCCTCTCTGGAAAATCCAAAATTGTAGGATAGTTTGGCCATTAAAATGCTTTTTGATTAGATTTCTAGCGAGAAGTGTATATTGTACTTTTATAATCTACGTCCAGTGGATGTGTAGGATCTATAGTTTGATAGATATTACGAAGATTATTTGAGGTCTCGTCAGGAGAATATACAACGTCTTTCCCCCTATTCATTTCTATTGACGGCAGCGTCCATGTAAAGTTAGCGTCAACCCTCACAGGGTGAAAACAGTATTTCCGGTCTCGAAGTTTTCATAATAAAACCGTATTCCCCTCACTGTCAAATTATTATACAGTGATATCTGCCGTACTCATCCACTAAAAACATCAGTTTATCCTTGTTAATTACACTACATTAATTGGTTTAAATTGTGTACAATGCTTTTGTGTTTTTCTCATAGGTTCTTCCCTTTCCATACTGAGAGACACATTTCTTTTTTCAGAGGTTTTGATAAAACATCGAACTACCCATAATCCTCAGCTATCGTTGAAGCTCGGTGATTGGATGTTTTAGCCGCAATGCACGTTGGGATATGGTGTTTATGCGATGTGAAATCCGAAAACATAAAAAAAAAAGAAAGGAAATTAATACTTTATTCCGAGTGTGCTTGCTTTTCTCTTTGAAAGTAATCACATAACGCAGCGTTTCTCCAAGTGTGGGGCAGAGATGTGATAGGTGGGTCGCGAATGGACGCGATGAACGGGAGATTATTTTTTTATTAATTTTGTGTACCTCAGGCCGGAATCGAACCTGGGTCCTCGCGGGCGGTAGTGGACTGTTACAGCCGGAGACTCGCAACGGCGGTGGACTTTCACAGCGCCGCTGCGCCTGGAGCCTCGCAACGGTGGGTGTTTGCGGCGGCGGGTGTTTGTGGCGGCGGGTGGCGGGTGTTTGCGGCGGCGGGTGTTTGCGGCGGCGGGTGTTTGCGGCGGCGGATGTGGCGCCGGTACCGGCACAGCAGCGCTGTGAAAGTCCACGGCCCACCTATGCCAGATCCAGCGGCCCACCGAAGGCAGCAGCCCACCAACGGCAGCGGCCCACTCTCCCGATGGCCAATCCGAGCCTGCTCACACACACACAACTGAAACCAAAATAATTACAAACATATGTAAAAATCTCTCATATACACATATGGAATGCACTCACACACACACATATGAAATCCAAAGTTATTCACATATACATGTGAAACGCTCTCATATAGGCTACACATGTGAAATACACTCACACACACACATGAAATGCATTCATATACACATATGAAATGCTCTCACACGAAACACTAATGCTTTTATTTATATGATTTTATTTGTTATTATTGACTGATGTTATTTCTTATTGATTTTATTTGTTATTATTGATTGATGTTATTGGTTATAAGATGTAGAACTTGAAGTTATTTAAATACATTTGACAATTTTAAGCTTGGCCTATATAACACAATTGCATAGTAGGCCCTTTTTCTATATTTTTTGGAACTCAGTCCATTTGAGGCAAGGATTGACACCATTGCACTTTTATTTTCTCTATTTCTGAACTGTTATTTGTTTTTGATTTTCTCTGTTTTTGAACTGATGTTATTTGTTATAGATATATTGTTATATTGTTATAAACGATACATTTGACAATTTTAAGCTTGGCCTACCATTTTATTGGAGCGACGAGGGACAGGTGGGGCTTGAAAAGTCCCACCTGTTCAAAGTGGGGAATGACAGAAAAAGTTTGAGAACCACTGAAATAACGGCATTGTAATACACGGTTCGGCTGCATTAAATATTACACATCTGCCGTAGTTCTCTATTTATAGAGCCCTGATTAGAAGACCTTTGGACAAACTGGAAGAAATGCCGCCGAAACTGAATACGTGACGTGGATCATAAATATATCAGCAATTAAACAACATCTTCAATTTCTCTTCACACAATACGTCTCCTTGCAGTATCAATAGTAATTCGACTGACTTTTATATATGATCCAATTGGTAGATAGGCTATATTTACACCATAACGGTGCACAGCTTATAGAAAAGGACTTGTAGTTTTTAAAGATATTACTGATTTTCTTTGAATTAAAGAATGTACATACTGAGTTGAGAGAATAGTCAGGGGTTTTGGGTGATGGGAGACACATCTATGGAATCAGAATTTCAATAGCTTACCATTAAATGACAGATATACCTTTCTGTCTATGATGTTTTACAAATCAGATATTAATGTGTAGAACTATGAAATAATATAGCAATATCCTGTACAATTATGTGAAAACATGAATAAAACGACACATCTTCAGATGTTATACATACATACGTGTCCTACACTAATAATACAAAGTTATTATGGCATTATATGCTGTGTGTTATTTGTAACATCTTCAGAAACTACCTTTCCAACTCCTCACCAGTTGACTTTTACAGGTATATATAGGTTCATGGCACAATGCATAAGCTTCAAATCGAGAGACTGAAACTGTATTTTTCTTTACTGTTCTGTTTTAATTTCACAATAAAGTTAATAGTAATATTATGTTTTATATTATGTTTTATTAACTAGACCACTGGGTCATGTCAACACCATCTTTTCTCTCGGTTTGGTGTTACAAATATCAAAACAATATATGTGTTGATAACAAAATAAATCCGTCATAAACTAAACTAGAAATTATTCTGGAAAATATAATTTATTGTGTTAACACTGTAAACTTGACAGTTGTTTAACCCGCACCGCCTAGTGGTTAAAGCACGTTATTGAATTATTTTGTTGAATATGTTATATTTGATGAAAAAATTTAAATATTAAGAGTAACCTACATACAAAATAGGGGGAAAGTAGAAGGTCAATGAAAGAAATATAGAATAGAAAATATCAAGAAGATACTGTAAGTGATCTCTACAATAAAACGGCTAGTGCAGGACCTCCAAAGATATTAATAGGAGGATGTGCAAAACAGACAAACTAATAAAGCTTTATTTAAACATTAAAGAATACTTTAAGGTCTTCTTTTGAATAAGAAAAAAGCTTTGGGGGTATCTACAGATAAATATTAAGCCTGACAAAGTACTTAAAGAGCTAACGAAATGAAGGACAATACTGTTCTTATTACAATAATATATACTATTATTAATGGGAAATCATAAATAATATTTATAAATCGTGATTTATTACAACTTTCCATGCTCGCTTCCGATGTTACACGACCGCTACGAACAAAACAGCTTTCGCCGGTTAGTGACGTCACGCACGTCATGGTACGTCATGGTACGTCACGGTACGTCACGGTACGTCATGAGTAGAACACTTGTTGAATAATACACAAACTATATGGCTGATGTCGGACTCTGGCTCGGATATTTCGACAGAATCGAGTGACAGTGAGTCGTCAATAGACTCGGTGCACTTTCAAGAAGAGGAGGATTTTATTGAAGAGGATGCCGGTGTGGTCAATCAGATCATGCGGGCGAGTCCAACGTGGTGGAACCATACCAGTTTGAGCCACAGTATTCAAGTAGCGGTAGAGATACAGACGGGAGCGAACATGGGGATGATGATCCTGGATTTGGCGGAGATCCGGTGCGGCAACAGAACACAGACTGGTATATACATTTGACTTTAATTCATAGAGATTCTCAATAAATAGTAAATAAATAATAATAACCCTGCTGAAAAAAACAGCTTAGGTCAATTTAGCTGGTCAGGCTGGTTGACCAGCCAGTAGATATTAGGCTGGAATGGTTGGCTGGTTTAGAGGGGCTTTGGACACTTTAGCTGGCCAGGATGGCTGGCTTATCCATCTATCACCAGCTTATGTTTAATAATAGTATTAAATATACCATGCTGGAAGCTTACCAGGATTCCAGGTGACCAGCATACATTATTTAAATACTGGTATGATTATTTAAACCAGAGAACATGAATATATTACAAAGATTAATTGTGTCATGTATTCTGGTAACTACCAAAATAAAGACATTGTATAGTGTTCATTACAGTATTTTAATTTAATAAATAGCTAGTTAATATAATAAAATACACAGTAACGATACAATAATTATACAAATAACAACCAACCTGCAAATCAACCTATACAGTACATCAAAAATAAATATATTATCTAAAACAGGTGCATTTGATTTAAAATAAAAGTAATAAATATAATTCAATATTTAAATGGGGAAAAAAACAGTAACACTATGTATGATAAGAAAAAGGCAACAAAGAAAGTTATTATTTTTCCTTGTTCATGTCCATAATGTTTCCCATTGTGTAGCGTCCAGCCTTTCCCAATCTGGCCTGCATTTCTGTCTGTTAAAGCCACTTCTTGAAGCAAACTGAAAATAAATGTACAGATATAAGTGCAATGTGAAAAGAAAACTTGACATTTACGTTAACATTTGGGCTGCTGTGGTTACCAGAACTTGACTGTTAAAGTATGGTAAAATCAACCCACTCTCTTCAGTCTGCGTACAAATGACACAACTTTACACATTGGAAATGCGTGCAATAGATACGCAGAAGTCCGATTTTGCGTGCATATGATAGGCTAACCATTCCCATTGAGATCTGAGGCCGAGTTTTGCGTGCATATTATACGCCACGTGTAATATGCACCACTTGTTTTTGTCCGGTCGGGTCTTGGTAGACCGGAAGCTGTGTGGTTCATAAAAACATGTTCTTACTCAATACCAAGCCACGATTATTGTTTTTATTTTAAATCAGATAATGTCGGACTTTTTTTGCCGTCTGTGAGGAAAAGAAATGGGGCTCAGAGCTTCAGAATAATGAAATCTGTATTTTTTAAAATCCTTTTTTCCTTCTAATTTGTTATTCTTTTCTAAATAACACACCGTTATTTACTCAACAATAACACACAATTATCCTTGTTTTTATTTATTCGTTTAATTCTATAATCTCGGGCTTTTTAGCCGTTCCTCAGGAACTGAATTTCAAAATAAAGTCACCGGAAACAGACGTAGGCCTATAAGGGACATTTCGAGCATCATTGCGATACACACCACAAACCCACTGAACTGATTACCCAAGATCCTCAGCTAGAAGCTCGGTGATTGGATTGTTTAGCCGCAATGCACGCTGGGATATGCTGTTAATGCGATATGAAATCCGAAAAACATTTAAAAAAAGAAAATAATACTTTATTCCGAGTGTGCTTGCTTTTCTCTTTGGAAGTCATCACATAACGGCATTGTAATACACGGTTCGGCTGCATTAAATATTACACATCTGCCGCAGTTCTTTATTTATAGAGCCCTGATTAGAAGACTTCTAGACAAACTGGAAGAAATGCCGCTGAAACTGAATATGTGACGTGGATCATAAATATATCAGCAATTAAACAACATCTTACATTTCTTTTCACACAATACGTCTCCTTGCAGTATCAACACTAATTCGGCTGACTTTTATATTTGATCCAATTGGTAAATAGGCTGTATTTACCCCATAACGGTGCACAGCTGATATAAAAGGACTTGTAGTTTTTAAAGATATTACTGATTTTCTTTGAATATAAGAATGTAAATACTGAGTTGAGAGAATAGTCAGGGGTTTTTGGGTCATGGTAGACACATCTATGGAATCACAATTTCAATAGCTTACCATTAAATGACAGATATACCTTTCTGTCTGTGATGTTTTACAAATCAGATATTAATGTGTAGAAGTAAAACATGAGAAATAGTATAGCAATATCCTGTAAAATTATGTGAAAACATGAATAAAACTACACATCTTCAGATGTTATACATAAATAAGTGTCCTACACTAATAATACAAAGTTATTATTAGTATGCTGTATGTACCTTGTGTGCACCGCCTAGTGGTTAAAGCACGTTATTGAATTATTTTTGTTGAATAATATTATTTTTGTTGAATAATGTTATTTGATGAAAAAAATATTAGGAGTACATACTCTACATACTATAGGGGGAAAGTAGAAGGTCAATGATAGAAATATAGAATATACAAAATCAAGAAGATACTGTAAGTGATCTCTACAATAAAACAGTTTAGTGCCGGATGTACAAAGATATTAATATGAGGATGTGCAAAACAGACAAACTAATTAACCTTTATTTAAACATTAAAGAATACTTTAGGTTAAGGTCTTCTTTTAAATAAGAAAAAAGCTTTTGGGATATCTACACATAAATATTAAGCCTGAAAAAGTACTTAACGTCTAATATATTGCTTTCCTGCCTATGTTGAAGCACTTATTTGAACTGATATTATACACATTAATTATACTCTTATGTATGTAGATAGTATAAGAAATGTGCAGAATTTGACAGTTTAATGGTGGAGGTATACACACACATTGATAGATGTCTTGTAATGCACTGTTGAGGAAGCTGTGACCCAAGTTTTTCATTCATTGCATAACTTCAACATAGTTCAGGTGTAACTAAAGTCTGCTTTAAGGGTTGTTTATATTTCACATCATTAATCAGAATCTGCAAAGTAACTAAAATAAATGTAGTGGAGTAAAAATACCAGGTTAACCTCTGAATTGTAGTGGAGTAGAATTACAAAGTAACAATGAGCTGTCATGTGGGTATATTAATGCTGCCCATTATGGACACAAGCAATTTTCACCCATTTATTAATTATATGTTTTAAATTTGATAACACCAATGTGATTCCCATCCCCCTAAACCTCCAGGGATGTACACAGTTTAAAACTGGCCACTTCTAATTATGGGAAATACGAAAACGTCTTTTAAAACTACAATTCCTAGTCGAGACGTGCCATAGAACATGTTGCGAAACACAATTAACCAGCATGTGTAGTTCTGGGGGGGTGGGGTGGGGGGTGACGGCAGACTATCCCGTGGTTTTATTCCATTTCAAAGAGCTGTTTGACGCTCGGCGTAACTTTGGCGCACTGCCACTCCAACATCCAATCACAGAGCTTGAGGACTAATCACGGGGTTTGTCAAGCAAAGCGGATGTTGTAGTCCCAAACGATATCTGAGGATTATGGGTAGTGTAGTGTCTTCGGCCATCCTAAACTCTGAAAAAACTATTTGTTTCTCCGAATCGAAGGTTAAAAACACAAAAGCATTGTACACAATTTAAACCAATCAATGTTGTGTAATTAACAAGGATGAACTGATGTTTTTTAGTGGATGAGTACTGCAGATATCACTGTGAAATCATTTGACAGTGAGGGAAAACTTCGAGACCGGAAATACTGTTTTCACCCCGTGAGGGTTGATGCCAACTTTACATGGACGCTGCCGTCAATCAGTGGCGAACCATGTCTATCACAACTGGACCTTCTGTAGACACACACACACCCTCTGCCGCCGCGCCCCCCCCCCCACCGTTATAATGTCCGTCTTTTCACTGAATTGTTGTCTTGAAAAGGGTACTCAACAACATCATCTTCACCTGTTGCACTTGCCATTTCAACGTTAAAAACAATAAGACGGCATATGCATTGCTTCGTGGCATTTATCTAGATCCTCTGTCTCGAGCCAGTGAACTACCGGGCCTTCTAGAATACCCTGGAACCTAGGGAAACTCTGAGAGAATACGCCCATTGGCTACAAATCAATATATGATTGGTTGATCAAACTGTCAATCCAAAGGTACGCTCTCATTCAGTGCAACGGCCAGGGTATTCTGTCAAGGATATAGAATACCTTGGTTGAAGGATATTCTACCCAGAGACCCAGAAAAATATCTGATTGGTTCCATTTTTTTTCTAACACAAAACCACTGAAATGCATAGTGCATGGACCGAGAAGGGGTGCTAGCGAACTGTCAACTGGGGGGGAGCCTCGCTGCGGGGAAACGGCGGACCTCTGTCGGTGCAACTTCAATGATGCCTTTTAAAAACATAAAAAATTAAGGGCGGTGGCGGCCGTCAGCGAATCGAGCCGGCCCTTGACGACCGGCTGTTCTGTGATTCTCCAGATTCTACAGATGGCCAGTCCGCGGAGGTTGGAAAATACATACCGGAAGTAAAAAAAGACGTGCAACGGGACGGTGTTCCCACGGGAAACAAAACTTAAAATATTAAATGAAACAATCTCATCTCTTAAAATTCACAACTTATTATGAATTAAACATTCACAAACTTATAATTAGGTATTCACATGTTTAACTCTGTTACATATGCACGCAACGAACAGAAGAGCATAGGGCAGAATTAGGAGGGAATTCCGTCTCGTAGCGTTTGTGCACCGTTTTGAAATGCTTTAAATTACCCTTCTTCGGTAAAGCCACGCTCGCATTGCAGATGAGACAGATGGACTTTGAATTGAAATAAACAAAAAAATAATCATCCTCCCACTCGGAGTGAAAATGATATATTTTGGGCTTTTTTGCTTCTGCCATAATTGCGGTCTTGTGTGTGTGCGGACTGTCACTCCTGTTGACACATGGGGTCACGCCAATCACAAAGCTTTGATGCGTTCATGTACATTATTCTGGCACAGGAAGATTATGTTATAGGACATTAACGATAAAAAAGAATATTGTTGTTCTATTTTTAGACACATCTCGCGATCGACTGGGAATCTCCCCGCGATCGCCTGGTCAATCGCGATCGACTGGTTGGGCACCCCTGCTATAGATCCGACACATCCACTGGACCTGGATTCTAAAAGTACAATATACACTTCTCTCTAGAAATCAAATCAAAAAGCATTTTAATGGCCAAACTATTCAAGGGTTATTTGTGAATATACGACCCTCCGGAGCGTTTGCAATCAACGGGAGCATCAGCCCATATGCCGCAAATTGTTATTTCTTACACGACCACTAGAGGTGCTAAACTTTAAAACGTGACTATAGGCAGGGGTGCACATAACTTTTTTAGTGAGTTACTCAGATGAGTACCAGGAGACAGTGTTTGGTACTCACCCCACACGTAGCGTGGTGTTAATAAGTGCAGTCTTCCTCACTGTCCTCCTCAGTGTCTTCCTCAGTGTCCTCTATTTACACTTCTTGCATGGTAGATGATGAAGATGATGAAGATGCACCTCCCTGTCCCTGTTTAAACCTCCAATTTGCTTTCTCCAAACTTGTTGCCAAAACTGTGAAGTCCTTCCATTTCCTGAGGCTGCGTTGAATGATCAAATACTAAGAAATGATCACGTGACTTGAAGTCATATCTGATTTCAGAGGTGGGAAGTAACAAAGTACACTTATTCAAGTACTGTACTTAGGTACAATTTTGAGATACTTGTACGTTACTTTGAGTATTTCTATTTTATGCTACTTTGTACTTCTACTCCACTACAGTTCAGAGGTACATGGTGTACATTTACTCCACTACATTTATTACCTTTAGTTACTTTACAGATTCTGATTAATGATGTGAAATATAATCAAGTCTTAAATCAGACTTTAGTTCCACCTGGAGTAAATTCACAAGCTACCCTGCAGTATACAAAGTAATTAAAACTAATTTTATAACACTTTAATGATCAATAATTATAAAACATATCATATATATTATTCTGAAATGGACCAATCTGCAAAATGACTACTTTTACTTTTGGTACTTTAACTATATTTTGATGATAATACTTTTCAAATTTTATTTGAGTAACATCTTGAATGCAGGACTTTTACTGTAACAGAGTATTCCTACACAAGATCTGAGTACTTCTTCCACCTCTGTCTGATTTCAAACTCTTCCATTAACAGCCTGAGTAAGTTTGCAGCTGTGTGTTCTGCTCCACCTTGTTGTAAATAAAACTGCAGCAGCACAGCACAGAACGTGAACGTTGTGATCAGCTGATTTTGCGCAGTTCTCCAGTGTGTGCGCATGCACAGAATGTGCACAGGGGAGTCTCGCACCGCAGCCAGTAACGTAGTTTTGGTACAATTCTGTTGTACACACCGATGTTAACAGCAGCCCTGTCTGTGCACACGGCGACCAACTCTGTCGTCCAGTGATCTAAGCCCGCCTCCTGTAAAGCTTCACAGGTCCGTCGGTTCTGGCCTGCGCGGCTCGGCCAGCACCCAGTTCAATCAGTCCAAGAAAGTCCGAAGATTTTTTGCAGGGAGCAAAACGCCAAAGTGGCTGCTTAATGTCTTTGGTTTTTTGGACATGTCTAATAGTTTACTCCACTGAGTGTTGACAAAAAACACGTGTAGACGAAATATGTGTTTTGTTTGGATGACCTATCAGGTACGCAAAGGCGCGTAGTGACACAAGTGACGTTACGCATTTCAGATTTTTGCCGCGCATGCGTACCTGCGTACCAGTTATGTGCACCCCTGACTATAGGTCGTAATAAGTTGCTGAACTTTCAACCTATTTGGTAGTTTTTTGGAGGAGGACAGGCTGTTCTGTAACTATACTGTATATGATTAGATGTAAATAAATATGCTTGATTGTATGACTGTAGATTGTTGTTTCAGTGCTATTGTTTTTATTTTTCAGATCCAATCCAAGTTAAAATTCAGTTAAGTGCCATAACGATGTAAATATAAAACAAAAATGTGCCAAAACACATGCGAATGAAGCATCTTCACCAACTTGACAAAACATTTGCCAACTTCACGAAATACGGGCAGGCTTTACTAAAAGCCCTGCATAAACAAAATGCTGCAAATTCAAAATACTGCAAATAAAATACTGCTGCAAGATGCCCAAAACACAATGAAAACAGGGACATTAAAAAGTAATGCACACAGCTGGGACTGGAGCACTTGACGCTGGGTGAATACAAAGTTGCTACGTTAGCTAGTATGCTTACAGCAGATCTGCAAGAATACCGAAGAAATTATGCAATCACATTGTTTAAATAAGCCATTACAATCGTACACTTTAGGTACTTTTCCAGTGACAGTTACAGTTGGCCAACTTTATAATCCCTGATCGTAACAAGCGCTCCTGTCCAAGCTGTGCGCATCACTTTTTAGTGTCCCCGTTTCCTATGTGTTTTGAGCTTCCGAAAGCGTTTTTTGTTGTTGTACCGTTTCGTTTATGCTGCGCTTTTAGTAAACGTCAAGTTGGTGAAGATGTTCTTCATTTACATGTGTTTTTGCTCATTTTTGTTTTTCTAAATTGCAGCGCGTTTCAACTAATATAAATGTTTTGAACGCCATTGTACCACATTTGCCCCTTTAGGCCACCGTAGATTTCTGACCTACAGCACCAAACACCAGACAGCTAAGAAATCAATCATTGTGTTTTTCTGGTGCGGCCATCCTCTAATAATGCAATCTGCTTAAATGTTTGTATGACCAAATGGTTCAGCTGACTGGTTTGGAGAGATAGCCTCTGTATATCTTCAGTGACGGCGTAGATGGAAGCAGCCAGCAGGATGTGCACCTGTACATTTATGATAATGTAAGGACTACTGACACTGGATATGGCTCAAACAGGGCTCAGGCCATTTCTATTCCAAAAAATGATTTTCTTTAACTGTGACATTTGTTATATGTTTCTATATCGTATGGCATGCTAGTAAAACATTTGAAACTTTTACATTCTCTGAGGGGTGAAAAGTATTTTGAATTTGATATGAGCAGTGGGACAGAGACTGAAAGGAGACGTACTTTTTTGAGTTACACAAGTATGTTTACTTGAGTACATTATGATGATACTCTTTACATTCTTGTCTGGGTCACATAAAGCATTATAAGTGAAGACCAGGTGCTGCCAAAAACTTTAAATGATTTATGTCCTGCTTGTTTTCAGGGGAGCTTTTTCATTTTGTGAATGTGAAAACACTGTCTTTTCACACACACAGTCTGTGAAGCGTTCCCCCTTTATGATCTATAGCTTTATGTGACACTGCAAGATCTGAAAAATAATACAAAGACTTGGGGTTTGATTTGCCACATTTTGTTTCCAGTGGAGCTGAAATTAAACCTGTGTAGACTTGACATTTTAGGAACAGGCAAAGCATCTCACTTGACTTCATTGTGTGGTCAACCGTATGTGGTTACCAGAACAAAGCAGGGATCGTGTCGTTCCAAAAGGTTCATGATGGGAAAATGTCCTGTTGGATTGCTTCAAACATGACTGTGTTTGTTTTGTGGTTCCAGATGGTTTTGAGGGGGTTTGTTCCGAAAATTGAACAGTTTGTTCCAATGGTGTACAGATTGCTCTTGTTAATCCAAGATGCATGATTACTCACATTCTTAGCATGCGGCCACCAAAGCATGCGTGATTAATTCATGTCATAACCCCGGTACTTTGTTTGGGATATGTTGCCTGGAATTGTATCCCTCCTTTCCTTCTTCCCTGGAAAGATGACACCGACTTGATTGAGTTAGTGCTTCATTATTACTGTCAAAGCAGCATGAGGAAGCTCCACTTTGGTGAGCCCAGTTGGAAGCCAGAGATAGATGTTTACATTTGAATTAATTGCTAGATAAATTAACTTCACATTTCTCTGACATTAATATCAGAATAGTGAGAAATCTTTTTTTATAAATGTGAGTTTTCTATGGACAGAGAAAAAGATTTGTCTGATCTATAATCATAATGCTTTTTCTTTAAGTTTCCCTTTTTTGCACACTGCTGCAATTTTACAATTATAACACGCATTTTTACTCTTTGAAATAAAGTGTTGCAACCACAAAATGAGATTTGAGATTTAAGCCAGTTTTGCTCTTTGTAGCTGAGGTTTACTCATGAGGTGATCCTGTGGAAAATGTGTCTTTTATGTGGGCTCCTTTGTGTACGTATGTGTGTGTGTGTGTGTGTGTGTGTGTGTGTGTGTGTGTGTGTGTGTGCTAATGTGCAGAAGCAGGCTCAAACACACTGTGTATGTTCGAGCACGTTTCTCTCTGTCAATGTGTTCTCTCCAGGTTTTTCTGAGCACAGGCGTGTGTGGGTGGGGAAGGTTACTTTTTACTCGTGCTTACCCTCCTGTGTAAGCGAGCATGTGTGTTTGAAAAACGAGGGCCGCTGTGGGCGTGTTGGCTGTGGGATGGGTAAAACGCAGAGGTCAGCTATCACTTTGAAACATGCTGGTCCTTATCTCTGTCATGAGGCCTAATAGAGTAATGAATCAACATAAAGTCTGGGACTCTCCTGAATGGACCGCTGCCTCCTCCAGCAACACTTGCGCTTCACTTCGACTACACATACTGCCTCTGTAAGCATCTTTCGCCTTCCCCCGTTGTTTATGGGCGGTTTTCAAAAGTGGCTGAATTGTGACTACTGTAGGGGGTGTATTCACAGATGAGCAGCCACGCCGCATCATCGTACACTCAGCCACTATGAAATAACCCCGGCCACGGACAAATAGGATGGAGGGTCTTTTTGAAGGGAATGTAATAGGGCACAAAATGGAGAGCCACATATTTGTGATCACCTCATGATCTCATCTCGTGACTAGTTCCAAATCACTGACTATATTCATTATAAACTTTGTGATTTATCATAGAAAAGGAGCGGTAGGAGGGGCATTATTCATTGCATTAGGAGACTAATTCAAGAAAAGGTATTTTTTTAATGAGCTGTTTAGTGTCTGCTACAAAAAGATACAGTCAATGCTTTCAAATGGCAGAATGAAAACAAAGGCTTGCATTGGACTTATTAGTTGTTCAAAGCTGTGTGGTACAAAGAAAATTACTTTTTTTTTTCAGTGACAGTTCTAGTGATTATGTGTCTCACAGTTTCAACCATTAGCTCGCTTATTATATTGTTGACTAGGCCACACCATTTTAATCAATTTACCTCAATTATTATTGGGAGTCCAGCCTAGCAACAGTCCGGCAACTGTAAAGGTAGAGGGGCTTAGCAAAGAGTTTATTATCCATATGTAAGAATGACGCAAAATCATAATTGTGAAAGATGTATCGTCACTTTTAGCTTCATAAAAAAATGCATAAGGTTGAGTCCGCACTAATGGATAGACTGCGAAATTAAAATGGCCTAAAGCTCTTGACTCTTTGTTTTGCTCCATGCTTTTCATTCATTAGATTCTCCTCTTTTATTTTGGTAAACTTACTTTTGTGTTTTGTTTTCTGTGTGTGTGTTTCCCTTGTGATTATCACCCTGATTGTTTTCACATGTCCCTCGTTAGCCCTGCTATAACCTGTGCCTCGTTATCAGCTTGCTCTCTATGTGTTTTTAGCCTGTGTGTTCATCTTCATCTGTGACAGTGGATCATTTTTGGTAAGCAGACCAGTCTTTATTGATGTGATTTTGGAGTGTTTTTGGACCATTCATTAGTTACCTGTAGTCAGAACTACTTAGGCTTTCGGTCAGCTTTCCTGTCTGCCGAATCGTTGCTTCTAATAAAATGTTTTCTTTTTAATCCACTTATAACCTCCATGCTCATTCAGCAAATTACATTTTAAGATACCTAAAAAAATGCCAAATGGGGTAAATAACATTACATTACATGGAAAAAGAAAAGGAATGGCTCAAGTCAGTTATTGCTGTTTTCATCACTGTTCAATCAAGCAATCAACATCATGGCCCATGGCTATTTGGCTTCTTCTTTTTTTTGTAGATTATGTTCCCATAAACCTTAACTGGGGTTCCCAAACAGTTAAACATATTTCCTGCCAGATAAGGGCTGCTGTTTCAAATACTTTTGTATTCATATGCAACACAAACACCCAAAGTGTAAGTCCAGTAATTGTTACCCCACCAAGCAGACATTTGCTTGATTCCTTCGAAACATCTGTAGTTCTGTGCCTCCACATATGTATGTATCGGGCATCTGATCACTGATATTAGCCCTAAGGGGTTCACCAGATCTAAAACATACACCATCTGCTTTTTTCTCATACATCATAATTCTCATTCCAGTACTTCACCTCCTCCAATGTGCCTTTTTATGAGGATATATTTAGCTCGTACAAGAACATGCACATATGCTTCCTGTCTACCCTCCAGACATATTTGATGTCATCCTATGTGCTGAGCAAGTCGTTGCTCACTCAGCCTGCATGATGATGCTTTTATGATAGTTGGCCTGTATCAAAAAGTAAACCTCGGCACAAATTGGCCAGGTTACCAGCCTTCAAAGAGAATACATTAATCAATTCCATTGGCTTTGAAATGCAAGTTCTCTGTTTGAAATCTGCTGGTGCTGGTGGACTAAATATATTTTCATCCTCAAAAAGAACATGTACTCTAATCCCTCTCCCTTTGTACTTTTTCTTTCATTCTCAGTGATCTCCTTTTTCTTTCAGTTGAACAAAATTCAGCATCTCTACCCAAAACATAGTATTGGTTTTGATTGTTTTAAATAATAAAAAGCTATCCTCTGCCTGATGATAGGTGGTAATCATGAATGTTCACATCTGAAAATTGCCCTTTGGAAATAAAATAATAGTGTAATGAGTGCGGAACTGGTCAAAGTGACACACTGGACGTGTTTCAATGTGCATTACTGCCCTTGTTCTATTTTTGTACGACATCTGAAGATCAGCTTTTCAAGGGGTTGATGCCACAGCACGACAAGGCTAAGAAGAATTGCTGTGATTCCTTAACGAGAGGTTGGTGCCTACAGCAGCAATGCTTAGCCCTTGTCAGACGTGGCAATGCCTTGTGAGAGGAGAATATTATGCTTCTCGTATGATTGTTTTACCTCTCTGTCTAAATCGGAAGAGGCGTGCGGTTTGGCATGCACATGCGTTCACTTCTCTCTGTAGAGCAGACAATCCTTTCACACGCCATCCTGCCAAACTAGCCTGTAGGCAGGCTTTGCATTTAAAATGTACAATTAGTTATCCCTGTTTGGTTTGAAAGCAACATTTCTGAAACATCAAGCCTGAGGGCAGCGCACAGAGAATGACAGCAGCGACCCCATACAATGTTCCTTCTTGTTGTGTATTCGGTATTAGTCCCTGTCTTGATCTTTTATTTCCTCTCCCTTTTTTCTTGTTTTATCCTGAAATGAACTGGAAAGTGTGAGTTGTCACCTGGAGAAGGAGGGGGCTTGGTTACGTCTGCAGTTGTGTCTTTATTTACCCCAGTACGTGTTTTGGCAGGAGCATAAACAGGCTCCCTAAGCTTCATGGTCAGGGTTGAGGGAGTAGATGGGATAAACTGAGGTACTTCATCTAATCAGCAGGGCCAGCGGCGCGCTGTAAAGCCAGCTGTTGGCCAGGAATGGTGGGGGCAAAAATCTGCTTGTTCTACCTGCCTTTAGCGCTGACCCCTAGCGTGCCCCCTCACTGTGCCCAATCTGCAAAGACATTAATACAGGCAGAGCTGACTCACAACATAGCTGTTAGGGGAGGCTTTTTAATCTCGCTAAGTGTTCTGCTGGCAAATGGAGGGCTTGTTTTGTGAACTGCCCATGAAGGATTAAAATCTAGTTCAACATGCTAAATGCTTGTGATAAAGGAATGCATTTTAGGCCTGTGTTTTTTTTGCGAGTTTCCATTTTCTACATCCTCCTAGGCTTGAGCTTTTGGAACTGTTTCATAGCAGCAACAGCTGCATGAAAATTCCCCAGTGAATAAGGTTTGATTTTATAATTTCTGCCAATAGCCATTCTTTTATATCAAGGCCAGAAGAGAATTGGTGAGGTCAGGCGGAACCACACACATCTCTGACAAGCACAGATTTGAAAACAAAATTGTTTTGTATGACGCCAAAGCTTTGCGGATGAATTAAGGGAAATCGTGTGAATGGAGCTGATCGTTTTATTTGTCTCTCTGCTCTGAAAAACCACATAGCTTTGAAAACCACACTTCACTTCCTGGACAGAACACTAGACTCTACAGAATATCTGTTTTAGTAGCTTGTGACAAAGAACTATTATCTTTTTTTCTGTTTATTTCTCAAAACTGTTGCCTTCATATTGTAACCAGAAATGTGCAAGGCTTTTACCAGGTGTCAGATGTGTTCAATATTTTACTCTTGTTTAAATGTAGCTGCCCTGTAAATATACATAATTACAAAATGAAAAAAACATTTTACCATAAATCATCCAACTCTTTACGGTCCAGATGGAGGTGAATAGTAAAAACAAGGTTTTAATATAGTATAATAATAGTAGGGCTGTACCCGAATATCCGAATATTCGTTCGTTGTAGTACTATTCGGGTTTCAATTTCGTTATTCGGATATTCATTTTTTTTTTTTTTTAATTGAATTTATTGAAAACTCCAATATCAACGTAAGAGCTTGTGCCTCTTCGGGGGGTGCTAACACTTAACCATAAACTTTATCGTTTACTTTCTCCGTCTTTATATGTAGATATGACTTTTCTCCGTTAATCTCCGTCACGTTGTTTCCATAGCAACAACTTCCATAGGAAGCCAAGCCAAATTACACTTAAGACATATGCAACAAAAGCAACAAACACAATGCAATATCCTTTTCAATTTCAAAGAACACAAATTGGGTTATATACATTAACAAATAACTATAAAACAACAATACTGTAGAATAACAAAATGAATGCCGTGAATAAACCGAAATACACGTGTTGAAGCGGTTCGCTGCCTGTTTTTCAGGTCTCAGGCTCGAAAATGACATTCCCAGAACAAATTACCATATCTTCCCTTCTAAAAGGGTTAAATTAATAATCTTTTTTCTCAAAGTAATGATAAACCTGTGAGTTGGATGTAGAAAAGTCACAATCAATATAGATGTTTTTTATTTTAAAGAAAATTCAGATTGAACATGGTAAAAAACTGTAAATTATAGTGTCCGTCCAAAAATGATTTTTTACTTATAGTGAAAACTACCCTTGGATGATGGTAAGGTAGACTAAAAGCTTTAGGAATCCAAAGTACAACATATAATAAGTACCCTGTATCAAGATTGATGCAAAACAAGTGACATTTGACCTTTTTAGAGAGGTTTAGCAAAAACAACTCCACTTCTGAGGTGATCTGGGTGGAAATGGCCTTTTTTACCGTTTCTCTGGAACCCATTGGTCGATTTTGGTGATTGACATCTCTTTTTGACCGTTAGAGCCAATAGAATCGAAGGGGAGTTTCCACATACACACCAACGTTACCATTGAGAAATGAAAGCTATGCGCACGCAGTTTTGCATGAGAGTGAACCTATCTCTAGCTCTGACATCTGAAAATGGAAAAGCAGGTTTATTGCTTATGGATTATCCAAAATCATTTCAAAGGGACACAGATACATTGGATTAACCTATGGATTAACTTCAGCAGCGTTTTTATCGTTTTAATGCCATTGAAGACCACTTTTGACCAGACAACGACACAGGCAGGCCATGTTGCCGTTTTTAGCTACCTAGCGCCACATGTTTTGATGTCTGTTCTTGTTAATATCTTCGTGAGTTCTTAACATGGAGTGATAATGTATGTACTACTAGTAATAAGGGTGTTATGAGTGAGTTTCTGTGCAGTAATCGGTTAGCATTTCTTCGCTCTTGGCTAATTCAGAGGCTGAGCATTAGCATTGTAGTTTTTTTTTTGGAAAAAAATAAATAAAAATGATCAGTTAGCTGAGTTTCTTCCCGTTACATGGATATAAAACATTCATAGTTTATTAAATATTAAGATGCCCTCAGACCCTGTTTCCTGCAGATGACGCGTTTTTCCCCCCGGTACCGGGGGGGCGGTGTAGAACAGGTTAATATATATATTTTTATATTCAACCGTGTACAAGTGCCGTGTTAGCAACTCTTATTAACATCTATATGGTGTAAGTGACTTCAAGTATAAATGGCACAGTCTTGGTACGTTGTGCAGTTTTGTCATTGTTTTCCATCTGAGAAATGTCTGCTAGTAAGCGTTCCCTCACCTTAAGAGCTGTTGATGACGGATCTGAAGTATGTTTGAAGTTCTATTTTATTTTTTGTTCTCAGCTCACTGATGAAAACTGCAACGCCATTGTTACGTGTCTCATTTTCGACACCACTCAGACTCACGGCAAAGTAGCGAAAGGAACCACTCATGCTTAACTGGATGCTTTCTGCTCACATTTCCTCAAGATACTTAGCGTATTCATGGCCTCTTATCCCCCCGGAAAAACACATCAGGAGGGAAATGAAGCCGACTGAGGAGAAAAAAAAGTAGGAGTATTTCCCTTATTTCTTATCAACAGGCGACAATGGGCAAAGTCAATGAGCAAATCCTAAACTGCTTCAATATAAGCAGCAGTGGACCTCTTCAGCTCCGATTCCAGTGTGTCTGTCTGACTGAGCGGCTGATATTAAACATTATTGAATCTTTCCAAAGACCTGGACTGTAGGGTTTTGAAATTTGATACAGTTGATGAAAGCTGTGCTGGAGATATAGGGGAGGGAAATTAATCTGGTTTTATCAGGTCAGCGAAGCATTTCCATGGCAATCACAGAAAACGGCCTTCAACCGAAAATCAAAGCATCAAAGAGGATCACAGAGCCTCACTAAGAGCAGAACTTTGAAATACATTTCTTAAAGCTGATATCCATGTTTAAAATAATCTTCTTGACAAAGTAGAACTTAACCTATAGCAGGATTCTATGGAGGGGTACATTTCATCCCTTTTATGCATTGGTTGAAAGAACTGGGGGGAAAGGAGTGTTGGTTAGAGAAATGCCGTGTAATTGGTCTGAGGTTGAAAGGAAACGAGTTCAGAAGCAAGCACGTACGTCGTTTTAATGAATCAGACGTGTTGAAAGGCAGGAGCACATTTTCAAAGACATACATATTTTTAATTGGGAGTTTTCAGAGGACGCTTTCATCTATTTCACTCACTTCATGTCCTTTCATTAGGGCGGCAAAAAATATCCCACAAGGTGTGTATGTGTTGACATTTATTCAATGACAACTGATATGATATCTTATCTGATAAAAAAAGAAATGGTTGTGGTCTTCACTTTGTATATACCCAGCTGAACTGGAGGAAATACAGTTAAAATTGGCCTTCAAACATTTCATGTTTCTGTTCCCAAAAGATGAAGGTGAGTGGCTGGTGTCATTGTTTCGTAGATTCGTAGATTGTTTACGAAAAATAAAGGCCACTGTGTTTGTGTTTTCTAACAAGACTATCATGGCGGCGGCAGAGCTCCAGTCGAGTTTCTCCGCCTGGAGATATTCTCACTATTTCACTTTTGTCGAGCACAAAGAAAAGAACGTTTTAGTTAAATGTAAGTTGTGTCTTGGCGGGTCAAAGATCCTATCGACTGCCCAAAAAAAGCAATTAAAATCTGTTGAAACATCTGCAGAAACAACATGCTGGGACGAAGCTAGTAGCTAAGACCACAGACCCAGACTCATCCGACGCCACTCCACCTCCACCTAAGCAACAGCGGCTGGATTGGCACTTTGAAACATATCTTTGTGTTTGTGTTTGTATAGACCACATTGCTTAGCAGAGTTCAGTGATGCAAATGCATGTCAAGTTGATCAACAGGTGTATTATTCTCCGATGCAATAACAGTACTGAAATGAAGGCTACAGTATAAGGGCATTAATGGGTGCCCTTTTTTAAGTAACTAAAAAGTTACTTTTCACAGTAACGCATTACTTTTTGGTGTAAGTAGTGAAGTAACTAGTAATTGTAACTAGTTACTGGTTTTCAGTAACTAGTACAACACTGCATGTGAACATGAATGTTGCATCATGCTATGAACAGATGAATGTATGATCAGGTGATGGCCAATCTGTGTGTAGATCTACTCTAGATCTATGACAAAATATTGTCTCCAACTAAATTGCTTCCATGGCCACTTTCCTCATCTATCCTGTCCGAAAAGCTGTCAAAATCACTCATTTCTCTCGCACCAGTATCACTTTCCGAAGTCTCCGCCATGTTTACAATCACAACTGGGCCCATCTTGTGACGTCACAGCCGCTATCGTCTGCAGCAGCGGTAGGCTCAGACGGCCGTTCACGGGATGAAAAATTTGCAATGTTTATCTCGTCCCTCGCACTTCCTAAAAAATTATTTTAGCCATGAACAGGTACAATGATATGTAAGAAATGAAACTGCCATTTCATTTTGGCGCAAAAAAAATGCACTTCACGGGCACTTTAAGCAGCCTTTCAATAAAGTATCTGCCATTTCTCCATTCATTCAAATGCCACAGCTGATAGAGGTGCACAGTGGAGCAGCAGTAATGGCAGGAAATGATTCATTTTTCGCCAGAGTAAGTACAGGCTCTTTCCAAAAGAGCTTGAGGAAAACATTTCGCAGTGGCTTGTGAAGTGTGATTCCTGTAATTGTCACAGTTGAAAATAAATGAAATTGGTCATGCTAAAATCTTCTTTAAACACTAATCTGTGTTTTGCTGTTAAATGTGCTCTAATTCCACCAAGAGGCATTAGTTTGCAATTACTGCAGCTTGTTCGAGTGGGAGAGGTTTTTACTGTGCAGCAGAACGGAACAATTTGCAACATTTTGTAGGCCAAAGAAAAAACTTTGTTTTTCTTTTAAAATGTGTTCCTTCATCCAGAGGATGGGAGTTGTTTCCGCCCTGAATGTCTAAATGTGTGAAGGCTTTCTGACGCTGAATGTGACAATTCACATTCACACAAATGTATTCATCAATATGTTCTGTGGACAACTTATAGATACAAATGAACATGCATATATAATTGCATAAAATACTTGATATATTTGTTATTTAAAAATGTCCACCCTTATACATGGACTCCAGGATACTCTGCAACTTCTACTCTGCAATTTCTACAGGTGCACCATAGAGAGTATCCTCACTGGCTGCATAACGGCCTGGTACGGCAGCTGCACCGCCCTCAATCGTAAGGCTTTACAGAGGGTGGTGAAAACTGCACAGAACATCACCAGGACTGAGCTGCCATCCATGGAGGACCTTTACTCCCAGCGGCTCAGGAAGAAAGCCCTCAGGATTACAAAAGACCCCCATCACCCCAGCCACAAACTGTTCTGTCTGCTGCCGTCTGGCAGGCGTTACCGCAGCATCCGGACTAAAACCACCAGACTCAGGGACAGTTTCAGCCCACAGGCAATACGACTGTTAACCAACTGAACTGTTGAAACAACATCTGTTAAACACCTGAACTGTCGAAACAACATACATAACATTCATCTGGCTGCTACTTAGAAATTATTTATCTAATATCTCATATTCGAATAACTTGCATATAGACTCTTATTGCACTATTTCACTTTTTTAAACTATTTTTATTTCTGTATTTACTATTTAATATTTACTTGCACTACATTTTTCTGTTTATCTGTTTTATTGTGTTGCACTGTTGGAGGAGCCTGTGACCTAAGATTTTCATCGTCATAACGACACTGTTCGTATGACAAAATAAAAAACCTTGAACCTTGAACCTATACTGTAGTTGCAGTTAAATAATTGCTGACTCAACTTTTTTAAGATTACTTAAGCGACAAATAGTTCTGAATCCCACACTAATGCAGCTTTACATTATCATAGCAGTACTGTAAATGTGCTTTCTTTTAAACAGGATGCTTTAAAATATATGTTAACCATTTAGAATTGGCTCATGGATTGTATTTCACACAGTGTGTTTGATGGATTGGTGCTTTACTAACTCATCAGAATACACAAGCCATACACATTTCTCGTGACTGCAGATGGCAGTCATGCATATTGATGTATTGCTGGTAAAATGCCATATAATGTGCTAATACATGGGGAAAGGAAAAACACTGTAAGCTAATGTATACAGGTGGCTGATTGATGAAACTGTTTAATGTGGTAAGCCTTGGATTTAACTTTGTATGGGTACAGGAAGTTATTTCTCCTGGCCAAGAAATAGTTGTACACCTAAAGGCCCTGACACACCAAGCAGTCACCAGAGAACTCGCCGACGCCGACTGTTGCGTCGCCGTGTTCTCCTGCGTCGCCGTGTTCTCCTGCGTCTTGGCCATGTGTCGCACTGGAACACACCGCAAAGACTTCAGCCGAGCACGTACGAACTGCGCATGCGTGAGTGGCAATAACTCTCCTTACCAGCAGGCGGCGGTAGTGTGTATTCGTCATTCAAAAGAGGCAACAACCGGAAGACAGAGAAGAAGAACAGACTGCGTGATATAAACAAACAACAAATAGCGTGTGCGTTCCATTTTCACTCTCGTCCATCGAAAACATGTTTCGTGCGGTACTGGAGCTATCAGCCATTGGACTGATGAGATGAAAATGAATAGCCGTCTGTGTGTGTGCCTTCTTAAATCGTTTGTTTACGTCCCTCACTTCCGTCTCGCTTCTCATGCACTGATTCGCTAGCTGAACAGCCAATCAGAGTGAGTTCTTTGGCCGACTGCCTGTGGCCGACGCATGGCTGATTCAACATGTTGAATCGGCCATGCGTCAGCCATGAAAGGCCAAATAAGGCGTTTCACGGCAGACGGTGCGGGACACATCAAATTGAGTTTGGGCGACAGGGCACGCTTCGTCGTCCGACTAACGAAAACGGCCGATTTCGGCCTGGTGTGTCAGGGCCTTTAAACAAACAATATATATAATGTGTTCAAAAGCGAACTCAATAGACGTGCTGATCAACCCCCAGGAAGTGGGCCGGCCTTTGAAAAAAAATGTGCTTAGTGGCCGTAGTGGCCAAACAGTGGTACCACCCTCCCTTTCTTGTCTGTGACTTCATTTTGGCCCAGAAATTCCTTTCAATTCCCAACTGAATATCCACACTAGGAAAAATAAAAGTTGGGAATGTTACTTCCTCCTGAGTAAGCTCCCAAGGCATGATCAAGTAAATGCCTCAGTATAAAAGCTATGTTCAATGATTGCATACTGTATAAGAAAACATGCATCTGTACAATATTAACCATATAGTTCAATGGATAAAAAGATGTCTGCCATGTCTGTGCAGTAGGGGGATATGCATACACTCAGCGGGTGCAGGCTGAGGTCGTCTTTGCCAGCGCTGCACAATCTCCACCTCACCCCATTTGTATCTGACAGATTGACACCAGGGTGTATATGTGTGTCAAGCTGTGCCAGGGGGCTGAGGCATAGGTGTTGATCAGTGAACTGAAGCTCTGTGACTCATCTCTGACTAACTCCGCTGAACAGCTTACAGTAACTCTGCCCTAACATCAACCGATAGATATCAACAGGGTTGAGTCCCCATCTAATCCCCAGCACCGCTACGTTAGTAGTTCTGACGGTTATTTGCATATTCATGACTTTCTAACTTACTATATAATGTCCTTTTATATTTGTTGCTCTTTGATGCAGAGGGAAAATTTAACTTGAATATTATTTTTAGATATATAATTCTTCTCCAAGAACCTTTACCATTTTAAGTTATTATTTCATATTTTTGGACATTAACATAGGAACAATTAGGGAAATGTGGTGCTTTGTTGATTGGTTCTGACTTGTGTCTGATATATTCATTTTGTTGTCCACACAACTTTACAATTTGATTGGTTAGCTGAATGGCTCTGTTGTGATTGGTCTTCCACTTAGAGATGTCCCGCCCCTTAGCCTATCATGTACACTGTGGCGGAGCGCTAGCTAATAGAAGTGCAAGTGTTACATAGTGATGTCACTTTGTTGGTAAATGCACATGCCTAGACTTTAAACCTTTGCAGATCCTTTGCAATTGGGGTTGGGTGCAGATAGTAACAGCTGAGTAATCAACTGTTTGCAGCAACTAAAGCACAGAACATAGCATTCTTCCAAAATGGGATTAAAAAAAATCCCATACACATGGTTCTTATGGCGCGTTTCCACTACAGCGCGGAGCCCGGTTTAAGAGGGCTGTGACGTCAGCGGCCCGACTTTGGTTGCGTTTCCACTTGGCCTAGTACCGGCCGGCGGGTCTAAGTCACAGTTTTTCTGGCCTATAAAATCGTGGTTCTAGGGCCAGGAACAACCAGGCTGAGTTGTGACGTCAACACTCTCGACTGCTGATGGTCAGAGAGAATCGTCACAATCGGCGCGCGAGATAATCCCTGGTGTCGCATATATATATATAGCGAAGCTTGCAGCATTTTTATAAACAGCATTTTTGTCAACAGAGGAGCTAAAATGGCAAAGAAAAGCACACCGTGGTTGGTCGAGGAAGTGACGACGTTCCTACATTACATTGCAGATGATAAGATCCAGCGGGAGCTCGACGGGACAACTCGCAATATTAAAGTATTTCAGGAGGTCTCTACACAGATGTCCAAAGCGGCTACTCGAGGACTGTCGTGCAGTGTAGGGAAAAACTCAAAAAGATGAAGAGTGAATATCGCTTGGTCAAAGATAATAACAACACGAGTGGTGCCAGTAGGAAAAACTGGAAGTGGTTTGAGCTAATGGACACCATTTACTACCATAGACCGGCTAGCGTTGGGAGGGATGGAGGCCTGGACTCTGCAATGGCGTTACTGGAGTCTCTGCATGGTACGTTTATTCTAACGCTCTGTTATTTGCTTGAAAGCGTTGTGTCCCTATCTGTTCTAAAGCTCACTTCTAACAAATAAGTCTATTTTATCCTTACATTTATGTTCGCATTGAAGATGGCGTCACGGCAGTTTTAAGCAGCGTGACTCCGCCCACCAAAAAGCCGATCGCTCCGCCTACACTGCGTTATATAGTTACTGCCCAGTTCCTAAACTGTAATGGAAACGCGCCATCAAGTGAGCTGGTCCTAACAAGGCCTAACGAGGCCGAGCGAGGCCGAGCGAGGCCGGGCTCCGCGCTGTAGTGGAAACGCGCCATTAGATCTCTGTAAAGCGGATACCACACCAGTAGGTGTGTTTGGTATACAATGGGGAAAAACTGAATCTCATATTGCAACACAGTCTCACTCCCTGAACGTCCAGGAGCGACGCTTGGTCAGGGTCCTATGGCGTGCAGTTGTGACGCACCGAGTCTCCTTCAGCTTCATAAACGGACGCAAAGAGCTTTCAACTGATTGCAATGTATTCCCATCGGCGGCGGTATTTGACGCTCAGGGAAGCACCGCATCGGTCCATGTCGGCGGCACTTAAAGGCAATGTGAGCGTCCATTCCCATTGGATAACGGAGGATTTTAAACCCGGAAGTAAGTATTCTCTTTACTGTCGATTGATTTTACAGTGATATCTGCACTACTCATCAACTCAAAAACACCAGATTATCCTTGTTAATTACACAACATTGATTGGTTTAAATTGTGTACAATGCTTTTGTATTTTTCCCCTTCGATTCGGAGAAACAAATATTTTTTCGGAGTTTAGGATGGCAGAAGACACTACACTACCCAGAATCCTCAGCTTTCGTTTGGGACTACAACATGTGCTTTGCTTCACAAACCCCGTGATTAGTCCTCAAGCTCTGTGATTGGTTGACCTCCAACTGCATTCCATATGAAAAAAAACGTTTCGTAAAAGATAAAATCATACTTTATTCAGCAGTGCTTGCTTTACTCTTTGAAAGTCATCACATGAATGCATTGTAATAAATGGTTTGGCTGCATTAAATATTACACATCTGTCGTAGTTCTTTATTTATCTACAGAGATCGGGCCTCAGAATAGACCGGAAACTATTATTTTACCGTTCTGTTTTAATTTCACAATAAAGTTAGTAGTAATATTTGTTTTGATATTATTGTTTTTTATTAACTACTAGACCGCTGGGTCATGTTAAGACCATCTTTTCTGTGTTGCTGTGGGTTTTTCCATCGCTTTTGTGTTACAAATATCAAAACAATAACAAAATATATCCGTCGTAAACTAAACCGGAAACAGCAGTATATTTTATTTTGTTAACACTGTAAACTTGACAGCTTTTAACCCAAACCACCTACTGGTTAAAGCACGTTATACACGTTTAGAGTAATTGCAATGCAGGTAGATTGTGTTGCTTTTTAATGACTGTTTAAAATGCCTTTTTCTTAATGTCTTTCATTTTTGTAAAGCACTTTTGAATGTGTATATTTTATGAAAACATTTAAATATTAAGAGTACATACAAAATAGGAGGAAAGTAGAAGGTCAATGATAGAAATATAGAATAGAAAATATCAAGAAGATACTGTAAATGATATCTAGAATAAAACAGTTTAGTGCCGGATGTACAAAGATATTAATAGGAGGATGTGCAAAACAGACAAACTAATTAGGCTTTATTTAAACATTAAATAATACTTTAGGTTAAGGTCTTCTTTTAAATACATGTAAGCAAAAAGCTTTGGGGGTATCTGATAAATATTAAGCCTGACAAAGTACTTACGTTTAATATATTGCATGGTTTGTTTTGGGACTTGACAATCAACTTTCCTGCAATGTTAACTATGTTGAAGCACTTATTTTAACCGATATTATACATATTTATTATACTCTTATAAGATGTATGTAGATAGAATAAGAAATGTGCAGAATATGACAGTTTAATGGTGGAGGTACACACATATTGATAGATGTCTTGTTGAGGAACCTATGACCCAAGTTTGTCATCATTGCATAACTACACCGTAGTTGTGTATAAAACCACCAGACTCAGGGACAGCTTCATCCCACAGGCCATAAGACTATTAAACACCTGAACTTTGAAACAACATCCATAACATTCATCTGGCTGCTACTTAGAAATTATTTGTCAAATATATCATATTCCAATCACTTGTATATAGACTCTTATTGCACTATTTCATTTTACTATTTTACTATTTTTCTTTTTGTATTTACATGCACTATTTTTTCTGTGTATCTGTTTTATTGTGTTGCACTGTTGGAGGAGCCTGTGACCTAAGGGGGGGGGGGGGGTAGGACACGTTCGATTCCTGTTTTGGTTAGTGGGCCGTCGATGGGATTCATTCCATTTCAAAGTGCTGTTTGACTCTCCGTGTAAACTTCGCGCACTGCCACTCCAACATCCAATCACAGAATTTGAGGACTAATCAAGGGGTTTGTGAAGCAAAGCACATGTTGTAGTCCCAAACGAAAGCTGAGGATTCTGGGTAGTGTAGTATCTTCTGCCATCCTAAACTCCGAAAAAATATTTGTTTCTCCGAATCGAAGGGGAAAAATACAAAAGCATTGTACACAATTTAAACCAATCAATGTTGTGTAATTAACAAGGATAATCTGGTGTTTTTGAGCTGATGAGTAGTGCAGATATCACTGTAAATGCCGCCGACATGGACCGATGCGGTGCTTCCCTGAGCGTCAAATACCGCAGCCGATGGGAATACATTGCAATCAGTTGAAAGCTCTTTGCGTCCGTTTATGAAGCTGAAGGAGACTCGGCGCGTCACAACTGCACGCCATAGGACCCTGACCAAGCCTCGCTCCTGGAAAGTGACTGCATATTATGGAGGGGCCAAAGAGCTGAGGGGTTGAAAAGGCAATGGAGAGGGTCTGTGTGTGGACTGAAGCTCATTATCCAGCTCAGCAGATGATGACTGTAAACAAGGTAGGAGAGGGCATTCAAGCAAGAAGGAAGAAACAGAGTATCAACAACCCCAAGCCACACTACGCCACAATAACAAGGTATGCCAAGGGTCACAGCTTAATAAGATTCTGAAACTCCACCAATACTCCTCTCAATTAAATTGTTTATAAGTTACAGTTGACTGCATTTGTGTGATATTACGGAAGAAAATAAATGTTTGCCACTGAATTACAGAAAAATGTGAAAGCAATACTAATACTGTGTCTAGATGTTGATTTATCTGCATTAACCCTCTGAGACCCACGGGGCCGTATACGATCCCAAATTGTGTTCAAAGCTTCATAACTTCTCAGCTGTTTCAGCCAGAGAAATGCCGTGTTTTTCGTCTTAAACTACAGAAACGGCAATAAACAACTCCATTACGTTTTTCATTGAGCAGTGGCGAGCCGTTGGGGCCCTCTAGGCCCTCTCTGAGGGCCTAAGATATTCTAAAAAATAATTTTTGAAAACATTAAAAAAAAAACATTTTCTTTTAAATATTTTTTTTTTAAATATTTTTTTAGTTATATTTTTCATTAGTTTTACCAAAATAACTTGATTTAATTGTATTTAAAATAACATTTCCAAAGAAATAAATCCTTCGAATCTGCCTGTTCAGTTTCTGTTGGAATGTGAAGGGTTAAATGAAAGAAGCTCCTTTAGCAGTTACTGTGAAGACGGGAGAACTTGTTGGTCCCTCTGTACATTCACAGAGAGCCCCCTATAGTAACCGAATGAGAGAGTAATGTCAAATGACAGTACAATTGACCAATCATATCTTCCCTCTAAAAGGGTGGGCTTTATTTTCGCGGACTTTATGACAAGTTCCGCCCGCTGTGAAGTCTATGCAAGTGGTGCAGTGACGCGTCCTAAAACCCGGAAGTAAGCTGCTGGTTCCCTCGACACAAAAGCAATGGGATTTCTCCATAGGATTTTGGAAAATAGCTCGAAATAAGGTCTGTGGAAAACGAACCTGTTAGATAAATGCACGTTTTGTTCAGCCGGATGATATCCACATGTCTACCCTACTTTTATAATTTTCGAATCATAAATCTAATCGATAGATTTATGATCGATAGATTTATGATTAGCATAAGTTCGTTCATGATGGCTCATGTTAGTGATAGTGATAACATCGTTGCGAAATTATTAACCGAGTCATTTTCAAGATTGAGTTACAATGATAAACTGGAGTGGCAAAGGATCAGCTGCATGACCCGCCATCAAGTGCTTCATCCAAAAGGACAGGAGGATGGACTTTTTGTTTAAGTGATTTGATCATCAAAGGTAGGCCTAAGTCATTTTCAATGTGGGCCGCCGTGCCGACTTAATTCATTTTGAATTGTTACTTGGCTGTGGGTGGTCTGTCATGATAGGTGTTTAGATAAATGGTGTTGTTTTGTGTGGTAGAGGGTCGCTGTCATTGATGCGTTTTGCACCCTGGACCGCTGTTTTGATATTCCGCTGAAGTATACGCTGTGACATAATAACTCTTCTTTTTTTCGAGGGAAGGGGTGGGGGTCAGAGGGCCTAGGTATAAAAGTCACGGCTCGCCACTGTCATTGAGAGGCGTTTGCTTATTTTGGTGAAACGAATGAGCGTAGAGTTTTAAAAGATGCGGATAGTCTCACCTTGATTCTGGCGCGTTGCTTATCGTTTTCTCTTTTATAGATCTACTCATCCACCATCTTTGTTTGTGACGTAAAGAGTGTAAGAGTCACGTTTCTGAATCGGACACACTGAGTGGATGCAGTCACAGCCAATCGGAGTCTGATTCAGAGGGTTGCCTGTCAGTTCCGTTGTTATGTGTACTGAAACGAGAGCCGGTATAATTCCACGCGCGAAAACAAAATAAAAGTTGGAATACGTTATTTTAGTGTTTTGAAAGTAAACTGAGGTATGGCAAGGACGTTTACTACAGCTGAGGCTTTGGAGCAGATTTTTCAAGGGGACAATGTTGATGAAAATTCAGACGAATCTGCTCAGCATGCCATGTGTGATTGTGGACATGATATATATCATGTGTATTCTTCAAAATTGGCAGGACAAAAAATGACAATTCCTCGCAAAAAAATGCCCATGGACACTGCCCAAAAAGAATGGGCATAACTAATGAACAGAATAAGTTAGAATCTTCTAATCAGTTCTGATACAATGATAATAAATGTGTGCAATTTTCTGTGTTGAATGTTTCTTTCAATGTTATGGTTAGCAGTTATTTTTAATGAAATAAGTAAAAAAGTCAAGCTCCGTTTTTTATTTATTTTTTATTTATGGGCAAATATCCCCTATTATAGTGTATTATATTATAAGTCTCTAATGAGTGACATATATCATTAGCTGAGGTTGTGCTGATTTCTGGGATGTATAAAACTTGATTTTACTGCAAAGAAATGAGAATTTATTAGGCAAAACACAAAAATATACAAAAACGGAAATGTCCTATGTGGGTCTCAGAGGGTTAAAAGTGGATATAATGGAAACTGAGTCAGAGAGCCTAGTTGATGTGTACACAGGTGTTTTTGTTGGCAGGGTTTTGTCACCCTTCCTTCTAAAAATAAAAACATGTCCTGTAAGCATGTGTGCCAACATGTTAAATGTTTGGTAAGAAGCTTATCTGGCAACTGCCATTCACAGATTAATTTATGCAGGCTTTGCACACCATGTCGCCTCATTAGTGACGCCTCACAAAGAAAATAAGGGCACACTTCGGTGTCGCAAGACGTCCCTATCTAGTTTCTTCAAATCTTCAGGCGCATGGGTTTTACAAAAGCTCTGTTTTCAGTAACCTAAAAAGCTTAACTGGTGAGAAAAGGCCAAAACACATAGAACAAAATAAACCTGTGTGCGTTTGGACTAGACGTTAATAAGTTATATTGGGTAACACTTTATATTAAGGTACACAAATTAACCATCAACTAGTTGTTAATTAACATGCATATTAGCAGTATATTGGCTCTTTATTAGTCATTATAAAACACTTATTAATGCCTTATTCTACATGACCATATTCTACAAGTAATAAGCCATTAGTTGAGAGTTTTTCCTCAATAACCCTCTAATTACTGTTTATTTATTGCAAGTAAGGAAGTTGTTGTACATTAGTTTTGGTCTTAATATGCTCTGCTCAATATGGGCCTAATAAGGCAGTAGTACCACAAGAATAGTAATTCTCCCATAATAACACTTAACAAATATGATCTATTCTTTTGTAACAAGACATGAAACTATAAGTGTTAATTGTGTCTAAATAACTCAAAATTAGGTATTTATCAAAGAACATGTTCCCTATTTTAAAGTAGTGTATTGTCCATAACCAATAAGCTAGTAGTTTGAATCTAATTAGGTATTTATATCTAAGAACATGTTCCCTATTTTAAAGTGAATTCTTGTTCATAACCAATAAGCTAGTAGTTTGACTCTAATTAGGTATTTCTATCTAAGAATATGTTCACTATTTTAAAGTGAAGTCTTGTTCAAAACCAATAAGCTAGTAGTTTGACTCTAATTGACCTGAACAGGTTCCCTATTCTAAAGTTGCCTCCTCTTCACACTTTGGAAATACATTATAGCACACAACTACTGCAATTAACCTCAACAGTACATGAACAAAGTAGGCACACGTTGACATATCTGTTTTATTAATGAACCACTAAAGAGAGGTTCAGACACATACCAAAATATGTCGAGTTTCTCCAAGGCTGAGAACACATATGCAGCCTGTACCTTTTAATACAAACAAATATACTCTGATTTTTAACAGAGTTGATATATTTTTGATCATAATATGTGACCTGCTTGTATGTACTTACACAATAGGTGTAACTTTCTCTCTATGTGTTGTACTGTCTCAGTGTGAACATAGATTAAACAGCCAGCCAAACTCTTTTGAGAGCCAGGGTAATGACAGCCATGCACCTTTATTGACTTATTTGCAGTCCACTGACATTCAAACGGAGTGAAACTATTAAAAAAGAAGTTATAAGGCACTTATGATCCAACCCAGTCTCACAGCATTTCGTGTTATAGTCACAACATTTAATCTATTGATTCGTGTTCACCAACACGATTTTCCCCTTTTTTTCATGTCACACAGAACGATTTTAAAAGCAATGTATTTCTATTGGTAATATGTTTCGTGCCTGCACCACGTCTTTTTGTCCGCTCGGGTCTTGGAAGACCGGAAGCTGTGTGGTTCATAAAAACATTTTCTTACTCAATATCAAGCCACGATTATTGTTTTTATTTTAAATCGTATAATGTCGGACTTTTTTTGCCGTCCGTGAGGAAAATAAATGGGGCTCAGAGCCTCAGAATACTGAAATCTGTATTTTTTAAATCTTTTTTTCCTTCTAATTTGTTATTCTTTTCTAAATAACACACTGTTATTTACTCAATAATAACACACAATTATCCTTGTTTTTATTTATTTGTTTAATTCTATAATATCGGGCTTTTTTGCCGTCCGTCAGGAACTGAATTTCAAAATAAAGTCACCGGAAACAGACGTAGGCGATACACACCCACTGAACTGATTACCCAAGATCCTCAGCTATGGTTGAAGCTCAGTGATTGGATGTTTTAGCCGCAATGCACGTTGGGATATGTTGTTAATGCGATATGAAATAACTATCAACAGAATTGCGTTGCCAGGCAACAGCTGGGGTGAAAACAGTATTTCCGGTCTCGAAGTTTGCATAGTAATCTGCAGTACTCATCAACTAAAAACATCAGTTTATCCTTGTTAATTACACAACATTGATTTGTTTAAATTGTGTAGAATGCTTTTGTGTTTTCCCCCTTCGATTCGGAGAAACAAATAGTTTTTTCGGAGTTTAGAATGGAAAGACACTACACTACCCATAATCCTCAACTATCGTTAGGGACTACAACATCCGCTTTGCTTGACAAACCCCGTGATTAATCTTCAAGATCTGTGATTGAATGTTGGAGTGGCAGTGTGCCAAGGTTACGCCGAGCGTCAAACAGCACTTTGAAATGGAATGAAACCACGGCAGACTATCCAAAACTGGACTCGAACGGTCCGGCCCCGCATCCCGCCCCCCACCCCCCCAGAACTACATATGCTGGCTATTGTGTTTCGCAACATGTTCTATGGCACGTCTCTACTGGGAATTGTAGTTTTAAAAGACATTGCCAGTATTAAACTGTGTACACCCCTGGAGGTTTAGGGGATAAGAAACACATTGGTGTTATCAAATTTAAAACATATAATTAATAAATGGGTGAAAATTGCTTGTGTTCATAATGGGCAGCATTAATATACCCACATGACAGCTCATTGTTACTTTGTAATTCTACTCCACTACAATTCAGAGGTTAACCTGGTATTTTTACTCCACTACATTTATTTTAGTTACTTTGCAGATTCTGATTAATGATGTGAAATATAAACAACCCTTAAAGCAGACTTTAGTTACACCTGAGTAAAATTCAGGGAAGGTGATTGTCAAGTGCCAACAATCAGGCGAGATATTTGATAGTTGGTGCTTGAAAAGACTAAACATTTATCAGCAGATCCCTATAAAGCATATTAATTACTCGTTATTCTCAACTAATAGTTAATTAAAGACTGTATATAATGGCTATTTTGTACATCCCTTTCAAGATTTCAACATTTTCTAAGGTTTATTGACATATCATATAATATCAGTTAAAATAAGTGCTCCAACATAGTTAACATTGCAGGAAAGCAATATATTAGACGTTAAGTACTTTGTCAGGCTTAATATTTATCTGTAGATACCCCCAAAGCTTTTTTCTTATTTAAAAGAAGACCTTAACCTAAAGTATTCTTTAATGTTTAAATAAAGGTTAATTAGTTTGTCTGTTTTGCACATCCTCCTATTAATATCTTTGTACATCCGGCACTAAACTGTTTTATTGTACAGATCAATTACAGTATCTTCTTGATATTTTATATTCTATATTTCTATCATTGACCTTCTACTTTCCCCCTATTTTGTATGTACTCTTAATATTTTTTTCATGAAATATAACATATTCAACAAAAAAATTCAATAACGTGCTTTGACCACTAGGCGGTGCGGGTTAAAAAACTGTCAAGTTTAAAGTGTTATCACAAAAAATTATACTTTTTATTATTAGTGTAGGACACTTATGTATGTATAACATCTGAAGATGTATAGTTTTATTCATGTTTTCACATAATTTTACAGGATATTGCTATATTATTTGACATGTTTGACTTCTACACATTAATATCTGATTTGTAAAACATCACAGACAGAAAGGTATATCAGTCATTTAATGGTAAGCTATTGCAATTCTGAATCCATAGATGTGTCTCCCATCACCCCAAACCCCTGACTATTCTCTCAACTCAGTATTTACATTCTTTAATTCAAAGAAAATCAATAATATCTTTAAAAACTACAAGTCCCTGTCTATCAGCTGTGCACTGCTACCTATCTACCAATTGGATCAAATATAAAAGTCAGCCGAATTAGTATTGATACTGCAAGGAGACGTATTGTGTGAAGAGAAATTGAAGATGTTGTTTAATTGCTGATATATTTATGATCCACGTCACGTATTCAGTTTCGGTGGCAGTTCTTCCAGTTTGTCTAGAAGTCTTCTAATCAGGGCTCTATGAATAAGTAACTAAGGCAGATGTGTAATATTTAATGCAGCCGAACCGTGTATTACAATGCCGTTATGTGATGACTTCCAAAGAGAAAAGCAAGTACACTCGGAATAAAGTATTCTTTTCTTTTCTTTTTTTAAATGTTTTCGGATTTCATATCGCATAAACACCATATCCCAATGTGCATTGCGGCTAAAACATCCAATCACCGAGCTTCAACCATAGCTGAGGATCTTGGGTAATCAGTTCAGTGGGTGTGCATCGCCTACGTCTGTTTCCGGTGACTTTATCTTGAAATTCAGTTCCTGACAGACGGCAAAAAAGCCCGATATTATAGAATTAAACAAATAAATAAAAACAACGATAATTGTGTGTTATTGTTGGGTAAATAACAGTGTGTTATTTAGAAAAGAATAACAAATTAGAAGGAAAAAAAGATTTTAAAAATACAGATTTCAGTATTCTGAGGCTCTGAGCCCCATTTCTTTTCCTCACGGACCGTCTGACATTATACGATTTAAAGTAAAAACAATAATCGTGGCTTGATATTGAGTAAGAAAATGTTTTGCTTCCGGTCTTCCAAGACCCGAGTGGACAAAAAGACTTGGTGCAGGCACGAAAGGCACTGTGCAATAAGCATGTATACAGGCTATTATGGCTAACGCTAGCATGTATACTAACGCTACCGTGTATGCTAACGCTAGCGTGAATGCTAATGCAAATGCTAGCGTGAATGCTAACGCATTTTCTCATTGTGTTTAAACATCTCCAAATGTCATCACATAAACACAATACATGTAACTAATCCTTACAGTGTAAGTGTACTTATGGCGCACTTCCACTGCAGGGCCTCACACGGCTTAGTACGGTATAGTTAGGCCAGGGTTGCCAATTTTGGGTACCTGGCTGGAGTGAGATTTTGATATCATGGGTTTAATTACACATATGCGCACTAAATGACTGCTATCGTGTCACTAGCGGGACCTTAGCATATATATAGGATATATATACAATATACAAATACACAATATTGGACACAGACTATAAAGGGCACACAGTTTCATTCACTAATGAAAGTCAAACACATGTTTGTTTCCACTGTTTTATTGTGTGCATAGGCCTGTCGCGATAAGCAAATAATTGATTTATCGTACGATAAATACAAATGAACTCGATAAATTGCCCTTTACATGAGGATGTGACTAGCAGTTTGAAAGGATGTACTTGAATTATTATTATATATTATCATTATGTCAGTGGTCTAAAATGGTCATACAACGGTGCCGACAATATTATCGTTTATCGCAATAATTTCCGGGAAAATGTATCCAACAAAATTAATTATCATGAGAGGCCTATACATGAAACACAAACACACAAACAAATCTACAGACTTACTCCAAACTGCCAAATATATTAATTAACGCACTCTCACTCTCATATACTCTTTGACTCTTTTTGGCCTAGTAGAACAATAAGCAGCAGACTTTAACTTTTTTATCATTTCTACTGGATCTTAGATCTGCACATGCGCAATACGGGTCGGGGATTGACCAACCGGCTCCCACTGCTCTGCTGTCTGTTAACGTTGTTAAGAGTGGTGGGGGCGGATCGACAGCTTGAGCAGCTGTCAACTCAACATTTTAAATAACCAGCCAAAAATGATCGCCGGTTCATCTTGTTTTTGGCGTGAGAATAGTTTGGGCAGCGTGAGAGCATGAGATTGAGAGTGAAAGCGTGTGTCACACGTCAGATGCGTGAGAGTTGGCAACCCTGAGTTAGGCCTTGGTAGGCCAGGCTCACTTTATGCTGCATTTCCATTACAGTTTAGTAGCTGGGGCAGTAACTATAGTAACGCAGTGTAGGCGGCGCTGTGACGTCATCTTCAATGCGAACCACAAAACCAACATCAGCCGTTAGCTGTTAGCACTCAGAGCTCACAGCTCCTCATATCTGTTCAGAAACTAGACAAAAGTTAAACAAGTACAAACCACAGACTGTCTGTGTCATGGCGAATACAGTTGCTGGTTTATTTATGTCTGTAGTCCGTTGTTATGAGTGTGGACGGTTGGAGCATATACAACGTTAGCTTAGCCGATCTCCATTCAGAAAACATGCATTTTAAAAGGTTTTTCGCCTGCTGTCTTGTCTGCAGACTTGTCAAAGCATTAATTCATGGTTTTTACTAACCGGTATCAGTATCAGGGGCGGAGCTTCAGGGGGGGCTGTAGGGGCAGGGCTCCCCGGGCCCGGGACGGTCGGGACCCAATGGGGGCCCGTCGCCGAGGCAGCAGGCTCCGCCCCCGAGATATTCGCCGGCGGGCCCTGCTGCCTCGCGCCACTGAGTGCACCGACGTTCGTGGTCATATTAGGTATAAAGCATTGTAGCCTATAATATAGTTGAACTTGTGCTGCTATTTTCACACTCACATTTAACATTAAAACATGAAAAATTGCAAGTGAATCCCTTCTATTGTCTCCAAATGTATTTTGGGTAAATTCGTCATAAACAGCCGTCCATCAACATCATACGTAAATGAACGTCAACGTCATCATCAATCACTTGTCATTCAACAGAGCACTGCCTAAGCATGAGCAGTTATAAACATAAAAGTGGAGCTACAAAACGCAAAGAAAAAGATAAAAAGGACCAAGGAAAAGCCAAATTGTCCAAGCTAGATGGATATTTTTTCGCCCTACTCCTCCTCCTGCGGGAGATGAACCTGAAGTTGTTGCCACTGCCAGCCGTGTTTCATCCCCGAACGACTCTGTTAAAAATGTCCCTGGAGTGAAGCAGTTCTATGACACTGTAGAGACGCTCTACAACTTTTTTGGTCACAGTATCAAACGATGGGCATTGCTCAGTGAGTTAATGACGCCAGAGAGCAGAACTATCAATCAATCAATGTTTATTTATATAGCCCAATATCACAAATGTTACATTTGTCTCAGTGGACTTCACAGTTTGTACAGAATATCAGTAGACAATACGACACCCTCTGTCCTTAGACCCTCACATCGTACAAGGAAAAACTTCCAGACTTTTTAACTACCACATTAAAACGCTTATGTCCCACTCGCTGGTCATCTCGCCATGATGCGCTTGTTGCGTTAAGGCACAGATATGGAGACATTATAAAAGCCCTCGTCAAAATATCCCTTACCAGTGACAAAAAGGATGAGCGCAATGAAGCAAGTGCACTCAAGAATGCCATAAGCAAATTTCGCTTTCTATTTTTGGTCAACATGCAGACCAAGATTTTGGAAAGCATAAATTGTGCTTCACAGTTACTGCAAGCAAAAGACGCGGATATTCTCAAAGCATCTACTCTACTGCAAAATGCCATCAGTGTTTTGGTGGAGTATAGGGGACAATTTGATGAGGCGAAGTCCGCCACTCTTGCCTGGCTACTAAATGGGGAAGTCAAACACAGTTTGAAACAACCAGGGCCAGGAAAGTTAAGAGACACTTTGATGAACTTTCTGAAGACAGCCGCCTCACTGACGCAGAGAGCAACTTTCGGGTGACCGTTTTCAATGCATGTCTCGATATAATCATCCAGCAACTGTCCCAAAGATTCACCAGCTTAAATGCAACTGTGAACATGTTTGAGGCAATTCACCCCAACACACTACTGCAAGCAAAGGATGAGGATTTACACCAAGCTGCCCAGCGGCTTATAGAGCACTACAGTCGGGACATCGCCGCCAGCTTCCCTGGCCAGCTGCTTTCTTTCAGAACCTGTTTCAGGGACCAAATACAAAAACTAAAATCTGTCGCGGATCTGGTAAAAATGCTCATTGTTTACAACCCAGCAGTAACATCTACATTCAGTGAGGTTTGCACAGCCTTCATCTTATTTCTGACTCTTCCTGTCACCGTGGCAACCGCCGAGCGCTCTTTCTCCAAATTAAAACTCATCAAAAACTATTTGAGGAGCACGATGGGACAGGAGAGACTGAGTGGACTGGCCTTGCTGTCCATCGAAAGTGACCGAGCCAAGAAATTGGACATACAGCGGATTGTGGACGAGTTCGCGGAGCGCAAGGCTCGCCGAGTACCCTTCAAGTAGTGGTGAGTACACTTCAAATTTAATTTGTACAGTAGCCTACTTGTACGTGAATGTATGGGCCGCCGTGCCAATTTTACACTGCTCTGCTCTCATGGTGGCTGCTGGCTGTCCATGGTGAATGGTGTGTCAGAAATGTAGTCATTTTATTAGGCTATGTTTTCATTGTCCTTGTGGTTTGTTGGACTTTATGTCATATCATTATTATCTCTGATATATATTTCGTTTCTATACCCTTTGTAGAAACTAAATCTTAAATATTACACCTTTTCTTTAGTTACTTTTCTTTCAAACATTGTTTTAAATTGTAATCTTACTGACTGAGCGACTTTTTACGCACGAGCGTCAGATTACCACCCCGGACTCCCGATATTTTTGTCAAGCTTTATTGGGTTTAAAGGGCCCGGTCATGTGGCCCCGCCCCCCGGCCCGGGTCTGATATGTGCCGCCAGTGATCAGTATGTTGTTACTTCGGCATCATTTTGAAACGTGTATTACAATTAAATCACCGTAAAATATGTTCATTTTGCTGTAGTTGTAGCCCCCTTGCCAGCGATACCATTCAGCATTCGAGAGTGTTTACGTCACTAGTTTAGCATATTCAGCCCGGTTGTTGGCCTGCTAAGAACCTCAATGAGGGCCAGAAAAAAGGTGAAAAAGTAACCCTGAGCCGGAACTACCCCTAGTGGAAAGGCAAAAAAAAACGGGCCGGGTTTGGCATGGCACGCTTAAACCGTGCTACGCGCTGCACTGGAAATGCGCCATTACAGTCATTGCTTTCTGACGGACTTGAGCCTTTTACTCTTCAGGTTGCTTAGGAAAAATTAGTAGCAGTCTACTCATGGATGTCTACTGCCATGCTATTCAGTTCACTTTCTCCTACTTCCTGTACCCGGTTTCCTGTCTAACCTTCAGTAAACATTTTACAAAAATATAAATCTGCAAATATGAAACATACAGGTCAATATCACCTTGCTATTGGTAGCTGAACTGTCAATACCCCAAAACATATTCTTAGATATAAATACCTAATTTTGAGTTATTTAGACACAATTAACACTCATAGTTTCAGGTCTTGTTACATAAGAATAGATCATATTGTTAAGTGTTATTATGGGAGAATTACTGTTCTTGTGGTACTACTGCCTTATTAGGCCCATATTGAGCAGCGCATACAACTTCCTTACTTGCAATAAATAAGCACTAATTAGTATGAAATGCCATTTAAGCCAAAATTAAATAAATAAATAAATACATAAATAAATAATTAAATACATATATATATATATATAAATATGCCTATGAAATAAATTCTGAAATAAATAAATGAGGCAATAAATATATATACATGTACATTTAAATACACATTTGTTTATTTCATGGGACTTTTATTTCATAATGACACATTTATTTATTTCAAGAGACTTGTATTTCATAATGACACATTTATTTATTTCAAGAGACTTGTATTTCATAATGCCACTTTTATTTATTTCAGGGGACTTGTATTTCATAATGACACATTTATTTATTTCAGGGGACTTGTATTTCATAATGACACATTTATTTATTTCAGGGGACTTGTATTTCATAATGACACATTTCCATTCCTTATATGCAAATGTACAGGGCGTGGTTAGCTCACAGATCCAGACCAAAGCAACAGCACCACAACACTGACTCAATAGCTCTTGTTTCACACTCCAGTACTCTTAAGTGGTTTGCAAACTGCCAATAAACCGTTCTTGTGCTTTTCTGGCGCTTAACTGGTTCTTCTCTGGTTCTGCCCCTTTTCCACCAAACCGGTTCCAGAGCCAGTTCCGGGCTAGCCTGATTTAGCTCTGGTTGTTCCTGTTTCGGCCGCAGCGGAGCCGGCTCTAAACACCGAAAACCGGTTCTTAGCTGACCCACATGTACCTCATTCACACCAACCTAACTCCGGTTCAAGCTCCGAGCTAGAGCTTTTCAGGTTCAGAACCGGTTCTTCGGTTTAGCTCCGGCTCTTTTCACACCGCTCAGAGCCCGACTGGTGCTGCGTCATTGCGTCATCGTTTGCGTCATGACGTAACCGTTTGCGTGCCTGCTTCATAAAGCCAAACCGCGCGGAAACCCCTCACAGCTCACACCGACAACAACAATGGCCGATTGTGTTGAAGCGCTACTCGTTTTGGTTTTGGTACAAATCAGCGGTTGCCATCTCTTTCTGCAATTGTTGGAGAATTGCTTTGGACCGCGTGCTCCCCTCCAGCTTCCTCTGTACCTCTTCGGAAGACCAGATTCCCAGTAGGTAGCTGGTCTCTTCAGTGGACCACTGCTGCTTGTTAAGTTTCTCCATCGTTGTGTACAAACTGGATAAAACGTGCGCTTTTTGTTGTTGTTCAGGAGTTGATCCCGCCCCTGCCCTGCCCTGCCCGCCTCGACGTAAGTGTGACGTATGCGGTGCTTTTGCTCTAGCCGGAGAATTTGTTGGTGCTTGAAACGAACCGGATTCCGGAGCTAAGAAGCTGTTCCGCTGCGGTGTGAACAGGAAAACCCGGTGCTTTTCAAGCTCCAGCTCCGAACCGGCCCTGAAACACTGTTGGTGTGAATGAGGTAATGGCTGCCCGGCAAGAACCAAGAACCAAGAACCACGCTCCCGTCGGAAAGGGGCGAGATTAACCTGAGCCATAATAACAGTCTATGGCGAGTACGGAAAATGAAAGTTGTAACAAGCAGTAGCGCTGAGCAAAGTGACTAGAACGCAACCACACACTTATACAAAAATAACACACTTTATAAAGTCAGGCAACACTAACCAGGCTTCGTGTGATTCTGTTTATTTGTACCTTACTTTGACCATCCGTTCACTGTCATTGATCATTGTGGAGAGCAGACAGAAGTTTTGTTTTGTATTATAGCAGTTATCAGATGGAATCAATACATGGGCTGCACAGGTTGTCATGTCCGACAATCACAAGTACACTCATAATGAAAAGGTAAAATGTGCCTGTAGAAAACGGCTTATGCCACAATAGGATAGCAACAAGTAGTCAAGATAGTCAGTTTAGCTTCGGTTGCTGTTGCATAACTGCGGTAAACTCAGCCGTCTCTCGCGTTCGCTTGGTCAAATCAGCAGCTATTCATTTTTGAGTGCGCAATTAATAGCGCCTTTACGGTAATCGCTGTACAAGAGTAAAATAATGCATGTTTTTTTCTGCTTTATTTGCAATACAAGTCATTTGTACCATAAGTTCTTAATAAAACTGACACTGTTTGACTCAGTCCTAGTTTGACTGCTACAATAAAATGAAGTAGCCTACTTTTACTGTGTACTTTTTGGGTAATACTCTCTCAAAGTCCCCTCCTGAGAACAAAATCATGCCACTTCTGTTATATTTGATGAGATAAAATGATTTTTATCCATAAGTTCTTAATAAAATTGGTACTGTTGGACTCAGTACTTGTTAGACTACTACCACAAATACAATGAAGTACTTTTACTCTGTACTTGTTGAGTAATACTCTGTCAAACTCCCTTCCAATACCTCATTCACACCAACGGTGTTTCAGGGCCAGTTCGGAGCTGGAGCTTGAAAAGCACCGGGTTTTCCTGTTCACACCGCAGCGGAGCAGCCTCTTAGCTCCGGAATCCGGTTCGTGACAAGTGGGTCAGCTAAGAACCGGTTTTCGGTGTTTAGAGCCGGCTCCGCTGCGGCCGAAACAGGAAGAACCAAATCAGGCTAGCCCGGAACTGGCTCTGGAACCGGTTTGGTGGAAAAGATGCAGAACCAGAGAAGAACCAGTTAAGCACCAGAAAAGCACAAGAACGGTTCTTGAACCGGAACCGGTTTGGTTTATTGGCAGTTTGCAAACCACTTAAAGGCCTCTACACACCGGCCCGACTTTGGGAGTCAGAGGCCGTCCGAAGCCGTCAGAGGCAGTCGGCATTCGCGTCGCACTACTCAGGTTGGTGTGTCGTCTCTTTACGGCACATTTTCAACCCTCCCGCCTCCTCCCGCCGCCGATTCAACATGTTGAATCGGCGGCGGGAGGCCGCGGGAGGCCAAAGAACGTCGGGACAAATCAATCACTCTGATTGGCTGTTCAGCTTAGCGAATCAGTGCATCAGAAGTGAAGCGGAAGTGAGGGACCAAAACAAACGATAAGAAGGCACACACAGACGGCTAATCTTCCTCATTTTCATCTCACCCGGACGCAAGAGTTTCTTTTTTATCATGACGGCATGGAATGAAGAAAGTGAAGACCAACTGATCAACTGTTTATATTACTAAGTCTGTTCTTCTTCTCTCGGTGTATAAAACGCAGTCTGTCTTCCGGTTGTTGCCTCTTTTGAATGACGAATACACACTACCGCCGCCTGCTGGTAAGGAGAGTTATTGCCACTCGTCGGCTGAAGTATTTGCGGTGTGTTCGTAGGCGGGCGGCTTTATCCGACGAAGCCAACGAAGCCTGACGTAGCTGACGTAAAAGTCGGGACGCCTTCGGTACGCGTTCTTTGGTCTCAGGTTGGTGTGTAGAGACCTTAAGAGTACTGGAGTGTGAAACAAGAGCTATTGAGTCAGTGTTGTGGTGCTGTTGCTTTGGTCTGGATCTGTGAGCTAACCACGCCCCGTTCATTTGCATATAAGGAATGGAAATGTGTCATTATGAAATACAAGTCCCCTGAAATAAAGAAATGTGGCATTATGAAATACAAGTCCCCTGAAATAAATAAATGTGGCATTATGAAATACAAGTCCCCTGAAATAAATAAATGTGTCATTATGAAATACAAGTCCCCTGAAATAAATAAATGTGGCATTATGAAATACAAGTCTCTTGAAATAAATAAATGTGTCATTATGAAATACAAGTCCCCTGAAATAAATAAACGTGTCATTATGAAATACAAGTCTCTTGAAATAAATAAATGTGTCATTATGAAATAAAAGTCTCTTGAAATAAATAAATGTGTCATTATGAAATAAAAGTCCCATGAAATAAATAAATGTGTATTTAAATGTACATGTATACATATTTATTGCCTCATTTATTTATTTCAGAAGGTATTTCATAGGCATATTTATATATATATATGTATTTATTTAATTATTTATGTATTTATTTATTTAATTTTGGCTTAAATGGCATTCCATAAATTAGAGGGTTATTGAGGAAAAACTATCAACTAATGGCTTATTACTTGTAGAATATGATCATGTAGAATAAGGCATTAATATGTGTTTTATAATGACTAATAAAGAGCCAATATACTGCTATTATGCATGTTAATTAACAACTAGTTGATGCTTAATTTGTGTACCTTAATATAAAGTGTTACCGTTATATTGTACCCTAAAGATAAATTATATCTTCTATATCATTCACCAATGGAGTATGTAAAGACAGGGCGCCGTATTTATTTGGTATTTATTGGGTATTTATTGGGTATTATTGGGTATTTATATATTTGTGGTTAACCGTTTAAAGGCCTTTTTCTCAAAATGATGACTAGGTGACAGTCATTATATAATGTGACATATTTTGCTTAATATTTGGAGTACAAAAACAATCCTGATATCATTAGAAAGCTAGGAATCTCCTCTTTCCAACAGTGTATACAACTCAAAATGTGTCTTGGGTCAATGCGACTGATTTCGATAGGGCAGGTCACATTTAATGTATCATATGTTCGCCGAATTGACATGAAAGCACTAACAAATATGAATTTGCTGTAGTCAACTGCATTACAACTTTATTAACGTGCCTAAACTCAGTAATTCACTAAAAGTAGGTTTATTTTTAATGGAGCCTCGTCATCTCCCCACGGGCAAACAAGAATATGTACAGTGTTAATAGTTTACTGTATTATTAGTGTTTAATATTACTGCTATAACAATCACACATTGAGTTCATTGATGTGCAATGTTAAAATCAGACCGTTGTTTTTTGAAATAGTCTGAATGAAACGGCAGCTCTCAGGTGATCAGCTGATCAGCTGTGTGTGTGACTCTCTTTGTTTACACACCTAATGGCCCATCAGCCACAGCTCTCCCCCCCCCTGATCTCTCTTCTCCAGCACTAAAGTTTAACTGTAGGTTTGGGTTTGCATATTTATGCAGTGATCTGTCTCTTCCTCTCTACCGCAGACAGCTGAGCGCTGTCAGACCGGACCATGGCTGTAAAGGAAGAGGGGTGTCTGGTTCCCCCTCGACACATAGACTGATCCTTTTTTTTGTCCATGTCTGATTGGCTTAGACCTTTCCTGACTGCACACATTTTTAAACAAACAAACATTGACCATACCGTTCACCAGCCCCACCCACCTCTGAGTGACAAGCTCCTGTCAGGGAACATACTGTGTGAACCAAGGCCTAAACAAAGACCAAAGGTTGAGCAGTGATGGACGCTGCCACAATGGAACTCATATGAAATAAACAGCTGATCCTCACACACACAGTAGCCTGTTGTTTATATGCATACAATAGTGAGAAACATGCCTCTGATTAATAATTATATAACTTATTTTCTCCATAAAAGCTGGTGGGTTGAAAGCAATACGGGAGGTGAAAAAAACTATATTGTAGCATACAGAAGAATTGTGATGCCGTGGCTTTATCTGAAAACTGACAGCATAATTACATTTATGGCCCGGGACACATATATTTATTTAGATATGTTTTTAAAAAGTTTAAATAAAAGGCTGGTGTGTTTCTTGCTCTGCCAGGTACAACAAGTGGGATTTATCTTTTATTACTATACTGTAGCATATCGCTTTTTATTCCCAATGTCACGGATAAAATCATATTCTGCATTGAATAAGATACATCTTGGATAGATCGCAATCCAAGATGGCAGCACTGGGATCACTATCCGCTTGGACAGCGGAGCCTGTGCTCACTTCCCGGAGCTGAAACGCCACCTGTGTTGCGCTTGATTTTGGACTTTGGTGGACTGGGTTCGTTGAGCTAAAGCATAGCATGACTGGGCTTGTGTCCCTGTTTACATGAGACGTCAAACAACGTCATCTTCATTCTCAGGAGGACTGAAAGTCCGGACCGGATTCTCACCTCGCTGATCTGGCATTTCTCAACTTCGGCAGGACGGAAAACGCGGACGGGTTTCCTGTGCTGATTTTTGGATTTCTTCAGCAGGCCTTCTCTACCCCCTGACACATGTCACCCAGCATGTTTCTCCTAATACCTATTTTTCTCCTATTGACTATTCTCCATCCATATGAGGTGCGTGAAGGGTGTGGAGACCAAAATGTGCCTCATCTTGTCTTCCCTAGTAAAGACACAAACTGGGATTCTACTTTGTTTAAGAGCTCTGTAAATTGGAGCATTCTAATCTCCAAGGATCTCATGACTCTACCTTGTCTTATTCGTCTTTTTAGTCCGTATAACTGGTTGTTTTCAATGAACTCATATTCCTATGGTGGAAAGAGAGTAATAGGCCTATATAATGAATCTATGCAAACAACAACTTGGGTGAAAAGGAAATGTTTCATTGTTATCCTGCTCCTATCAGGAAATGTTCATCCAAACCCTGGACCAGATTTTAATTGTCTGAGTACCCCTGATGATTTTAAAGCAAGCTCGGGTCTTGGTATCATCCACATAAATGTCAGAAGTCTACTCCCTAAAATGGACCACATGAAAATCTGGGCAAAATCCTCTGATTCTGATGTTCTTGTTTTATCTGAAACTTGGCTAAAGAAATCTATCACGGACAAAGACATAGCAATTAAGGGTTACAATGTGTTTCGTTGTGACCGTCCCAGAAAAGGTGGTGGTGTCGCAATTTATGTAAAATCAACATTTCATGCGACCATCCAATCATCTGTGTCTCTCAGCAGACAATTTGAACTACTTGCGCTGAAATTGGAACTTCTTAAGGGTCATTTTATCACTGTTGTAGGGTGCTCTAGACCCCCTCAGCAAGCATTGAGGCTTCATCATCACTGAGTCATCAGTTATCTTGCTTGGATTTGAATGAGATTTTAATTGCTGGAGACTTTAATTGGGACTGGTTGTCCTCTGTCTCCGATAGTTTTAAATCAACCTGTGACTCTTTTAATCTTACGCAATTTATCAATAGCCCAACTCGTCCTAATCTTAAACACCAAGATAAATCGTCTCGTATCGACTTATTTTTAACAAATACGCCTCATAAGTTTTTGGATATTGGTATTTTTGCAAATGATATAAGTGACCATTGCGCTATAGCTACAATCAGGCAAGCTAAGCTTCCAAAAACAAGACCACAAATAGTTTTTAAACGTGATTTTAAACATTTCTGCGAGCAAGCATTTTTTCATGACCTGTGGGATTTTGATTGGAACAAGATCTATCTCATTAGTGATGTTGAACTGGCATGGGATTATTTTCAAGAGGCTTTTAATAGAATTATAAACAAACATGCTCCTTTCCGCGAATTTAGGGTGAAAGGGCTAGAAAAAATCCCTGGTTTAGTCCTCAACTGGCCAGCACGCTAAAGGAAAGGGATATTGCCTGCAGTGTTTCCCACAGATCTGAAATATACTTGGGGGGCTGTTGGTAGCGGGGGGGGGGGGGGGTTTGAGGTGACACGCCTTTGTGATGTGCAACAACATTAACCATTAACATTAACCTTTCTGTTGGTCGCTTGTTAGCAGACACTTCACGCGATGGCAGAGCGAACAGGTACAGGCAGGGCCCATAGTGATAGCCCTATAGTTCAAATCTACTACCCACAAATAAACATATGGACATGGGTTACTATTTTCTAATGGTGACCAAACCGTTTGAGACCCACTGAGAACTTAGACTAACCACTGAGAACTTACCCCTCGATTCCACCGGGAGCGTCTGCGCTGCGTTACGGCTACGCCACGCCACGCTGCGGCGTTTTTAGCGATCGCGGCCACTCTAGTCAATGGGTGCTATTCCACCAGACCCGCTGCGCCACGCTGCGCCGCGGCTTGAAGCGTCCCAGAAGCGCCTCGGCGCAAGGAATTTCTAAAATATAGGATGAATCCTATTTTTGACGCGGCGCAGCGCGGCGCAGCCGTAGCGCAGGCAGGAAGTGGAACGTTCATCCGGCCCAGGCCCATCCCCCAAATAAATGTCCAGGAAATATGCCCAAATCAACAACAACTGCGAGCCTGCACACACGACGCTCCGCTTCCGCAACGTTTTGAAACGCGCCCGGTGGGTTATGACGCAGGAGGAGGTCGCAGCGTGGCGTGGCGTAGCCGTAACGCAGCGCAGACGCTCCCGGTGGAATCTAGGGGTTAGACTAAGTTAACTATCTAAACAATAAGAGAGTCCTTAACCTCACCTGAGCTGAGGTTATCCCGAACTTGAATGACACACAGAGACCAAGGGCTTTGATTTATGATCTGTATGACAGTGGCCATGTCAGCAGGCCACATCATGTAGACAGCCAGTCACCCTAGTCACCCTTTGTGAGGCAGGCCACTTAGCAGTCCAGGCCATCGGGAAACCCCCCGGTCCTCCCGATGGCCAGTCCGGGACTGGGTACAGGAGGCGTAGAGTGAGGGATCATTGTCCACAAGTTAATCGATCGCAGATGGCGTCGTGGTCGCGGACGAATAAAAAAACAAGAAAAAGAATTATAAAAAAACAAAAAAAAAATTATTTAAAAAAAAACGGAAAAAAAAAACAAAAACGAAATGGGTCGCGAAATATACTTGGGCGGCCGTTAATATACCTGGGCGGCCCGCCCAAGTAAAGTCTATGTGTGGGAAACACTGGCCTGGTCAAGGGCCAGAAAATCGAAATCCCGAAATTCTGGAAGGTAATAAAAAACTCATTTGGAACAGAAACTAAAAATGAATTTCAAGCCTGCATTGTTACAGACTCGCAAACTCTCACTGACAAATCGGCCATTCTCAACTGCTTTAATGAACATTTTATTTCTTCTGGTTCTTTGTTTGAGTCCCTATATTCGGACCCTGAACAGAACGTTGATTCCTCACCACCTCCATCCCATCCCATGGCTCAGCCATTCAATTTCACTTTTATCGAGGCGATAAAGGTCCATAAAGCATTGCAGAATCTGGATCCACAGAAATCGGCAGGTCCAGACAAACTTCCTCCTCATTTTCTTAAATTAGCTGCAGACTTTATAGCTGAGCCGCTTACTTATCTTTTTAATTTAGCTCTTTCCAACAATGAGATTCCTAACTTATGGAAATCTGCATATGTTCTTCCTTTACTGAAAGGAGGGGATCCCTCATCTGTTAATAATTATAGGCCAATTTCAAAATTATGTGTTGTAGCGAAGGTCCTTGAAAAGCTTCTCAGTGAACAACTTAAATTATTCTTGGACACAAATGATATTTTGTCAGAGCACCAATCCGGTTTTAGAAAACAACACAGCACAACAACTGCTGCTATTAAAGTGGTGAACAACATCATTGAGGCATTGGACTGTAAAAAGTATTGTGCAGCTCTATTTATTGATTTGTCAAAGGCGTTTGACACAGTTGATAATACCATCCTGGCGGAAAGACTTCACAGTATCGGCTTATCTAGGCATACTGTAGGTTGGTTTTTTAATTATTTATCAGCGAGAACCCAATGCGTCCAATTTTCTGGGTCCTCTTCTTCCTTCCTCCCGATAGCAAAGGGTGTGCCACAAGGTTCCATATTAGGACCGATTCTTTTTACCATATATGTAAACAATCTATGTAATAATTTAGCAAATGCTTCTTACCATTTTATGCAGATGATAATGTTATGAATTGTTCCTCCGCTTCTATAGAGCAAAGTCTAGATTTCCTCCAGTCTGCCTTTGACGTCATACAAACCCATTTATATCAACTAAAGTTGGTATTAAATTCAGAAAAATCCAAAGTGATGATATTTTCGAATGGCAAAAAGTTACCATCTATTCTACCCAAGATTTGTACTGCTCAAGGGACTGACATTGAGAGGGTCACTACTTACAAATATCTGGGATTTCTTATTGAACAGAACTTGTCTTTCAAGTTACACACGGAAAATGTTGTTTCAAAACTAAAACTAAAATTAGGTTTCTTTTACAGAAATAAATCCTGTTTCTCTTTTCAGACAAGGAAACATTTAATATCTGCAACGTTTTTACCTGTATTAGATTATGGTGATCTGCTATACATGAATGCCTCTGACCAGTGCCTAAAGAGCTTGGATACTGTGTACCATTGTGCCTTACGATTTATTACTGGATGTGGATATTGGGTACACCATTGCACTTTATATGCTGCTGCTAATTGGCCATCTTTGTCTGCTCGCAGACTTTCCCATTGGTTGTGTTTTATTTATAAATCTCTGCTTGGGTTGGTTCCCTCGTACATTTGCACATATATGTGTCAAAGAGAAAGGCTATATGGCCTGCGCTCCCAAGATTTTATTCAGATGCTGGTTCCTACAGTGAGAACAAAACTGGGTAAAACAGCTTTTAAATATGCTGCCCCCACAGCTTGGAATAATGTACAGAAGGAGCTGAAACTCTCAGATTTAATCACTATCGGGGAATTCAGGTCCATCTTAAAGGACAGAGAACACGACACCATTGGTAGATGTGAGTGCTCGTATATCCTAAAATCATTTTAAATTTTGCCAGTTTTTAATGATTTTTAATAGTTTGTTTTATTTCGCATATTGACTGGCTAATGTGCCATTTCATTTGTGTTTTACAGCTGTATTTGTCTGCCTATCTTGTCTGTGTTTTATCTGTTGTAACTTTGTTCATGCTGCCCTTCTTGGCCAGGTCACTCTTGGAAAAGAGATTTTAATCTCAATGAGTCTTTTTACCTGTTTAAATAAAGGATATATACATTTAATCATTTAAAAACAATCATATTTCGTTTCAATTTAAAGGGCCCATGTCATGCTTTTCCAGTTATTACCCGTCCCCTTGTGTGTTATGAAGGTTTTTATGCATGTAAACGGTCTGCAGAGTCACAAATCCTCAAAGTACACCCTGTAGCGAGTAAAACTCTAACACAGAAAAGACCTGTCTATGCTGCCCCAAAACGCCTCGTTGGAGATTTCTCATTTTCCATTGTTTTCTTCCTGGGTTCTATGACGTGTGAATACCCAAATCAACAACAAATGACCGGATTGGCCCAAATGGACCAATCCGCGGAGCACCTCACACACCAGGATCCCTTGGCTAACTAACAGGGAGTCCCCATTGACTTGCATAGAGCTCCCTGAACGCTGGTAATAGACGAGTTGGGATCGCGGAGAAATGCTCTCCGCAGATCCATTCTCACAGCGTTATAAACCTTTTTCTTACTCAATATCAAGCCACACTTATTGTTTTTACTTCGGCTGTGAGTGTTTGTGTGTGCTCAGGATGAGTTTCGCTGTGTCTCGCTGTATTGCCGACCCGGAAACCTGTCCGCTCCTCGCAGCAGCGAGCCTCGCAACGTCCCGACTAATCAGAGCACACTGGGCTCACAGGGAGGGCGGGGCAGGAGCTCCAACAAGCCGTTTAGGACAGAGAGTGAATACCTGGTGAATACACATACCATACAGAGATGCTGTATGAGAAACCAATTTGATTTTGGAAAATTGCACAATTTAAATCTATTCTCAACAATGGAAATATGATCAGTAGAAATGGCCATGACATGGGACCTTTAATGAAATAAATGTGGTTTAATCCACGTGAGTTTACAACTACAAAAATAATCGGTTTGTTTTTGTATCACATCCGACGGGAGGAAATGCAGCACGGCTCTCACTACCGATTTGTAATCATAATTTAATCATCTTCACGATCATTTATGTTTATGTTCGCCAAATTGACATGAAAGCACTAACACATATGAATGTGCTGTAGTCAAGTTCATTAAAACTTTATTAACTTGCCTAAACTCAGTAATTCAATAAAAAGAGGTTTATTTTGAATGGAGCCTCGTCATCTCACCACGGGCAAAAAGAATATTTACTATAATATTATACTATTGTTAATAGTTTACTGTATTATTAGTGTTTAATATAAAGCAAAGCACCGCAATCTCTTCTCCTAAATCCTTTTGAATTCTCCTATCCACGGAATGTGACAAAACTCTCCCATCCCCCCTCTGTTAACTAAGCTTGGAGTGCAAGTAGTATGTTGTGGACTCTCTTTGTTTCAAATAATGGCCCATCGCAATGTGACAACTCTCCCATCCCCCCTCTTCTCCATTACCGGTATAGGTCTTGATAAATGGTATAAAACAATTAAAACATTGTAAGCTGAGGCTGTGAAAATGTTTGTAATATTATTGCCATAACAATCACAAATTGAGTTTATTCACAAATGTTGTGCAATGACAAAATCAGACAGTTATATTTACAATGGTCTGGCTTTAATACAAATGAAATACTGTAGGCTCGACAGCCCCCCTTAAGGTGATCAACACATGCAGGGCAGCATTGCCGGTCTGAAAGGGTCTCTGGAAATATCAAACATTTAATTAAAGTTTTAAAAACAGTGACGGGGTCCAAACTCAGAGGTGGAAGAAGTATTCCGATTATTTACCTAGGTAAAAATACGTGTTAGAAGTAAATGTCCTGCATTCAAAATTGTCAATTGCCCAAGTGAAAAGTATTATCATCTGAAAGTAAAATGAATCATTATGTTATTAGTATTAAATACATATAAGTATTTTTAAAACTTATATTTAGAAATACTCCGTTGTAATTATTGATGCATAAATGTGTTCATCCATTCAATATGGCATCTTCTATAATGGGGTTAATGTATGATATTACTTAATAATACAATATATTATATATATGATATGATAATTTAATTTTAATTTTATTCATTTCTTATTTCATAGTTTCTCATTATTATTATTTTAATCGCTGATCTTATTTTTGATTTTATTAATCTGTGTGAGTCGGTGCTATCCTGTTTTTCACTCTTACCCTGTTGCTGTTTGAACAACTGAATTTCCCCACAGGAATTAATAAAGGTCCATCTTATCTTAATGTATAAATTGATTTACTTCAATCTACTGTACTGTGTAAAATCACCACAACAATATTACAAAAAATATACTGTATATTAAAGCAAACTATTGTAAAGGTAAAAGTATGAGCATAAAAAATAAAGAAGTGTAAACATTTACATTATTATTATGATTATTTAATATATAAAGACTATATATTATTGAATAACAATTAAGATAATAAGATTAGATATACTTTATTTGATCTAAAATATTGATGTTTTTTTGTTATAGTAGCCTGTGAAAACCATAACAAATATGTGTTTAAATGCTCTTCAGCAAACACAACTGCAGAGCTGCAAACATTACTGAAGTACTGAAAGTCCATGAAACAAACTGAAGACCAAAGTTCACCCAAGTATTTGTGTATTTGTGAATGAAGTGCCATCTCATGGTTAAATCCTGAAATTGAAAATCTGACAACGCCCTCTCAGGAAATAGTGGGAGAGCTTTACATTTCCAGCCACTGGGATCCGCTGGTTTTTGGCTGGAATCCGTTGGGTGGAGTCCATTCTAGAGTGCTACATCTGTATAGGTAGTTTGCCAAAAAGGAGAAACTTTTGAAAATGATTGTTTTGAAGAGAAGTTGTGTTTGAAGATTCAACATTATGACCATTGCCAAAATAAATATGATATGTTTTTAAAGGAACGCAAAAACAGCAACATTTTATGAACTTTTGGCAAATAAGGTAACGTGGAGTCTTGATTGCTAAATTCAGTTGCCTGGAACACCGTAGTGACACAGACACGTAAGTTGCCTGCTAATGAGGATGGCCAAAATAATGAATGAGCCTTTAACATTAGAACCGCCAGAGGTCGCTGTATACCTAAAACCGCCAACGGGTCAAATTTACCCGCTATTGATTTTCAAATATGTTCTTTTATTTATCATGTAGAAAAGTGAGTTTTGATCGCACAGGGATGACACTTATACCAATAGAATCTGTGGACTCTCAGCTTTTCATATGATATAGTTTGTGCAGATAGCATGAAGTATAAAATATCGCTACTAGTGCTGATTTAAACGCTTGGTGTTAGACTTGTGTTTTGTTTAGGTACAAATCTCTCTCTCTATCTCTCTATCTATCTATAACTATCTATCGATCTATCTATAACTATCTATCTGTCTATCTATCTGTCTATCTCTCTCTATCTATCTATCTATCTATCTATCTATCTATCTATATATCTCTCTCTCTCTCAATCTATCTCTCTATCTATAAGGAACCGCAGTAGACAAAAGGCGTTGCTATAGCAACATGTCATGTTTACGCTGCATTTTCTATGAGGTAAATATTACCAGCTGGCGGATATAGGTATAAATGGCAATTTTTTGTCGATTTTTTCAATCTGACTTCATATTGACAATTTTTAACAACAGATGGTGCTACATAACACACTTTCAGGAAAAGTCACAGACTGGGAGACTTTAATATTTTATTGAAAAAAAGTTACATACAATCAAAAAACAGCTGCGGGTAAAATTGACCCGTTGGCGGTTCTAGTGTTAAAGGTCCCATGTCATGCTTTTCTGGTTATTACCCGTCCCCTTGTGTGTTATGAAGGTATTTATGAACGTAAACGGTCTGCAGAGTCAAAAACCCTCAAAGTACACCCTGTAGCGAGTAAAACTCTAACACAGAAAAGACCTGTCTATGCTGCCCCAGAACGTCTCGTTGGAGATTTCTCTTTTTCCATTTGTTTCTTCCGGGAACCGCATGACGTCATGCGGTTCCCGGAACCAATCCGCGGAGCTCCTCACACACCAGGATCCCTTAACGTCACTATCAAACGCAGTGGGGGGACCTTTAGCATACATTTTCAACTAACAGGGAGTCCCATTGACTTGCATAGAGCTCCATGGTTGGTAATAGACGAGTTGGGATCGCGGAGAAATGCTCTCCGCAGACCCATTCTCACAGCGTTTATAAACCTTTTTCTTACTCAATATCAAGACACACTTATTGTTTTTACTTCGGCTGTGAGTGTTTGTGTGTGCTCAGGATGAGTTTCGCGCTGTATCACCGACCCGGAAACCACACCAGTAAGCCAGCTCACTGAGCAGCGAGCCTCGCAACGTCCCGACCAATCAGAGCACACTGGGCTCACAGGGAGGGGGGGGGCAGGAGCTCCAACAAGCCGTTTAGGACAGAGAGTGAATACACATACTATACAGAGATGCTGTACGAGAAACCAATGTGATTTTGGAAAATTGCACAATATAAATCTATTTTAGTATACCTCAACAATGGAATTATGATCAGTAGAAATGGCCATGAAATGGGACCTTAAAGTCATATGCTGTGGGCGGGTGTGGTATTTACAAAAACATTGTTTATATCAAAAGGGGTGGAAACCTTTTTATCAAATATTTGACAGGGTTACCTTGGACCTCAAAATCATTGGACTGTGCTTTTTTAATTTGATGGCCCCACATTGCTACCGCCATACAAAATGGCAAGGAAAGACAATTGTTTAAATAGTTGTCACTCTTTGTCATTTTTTTTTTCTCACAGGTGAATCAGCAAGATATGACACTAATGTGCAAGCTAAGGTATTTCTGCCAAGATTTAGAATAATTTAATAAAACCATACTGTACATCATTATTCTCCTACAAAAACCTACAAAATATGGTAATGCACTGTTAAGTCAATCTTCAAAGGGTGCAGAGAGGTGTCATTGCACAGTGTTGGTGCACAGTATGTGTCTCTTTAGTATGTGCCCAGCATAGAGAACATTGGTTTTACCAGATAGCGTAACTCACTGTCACTAACATGACCTGAACTGATAGTCGCTAGTATTTCCTCTCACCTTCTCCCCTCAAACTCCAAAGAGACAGGTTGACTGTATTGACAGGTTTGTACCTTTCCAGAGGATTTTGTCTTGTGGAAAACTGGAGACTGACAATCATGTGAAGTATTCTCACTCAGGTCTGTGCTAAAGCTGCCAGTCTTCCTCTCAGGAATAAAGACCACTCGCGACCACTTGAACTGAACGGAATAGGCTGCTGGGGCCGCTGACAGACAAGATCAAGCAGGAGCCGCCGCTTTGTACTCCCTTCGAATTTACATATTTACTCTATATATTTTAGATCCAACCTGCAGCCGCGTTGAAAGGACAATGTCAGCCATGCTGACTAAGTGTGGCACTCAATTTTCTTCAAAGGAGATCAGGAAAGATTCATTCAGTGACATCCATTAAAGTGACATCCCACATCGCTAGGACAATAGCAGGATTTAGTACTTTAACTCCATGTAAGTTCTCCTGACAGTGAACCATGGACAATGGCTGCCTCGGGGAGCCGCATTTAATGCCAGGCAGCAGGTCATAGGTGTTTGATGTGTGACGTTTTAGACAAAGCTCTCACACAGGGTATTTGAAGGGGGTTGTGTGGATCACGTTTCGTTCATGACTCACTGCTGTCAGACACCACTGTGGTGGGCATGCTGCATACAGTAATGGTTCCACTTAAGCAATCAAGAGCCACTTGTGCCGCCACGATCACAGCGATGTATCACACATAACGTCCTATGCAAACAAGGTCATTATTTAAACTCATTTGTGTATTATTAGGAAATTGCTGTTGTCATCTGAAAACCCTGCAATTTTCAAGAAGTCCCGAATGATAAAATAGGTTGTCAGTGCATTCAGAAATGAAACCTATAAACAAATACAACAAAAAAACGCTGCAAATACAAAAATACATACAAACCCCAAAACACACAGTGCTCCAGGCCTCTAGGGGGGGCGCTACGTGGAACAGTTTGATGTCTGACCAGACATAGAGAGAACGAACGAGAGTGATGGAAATTGAAGCCGGAGGAAACAAAGTTGATTGAAGTGGAGAAAGTCGATATATAAGAAGGTAAGTTTTGTTTTGTTTTTATACAAAGAGCGTCATATTTACGCAGCTAGCGTTAGCGTCCCTACAGTAACTACTACACCAGCTGAGGAGAGGAGAGCTTCACGTGAAGAGAAGATAAAGTGAGGGAAGAACATTGTTAAAAGAGATGACAAATTGAGTGCAGGTAAATAACACGGGCCATTGTGAGTACCGCGGAAACATTTGAAGAGAGAGAGAGAGAGAGACATTCTTAGCAGTTTGTTTATGACACAAACTGTGTCAATATTTGTGTCATTTGGAAATGTATAAAAGTATAATTGTTCTGCTTCTTTGCAATGTTACCCACTGTGATTGGAGGCTATACAAACAAAAAAATGTACAAATAAAGATACACACTAAACAACTGTGTCACGATGCAACTGTCAACATCGTTTACCTATAGAAGTTGTTCTGACCCGGGGCAGATTGGACCTCTTCCTGGAATGGGGTTGGTTCTCCATCCTATTTTTAGCCAGGAAATAAGTGCAGTTGATCTAATGACAGTGTCATTAGCACACAAAGGTATTTATTGATTTCATGTTCACAAATTCAAACCTACATGGTATAAATACATTTTTAATTGGTCTTACCCGATCAGACGCTGGTTGTGGGTGCCTGAGAGGTCTGATAAAGGTAAACAAAAAATATATTCAAACTACTGTACTGTTAAAACATTCTGCTTCTTGTGGCACAAAATAATAGGTTGACAATGTTTTATTTTACCCTGGCAAACTGTTGTCAATTCTTGGAGTGCTCACTTTTTGAACATTTGGAATTCCCACACCTGCATACACACAAATGACTGACTGAAATAAAATAAATTCACTTTAATTAAAGTGGACCTATCATGCTATATTTGAAAAATATATTGTAGGGCCATACCTATATAAAACATGTCTGTGAAGTTTTTTTTTCAAAATACCAAACAGATCATGCATTTTAGCCATGCCTCATTTCGCTCTAATTGCTCTTTTCCAGCCCTGTTTTTGCAAGGGCTGATTCTGTGACGTAGCTTTAATGCAAATGAGCTGCAGCTGACCACGCCCCCCTGCAGGAGAGGGGAGCGTGCTCTGATCAGCCGTCCTCCATGTTTTATTGTTATATGATTATATAGAGTCGTTATTCATTTGTTTTAAAGCTCAATAAATAAAAAGAAGACCTTTGACCGGCACTTTTCTAATTTTGTTCGGAAGATTTAAACTTTAACGGACATGTTGACCGGCGAAAAAAAATCTAACTGAAACTCTGCCGCACGGTCCCCTCATCCCTTGGAAGAGGCGGAGAGGTGGGTGTTTGTCATCTGTTGGTGGACTACCGGAGAGAATTACAGCGAGGGAGGGATTGCATTGAATTACAGCAGCAGGAGCAAACGCTTGCCTCGGGGATGGAGAAAAAGAGCCAGAGCGTCCACAGCGGAGAATAAACAGAATGGCAACCATGGCAACCATGCGCGGGAAGTCTTCTTCACTGCTTTTGTGGCAGACTACAGCGCCACTTACAGGCCTGGCATATGTACTACAGCGTCGCCAGCGCTTTTGAGTGGCAGTGGCCGTGGCCCAACCCCCCATTCCCCTGATAGGTGGACAGTTGGCCATATAGGCGGAGCTCCCCGTTTCTGACGTCAGAACAATTTCAAATATGTATCAGTCTGTATCAGCTCCGTTGCAGCCCCGTTTTTAGAGATTTGGGTATGGAGGAAAAGAGAGAGGGTTGTGTTTTCTGACACTTGGTGAGTTCCCTGACACACCGGGGACACATATTCATGTACAAAAGACGTACAAAAGTGCATTTTGCATGATAGGTCCCCTTTAAGAATATATGCCACGATAAATCCAAACTGACCAAGGTACATTATATTGTTGACCGTCCTTTAACTCTCACATTAGGATTTACATTGGGGCACAATAAACCAACTCCTCTCTGCACCTATAATATATCTATATGATTTCAAGAGTTACATTTAGGTGCACAATGCTGTCTCTTGACTTGCAAGCTCTTTTACCAAACAAGCTAACGCTAGCTGGGTAAATATGACGCTCTTTGTATAAAAACAAAACAAAACGTACCTTCTTATATATCGACTTTGTCCACTTCGATCAACTTTGTTTCCTCCGGCTTCAATTTCCATCACTCTCGTTCGTTCTCTCTATGTTTGGTCAGACATCAATCTGTTCCACGTAACGCGCCCCCTAGAGGCCTGGAGCACTGTGTGTTTTTGGGTTTGTATGTGTTTTTGACTTTGCATATCGTTTTTGTATTTGCAGCGTTTTTCTGTTGCGTTTGTTTTCGGGGTTTGTGTGTTGTATTTAGTTTGCATCATTTCCGTAAATGCAGCGTTTTTTTGTTGGATTTGTTTTCAGGATTTGTTTGTTTTTCATTTCATTATTTGCAGCTGTTTCCTGCTTATGTATGCGTTTTTGGCCGTTGTTCCGCGTTTGCACATGCCGGCCACCGTAGAAAACCAGTGTTCCCGAAAGGACTCAAATGAGCATGTGAAGATCTTCCACCATTGAGGTCAAAAAGGAAGAAATACATAAATAGAAAGGAATTACTTTCATACTGAACTATTGCTGCACCTCCAAATTTGACCTATCCTTTATCTATTGACTTAAAGGTGGGGTATGTAATTTTGGAGAAACCAGCTCGAGTGCGCTAGAATTTGAAAGTACACAACCGGAAACAATCTGCCACTTCCTTCAGACTTCCTTACAGAGCCCCTCCTCCAACACACACGAACACGCACATGACCAATGAGGGCAGGAGATCAGTTTGTGCACAGATGGAAGGCTGACAGGCAGGTAGGCCATCCAGTTATTTTAGCCGGGCCGGCTCAGATGATTGGTCGTGCTTTTTACAGCGCCACGGCTTCCACAGATGAAATTCTTTTATGTATTTATTGTCAAAGCATTTAATATATTCACTGCTATCGGGATGTTAAAAGCATTCCATGCAATATAACAAAAAGTGTTTCTGAAATAAATTACATACCCCACCTTTAAAGGTCGACTATTATGCAAAATCCAATTTTTCATGTCTTTTATACATAACATACATACGTCCCCTCTGCGTTTAGAGATTCTGATTGTTCAGGAAAAAAGATTTGCTCACTTGCTTTCCTGATCCATTTATATAAAAACCTGTCTGAAAATGAGCTGGTCAGATTTTGGCCACTTTATGATGTCATAATGATGTTTTGGCTTGTGTAACCATTAGCCAATAACCAACCAAGGTGACCCAGGGATTTTGGAAACATTGAGATAGTATGTGGTGAAAATTATTCCAATGCAAGTTGGAAATTCTCTGTGTACAAATGCTATTTCTTCTCTCAAGCTCAAACCGTCCCTGTCAGATTTGTAAACCCCGATCCATCTCGCGTGCAAGCATTTCTTCCCTCTTTTGCCAGCTCATTTAGCCGTATGAGCCATGTAGGTGTAACGGGTCACAACCGTAAGCGACTCGTTATCAATCAGGAAACGGACAGCGAAGCATCTGAGTGTGTTTTCTGGCATTTATTCTGAGAACAAACACAAAATGTCCTTTACATCTTCGTTGCACATCCTCAGCAATCCTCACTTCAGTGTGAGGGGAAAGCGGAAATGACATACAGGAAGTAGAAAACGATGTGCAACGGGAAAGTGTTCCCACTAGAAACATTACTCAAAAATATTAAGGAAACAATCTCATAAAGATAAAATTCACAACCTATTGTAAATCGTAATTTATAAACTAATAATTATTTATACACATTTTTAACTCCGTTACACAGGCTTCAAAGACGCATCTGTCTCCATCTAGTCCTCTACATTCAGCTCTGTCATCTGACGAGAGGGAGGGCCAGTTTGGGGCAGTTGGGGGCAAAATGTCCTTTAATCACTCTGACAAGCTGCTGTTCACTCGTTGCACCTGGTGCTGGAGGGGCAATACGTTCTTACAGGTGATAATCCGATAATATCTCAAATAGGGACAACGGCCCTATAATCAAATAATTTATGTTTGTGATTTCCTCCGTCTGTGACAGTTTGATGTACCAACACCCACACGTTTTCAGAATTTAACAATAAAAGCATATAATGGGGACCACAGTGGGGGCTGAAATAAAAACTCTGATCCTGAGGAACATAAATCCGGTGAGATATTTAGAAGGCAGCCAGCTGGGTAAGTGCCTCGCGTACAAAACCAAACAGGGTGGCGCTGTTAATGGCCAATTTCTTTCCAGCCAACTTCCTTATTATCTTACATTCAACCCAACTTTAACCACTTTGGAAATGTAAATGAAAAACTCTGTTCTTCCATGAGTTATTTTCTCTGCTGCGCCTTCATTGAATTTGGGACATCTTATGTTATTGCTCTGCTTTTACTATATTAAAAAACAGTTAATGTCATTCTATTTGAATACCTGTTATTATAATTCTGATTGTGTTGTTAAAAGGTCTAATCTAATGTATTTCTTTTTTGTAAAATAAAAAAAAATGCTATTGAATGTGAAATTTAGGATTTTGAAAATAAAGGTGTCCATTCATGATTCTCTGACACTATAGTGTTTTGAGGTGGCTGAGAGGTGCAATCCACAATCACAAAGTGTGAAACACTTTAACAAAGCTTGAGACAAATTTACATTTTAAATAAAACAAAATTACATTAGCAAAACACTTTTACCAAAAAAAACAATTTAACATTAACAAAAACAAATTAACAAGATGCGAAACACTTTTACAGAGCTAGAGAAACATTTACAAGTGTCGAAACACTTTAACATTTCTCGAAACACTTTAACATTTCCCGAAACACTTTAACATTTCTCGAAACACTTTAACATTTCCCGAAACACTTTAACATTTCCCGAAACACTTTAACATTTCTCGAAACACTTTAACATTTCCCGAAACACTTTAACATTTCCCGAAACACTTTAACATTTCCTGAAACACTTTAACATTTCCTGAAACACTTTAACAAACTGGTGAATCAAACCAGAAAGGGAATGCCTATCATACCAGAAGTGACGTGCAAGTGATTGACACAAACTTTGTTTGTTTTGGCGGATAGACCGCCGGTACCTATGGATGGTACGAGCTCGTACCATCCATAGGTACCGGCGGTCTATCGGCCAAAACAACTTAAAGTGGACCTATCATGCTATATTTGAATAATATATTGTAGGGCCATACCTATATAAAACATGTCTGCGAATTTTTTTTTTCAAAATACCAAACAGATCATGCATTTTAGCGATGCCTCATTTCGCTCTATTTGCTCTTTTTTAGCCCTGTTTTTGCAAGGGCTGATTCTGTGAGAAGTCTTCTTCGCTGCTTTTGTGGCAGACTACAGCGCCACCTACAGGCCTGGCATATGTACTACAGCGTCTCCAGCGCTTTCGAGCGGCAATGGCCGTGGCTGTCTCCTCCTGATAGGTGGAGAATTGCCCATATAGGCGGAGCTCCCCTTTTCTGACTTCAGAAAAATTCAAATCTGTATCAGTCTGGATCAGCTCCGTTGCAGCCCCGTTTTTAGAGATTTGGGTATGGAGGAAAAGAGAGAGGGTTGTGTTTTCTGACACATGCAAAATGCACTTTTGTACGTCTTTTTTATGAATATGTGTCCCCGGTGTGTCAGGGAACTCACCGGGGACACATATTCATGTATAAAAGACGTACAAAAGTGCATTTTGCATGATAGGTCCCCTTTAAGTTTGTGTCAATCACTTGCACGTCACTTCTGGTATGATGGGCATTCCCTTTCCGGTTTGATTCTCTAGTTTGTTAAAGTGTTTCGGGAAATGTTAAAGTGTTTTGGCAAATGTTAAAGTGTTTCGACACTTGTAAATTTGTCTCTAGCTTTGAAAAAGTGTTTCGCATCTTGTTAATTTGTTTTTGTTAATGTTAAATCGTATTTTGTTTTATAAAATGTAAATTTGTTTTATAAAATGTAAATTTGTCTCAAGCTTTGTTAAAGTGTTTCACACTTTGTAATTGTGGATTGCACCTCTCAGCCACCGTAGTATTTCCTTGAGCATATGAAATACTTACTGAAGTAAAAAGATGGAAAATCTGTGCAACAGAACGTACATGTTCCTGCATATTATTTTATAATTTGTCTACGTTTGTATTTATTGCTTCTGATGTACATGCAACAATTGAATAAAAAGGTTACAAAAATAAATCCAATTCTGAAATGAAAAGTACAGTCTGTATCTTTTGGCAGCACATGTTCTTATCTAGTCTTTACCAAATTCTTGTAATGAAGAATAAAATGGAAATGGAAATTCATGCCCAAAGGAAACAAGAGTCGAAACAGAGAGGAACATCTGTAATAACTTTTAGAATTGTCCACATTTTACTTCAACTGTATTATATCCAATCTGTTAAGAGACTTTCTTTAAATGAAAAATTACTGTTCACTTAGTCATTGAGGGGTGAATCATGGGGCAGCGCGAGTGTTTTCCACCCAGGGAGGAGATTAAACTTCCTTCTGTCAATATTAAAGGCTCATCTGAGGCTTTTGGAGAGATTGGAACATCCGTCTGCAGGATTTCATCATGGCAGTCTGGAGGAAATAAGGTTAGAGCCTCCCTATTGTCTTCACACAGCCAGTATATCTTAGTGCATCTATGGCGGACATATCAGGTTTTGATCTTGTGAAGGCTCAGGTGTGTTCGGTCTCTTGATCTACAAGGAAAAACCCACTTACAATACGTGCTTTTAAGAATATTACATAGTGATCTCTGGGGCCGTAGATCTCGGTCTCCGTTACGTATTATATAGCTTCACTATTGGCGAAGTATATTCATTTGCTCCACGGTAAAACATTGCACGGGAAGCATTTGATATAAAAGAGGACAAGAGCTTGTGTGGCGTTCAAACCCGTTTATTGAATGGTTTACGTCAGTATGAGAACACATTAATCCTTAATGTCGGGGGCTGGATTGGCACGCCAACCTATGGGTGAACAAAGTGTGATTAGCGTTTCTAGGAATTAGTTAGATGTTTAGACTAAGCAATATACATTTCGGTTATCAATTTGTCATATCATCCCTGCAGTAGTTAACATCATAACATTCACCTCCACCTGTTCTCCCGTCTCCGGTCCCAAGGTCCGTCACCGTAAAGAGTCCCCGGGGAAACGGCGAACCCTCTTTTATCGTTCCGGATGGGGTTAAAAGAGCAGGATGGAGGCAGGGGTGGTTTTATATCATGTACATTGATCTTGTTGGTTTATAATATTTTTCTTTTTATACATTAATTAGGTATAATTTAATTAATGGATATTTGTTATTCTCAACTAAATGTTTATTGTTATTTAACTGGTTTCCTTATCTGAGCTAACCATCTCTGCACATGCCACCCCTTTTGATGGTACGGTCCAATTGATGGGCCTATAAAGTGTGGCATGTTAGGCTAATTGAGGAGAGGGATAGTGTTGGAGACAGTCATATGGGGATATTGATGTTCTCAACCATGTAGCAATTCCCACACCGGGTTGTATCAGGACGTTCTGCCTCTGCCTCCTTACTTGGTCGGGCCGCTCACTTGTCAGCCTCACACATAGATATAAAAAGGGACCTATAAAATAAGTGCAATCAACCATGAAGACACAAACTCAAGTGCATTAGCTTTCAATGAGCTAATTCTTTTAAAAGCCTAGGAATTGTATCTTCCTGTAATACTTTCTTTATACTGAAATACATATGATTTTGTGCATATAGTGCTGAAATAAAAAACTTAAAACTTAAATGGGTCTACACATATTATACTCAACTGTTGTATTTTGATAAAAAAATACTTTTAGCAAAATGCTAACAATAACAATTCTAACATGCTAGGCTGTTTAGCAGGTATAGTGTTAACATTTTCACAATCGTTTAGCCTGTTAGTATTTAGTTCTTTTCATTGAATAAAGCCACACTACAACTGAGGCTAATGGGAACATCCTCAGTTGTGAAAAAAAGAGACATTCTGAGCAGGTGATCGAAATATTTATTACATTTTGAGCCTTCGAGGGAGATTTTAATACAAATCAACTTACATTTGTAATTTAATTTTCGACTGAATAAGTGCCTTTGTTGTCCCCAGGATATTATATGCATTCATATTCATTAAAAGTATCTGCACAATGCATTATATTATCAAGCAGTGTCAGCACTTTGCACTAATTGAATTTGAAGATACCATATGAAGAACCTTAACAGAAGCTATAAAAAAAACGATTTTAATTTATCACAACTCTCACACACTTCACAATGAATTATGGTTAGAATCTTTGAGTGACTATTGCAGTTTCTTAAAACAAAACAATATATTTTTTTATCCTTCAGAAATTCGAAATATCTTATCTTTTATGCATGTTATAGTTGAAATACAAATTGTAGTTATGCCCAAAAGGTATTTACTCAGTCCTATTGAACTTATACTTGTCTTTTCTCCTGAAGACCATGGGTAAACCACAATTATGCTATTTTCCATATTTTGTATCATAATGTAATATGACTGAGAATCTCATCTTCAACACTTCTGTTACTTAAATTATGTATTACTGTTAACTGTTATTTCTTCTTTAAGATTGACAATTTTAAGCTGCTTAGTGCCCTCATGCTATATTACAAGTATTATGCAATGAATTCATCTAATTATCATTTTCATATTCTTTTTTTTCACATATTTATGCTAATATGAACTAATTATTTAGCTTATTGTCATCATCTTCTATTTACAAAAAATGTAAATTAAAAAAATGACCTGAGATTGAACATGACACATTTTGAATAGTTAAACGTGTTATCAGATACTCTGCTGGAAAAAGAGAAAGAATTAAGTTACATTTAGAAAAGACACAACTTACAAATGGCAATGATACAGTGGTATAGCTAAAGTGATGCATAGTACTGTATGTCTAAAATAAATTAGAATTGAATCACATTAACTCCTAACTGACCCAAATTGGGAGAAAAAAACGAGTATCATGGTATACAAAGGGTTGATTCATCGCAGCACTGCTGTACTCAATTACAGATTGTGCAGGTGCAACTAATAAACTGGTAACTCAATATAGGATTCACCTTTTATTTTTCTCCCAATCCCCTTGGAAACCAGCATCATTTCAGGGGCTGCACCTTATCTAAGAATCAGTATTTCTCCCAGTGAAGGAGCTGTGTGGGCAGGATTGTTTTTCTGGCAACAATCAGGAACACAGCCGTATTATTCTGAGCAGAGATCCTGTTGCACCAGAGGATCACAAGCTTGGCAGGATGACCACTATGTAAAGGCTCTGGTCATCCGCGAGCAGAAAGCCCCCGGCAGCAACATTCCCCAGGAGAGGAAGCTGGCAGAGAAGAGGAGCAGAATCAAGTCGCTGTGTCCTGATTGCTGAGTGTGATTACATGATGGAGAGTTACCTGCAGCACCTTTTGTTGGGGGGCTTTTGTTACACGGCAGGTCTGAGGCCCCATTTAATCACCATGGACCCATCCTTCGTCAATTGTGTTATTTTCCTCTGCTGATTTTTGCAGATATGGTTGGCATTTCATATTTTTGTTTTATTTCTGTGAATAGGTTTTCTTTTATCCGTGACATTTAAGAAAAACTCAGTTTTTAATTATCTGTCACAGACTAATAGTGATCCTATCCTTTTTATAGTTGCTGTCAACAATGTAAATTCTCCACCACACAGAAAGAGATATCAGTCAATTTGACATTATGTAGTGGCTGCAGCTGCACAGACAAACAAACGAGTACCATTTGTCAAAATTCAGATTTGTCAGCTGAAAACATTTGAGTTTTGCACCCTGCCTGGCAGGAAGCAAGTGATCTGAAAAATTCAGCACTGAGAAACAACGGAGTGTGCTTCATGGGTGGCCACACTGATACCTTAACTATCACTTCTACTGATACTGAGTCTTGATTGAGTGTAGACTCATGACATCATGTTTGGGTTAGCCTCTGTTTCACTCCCCTCTATCATTTTATTAACCTTTAGCTGGAATCTCTGGTGTCTGGAAATGTCTACACTAGTGTCTGAAGTGGGGACAGACACTCCTCCGCCTCTTCTGTCCAGCTGTGCCTTTTGACCCACGATATTCTGGGGTTTGAAGGTAATGTTGTTCTTCAAAGCCACACAATAATGACACTGGCACGTTTTTCTGAAATCCTGCTGGCAAACAGACAGAGCCAAACACATAACCTCCAATATTGGATTGTTTTAATTACCATTTCTGTAAAAAACACCTACACAATATACTGTTGAGAATAGTTACAATGGGAATTAAATTAGATTATTCTGAAATAGCCCTTTAACATTGCTTTAAACATGATACAGTTCTCCCCCTTACATGATAGCGCACTGATTTTAAGTAGTAAAAAGTACCAAAAAATATGATTATTATTACTGGTGATTCTCGGCATGGAATAACTTGATTTCTGATTTGAAAACGATTTTGTTTACTTTACACCAGAGAAAGACATTTGCGCTTAAACAAGTCACTCTTAGGATTTTGGTTAGCTAGTTAGGCACATAATATCCTACAAAGTGCAAGTGAATAAATCAATCCATGTAGAAAGTAAAATCATAGATGATCTTGCATATGGGAACATCACATGCTGGACACATCCCAATTTGGACCAAACTGCTCTAATAACATAAAAATCTTACAAAAATACAAAAAAAGTATTTCTGTGACTCAGAAATCCTAACACTGTGGATTTTTAATCAAAGTATGCTTAGAACTTGATGAACCATGAGTGATCGTAAAACTGCAATGGGTTATAGGTAATTGCTTCCTGATTAGCCTAGCCCTAGCACATAGTCGTAATTTCTTTAAAAAACTGCGAAGTTGCATCATGTGTAGCTCTTTGCCATTAATTTTATGGTGATGTATGCATGTAGTGGACTAATGGACTCGAAGTAACAGTCAGGTTTAACGGGTCTCGTCTCATTTGCTTATTAAAAAAAATGTTTTATGTATGTAAAAAAAAAATATATAGTGTTGCATGTATATATAGTGTTTCCAAGTGCATGATTTTCACGTGTAAATAGGCTAGAATTTGTGGGGTTATTAATCTCAGGACTGTATGATACAAGTGAGCAATCCTGTGTGGTGTAGCCAAGTCTACATTTCCTCCCTCTGGAGAGCAATTTATTGGACTAGCTTTATTCTGCAGGACTGTCTGAAAGCAGGAGGGCTCTCTCAACAACTACTTGTTCTAGATGTACTTAGTAACTGCAAATATTCATGTACTACATGTGAAGATTTGCTGGTAGATAAGAGGTATAGAGAGGAATTGTAGGCATGTAATGTGTATGAGATACATTACCTAATGTGGTGTTATTATTTACATCATGTGTTCTAACAAGGAGTTTATGTCCTTAAAATAAAAAAGCCTTTATCAAACAAACCCCTCTGGTCTACTAATTCACCTGAGCGATTGAGCCGTAGCATTGAGATGTCAGAGGAGTGTACTCATGTCCTTCAGTGTGAAAAGAAGGACGCTCCTTAAATTGATTTTTCCTTGTAGCTGAAACACAAAGCATTTAAGGACAACAGCAGAGGAAGCACAGTTTATCTTTATCAGCAGATTTAAAACAGATACACTGAAGAGGTAAGCTGTGCTTCAACAAGCATGGATCTCAAAGGCTATTGATATATCTTTAATATTAGGTTTGATCAAAAACAATGAGCTACAATGTTTTAAAGGCTTCTATGATTTCTGATTCCATGTTAGTGAGAAATTGCTTTCAAAAGAATATATAATGAGAATTTAAATAATATGGAACGTAATATGGAACGAACTGTAGGCTACTGCAAACAGATTTTTTTTTCATTTAACAAATGAGACATTAAGCGACACTAGGTATTTTTATTTATCGGCGTTTTTTGCGGTTCAGCTCCCCGACAGTAATAAAGTGCAGTTCACATTGACATCGCTCTCGTAAATATGAATACTGTAATTGTTACAAATAATACTTAGAAAATTCAATACACCTTTTTTTTTTCTCTTTTTTACACATGTTTAGTTTTTACCATCCCACCTCCACAGCAATATCCAACAATAAAATACAGATAAATGACTTTTTTGTTGTGTCACTGCTCTGCTACAAAGCTCTTATCATTATTAATGCGGTTTGTTTTCTTTGAGTAAAGAAATCTATTTCTGCAAGATGCTGATGCTTAAATACAATATAAACACAGCGAGAAAATGACAAACTGTAGCATTAACAAATGGCAACTGTTTTCAGAGAGTCTGCGTCAATTCAGACTTGATCGTGTTTATTTCACTCAGTCTCATTTGAGCACGTTCTTACTCAAAGACCATCGCTGTGACGAGTAAATGAAGTTAGGATGACTGCGTAGCTTCAATATTATTTCAGCTCTCTCTACTGTGACAGCCTCTTTGTTTACTTTTATTTCTTTGTAGCATCGTGATGTTATGGGTGACTTTCTTCTTACTCAAGAGAAGACAAACAACTATGAAGTAATTTACCTCAGGGCATCTAAACACACTCCAGAGAGATTTCATCATTCAATATGTAATGGCGTATCGCCCAGACAAAGATGTTGTCACTTTTGTGCAAAATACCTGCAGAGAAAACGAGTGATGGTGGAAGATTTAATATACTGGCAAAACATCCCAAGGGATCATGTGTTGTGATTCGCAGCTGTTACCATGTCACTTTTCTCTGACGTTAACTCCTCAAGATGCTAAACTACAGCACAGCATTAGGGGCATCGGCGCGTGTGAGGCAGACAGGTGTGTCAGAGGACACGAAGACAGGATGACAAGAATTACAAATAAACGTTTTATTTCAAGCACGTACAAGTGCACAGTTACAAAGCTACATTTAAGGCCTTTATCACACACAATAAAGATGGATATACAAACAATTATATATACAAAAAAATGGTGAAAGAAAAAATGTTCCCAATTCCAAATCATGGAATCAGCTTGTTTTTATTATTTCAGTTTGATAAATGGCTTAAACAATACATTTAACTTTTAAAGTAATGTCAATTAATTTCCTGCCAATCAACTTGTCAATTCAGCACTAGTCTAATTGAATCAAGTAGTTAGCAGACGGTTAGAGTTAACATATTTTTAACATTGTTTAATGGTCATATTTAGGTTCAGGCCACAAAACTTCTCACCATAGGATAAATAAACACCTGACCTAATGTCATGTGCCTTAGTGACATACCCTGACATAGCGTTAACCTCCCTCCCACCCTTAGTTGACTTTATTGCACTTCATAAATGTTGTTAAATGTAATCTTTATGATGATGACCAATTAAATTGGAATGAAATTAACAACCAGTCTCAAACAGACGTTAAAGTTTAATTTCATAAACGCGGCTACATTTTGGAATCGCTCAAAACCCTTAACAAAACCCTAAAGAGTATGAGTGGAAAAATGTGTACAATGAGCTAGAATGTTTTAAAGGCTTTTATGATTCTGATTCCATGTGAGTGAGAATTTGCTTTACAAAAAATATATATATAATATAGTACTGAGTATTTAAAAGAGCCTTACATGTTATATTGTTTTCATAATGACATGCACCAATGCTGTATTGCCTTGTTAATTCATCTAAATCGGAACCACCCTACCTTTAAAAAGGGAAAACAAACTGTAGGCTCTTGCAAAAAACTATTTCTCAGAGAAAGTTCCGTTACTGCAAACGTAGGGATATCTAGTGAATAAAAAAAAAAAATTGACATCTCCACAGTAAACTATGTTGTCTCTCTGCTGACATGGAAGCCGGTCGTTGTCGAGTAAATCACGGATCACTGACTCTGCGTTCGCTTGACTGGGCTTTCCGTGTGGAGTAGGACTTCAGCCAGCCAGATGCTTCCAGGTGGAAGCCGACCAGAGGGCAGCGCAGTGTTTCTGGAGCGCTGCCACCAAGATTCCACCTGGATCGACCCGCACTCCTACTGCACGGCATCCCACTGAGGAAGATGGGCCTCCGTGACCACCCTAGAGTTAACGACTGGATCAATAATTAAGTCCAAATGTTGTTGCCAACCTGAAGTGTGTGCAAAAAAGGGTTAGGGTTTATGCATTGTAAACAATCTGATTGTTCCCATGTGTCAGGAATGATAAATTGATGCAACTGTATTCCTTTTGCATAGTCATTGCTTATTCACTAGTATCTCTGTCACTGGCACATCACCAAGTGCTCTCTTTCCACTGGCACATGGGGATCTCTTTTTGAATAATTCCGATAATGCCTTTATTTATTAAAACAGAGCATGTGGAATTTAGTGACAAACTGATGATGGTTTTTGGCCAGAGAGCTAGAGAAACTGCACAGTATTTGTGTGATCCCGGACGACCCCCCATTATGTTACGACTGGATCGAAAGCCGCAACACAATGAGGAGCAAAACTCAGGGTTAGAGTGGATAAGCCAAGGAATTTATTATTATAAACAAAAAAATGCAAAAACTTGGGCACACAAAGACATGTGTCATGGTGTGGAGGGGGAAGAGGAAGAGGGCAGAGTAAAGAGCCTCTTTTATAGCCCCCACCCACATCTCCATACAGGTGCCCTCCATCTTGGAACAGGGAGCTGAACCTAAAATTGAAGCAAAACAGAAATAAACACAAACAAGCAGACAAACTGACACGTAACACATATTATTAAGGTAATATTGTGAATAAATATTTAGCTGTGGTAAGTCCCATTTTCACATACTTTTACCTCTGGTTTGGTCTCCAACTTTCAATGGAAAAATCTGGCTTTGTAGATGATGCATTTTGCTTTCTGCAACTTTCTGCTAATTTTTCTTAGCCATTTGATACTGGGCTAGCCTACAGTGGGGTTATCAGAGCTGCTAGCTAAATACCTTGTGGTAAGAGCAGTTGGAGAAATCCGTAACAGAAAAGTATATCATATTGAGCGCTGCGGGGAACTGCAGAGCTACAGTGCTAATTCTCTGAAGGTTTGAGCAACACCATTTACATTACATGTGGTGCCATTGTAAATGTAATAATATGTATTGGTGCAGCTTTAAAATGCAAGACTACATTTATGCTCATAGAATAAAAGAAAGTCATCTGGTTTGTAAAAGGCCAAATTTGAAAAGTAAGACAGATCCACAGTGGGACGGATTAAGCTATGGTAATTACTCCAGTTGGCTAATTAACCGATTTATACTGGAATACAGCGTTTTAATTTGTTAATTATCTTGAGAGGATAATCGTGTCAGTCTCAGCGTCATCTTTTATTTTTAAACACTAGTACAAATTGTTTAACATTTCCAAATATGCCTACCATCGTGACCATTGAAAGGAGGAAACAAATTGAAATGCTAAACAGAATGAAAAGACAAAGAAATATGATGCTAAACATGTCATCACAGGCTTTAAAAGCATCCCAAGTGTAAAGAAGTTGTCATGCTGCTGATGGAGTGTGACCAGTGAAACAACGTCTTCACCGCGATGACATCCCAAACCGTCATTCATGGATGTCGATGTCAGTCGGAATTTAAATTCTGTCGCTTCCGGTTATGTGATCTCTCTTCTTGTCTGATCTTGTCCATGTCAGTCAGAGCTGCAACCAGAGTCCAGCTCCAGCCTCTGTTTTCCACGACGATGATGGACATTAATAGTATGTTATTAACACCCCCCATCGTTTCCCCACTTCCTGTGACTCATCCCCTTAATAAGCACGTAGAGAGAATCACTGTCCGGTGCTCAACTTTAGAGTAGCAGCCTCGGGAAGGACAGATGGTTTTTGAAATGCGTTAAAGTGGCTGCCGCTGTGGTGCTTTTGTGCTGTCGTTCTGCAGAGCTGACACTTTATCCCTGCTCTTTTTCCCCCTTCTTTTTCTACCTCGCTCCACTTAGGTTCAGCCTGTACCCCACACCTCTATTCCGGCTCCTTCACCTTTGCCTCAAACACGAATAAACAGTTGCACTCAAATCCCACTTAAGATTCAGAGCCCAGGCTGCCACTTATTTAGCTGGGACTGGATCAAATAAGGCTATGGACTGCTTGCTGGGAAGGGGCACCTCTGTTTCTATGTGCGGCCTTGAAAACAACATTATAACTCTGTCACCGCGCATGCTAGAATAAGCTCTCCTGATATTTGTCTTGTGGTAAGAAAGCGAGAACCAAAGACAAAAAAAGGACTAAAAAAGGTAAGGTAACAAAAAGCGAGCTTTATTCCAAAAAAAAGCCGATGACAAAAGAAAACAAGAAACCAATTAACATTAACAAAACTGGGGAGCACGACAGACAGGAACAAACTTACAGGCGGGAACAGGCAGGAGACATGGACTAGCAAAGACGAGCATAGGCGAGGCAGGGAACAAGGACATGAAGAGACAAGGTAGCATGGAAATGGAAAGACGACGAACAGACATGGGCCGTGTCTCAATTCAGGGGCTGCACCCTTCGGAGTACGCAGCCTACGCGGTCCACGGAGGACCCAGCCCACGTAGACCGGGTAGGCTGGACCGAGCGGCCTACGAAATGAGACGGTCTAGCCTACGGAGCGCTTCGTATTTATGTCACGTGATACACGCTGTTCGGTTGCGCTGCTCCAGCAGCCTGCTAGCAAATTAGCTTACAAGCTAACTCAGCTGAAAAGGATCCAGACACTTTACTTTTAGACTTTAACCATTTTTTGGAGATCACCGTCGGCGATGAAATAAAGAGGACCATGGCCAGGTAAATAAGATGAAGCTGTTCCTTTAGCCCCCAGTAATGTTACATTAGTAAGTTAACAGGTACATTATATATAGCTGATGTCATTTAATCATATTATTTCCTATTTAAAATAAGTCTTAATTTTTATGTACTAATAAAACAATGTTTTTTAAATGAACAACAGCATGTTGTATAGATTGATTCTTAACAATATTAGTGTTCTAATCTTAATATAGCTGTGATTATAACAGTTTATATTCTCCTTCTTCCCCTAAACCAGACCAGATGATGTCCCACTGACACCAGGTCAGCACCTCCAGGTCCAGCAGCACCGTGACCCCCTGCTCTGCTGAAATACACAATGAAACATTTTCTATTACCTATTTTTTGTATTAATAAAATTAAACTGAACCTAAGACAGTTTAATGACCTAGAGAGATATCCTATTATTCCACTGCTTATGTACACATGTTGTAAATAATGGTTAAAACCTCAGTAAATGAAATAAACAATGTGTTTAACAATGACTAAATTAAATTAAATTTTGTATTCTCATCTTATCACAAAGTAGAGGTAAGAATATATCCATCCTCTCTCTGCAGCTTCATGTCTTCTATTATTATAACTTTCATCATTGAGACAGAGGAAATCAATCATGTTATTTAACATCACCAGCAGTAAAACAAATATCAGCAAAAGTGTGTTTATGGAGTTGTTTATTTGTATTATATGTGCAGCAAGTATATAGAAGCAGCTGTTTGGGGAATCAGACAGGCTCAAGCTATAATCGTTAAATATCGATTAAAAGAAAGGACACATACAAAATCAAATTCTGAAACTAAGACACAAGTCTGTAGGACGGCAGTAAGCAGAGGTCTGGGTGGAGGATGTTCCTGATCGCCGTTTTGCTTTCTCCAGCACCTCGGGGTGTCCAGGTGGATGGCAGCTCTGTCCTGATGATCCGCTGGGGTTCCTTCTCCAGCAGATCCATTTCTCCAGAATTGTCCTAATTACAGAGAAAAACAAGAGAAAAAGGAAAAAAGTGAATTAATCATATTAAACACAGGGTTGCAAAAGTATTATTGCAAAATGTAACTAAGCATTTCAGACAAACAATCCTTAAAGGATCATTTAAAATGATGTACTGTTCTGGTTTCTAAAAAACTAAAGAGAAGAAATGACAGTCACACTTGCATCCCTTTGACAGCACTGCACAAACATCAAGCTAAAGGCTCCTGTCTATTTTTGATTGTCTTATTATTATGGGATTAGGATAAATTAAATAAACTTTAACCTAAATAAAAGATGATCAAATCTGGTGGAAATATTTAAAATAGGCTTTTTTTTTTAGCCCTACCTCAAAGCAGCATGAGCTGAATAAAAAGGTTGTAATGTTGTCCCAAAGTTTAATAAACAGTAAAACATTGCAACATGTCAGAGAAATTAATAAAGCAAACAGCAGCTACACGTCAGGGTAGCATTTTATAAATCCCACCGTACTGTAGGCTATACAGGTCTAAATGTTTTCACTTTGGTCTATTTATGTCATATAAAGTATAACGTATCTACAGTATAACAGAGCTAAGATCTCTGTATGACTTTAGTAAACTTCTGAATTGAATTAAAAATAAGTGTAAACAACAGTGCAGCATGTCCAGCTAGCTAGTTAGCGTCACTAACGCCACATATTTATCCGTATTATTTAACGAAAATGTACGTTTTAATGCCCCTTGGGTTTGACGTGTGTGACGTTCGTTAATTTAAAGTAAGTTAAAACCCAATACTTACATTTATCAGTGATTCCTCCGCTTGCTGCTGCTTCTAAATCCACTCTGCTGGGGAGACCGGACGGCCATTTCATTTGAAAAAAACTCACTCTTCCCTGCGCGCATTGCACCCTTGGATATGGTAGACCACGAAGGATACATCAAATGTATGCTCCAAATCCGGGAAAATAAGGCCGCATTCATGGGCCGCATTCGGAGGAGTCTCGTCTTTTTTTAAAATTGGGACAGCCTTCTTTCGGCGGAAGTGACGTATGCAGTCTACCAATGCAGCCTCCGGAGGGTGCAGCCCCTGAATTGAGACACGGCCATGGAGCACAGGGGAAGACAAGACTAAATACACAGAACGGTAATCACAGGACAAGACACAGCTGGGCAGGGGAGGCAGAAACACAAGGGCAACAGGTGAACACAATCAGACACACCAGGGGAACCAAAGACAGGGAGGCAAACACAGGAAGTAGGACCAGACAAGACACAAGGAGGAAAACATTTCAAAATAAAAGGTGGAAAATTAAAACAACATAAATCGCATAACTAGGACCAAAAGGGTGGGTGGAGGACGGGTTTGGGCTGACAGCCCGGGGGCACGGCCGAGGACCAGGAAGGGGTCTCGGGCGGACGGCCCGGGGGCAAGGCAGAGTATGAGGAGGGGGTCTCGGGCGGACGGCCCGGGGGCAAGGCAGAGTTCAAGAAGGGGCGAAGGCCACAGCGGGCGAACTCAGGGGGGCAAAAGCCGCAGCGGCGAGAAGTCAGGCGGCCGGGCTCGAAGGCGAAAGCCACTGGGGAACTCAGGAGGCCGGGCAAGAAGGCGGCGACGGGACAGCTCCAGAGGGCGGGCAGGAAGGCGGCAACGGGACAGCTCCGGAGGACTGGCAGGACGGAGGCGGGACAGCTCCGGAGGACGACATACGCAGCAATGGACCCCTCCAGTGTCAGCTGGATCGCCGGAGCACTGGGATCGAGAGCAGGAGCTGGTGGGACCCCTGGCGGGACAGGCGTAGACGGGACCCTGGACGGAACATGGGCTGGTGTCAGTGGGACCCCCGACGGAGCAAGGGCAGGTGTCTGCGGGATAGTCACCGGTGTTGCCGGGACAGGTGTTCCCGACGAAACAAGGGCTGGTGTCGGCAGGAACCTCGGCGTAGCACGTGCCGACGGGACCTCCAACAGGACAGGACATGGTGTCGGCAGGAACCCCGGCGGTGGGACATGAGTTGGGACTTGAGTAGGGACTAGAGAAGGGACATGAGAAGGGATTTGAGAAGGGACTTGAAAAGGGACTCGAGAGGGGACTCGAGAAGGGATTTGAAAAGGGACTCGAGAGGGGACTTGAAAAGACACTTGAGAGGGGACTCGAGAGGGGACTTGAAAAGACACTTGAAAAGGGACTCGAGAGGGGACTTGAGAAGGGACTAGAGAAGGGACTTGAGTAGGGACTTGAAAAGGGACTAGAGAAGGATTAGAGAAGGGACTAGAGAAGGGATTTGAGAAGGGACTAGAGAAGGGACTTGAGAGGACCGGACCGCCAACAGGAGATGGGGAGCTGGAGTCGGTCGGAGCGCCGACAGGGCACGGGGAACTGGCGTCGGTCGGAGCCGGGGAGCCAGTACTGGAGCCGGAAACATGGCTGCAGGGGCCGGAACTGGAGCCGGAAACATGGCTGCTGGGACCGGAACTGGAGCCGGAAACATGGCTGCTGGGGCTGGAACTGGAGCCGGAAACATGGCTGCTGGGGCCAGAAATGGAGCCGGAAACATGGCTGCTGGAGCTGGAACTGGAGCCGGAAACATGGCTGCTGGGGCCGGAACTGGAGCTGGAACTGGAGCCGGAAACATGGCTGTTGGGGCCGGAACTGGGGCCGGAACCATGGCTGCTGGGGCAAGGGCTGGAATCCTGGCCCTTGCGTCTCCTAGAGACCTTTTGGAGACTCTGTGGACCTCCTAAGGCCACGCCGGATCCCAGAAAGGGGTTCGAGGCTTGAGACAGGCGCTCAGGGCTGCTTGTAAAAACCTTAAGCCACTCGGGCAACAAGCTCCAGAGCCAGGGCTTGTTGGCCACCTCCATGCGTGCCTACTTCAGGGCAGCCTCCTTGGCTGCTCTGGATGAGACTCTCATCCACTTGTAAAAAATATACTCAAGAGTGTACATCAGCGGATCCAACTCTTGAGGGGAAAAACTGCTGGGTCCATTCTGGTCTGTTCGTACTGTCAGGGGTGGGGAAAAATAGGACCCAAATGCAGAAAAAAGACTAAAAAAGGTAAGGTAACAAAAAGCGAGCTTTATTCCAAACAAAGGCCAATGACAAAAGAAAACAAGAAACAAATTAACATTTACAAAACTGGGGAGCACGACAGACAGGAACAAACTTACAGGCGGGAACAGGCAGGAGACATGGACTAGCAAAGACGAGCATAGCCGAGGCAGGGAACAAGGATATGAAGAGACAAGGTAGCATGGACATGGAAAGACGACTAACAGACATGGAGCACAGGGGAAGACAAGACTAAATACACAGAAGGGTAATCACAGGACAAGACACAGCTGGCAGGGAGGTAGAAACACAAGGGCAACAGATGAACACAATCAGACAATCAGACACACCAGGGAAACTAAAGACAGGGAGGCAAACACAGGAAGTAGGACCAGACAAGACACAAGGAGGAAAACATTTCAAAATAAAAGGTGGAAAATTAAAACAACATAAATCCAAAACCATGAAATTTCTGACCTGGGATGTGTGCTTCTATTGCAAATAAAACTCCTATGGCATTTTATTCAGCTCCAGAGGTGTACATTCAATTCAATGGTTACATATCCTGTTACTAAAAAGTACAATAATTGTTCTCTGTTCACTGTAATTAGATTAGAAAATGTGCGTGTATTAAGCTGTCTTATTCCTAATGGTTACTTAGCGACTCTTTAATTTAAACACAGACTCTAATTCACATTTGATGAGTTCATATGAGTCTAATTCAAAGGGAAATTAAACGTGTTCATTCTTTACCTCATTTCCATGTGATGTAATTATTTGTTATTAAGACGGGTGATATGTCATTAGCGTCAGACAGTATGGCGAGCCTCAGTTAAATGTGTCACTTTAGCCCGACACTGTTAATGCATACTGAGTTTTTTCTTAGCACTCCGACAGACTTGTGTTACATAAATGGTTATTCATTTGTTTCAATGTGGCATGAACGGCAGCTCAATGGTCTGAAGGATTGCCTTATTTGATGACTTCACCAGGAGGTTTGGACGTTTTGTGAAATATTTCAACTTTCTGATAAATGATCTTGAAATGTATTACAGAGTTTAAGGTCACTATTACAAGATCAAATGGTTTGGAAATCCCTTGACTCTTCTTGCTCTACCACAAGGATTTTCACATTTTCACATTCATGGTCTTCACATGATGTATACCTTATTTCTCTGGGGAACCCTGGCTTTTCATCTAGCACCAATTTGACGTCAACATTTAACTATGTCCAATACTTGACTTCTCAGGATGTAAAGCCTGAGACATTGCATAATCAGGATTGGCTGTTTGTTCTTCAGCTGACTCCAATGGTTGCTTAAGATATGCAGGCAAACGTGTTGCTTGGAAGCTTCACCTACCATTGGTGTGTGATAGGTTTAATGAGAGTCAAAGAGTTAAGTACTTAATTGTATTCACGTCGAAAAGTTTGTACAGTTCGTCTAATGCATTACAAGTAGAATCTCAAGAGTGTCTGCTTTTATAATGACAAGTCTGAGTAAGGGCTCAATCTCAAACTAAATTGCACTCCGAGAGCCAATTCCCCCGCAAATTCTACAATTGCACTATTTGTAGCCATTACATTATATTCCAATGGCTCTGCTATTTTTCATCTTTGAACCAATTTGTTTTTTTCTTTTAATATACTTCCTAGATCGATAAACAGCAATTTTCAAGTCAATGGCAGCATGCAAGAGTTCATTGTGATATTTTTATGTAATCGGCTCTTGGATTAGCTGCAAGAAGGCAAAGTAGAAAAAAAACCATGAATGAAGTTATCATTTGCGAGCTTTTGCCTTTGATTACTGTACTTTATTTACAGCTACATGTATTGACGTTACACCTAAGCTAACTTTTGTTGGTGTTCTTTTTTTTACAGGGTCAATGCGAGAAGACATCAGTACCGATGGATGATTCTCTCACACTATCACCCTTCTCATCAATTGGCCTCATGGGAAATCTATAGCTGCACCGTATTAAGTAAATCCTCATGGTTCAGGAGTGTAGTCGTGCTCCTGCTGACTCATAAAAATGATATAGAGGCGGTGCTGACATCAGCTGAATATAATTCTATTAGTGCACCCATTTGTTGTTGGGTTTCACTGCAGCTTCAGTCAGTTGTCCAAATGACCCTTCATTTATTTTAGTACGCTGTTAAAGAAAGATGGGCCGCAACCGAGCACTCTGGATGATACTCCGGAAGCCGAGCCTTTAGAGCTCGACTGAAGCATCGAGCTGATGCATTTTCTTCTCCTCTTTTTCTCTTGCTTTTCCCTCCACTCTGCCACTAATGCATGAGACGCTCTCTCATTCCCCGTCTGCAAATGGAGCTCTTGGCTGCTACTTCCAAAATGGATTAGATGGGTTTTTCTGATCTCAGTATAAATATTAAAACGTGTAACGCATATGGAATATCAGGACAACTATATGTTTGAATATATCCAATATTCATGGTATCTCACTTATTTGTGTGTGTTTGTAACTTGAGGGCTATTAAACAAAAGTCAATGGGGAAAATGTTGTTTTTTTGCCATGTTTTTCACTCATTGTTACCGCCCATATATTTCCACATGCTTGAAAGTATGCAATTGTATGCCTCTTTAAGCTTCTGACACGCTAAACAATTTGCAGCCCATTTACACTTTATCTTGTTGACTTTTACAGTTGGCCTATGCAGATCTCTCAGCTTTTCTACATTAAAATGTCTTCTTTTATGTATCTTTCTTAGCCAGCTGTCTGTCAATCTCTCTTTTTTCTACTGCCACTGCTCTTTTAAGCTTTCTATTCTGTCTCTTTCCCCTGGTGTGTCTGAGTCGTGAGCAGGAACAGGTGGCCCCTGACAAGAAGTGGGTTTGCTTGTGCTGTAAGTAACCCTCCATTGTTCTGCTTCCACCAGGGCTAAACATTTCCACAAAGATGGGGCACATCTACTGGCTGAATGGTTGTTGTTGCTTTTATCAAAGCAATACATTCAGCAAATGTACAGCTGTTCACCTCTAATTTCATTCATGTTTCATTATCTCTCTTCTAGATAGTATCTAATTCCCAATTTATGGACGAGACGGGAGAATAAATGTCAATGTTTCACCTCATATCACCCCTGTGCCTTTGCATGACAGGACAGAACGTTCCGTCTGTACACATTGTTTCTTGCTTTTACAAATCAAATAACCGTGACGGTCAATGAGAGGTGAATGATGTAAATATTTACTAAACTCCTGAAACCAAGAAAGGGGATTTCTGGCATCCTCCCTTGCCCTCTAAATGTTTTGTGGTGCTCTAATTGCTGTTTTTATTTAAATGCTTTCCTTCCCTTCGTGGGGCAGCAGAAGACAGGGCATCTCTCAGTGTGTGAAATGTAGGCACAGTTTAACATCTTTATTTATTCCCTAAACGCATGTTATGCGCTTCCCAAAGCAAGGACATTTGTTTCCGGATTCACATGGTTATTGTTTTCCCCAGCTGGGTACAGCAGGACCCCGGGGATATTAAAACTGTGGAACTTTCCAACAAGTCCTGCAACTCATACGACCAAATGGGTCGATTGTTCAAACCCTTATTACGAACAAATATGTTGTTTGTTCAAGCGCTTAATACGACCTATAATTATGTTTTAAAGTTTTCGGCCTCTAGTGCTCCCGTTGAATGCAAACGTTACAGAGGGTCATTTATTCACAAATAACCCTCTCTGTAAAATCCTAAATTGTAGGATAGTTTGGCCATTAAAATGCTTTTTGATTAGATTTCTAGCGAGAAGTGTATATTGTACTTTTAGAATCCACGTCCAGTCGATATGTAGGATCTATAGTTTGATAGATATTACGAAGATGATTTGAGGTTTCGCCAGGAGAACGTGTATATGCGGCAAGCTTCCATGTAAAGTTACGGGTTGAAAACAGTATTTCCGGTCTCAACGTTTAAAAAACATCAGTTTATCTTTGTTAATTATACGACATTAATTGGTTTAAATTGTGTACAATGCTTTTGTGTTTTTCCCATAGGTTTTTCTCTTTCGATTCTGAGAGACATATTTCTTTTTTAGAGGTTTTGATATAATAATCCTGGATGTTTTAGCCGCAATGCACGTTGGGATATGGTGTTTATGTGATATGAAATCGGAAAACATTTAAAAAAAATAAAATAATACTTTATTCCGAGTGTTCTTGCTTTTCTCTTTGGAAGTCATCACATAACGGCATTGTAATACACGGTTCGACTGCATTAAATATTACACATCTGCCGTAGTTCTCTATTCATAGAGCCCTGATGAGAAGACTTCTGGACAAACAGGAAGAGCTGCCGCCAAAACTGAATACGTGACGTGGATCATAAATATATCAGCAATTAAACAACATCTTCCATTTCTCTTCACACAATACGTCTCCTTGCAGTATCAACACTAATTCGGCTGACTTTTATATTTGATACAATTGGTATATAGGCTGTATTTACACCATAACGGTGCACAGCTGATAGAAAGGGACTTGTCGTTTTTAAAGATATTACTGATTTTCTGAACTACCTTTCCAACTCCTCATGCAGTTGACTGTTACAGGTCTATACAGGTTCATGTTACAATGCATAAGCTTCAAATCGAGAGACTGAAACTGTATTTTCCTTTACCGTTCTGTTTTAATTTCACAATAAAGTTAATAGTAATATTATGTTTGATATTATTATGTTTTATTAACTAGACCACTGGTTTTTTAACCCGCACCGCCTAGTGGTTAAAGGACGTTATTGAATTTAGTTGTTGAATAAGTTATATTCGATGAAAACATTTAAATATTAAGAGTAGCCTACATACAAAATAGGGGTCAATGATAGAAATATAGAATAGAAAATATCAAAAAGATACTGTAGTGATCTCTACAATAAAACAGTTTAGTGCAGGACGTCCAAAGATATTAACAGGAGGATGTACAAAACAGACAAACTAATAAGGCTGAATTTTACTCAGGTGTAACTAAAGTCTGATTTAAGGGTTGTTTATATTTCACATCATTAATCAGAATCTGCAAAGTAACAAAAATAAATGTAGTTGAGTAAAAATACCAGGTTAACCTCTGAATTGTAGTGGAGTAGAACAAAGTAGTACATGCTGCTGTAACAAAAACATTTCCCAACTTGGGATCAATAAAGTATCTTATCTTATCTTATCTTAAGATGATCGATGGCTACTGCCATATTTGCATAATTTGCCTCTGAACCTATACAAGTGCATGTTTCAGGCTTATCAATTAACAACAGGAGGGGTCACAGACATAAGACCAGCTGTTAAATAAAGCTCTTCTTACCTTAGCTGTCATGTGGCTATATTAATGCTGCCCATTATGGACACAAGCAATTTTCACCCATTTATTAATTATATGTTTTAAATGTGAGTGTTTCCTATCCCCTAAACCTCCAGGAGTGGAGTGCACCAGCTGGGCGTAAGCTGGTCGTAACTCTACGTCCGACGTAGAACCGAAGGTTAAGACCAAACTAAAGTTATGACTAGTGCACCACTTAGACTTAAGCCCTGTATGCTTTGCGCCCGGGTGTAACTTCTACGCCTAGTATGGAGCAGGCGTAAATCGGAAAGACAGACTAGTATCCAGAGTAACGTAAAACAGGCAAGAAGGATATTAACGATGGCAGGGCGTCTTGTTTACAGGTTTAACAATGAAAGGGCATTAAGACGAGAAAGAGTCGTCCGTGATCGAACAAACCCACTGGACATCTATTCGGACGTTTCGGCAGACAAGCCCTTTATGAATTAATCGAGGAGATCTCCCCTCAACTCCAGCACGGATCAGACCGAAACGCTGCGCTCTCCCCAACCTTGCAGGTGCTGATTGCGCTCAGATTTTACGCGAACGGGGCCTTTCAAAATACTGTGGGAGACATGATTAATGTTCATCGCACAACTGCATGTCGGGCTATTAGAAACGTTTCCTTGGCTCTCCAGCGCCGCCTTAGAAATTATATTCACCTTCCAACACAAGAAGAAGCAGCTAAATCCAGGCAAGATTTTTGGTTAAAATCAGGTATACCTGGTATTGTCGGATGCTGTTGCGGTCCTCTGAGTCTGTAAAATTGCAAGTTACTGTCAGTTATTGTCAGTTACTATCAACTGCCGCGATTGCTAATTTTTATCTTGCTAGCCGTGATGTCTCACGGGGGGTAATGTTTATATAGATAATGTAGGGTGATGTTACTCTATTAATGACTTATCACTTATAGTGACAGCTGACACGTCTGCGTCAACCTCTTCAAATGTTGAGGTTGACGGCTCTTAGCTGTCGATCCCATTCAACCCCGTGAAAGTGGGGGAATCCTCTCCAAAAATAGCTATGATTATTTCGCTGTACGTTGAGGTTTTTGGTGCAGGGCCTCCGCCGGTCGGCGGGTTTTTGAGAACCGAAGCGTCTTTCTTGGCTCTGGATAGTAGGTCCTTCCACTTTTTCCTACACTCTTCCACCGTCCGTATCCCTCCATCGCCCAAGCCATTTATCGCACCAGTGATCGACTTCCAGGCTGCGACTTTGTGTTTGTTTGTCATAGTGTTATTAAATTTGGCAGGTGGCGAGTTTTTATGCTCTGCATATATTTCAATTAGTTTTCTAATCTCTCTATCAGTAAAATTGTTTTTTCTCTTCTTTTGGTTTCCGTTATCCATGACTTCGTTATCCAATTCTTAGTTTGCTCTGAATGGAGGAATTTGAGTGTTAAATTATGTAAACGTGTGTTGCTTGGCAACAATTACTGTTTCGCGTATATTCACGTGGACGCGCATCTTAAGACCAGGCGCAGCTACGACCAAGACTAGTCAGGCTTGGGGCACTCGGTGTAAATTCGAATCACTAAGTCGGACGTAGCTAAGCCCGACGTTAGAGTTAAGACCTACTTTTTTACGCCCAGCTGGTGCACTCCACTCCAGGGGTGTAAACAGTTTAATACTGGCAACTTCTAATTGTGGGAAATACGAAAACGTCTTTTAAAACTACAATTCCCAGTAGAGACGTGCCATAAAACAGGTTGTGAAACACAATAGCCAGCATGTGTAGTTCTGGACCCGTCCAAGTCCAGTTTTGGATAGTCTGCCGTGGTTCCATTCCATTTCAAAGAGCTGTTTGACGCTCGGCGTAACCTTGTCGCACTGCCACTCCAACATCCAATCACAGAGCTTGAGGACTAATCACGGGGTTTGTAAAGCAAGGCGGATGTTGTAGTCCCAAACGATAGCTGGGGATTCTGGGTAGTGTAGTGTCTTCGGAAACTCTGTAGTGTCTAAACTCCGAAAAAACTATTTGTTTCTCCGAATCGAAGGTTAAAAACATTGTACACAATTTAAACCAATCAATATTGTGTAATTAACGAGGAAAAACTGATGTTTTTTAGTGGATGAGTAATGCAGATATCACTGTGTAATAATTTGACAGTGAGGGGAATACTTCCGGTTTTATTATGAAAACTTTGAGACCGGAAATACTGTTTTCACCCACGCTAACTTTACATGGAAGCTGCTCCATATACACGTTCTCCTGGCGAGACCTCAAATCATCTTCGCAATATCTGTCAAACTATAGATCCTACACATCCACTGGACGTAGATTATAAAAGTACAATATACACTTCTCGCTAGTAATCTAATCAAAAAGCATTTTAATGGCCAAACTATTCCACAATTTAGGATTTTTCAGAGAGGGTTATTTGTGAATAAACGACCCTCCGGAGCGTTTGCAATCAACAGGAGCATGTTGTTTCTTACACGACCGATAGAGGTGCTACACTTTAAAACGTGACTCTGGGTCGTATTTAGCTGCTGAACAATTGACCTATATGGTCGTTTTTTGTAGGAGGACAGGCTGGAACTTTCATAAGCAGATTCAGACGAGCACGCAGAGGAACACACAGCCTCGATTCTACAGATAGTTGTAATGAAAGAAAATGGTCAAATAGTAAAAACACCTATCTCTCTTTAACTCTCTTCTTTATATTTAGACTGACTTGTACGTGATATAAAGTCATCCATCTAGATTCTTCTTTTCCTCCAAGGAATACTTTTCCTATCTTACTATCATTTTTCTGATAGATTCCCCAACATAAGAATGATAATAAATATTTCTTATTGATGTTTTGTAATGCTTAAACTCAGAAAATGTTTATAAATACATATTGTAATCTGTTAACAACTCTGACAAAATAAATAAGCAAATTGTAAGTTAAATAAGTAATAAGTTATTGCTTAATCTAAATAATAATCTTTTGCAGCCTGTTTTGTATAGCTTTATCAACTATTCTTTATGTAAGGGATAATATGCAGCGAGGCGATCAAAAAACCTTCATCCGCTTCTCGTTGGGATCCTGACCACTAGGTTGGTGTTTCTTTTTCATTAATGACCGCCTCGCTGCACATTATCCCCACTATTTCACGGCTACATACATAAACCAACAACTTCACCCACAATATTGGTTAAGAATTATGTTATTGATTTAGAAACGATCGCGTTGCTACCACTAATAAAAAGTAGTCCGATCCACTGCGTACCAACGCCTGGAACTGCGGCTTCACTGAAGAAAATGTAACTTCCCAAGTCTGTTCACATTTCCTTAGCAACGGTCTGTTCTCTTAGCAGCGGTCTGTTAGCGACAATTTATAACCTCTGGATTGTACAAATTCATCAATCAGAATTGAATATTCAACAAAGTTGTGTAATAAGTAATGATACAAACTTGATTTGATGAAGTATGTTAACTAAGTTGTTTTATTCATTTATTTTATTTTATGATATATTGGCTGCATTTCAAAGTCTCTTTTTTTCTTTTATCACAACTAATGTAATTTCCACATTATAGCCCCCATCATTTGGTGTATTGATGGACCCCAGGAAGACTGCCTTACCAAGAAGTGCCTTACACAGCATGTCAAATCCAAATGCCATACAGCAGTTTCATTAGAAATGTCACAAAAGATTTATTACATACGAAAATGCTTCTTTTTTTTTCTTCTAACCAGGTGCGGGAAGACAAAATGCCAGCTTTTCTTCCTCCCTCCCTGCATCCCACATGAAAGCGATGCTTGAAAAGGTCATACAGACATGGTATACCTTCCACCATGTTTCCCTTGCATCAGTAAGCCAGAAGAGAGTGGTCAATAAATCGCCATGACAGCTGGATCATCTTCTGCCGTCCGTGGGTTCCTACCTCTCTGTTGTTTTGTCCCTGGTGTCTCTCTGTCATGAGAGTCTCCATCTTGAAACTCCACGTAAATATTGACTCCAGCCTTTTGTAAGATCAGCTGGCATCTAAGAACAATCGTTGAAAGACAGTGATGAAACCGGACGATCGATTTGAAACAAGCACAAGGGAACACTAATAGGCTATGTGAAAAAAAAGCCGTTACAACTCTGAAATTCATCTTCATTCTCTAAATGAAGTCTAAAATAATATTTGTAGTTTTGTTTCATGTGAGGAGACATTTTCATTGGTTATTTTCTGTTTATAATGCATTACCATAACTATCTTTTTTTACTTAAAACAACGTTTAGTTCCAGCCTCCTGGTTTATGTCTTTTCTTGTTTTTCTACAAGACCAATTATGTGTTTTTTTTTTGTTTTAGTCGAATTAGGTATTTCATTTTTGTTTGAGGACATTCTATCCGCACTGAGCAGGTCCTTCAGTGACGGAGAGATACAGCAGGTCCTTTCTTCCTGCAGCGGTCAGGCTGTATAACCACCACGGCCCCTGGTAGACCCCACATAAACAACAAAATAGACTATGTAAGAAATAAAATCAATGTTTATATGGCGTAATTTAAATTAAATACACTGTTTTAATTTAAAACTGTTTTATTCTGAAAAACGACTTCCTGCGAGTAAATATTGTTAGCTTCAATTTTAGGTTAGCATTAGCATGTGGCTAAAGACTACGTTTTCAAACAGTGAATTTAAGGTTAAATGACATATAGTGTTGCACACTAAAAACACTCTTTTAGCTCTCACTTATTGACGCTGCTATAGCCTACTGTTATTAGGGAATGTTTAAATAACCACAGACATTAGGATATTATAAAATCAGGATTTGCATTGGACACGCCCCCGTCGACGCCGGCCAATAGGAGAAGACCACAGATGACAACAGGAAGAGCAGGCCAATAATCACTCTCTTCCGCTCGCCCCACGCACCAGGCAACAGCTGATGGGGAGAGAGCCTCCACTCGCAAAATCTCATTTGTATATCATCCCATTATTTTGTTTAATTAAATGCTGTTAACTTTTAAAAGCTTCCTTGGACTCTTTTCAGTTTATCCTGGTCTCGGGGTTTAAGAATTCCTAACAATTATAACACATCTGTTGTGCAATATATATATATATATATATATATATTACTATGTTAATGCTACTACTGTCAGGACCTCGACACAAACTGATGAACCCAAATGCACGACCCAGAGACAAAGTCTTGAATGTAATAGAAAATGAAAGACAAGAGGTAAATACAAAATAAAACAGGAAATGACAGACAAAATACATAAACATAACTAACACATTTGACGAGACACAAAAACTACTGGCTGCTTAGTCTTTTGTACTACCCAACACCTGTAAAAACAATACTGTTATATAACACTGTGCAATATAGACATATACTTATAGTAATTATAGTATTTATTACTGTCATTCAGCAGCAACTTCATTACTTTCTACTTGTTTCACTTCATCTTTTGTCATGCTGCTACTTACATGTTTATCATTTGAATGTGTTATTGGTATTTGTTTTACATTTGTAATATCTGTGCTTGCCACTTTACTACTGTCTATCATTATTGTCCATTTGCTTATGTGTACATATTTCCTTTGTGGGAAGAATAAAGGAATTCCAATTCTGATGTTGTATGTTAACTTAACCTCATATGTTTGTCATGTTATCTTTTCTTGTGTATGTCCATATTCTGTGTTGGTAAATTATTAAATGTATTATCATTAAGTGTCTAAATGTTAGGAAATAAAAATGTAATCATTTTTACTATCCTCTCATTTTTTTCTGTGTATTAACTTAAACTCTCTTTCAAACGCAGACACATGTGAGACTTTAAAAAAAACAGTCTTCACTTGATGTTTATTTCTTGTGTTGTGGGTCTCTGTGGAGATATAAGCAGCTTGTTTAGCTTCACAGAGGCAACGGAGCAAGCAGGCAGGAAAGGTTTCTTCTCTTTCAGCCTTTCCTTTTGGGTGTGCTGACATATCGATTGGAGAGTGTTCAAACCTTAGCACAGGCAAAGACGTCTTTGTCCGTTCAACTCGCCATGTACCCAGGTTCCCATGGCAACCGGAGGCCGTGTCTCCAAGCAGCCTACAGGTTTCCATCAGTGCCTGAGGTGTGGGTTCCCTACATCCACCAATCAAAATCTCTCTGTCTTTAGTCCCTAAAAAAATAGAAATTATTAGCTGCCTCTATTTTCATTTTAGGGGAACCAATCCCTGTGGTGGTGTTGCGGGTAGGACATTTAGCACGAGGTGACTGCCGACTGTACATCATTTGAAAATATCTTCCTTTTTTCCCCCCACATTGCATTTTGTCCGTGTTCAGAGCATTTTTCTCTTTTTCTGCTGGTCAAGCACAAAACACTTTGTGACAATTTTAGTTTCCTGGAGGAGCCTCTCAAAAAATGAATTGCTTGGCCATATTAAACATGTACTGTCAATAAAAGCTGAACTCACAATTTGACCACATGCGTTATAAATGGGTGCTCGGTTAAATGGGATAATAGACCACAGATGGAGCGGCTCCATTTTTTCACTGGGAAACCTACACGAAACAACATCAAGTCAATGCGACGGGACTGAACAACTTTTTTTTCTGTTATTGGTGGGTGTAATTAACTTGTCTCACCTGGGGGTGCAGGTCCCATGAATGAATCACAAGAAACTGTTGCCAAGATGCATTTGCTACCAGGCCAGAAAAATAATTGCAGGAGCTTTAAGTTGAAAGCAATAAACTACAACAATTTACTGGTTTATTCTTGGCCGAAATTGTTAAAGGATGTTCAGGTAGGATCTTTTTAGAAAGCTAGAAAACACTCGAGAACACAGAGCAATACCACCAACTTTTGCCAAGCCATGAAATTAATACTCGACCCCCAACACATGGCCCCAAAGGTTTATTTCACACTTTTCTCGTAAAAGATTTCCAGCGCGTTGGTGAGTGCAGTATACAAAATAAATTGATTGGAACACAGTCTGGGTCATCTTTGTCCGTGCACAAAGCCCGTACAGGTGCTTTTAAGAAAGGGCAATCATTTTATGTGGGTATAATAAAATGTCTGTCATCTTTGGAAATGGAAATGCTGTAACATTGCACAAAAAGGAAGGTCAGTGCTACAATGCAACAGTATGAAATAGTAAAAATGAAACCTATCATTTAGTTGCGATTAAAGTTGGCGGAACAGGTGAACCACTGAAAACAGTGTACTCTATACCTATTATCTTTAAATGTTACATAAGGCTTTCAAGACTGAAAAACAGGTAAAGTAAACCACAAAAGTAAAATTAAATGAATATACTAAAACAGAAGGAAAGTCTGAGTTATGACTTTGAAAGACAAACTGTTGTAAAGTGGAAAAGATCATTCAGAAGTACCTTCTTTTGAGAATCCTTTTATTTTTTTGTTTAGTCCCTAGAGTGTAATGGGACAGCTATGATGCTTCGTGTTTTGCTATTTACTGTCATGGGGCTAAGGGAGAGGCAGAATATGTTTGCGGGTCCAACCTCCTCTGGAAACCCTTCTCTCTCACTCCTGGGTAATTTTCTTAGTCACAATATTTTATCAAGCACTCCCTTTTAGGGGAAGATTGGATCCTGTTATCAGTTTGGATGCTGCAAACTGTGAGTTTTGGACCTAACTTGTTCTTTAAATATATTCTCACATACTATAGTATAGAGTGGTGCAGTAATGAGTCCTAAAAAAGCATTTTACCACTTCCCGTTCCCTCGTCTCAAAGACAATTGTTTTTTTAACATGTTTGAAGTTAGAAGCCTTAAATGTGATCTTTGGTTACCACAAGCTTAAGAGATTTTCACGTTTTGTTGTACAACATAAAATATTTCAATAATTTGTCCGCCTTTACCTTATATGTTGTGATGCACAGCCATTCAACTGACATTTAGATATTTTGTAGCATCACATTAGCCTTTTATTTCTGCCGATTGCATTTATGCATAAAAATACAAACTGGTGTTGATATGTGGAGATTATCATAACAAAAAGTGTTGAGTATCATAACTGTGTGTTGGCCAAATAGCTATTTTTTTGCAATATACCGAAACCCAATAAATCCAATTGCTTTTTGAACCTTTGGGATGCTAACTTCTGGGTCGCCCACAAAAATTGCACCACTCTATTCCTTCATTTGTCACAATCGTCACTCCTGACCTGCAGGAACCTTTTTCCCTCCTTTTCATCACCTAACCTTTCCCGCTCAAATACTCGCCTGCCTCCCATTTCCCTTATCAGCCTTGCAGTATATCAAAGATTAATCTGTAACTCCCTTTGGATCACTTTGTAAGATTTTGCAAGATCAATTCGATATTTTAATTATTCTGATTAGTTGTCATGGCAGTGTAATTGAGGTCAATGTGCATTGCAGGAAAGCAACACATTTTGCTCTCCTGTCTGGCTATCCGGACTCTATATTGAAGCTTATACTTTGAGAACACTACAGAAATGACTTGCATTATACATTCTGTCAAGATCCACATTCACTGACAGAAAACCTTAGGGAAAAGGTTTAAATTCCAACAATTTCTTGGCTTCCTTTAATATTGTAAAAACATCAGCAGTCAGCCATTATTTCTTCCTGAATATCAATGTTATGCGCTTCGTTACTGACACAAGTGCCTACTGAAGAGTTCCTGTTGACTAAACTGTGTGAGAAGGCCAGGGGCCCTCTTTTTAGATCTGTTTTGTTTGTCTGCCTTTTGCATTTCCTCTTCTGAAAAGAGGAATGTTATCTTTAGAATCCAATGTTTGTGTATTCACAGGCAGCATATTTTCTCTCTCAGATAATGACATGCTCAATTATCCCTGAAGCTTTGTCCGCTGAAGGGGAAATGCGATGCCTTTTGCAGGTATTGATTTCATTGGAAATAGAAAGAAATTGCATGTGAATCAATGTCAACAGAAGCATATTTCATGACACAAGCAAATTGCAAGCTAATACCCCCTTACTAAACCAAGTGGATGAGAAATAACAGCCTGAATAAAAGAAAATGACCATAACATCAATTGTTCAATTGTGCACCTTTTCATGCTTCAAATTTGAAATCCTAACTTTTGAAAGATTCAAGTGGTTACATTAGACTCTGCATGCAACCACTATTGCAATAAGTACTTTGAATCAGAGGGAGGGCCATCTGCCAGTTAATGTAGACTCCAGCTGCTTGGGTCCCGAGAATCCCCTATACTTACTCTTTCAACGGGTGACATTCAGCACCCACCATGAGCCATCCTGGAAGACAACATAAAGACAGCATAAAGTAAACATTGCTCCGGCTAGTCAATCAGCCTTTTCTCCCCCGTACAATCAATTGAGTGCTCGCCTTCAGAGGCCTGAAAATAGATCGAGGTCCGCTTTGTGTGGTACAACAGATGAGAGTGCACTTAAATACAGGGAGAAAATGGGTAACATTTCCATCCTCATCTCTGCAAATGTATCAAGAGGGGTATATTCAGTTTTCGTAACATTTGGCCATTTAGAGTCCAATTTCCTGCTTGCTAACTATCTCTTAACATCACAGGGTACATTTTTCCACATATCCGAATCACAGATTGCAATCAGCAGGACTAATGTTAAGGAAGCACTCTATTATTTGAATACATCCTTACCTCCAAAATGTTAAAGGGATATTTACTATGGAAAAGGCTGTTTGCTTGAAATGCTTCTGTGAATGTTGATGGTATTCTCCTTTTGTGTGGAGCAGCTTGAAATCCTTATTAACAATCAATTTCAAAGGGGAGCTATATGAACATTCCCTTGACGTCATTGGTGGGAGACTGGACGAGATTGTCCCCATGGGTGATCTTTACCAGCCCATGTCAATTAGCCAAAAATCAAGAAGCATGCCTCAAAAGACTTAACATATAATAATGTGTCCAAATTGAGCTAAATACACCAGTGTTAATTAAATAAGTACAGTCAAATGAGCTTGTTTGGACAGTACTGACAAATTATCTATTTCTGATCTCCTTTTGAGGATTTTTAAGAAAAAAGGAACCCAAACACAACATTTGCTGAGGGATAACAATTCTGATTATTTGATTGGAATTGAATTACCATACGGATAAAGCTCTGCTGCAGTAGTGGTTTGAGAAGTAAAATGGATGTTATGGTCCCTTGTTACAAAAGTTAATTTAAGCATACCACAGTTTTTATTTTCTGTCAAACATTTTTAACCGCACATGTTCGAATCTCTAGAGATTTAAACTGATATTTGGTAGACTAACATACTGTAAAGGTACATTTTTTATATTTTGTAATTCAGGAAAAAGTTTCTCAAACTGATTCACTTTTGCTCCAGCATCTTTTAAGATGCAACAGAAAACAGTTTTCTATGAATTCTGAGTAGTATTAGTGTCATAGTACCAAGTAACAGCTTGGCATTCTGTAGGTTCACTGATGGCTCTCCTGGAGATTAGCCACATCAGTAAACCTTAATACCAGGTTAAACCCAACACCATGAAATGGGATTGTAGCAGATAAAAAGTGCAAACACAACAGTCACTTCCTCAACTAGAAGTGCATGCTTGTGAAAAACTGACTGTATTTACTGAATGCAATAATGCCAGTACAAACAATATATAATTGAACTTAAGCTTCACAACAAATTTGTGTGATTTTGATTAAATTAAATCACATCCAGAACTCCGCCGCCCGTCTACTCACCCACACCCGAATCCGTGAACACATTACACCCGTCCTCATCAAGCTCCACTGGCTCCCCATCCCCCAGAGAATTCAGTACAAAATCCTCCTAATGACATACAAAGCCCTCCATAACCTGGCCCCATCCTACCTGACTGACCTCCTCCACAGACACACTCCCACTCGCTCCCTCCGCTCTGCTACTGCCAACCTCCTGTCCCTCCCCACCCGGACCAACCTCAAGTCCTGGGGCGGCAGAGCCTTCTCCGTTGCTGCACCCACCCTCTGGAACTCACTACCCCAATCCATCAGAGACTCTTCCTCCCTCACAGCATTCAAAAAATCACTCAAAACCCACCTGTTCAACACTGCATTCAACCACTGTTTTGTTTATCTCTTTTTGGATTTTTCTTTGTTTTCTTTTTTTTGTTTTTTGTTTTTTAACTCTCTGTCAAAGCGTCTTTGAGTTTCCTGAAAAGCGCTATACAAGTCTCATGTATTATTATTATTATTATTAAATTGCTGTCAATGTCACTAAAATGTATCTTTTAGTTGATTGTATGTTCATTACCATGTCTAGAACCCCCATATGGAATAAAATAAAATGTTGGATAGGTCTTTGTTTTATAATTAAGCTTTCTGATCACCACTTGACCAACTTGTGATTATGCCTTAGCATGCTTCAAACAAAGTGCTTATTGGATTGCTGAACAGCGCTTGAACTTCTCTTCCAAGGTGCCTTTTTTCATTCTTTACACAACCACTTTCATCAATCTGTGTGTATTCAACTGATTGCAACTGAATGAATGACTCTGAGCTTTTTAGATGTGTCCGGACAAGGCTTAATACAAACTATTAGATTTTAAGCATGCCCAAGCCTTTGCAATACCCTAATGGTTATCTCACAATCCTTTTTGTCATCACTCATGAATAACACTCTTAAATCCATGTGACATTTGCTTCACCCTGCAGTATAACTTTTTTCTTCTTAGAATATATATTCCAGGAAGATATTTAGAGTCCCTTAGTAGCTGATCTTCTTGTCAATCACGTTTCTCTGCACGCTGCTAATGGAAGGTCATGGTTTAAACCGAAAAAGGACAGCATCAGCATATTGCAAAAAATAATCGGAAAATCAGTAACTGCTTATACCTCAACTACACAAACAGTTGATGTAAGGCTATCCAATGATACATTAAATATAACTAGATTTCACTAAGAATCAACAACAGATGTAGAGGTAGACTCATAGAATAAGTAAAACATACAGTACATGAGGTCTTGAAGGGTGTAAAAGACACTTCCTGATTTGTTACATTTCTGAAATGCTCAGATGGTTTTTCCTCATTAAATAGCTACAAGCGATTGTCAGTCCATCTGCTCTGTGTAATCTGGAATACACACTTCTTATCATTTTAGAGAACTAACAGCATCTAGATCCCGAGTCTGCCACAGTTGATCAGTATATTCTCCATTGCACCAAGACGTACTCTATTCAATTGCAATAGAAAAGCCATCCAAGTCACCTTTATGATGAATTTACACACTTAACACAATGCTGTGAATCAATTGTGGGGGGAATTGTAGAACGATGAATATAAGCGGGCACATCCTAAGTTTCTGTCTTCTTTTCCCCTGGTTTGTAATTGTGAGGCTTGGCTAATTAAAAAAGAGTTCCCAGGCAGTCGAGGAGGGCCGTTGCGGCTGCGGTTCCCTCCTTCAGATGTTCAATAAAGAGGAAGGGGTATTAGAGCCATAACGAATGACAAAAAACTGGCTATTCACACATAATTGCTCACCCAGGGAGGATGCAGTGAGGCTGGTGGCCTGACGAAAGCCCGAAGTGTCAGTTCCTGTCAAGATGATGAAGCCCTCCAATGCCCCCCAGCCCTGCTCTGAGACCCCAGTGCGGTCCAAATGAGACGTCAATTTTAAATTTATAAATCCAGAATTGATGAAATATGAGGGGACTGTAACTTCAGACTTTGCCTTAGTTAGGTTTCCTTGTGCAGAGGCCCTTAACTGGGGATTGGCTCGACTGAGCTATGGATTTATTAATGAAGCCAATAAATCTGTGTGTCTCTGGAAAAGGAAGGTTTTGTTTGAAACAGTGATCCAATCTTTAGAAACATCTTTTAGAGCATCATAATTCAGCTCCCTCTATGAAAGTGCTATGCAAATCATCTCATATCGATGTGTGTTGTTCTTTCAGTAATAGGTTGTCAACCCCCTGACATGCCACGATGCAAAAGCAGATTGTCAATTACTTTTTGAATGCATGCTGTTGGGAAAGGGGGCTGCTGAAGAGCATAAAACGTATAATTATCCTATATTAATAAAGAGTAATGGACATAAAAGTGTATTGTTTTTCATTGTACTCCATGTTCAAACAAAAACATTCAATTGAAGCCCTGTAAGCAGGTCTACCAGGCTCCAAGATCCAGGCAAATCTGTATAGAAGCTAATAACCCAGCTCCCCCCGAATTTCTTTTTGGTGTCTATCTACGCCGGGATCCTGAGTCGAGGCTGATCCTGTTGCTGTGGTCCTGTGTCCTGGATCCTCTATCCTGAGTTCTGGATTTGAGTCCTGGACTTCGAGTCGTGGCTGAACCTATCACTGTGGTCCTGCCTGACTCTCATCATACTACTTCCCTGATGGCTCCCACAGGATTGTTGACATCCTCGTGGATTCATCTTCTTATTATGGACACATGCATTTCCAAACATTTGGTCTACCTACGCTGTAAAATGTATTATCTCTTCGATTTACACACGGCATCTATTGCACATCTGTCCGTCCTGGGAGAGGGATCCTTCCTCTGTTGCTCTCCCTGAGGTTTCTCCCATTTTCCCCTTTAAACTGTGGGGTTTTTCTCTGGAAGTTTTTCCTTGTACGATGTGAGGGTCTAAGGACAGAGGGTGTCGTATTTTCATACTGATATTCTGTACAAACTGTGAAGTCCACTGAGACAAATGTAACATTTGTGATATTGGGCTATATAAATAAACATTGATTGATTGATTGATTGGTAACCTAGCATTGTCTACAATGTGTGAAGGAGTTTAAACCTAAAGACAATAGATGATTAGTTGTCCTCTTCCAACTGAATTAGAAAGCCTTTGAATTTCAAGTCTAGATGGGAAATATGATATCAGCACCAACATGGCTTTAGTTTAAAAAGAGTCTGTATATCAGGAGATCTGTCTATGGCCCTTTCTGTTCAACCACAGTTGCGCTTCATGCAGTTTGTGTAAGAATCTAATAAATGATTGAAGTCCCAGTCATTCTTTTTATCGTTCAAAATCATTATCTGTTGACTAGTAAACAGAAAAAAATGGCTTTCCTTTACCTTCATATTTCTACTTTTATTCCATTTATTCTAAACTGTCCTTCTTACAGGCTTTTCTAAAGACTCCTTATTTGTCCTTCATGACTCACTGTTTTTGACTAAGTGATTGCACATCCCTCTTGGGGGCAATAGTGTACTTGGACCCTGTCCCAAGTGGTTCATCAATACCTTGGAAATATTGTTTAATATTCAATATTAAATGGTCTTGGAGACTGGGAGAAAAGAAACATAATGAGAAACGTAATGATAAACAAAATTGCCTTTTGTCGCTCCCAGCTAAATGCCTCCCTTGACACCTCCCAATCCTGCCTTTTCCTGCCCATACCACTGTTAAATGATTTGGTTGTGAAATGGCTTTTACTTAACCTCCTTTTCTGCTGGCTGCATTTGCTACAACCTCTTTAAATAAACAGGGGATTGACTACAATTCTAGTACATGCTCCTTATTCAGGGTTCTCTGACATACACGTCATAAGAAGCACCCCAGGCTCCCACAGGGTTACATTAAAATTAGAAAAACAGACAGGAAGATGGACTAGCCAGGCCCAGACATAACCTAACACGACATGGATTCACATTGGGTTCAAAGGAAGACGGCCACAATTCCCCAGGAGGGGGCAAAAAAGAGAGCGGATTAGAGTTTGAGTGATGTTGGAGCTGTAATATAAATCAAATCTGACCGGGGGAGTCACTTGAATGAGGTGACAAATGACCCCCCGTGACAGACAGGGCAGTATTTTAATCTCCTTTAGTTAATTTATCCAGGACCAGAGCACAACCCCTGGAAATCAGTTATTATTGTCACTGCACCACACCTGCCCGGCGACAAAAGGATGAGTGGGAAAGGGGGAGAAAAACGTTTATAAACCAGCGTTGATGTCTTACAAGGGACATAATGAACAGATGTAATAGTGTAAATGTGCGCCAGGGTCCCTGGGAAAGAGTTGTCTCAGGTCATTTATTAGATGAGCGCTGGCCTTTGTAAGCTCGTCTGTGTCCATGTGAGGAGATGCCAGTGGCCCTGAATGTCCTGATGTGATTAAAGAAAAGTCCTTGCAGAGAAACATCTGTTTGCCGGCAGACATGTTGTCACCCAGATGAGGTCGAAGGAAGGAGTCTCGGGAGATTAGCATCTGGGTTTTTAATTTAGAGAATCTGGTCCTCTATCAGTTCAACTCTTTTTTCTCTTTTAAATCTGCTCTTTGTCATTGCCCCTCTCTATTTGCAACTCTATTTTTAAAACGCTTCTCTGTTTGAGCCATTATTTTCTGTTAAAGTGGCACTTATTACAGTGTGTTTAACCAATTTTGAGTGTTACAGCTGATGATAAAAACATAAATAATGCTGACAACACAGGCGATGGCGATAATTACTATGTTTGCAGTACCATTAAAGGGTTATTTAGAGACAAGGCAAACAGGCTAAATGTAATCTGTGTTTTACTCAAAGGGGAAAACCTAATGAGAAAATGGGGCTTATTGCTGGGGGAATGATATGTGGTAATTACATTAAAACAGATAGCAACTCTTTATGCAACCAGCTCCCACTCTAGCACAGTATAATAGTACTGCTCCTCAGAGATTAATGCTGGGGAAGATATGAAGTTCCACATGATTGATGGGATCATTAGCTCAGCTTTCACATGGGAGCAAATGAAAATAATTTGACTTTAACATATGAAAGATGAAATATGATGTCATTTGTGAGAATACAAATGCAAAAGGGACAGGGTCAAACATGTTAAAGATTATTTGATGGTCCTCGGAGTAAGTTAAGTTATTATCCATTGTTTTGATGTGAATAAACAGATTATAAAGCTCTTAGAGTGACTTTGTTTTAACTCTGAAAAAGTCAAATGCATTAGTATCCTGCATTGCTTCACTAAAAGCTTTTTAACACTTCATTTGCACCTGGAACTATTTCTGTGTCTCCATTGCTGCGATACCACCTGTATTTGACATTCATTTATCTCACAGCCCTCACATGTCTCAGTGTTGAGTCAGTGTCATGCTACCAGCAGCATTCCACTGTCAGAGTCCATAATTGCAAAGTGATATCTTGACAGACGGTGTAATTACTTGTTAACAAGGGTGGAGGAGGGGATCTTTATCTGAATATGTCAAACACGCCTCGTCCAGCAAGGTGAGGGACTTATAAAAAACCTCTAACATTGAGTTACTGTGGCAACAAGGATAATATGCATAATCCCATATGAGTCTGTTTTTTCTTCACACGTCAATATGGTGTGTAGCTGGGGAGTTTCGGCACGTGTCAATCAATAATCAGTGCTGTTAAATGCATTTGCTGGATTCATTATTGATTAAGAATTGGTTTCTGTGTGTGTGAATCTTTTACAATTGTGTTTTTTATTATTGCTTTATTAAGGGATAAAACACAGGAAAATAGTACAGGAAAAGTTTAAGATGGAAATAAATATACTGCACTGCTCTGAATGTGTAACAAGCCTGATTCTAAGATGGCCTACATCCACTTGCTGAAACCTTTTTCAAACAAAAATAATGTCTTGTATTCAGACTTATAGAGTAAGAGTTTAGAAAGTAGCCAGGTTTCAAATCGGTTAAATCTATAGCAAGTTTGCAGGAAGTCAACAAAAATAATTTAATTAATGCATGTTTCCATCAGCTTCTGCAATGTAAATATATATAAGAAAATAATAATAAGAGTTGATTGATTGGGTTACTTTTAGTCTTGTAACTGGATAAATACTTTGATTTATTGAATCACCAAGTGTACCACCTAAACCTAGAAAATTAACAATTTGTATGAAAATAGGTGTATGGAAATATAGCCTTGCACCAATGTATTTTTTAACAATACTTCATGTGAAAATGCCACAGATTATTTATTTTAAAGTCAAAGTCAAACGAGAGCAGATTGGATGTGCCAGGTTCGGTTTTTGGCTTTAGGCACGGCAAATATTCCGGATTAGGATCAGCACTCATGTGCCCGTTAAGAATGATTGCGTTCAGGAAAGGCGCTTTGGTTTATTGAACACAGGGATTTATCTGATCCTCTCAGGCAGCTCAGATCGTTTAATGCTGCCTGGCTTTCCCCCAAATGAATTCCTCTGATTAGACATGGCACAGCCCAGACTATCAACCCCAATAAAAGGGAGAGGATGTGAGGGAGGTTTACATAAGTTCAAATTGTTGTTTTGTCATACGTTATTGCTGGGAGTGAACGGGATGAGCAGGAAAACAGTGTGGCAGGAGATGGTTTCAGTAATATGTACCAAACCAAACCTGTCTCCTAAAAAATACGTTCCCACAGAACTAAACTGCATTCTCAATTACGTTTAGCTAAAAACGTATTTTCTCCCACGTTACGTTTGTTATGAACGTATCTCAAATACGTTTATTTTCTACATATCTTCTAGAAACATATTTTCTCCCACGTTATGTTTGTTATGAACGTATCTTAAATACGTTTATTTTCTACATATCTTTGCCATTTATTGTCTTGCTTATAATAATGATAATAGTCATTTATAAATATCATTTTAGAGCACACATTTGAAATCGAGAATCGGGCTCGATATATGGTTAAGTTAAAATCAGAAGGCGAGGCTGTAATTTCGCCAGCTGTTACTCTCATGAGCGAGGCAGAAAATAATAGTTTTAACATGCCAAAAAGCTGCTGTGTCGTTTATTGCACTTCAAACATTAAAACAAATCCAGAGTTACGTGTTTCTGTACTTCCTCTAAGAAGAAAGGACAGTAAAAGAAGAGCGCTGTGGCTTCAGGCTGGATCGCCGTTCAAATGACAGCGTTGGTTTCCCCAAAAGTGGCGGGGCTGTAACGTAGATTTTACTCTCATCTATTATTCAAAACCATTCTATTTATTCTAACGTAAATTACATGCCAGTGTTTTATCTTTTTATTACTTATATTTTTATACTTTATTTGCTATGAGTTATATCTAAAGCAAATTATGTTTCTGAAGATGTGTAGTCAATTCCACCCTTCAATGTAGCATAAATGTGATCTCTCATTACAGGAACAATACCGGAAACAGACGTAGGAAAGATCCTCAGCTCGCAAATTGGATGTTTTAGCCGCAATGCACGTTGGGATATGGTGTTAATGCGATATGATATCCGAAAAAGAATTCAGAGTTTAGGATGGCCGAAGACACTACACTACCCATAATCCCCAGCTATCGTTTGGGACTACAGTCCAGTTGACAAACCCCGTGATTAATCTTCAAACTCTGGGATTGGATGTTGGAGTGGCAGTGTGCCAAGGTTACGCCGAGCGTCAAACAGCTCTTTGAAATGGAACGAAACCACGGCAGATTATCCAAAACTGGACTCGAACGCCCCCCCAGAACTACACATGCTGGCCCGTCTCTATTGGGAATTGTAGTTTTAAAAGACGTTTTCGTTTTTCCCAAAATTAGAAGTTGACAGACTGTTGACATTAAACTGTGTACAGCCCTAGAGGTTTAGGCAATAGGAAACAAATTGGTGTGTACAAATGTAAAACATGTAATTAATAAATGGGTGAAAATCGCTTGTGTCCATAATGGGCAGCATTAATATATACCCACATGACAGCTCATTGTTACTTTGTAATTCTACTCCACTACAATTCAGAGGTTAACCTGGTATTTTTACTCCACTACATTTATTTTAGTTACTTTGCAGATTCTGATTAATGATGTGAAATATAAACAACCCTTAAAGCAGACTTTAGTTACACCTGAGTAAAATTCAGGGAAAGGTGATTGTCAAGTGCCAACAATCAGGAGAGATATTTGATAGTTGGTGCTTGAGAAGACTAAACATTTATCTGCAGATCTCTATAAAGTATATTCATTACTCGTTATTCTCTACTAATAGTTAATTAAAAACTGTATATAATGGCTATTTTGCACATCCCTATCAAGATTTCAAGATTTTCTAAGGTTTCTAAGGTCCTCATATTAATATCTTTGTACATCCGGCACTAAACTGTTTTATTGTAGAGATCACTTACAGTATCTTCTTGATTTTTTATATTCTATATTTCTATCATTGACCTTCTACTTTCCCCCTATGAAAGTATGTACTCTTAATATTTTTTTCATCAAATAACATTATTCAACAAAAATAATTAATAACGTGCTTTAACCACTAGGCGGTGCACACAAGGCACACACAGCATACTAATAATAACTTTGTATTATTAGTGTAGGACACACATATATGTATGTAATGTATAACATCTGAAGATGTGTAGTTTTATTCATGTTTTTACATAATTTTACAGGATATTGCTATACTATTTCTCATGTTTTACTTCTACACATTAATATCTGATTTGTAAAACATCACAGACAGAAAGGTATATCCGTCATTTAATGGTATTGTTCCTGTAATGAGAGTTCACATTTATGCTACATTGAAGGGTGGAATTGACTACACATCTTCAGAAACATAATTTGCTTCAGATATAACTCATAGCAATATTGTAACCATTAAGAAAAGCCAACTGCATTAAAAACCCAGTTAACAAACACTAGGTAAAGTATTTGTCCTTCAGTAATGAAGATGTAATTCCAATGTAGACACACCTGGGGTCGCTGTTCAGTCTGTTACGCTGAGCCATGCATTGTCTGGAACGTAAAAGGGACGAAGAAGACAAAGTGAAGTGACGTACTTCCGGTTCAACATGAAAACATTCCCAGTTAAACATGCAAAAACAAATCGCTAAATAAAAAGATAAAACACTGGCATGTAATTTACGTTAGAATAAATAGAATGGTTTTGAATAACCCACAGTGCCTTAATGTACCAGCGAAAGAGGATTTTTGGATGATAACAATTTAAAAGTGTAGTTAAGACATGAAACGACTACAAACAATATTGTGATTATTTACCCATTAACCAGCATAATAACGGATTTGGTCAACTGAACAGTGAGCCGCCAGCGCGAAAATAAGTTTGCTCTAAGATTATATTAATAAATTACTATTATCATTATTATACGCTAGAAAAGAAATGGCAAAGATAGGTAGAATGTAAACGTATTTGAGTGATACGTTTATAACAAACGTAACGTAGAGAAAATAGGTTTCTAGAAGATATGTAGAACTTAAACGTTTTTGAGATATGTTCATAAGAAACGTAACGTGGGAGGAAATACGTTTCTTGCTAAACGTAATTGAGAATGCAGTATGAAACGACTACAAACAATATTGTGATTATTTACCCATTAACCAGCAAGATAACGGATTTGGTCAACTGAACAGTGAGCCGCCAGCGCGAAAATAAGTTTGCTCTAAGATTATATTAATAAATTACTATTATCATTATTATACGCTAGAAAAGAAATGGCAAAGATAGGTAGAATGTAAACGTATTTGAGTTACATGCAAAACAAACGTAATGTGGGAGAGAACACAAGTTTGTAGAAAATAAACGTATTTGAGATACGTTCATAACAAACGTAACGTGGGAGAAAATACGTTTCTTGTGAAACGTAATTGAGAATGCAGTTTAGTTTTGTGGGAACGTAATTTTTAGGAGACAGGGTTGACCAAACCATGAGGTGAAGAGAGATTCTAGAACATGGGCATTTTCTGTTTAGAAACCCAAGGGATATTACATGATTTGCAGAGGATCATTACATTCAACACTCTCATATTTATACATTAGGCTGCAGTACAGTTACAACATGCTGAAAGGCAACTAGGAGATGTTTCGGATGTTTTTAAATATGCATTATTATTGTGCATTCCCAGTAATAGATGATCAAAACATCTCTCCTCGAACACGTGTAGATGACTCACCCTCTACTTCCAAAACATCCAACAGAGTGTAAACCCTTCCCCCTTCACAGCCAAGGCTTGTTGATCTTGATAAAACTCCTTAAACCCAGATGTTCACATTGTTAGTGGACAGTAATCTATTGAGTAAAAACCTTCTAATAGGGATTCAAACAGCTCTTCCTTGGTCAAATGCTGCTTTGAAGGCTTCTATTAGTGCCATCTCGGATACTTCTCTCTGCTTTCAATGAATACAGAGATACATTCCTTATCCTTAAATCCTTAAATGAGAACATTTTGAACGTTTTCATATTTTAAATAATCCGCCTTCGATGGTCGGGTTTACAAGATCGAAAGTTAAAGGCCCAGAAAATACATTTTTGTCGATTAGCTACATACTATGGAAAAAAACATCCTCCATTAGGACCCATTGCTGAAATTAGAAACAACTTTGGGTATTATGTATTTGTACCTTTGTCTGTGCTGTTTTAGCGAAATATAAATGTCATTATATTTACCAGGAAGCGCACAGGCAGATGGTACTGTCTTTCAAAGCTGATGAAACTACACAACACAGAACTGAAATGCAGATTAGTTTAGTTTGAAAGGCACAGTTTGGCATATGGAAAATAAGTGTATTAAGTGTATTAAAATGAGAGCATTGATATTACATTATTTAATATGTGTTTGATTAATGCTAACCCTAAACAGCCTGACTGTCCAAAATAAACATTATCAAGATCCAATGAATTATGGCACATAAAACCCTCTAAAACAGCAAATTGTTATTTTTACACTTATTTAAACAAGAAATAATATGTCAGTGAGCTTTAGAAATGCTGGGTGGATTTTGTCTGAAATGTATATGCCAGCCGCTTCTTCGTTTCCACTCTTTATGCTAAGCTAGGCTAACTGTCTGTAGCCCTATATTTGAAATACAACATCTGACAGTGCCAGAAAGCGAATACGTTTATTGCCCAAACTGAATAACAATTATTTGGTTTAATGCCTTTTTTACTGTCACTTGAACATTGATCAATATGTTCTCATGAATATGCAGAGTTATGTAACAGACCAGACAACATAATTATGTTACATAAAAAAAGCAGAACACAGCATCACGCTGGATTTTTTTCTAATCTCATTAGGGCTGTGGGCAGATGTTGTGAGGTAGCTGCCAATCTGGGATTAAAGGCAGAAGCCTGATGTTTTCTAAAGCCTTGAAGATTCACCCAGCAACATCTGTAATGACAAAAGTCGCTTTTGGTGCTTAAACGGATGACAATTATAACTTTCTCTCCCACCTGCTGCTTTGCAAACAAATTATTGAGTTGTGCCAAAGTCAGAACATGTTGAAGATCAATTAGAGCATGCCAATTATGGTACGCTTACACAGAGCAATTCTATAATAGCATTAAGTAGTAGCTCAGCAATAGGTGTGCTGGGTATAATATTGGTTTAGTCTGAGTTCACAAGCTGTTGCTGCAAATTGATGCATTACTACCACCCCAATAAAAAAGCTTTCCATCCAATGTCATGTCGTAAGGACGAAAAAAAAGGTGGGATAGAAAGAATCTAAAATCTTGAATAGAATTGTCAACATGTTTTAAGATGTTCAGGTTTTGTCAGTAAAAAATATTGTGTGTTCATATTCAATCTTGTTCAGTTGTTTATTTCGCGAAACAAATGTATTCTCCATTAGGTTCACAGTGGTGGTAAAAGGCATCAAACTGACCATTAAAGTTTCATTGGACAATTTACATGGAAATTCTCAAATTGCATTCCACGGTAAATTGAGTTTTACCAACTGTTCCTCATCCAATACAAGGTCCATATCGTCTAGTAAAGCTCAGGACAGAGACGACCTTGTGACAATCATTTCAATCATAATGCGCTCCAAAGATTACCTCTTTCAGATAATAAAAAATAGAGCTGTGACCTCAAACATTTTCAAAAAGACACGTTTCAGAGGGTCCAACTGTGGGAAAGAGCAGCAACATTAAATTCAAAGCAATATATGGTGTTGCTATCTCCCCTAATAAGACACAATGTCTCTGTGGTTATAATGAGACAGATTTAAAATGTGAATGTTTTGTGTGCGAGGCATCCATGCTACGCCTGAGAGCAATCTCATTGTCTTGCTTGGCTAGCGTGAATGCTGAGCTAACACCAGGGCTGTAATCTATCACCACAGAGATTGCACTTGTTCCAGCATTGTTTTACAAGCTGCAGTAGACTAGGGCAGATAAGCTTTATCCTGCCCTCACTTTCTATGTGAGCCTTTGAAATCCATCTGTCAATAAGATAGAAACAGTGTAGAATGGAATAGCATGCCTTGGTGCTGTGGCCGGTGTTGCTTATGGGCTTGGCAGAGTTAAAGTGCACCTATCAGGCTATTTTTAGGCAATAGCATAGGTCTCAGATATATACAAATATATAAAAAACATGTCTATGAACAGTCGGGCATTGTTTCTGAGAGCAACGTTTCTGATAGGGCCGTGGGTAGTAAAGCCAGCCTACATTTCCGATATTACGTCATATCGGACGCAAATCTAGATCAGCTCCGTTGTATCCCCGTTTTTAGAGATTTGGGTACGGAGGAAAAGAGAGAGGGTTTTATTTTCTGACGCTGCGTGAGTTCCCTGACACACCGGGGACACATATTTATGTATAAAAGACATCAAAAAGTGCATTTTGCATGATAGGTCCCCTTTAAAGTGTACAGTCGTTTTTTTTCCTGTAGCTCTCGGGTTGTCTTTGTACTTAGGTTGAACTCGGGGATGCAGGCTTTGCAGGACAAAAAAGTGATCTGTTTGTAGGTTTTTCCAAAAGAATACATTTGTATTAGCTTTTAGAATATTGTGTAAAAATACATCGCTTATGTTTGCTATTTAGAGCTATTTGAGCCATGTCTTTTTAAAATTCGTATTAATGCATCACTTCATTCATTTATAATTGTGTCTACCTTTTCTAAAATAAATGCATTCATGGTCAAAATCTTGCTATTTAGATTCTGCTTTTGAGAAATGTGTGGATGAGCTTTGTTTGATTCCGGATCTGTGTGTACAACATATTTAATTTCTAATATCCGTACAAAATGTCCAATCAGTTAGCTTTGCATACAGCAAAACTATAGGTTACTAACGTAACCCCAGTTCTCAGAGTAACATGAAGTGAGATGTCTCACTATGGGATGCGCCTCAACGCGTATGCATCAGAAGCATCAATCTCATTACGCCAATCCTGATTGGCTGGTGATCTTGACGACTACGTCAGGGAATCCACCCACCCTTTAAGTAGCTTGCGCTACATCGCAGCGTCATTCAAAATAAGCACCTCTTCTCGCTTCGCCTCAGCAAGAAGGGCCGTCTGGTGAGACATCTCACTTCATGTTACTCTGAGAACTGGGGTTACGTTAGTAACCTATAGTTCTCATTCATAACACTCCGTTCGATGTCTCACTATGGGATATTGAGACTCCCGTATTGCTAGACATGCTTATCTCGAAAATCACCAAATCAAAACAGTACTTAACAGGTAGAACCCTGTCCCAACACAGGGCCCAGCACTGCACGGGCCACACTTGGAGCAGAGACATCTAGTCTGTAAAAGCGGACAAAAGTGAGCGGTGAAGACCAGCTCGCTGCTGCACAAATGTCCTGGATGGAAACACCCTTGAACAAAGCCCAGGATGTAGCCAGTCCACGAGTAGAATGAGCAGCAGGCCCGTTGGTGCCTGCAAACCCTGACTCGTATAAGCCAGAGCTATCGCTTCCACAATCCAGTGGGAGAGCCGTTGCCTGGTAACGGGCTTGCCCTTATGAGGGTTAGCCCAGGATACAAAGAGTTGGTCATTGCATCGAAACTCTTTTGACCTGTCCATATAGGTGCGCAAAGCACGAACTGGGCACAGCAAATTCGGCCGCTGTTCTTCAGAGGAACATAGCGGTGAAGGAAATGCCTCAAGGTCAATGGGGGTGCATGAGCCAACCACCTTGGGCACAAAGGCAGGGTTGGGCTTCAGCAACACTCTCGTTTGCCCCGGGGCAAACTGAGTGCATGAAGGATGCACAGAGAGCGCGTGAATGTCACTGACTCGCTTGGCAGATGCCAGAGCCAGTAACAACACTGTCTTCAGTGACAGGTGTTTCATGTCAGCGTCTTCCAGGGGTTCAAATGGAGGTCGAGTGAGCCCATCTAAAACCACTGCCAAGTCCCAAGGGCACCAGTGACCTGGAAACGGGGAGGAGCCTGCGAGCCCCTTTCATAAAACGGCAGACCAAGGGATGTTGGCTAGCCGTCTTTCCCTCAAAGCCCACATGGCATGCGGCAATAGCAGCCAGGTACACTTTAATCGTAGAGAAAGCTCTGTGTTTATCAATCAGGTCCTGTAGAAATGATAGAATCACACCGACAGGGCATTGAAAAGAGATGTGTCCCTTTTGAAGGCACCACTCCTCAAACACCCTCCACTTACAGTCATAGAGAGACCTGGTGGAGGAAGCCCTTGCACTCTGAATAGTGTTTATCACCTTCTGAGGAAGCCCCACTGTACTCAAATTATACCACTCACGGGCCAGGCCCATAGTGCCAGGCGCTCTGGGTGTGGGTGAAAAATCATCCCCCCGCCTGAGATAGTATGTCCCTGCGTAACGGGAGCTGCCACGGCTGCCCGCACAGCAGCTGATATATCTCCGCCAGCCAGTACATTGCAGGCCAGTGCGGAGCTATCAGGATCAGTGTGTGGCGATGTTTCTCACTCTGGCCAGAGTTGGGGTATTAGAGCCAGGGGTGGGAACGCGTACAGAAGGACCGGAGGCCAAACGTGTGCGAGCGCGTCCACGCCTAACGGTGCGTTTAGATCGCGCATTGAAAAGAACAGCTGACATTGAGCATTTTCTTTTGACGCGAACAGATCTACCGCGGCCCGGCCGTAACGCACCCACAGCTGACTCACAATGTTGGATGTAGAGTCCAGTCTGCATATAGTGGTGCACCTCTGGACAGCAGATCTGCCCCGAGGTTCATCACTCCCGGTACGTGCGTCGCTCTCAGAGAGAGGAGACGTCCGCAGCTCCATAAAATCAGTTTGCGTGCCAGCATGTGTAACTGGAGAGAACGCAAACCCCCTTGACGGTTTATATACGATATTGTGGTCGTGTTGTCTGTCCTCACGAGGACATGATGTCCTGAGAAAAGGCAGAAAGCGTTTAGGGTGAGAAACACCGCTAAAGCTCCAGATAATTTATGTGTGACCGTTGGAGTCTCTGCTCCAGAGACCCCTCACAGGTCGACCTTCGTATATACCCCCCCAGCCCGTCAGACATGCGTCGTGGTGACCACTTTCCGCGATAGGACAGCACCCATAGGTACGCCCCGTACTAGAAAAGTCGGGTGCAGCCAGTGGCGCAGTGCCATTACGCATTCCACAGTGACCATCACTCTCCGCGCGCCATGACGCACGGGGTCCAGTCTGAGGGCAGCTACCCAGCGCTGAAACTCCCTCATGTGTAAGCGGCCCAGTCGTACCACCAGGATGGCTGACGCCATGAGCCCCAGTAACCGCAGACATGATCTGAAGAGAACATATTTGCGTGGCTGGAAATGAGCGAGGCAAGCCCTGAAGGCTTTCACTCTCTCTGCTGACAGGCGGGCTGTAAAGGGCACCGAATTTAGACGTAAGCCCAGGAAGAGTACAGTCTGGGCTGGGGACAACATGCTCTTTTCTGTGTTTATTAAAACCCAGGTCGAGCAGGTGTTTCACGAGGGTATTCGTCTGCGTAATAGCCTCCTGCTCCGACTGTGCAAGAAGGAGCCAGTCGTCTAAATAGGTTGCCAGGCGAATGCCCTGTTGCCTTAACGGGGCTATTGCTGCCTCCGTACATCGTACAAACACCCGTGGGCTGAGAGACAGACCGAAGGGAAGCACTCTGTACTCGTAACAGACACCCTGAAAAGCGAACCTCAGATATTTCCTGTGTGGATAATATATTGGGATGTGAAAATACGCGTCTTTCAGGTCGATTGATGTGAACCAATCGTCCTGACGTACGAGACGCAGCAGAGATGTGTGAGTGAGCATCCGGAATTTGTATTTTCTGAGATACTTGTTCAGAGCCCTTAAATCAGGATAGGGCGAATTCCGTTCCCTCCCCGTTTGGGAACGAGGAAGTATTTGGAATAGAAGCCGCTCTGACTCTGTTCGGAGGGTAATGGATATGGCTTTCTTTTCTAGTAGCGAGAGAATCTCCTGCTCTAGAATATGAGACGCTCCCGGGCTTGTGAATGCACAATGCCCGAGAAGTGAGGGGGGGTGACAGCGAATTGGAGTCTGTAGCCCCGTGATATCGTCTTGAAAACCCAAGCAGAGCATGTGAGCATCTTCCACCTTTCGCTCTCAAGCGAGTGGAGATGTGTCATTTCTCTGTTGTTTGCACTCTGTGTCTTTATTGGTTGTGTTATGGGGCCCTCTAGTGTCTGAACACGGTGGCATCCCAGGCTGACAACCTCGGTCGACACTGCGCATGCGCGCGGCGATGATGCGTTCACAGACTCGGTCACCGTCCGCATTTGAGAGAGGCAACAGCCACTCTCAGAAGCGGAGCAGTCACCTGACTGTTTATTGTTTATTGTTTTTCTTTTCATTATTTTTGACTGCGCCCTTGGCTTTAAGCCTGGAAACGACAGTGGAAAATGTTTTATTGAAAACAAGGACATGTGTTTGTGTGACTTGAACGAGCAGCAGAACTGCTGCCTTTGACGTGAAGTCTATCTCCCTCATGGCGCGAACTGAGGATGACGTTCTGACATCACTCGAGGCGGCGGGAAGATGGGGGCGTGGTTGCACCCCGGAAACACATGAGCTTGAACACGTGGAACACGTCCGGGCTGGAAAACAGGGAACCTCCAGCCTTTCCCGAGGAGAGGAGGGAAGGCTGTCAGGCTGCTCTCTCTTTTTCCTCACCTGATGGCGAAGGTCTGGGCCGGCTGTGCCTGTGCGGCTGCTGCCGGAACCGGGGACTTTCTTGGCCAGCTCGTCCTCGCCTCGTGTCTGGGCGGGAGACCCGGGGCGGGCTGTGGCTTTTGCCGTTCGGGATCTTGAATGGGAAGGAGTGAGGCAGCCTGGTGAAGGTCTGTCGCGGGGCCGTTGGAGGCGGCGGCTGGGCCTTTCGGGGAAGCAAAGCTGGAGAGCCTCATCCTCCTTCTTTTTGGCCTCACACCGCTGCTGCATGAAGCCAGAGCGGTGCCAAATATGCCCTCGGGGACAATTGGCATGTCCAAGACGTCCTCTTTTCCCGGTCCGGAAGGTTCGTCAGGTTAAGCCACCTGGCTCTCTCCTGCACCACCATCATCCCCAGCGATTTGCCCGTGGCTTGGACTGCACAGCGCTGCACACGGAGGCAAATGTCCGTGATCGCTGTGATTTCGTCCCACACGGCAGGCTCAGGTTTGTTGTCATGTCCTCACAGAGCTCCGCCTGGTAAGCGGTCAGCATGACGAGACATTGAGCGCCCTGACGGACAAAGCTGCCGCTTTGTAAGCCCGTTCGGTCATTGCTGACTGGAAACGGTCTGCTCTTGTCGGCAGCGTGGGGTTCCTGCTAGGTGCCGAAGACAGCCGCGGTTGGAGGTGGGCTGCCACAAGCGGCTCCATAGGCGGCATGCGGAGCAAGCCGAGCTTCTCCATGCCCTCAAAGTCCAAAGAGGAGGCTCCCTGGATTGGGGCCTTGTTGCTGAAAGGGCGGTCTCTCCACGAGACAGACACCTCGTCCAGCAGCTCTGGAAAGACGGGAGAAGTTGCCTCGTCATCCTCGCGGCTTGGGGCAAGTTCTTCCCTCATAGCGAGATCTGGAGGTCTCCTTGGCTACTTCAGGCGAGGGGATGTCCAGCCTGGACGCAGCGCGTTGGCACACGGCCTGCAAGTCCATGCTGAGGCGGGGCGAAGCTGGATAAGAGGAACTCAGAGGTATCCTCTTCATCTTCCTCCACGTAATCCAGCTCCAGGACACAGTGGCGGTTCTAGACCAATTTGACTGGGGGGGCCAGGCTGGGGCCAGTTATTTTCTGAAGGGGGCACAACAAATGCAGGACGAAAAAGACAAAGACAGTATGAAGTGATTGCGCATAAGAAAACAATGCAATACAGTTCTTGGTATTTATTTCATTACACATATTTATTTCAGATACTTATAGTTACAGTTTTTACGCTTTAATGCAGGGGTCTCCAACCTTTTTTAGGATGAGAGCTACTTTCAAAAAATAAAACAAGTCGTGAGCTACTTTTACTCCTCTTTTTTTTTGTTTTTTGCAGTGTATATATTTAGCTCATTTTAACATTATACTTCGTGTGCTGATGGGTCTGTGGGACCCGTTTTCAGTGTTTACTAAAAGAACATCTATGCAATTTAATTATTTTAACCTGCTTTATTTGGGGGTGGACCTCACATCCTCTAGGGGGTCCGGGGGCATGCAGCCCCGGGAAATATTTTTTTTAAATGTTGAAGTTAAATGCATCAATCTGGTGCACTTTGAGCACCAAATGAATTTATGGATACAGCTCTCAACACTCAGATGAAAGGGAGATGAATACTTTTCAATGATCCAAACATCTTTAGAATATGATCACAACCAATAACAAATCATTTAAACTTGTTTATTCTTATCTTATAAATTATCTTATTTATGCATATTTTACTAATCACTCCCCTTTTAAACTGTTGCAAGAACGTGATTGGTCGATATTCATTGTGGGGGGAGGGGGGAGGAGGGGTGTTAGATAGATATAGAGTTGTAGTAAGTAGATAGAGTTCGCTATGATTGAGGTTTCGTTTATGCATAGGGTAGATTCTTTAATTACATTCCCTTTTTTTTGTGTGTATTTTTTACATTTTGGATTTGCTTGGCGAGCTTCTTATTGAGGGCTTGCGAGCTACCGGTAGCTCGCAATCGACGTGTTGGAGACCCCTGCTCTAATGGGTTCGACTAGAATGACAAATAGCGTTAGTTACGCCTATTCCGATCGTTTAATGATAAACCTTTTTTTCTTTTCTTTTCATTTTCAGGGGGGCCACAGGGGGGTCCAAAGTCAGTGTTAGGGGGGCACTGGCCCCCCCTGCCCCCCCCCCCCTAGAACCGCCCCTGCCAGGACATCCTCCGCGGGTGGAACCACGTTGAGGTCCAGTTGGGAGCCCCAGCTTGTCACAGCGCGGGGCTCCATTCCCGCGGCTGCCGCCGCCGTTGAGCCCCAGCTTGACACAACGCGGGGCTCAACTCCCGCGGCGGTCGCCACCATGCCTCGATTGCCGGCCGGCAAATCAACAGGCATGAAAGGGTCTTGTCCCGACAGGCTAGCTTGGTGCGCTAGCCGTCGGCCGAGGCTCTTGGTGGTGAAGCGGGCACAGTGTCCACACGAACCGGGGGCGTCGATAGCCTCCTGGGCATGTTTCAGCCCAAGGCAGGACGAGCAGACCTGGTGTGAGTCCGTGCTCGAAATCTTGAACCCGCAGCCGCAGAGTCGAGCCTCCGAGCCTCCGTCTCCTCTGGTGTGAGGGAGAGAAGGGTCCAACCTCGCTCGCCGGGGTGTCGACGTGGAGGGACAAACCAGTAACAGGTATGTTACCGTTTGAAAAAACCAAAACCTTACCGTTATTTAGGAAGAAAAAACGGCGGGGCAGATTTTAGTATTAACTGGTGTGTTAATAAATCAAATCCTGTGCGAAGCAAAAGTAGCCGGCAAGCGTCCGGCGACCGAAGGTTAGCTTGTGGTTCAGTCTGTGGACAGTTAAGCTAGCCCGGCTACTGATATTTTTGAGATGTGATCCGAAGCGAGAGGAGGTGTTTGAATGACGCTGCGACGTAGCGCAAGCTACTTAAAGGGTGGGTGGATTCCCTGACGTAGTCGTCAAGATCACCAGCCAATCAGGATTGGCGTAATGAGATTGATGCTTCTGATGCATACGCGTTGAGGCGCATCCCATAGTGAGACATCGAACGGAGTGTTATGAATGAGAACTTTACTTGGTCTCAGTTAGAGGAACATTTGCAGTACTTGACACCTGCCTAATTTAAATCTCAAACTGATCAAATGCCTGAATTGTACAGTACTTAACAGGTTGCTTGAGTTTTAAGTGATCCTTTCATCTAGCCTTTAATGGTTTTCTCTAAGTGCATTTGTTCCATTCGTGATTCCAGTCACTCACTTTTCAAATGATCATGTATTTGTACATTAGGTTAAATTTGTGATTATGGGGACCACTCAACCAAGGTTTTTCAAAATGCACCCTGCTGAAATGCCCTTCACAAATAATGACTTTCAATCAGCTTCAGAGGCTTTGTAGCTAAATCTAGTTTATAAACTCTCTTTGAACACAACTTAGAGGAAAGCAGTCCTACCAGCAGTAATGTTTACATCGACAAATTAAGGTCTGCTTTGGAGCATATTTTGCTAATCATGCTCATTATCAGCTTTATGATCCTTTTTTCTTCTTATCTGCATACATTCAAGAAACAGCTTAATAAAGCTTTCGGAAAAAGATTTGCGTAACTTCATATATTGTCAACTTCTATCTACAGTATCCAAACTATTTGAATGGCAGCCATTAGGGATGCTCCGATCGATCGGCCGCCGATCGTTATCGGCCGAGTATGAAAGGCAAGCCAGCGCCAAGTCAGTAAAAACTCTGTCATCCACTCAGTTGACAGTTAGTGACACATTTAAACACACTTAGCTATTTTATATACCTTTGGAACAACCTAAACTAGTTATAGATATGTTTATTCTTCACTGTCGGGTCACTCATTACTGGATCAGTGAGCTGCATGAGACGGATACTGACAGGCTGTCAGGAGAGAGAGAGAGGGAGAGAGGAAAAGAGAGCGCTTCCGCTCATTTCTCCCGTGTTATTATCCAAAGTTAATGTAAACTTGAATAATGTAATTCATTTGAATGTAATAATTATGTTGGTTGTTGTTTGTGGAAGCGCATCATGTATTGAAAAATGAATCTGAACTTTTCGATCTGTTACGATTATAAACTGAAGCAAAATAAAAATGAGCCCCATTAACTGAGTTTTAAACATCACTTTAAATGGAAGATCCCTCTAGCCCCCACCCACCCTATGATGGGATCGGCGATCGGTATCGGCCGATACTGATTCCGGTGATCGGCGATCGGCCCCAAAAACCCTGATCGGAGCATCCCTAGCAGCCATGATAAGAGGCAGTTGAGTTGCATTCAGACATGACACAAAGTGACTCACCACTCGGCCACCAATAATATCCAACGTTGTTTTTTTTTATTGTACAAAATGTAAAACAGCTTTCTTAGGATGTGTGATTCTCTTTTTGGTGGCACTTGTTATTTGAGAATGAAAGCAATGAGTTTGACTCATTTCCTATGAGTTAAAAATAAAATATAATATTAAAAACAATAAATAAGTATTCCCCATGGTGTAAATGCAGTGGGATACTGTGAGCACTTGTCTCTTCCTATGTCCTTGTGAAATCATTTTTAAAATTCACACCCTCCTCTGTATCACAGAAGGGCCTGCTGGCGAGGACTGTACGACTGCCATCAGAATGTGTGAATACAGATGGTGAGCAGTCCATCAGATGCACATTTTTTACAATGTTGAATAATTCCATATTGGATCATTCCTATTCCTCTCCTTTGTATCTTGAGTACTAAATTATATATCTTTTTTTGGTGTCATTTATTCGGTTGATATATGTTTGCCTGCAACCTGCAATCATTTTAACAAGAGAGTGTTTACTTGTCAACAAAGGATGTAGCCTTTGCCCTTTTTCCAAGTGCAGCCTCCCTGTGAAACGGAGTTATTGATGTGCCTATCATCTTGATGCCGTCAATCCTCTATCCCCCCCTCATCTCACTCTCTCTGTCTCTACTCCACCCACGTAATCCTGGATTTTAATTTGTGCAGGATCCGTTGAGAGACATCAACTAAAAGGGTCTCTGCTGGCGGTGAGACTTTATTGGCAGCTCCTGGCATTTAAGAGCTACTATAGCGGTGGACAGGGAAAGGGAAGTGGAGGCTCAACGCGTCTGAAGAGCCAGAGCAGGAGGATGAGCGTCACATGACACAGGGGGAGTGACAAGAGATGAACGGAAGAGAAACAGCCAAACAGTAAAGTGCAAGGCTGTGTAGTCTGCTTTTACTCTGAAAAACAGCTTGTCTAGTCCACTGGAGGGTGTTACTGCTGTATAATAAATGTTTATAGAGGAGATACATAAACTTTCCATTTCAGGACTGAGTGTGCAGGATGTGTGTTCATGTGTGTGCCTACATTATGCATTAATGGGTTGGTTCAGGTGCATTTGTCTGAATGGCCAATGACTGTTCACTGACTGTGAGGAATTAGCTTTTCAAGAATTATTATGTTGAACGTCTTGATCTGAACTTATCAGAGATCCAAGCAGCCTCGAACAAACACTGATTCTTAATGTGAAGCTGCTTTAATAATTGATTTTTATTTTAAGTTCCAACCCTGGTCCGTTTGCTTAGAAGAGGAGGACAACTCTGCAGATATTTCCCCTCCCTTTGAAAGAAAAGCTGCATGAGGAAGGCATCCTACTATAACTGAGAAAAGCTGATTACAATGAAAAACTCCCATGATCCTATAGTAGTACTTCACTCAGTTTTTGCTGTAGTTTTGATTGAGAGAAAAAAATACATATTCCACGCCTGAATGGGATATTTTTCCCAGTTTTTAGTCAGACCTGTGAACGCTGCAGTGTGCAGACGAATGGTGATATATTTGTATAGCATTTTGAAGGATCCTTACTCTACTCTATATAATGCCACTGCTTCATATATGGCGACCCACTTGCCTTATTTCCTGCGTTTGCTTTTGCTTTGCTGGCTTTATTGAAGCTATCCAGAGCCGCGCATCTTCATGGCTGCATCTTGCACACAAGTGTCACTGCGGCGTGATAAGCTCCCGTTGGCTGGCGGTGTTGTTATTGCTTGCAGAGGCAGAGCGATACGAAGGAAATGTCAGCTGATACTGGCCTTTGCCTGCTGGAAAGGCCATATTTATGAGAGTATGTAAATCCAAGTGCATTGTTTCTGCTGCTGGTGAAATACAATGCAATATTGAACAGTGATGGAAGCCTAATGGAAAGTGGCCTGCGGCTAGCCTGGTGTGTTTACTGGGATTTTTTTAGGTGAATTTGAGAAAAAATAATCCAATACTATATGAGCAATACAGATGCAGTAACATAGCTGATGGAAATATCTGACTTGTTGAAGGTTCCTCTTCAAATAGTTAATCATTGTAGATTATATATATGTTTTTCTGTCCAAAGACGCAGGTTCAATCTTCCTATGTACTAAAGATCATGAATCCAGTTACACAGCAGTCCCTGGGAAATATCTGATCCAGTAAAATGTATTTAGATGTAGCAGAATGATCTAATGTCTGCAGGTGCCTTCCAGCACAAACCCAATCAGGGAACAATACAATGGAACGTAATCCGCCGTGAAGCAAGAGTGCTTATGAGTTGTTCTGGTTATGAACCAAGGTACCTAACATCCGACGGGAGCTTCATCACCGCGCCGCTCTGCCTCAGCAGGAGATTTAACTCTGATGACTGAAAACGGTTTTCATCTGAATCAATAACGCTGTAATTATGCCTTCCATAGATTCCGAGCACCTCTATTCATCAGAAAAATCTGACATGTGTTCCCCTAAACCTGTCAGGGGGTCTTTGATTTGCTGCTAAACATCGGCTGGCAGAAGGAGGAACCTGGCCTCAGACTGCTTTGATGCTAGTTAATCAGCGGGGCCTTCGTTATGACGAGTTATTTCGGGACTTGGTTAATCAAACCGGATATTATGGTCTGGCTAAGCTCCAAGCACAAGCCTTGTGTGCACTTTGGTGGGGTTTAGTTTTTTCATGAAGAGAATGTATGAGTTGAAACAGCCACTCCAAACAGAAAACTACTTTTTTAAGGGTTTGGTTTTGTTTTTCGGAAACTACCTGAGCCATTTCCGTGTCCAAAGTTGCCGCTTTTTTGTGGAAATTATCATAGAGAGAGTTCTTTATACCGAGGAAAAGTTATATGTACAACGTTTTATTGTTCTTTTTTTGATGTGCAAAGGGAAAAGTTGTGACACTTGTACTTTATTTTACAATTTACCATCATGTAGTGACCTTGATTATATGCACAATGAAAATGAACTAGGTGCATTTAATTTTTTTTTTTTGGGTTTCTTGTTAGAGTATAGTAAGTTCACAGGATAGTTTTCCTGTAAACGTCTAATCATGTTATACAAATATATTATTTTTTGATGAAATGAGAAGTTGAAATAATCTCCATCTTTACAAGCGGCATTATTCAAATTCAGCTTTCAGTTGTATGTAGCAATAATAATAATCTAAATCAAAATCTGAAATATATTCTTTATATAATAATATTAAACTCTGAAAGGGGTCATTCTGAAAAATGGTTATTAAAGTGTATTTTGCCAACAATACTTTTGATCATGTAATTGAATATTCTTACATGTTGGTACTGTTATTTTTACTTAAGTAAAGGAAATAATCACTACTCCCATCATTAGAGTACATAAATGTGAATCAATGTTCTTGTGTCTTATATAATGTAACACAGTGTAGACATGTTAAACACATTTCTCTTTTAACCACTAAGACATGGTTTGTAAAAAATGTATACAGTATGTGTCTGTAGTTAACATTGTTAGTTTTAGACTGAGGAGATGACATTCTTGTAAATACTAAAAAAAGAAAAGCAAATATTTAAGAAAGACATACAGAGATAAGCATATTATTGTTCAGCAGATATATTTTCTCTTACTATACACTGCTAATCATCATGGGTCCCCTCAGATTAACTTGTGAGCTCTTGAGAGGTCCTGACCTGCGCTGTTATAAAGAATTAAAGTGTATAACCTCTCTCTGTAACCATGTTATGTTAAATAATCAATGTTTCCTCTCTGGTGCTCCTGTCTGTCTCCACTTGTCTTCATGGTTACGGTTGTCTGACTTGTTCTCCTTCCTGCTGTCTGTGTTTGAGGACCTCCCCTGCTTTTACTCAGAGTCTAGTCTACATGATGCTTTTAATAACAAAATAAATTATTAAATGCTGAAATGACACAACTGTATTTCAATCAGGTGTGCAAATTGCAGAAAACTCTCTATAGTAATGTAATGCTGTAGGTTTATGTTACAGACTAATCAATCAATTGTCCTTTGTCTTTGCCGGGAAAATTCAATCTCTAAACTTAATGGTTTCTTTGAAATGGTGTGTGTCATTTCTCCTCTGGGGAAAATGTATGGCGTTTCACTTGTGTTTTGGCCAAAAAGGGCCATCCCCCAAATCTGCCATGACTAAAAAGGAGGAGAGACCGAATGTATTAAATGATGGTTTTGAGAAAAAGTGACAGGCATTAAAATTTGCCGTGGGCTGCATTATGAAAAGAAGCCAAAACATGTTTTATTTTTTCTTGATTGCTTGCATTTGAATTCTGTGGCTCTTATTCATATGCTTGTTTAGTTAAATTACGGCAACAAAAACAACACAATGCTAATTACACTGCATATTACCATATTCGTAAAGCCTGTCTTGGAGCACAACTCTTATTTTGTTATGATCACATTCCCTGTCTTACACTTTAACTCCATGACATTCCAGAAAAATATGTGACTTATCTCTTTTCTTATTTTGTAATTTTTCCTTTTCCTTTTCTATCCACTACCACAGTGAGTTTGATCTGGACATCTTCCTCCAGTCAGTGAAAAGTGAAGGGAAACAGCCGTGGCTGGTGGGTAGGGAATGCTGCTGCTCCCTGGTAATAGTTTTGGACACAGCTGTGTGCATGGCTGCCTCCTCAGCATTGCCGGGCCTTATCTCCAGAAAGGAGATTAGGTTTCTTGGGGTTCGAGACGTACGTCTATAGTTGAGGGGAGCTGCTCGGCTGCGCAGTAGCCACAGATAAAATGTTTGAGGCATTATTCCAATTCCCTGCAGTTTTTGTTTACTTTGGCAATGTTGATTGTGAATAATAGTCTGGCACGGCAAACCCAGACTGTGCGGTATTTGGGGTTGATAAGGAAACACAGTTACAGACTTTACATTTTACCCTGCTCCACTCTTCATATTAGCCTCAAACTGTTCCCCTACACTGCTCAATTTTTTACTAGACAAACATCCAAAGCAATGAAACATCTGAAACAACCCAAATGATGTCTTGTTTACTCTGAGCAGACCATGTGCAGAGTGGTGTACATTTTGAAACAAATGGCTTTTTCCACGTTTACTCAATACTTCACGCTGTTTCCAGCCCTCTCCAAGCGCTTCCTGCCTCCGAATCAAGAAGGCTTCGTGCTTTTTAAGCCGGTGCGAACAATTGCAGCACCAGACAGCTCTTGACAGAGTGACGGAAATGATGGGGTAGATGGGGTAGATGGCTGATGGCGTACTTGAAATGATAAAAACTCTTATATTTCCCATCTTCCTCCCACTGTGTATTTTGAGTTTTTTCAGTTTTTGGGATCAAGAAGAATTTTTCAGTTCCTGAAGAAATCTAAATAGAGCTCGTTCCCTTAAGAGGAAGATAGGCTTCTTCCTTGCTGACCCATTTCCAGTCTCCATCAGCTCTCCAGAACTGGCAGCCTCTGGATCCAAAGGATGCTGCCAGTTGTCTGTTACCTCCCTCAGTGAGACATGAGCCAATTGTTTTTATCTTTTTTTTCTCCAAGAATTTCACTTGATGCCTTTTCTTCGAATGAAACTCAAAATAAACAACAAGCCCGGGTTCTGAGTATACGTTTGGGGCTCATATTTCTTGGCAGTATTCGATTGCTTTCATGATGCTGCCTTTCTGTGTCCTCATAACATTCATTCAAATCCCTTGATGAATTGGGTAAATAAGCAATTTAAGTACCGATGTCTTTAGAGTTGTTTTCAAAAGACAGCTGTTTGAGGAAAGGTTATGGAAACCATTGTGACAAAATAGAATGTGTAAAGCCATGAAGAAGCTGTGGTCAACACATTTTGGAACAGTTTATTGTTTAAGTGACAGTAATATCTAAGAGAGGGAATTGTGCTGTGTGGTAAAAAAGACAAAAATATCAACACTGCTAAATGAAGATTGTTTTTTCCTTCTTATTACTAACAGCTCCACTTTGTTAAGTTATTCTTCTCACGATTGGTTGACATTTTTGTGAGCGAATGCCAAAGAATTTATAAAACATGGAAGAAGTCTCTGTGATGTTTCTAAAGAACTGGCCTAAGAGACACTGATGGCTACGGCTGTCGCCATCTTGAAAGTGACAACAAAGTCTGACCCCGATGCAATCAATAAATCAATAAATTATCATGAACTGGGAAATTACATATGATGACCAAAATGTATTCTGTGAATTTCTAAGTTGGACATTTTACCAAAGTTTTCTTTGAGGATTGACTTGCTTTTTAAGTCAGCCTTCAGATTTGGGCACTACTACGTGCTATAATTAATAGCCCATATTTGTATTATAATTGGGGGGTAAAGCTGCATTGAAATGATACAGGATTTATTTTCTTCCCTGACACCTTGGGTCGAGCTTCCGCCTAGCTGGGCGACACCGCTCAGGCGCTCACTCCATAGAAATACAACGGCAACGCTAGCACAAAGCTGCTTTGCCGCTTGTCATGAGAATGCAGCTTTAGGCTTAGGGTTAGGTTGAGTGGTTTCGACTGTGACAACATTTCACTAACACACACCTACTTGTGGTCAGATGTTGTGCTGAGATGTCCAAAGCTACAGTATGAAGGTTGCACCATTAGGTCTGGACCTTTAATTATATCAGAAGCAGGCTTTTTATTTCAGGATTTCTTTACACAAGCTGTTGGGTTGTAAGGTTGTAAAGCTCCCATTTCGATCAATGGTGATTATTTAAGAAATGTATAAAAGGCGAGTAGGCGGGGAATGGTGAGGTTTTTTTTTTAGCATTTTTCATGCAACATGGCAGAGCAGACTTGTCACGCACCATACTAGAAAAAAATCTGTACAAAAGATTTGTTTATACATTTATTTGCCAGGCACTTATTTAGTGTCCTATATAAAAAAAATAAGCTATGGACATAAGGTTTTTGCAGCTAAGAGAGTTTGGTGTGAATTCAGTTTCGCCCACACAGTATGAGCCAACCTAATAAAGAAGTGATACAGTTTAAGAATGCAAGCATATTTCCAGTGTGAGACTATATGATTCCTATATCTTTCTCTTAATCTCAGCATGTGTCTGACACTCTCTCCTCAGGAAGGTTGAGTTAATCCAGAGGTGGCTAATTTGTCTAAAGCATTCACCTCCAAGCTCAAACGCTGCAGTAACAGCCCCATCACAGCGAACACTCTCACTCTCATCAAAACCTCTCACATCTTATGGAATCCAACCTGGGCGAGGGCAGCGGGGATGTGCCAATACAAGAAACCTAGAGAAGCAGTTGAAGTTAAACAAAAAGAGTGGAGTTGAAAGGCAAACTCTCGCTCCGCAGAGAGGTAAGAGACAGATGAAATGCTCATAGTTGTCAGTGAATGCCAGCTGTCTTAAGTTTGGAGTTCAAGATGGACTCAAAAGTTGCGATGCTGGAAATAAAAAGCAGTCATGAGGTCTTTGGCAAATGTGCGATTGTGAGTCATATATATGTGACAGCTGTTTTCTCGTTTGGAAGGAGGGAAGAAGTTTACTATGGCATGGGATTTTCATGTTGTTAAAGCATAGACTCGTATTGAAGCGGTATCGTTAGCGAGTGCACATCAAGGGCTCGGTCCACACAGCATGAAGTTATCTATGTTATGATATGGATATTTTTTGTTTCTCTTTGCAGGCTGAGACCGGGGACCAGATTTATATTTCACATCTGTTTTTAAATATGTTCTCTGCCTGGAGACACTGAGAGAAAGCAGCTTAGAAGTATAGTTTACCTTTCTCCTTTATGCAAATAATTTTAAGCAGGATATGTCAAAATAACTGCCATAGATATTATGAAGTGCGGCTGTGACTTGCTGGATTTACAAGCTTCATTGGTCAGTGTCAGTTTCCCACGTCTGAAAAACAGGTGCAGATTAGCATAGGTGTATTTAAGAAAAGTTATAGTGGGAAAGATACAATTGAATTCACCTATATCCTATATTACCATACAACTATTGCTTTAATTACATTAGTAAAAATTACCCAGATGAGTTACTCAGTCAGAGTTGTGCCGTTGTTTTTGAATGTCACTAAGAGCATCAGCATTTCTATTTTCGAACAACTGATCCATTTTCTGAGCTTACTCTGATAAATCCCTCTGCCTAACTGCACCTTACGAGGGCAGCCCCAGTCACTGATTGTATCATTAGCTGCCACATTAGCAAATCAGATGCTAATTTCACACAGATTCTGAGAGTAAAATGAATGAAAAGACCAATGTAAATTTGCCAGCTGCATTTCTGTGTGTTGCCTCGTGATCACAAATTGCATTTGGCTTCTCAATCCTTCCTTTGTCAAATTTTGAGCAAACAGGACTACGTGACACAGTTTCACTTATTTCTGTTCAACCATTTTGTATGCAGAATAATTGTTGAAGTGATTTGGTGGATTATTTTGATTAGAACGTTGAATAAAGGTCTTAGTTGTAAGTCTTATAAATACAAATAAGTCTTATTTTAGTATTTTTTTCAAGCTTCTTAAGGTAACGCTTCTAATAATTTCCAAAAATGCTTGAAACCTTAAAACATATACATTTCTCTTGCTTCTTTTTGGGCCACTTGTGGGCAGCAGAGACAAGTTGTGAACTTTAAAACTGACATATCATCACATTTGAGGTTTATATGGGGAGTGTGCACACTTTGAACACCAACAAAAACATTTTAAATGGTACATTTTCAGTTTCATATTTGTATTTTGTGCATCTTCTGTGATAATCTACATGCTTAAATGTAAACAAATGTCTTTATTTTTCTCATACTGCCTGTGCTGCAGCACCTCTTTTCACCCTCTGTCTGAAACCAGAGCCCAGTCTGCTCTTATTGGTTAGCTGGCCGGCTCTGTTGTGATTGGTCAATTGCTTAGAGCTGTGGCAGCGGTGTCCAACCCCTTAGCCTACACATACAATCTGTTTGAAGACTAGGCAATACAAGCATTAGTGTTAATAATGATGCCACTATGCTCCAGAAACATTTTAGGCAGGTGGGGGAGTGTGTGGAAGAGAAACTCCCCCCGGAGGGAACTTTGGGATTTTAGCATGTAAAGACCATTTACATGCACAAAACCTACAGTATATAACACACTGGAAAGGGAAAAATCCCAAAATCATAATCGGGCCTTTCTAATGTTCAACACATATTAGAAATGCTAAGCTAATCATAAAAACTGTTTAGCAATAGTAGGAGCTTAACACCAATACATGTTAGCAGTGTGAGCCTCATGCCTTTAAAAAGAGCTGTAAACTCATCCTTGCTGCAAGATGCTGAAGACCGGAGCTGTCAATAAACTCCCACACCAATTTACAACTTAGAAGGTGAAAGTGATTGCCATTTCAGCAGTATTGGTTACAGAACAATAAACAATTTTTAAAGAAGAGGTACTTACTTACTCACTATTCAGTGAAAAAAGTCAGAAGTTCAACTATCCAGAGGGCAGCGAACTGTTAGTCTTTTTGTCAAACCTAAATTGTGAGTAAAAAAACGCTGTCGCATCTTTGGCTTTGATATTTTTTAAATGTTTATTTATGACTCCTTGAAGCACCCATACAGGACAGATTTTATATCACATTTGATGTAAACCCACACACCATTTTCATGCTTATCTCTATAGCTCAGTAGCAGTCAAGCAGTAGATGTTTCTTTATACTCACCATTAATCATGGGGTATTATTTTTTGACATAGTAGCTTCTCTGAAAAATTGAAGCCTCCTAGGGAGAAAACTTTGGCCGCCATAGGATGGGGTCATTTTTTCAGAGCAAGCTATAAATGGGCACTGGTTGCAGCTAGAAGCCCTTTTTCAATAACATATATCTCCCTATTTAATAACCCAGAGGGGTGCCTATCACAACCCATCACAGCAGCTGTTGCTGATCTGAAAATCATGCTTTAACTTTGACTTACTTTGCTCACATTGTTCACAGGTATTGGAACAGTGTGAATGAAAGTTCTGAACGAAAAAATAGCAGTTCCTCCAGGTTCCGATTCAGGTTATTTATTGTTACCCGTACACTATAGGTAGATTTGGTTTGCACTAAAAAGACAAGATATCCATCGTGTCACACACTTCATACAATACCGAACAGACAAATCTTTCAAAAGTACCCCGGGCTCCACCACATGTTTGCCTTAAGTCCAGAAACTGAACTTATGATAGCAGGCGGTCATTTCCTGATTTACCAAGGCATAATCTGTAGACCTCTGCAAGTAGACTCGTGTTGCCCTGAAAGAATTTGGTGACATTTCTAGAGGGAATTTTAACAGATTCATGCAGCCTTGTCAGAGTGGTTTCTGTTGTCAATCCAAGACTTATTGGGTTTCTGAGGGGGCAAAAAATATGACAGTATTTCACACTGTCTATATTGAAGGGTTTTGGCTGCAGTTTATTTCAGGTTTATTAAATTGGTTAAAAAACAATTTCATGAATTTAAATACAATTTTGTCATAAGGTCAGGTATCCTGAATATAAAAATGGAACCGGTTTGTGCATCCTACTGTTTTGTGCTGTCCTATTTTACACTGACAAATCAGGATATTGCAGGATATACTCAACCTTATATTATCCGTGTATCTTGAATCATCACTATGACATTCTGAATACATTGTCACATTGCTTTTGTCATGTGATATATTGTTACTGAAATATTGAATAAGGCCACTTTAAGGTATTAATCCAAATTTGACAAGTAAGACATACACATCCAGCTGCTGTTTGCCTTCTTTTGAGAAACGTTGTTAGCACAAAGTCAACAGACATCTCTCCTGGCTCTGTCTTTGTCTGGCACTTTTCTGTTATTCTTTTTTCCTCTTGGTGGTGAACGTGTGGTGCATACAGTCAGCACTAAATGTTGGCCGGACTGGAAGTGAATATCAATTTTTGCAAAATAAATGAAAAGAAAAAAATACGGCTTTCATGCTAATAGCGGGGATCTAGTTGTCATAAAAAAAGAATTTAACAGTAATGAGTCATTGTTTGAATTCTATCATTTGCTGCAGGTTTACTTTAATTTGATCTGCAGTCATTGCATCTGAAATGAGCCTGTCTCAAATCCATCCTGCTTTAAGCCAACACCGACAGGGGATCTTGCCCGGTGGCTGTCGACTGTCACCATGAAAGTCCTCTCTCAAGGCACTTAATGTGCTCATTTGTGCTTCCTCCATAATCGACTTGTAGCACACTGTAAGCTTGAAATAAAGGCATCTCAGAGGGCGACGTTGGCCTGATTCCAGTCAGAACACCAGTGTCAGAGGAACCGGGCTTTGAATCGGCAAGGGGTTTGTCATTAGGAGTAGTGAGCGGGGATGATTCCCAGGCAGGAAACAGTGTCTAATGGAATTGAGTGGTGACTGTGGCCCTGTGGGAGATTATGCCACAGTCTGTCCGTAATGAGCAGCGTAATGGCATGATTACAGCAGCACTTACTGACTCAGAAACGGCCACCAGTGTAAGTGTGTGGACCCCCTCTACTGTATATTCCTTCTCATTAGCCAAAGCCCTGCACAATTATTGCACCATTTATAAGCATTCACATGAAGCTTTGGCTATCTGTTTCTGACTGTATGTATTTTTTCGACAATTACTCAATATTCGGTCTAAAAGCCCAGTTACAGAAGGATTGAGATTGGTGACATTTTGTAGAAAAATCTATTGATATCAAGGTATTACAAGGAAAGTCTGGAAAATCTTTGTTTTAATGAAATTACATTTTTGATTTACCTGGAGAAATCCCTTAGATGTACCGTAAGGGAGCAGCCGCACACAAAATAACATTGGCAAATATTTACCATTAGGATTCATAGAATGGAAAGGAATGGATCAACAATTTGCCTTTGCATCGCATGCAGATCAACCTTGGTGAACTTTCACCTACAAATTTGCAACCTAAACCAAAATCATTCAAAATGAACTTCTGCAGGCGATCACTTTTCCACCAAAGTCAATAAATTAGGCTAGCTCATCGCTTTATTTACCATGCCTTGAAGGTAATATCCGTATCATAAGCAAACACAATGATGATCTAGAACACTAAGTCCGGAACTACTGCAAACTTCTGTACAAAAACATATACAGTCAGACAGTGGAGCGCTATAAGAGTTACACAGGTTAAATATATCAACAAGAAATACAGTCCATAGCCTGAGCAAATCAGATTTCACAAAGTTTTTTAATAAAGTGCTGTTTCTGTACCATACAGTACCAAAATATGAAATTGAAAAATAAAAACTCCAAGGACACAACGTTAAAATACACAACTCAACATTGAATTAGACAGCTTCAACAAAAAATAAACCTTTTTCATGTAACCAAAAACTTTCTTTTCGTTATTACTTTTGGTGTTCTTAAATGTCCGTCATCATTATTAGGGATGAGATGTTGCCTTTAAGCGGCACAAATAAAGGTACGTGTGTTATGACAGGTAAGATTAAGCACATATCGCCTCGTAAGTGTGGCAGCAGTTCTCCGGGGAAATCTATTTGACACTGCCTTAGGATTGTGCTCGGCTCAGCTAACAGGATTGGATGTTATGTCAAGCAAAGATGCTATTTTCATTAACCTCCAGCGGTGCCGTGATTTGACTGTGCCAACCCAGCAATTAGTTGATTGTGACTGATTGACAAAGCCACTGCTTTTCAACTCCGATGAAAGATGGGAGACAGAGAACAACTGTATAATTGACACCTGGCTTGAGCCTTTCGAAACGCCCCTTTAACCCCCATTGCTCTGACTTCTTCTGTTGTGAAGACAGATCTAACCTGGGATCAGATCAATAGGACTCTTTATGTTATGGAATCCAACTCTGAATATAACAAAATATTAAAAAATTACTGTTAATTTAATAATTGTTCTATAATATTATACAAATGAAATTATATTATGAGATTTGTGGCGACCTTTTTTTTTATATTAATCTAATGTATTTTGACAAATTAAAATCCAATACTTTAATTCCAGTCATTTATTTTTTAAACAGCACTACTGGATTCTTCAATTACTTGGTACTTCATAATAACTCTGTTAATTAAAAATGAACCATAACATTTGAAGAATTATTCACCTTAATACCTGAATTTGTCTTTGTTATATTTAATGTTATTAGTTAATTTTGTTTTCTTTCTTACTTTGTTTTTTGCCAATAATGCCCTCAGTTCAATTTCAATATAGTACATTGATTGGATGTGCCTTTTTCCTGATGTTGTTGTTGAAACTGATGTTCAATAAAGTAAAAAAAAAAAAGACTAAATCCATCCTTGTCTGCTTGCAGCTTTATATCGTTCAGCCAAACAACTTCACATTCAATGCTGTACTTCCTGGATCCTGCACAATACAGCCACCAAGTGTGAAATACATGAGATGAACAGTCTTTGTCCAACATTGCTGTCTGTCTTTCTTTTTCTGTTCTTGAATGTGAAAGATATAATTGTGTAATAATAACTAGTTATTTTCCTATATTATAATTTACATTAAACCGGTCATATCGTGAAATTAGTCTTAGAACTCATTATAAGCATGCAAAGCCTTGATTGCTAATTGACTGATTGGGAAATTGGAGTATGCATTACTCATACATTGATAGGTGACAACAGGTCTGGGACCAAAATACATGGTCTTTTGAATTGCATGACAACAAGGGCCCCAATGATGGAGCTAAAAGCACTTTTTAGACCTGTTGTAGGAAAAGGGATAATGATCGGTTTGAAGGCTCTGGCAGAAGATATTTATCATGCTGATAAGCTTCATCGATGAGCTGAAATGTGGCGTGAAGTATCTCATCAGACAAACCTGCTTGAGCTCTCCCTGGGCGGTCACTCTCTACTCAATGAACTCCTCAGTCAGAGGCAATTGAGTGTACGCATCACATGCAGCTTCAAGGGAATGCAGCGCCTAATGTGATCTGATTTGCATACACGTTGTGCAAGACTTTCTTTCAACAAGAGATGGGGTCTAATAGAACCTCTACCTTTCCCATTGAAAGAAAAGGACCTGCTTTAAACCCCAGTCAATTTGTATTCGAGACATCCAACGGTGCAAAAGGTTGTAAAGGAATCCAGGCTGACATTTCAATACACTGCCTGCCTCTCAATTCTCTGCCGTGGCCTCTCTTCCAAGGCATTTCACCAGCCTTTATATTGAGCTCAAGCACCTCTAACACGCACCTGATCGATATGTTATTGCAGAATTGTCAGGGACATATCTGCCATTTAGATTCCAGCCGGGCAGCATGAACTTCATCCCTCCTACTAGCCGCAGCAGAGTCTCTGGTCATGGAAATCTCTGGAGCTGACATCTTAGGCGTTTTAATGACGATACAGGCACATTCTCCAAAGATTTTTCAACGGTATCACCTGGGCGGAGATTTGCTGCGGGGGCTTAAAAAACAAGGTGGCGGAGTTGGCATTCGCTCTCCCTGGGAACTAAACAGTGAACGCAGCATTAAAAATCCTTTAATTTGTTAATTGCAGCAAACGATTTCCCAAGCCAATTATTTAAATGCCACGGTGAAACCTTGCAAACTTTCCTCAAAGTGCCTGGTATCATGCCTCATGCATTGGTAATGGCAAAACGGGGAGAGTAAATTCATTTTTTTCCTTCCCTCTCAGTTTTAAAATTGTTCAAGCTGCCTTCTCCATTTATCTTTAATGCCCTCCAATCCCCTATTGTGTGCTGAAAAAAAAATCATTTTCCAACAACTGTAGATCTGTCTGTATGAGCAGGAAAGCAAACATAATGGCATGCTGGGAGAAGTTACACAGTGATGTAAAATTCAGTTGCTGCTTTTGGAAGCCATATTGGTAAATTGAATACATTTATTCAGTTTTCTCTGAGCCATTTTTATGGATTTCAATACTTGCTATTAATCTGATACAAGTGCTGCTTTTTCCTGTGAGGTCTGTTATTACATTATTTGATCTTTTTTACAGTGTATCATTGCAAAATGTCGAAAAGCAGTTTCCAAAATTGTTCAAAGTGAACAAGTTTGCATCTCTCTTTATACTGGCATTAGAAATTCTCTCAACAACTACACCATCCTCCCTGATTTTCATACCCTTGGTGTCAAGGGTTCCCGCAGTCATATTAGCTTGTCAAGAAAAAGCTGTTTGATCTATCTCCTCGGTTTTAAAATAAACAATTCTGAGACAGTTTCAGGTTGGGAGAGAGAATGCTCCTAAATCAGCAATAAGGCTCTGTGCTGTGTTGCTGTGCGCAGAGAGTGAGATTGACAGTGCTCAGATTGGGGAAAACATGTCTCGTGTTTGATTGGCATCATCAAAAAAACCTTAAAGGGTTTTTTTTCCCTTCTACTGCTTCCCCATAAATCTCTTTATATACACTGTGCGGGCTCCCTCCCCCTCTGCTGCAGGTCAAACTAATTCTGCATTTGTTATATTTGGGGAAATTGCTGGCAGATTGGAGGTAAAGTGCTTGTAGCAGGAGATCAGGGATGTGATCCTGGGGGCCGAGGGTAGCGTTTGAATACAAAGGAGATTGCGGTGCTGAGTTGACTCAAATTTGAGGTTTTAGTTTTTGTCCCATTAATCCCTGATGCTGATAACCTCTGATCTGAGAGAACTCCAGCCTCCTTATCGAGGGCTTTGTGGATATTAATCTTCACAATGCCTGTTGGACTTGTTGTGACATAAAAAAGAGCAACAGGGTACGTTAAGGAAACGTCTCTGCAAAGGCTGAAATTGGAAAAACTAGAGCACAGAACAGATGATCCTTTTGTTCTAGGTGTAGTCATGCCTGCTGTACTTTTATTACAATAATCATATAAGACCAGTGATGATTTAGTTTTTCTACTCTGTTGAAGAGGCCCTATGCTTAATTTCAGCTTCACATTTGTATGTTGTGCCTCTACTGCGACATGTTTACATGCTTTAATGTTCACAAAGATATTTATTTTTCTCATACTGCCTGTGCTACAGCTTTTTTACCCTCTGTCAGAAACTGGAGCCCAGTCTGCTCTGATTGTTTAGCTTGCCAGCTCTGGTGTGATTGGTCAACAGCTTAGAAAAGTCCCGCCCTATAGCCTAACACGTACAAAGTGTCGGAACGCTAGCCAATAGAAGTGCAAGTGTTGAGTAGTGATGTCACAATGTTACGTAAGTAAACAAAGGAGTCCAATGGAGGTCTTTCAGGCAGTGGGGGGGTGATGTATTGGAGAGAAATTCCCTTTGAAGGGAACTTTATCCTTTGCAGACGATTTTCCTGCATAAAAACCTATATAACACACCAAAGGAAAGGGACACCGCTAAAAAGCATAATAGGGCCCCTTTAACTTTCTACACTGCATTCATATTCTATCTGAAACATATGAATAGTTTTGTCAAGAGTGCTTTCCACCATTATACTCCATGCTGGTAGGTAAAACTCAACAAGAAGCAGATGGTTAGGAAGAGCATGTAGTTAATTATACTACATCAACTTTGCATTTCTGAAAGAAAAACGTGGAACGCAGGCAGTGCGCAGCAAATCATATACTTCTCACCCTCGGAGCTCTTACTTTCTCTCTTCTTTTTCCTCCACCATCTGTAATGAGCTAAGCAGGGGAGTGTAAGCAGCTTCTTAGATAATGAGGCACAATTCACCAGGGTGTGTCAAGCTGGGCCCACTTTAACATACCATTTCTTCATCCTGAGAATGAAAGCAATCAGAACGGAGAGACTGAGCAGAAAGACGCCGGCAGCTCGAGTGTCAAGATGAGCCTCCTATCTCTGTTCGGCTCCGCAATCCGAAAACGTGATTAAGAAAAAACGACTTGATAGGGAAAATACTGATTGCTATTGCCATGTTGAGGGATACAAAGGTTTATGAGTGTGGCAGATTATACCAGATTTAAAACAAAAGTAGTCTAACAGGCCCCAAAACCACAAGGCCTCTATTTTTCATTACATGCTACCGTGTAACAAACCGTGTCACATTTGTGAGACTACCACTTTTCAAAAAGCAGTAAAGGGCCCATGTCATGCTTTTCTGGTTATTACCCGTCACCTTGTGTGTTATGTAGGTTTTTATGCATGTAAACGGTCTGCAGAGTCACAAACCCTCAAAGTACACCCTGTAGCGAGTAAAACTCTAACATAGAAAATTCTCCCCAAAACGCCTCGTTGGAGATTTCTCAGTTTCTTTCTTTGCTCCACAGATGGGTCCGTTTGGTTCCGGGTACGAGCTGACGTCAGCTCGTACCCGGAACCAAATGGACCCATCCGTGGAGCCGTTACGTTACGCCTGCGGAGCCGTTACGTTAAGCCTCTGCTGATTGGTCCAAATTGACCAATCCACGGACTTCCTCACACACACACTCAGTGCAGGCAGCTCTGCTGATTTCTCATCCCTGGCTGCAGGCTGATAACAGACAGTTGGGATCGCGGCGAAATTCTCTCTGCAGACCCATTCTCACAGCGTTTATCAACCTTTTTCTTACTCAATATCAAGCCACACTTATTGTTTTTACTTCGGCTGTGAGTTTGTGTGTGCTCAGGATGAGTTTGGCTGTGTTTCGCTGTGTATCGCTAAACAAGGAAACCACACCTCCACGGAGCTCAGCGCGATTCACAACGTCCCGACCAATCAGAGCACACTGTGCTCACAGGAAGGGGGGGGCAAGAGCTGCAACGAGCTGTTTAGTGGAGAGAGTGAATACTGCTGAATACACATACTTCACAGAGATGCTGTATGCGAAACCAATGTGAGTTTGGAAAAATGCACAGTATACATCTATTTTAGTATACCTCAACAATGGAATTATGATCAGTGGAAATGGCCATGACATGGGCCCTTTAAAGGGCCCATGTCATGCTTTTCCGGTTATTACCCGTCCCCTTTTGTGTTATGAAGGTTTTTATGCATGTAAACGGTCTGCAGAGTCAAAAACCCTCAAAGTACACCCTGTAGCGAGTAAAACTCTAACACAGTCTAGATGCTGCCCCAAAACGCCTCGTTGGAGATTTCTCATTTTCCATTGTTTACATCCTGGGTACTGTGACGTGTGAATACCCAGAGGCCACACCCTCTGCCAGCATTTCACGAAACAAAGCTTCACAAACCTTTCAGCGATTCATGCCGGATATGTACAGCGTAGGGCACTGAAGAACGATGCTGTTCCTACTTTGTTTGGACCAGCGGGAGATTCGGGTACACAACCTGTAAGTATTCATTGTTGTTTGTGTATTTATGATGTTTAAAACAAACAAGGTATCTACCACGACTGTTTAAATGGGTAAACGTTTTTCGGGCTGCTAAGCCATTGACACAGTGCTAACTGGGCTAACTAAGTTGCTAGTGTTTCCATATATCAACTCCAATGTCAGCAGATGGCCTTACATGTATCTCATAGCAGGAGAATGTCTGCATTCACACACGAAATACTCATAGACAGTATACTCCGGGTGATTTACCGTACGGTCAGTCGTGAAACTTAATTACATTATAGTTGGCGTTCTAGCGTGTATGCTACCGAGCTAAAAAAGAAGGCTACCAAGAGCTAGACATGAGTTTGCTAGGGAAAACATTGTTTTTATGCCAGCTACAATGAATGACCGAACGTAGCAGACTACCCGTATAAGATTGCAATTGTAAACATGTTCTTGCTAGCCTAATATGAACCACTAGCTGTTGTTCATAGTAGGTTGGCATATTACACTGAACAACTAGCAAACGTAGGTTAGCATATTAATCTAGCTGGCAAGCTAACGAACCTAAAACAACTACGTTTCTCTAATATTTTGTGATTTGCATTTGATTTCGTCCAGCCAGATCAGGAAACTCCTGGCGTATCCAGCATGACGGGATGACCACTCTGATGCCTCGTCCTAAAAAGCCCCAGCACCAGCTTACAAAGCTGTGATAGGCAAGATGCCGAAAACGCCTACAAGGGGAGGAATGGATGATATACAGTGTATTATGTATATTTACACATGTTCATTTTGTACATTTCTAAAAATAAAGTTTGATGGAAATACTTAGTAGCCTTTCTTCCCTGAATTATTTGCTCCTATAACATATCATTGTTGATGTTCCGCTCAGAGCCGAAAAAAGCACTGTGTTAGACATGGGCGGAGCCTCTCTGGTGGTTGACTAATCAGAACAGAGTGGCCGAGCTGACCAATCGGAGCACACTGGGCTCACAGGGAGGGGGGGGCAGGAGCTCCAACAAGCCGTTTAGGACAGAGAGTGAATACCGGTGAATACACATACTTTACAGAGATGCTGTATGAGAAACCAATGTGAGTTTGGAAAATTGCACAGTATAAATCTATTTTAGTATACATCAACAATGGAATTATGATCAGTAGAAATGGCCATGACATGGGCCCTTTAAATGCATTTTGCAAAGTCCCAAAGCTGCGATGCATTGCAGGTACATAAATGCTATTGTTTTTTTATGGTTGGAGATAGTGGCTTGGCATTCTACCTCAGCACTAGGAGCTGAGACCTCTCCAGCTTTTCGTGGAGGATATCTCCATAATGGCCTCATTATTCAACTGTGAGCCCAGGCACACTCAGGCTGAAGTAATGAGCCCTCACTAGTTGCTGAGTATCACCTTTTTGCAAGAGGTTGCATGGAGAATGCATCCTGATTAGAAGTGTTGTTGAGCCATTTTGTAGCAGAAATGCAGTAAAGGTCATAATCTTCATTTTCATTTATTTTTCATCCCAATTAAATCAAGACCAGGTGATTTAGGAACAATTGCTGCAAATTCCCTGACAGCGACTGAAATGCACTGTTAATAATGCAAGCCATGGTTCACCAATACGTGCAGCTGGAAGTCTTATACTTTGTTATGAAAAGCCCTTACTTTTTTTTTTGTCTCACACAGTGACCAGACTGACCGCTGCCAGTGAAGTTGGAAACGTTTTCTTGAATTGGCTCATAATTTCATGTTTATACATTTGTGTTAAAATAGTGTTTTAGATTAAATACGTGTAGAGATATCACAAATAAGTATGTATAACATATGCTTCTTTAAAGGGTTAAATTACGGTGGCTGACGGGTGCAAACACACTACAAAACTTCCACTTTTATTGGCTTATTTTGACAATGTGATCTCATGATTTCTTCCAACATTATTGCAGGTCTGCTTTAATCTAGCTAACGTAAGCTAATGTAGCTAACCTAATCATTCCAACTACACTAAAATTAAATTAAAAGTATGAACACTTACTTTGCAACAGTTGGACAACTTCATAATCCCCGAACTTCAATAAGCGCTCCGGTCCCAACTGTGTGCATCACTTTTTAGTGTCCCTGTTTCCGTTGTATTTTAAGCTTCTTGCAGAGTTCTGTATTTGCAAAGTTTTCTTTATGCTGTTCATCAAGTCATTGAATGTTTTCTAAATGCTGTGCCTGTATTGTCAAGTTGGTGAAGATCTTTTCTCATTTGCATGTGTTTTGCCATATTCATGTATTTATATTTTCATCGTTTTCAAACTGCAGCACGTTTCTCCAAATGTAAATGTCGGCCTCCTTAAAAACTCTTGTGACTTCTCTACATTTGACCACACCATATATTGTTTAAAGATTGAAACATGTATTGTTGTAAATAAATTTTTTCAATATAAAGTATATATTAAGCAATTCAAATCAAGTCTACTTACTTGTGACAGTATAGCTCACAATCAAATTGAGGAGAACAGTTTTGTTTCCATTAGTGTTGAAGTTTAGGGTCATTAAACTTTGCATCTAAACTAAAAGAAAATTGGCATTTTCAGGTTGATTCTAAATGTAGATTAATTAGCTAATTAACCTGCACTTTTCTTCAGGAGATGATAAATTGATGTCCCATGAAACAAGCTGAAATGCAACAACAGTGCCCATTTTCTTGGATAAAGAAGAGGCAGTCTGACACATTCATTTCAGACCGCTGTCAGTGACAACATAAGCCATGGTAATATAAATAAAAAGTTTCAATTGGAAATATTTCCGTAACTATATACAGTAAAAACTAGTTCCCCTGATTTTTTAAATAGACACAAAACATGCAATTTATTATCAGATGGATATTAGGTGCAATGTTATTCATAACATATGTATTTATGGTAATGATACATTAATATATCATGTATTGTTTCAGATAAAATTGCCCAACCATATTTAATATAGCTCAATTATGATCAGCTAAAGCCATCCAATTGTGGGTACCACTTTGCATTTGAAAGTACAGAAAAAAACGACCTACTGACATTATGTAACTGGAAATCATACATCATCATAATGGGATTTTTGTATTCAGTTCAATGGATTCCAGAGTTAGCTAAGATTTAGACTTCAACGTTTAAATCCAAACAAAAAATGAGCAAACTAGAGAAACTAAATATCTGGTTGTTTACTTTAAGGAATTAAGAAGAGCCATTATCAGTAAGTTTGCAGACACTGACACTGAATTCATTGCATCTGGGCCATGACCAAGATGGCAGCCAGCACCCAGCCTGCTAATGTGACGCACAGCTTAAACTGCATCACAGCTTAATTAATGATCATGGTTCTGTCTTTCGGCTTTGTTTAATCCTCACGAGAATGTCACACACTGTTACACTTCCCACATGACAGGAGATGCTCAAGTCATCTCACATTACATTTTTCCCCCTTATGACTTAAAGTGCCAGGAATTTGCATAAGCTGCCCTTGTGTAAGCATCCATTAGCGCTTTTCCCTCTGTGTGTTCCAGTGTTTGGAGACCTAGTTGTCTAAAATCTTCAGTCCCAGCCTGCCACCTGTGTCCCAGTATAGCAGGAACATGACAGATAGCACTGCTGTCAGGCCCCGGGGCCCCTCTCTATCCATGAAAGATACCCTAACACAGGCTTGTGATTGTTGTGCCTTGGGTTACCACCACAGACCTAGGGGGGATCCTAATTAGCCTGTGGTCGGAAAAAATGCTCCAGCAGAATGTGTGTTAGGGCACTGGCCCATTTGTTTTCTCAAGTACACACCATTAATGCAACTATCAGTCTACATGACTTGATGTATAAAGCACCAAATACATGCTCAGATTTTCGAAGGTCATAAATGTTTGGATTTATTCCTGGGGTGAAACCATTATCTGATACCAGTTGTATGTTGTTCAAATTGAGTTTTTTTTATATTTATACATCTTGGAAAGAAAACAATTTTAGATAATGTGTTGAGCCACTGTCTCAAAGGGCAGCACAGAACTACAAGATCAACGGTTCATGACCTACCTCAAGCCATTTAAGAAAACAAAGAAGAAAAAAAAGCAGCACGCACAGAAAACAAATCGAGGAACCTCAGGAGAGGGAACCTGGAGTCAGACGGCTTGGTGTGAAGTAGAAGTCGTGGGATGATAAAACCGTGTGTAACATGTTTATTTCTTGTCTGAGAAAAAGGTTCAGTAAATAGTCCACCGGGATGGATCCAGTAAAGATGTCCAAAGCTTTTCAAGTCAAAGGGCTCAATAGGCTACAATACACTAGATCTGTCTACAGTTTTGAGGGATAGAAAAGATAGAAAAAATGACAGTGTTTTTGTGTGAGCAAATGTTGCCATTTTATCTTTAGCTTTACCTCTCACCAAGTTCTAATAGTCAAAATGAATCATTGCTCATTCCTTTGTGCAAAGATAGGCCAAGTGGAATAACACCCTGCTGTTGGTGGCACTTCGAACAAAGGACAACATATACTCTTTTAGACTCATTTTATTTTAATTATTTACATCATCAGACAACAGTTAAGCCAAAACGGTAAAAAAAAAATAACAATAATTCATAATCCATGAAGAAATATGCTTTTTTTACAGTGGTGAATTTTGAGTTTCTCTTTGATAAAACAGCTAATGTTTCTACAATTACAATTGTCATATAGCCTAAATCCTATAATGACCAACCATGCAAAGAAAGTGCAGTCTTCTTTGTTGTTGGGACTGGATATTACTCTACGACCTATACGATTGCACTGAGGACCAGAGGTCGCGTTAACCGAATATTTTCCGTCTATGACGGATTTTTTTTAACAATGACGGAAAAATCTGAAAGCAGTCCGTCATTTTGACGGATTAGAACAAATTCAGAACAGTGCCAAATGTCCCCCGCAGCGAGGCTATGGTGTTATGCCGTGTTATGCATGCCCGCCAAAAAGGAAATTATATCGGTTCCAAACCCCCCCCATCCCCCCGTCCCCCGTCCCCCGTCAGCTCGTTGTTACAGACCCGACGGGTAATACTGGGTTATGACGGACATTTTACGATCCTGTCCTTCAAAATGACGGACAACGAAAAAGTCTAACGCAACCTCTGCTGAGGACGAACTTGGTCTTCCCCAACTACTTGGCCAAAGCAGATCACGGTCAACTTGACAAACTTACACTCACAAACCTCGTCTCCTCCAAATGAATAGTTCCAGACATTCTAGGGTTTCATAGGTGTCTCTGTTAACTACTATATCTTCCAATTAAACTGCACACCATTTCAATTCACCAAGACTTAATTAGTAGCTGGGAAGTAGCTGGTGCTTTTCGGAAAAGCAATCACAGTGTAGGCGTAGAGACCCTTGGTCAAACTGGAATGCCAAATATGTAAATTAACTGTGAAAGCACATTGGTTTTATAGCTTGAAATAATCTCCAAAAGCAACACAGATGTTTTAAAAGGAAACATCCACATTAGAGAGTAAACAACCAATGTATGAGGTCTTTAACTGCAGTGTGTACAAAGCCTTTAAAACAACATATACACACACACACAATTTCACTAAACGTATGCTCAATCATGCATCTCTGTGCTGTCAGATAGACTTAACAATGCAGCCCATCATTTATTGTAGATTAATCCTCGTTCCATGCAGTGTCGGGACCTGCACTCTACCTTGTTTCATCGTCATTAAAGGGAAAAGATTGAAGAGCACGGGAGTTAGCAGTACGAGTGAGAACAAAAGATCACGTAGGCAGAGAAAGCAAATGAAGATAGCGGGGAAAAAAACTGAATTAACCTTCGACAGTTCAAAGCATCGGTGGATAAAACGGGAATACAAAAGTTGAAAACAGATTAAGACACCAAGATGTTCCGTGTTAGATTTTAACATCTTAGGGTTCCAGTAATACTGCAATATGTGATGTTAAACAGTGTTTCAGGAACACAGCGGACTAGAAATGGAGAAAACAGACAGAGATTGAACCCACTGTATTACAGAAATAGAGAAACAGGTTGACTGGACTAAAGAAGGAGAGGTGTAGAGATGGAAGCTCCCTCTTTTAATGAACCCTACAGCATCGACGTTCCCCTCCATGCTGCCGCCTCTAGCCTCTGCCCTTGCTGTCAAGACCATGTCCGGGCTTTGCAGAGCAGCGGTAACAGCTGTAGCAAAGCCCACTTTGAAGTCCGGACTGCAGCAACAGGGTAGATAATGACCCCGCCACTCTCCTCCCACTGCGCTGTCTGCTTCCCCTAGTCTCGGTGCCGGCCAGAAATGGAGGACTAATGAGCATACTTTCCTGAACAACTTTAACTGAAGGCAAAAGCATTAATTCTTGATCCACTTCTTTCATAGTGCTGGTTCTCCCGACGGAGCGAGGATAAGTCAGGCTGAAGAAGAGCCACTAATGCATGTTACAAGAAAAAATAAATAAAGTGGAAGAGACAGGACACAGAGATGGTAGAAAGATCTGCATCGTTGTTGAGACAGAGAGAGAGAGAGAGAGGCCTGAGAAGAACAAATGACGGCTGGATTTATTGATATCCAGGTAAATAAGTCTCATTCCCTAACAGTTGGCAAGGGGTGTTCGTCCTTTATTTGGCGTGATTAATTCATGTTTACTTGCTTGAAATCCCAACGCAGGTGGCGCCTAAGGAAATACATTGAATGCTTCTTCATTTGGGCTGTCAGGTTACAAAGAGGAGAGGTAATCCAAATCAAGTCTGCCAAGGACAGCTGCTTCATCACAATTATAACAAGGCGTCCGCCTGCTGCATCCATACTCACAGCACTTCAAACGGGTCGAGGCTAATCAATGTGTAGTTCCTCCTGCCAGCGGCTTCACTTTTCTCCAGGAGATGTTTGATGTTAGCTAAAGTTCCCGCCAATGTTCGATTAGCGAGATTAGCTTCAATATGGCAAACTGGAACCCTCATAGTGAAATGATTCCCCATAAGAAAAGCTGAGGTGAGATGTGTGAAAAGGGAGTAATCAGGTTATCGGTGTCAGAGTTGCGTCTAAATGGTGACAGATAATAGTAATTTTTGTAGGTTGAGACTGAGCTCATTTTTAACCCCATTTCCTGCGGGTGAGAACAACACAATTACTGCCTTCACTACAGAGGCAACAATAATTTCATGCTTCTTTTCCCGCAGTTTAACTGTCTGGCATATCTTCAAACAACGGGTGATCTACATTATTCTGTGGCTACCTCCACATGTTTGAGTCTGTTTTATCCGTGGGAGTTTTTTTTTCTTCCTGTTCATCTGATGATGAATGGTCTGTTTTTGCCCTGAGAGATCTTTACCTGCAAGACACTGTATATCACATCAAAAGCAAACAACCACAAACGCGCTATCAACTCTACCAGGAATTGTACCAAAGGGTCCATACATCATGCTATTTTAAGGCACACACATATCAGAGAGAACAAATAAAACGGAGCCCTGAGGGAGGAAACAGTATGAAATGTCTCCAAACAGCAACAGCTTTCATGCTCACAGTAACCATTCTTTATTGTCTGCCCAGCATATATTAACAAAGCCTATTGCTTTTAAATGAATTGTTGGGTTATGATCTTTTGTGCGAGATGTTATAGGAACTCTATCATGTCACGTCTAACTGCAAACATATAACATGCCAGATTTAAGCTGGTTTATAAGTGCTTATGTATCCACTTGATAGGAAAAAGCTTCCTGGCTCTTTTCCTGAACAGCATCCACTTTCACACAATTCACAAAGATCACAATGCTGTTGAGTTTTTAAATGCATATTTTTTACAAGTGGCTAAGACATAGCTTTCTACATACATATCACATCATTTAAAACAGTAGTTTAAATAAATAAAGAAAAAAAAAGTCATTAAATGTTCTACTTTATTTATTTTCTGAACAAAATGCAACAATAGGTTTTTTTGTTGAGAAAGGTGGTGTCACTTTCTAAAATCGAAAAACTTGGTATTTCATTATTTGCAATCATTGCTCGATAATGAACTGCTCTCTGTATAAAACTAGTTCTACACGGAGGCAACAGACAACGACCCTCTTATGACTGTCTACTAGAATAATGATGTCTGTCTGAAAATGATAGGTTACTATTACATAATTCTGGGGTTTCAATTTTGTAATATTTTCAATAAAGCAGACTGACTTAGTCATCTATATCTCAATACCCACTCTTGAAAAAATAATTTGGTGTCAGAAACTTTTGTGCATTTGGACTCTTTTCAAAATCTGCCACACAAACCTTTTTAGATACAAGTGACAGATGGAAACGAAATGTAACCAAGAGTAAACAACTGCACTAACAGCCCTGTGGTGTTGTTTGGGAAAAAGATAACTGATTTATATAACTCATTATATTTGACTCATTATCATATATTCACACAAAGTAAAGCTGAGGCCTGTGAGAATGTTAATTTTGTTTAAGGACAAGTACAAAATCTGAAAATGATTCTAGGAGAAAGGTCAAAGGAACACCAATGTTAAAACAATCCTTCCTCAAAGGGAAATCATTTTATTTGTCAAATTTTATAGCAGTCGATCCAAAAGTTGTCGAGACGTTTCATGCAAAATCACACATGTAAATCTCATTGTGGTGCTGGTAGATAAATCTGGGAGGATTCTACCTCTTTTCAACATGAATATTTGTACCAAAAAGATCGAAAATCAAAAATATATCCAATATTTTTTTCATCTTTTGGTAACTATGGATTTCTCTATCAAATTTGATGCCAATCTATCAAATAATCATCAAGACATGCACTCGTAACAACAAATGTGAACATTGTTGTGATGCTAATGTAGAAGTCTGGGAATCACCAAAGCAATTCATACGATTAATCTTCTGTCCATTATATATGCACTCCATCCAAAATTAGTTGACACGTCAGTAAAAATACAAAATGTCAACCTCATGGTACACTGTAAGAAACGTACCGTGAAATTCACAGTATTTAACTGGCAGCAATTGACAAGTTACTTACTGTAAAATTAATCACAGTAAGTAACTTGTCAATTGCTGCCAAGTAAATACTGTAAAATTAATCACAGTAAGTAACTTGTCAATTGCTGCCAGGTAAATACTGTAAAATTAAATACAGTAAGTAACTTATCAATTGCTGCCAGTTACAGACTGTAAGATGAATTACAGTAAGTAACTTGTCAATTGCTGCCAGTTACATACTGTAAAGGTAATCACAGTATTTACAAGTTTTTATTTACAGTAACAGTGTAAAATGAAACACAGTAACTTCCAAGTACTGTATTTGTGTTTACAGTAATGGTGTTTTAACTGTAAAATGAAACACAGTAATATGTAATTACTTACAGCAGTAGTGTTATAGCTGTAAAATAAAACACAGTAATTTCAAAGCATTGTATTTTTGTTTAAGGTAATAGTATTTTAACTATAAAATAAAACACTGCCATTTAAAAAGTACTGTATTTTTGTTTACGGTAATAGTGTTTCAACTGTAAAATAGAAACTTTAATGCTATAATTTTAAGTTACAGTATCAGTATTGTAACTGTAAAACAATTTATTTATTATAGTATACTTCGTGTCATGCTGGTAATTTACAGATTACCAGAAATTCTTGACACAATTTTAAAGCTCACCAATAACTGCAGGGAGACAGCAAACAATACATTTTAACAATGTATTCTTAATTGTTGAACGGTATCAAGAACATGTATTTTCTTGTGCTAAATGGGTGAGCATACCATGGCTACGACAAATGTAGTCTTCCATTGCATATCCCATGTACAATTATGCAATTTGGGGTGAAGTGTCTTGCCCAGGGACACAACGAAATGCTGACTGCCTACACGTATTAAATATTTTCATCCATAAAACAATGGATATTAATATCCAAAAACATGGAGATTGCATTTTTAAAACAGTGGCGATAACAAATCAACAGAAAAAATATGAAGCCATTTTTTCTGCCAAGCCATTTTACAGACGTGCTGTAGTTGAAAAGGTGTCACAACCTCGACACAAACTGGAGAACCCAAATGCAGGAAGGCTGCTCCAGAGCCACTATTTCAAGCATACTACGTCATTGAGTGCGGCCGAAGGACTGTTCCAATGTCCAGCATACTTGGAATTCTACAGAGGCCGGCGTACTTCGTAGCGGGAAATTTCGAGGCTGCACATGTGTAGACTCCGCGGTCTTAAAATCCCCACAATGCTTTGCGCACGGACCAATTTCCAAATCTTTGGCGGAAATCGCGCTCCATTTAAGGCGGGCCCTCGCATATGAAGCATACCTGCACACCTGTTAGCCTGTTCCACAATTCTTCGTTTTCCGAGGCTAGGAAGGATTCTTGCCTCGCTTCTGAAGCAAGTGACTCGGAAGACATGTGCTACCAAGCAAGCGTCCTCGACATTGAGAAACACCCACTGTCTTGAATGTAACAAAAATGTTCTTTTTAATGTCAATGTCCAGTACTTACTCTGTTAAGAGGGATTTTCAAAAATCCCTCTTAACAGAGTAAGTACTGGAATAACAAAAAAACGCTCACAAGGAGGAAAAAACTAAGCATAACAAAAAGAGAACTTAAGATAAATTTAAGTCTAAAAAAATAACAAAACCTGACAAGACTGGAAACGATCCTCTCTTTGCTGAGGCCTGGCACGACCACACGTGGGAACAAACAAGACAAACTGACACAGGACAGGAGGGAGACAGGACTATTTAAACATGAGGTGAGTGGGAACAGGTGGAAACAATCAGGGGCGGGGCAGACGCTGACGATGGCGGGAAAATACACAAAGGGAGGAAGTAACAGGGCCTGAAATGAGAGACAAGAGGTAAGTACAAAATAAAACAGGAAATGGAAAACGAGACACGACATGAAACACGGGGACTTAACTAGAGATGAATGACATAAATAGACAGACCTGACATGACGTGAATAAACGTGAAAACCTGACTAAATATGAAAGGACAGACATAATACATAAACATAACTAACACATTTGACGAGACACAACAAAAGGCACTGTTTGGCAAATACATTATCACTATTCTTAGATAATACACAATATTTTAAAACACTTTGAATACAGTAGGGCATTCTGCATGTCCACAGTGAAATCTAATGTTTGCAAGATTTCTGTGAATTTTAACATGCAAAATGAATGCAGGAATGGACCCTGTACTGAACTTACAAACCTTACACGTGTAAGACATTCTGATAAGCTAGTCGAGTACAGTTAGCTTAACTTGCTTTTTCACTAAGCGGCCTGACGTCGGACTGTCAAACTTTGGCTACGGTTAAATAAATTAACTGACAAAATTGTTTGTATTAATTACTTTCTTTGTCTCTTGAGTTACCATGTCCATTGGGGGAGGTTACTTCCTGGTTCGGCAAAGGGCGTGGCCGAGCGCTGAGGACTCATAAATACTGCAAGGAGCCAATTGGGACAGATTGGGACAAACCACCTGCTTCCATGTTAAAGCGGGGATTTGGGTTTTGTCAGTGTCTTTTGTGCATTCTGTTACTATTAATTATCCCTTGGTTTCAACTTGGTTTGGCCAAGCCACTATATAGGTTCCTTGGTTTTTCATTGTAGCAGGTCAGTTTGTTGAGTTAACACCTGTTAAGTTGATGCCATGTTTCTTTGAGGTATTTTTTTGTTGACCTCTTTTATAGGCCTAGTTATTAGAACTTATTGATTTATGATGTTTTCTGTGGACTTTTGGGTAAATACAAAACCCAGTCTATTTAAACCACTCCTGTGTCCTGTTGCCTTACTGCTTGGTCCCTGACAATTGGTCAGCAGCTTTCCTCGACATTTAGTTTCTCAATGTCGAGGAAGGCTGCTCCAGAGCCACTATTTCAAGGATGCTACGTCATTGAGTCCCGCCGAAGGACTGTTCCAATGTCCAGGATGCTTGGAATCCTACCGAGGTCGGCGTCCTTCGTTGCGGGAAATTTCGAGGCTGCACATGTGTATCCTCCGCGGTCTTAAAATCCCCACAATGCTTTGCGCACGGACCAATTTCCAAAATCTTTGGCGTAAAATTTAAGGCGGGGCCTCTCATATGACGCACACCTGCACACTTGCTAGCCTGTTCCATTCTTCGTTCTCTGAATGCCAGGAAGGATTCTTGCCTAGCCTCTGATGGACCTGACTCGGAAGACATGTCTTACCAAGGAAGCGTCCTCGACATTGAGAAACACCCCCAGTTTCTCTCCACGAGCTGCAGAAGCAAAATGCTTGATGGGAAACGACTCGCTGGTATATCGAGCTGAGCGCTCATTGGTGGTGTTTACCCCGTGCTGGTGATGAAACTCTCCAATTGGCTCCGCAAAAGTTTTTTGTTGTTTTGTGTCAGTTTTACGTCGCCACTTCCATTCACATTTTTCATCATTGTTCCACAATGTTTATCATCATGAAATTAATATCTATATATTTTATACTATACTTGCACTACTTACCGTTTTCATACTTTATATATCTTAGCATATTCATACACATTGTTAATACTGTTCATACTGCTCACAGGCTACTTTGTATATCTAGTGTATTCATACCCCTCACTGTTTATTCATCATTCAATTCATTCTATATTTTATTCTGTAGATTTTGTACATAGAGTGCCACATTGACGCGTCCTAAAACCCGGAAGTAAGCTGCGCATGAGTTCCTTCGACAAAAAAGCAATGCAATTTCTCCATAGGATTTGGGAAAATAGCTCGAAATAAGGTCTGTGGTTGACACACATTTAGGAATCATAAATCTAATCGATAGATTTATGATCGATAGATTTATGATTGGAAAATTATAAAAGTAGGGTAGAGATGTGGAGATTATCCGACTGAACAAAATGTGATCCGTTTCTTAAATGTGTGTCAACCACAGACCTTATTTCGAGCTATTTTCCAAAATCCTATGGAGAAATTGCATTGCTTTTTTGTCGAAGGAGCCAATGCGCAGCTTACTTCCGGGTTTTAGGACGCGTCACTGTGGCACTCTATTACTTTTCACTTTACTGCTTTTTGCACTCCTGGTTAGAAGCTAAACTGCATTTCGTTGTCTAAGTACCTGTAATCTGTGCAATAACAATAAAGTTGAATCTAATCTTGAGCAGGAACAAATGTATTTACTTAGTACATATCTGACATTAACGATTAAACACATTTGCGCATTCTTTATAAATGCAAACTGGTCAAGACCACTGACGGAAGTCATTTTGAAAAGTAGTGGTTCTGTCTTTTACATGTAGGATTCAACCCCCCTTGTATTGATTTGTTTTAAAAAAACAGACACCTGAGTCATTCATTTGTAGTGATATAATAATTGTGGGATTTCTATTGCATCCACTTCATCTGCAACGAAGAACGCCAACGCAATTTCTGCCATTGCAAACCGAGTCAAGCCGACTCCGAGCTGTCCGACTTCAGGCGAGCTTTTTGAGACCTCGCCCGGCTGCAATCGGCTATTGTCGTCTACTTTCGAGGCGAGCCGCAGCTCATCTCAAACAAGCCTATTTTTTCTGTTGACCGTTTTTGTCCCTATAGTTTGTCGTTCGTTTTGTTTATTAAATATTGTCAGTCTATATTACTTCGGTGTGGACTTTCTCTTTGAAAACGCGTCACAGCCTATAGCCAAGCTTAGCCTCTCTACGACTCAAACTGCGGCCTTCGCGTCTGTGCGCCTGTCGGGGAGGGTCGCCGGTCGTCCCGGCGTCAAGGCGACGTACAGGAGTGCTCCGAAATTAGCCGTTTGTCATTTCTCAAATGCTCGCGTCCTCGAATCCTCGGTCCCCCGGCAGCGACCCAGAAACGGATGTCGGCGCGCTGCCTCGAAGGAAAACAAATGTCTCGAAAGGCTCGTCGAGGATCGATTATCGCGGAGGCTGTCTGGAGGAGCCGTAACCGAGGATACACTGATTTAGAGGAGAGAGGAGAGAGGAGTCTCTCTGGAGGAGCTATAACCGAGGGTACACTGATGTAGAGGAGAGAGTAGAGAGGGGATAGAGGGGAGAGAGAGGAGAGAGGAGGCTCTCTGGAGGAGCTTTAACCGAGGGTACACTGATGTATCCTCCATAGTCGATTTCAGGCCACAGAGACCGGGTGTAAATTAAATTAAACTTTATTTACAACAGGCTATAGTTGCGAGATAGTATGATGTAAACAGGTATAAGTGTAATTAAAATACATTAAACTATAAAGATAAGCATTAACAGTTCATAGACACATATCAACAGTAGAAAATATAATATGTTCACTGACAAGAGTAAAGGTTAATGGAATAGGTGCAATACACAAGTAATAGCAACAAAATTAATCAGTGTACCAAAATCTAATATTGTCATCTCACTCCAAGCTGAACTCTAAAGATGGCAGCCCCGGACTATATGTATGTGTGGTCTATAACAGAGAAATACAAAATGTACAAGTTAACTTACAATGTAACAGGTTAATATGTCATCTAAACATTAGATTGGCAACATTGTCAAACAAAGCTGGACTTATCCGCACGCAGCTAATGTCAAGGAAGCACAGCTCCGCAAACTGTTCCCGTTGTGAAATGTGCATCAGACTTTCTGCCCTTTACCGTTTGTTTACTCACTAAACGCATCTCCTCTGGATATTAGGCTATGTATGTTTTGCTTTAATTGTGAGCTGACATTTACAGTGAGAACAGCTGCTGAGGCCAGTGCAAAAAGGAGAACAGTGTATTATAAACAGGGGTGCACATAACTGGTACGCAGGTGGCAACAACCTGAAATGCGTACCGTCACTTGTGTCACAAAGCGCATTTGTGTACCGACGTACTTGTGAAGCTTTTCCAAAAGGCGGTTAGATCACCGGACGACAGAGTCGGTCTCCATGTGCACAGACAGGGCTGCTGTTAACGTTGGTCTGTACAACGGAAATGTGCCAAAACTACGCCAACCGGCTGCGGAGGGAGACTCCCCCCCCTTCACTGGAGAACTGCGCTAAAATAGCTGATCACAACGTTCACGCTCTGTGGTCACGAAGTACTCCACTAGTACTCCCAGGTGCAGGTGTGCGTCATTTTTATTCTTCTGTGTTGCGTTTTTAAGGCGCAATGCCAAGACACATTCTTTATATGCTTGCATTGGCTAATGAAACAGATTCTGTAGTATTGTAATCTCTGAAGGTGACTCATTTTGGTCACTATTTCCATAAAACAAAAACAAATAAACAAAAAAAAAAGCTTCTATATATTGGGCCTTAAAAGTGCTCTCTGAAACTATACGCCTGGGATGGCTTGTGACCATGAAATGAGAAAATGAAAACTTTGCCGTAGAGGTACACCAAATACATTGTTGGAAAGGTCTTGACCTGGAGAGTAACATATGAAGATTCAACATGGCTCCTGCTTTGAAATACTGACCTTTGATCCTTGACCTCGGTGCATGTTTGAAGGCTTATAATTAAGCAACAAAAGGGACTACAGACATGGGACATACTGTTATAGAGAGCTCTTGATCTCAGCTATCATGTGAGTATAGTCAAAACTGGGGGCACTGTCAAATTTGGGTCAAATATGGTTAAAATGTATTTTCACCCATTTCACAATTTGATACTTAAAATCTGATTACACACATGTGTTTACCATCCCCTTAAACCCTCAGTGTATTCTTAATTCAGTATTTATAACTTCCAATTTTAGGAAAAACACTAATATATTTAAAATCTACAATTCCCTAGAGCCACGCTATGCAGCTTGGTACAAATCAGCACCACAGTTGTAGTTCTTCCGGTTTGCCAAGACATAGGGTCTTAAAAATATATATCTACTAAGTATATAAAATATCTAGTATAGCCAAACTAGTAATTACACTGCATCAAGATTATGTATATTAAGAAAAAGATGTTGGTTTATTTAAGATATTTTAGATATTTTAGCTATTCTAGAAATGGGGTTTTTCGGTTGGTTCTTTATTTTTTGGTTACTGTGATCTTCTACAGTAGGCTACATTGTTGGTTACTGTGAATATCTACAGTACATTGTTGGTTACAGTGAATATCTACAGTACATTGTTGGTCACTGTGATATTCTACAGTACATTGTTGGTTACAGTGAATATCTACAGTACATTGTTGGTTACTGTGAATATCTACAGTACATTGTTGGTTACTGTGATTATCTACAGTACATTGTTGGTTACTACGAATATCTACAGTACATTGTTGGTTACTGTGATCTTCTATAGTACATTGTTGGTTACTGTGATATTCTACAGTACATTGTTGGTTACAGTGAATATCTACAGTACATTGTTGGTTACAGTGAATATCTACAGTACATTGTTGGTTACTGTGAATATCTACAGTACATTGTTGGTTACTGTGAATATCTACAGTACATTGTTGGTTACTGTGAATATCTACAGTACATTGTTGGTTACAGTGAATATCTACAGTACATTGTTGGTTACTATGAATATCTACAGTACATTGTTGGTTACTGTGAATATCTACAGTACATTGTTGGTTACTGTGAATATCTACAGTTAATTGTTGGTTACAGTGAATATCTACAGTACATTGTTGGTTACTATGAATATCTACAGTACATTGTTGGTTACTGTGAATATCTACAGTACATTGTTGGTTACTGTGAATATCTACAGTACATTGTTGGTTACTGTGATTTTCTACAGTACATTGTTGGTTACTGTGATTTTCTACAGTACATTGTTGGTTACTGAGAATTTATACAGTTGGGACGTTACTACTGATATTTTTAAAGTAACTCCAGAGGTACTATAATATTTGGTTGGAAACACGGTATTATACTCTAAAATAGTATACAGTAATTAACTGTGCACAAAAACTGTAAATAACTGTGGATTTCACAGCCATTTTTTACAGTGTGGCCATTGGGTCAGACGTATACCGATTTTGATGGCAATCCATCAAATAGTTAACCTTATTGTAAAGCCAATGGAAAAGTCTGGAATTCATCAAAGTATTTATAAGGATATATCTTCTTTCCACATTGATGTGCATCAATTTGTATTGTAATCCATTCAATATTTATCGAGACATGTCATTAAAAAAACAAAAAATGTGACCATTGACAAAAAGAAGGCGATCACTAGGTCAGTAGGCTTTATCTCGTGAGTACCATGAATTTACCTACCAAATCTAATGGCAATCCATCAGATGGTTAATAGATTCATTAGCTTTCATATTTCCAACATGAACATGGTATTGCAATCCATCCAATTATAGTGAAACATGTCAGTGAAAATGTAAATTACAATTGTGGCGTTAGATGAAAAGATAGGGCTTTACAAAAGTGAGAAAGCTTAATCTTCTTGGGACCATGGATGTCTCTAGAAAATGTCATGGCAATTTACCAACTGCTTGTTTCGATATTTCAGTCTGGACAAGGGTCTTGGATTGATTGAACCAAAGACAGGCATTGCAATCTCTAGAGCCACGTGTTAGCTAGTTAAAAAACAAATTACCTCTGAGGTTATGGTATGTCAATCAGAAGACCCTGGGTTAAGCGCATGTGTAGGCATTCATCCCTCTCAAGTGTCCTTGAGCAACACTCCAAATTCCTACCAGCTCTTGCAACACCTGCACTCTCACCTCCCTTTGCAATATATGGTGAAAAGAAAATTTCCCTAAGGGGATGGATGAAATATCACATTGTTATTATCATCGTTGCACACTCCCTCAACACAAAGAAACTGACTCGCAGCCTGAGGGAGTGTTTCTGAAGGACGCGCGGATGCTTCTCTAACATCAGCCTTGCTTGCCTAACAGTATTTTAATTTGTTGACGTGTAATTGGACAGACTGCAAATGTGCCCCTCGGTGGCTGCGTCCCTCTGGAAAGGCCTTCTGCTCCAGCGTCTCGGCACTGCTCAACATATGTGGCAATAGATCAAGCACCTGTTTCTGCCCGTCACATCTGCGCTCAGACCTCTGTGGCTCTTATCTGTCCGACAGTTACAGATGACCATGCATCCGGACGCTGATGCAGATGATGAACGAGTCCGCTCTGTGCGTTACTTTCTCCCTCTTCCACCCTTCACATGAGTTATTATTAAACCGCAGCATCTCTACAGCCTGCTCAACGGTTGAGAACATTCTGCTCTCATTAAACAAACCAAGGAGCATCGCACACATTTCCCACTCTCGCTTCATTTCCTACACTTTCTTCTCCTTCTCACACTCGTCTTTGTCATAGTTTTTCATGTTCTCTTTTCATTAGCCCTAACATCTATAAAGTGAAAGCTGGGCTTGGGATCTTCAGAGCTGGCACAGCACCACTTTGCTGTCTTGACAAGAACTCAGAGAGGAGAGCACAGGGAGAAACATTTACTCATTCTGTTTGCAGCAAAGGGGATGGGCTCCACGCTCTTGCTCCCTTTGATTGTAATCCTATCTAGGCCAGCACAAGACACAGGAGACTTCATTCCCTGAATCTTCGTTTGCATGGATAAACCAAAGATAGGGTCCAACGGTATAGAATGTTTTTGCCTTTCAACAACTTTTGCTCCTATACAAAAACTTCACACGGATAAAAGCTTTCATTGTTATTTTGTCGTTGCTGTAGGGTATAATAATGTCGTAAAGAAGTAAGTTTCTATTTCAGTTTCCAAAAACGCTATCTTTAAATAAGTGATGTGAATAAGTTGTTCCACTACTGATGCTTCTGGCACAAATGCACCTTAAAAAATAGGAAAATACATATGCACAATGTTTATAGAGTAAAGACTCATATCTACACAGATGCTCCATAAAAAACTAAAGCTAAGTCAAACATCTTATTCTCACCCAGGGAGACAGAGTTTTGAAATGAGTTTCAGTGGGACAATTTTGCCGAAATCCGCTGTTGTATATTTGATTTAATTTGTTTGCGGTTTCTTCGATTTCAATCAAAACTGAAACCATAGCAGTGTGAAATGAAACTATGAATTATTCATAAATATATATTTAAAGATCACAATAGGCTTCCGTGGCTGGGGGCCTGTGTAGTTGGAAGAATAACCATTCCTCTCACTACCAGCATTAGAGCCTGTACGTGAGCCATACTGCTCTGAGGTTTAATTTAAAGTCAGGTTTTCCACAAAAGCCTCAGAAGTATAAATATTTTCAACATAGCTGTCAGCGCAGTCGATGCCACAACATGTCTCGGGTTGCTTAAGCGTAGAGTCCTCAGAGACTTTGTGGAAATACTCATGCAGCTTCTTCCTCCACTCTACAGTCAAGATATTTAAAAAGTAATGAAGAGAAGTTGCATGCAAGTCAATCTAGCGAACAGCAGGCGAGCATGATCATTCAAGCGTATTTCCATCATGCATATGCAGCCCTCACTCTGCACACTGCATTCTCTCTGCACTCTCATGATGGGGAAGTGTCTTCATGAGTGATGACATGAAACATAATATGACATGACTGTTCTTTATAGTTTGCCCTACTTAGCATAAGCATATACATAAGTTATATAACATTCTAGAGAGCTCACATAATATAATCCAGCTTCATGGTCAAGTTGTCAGAGAAACAATATCATGCTTATAAGACTTCAACAATGTAGTCCCTAAATAACAATACATTTTTAATTCAGGAATAATGTGTAATGACTGGACAATGTTGGTATTCTGGGCAAAATCTTGTAACAATTCTTTTTTAAGATTGAAGAAAGAAAACATCCAAAATACACTTATAGGCGATTCTTTTTATGTTTTTGAGTTTGCCAAGTAGTTGACTCTTGAGCAATGGGTTAATCAAGTTTACTATGTTAGTGCATATTCTGCGTATTAGCAATGTAATGTCTGCAACACACAAATGAATCCACATGTTCTATATAGAAACATAAAAAGGTTGCCCAATATGCAGAGGATTTATTAGTTGTTCTAAATCCTTATGAACTTTAATGGCCACACACTGTTTCACGTCTATCCAGCCAAACAATTGATCCACAATATTTACAAACACTATTGGATTCTTACTCTACTTCAAAATGTCCAAATGGGTCTAACAGTGCATTTGAAACACGCTCTCATTACCCTTGTGAATGACAGCCTGCTGAAATAAAGACAGGAGAAAAAAAGAAAGATGAAAGCTGTGGAGTCTCTTCGATGCATTTTAGAGAGCATTGAGGCAGTAGATGGAAGTTGAGTTGTGAGGGCTATTAGGATAGCTTGGAATAAAGAGATGAGGAAAACAGCTCAATAACATATTGACATGATCCTTTAATGTGTGTGAGTGCACACAGTGCTGCAGCTGGAGGTCATGCTCCCTGCAGTGGCTCCCGTCAAGTCTTTGAGCAGTCTTAGTTTCAAATACTTTCCACATTAAAGAGGAAAACTTTTATAACTTAAAAGAAGTTTACTATATTCCAATCCAATCCAATCCAACTTTATTTATAAAGCACTTTAAAACCTCCAGACCAAAGTGCTGTACAGAGAGATACATACAATATCAAATCACACAGCTCAGCTCACAAAACGTAAAAATATAAGTATAAAATCACATAAAAGATACGAACACAAAACAAACCAGAATAAACGTAACAATTACAAAATAAAAATAAAAACAGCCATATAGTAAAAAAAATAGACCACTGAAAGCAAATAAAAGCAACAATCTACTTGTTTACGAATGCTAAGGAGAAGAGGTGGGTTTTAAGACGGGATTTAAAAACAGACAGTGTGGGAGCCTGTCTGATTAGCAAGGGCAGGTCGTTCCACAGTTTAGGGGCGGCAGCAGAGAAAGCACGGTCCCCTCTGAGCTTTGACTTTGTTTTTGGCCCCCTCAGGAGCAACTGATCAGCTGACCTGAGAGTGCGAGTGGGCGTGTAGCTGTGTAACAGCTCAGAGAGGTAGGGCGGGGCCAGGCCATTGAGGGCTTTAAAAGTAAATAAAATAGTTTTAAAATGAATCCTATTGTGCTGTCGTGTTTGAATCCTGTAGTAACAACTATTAACTTATAAGCAGCGGACAACTAATAAAACCTCCAGACGTTCACAATGGTTTTTGGCCATACACTATGAAACATGAAAGTATACGTGACTTCATATATTGGTGTCAGTTATTGGTGTTATTGAGTTGTTGTCAACCTCTGTTTCTTTTCCACTTAAAGGGGACCTATCATGCTATATTTAAATAATATATAAGGTATATATATATATATATAAGGTATATTAATACGTTTTAATTTTCAAAATACGAAACAGATCATGCATTTTAGCCATGCCTCATTTTGCCTCACTCCAGCTCTGTCTTTGCAAGGTCTGATTCAGCTGACCACGCCCCCATGCGGAAGAGGGGGGCGTGACACGGCCCCGGCACGAGCGTCATGTTATCATGCTTGCTGTGATTATGAGTGGAGAGTCAACATGGCCCAACCTCTCATTCCCCTGATTGGTGGAGAGTTGACCAATCAGGCGGAGTGCACCTACATTACGTCAAAAAGGTGCAAATAAAAAATCCACCCGTATCAAATCCGTTGCAGCCCCGTTTTTAGAGATTTGGGTATGGAGGAAAAGAGAGAGGGTTGTGTTTTCTGACACTTTGTGAGTTCCCTGGAACACCGGGGACACATATGTATGTATAAAAGACATCACAAAGTGCATTTTGCATGATAGGTCCCCTTTAAGTATATTATACGTGGAACAGTTGGCGGGGCCTGGGACTGGGACTTTTCGTTGCTATTAACTACACTGTAGATTTTGTGCATATGACAATAAAACATTTGAAATTCTTTGAATCCTGAATCATCAATGGATAGAGGCTGTTAGTGTGTGGAGTTAGGCGGACCCGGAGCAGACAGCTAGCTGCTAGCTGCTAGCGACCTGTGACAGCACCCACCTGTCACTCAATGCAGTAACACCCTTAATTGTGCATAACTTAAAGACTTAATAATTGAAACGGTGAGAAATATAAAAAATCCCCCCCAGTACAATTGTTATCAACTGGGAAGTTAGCTAGACCAATATAAAAATGTTTATTTCTTGCTGTACATTTTGGCATTTCAAGGTGAAGGTCAATGGGGATTGACTCACTTTTGGAGCCAGTCCCAAGTGGCTATTCATGGAACTGCACCTTTTTTATGTCTGATATACCCAAGGTAGATTTTACAAATCAGAAAAGTTAGTTTGTGAGCAGGTGTTTTTGTGTTTCATCTTGTAAAGAGGCTGCTGTTCCACTGATCAGCATGCTTTGTCCTAGTGAGTTGTTACTCTCAAAATGTGTTTAATGCAGTTTTACTTTTATGCTGCTCATCACATAAAGTTATATGTTTTATACAGTTTTACATTATACAGTTGATCATTCAATAGATCACTTCTGCCCCATGGAGTCTTTCCTTGTGTTATTATGTGCATCGTAGGAGGGAGAGCGATTGATCCAACACACAATGTGTAATCAAGGTCTTGTGATGTTTTCCTGGGTTCAGAAGATTTCCCAGCCCATAAAAAAAGTCTGTCTTGGTCAAAAAATGTGAGTGCAATATATTTTAGCAGATAACTCTTAAAACGTATTTGGTGTGCAGGCCCGTTATTCATGGTAAATCTGGCGGTAAATGAATAGCCAAATAAATAGAAACAAAAATGTGTGACCGGTCTATTTGGGTCCCCAAAAGTACAACACTTAAATGCAAAGGTTTATGTTGTTATGGTTGCAAAGATATCTTAAATCTACTTGGTATACATTTTGTCAGTCTTTAGTTGTTCTATCTTTGGGTTGCTTTGCAGTATATAGTTGTTGCCAATGCTGGAACAGCAACATTTCCTGCAGGATATTCCTCTATTAAATCCGGCTTTCATAAAAGGGAATGCATTTGTAGAGCAGCCAAGAGCAAAGCCCTCTCTCATAAATGACTTATGATTGGCTAAAGTCTCCCAGCATGGGTTAGATTTTCCAAAGCTTGAAAAAAAAGCCAAGAGGGGTCCAGAAGAACCTCTCAGACCACTTCAATAGCAATATGTTGATAAAAGCAAAAATACATTACCTACCACAGCTCTAACAGTTTGGTTGTACCTTGGTAATTATGTGATGATGCCAACACAACACTCTATATCTTTGTGATCATCGCTTAATTGAACAACACATTTTAGAGAAAATCAAGGTGATGGTTAATTCTAACTTGTCATGACTACAACTTAAGCTGAGAAAATGTTTACTTGAGGTGTGGTAATTGCTGCCTACCTTTTGAGAACTACCTATTTAGTTATAATTGGCTATTGTACAAAGACCTTGGTTGAAGGACAGTAAAAGCGGTTGATTGCAAGGAAGAATTTAAATGAAGTTGGGGACAATTAAATATAATCAGGAGCCGTTTATCAGCTGCAGCGCTGCTCTGCTTCTTTCAGACATTCATCTCCTCTTCTGTATCAAACTCCTTCAAGTGTTATTCTTCCCTCTCATCTTCTTTTGTCTGTGTGTTAGTTTTCCATTATGAAGAATTTAATCAGAACCAGTGCTTCTGTAATGTAGTTTTACTAAATGACCACTCCTCTGTCTAATGAATGGGAAAGTTACACATTTAACAGTGTATATTGACTTTGTCACTTATATCTATTATATTACAGTACAAGCACACATTTACATCTATAGCGTCATAGAGATGCAAGTGGTAAATGTGTCCAATTTATGCTACAAAAACTCATTGATGAGTAGAATAAATCAAAAGCTCTTAATGCACAGTGACTGAATACTGCACTGAGCTGGGAAATGAGTTGTGCTGTTCGCTTACTTGCTGCATGTACAGTGTAACAATTAGCGGAAAAAAAACATCTGCAGTCGGCACACCAACTGCCTCTTTTTCAGACATAATATCCTTGTTTATTTCACCTTGGATGTGACTGCTCATCAATATTTCTGTGTTCAAAAAATGAATATGACACCTGATAGCCACATCAGTGAAGTGTTTGGTGGGATGTAAATTAATAATGATGTACATTCATCATAATAAAAAAATGATGTGCATTGGGAGCGGTTTGCATTCTTTATCACAGGCAAGGGTGTGTTTAGCTCCTTTTCCACATTTTCTCCATTCTGAAAGATTTCTGAGTTGATTATACTTGTTATGAACAAATGCTAAAATAAAAGGGTCCAGAATAGCTTAATGTTTAAAAAAGGTTTCTATATGGCACAGCTTGAGTGCATTGATTTAAAGCAGCCTTAAAAAAATATTATAAGGTCAAATAAATGGTAGTTAGTAGGAACCAGCTACAGTATAGGGACCTATTGCAGTCTCGTATACATCAAAACATTGTTGAAGGTTAAAATGTTAAACTTCATCTTGCTTAAAGGAAGGGTCCACTCATTAGATAATTAATACAAACTTCAGTATTTAGTGAAACATTATGTTAAACCATACCCTGAAGAAATCAGCGATATTCCCCGGTAAATAATGATTTTATAGCTCTTTTTTATCAAAACCTGTATATTCCGTCAGGCAGCTGCCATTTTGGCCATTTTCAGTAGTCACATGATCCAAAAAACTAGGTCGTGACGTCATCTATGCGTTCACTTTGTAAACACACCAACAGCTCGTTCGGCGAAAACATGGCGGAGTATTTGAGTTCGGACTCGTCAGCCGAGGAAGAAGTTTTGAGCAATGTGGAGAGATTGGATGGGGGAATTCAGCCATATAGGTTCGAGCCAAGTGGCCAGAACCGTCAGGAATCCAGTGACGATGAGGATGAACAGCACGGTGATCTTGCTGGAGACGATCCCTTTCCTCGTGCAATTGATTTCGGGGGGCGAGTAGGGAGACCTGTACATGAATGGTGTACTTGCAGTCGGTGTGTAGCCATGGACAATCCTCTGATGAACATATGTTGTCATGAGCTTGAAGAGCTTGAAAATAAACTGGTCACAGACGACTTGGATTGCATATGTTTACACAGGGAATTCGGCACTGTGGTGTTAGAAGAAGCTGTATTGAGAACAGCACTGGTTGCCATGAAGGATGTGAAACGCACCTCTTTGGTTGAACCAATAAATGAAAGGTGGGTACATTTGACGGGTACAGCCCTTTCTTCTTAGCATTATATACTTTACAATTAAAATTAACATATGCACAATATTTTTAAATTGTAGTGCCGATGTCAAGCATGTCAAAAATACAATGCCAAAAGAAAAGGCCTGATGATGATGATGATGATGATGATGATGATGATGATGATGATGATGATGATGATGATGATGATGATGATGATGATGATGATGATGATGATGATGATGATGATGATGATGATGATGATGATGATGATGATGATGATGATGATAAATCAATCGTGAATATTAAATAAGAAAAGCGTTCATTTCAGGCCAAACATCTTATTTGTTTAATTCATCATTAAAAAGTAATAATTTCATACATATTTCCTTAGATATACCGATATTTCACAGTGTAAATAATATACATATATTGCTACCACAGATTAATTATTATGGTGGCATGATGTTGACATTGACTATGAAATTAAATGTATTAACCAAAACACGAGGACGTGTATCAGGCAACATAAATCACTAAAGAGATATATACAGCCAAAAAAATCTGAATAAATATATACATGAAGTGGACATTTTTCTGAACAGGTGAAAACAATCAAAATGCCCTAGAAGCACTCAGCTAGCTGTGAGTATTTTGACAGAACTGAGACTGGCTGTTAAAAAGTCAAAATGAAACTTAGCTTATCTTGAAATATAATTTGTGATAGGAACACCTGTTCATTACGATAAAAAATATATCCTATTTGCAACAAAATACAATGAGGCATATTTCAATGGAATTGTGAGAACAATGGAGAGTAACTAGAGTAAACAACATGGACGAAGCACATACGTCATTTTGTCCAAACGCATAGTTCACGTCACGTCCGGTAAAATAAGTCATGTGACTCGTCAAAATGGCGCCGCCCACAGGGTTGATGTTATTTCGGTAATTAATCAGCTTAAAATCACTGATAACGTCATCAGATTAAAAAAATAAAATAAAGACTGGCAGAGACTGGTCTGTTTTATCGTATGAAAATTATTTAAAAATGCGTGTCATGAGCATTGCCTCCCTTTAAGATATTATTGAATGCTAAACGTATTGCATTTAAAATAATAAGTATGATATGATTAGAAATGTAACCATCTAACCATATTCTTAAAAACATGGCCTTATGGTATTTTCTCCAGGCCGAACACAAAATAGTCCAACACACATTTTTGGCTATGTTCCGAGTCTTTACCAAGCTAACAAATGAAAAAAATCAACAACTTTCCCCAATAACTACAAAGAGCCAACAATATCCCACAGTGCGCACATTCAAAACCTAAAGCTTTCTTTAATGGGCCTTGTAAAAGCACATGTTCATCCCAAACTGTATTCCTTTACTTCCTAGTATAGTATAATTCCTATACTGCCTCACAAATGTGACATGCGACTTTAATTTTGCCTAAGAGGAGTGAAGAGCTCTGCGTAAAGGGATATCAGCATTTAAATGAAGATGCTGCTATTGTTGCTGAAGACATGAAATGTAGCTCAAGAGAAATTAAGAGCACCTGGCTCTCCACTTCTTCCGAAATGCAAGTAGGCTAAATTACCCTTTTTCTATATGATTGAGGCTTATTGTAGGCAATTTCATTGAAAATGCTGCATAGCAGTGTTACAAGACAATTGGGTCCGAGCTGAATCCGGGGAAGGTTATCGGGCTAGCCGAGACTCAGCAGTTCCATTTCGAACAATAATCATTCTGATTATTTGTCAACACACAAAGAGTTCAGGTTGAAAATGAGGTAATGTTAGGGTTCTTCTTATTAGCCAAGGAGAAAGGATTTCTGTTCTGCTTTAAAAAAAATCCTTTCTCTCTTGGTGAACCTGAGTGAACGTCTGGACCATGAAAATTGAGCAACAACAATGGTCCTGCTGCCAAAAGCCCACATTTGTTCGGCGGCACATCATTGAGCTGGTGATTTCAGTCCATCTGTTGTCCACACAGCCCAATATTCAAGCTAATCACCGCAGCGGCTATCATCAACGTTGCTCAATCTGGGATTGCTGATCTGCAAAGGTCCACACAAAAGCCAAAATCTAAAACTGTGTTTCACTCCAATGGTGTGGATGGGGCGAAAACAGCAGCAGCCCAGTTTCTCTGGGGTCTAATTATGTCTCCTTCCTCCCTGTTTGTTGGACAAACAGCACAAGGAGATTGGGTATTATTACATTTTTATGAAGGCAAATTAATATGCGCACATTTCAATATTCATGAATTGAGAAAGGCATATTGGGGATTTCATCCCATAATCCACAAGCACATATAATAAATGGTCATAGTATTCGCCACATGCAAAGTTACATAAGGTTTTGAGATGAGCAAATATTATGGACAGACGTTAAATGGAAATGTGACTCTGCATTCATTTGAATTTAAAATGTATCTTTATATGCAGCTAGTGTTTTTCATCCATAGAACCGAAACTTTGCGAAGTGGAGGCTGTTGCTGTAGAAATAGTTTGATTAACTACTTGAAAAACAATGCATTAAACTTACATTTGTAATATAATAGTATATCATATAATAATAGTATATTGTGCAGGTGAAATTAGACTGACCTTGGGAGAGAAAAAGGTATCAGTCACATCTTGCTGTGAGAGAAGCAGATAGACAGTATTCCTATGGCCCCTACAGTACCTCAAATTTCAAAAGAAATCGGACCATTCAGGTATCTGGGGGAAAAAAGGGCTTTCAAAGAGAAAAAGAAAACCTTTCATGACAGCCAGGGTCTGATTCCCTTTCAAATATCCTCTGCTTGACAGCACACATTACGCTATTGTTCCTCCCCTTATCTGTCATTTGAATCAATCCCTCTGTCAAATTGTAATCCCCCTATCTGTCGCAGGATGGCTAAATGACTTCCTCCCCGTCCGTTTGATGTAATTCATGCCCTTTAGAAACAGAATGAAACTTCCAAAATGGAGCTGAAACAGAGAGCACCATAAACTGTGATTGTGAGTGCTGCTGACACGTCAGTGACTAGCCGATGCCTATCGCCTTTCATCTTTTTCCAATTTCATCACAGGCTCCTGTGTTGGCTTTTGCAAAGGCCTCTGTCTCAACACTGGACTCCTTGTTTAAAGCCATTAGACACAACATTATTCCACTTTGTGTAAAGATGTCAATAACTCATTCTTATTTTACCAACTTAGTAGCCTCATTTATTTAATAAGGTGTTGCTTTATATCTGATGCGTCCTGTTGCTATGCTTCTTAACTCTGCTACTACCTAGCCTGCTAGGCTAGCTTTCATCTTCTCTTTTGCTACAGAGTTCAATTTATATCACACATACACATATTAATACAGTATTACACATAAGACAGTCTCACTTTTTGTTAGAATGTGACATTTATATAGTGCTTTTTAGAATCTGTCAATCCAACAATTGCCAGGCAAGCCACGCGGGAGTTTTTCTTTGTCCGATGTGAGGGTCTAAGTACAGAGTGTGTCGCTTTCATATTCATATTCTGTACAAACTGTTAAGCCCCCTGAGACAAATGTATATTTGTTGATATTGGGCTAAATAAATAAACTTTGATTGATTGATTTATTGCAGATAATAACTGTGTTTTCACTTTTAGTACTGCTGCATACATACTATTGAGACATATTTATTAATTGTAACATTGCACCTTGAGATTTTCACCATTCGTCTCATCATTTATATACGCTGCAGTCCATAGTTTTAGATTTCTATTGGGAGAAACTAATAAGGGGAACCACTAGCTACACTGCTAATATAAAGCAGTACACACAGTGCCCCACTTCTGGTGAGATTATATAAATAAACCATACAAATGTATGGTTTAACATGCTAAGATAAGTTCCTAACTAGGTTATACTGTAAGCAAGGAAACAGGGTTTTTTGTTTTTGCCCTATTTGAGTCTTTTCTAACAAAAGGGTAGACACATATTAAAATAGGCCTATTACCCAGAAAGTTCTAATGCATAACCAAAGAGTTACATGTATTTAAGGTGAATCACAAATACAGGAGTCTTTACAGTATTTTCTAAGTTAACAAACATCACTGGGAAACATTCCTAATTAAAATGTTAATCATAAAGGATTGTAAGCAAATTATATTTTTCATACTTATTTTTTGGTACATTCTAAAATCTTCTCTAATGTAGAAATTATTTTTAGTTTGAGCCCTTCCTACACAACAAAAGACAGATCCCAGCAGACCAGCAGTGGTCATTACAGAATCTGGACCTGGATCTGGGTGTCAACAGATGTGAACACTTGTCATGTCTGGTCCCTGCCTGTATAATTGAATGTTGGCAGGCTGAAGACAGGTCCATGAGCTAAGTGACTGGGAGTGCTGGCCTTTCAACCTTCCTGTCACTTTGGCTTTAATAACACGCAATAGTGAGCTCATTACAGTGTCTCAAATTAATAGATTTTTTCTTGGTGTTATTATAAGTTATCCTTGGTGTTACATTATTATATGCCACATTTTTTTTAATATGTGTTTGACTTTTATATGATTTGGATATTGTAAAACAGATAACGTTGCTGTTACCGGGGCAACCATGGGTTTTGTATAACCAACATGACAGAATAGGTTAAAATTGGCTCACACTCCCTAATGGTTGGCATTTAGGTTTTAATTAAAAAGCCATTAAATCAATGCCTTGCTGTGTTTTATTTAACGGTTAATGAAATTATGCCATTTAAAGACAGCTGGATGTAATAAAAAATTGTCCTATTAGATCTTCATTGGAAATTGTTCTGTCGCTTTATTTTATATCTTAAACTGCTGCATGTACTCGTTTTTGTCAGCCCGTTGTCATTTTTCATTTTCATGGTTGGGATGTTATTTTCTGCCAACTGTGACCTGTTTGGCAGCTGCAATCAGCATATGTTATCCTTCCATCTGGTGCCGGATAATATCATAGAAATATTGCTTTCCTCTCGGTGAATGCATGTCATCAGCGTTGTGTAGAAACCTTCCTTTTCAAGAAAGTTTACTTTTTCATGAAAAAAAGATTGATTTAGCCCATCAATAGTTTGGCTGGGCAGATAGTCTCTGCACATGAAAGATGATGTCAGCAACCAAATGCAATAACAAGTTAAATAAATGCCCAGACATTTTAGGTATTAGGTTTTTGCAGGACACAAGCAATGATGACTAGGGGGCAGTTTGTAATTTTCCACCATGAACCTTTTGGAGCCATAATTCATCAGTACCGTGCTGTAGCCTGAAAGAATTTTAAGTTATTAACTCTGCTCTCAGAGAAATGAATGTATCTTACGGTACGTCCACACGGCAGCGTCGCGTTGAAGCTTGCCGGTGGGCGTGTCTGGCGTGCAACCAACAACCAATCACATTAATCTCCCACCCCGGACACACAAGCACGCTGTTTGATTGGCTAGAGCTTGTACTGGCATATGATTTGATTCGCTGGCGCTTCCGTCAACGCTTGAAAAGTAGAACTTTTCTCAACTTTCGAAGCGAGCAACGGAGGCAAAGCGACGCGACGGAACCACAATGCAGTTTGGCAAAGCGTGACGTCACCCCATTCAAAGTGAATGGGAAGCGTCTCCGTTGAAGCACGCGACGCTGCCGTGTGGACGTACCGTTACTCTAAAATGCTAAGCCACGGCAAAAGTAATATTTGAAAATCACAGTTTAATCCTCTTCACTGATGTAATCAGTGAAATGGCACGCATCTTAAATCTGATGCTGGAATTGGGCTCTCTCCAAAGTACACTCAATGCTTTGGACTTTTCCTCTGATGCCAGCCAGGCAGCTGTGTGTTCTCCGCTTTGTGCCAGATGCTCTCTGAGATCAGCACATGGAGGCCCTGGATAGCACTGGATATGGGGCATTGATTAGATCTCAGCACCATACTACACACACATTCCCGGATTGGGGTTTATAAAACATTTTTCTCCCTGCTAAAATCAATCCATATCAGAATATTTAAATTGTTCAATATGTTCCTTTTCCATGTCCATTGTCATGAAACTGGGCTGCCAATGGCCTATGGCAAGCCTTTTCTTCACAGGTTATGGTTGTATGGTATGGTTAAACTGCAAGATGAACTTTAATCATCAATTTAGCCTTCTCTGACCATTTGCAGTTTTTTATGCCAGCAAGAAATCAATGTTGGAAGCTAAAAGTAATATATGATGCCAGAAAAATGGGACATTGGCACAAAAACATCTCAATCTGATGTTGCCATCTTAGAATGTGCATTACTACAGAGAATTTGGCTTCCCAAAAGGTTTTACGAAACTAATCTCCCAACAGGTCCAACGGCACACAGAAAACCCTGCTGTGTTGGGATGTGATTTGCAATGTCAGTAACAATAATTATTTTAAGCTATAACCACAACAAACAGTCCAGATGTCACTTGAATTAAGCATGTGGGCTAGTGATGTGTCGGTCGTGAACGAGCCGATTCTTTTGAACGGCTCTTTGGTACGAACGAGGGGAACCAAGCCGTACTTGGTGAGAGCCGTTCTTGTTATCGTTCAATCGTTGGTCCGCACTCACTGCCTGCCAAAATCCACTCGCCTTTTAAAAAGCTTGATTTTGTTCCCAAAACGTATTCTGTGAAGACCCGCCCCTACTCTGATTGGTAGGTTTCAGCACGAGGAGTGAGATGGGGTGGGTCTTAACGGAATACGCAAGACAGAGAAGTCATAACAAGTGGTACAGGCAACCCGGTATCACGGCAAGACGTGAACATGTGACGATTTACCATGCTGGGAGACGTGAAGATGTCACGATTTCGTCCCTTCAAACGTGACAGTTACACGGTATCGTTAACATGGCCCAACCAGTGGAGAAATACCCGGAAATGCCAAGCAAATGCTCTACCATGACGGTCGTTTGTTATTGTCAATATTAATATAATAATGATTTATTTTTTAATAGTCACACTCAATTTCGCCGATTTTCTTGTTGCCCCAGCTGGTCGACCCCTCTTTTAGCAGAAACAAAGGCTACATTAATGTATTAAATCGATGTTAATCCATGTGTGTGGATGTGGAATTAACGGACGTGACGTTGTGGGATTGCGTTGCCAGGCAACAGCTTCGGTTCATGTTAATTTACAAACTCTTCAAGTAGAACCCTAGTTATATTTAAAAACATTTTAGAAGGCCTCACAAAATACTTTAATGTAAATTTAAATTTAAATGTGAAGGAATGTGTGTATAACAAAATACATCCGTCATAAACATAAACCTTGAACCCTTGAACCAAGATCCTCAGCTCGATGATTGGATGGTTTATTCGCAATGCAGGTTGGGATATGATGTTATGCGATGTGAAATCCGAAAACATTTTTTTTAACGTCTGTCTACGTCTGTTTCCGGTATTGTTCAAGGTTCAAGGGTTCAAGGTTTATGTTTATGACGGATGTATTTTCTTATACACACATTCCTTCACATTTAAATTTAAATTTACATTAAAGTATTTTGTGAGGCCTTCTAAAATGTTTTTAAATATAACTAGGGTTCTACTTGAAGAGTTTGTAAATTAACATGAACCGAAGCTGTTGCCTGGCAACGCAATCCCACAACGTCACGCCCGTTAATTCCACATCCACACACATGGATTAACATCGATTTAATACATTAATGTAGCCTTTGTTTCTGCTAAAAGAGGGGTCGACCAGCTGGGGCAACAAGACAATCGGCGAAATCGAGTGTGACTGTTAAAAAATAAATCATTATTATATTAATATTGACAATAACAAACGACCGTCATGGTAGAGCATTTGCTTGGCATTTCCGGGTATTTCTCCACTGGTTGGGCCATGCTAACAATACCGTGTAACTGTCACGTTTGAAGGGACGAAATCGTGACATCTTCACGTCTCCCAGCATGGTAAATCGTCACATGTTCATGTCTTGCCGTGATACCGGGTTGGGTACAGGACAGGTAGACGACGTGTTTTTCGGATGGAAAGTGCCAAACGCGAAAACGCAGCAGCATTTGGATGCACTTCAACCAAAACCCAGGCAGTGATAAAGTGCACCATTTGTAAAGGCAAAATATCCTTTAAAGCAGGATCAACAAATAATCTCCATCGACACTTAAAAACACAGTATCTAATATTATACTTCTGCGCGCTTATAAAATGTTAGCGTTATATAATCCACGCAAGCACAATTCATTTGAGTTTAGAATAATCAGATCAAATGCCCACAACAAGTTTATGTCAACAAGCATGGAAAAATTATCCAAATCATAGCCAGCAAAGAATTTATCTTCAGATTATTTTAAGGAATTAATATGGAAATGTAAAGCAATCTTATATTTGGAACCATTATTACATAACTGTAGCTCAGATTCCTGCTGGTGATAAACTGATGTTTCAGGAACATGTACAGCCCTGTTTGTTGTGTATGGCCTTATATGTCAATGTTGTTCATTTGTTGTCATTGATATCTACGTTGTCCACCCTCGTTGCCTGTGATGCCCTGGACCTATTTTTGCGTTGTTGTAGGGGAATCTTCTGTTTCATCAAAATCCTCTGCCTTTGTCGCCAAACGTGTTCTGGTGCTTAGGAACCCTTGTTGCAGTTGCAGCTTGTAATTGAGGCTGGCTTTGGGGTGTAAGAAATTAAAATCAATATTTATATGGCGTAATTTAGATTAAATATACTGTAAACTTAAAACTGTTTTATTCTGAAAAAACTTCATTTCCGGTTAGCATTAGCTTCTGGCTAACGTTATTGCTGAATGTTAAATGAATATACAGTTTTATTTTTGAAAAGCTCTATTGAAGGACAACCCCGTCATTTACATGACGTCACTTCCGGCTTCACGTTAACAATGATTACAGCCGTTAAAATGCATTAAATAAAAAGTCATTAATGAGAATACGAGGAGAAAAGGTGTGTGGAGTTATACAATAAACACACAACGTCTAAATCCTCTTATTTACGCGATATCAGAAACAGAAGAACGAGTGGAGGAAGATCCACCCACCAGTCAAAGCAGCTGCAAAGAGGAGGGGGCAGAGATCGATATACACCCGGACACACACGTAGATGCTCTCTTCTTCCTCCTTCCCGACATGGCGCCGTGTTTGACTTCCTCTGTCTATTTCAAAACCACTTTACTTCATTAAAGTACCCATTTGAACTTTTCCGGGACTACATTGTCTCTTTTTAACTTCCTCCTGGGTTCGAGAACAACGATCACGATCTACAGGGGATTCCAAGAAAAAAACTTCTGTAAATCCCCCATCAGTTGTTTACTTGCTTTCTTTGTCCTTTGCTTCACCTGGCAACTAACAGCTTCAAGCCAGATGAGCCTTGCCATACTTGAAGCTAGCATAAATGATCTCCACTGGACAGGCAGAAATATGTATGATTTAAAAAAAGTATGTAAAAATGTCTTTACAATTCTGCCTGGGCCACCTATTAGCAAGAGATCCTATGTGCCTGCATATGCAAAGACCCAGCTCTGGTTGTGAGAGACACACCAACTATGGTCCTACTTTTGAAGTTGAATGCTTAAAAGTCAGGATATTACTTGTCGGTTGTGGAAAGGTCAATGTATCTGTACAATCCTTTTCTATTAGGCCCAAAAATGCTACACCATGTGGAAGATGTGTTTTTACAAGTTTTCATTGTTTATCAACTATTGGTATATTCTCCTGAACAACAAGCATGCAATTTACCTACTTTTAAATGACCTGGAGAAACAGGTGGCACTATGCCAGTCAGCTTTATGAGATTGTCCCAATTTAACATTTCTCACTCACATAGATAAGTTCACTCTATATCAGCAAGACTGCCAACTATTTGCAAGTTGCTAAGCAGTTTTATTTAGAAAATTTACATTTCACACAGCATTATATAAAAAGGCAAGACGCCTGGATAAGATTGCATTAATATGTATTTGCCAATTAAGTGAGGAAAGTTTCACACAAAACAAGTCATTATTACTTTTTTTTGCAAAATACTTGTGTTATTTAAAAAATGAATTATAGCTTTTCCATAATGACAATGACCCTAGAAAATACACAATCCTATTTTTTTAATCTTGTTAAATGTGATTCTGTTTAATTTTAAGTACATAATTACTCAGAAAATGTTAGGATCTAAAGTGTATGTAATCAAAATGATCTACTGTGGGTAACCAAAAAGCAACAGAAACTAGAAAAATATAAAGTAGCGGGATTGTTTGTAGTTCCTATAGTAACAACACTGTACCTGCTTTATTGTCTCCCTGCAAGGCTTGATTCATTAAAGAATTTCCAACATCACACAAAATGTTATCAGTACATTACTTTGCATTGACTCCCTTTATCACCTCATCTGTTTCATACTCAGCCATCCGTAAACAGATAAGCCTGTTTTAATGAACACCTGGAAGTCAATCAACACTGCATGCTCAGATTTATCTCATAAACTCACGCACACACATCTACAGATCAACATTGCTTTAGTTAAATATGCAAATGACCTGTGGAGACCTAGCACCACAACCGCACATTTCAATTAATTTCATTGTCATTGGTATTACATTTGTCATTTTGAATAGCACCATATGTTCACACTATTTAATTCAAGTTGGGGAGAGATTATGAGCAGATGATTTAGCAATTGCACTGCTCCTCCATAGTGATGTGATACTAGCTGATGTGAAGTGAAATGAAGCCAGGCACTCGAATGAGTTGAGGGCACCATTTCCCTCCCCTCTGATTGACTAAACATTTAGCTGTGATATAATTGGCTTGGTAACAAAGTGACCATGGGGCGTGAATACATTTGTAACAAGCCCTTTGATCAGACTCACAGGCACATTGGCGTCTCGGGCCTCCCTCGACGTGGCGAGCTGTCAGCAGTGCTTGGTAAGTAATGAATAGCAGGACTTTCACCACAAGCTAAATGTTGTGACGACCCTCTTACTGTTGGCCTTATCAAATGTGATTTTTTCTCTCTTTTTCCTCTTACAATACCCACTGTGACTAATTATTTTCCTTCCTTTTGCAGTTTTATTCAAGGTTAAGCTTTATCACGGTTTTTAGAACACAAAATGTTTGGTAATGCACCACACACTTAAGATCATCAATTGGGAAATAGGCAAAACCCCATTAAAAAAATGACATGATGTTTAAGTTTTCCAACTGATCCAGTTCACAAAGAAAAAACTCCAACGTTTTAAAAATTATCAACTTATCTCATTTTTTGTAGGTGTTCGATTATCAATCTTACAGTTGGCATATTGCCGTATGTTATTGGCTTTGAATCCCAAGTTTTGATTGTGCGGATGAAGCAAAGTTGTTAAATTGTACTCTTTTAGCAGCTGGCTATCTAGCTAGCCTGCTATTAGCACAATGCTCTATTTTAGGGAATTAAGATCGTGGGAGTGCAGGGTGCACTAGCTAGCTAAATAATGTTTATGTTCTTAAAAACAGTTAAAGCTTCAGATTGTGTGTAGCAAACATGCACATTTACTACTTGTCATCAGTCACTTAAACAGGAAAATAAAATGTTTTTACCCAATGACAGGCCACATCAATAGTATGATCTCTGCGGTTGGTTGATTGGTCTTTACATCAGAAATCAATTGATCCAGGGTACATTAGAAAGCAGTCTCATACCACCACAGAAGCAGACCAGAGTGCAGTTGTTGGTCCGCATTAGAGTTTGAGTACGGCTTTTACACAACCATACAAAGTACACAAAGAGCAGTAAACGCTCCAGAGTTCGTTAACCAACTAAACAAGTATGGTGACTGTGCCCTTAAGTAGCATGTGTCAGGATCTGTCTGTGTTGTGTTTTGTCTTGTCTTTTTCTGTCTTTGGTTTCCTGTTTTATTTTGAAAAGTGTTCACCCCCCTGTCTTGCCTGTTGCTTTCTGTCTGTTTTCCCTCCTACCTGATTACCCGATTGTGTTCACCTTGTGCCCCTGTGTTTTCTCCTCCCTCCTCACCTGTGTCTTGTTTTGTGTGATTAGTCTTGTGTGTATTTAAGTTCTGTTTTTTCTGTCTGTCATTGTTGGTTCATTGTTTGTTTTTGACTGTGTCACGGGGTAGTGTTCTGTTTTCTTCTTGTAGCCTATAAATAAAGGATTTTTCTTTGAAATCTGCATTTGGGTCCTGCCTGCTTCACTCAACCCTGACAGCATGAACTGTAGCATAATAATAATGTAGAAAAACAGATATAAAATATACAACTACAATTGTAATGCAACAACACTAAAGTATTCAATAAGGGAACATAATCAGTGTTTGTTTTTTCAGATATTTGATGTGTGGTTTTATACATCCTCTGTAAAACTGTCACATGTTCATCCCACCAAGCCAGCAGCTGTTGGGCTTGTCCCAAAGGTGACATTATCTTCGGGGTCTATCAGCGTGCCTTTACCAAGTGAACTATGGTAAGGGGAAATCAGGCATCTCCAAACAGAATAGGTGAAAATGTCAATTGCTGCAGTTGGAAAGGCACTGGCCTGTTCCATCTTGCGCTCCATCAGAGGCTCACCCTCACACACCCCGCCTCCTCCCAACGCTCTGCGAATCAGCAGATCTGTAACCTGTCTGTGGTGATGAATAGAGGGCGTCTGCAGCCGTAGCTGCCACCACAGGCACAGATGGATGATAGTGGGCTGTTAAAGTGCTTGCTTCTCCACAGTTGCCGACATTCTCAAGGCAAGCTACAATGGCCAATGTTCCTTTTTATTTCTGTTGTTTGTTTGAATGGCGGTTGGGCTGCCAGCGCCATTGGCAAGAGCTGTAACACAGTCCGAGCACCTAGTGTGCCAAGTCAGACATTTACACAATTAGGTAGCAACACCAACCGTTTTTTTTCTTTCTTACCTCCCACATGCATCGGAACATTTCCCTTTTATATTCCGACACATTTTTTTAAACATTTACCACCTGTACCGTTCTGCAGCCCAGTTAACAGCGATTGCTGACATGTGTCAAACTGCAGAACAAGCTTTACACGTAATTCAATCTTGTGTAGCGCTATATAAAGTAATTGCATAGCTAATTGCAGGACTAATTGAGAACTATTCAGAATTAATTATAAACTGTTCTCGAGATGATGAACAAAAAATTGGTTCAATTATATACACTTCTAAATCCAACCCTAATCACACCACTTAGCCCCAGTGAGCAGTCAATAAAGAGACAAATGGATGCAGGCAGCTTATCAGTTTCTGTCCATTATTCAAAAATGACTACTCAAGCTGTTGTGTTTACGTGTACATAAAATCAATGAAATAATGAAACCTTCTTATTCAATGCACTGGTAACAACTCAATGACATTTCTGCTTGTATAAATCTGCAGTGCATCCTTGTAAAATTGTTTCTTGAAAAAAAAATGACCTCCCCGCTACTCTAAATCCTACTGTGCAGCTGTCACAGATATTAAACCCCATAATGACCCTGGGGAGGGTTGAAGCATGAGCAAACATTGGAAAGAACATAAACCATTAGATGCGCTGTTACAGTATTACAGTGAGCTGTGCGGTATGTCACAGCAACAGAGGCACCCAGCAGAGTTAAGCATTTGCCCCAGCCTGCATAGTGGCAGTGTTATTGTTATTAAATTAAATTAATACAGCAACTAAAAAAATCACTTTACTCTTTTGAAACATGGTTGTACTGTTAATCGCTTAAGTCCAGCAGAGGCCAGCTGATCCACACATACATACTTTTGTAGGAGCCCCAGAAAATATCCCCAAATTATTTATTTTTTAATGTTTGGTTGGAGAAAATTAAATGTCAGAGAAGCAGAACTCATTTGCACATACCCTGCATGAATTGATGCTGTACCATGCCACACTCCTTTCCCTTGTTTATCAAACAATGTTGACATTTTGGAAAGAATTTAACAGGCCAAAGCCTATTTAAAAATGTAATGCCGCAGCAGTTTTGTGATGCAGATGTGAAGACTTCCACTTCCTTGATTCTGTTTTTTTCTCATCATGTATGTGAACCTGTGAAATCAGTAAGGATCCTGTGACGGGGGTAGTGACAGTACATGGTAGGGACCATTTGTTGGAGAGCATGTTATTGTTGCAGCCCTGCAAAGAAAGCTGCTCAGGAAATGTTGCCTTGAATAACGTTTTTCAGATGCTGCATTTTCAGACAAGATACACAGAATCAGAATGAGATTTATTGCAAGAAGGTTCTCCGTTAATGGAATGTGCCTTGGTTTTTTTGGTGCTTTGGTGAATACAGGTAAGGACCTGAAAAAGTGAAGAAAATAAATATGACATGGATATAATCAAAAAATACAATTGCAAATATGTACAACATGACAATTAAACTCAGGATGTGCCAAATGTCTAGATAAAGGGATGTGTAAAAGACCTTGCAAACACTGTTAGGGTTAATAGCCCAAGAGGTGTTGATGTGTGGATATGTTTTCCCTATTGCTGTTTCACACATACAAACGTAATCCTCGAATTTGTGAATATCTTATCCCAATAATTAACACCAGCTGCAAGAAGCCTGAAAGACATTAGTTTTGTTGTTATATTAGGGTTTGAATGTTGATCTACAACTCTCCCTTATAAGCAAGCCTACCACCAAACTTAAAGGTAACATTTGCCACTTTTTATGTAGATGTCCAATCCGTGCCCTGGGTGCATTGCATGTGAGCCACTGACGCCCAGCGTAACCAAAGTGTAGCCGAGTTGCACAAAACACAGAGGTAATCTAAACCAAAGGATCACCTCCTTCCAGCAAATTCACTCCTTCTGTTTTAACCTTCGCCAAAGAAGCCCATCTTAAATTATCAGCAATTAACAAAGAAAATACAAATGTTGGGGAGTATCTTCAGTGTTTTTGATTTTTGTTTAACTTCATTTACATAGTCTAACCCCACAACAGGTTTATATTAGTTGTGTTAATGAGCAGCACCTAGCTCATGCCCCCTGGTTGTAGTTCTACCTTACTGCAACTTTCGCCTATTTTTTCCTCTTCATGCGTTAACGCAGTTGCCTTTCTGGGATAATTAGTTGAGGATGAAAACCATCAACTTCATCACAGGTAAAATTGTGTTACTTGTCCAGGAAGTACGACATATTTTGCAGCTGGATAATTCAGTTTTCTCTTTCAATATAGCACGCACATACAGTAGGAATGAATTGCTTCAGCAGCTACATTTTACCAACACTCATTGGACACTCAAATAAATGTGGACCATTTATCTTTTTATACTTGTTTGAGGTTTGCATGAATATATACAAACAAGAAACTTTTCTCTAGGAGAGAAACTAATCAAAGAGAAAAAAACAAAACAACATACAGCCTTCTCCTGTTGGCTATACTAGCTGGATCATGATAATGTAGCTTTGTGTACTATAATAAGAAACAGCACCAATCAGGGACAATTTCACAAAGGGTCAGTTGTGTTAGCTACTGTAAGAGGTACCACAATATACAGTTAGCTAATATGACAAAAACCTAAGTGAGTAAGTAATAGCTCAGCTGAAGTAATGGAGAAATTGAGTTTAATATTTCAGTTGATATTTACTCTTAACTATAAACATATTTCTCAATGTGTCAGTTTGCTATTCTGATTTCAATATAGTGTTAGGGTTCTTGGTTCAAGTAGTTGTTTTGTTGAATGTTTGTTTGTTTTTATCCACTAGCTAACTAGCCGTTTGCCCCTGTTACCAGTCTTTATGCTAAGTTTATCACTTTTCTTGCTGTACTTCCATTTAAAACAATACAATAGTGGTATCAATCTTCTCATCTCACCCTCAGAAAAATGTCAAAGTATTCCTTTAAGTGTAAGACATAAAATCAGCTTTGCCCTTGAGGCTCTTAATTCAAACGGTTCCAGTAGAGCTGCTTTGTGTCATTGGGATACTCAGAGAGACACAGTGGCTGTAACCTTCCAGCTCCTGTGAGTCTCCAATTGCACGAGAGCTGCTTTAAGAGGCAATACGTTATCTATCAAATGTATTGAACGCTCTCTGTCACCAGTAGGAACTGCAGCAACATCAATATGAGTTAAAACCTCTAACACTGACATTCTCTCCAACCACTGACTTTGACCTGTCAAACACAAAAACGAGGGGTTACGTATGGTAACCCTTGTTATATAAGCACAGGCGGAGCCCTTTACTGGACTCTATGGGTACTACCCCTTGATCATATCATGCAAGCATTCATCCACTGAGACTTCTATAAACGTAGCCGGCCCCGGGGCGGGCCTACCTGAATGTGCGCGCATCTCACCATATAAAAGGAGGCCTCGCCTCCTGACTGTCATCCTACACCTCTCTTCAGAGAGCGACATAGGACCGACAGTGCCCCGAGTAGAGGGCTCCGCCTGTGCTTATATAACAAGGGTTACCATACATAACCCCTCGTTATATCTCTCACAGGCTCCCGCCCGTACACAGCCCCGATGTATACACGCGCTGTCATCCAACAACACCGTTCCACCCCACTGCCCCTGACCGGCTTTCTGGTTAGCAGCCGCTGCACCGCACCCTCCTTTACCTCGGTTGTGACCGTGGAGAAGTCTGGGCCGCGGCTGACAGAGCACACTTCGACGCACTTACCTCGCGAAAGTGTGCTCAGAAAACAGTGCTGAGGGTTCCCCCCCTCCGCCCATAGGCAGACGGAGAGAGTCCCCAGCCCTGTGGGCTCACTGTGCACCACCTCTCCCGAGTCCCTAAGGAGCACGGGGAGAGCGCAAGTGCCCCATGTCCCCCACACTCAGACACTGACCCTGTGCAGAGTGTGTGGGGACTATAGTGTGGAGGGCTCTCCCCTCCTGCCCCTAGGCAGGCGAGGAGAGCCCTCCAGCCCCGTATGGGCCCAGTGCGCACTACGTCCCCCGGGACCCTCCAGGGGCCCGGGAAAAACGTAAGCGCATTACGCCCGGGGAGGGGGTCGGATGCCCACTGACCCACAGCCCTCCTCCCATCAGTCCTGTGTTGCCCCAGCAAGCACAGACTATGAGAAAGAGCCAGACATGTCCAAGAGATAAAACTTTATGAAGGGGCCTGGCGTTTGACCAAGACGTGCATATGTCCTCTACACTCACGCCGTTGAATAAGGCTGTTGACACAGCCACAGCCCATGTAGAGTGTGCACGGACCACCGCGGGGCAGGCTCTCCCCGCCTGTCCGTAGGCATTTGCAATGCACTCGCAGAGCCATCCTGCCAGGCGTTTCTTGGACAGAGCTTTCCCGGTCACCCCGCCCCCAAAGCACATAAACAGCTGTTCAGTGCATCTAAAGGCAGCCGTGTGCTCCACATAACATGCTAGCGCAGGCACCTGGCAGAGGAGGTGCAGTTTAGCTTCCCTGGCCCCACTATGGGGTGGAAGACTAAAGCCCCCTAACTGAATAGCCCTCGACCTGAACGCACTCCTTAGGCTCTTGGGTACAAAGGAGGGGTTCGGCCTGAGTGTCGCCCCGCTCTGGTCCCCCCCGGATCAATAAGCAACTCGGGTGCACGATAGAGCGGTTAACTCGGACACTCTCTTGGCTGACGTTAAGGCAAGTAGCAATGCTGTCTTCCACGACAGTGCTTTCAGGGAGGAGAGCTCCAGAGGCTCAAATGGTTCTGTGACCAAAGCCTCGAGCACCAACGGCAGGGTAGGTAGGTAGGTAGATAGGGGCTCTATTCTCCGCTCCTCACACCATCGCTGGAATCCCAGCCACTTTGGCCTGTAACAGGCTGTGGTGGATCCCGCTCTAGCTGCCTGGATAGACTGAATAACTCTGTCAGACAATCCACCCTGTCTCAGCCGATTGCACCTGCCTCTTGAGACATCGCCCCCCAGAACTGGGGAATCGCCCAGGGCTGGCCCACCTTCATCTGTGTCATCTCTGAGTACCACAGCGATCCGGAGCCACTAGGATGACTGACAGACGTTCTCGCCTCACTCTCCCCAGGAGAGGGAGAATGAGAAGCAGCGGTGGAAAGGTGTAGAGCAGCTTTCTTGGCCATGGCTCGTGTGCGAACGCGTCCACCCCCAAGGGCGGATCGTCGCTCTGAGCCATGGAGAACCACAGAGTGACGTGGCTGTTGCGCCGGCTGGTGAACAGGTCCACCTCTGCTCTCCCGAACTGGGCCCAGACCTGCTTCACCACCTCCGGGTGAAGCGCCCACTCGCCTGGCAGGGGGCCGCCCCTCGACCTGAGGTCGGCCCCCCTGTTCTCCAGTCCCGGGATGTGGAGGGCTCTCAGAGACAACACCACCTCTGAAGCCCATAACCACAGTTTCTCCGCTGTGGTCAACATGGCGGCGGAGCGGACTCCGCCCTGCCTGTTGATGTATGCCACTGTGGTGCTGTTGTCGCTCCTGACCAATACATGTCTCCCCTGAATTAGGGAATTTGAAATGCTGGAGGACCAACACTACTGCCCGTAGCTCTAGGAGGTTGCTGTGCCGTGTTTCTGTTAGAGACCAGCGCCCACCTATAGCCTCTTCAGGCAGGTCCCTCCCCATCCTGTTCTGGATGCGTCCGTGAACACTGTGATGTAGGAGGTCACCCGTCCCAGTGGAGACCCCCTCCGGAGGTGATCCTGGGACCCCCAGAACTGGAGGTTGCCCTCCACTGAGGGGGGGATGGTCACCAGACGTCGTTTGTGCCTCTTGGGATCTAAACGCAGGCTGGAGAACCACCTCTGCAGGCGGCGCATATGCAGTAACCCGAGCGGGACCACAACGTGAGCAGCCGCCATGAGACCCAGAGTCTGCATGATAGTCAAAGCTGTCACTGTTGCCCCCTGTCGCAGTCTGCGAACCGCCCGAAGCAGGGACGCACGTCTGCTCTCTGACAGGGTGGCGCGTAGCCCCTGCACGCATGAGCCCACTCCCAAATACAGCGCCTGTTGGTGAGGTATGGGGGTGCTCTTTTTCCAATTGATCGCAAAGCCCAACTTGGTTAGGTGTAGGATCAATTGGGCTGTGCAAACATTGCCCATTCCCTAGACCTGGCCATGACTATGAGGTCGTCCAGATAAAGACAAATCTCATGCCATGGGCGCGCAGCGGCTGGAGCACTGTGGCCACACATTTGCTGAACGTGCGTGGGGATAGGGAGTAGCCAAATGGTAATCTGATGTACTCGTAGGCTATCCCCTGGAAGGCAAACGCAGATACTTTCTGTGCTCTGGAACAATTTCCACATGAAAGTACGCGTCTTTCAGGTCGATGGTGGTGAACCAATCGCCCGGCTGCACTAGCCCCAGTAATTGTTTTATAGTTAACATGCGGAATTTTCTGCAGGCAATGTGCCGATTCAGGCTGCGGAGATCTAGAATAGGTCTGAATTCCTCTGTCTTCTTGGGAACCAGGAAGTACATGGAATAAAGACCCTTTTCTCTGTGCTGAGGGTGCACGACAGACACCGCCTGTTTCTGCACCAGGGCCTGAATCTCTACCGAGAGGAAACCCATCTCCTCCTGGGATGATAGATTTGCCTCTCGTATGCCTTTGAATGGACGCGGGATGCTGCATAACTGCAGTGAATAACCCTGTTTCAGCGTCCTGTCCATCCACTTTGTTAACACACAACTGAGTTTCCATTCCCCATAACATTGTGTTAGGGGACAAGCCCTCAGCTGCGGGGCCCCAGCTATAAAGCTGTGGTATTCCCTGGTGACATGTTCCGCCGCAAAACTCCCCGTGAGAGGGAAGTTCTGCCCATGGAGGGTCGACACAGAAAGGGCCGATTTTTTACTGAGGTCCCTGAACGCACAGCCTCGCGCTCTTGTGTGAACACACGCTCCGCCATAATAGGCGCGTTCACACCGGAGTACTTTTCCCCGTACTTTTCCCGTTTAGTTCCGTTAGTACCCCTTATGTCGCGTTCACACCAAAAAGAGTACTTAGTGCCGGGAACTTTTACCCCCATTTTTAGTGCCTGCTGAGAGGTTGATACGATTCGGAAAAGGTAGGACCCAAATGCAGAATACAAAAAAGGTAAAAAGGTCTAGGAACGAAAAGCGAGCTTTATCTTAAAAGCTGATGAACAAAAACAAGGCATCAAACCCACAGGTAGCACAAGGTAGCAACCACACAAAAACTGACCGTGACCAACATGGAGGGAGACAGAAAAGACAATGAACCGACAAGGCACACAGGGGAAGACAAGACTAAATACAAAGAGGGGTAATCACAGGACAAGACACAGCTGGGTAAGGGAGGCAGAAACACAAGGGCAACAGGTGAACACAATCAGACAATCAGACACAGGAGGAAAAACACAGGAAGGAAGACAAGAGACAGGGAGAACAGAACAGCAAAATAAACCCCAAAACTTAACACACAAAACTCAAATCATGACAGAGGTGGTACTCTCCTGGGGGAAACAAGTGCCCCAGTTCTGATTGGCTAGGCGAATTGCAAACCACGCCCCGTAAAACTCTGAAATGTTTTGTAGAGCCGCCATTTTATTATCCTCGCATTAACATTATTAGCATTAGCATTAGCCCAGCGCACAAACGCAGAGAGACTAACTTATGGCAACACAAAAGAAAACATGGTGGCGGTGGAGGTGAGGAGGTGTCGGCCTTCCGGCGTTCTAGTTCCATAGGGGAACTAATTGCTGGGAACTAAGTGCTGGGAACTAAGTACGGCAAAGTACTTGGTGTGAACGCGGCTAATGTCCCATTTACCCCTACGGTAAACTGCATTAATCGGAGTCTTTACTCTAGGCGTAGTGTGTTCCCTGACAGTAATACGACGGCCATAATGCCCCTGTACCCGCATAGCGCCTTGATAGAACTTCCTGCGGTTTTTCACTCTCATCTGCGCATGCCCACTAGCTACCTCCTTTACTGGAGTTACAACTGGGGCAGCGAGTGGGGAATTTGTACGGTCAACATTACAGTATGTGTAAGTGTAGAATTGTGGAAACAAATGACACTTAGACTTGGATACATATCAACCTCATTTTTATTGCGAAATGTTTGATTTTCGCATCATACAGGGAGGAGGCGGGATTCGCCCTTGCGTCCCGGGTGGAGAGATTCTCTCGCTCCGCCGAGACGCTTCCTCACCCCGCCAGTCAGCTCCGCGATGACGGAGCACCCCACCCGGCCGCTCTCTGCTGCTGCGGAGCCTGCCGGGGTCGGGCACCCCCTGTAGACACGGGTGCTCCAAGGAGATCCTCTCGATCCTTCTTGGATAGGGCGGTGAGTCCTATCCAAACGTGACACGACGCCACTGTGGCCAAGGACATCACCCGCCCCGCTACGGTGGCCACCCCATGGATCAGACTATTCATCTAACCAATGCAGCGGTCCGGATAACCGCTCCCGTCCTGAGGCGGGAGGGCGTGGGTGTCCGTCTGAGAGGTAATCAGGGAGACACCCAACACGCCGAGATTATTCGCCGCAGCCGCCATCTGTGCCCCGAGCCTGAAAATGTTATCCAAATATTCTAAGGCATCTCGGTCCCGTGGCAGCGGGGGCAGAGGTTTCTTTCCCTCCGCCCACCAGCTGCCTGCGGAAGCAGATGGGCCGCCAGGCTCTCGTCGAGGGGGGGCACACCGGGACATGCCGTGTCCGAGCGGCCCTGCAGCCTGATGATACCTGCCATGGCTGCTATCGGGGCCGTCGTCCTCAATGGCTGCCGCCACGTCGCCTCCACACACTGCCAGATCTCTCGCAACGGGGGCGAGACGAAGGCTGGCTACGCCGGATGCACCGGGCCATAAAACCCCTGTCGAAGGCGGCTTACTGGCCTCGGTGGCAGCGGTGGGGGGAGCGGTAGGCCCACACGCTCCGCCGCCAGGATCATCACCGCCGGGAAGTCCAGACGAGCAGACCTGTGTGCTGGACCCTCCTGGCCGCCGGACCCGAAAGTACCAGACAACAAGGCGTCCTCGTCGTCTTCCTCCTCCGTGAACATGGCCACCCGGCCCCTCGGGATGGCAAACACGAATGGCACCTCGTCATCCTGTTCACCCATCTCCACCACCTCGAGGTCCTGATCCTCCGCCTCCTCCGGCGGGCCAAACTTCACCCGGAAATGATCCCCACGATGTCGGCGATTTAGCCGAGGGATCATCTGGCAGGCGTTGCAGGCCGGCGACTGGCTTAGGCCGTCCTCGGTGTGGTCCGGCCCCAGGCATTGGAAGCACAGGCTGTGCGGATCAGCCCCCGCGATTAGGCCAGGGCATGTCGGACAGGCCCGGTGTTCGAGGAGTGGTGAGTCCATGCTTTTCTTCTTTTCCTTTCTCGTTTACTGCTCAGGTTGTTTAATCCTGCTCGCTGAAGAGAAAAGGATGACATTCAGGATGCGAGGCCTCCTTTTATACGGTGAGATGCGCGCACAGGTAGGCCCGCCCCGGGGCCGGCTACGTTTATAGAAGTCTCAGTGGATGAATGCTTGCATGATATGATCAAGGGGTTACCCATAGAGTCCAGTAGAGGGCGGAGCCTGTGAGAGATATAACTATAGTTATACCTTAACAATAAAATAGCTGTATATCTTTGTTGTTGTTACTTATTTTGTGTTTTGGCCTTCATATGGCCTTTGCAAGGGTACATCTGAGAACTGACTCCCAAATGGTGGTATTTTCTTCCAATATAACTGTATATTAAAGCAAACTAAGAAAGTGACCCACTTGTGTTGTGCACTGCAGTCTTTTAGATATATGACGCTAGGGGCTGGTAGACATCAGAAATGTTGCATTTCTAGTGGGTTTGTAGGTTTTCCAGGAGAAAATGTGCCTGACATTAAAACCCAGAAATCTTAGCATGTGGCAGATTAATCGTTGAGTAACCACTATTGATTTTCAATCCTGTCAACCCCCTGCCAATATAGTTATTCTGTGTTACAGTATATGTGTTTCACATTTGAAATTTCCCAAAAATCTTACTCATGCACAGTAGTGATCCACCTATTGTAAGGCATTGCCTGTATCCAGGCATACTTAAAAGAATAGTTTGCCATTTGTGAAAAAATCCTATTTGATTTCGAATTGAGAGTTCAATGAGAAGATACCACTCTCAGGTCTATACACTCAATATTGTGTTAAAGCTTAAACTAGCTTAGCTTAAAAACGGTTTGGAAAGGGCAGGCAGGAACCTTCAGAAACTGCACCAAAACTTGGCATGTGATTTGATAGGATGAATCTCTCAATCACTATCATTCATTGGCAAACTTCAACCAATCAGATCTACAAACCATCCTTTACAATTTCAGTACCAGTGGCACCACTCGTTAATTCAAACTCTGCGAAGCCATTCAGGAAAAGAGCGAAAAAATATTGCCCTTTGAGAATAGTCTACATACTCCACACTTTCATACTTGTGTTGATGACACAAATGCATTACTTGAAGCCTAACAAGATGGATATGTGTGTGAACATGCTCTCGTGTGATATTGCAATATTGATCAGCCGGGTAATAAAGCTGTGGCATGCAGTCAAACTTGTTTAAAAGGTTACCATTTGTCCATTATGTGAAAACAAACATTGGTCATTTTTGTATAGAATCTTGTATTTGATATGGTTCATTCATTTTGTATTCAATGCCACAAAAAAATGTGTTTGTTTAAACAATATTTAAACATTGTTGACTATGTGTGATTTGTATTGCATCACCACTAGTATTAACTGCTTCTTTTAATCGAGTATTTTCTTCATTATTTTGCAAAAAAACACTGGTTGAGCAGACACTCCTCCAGTAATACTAACTTCTATTATACATTACATCAATTTCAGTGTATGCAGGAAGAAGGATCTTATTTGATTTCCTTCACACACGCACCTACCTTGCATGCTGTCTGTCGCTTTAAATCAAATCACTGGAGTGGGAGCTCTTGCCTGAATGATTGACAACTGAGTCCAAATCGATTCTTGACTGAATCTTGAAACCTTTTCATGCAGCGATGCTTGATTGGACGACGCAGCTGAGTTTCGTAGGTCTGGTAGTTGCACTAATAAGGCCAAGGTCAGGGTCATGCTTCATGGTGGAGACATCCTACATTTAAATCAAACCCAAAATGTCACTCCTCAAATCTAAAAAAGTCAATTTCAATTGAATACTGTATGAAGTCATTCTATGTATCTTGACTTAAATTGCTACTGTCATGACTAACTGAAAATGGATGAATCAGTTTCTAAAGAATCTGCAGCATTTCTTATACTTTAACATGGATCTGTCTTCTTTAAACGCATGAAGGCACCCACTTCTTCTCTGAAGTTGTAACTTGTTAACAGCAGATATTCCCCGTGAAACTTAATGGGCTGGATGGACTGTATCAGGAGAAGGAGTTGAACTCTTAAAGAAACTATTTCTCCCACTGCTTAATATTTTACTTGTGTATTTCAACTGTGTGTGTGCTCAGAACATTGGGAAATAATGCTGCATTATTCAAGGTTTCCCTGTTTATTTTTCCAATTTCTGTCAGCAGTCATTAGTCTTCATTTATTCTCCTTTCCTCTTACCCCAGAGCAAAAAAAAAACAAGAATCTGCCCCCCACAGTGAGTGACTCATGAAAAACACAAAGGCCATCATACTTTAAGTCTCTGATGTTTGTTATTAGACTTTACAAAAGGTCATGAAGTTGCACAATCAATGTTGGCATTTCTTTCTGCACAACTAGACAAACAATGCAAGCCTTTTTCAAGGGGGACATTTTGTCTTGTTTTGGCAGGAAAAGCACAAGTCTAATTAAAAACACTAATAACTAATTGAATGTATTTAATTTGAACGGCACAAACAATTACATTCAATGTTGGTAATCACTTGATTCAGCTGCAGCGGTGAAGTGAACAAATTAAAATCATCAAATATGTAATTGTTACTGAAATTATTTATTTACTATGTTTGATCTGCTATTTGTACAGTAAATATATGGTTAAGTAAGGCACAACAACTTGATTAAGGTTGGGAAACGATTGAGGGTTGTTGGAACCTTACAAAGTGTGTGCTAGTAAATACTCACTGTATGTTTCTAAATCCTCCTTGTAAAGACTTATTAACTCTAAGGATAAAATACTTCATTCATTTGGAGCTTATTTCCAGTTAATATTCACTCAAGCACGCTGTCAAACTCAATCTAAATCAAATAGCATCTCAGTCTTTGGCTGTTTGCCATTTTTTCCTGAAGGACAAATTAAACCTGTCATGGCCAGCAGGATGCAACTCGTACCTGTGTGATACTTTAAGAAGAAAACAATGCTCTAAATTAGCCATGTTTACAAATCAAGGGCCGTCAATGTGATTAATTACCACCTCCATTCCCAGATAATATCATGTGACATCTGCCCTCTCCCTTCCTCTGAAGTGGTGGCAGAGATCACTCGTCCTCTTGATTAATTAAAAGAGCCCCATGGGTTAACTTTTGAAAGCAAACCTTTATAGTCCCACGGCTTAATTGTTAAATCTGTCCTTGAAAAACACACACTCACACACAGGTCCATGGAGAATGCAGAAGAAGACAGGGAAAAGATGCAGGGGTGAGATGTTATGTCCGATTTGACAGCTTGGGAGCTGCATTAGACGCATACAGGACAGAGCGGCTAATAATATCACTTTGATCGCCCCGTCCCTCAGGTTTGCGTGGAGCGCTGCGAAAGGAAAGATAATGACCCCCTCTCTGAAGAGTAGAAATAAATAAATAAAAAAGAGAAGAGGAAACAATCTGTAAAGGTGAAATAGCTTGTCCCTTTCAATTGCAATAGCTTCACTTACATTCTTGACATATTTTATAAAACATTTTTCATATAGTTAAAGTGTAAGGTAAAGTATTATTTTTCCATTTCTATCTTGCGCTACATTATGCACCAACTCGTACTTAATTTCAATAAAAAACATATTTTTTTACTATTTGTATTGAAAAGTTATTTGCAGATTAAGATTTTATCGACATAATGTATGAGGTATTACTATGCATGCTTAATAATTGCTACACTGGAAAGATATTGACTTTTCTCAAAGTGTTTTTGGTTGATAAGTCCTTAACACCACGATGACAATGATTGATTTAACTCATTAAAATAAAATCAATTTAAAAGTATAGCTCAAAAATGATTAATAAGGATATTTGTGCTGTGTACAAAAATTACCCATCATTATGTATGCTATATAAAACCAACGTTTCCTCAACAGAGTTCAACTGTAAATCCCCTTATCATACAAAGTGAACCAACACAGGTGTTTCACTTGGCTTTATTAGGACTATGGTGATGTGTGCAGACTATTCTTGATTGACACCTGTATCAATGTATGTTAGCATTAGAAAACTAAGCATTTTCTTTCTCTCATTAAGTCTCTAAATACTTTTTCCATCGGTACTTTAAAATATTATTTAAAATATTATTTCAAGCATTCATGCACAGAGAATTTGTGGAGACTAAACTTTGTGTACTCAGCCCCCAACTGTAAGCAGTGCAGTCAGTTATTATCCATTAGGTGCTGTTAAACCAGCCAGCAGTGCATATTAACTTTAATGATTTATTCGTAAAGCCCCAGATTTACCAAGAACGCTGCATCATTCACCACCCCCACTTTGGTCCTGATATTAAAAATACAATTACCATATTTCATCACTTATGACAAGCCTTTGAAAGCGCTGATAAACCATGACTGCATTATTATTTCCGCTCTGACAAGAAGTTTAATATATTCTACAGCAGTGAATTTCATTTCATATGTCATGACACACAGCATTGCATTCTGGCGCCTCTAAACACAGCCTCAAAACTCGAGCAAGCTTTCGGTGTGATTCAATCACACATCTCGAAGCCTGCCATTAATCCATTAACACTGTCACGAAACACTTTGAGTTTCTAATTTATGATGTGATCCCTTCTAAATGTACAAGCCAAATCCCAAAGTTATTCCTCGTGAAATTACCATTTGCAAAGATTGTAAATACAGAGCCTTCAAAAACGAAGAAAGCCCACACGTTTCCGTGAAAAATAGCTAGTTTTGGGGGGTGTTGGATTTTTAAATAATTTTGTACTTTGCTCACAGGAATAAAGCTTTGAATTATAAACCATTTGCACATCTTAAAATGTAATTAGTCATTAAGATATTTTCCCCGTGTTGCTGTCTCAGGCCTTTGTATGAGGAGGCAGTCTGTTCTATCCTGATAGCAGCTTCATTATGAAAAAGAATACCGCTCTCATATATGAAACGCTTTGATGTTTCACATCACCACAACTGAAGTAGTTTCACTGCTGGAGCCATTTCCTTTATTTACAGGAAAACATATGGTGCCCCAATTAAATATATCCGTTATAATTTCATGGTGAATTGTAAAGAGGTGTTTCTAATGATATCACAATGCTGATTGTCCCATAAACTGTATCATGCTGCTGTGAATATATTTGGTTTAATCTCAGTGACTCAATGATCACTTGGCAGTTCAGTATCAACTGGCATTCATACCTCAGATTTGAAATCCATTTTTGTTGGAGCAAAAAACTGCCTCAATCCTCACAAACACTGTGCACACTCAAAAAAAGACACAAAACATCTGCAAACCTACTGGTATTTTGATAACCAAGAAGAGAGAGAAAGTGACACAACTGCTGAGAATTCTCATCCAGAGCAGACATCACAAAGGATTGATGCCAGGAAAATGAACAATAGATAAGATAAGATGAGATAAGATAAGAAAAGATAAGCCTTTATTGATCGTCAGAGGGGGAATTCAGCAGCACAAAGTCAGAAATAAATACAGATAAATAGAGAAGGACGATATTAAATAAGGAAAGCAATCAGTCCCATCAATCACACGGACCCATAATGCAAGAATAAGTGGACTAGTGCTGCAATTCATTCTTATGTATTTAAATATATCAGAAACAAAATCACCAATACATAGACAGTCTTCCACCAGTCATTCATAATGCAAGGCTACTGTGACAGTAACACATATGACAGAAATACACTCATCAACATGGGAGAATGAAGCATTGGGATTGGATGAATTGCAGTGAACCTTTAGTCAAAACCAGAGGAGGCAGAATTTACATCAATGATGCTTGGTGTTCAATGTTGATGGATAGTTTTCAATTAATGTTACATTTATTTTTGATAAGATGCCAGCCATACAGGACAGCCCTACTGTTTTTGTTCTGTTCTATTTAGAATATTTCTCACTTCATTGTGCGACCCTGCAGAATGACAATGAATGATGGTTGAATCCTTGTCTATACTTACAAATGCTTGAGAACCATGTTTGATGACAGATTGGAATTTAGTGAAATTACAGATGTCATTGTTAGAAAGGCTCAGCAGTATCTACTCTGCCTTTGCAGTAGATCATTGGCCAACAACGCTTCAACGTTCTATTCTTATTTCTAAATAATGTTTTACCATTTTTTTTGCTGTTACTTGACTCCTTTTCCAAAAGATCAAGAACCGACTGCAAGGTGTTGCAAAATGATAAGTATACACAGAAATCCCCAGAACAACTTAATACTGAGTCTTCAAAAAAGCATTTAAATCTATCAACGATAGTATCTATTCATACATTACGCTGTTGTCGTCAGGAATGTGCTTCGAAGCACCTGTTTGTCAAACAAACAGCATTGAGAAGCCATTCAAATTGTAAACAGCCAAGAAAAAGTCAGTACACATTGCGTATAGAATCATAAATGCACTTTTGACCTTTGGAGCTTTTAGACTTTGACCTGCTGCTATTAATCCTTGTATAAGTCAACACATTTGTCACACATGTATTTCTAGATTACATGAATTGTATATGTGTATTTCTGTTTGCACGCTTGCTGGCTGCTGGCCTTGAATAGACCCTTAAAGCATGAAAAAGCCTATTTTGAATCGAAATGAATTGAAAAGAGTTTTGCCTTTTCCCCAGGGGACCAATATCTTATTGTCTCTGGCAATCAAAAGAAAAATTATAATAATGTGTCATCAATCATGTCTTGTGCCTCACAAATCATTCAAAGAAATCATTGTAGGGATCACTTTGACTCGAGGTGCACTTCAGCAGCATGGGGCGCTTCTTCGTTCTGATTGTAACAATCAGGCAGCTACTGCTACCAAAAGAGTTTTAGGCCAGGCTGCCGTCTTACAGGTTGATGATGAGTCATATGATAATCCGAAAAAACATGACGTTGAATATGTGATAAAGTGCACTGCTAGTATTGTACATGTAGCATTTTGACACGTTTTAATTATCACATTCAATGTGAGAGAAGTGTTTCTGAGCAGAACATATTTGACATACCATCTGGCAAAATGGTTCCTTGAAAAATAAATATCACTACACAGGCATAATATTAAACATCATGAGGAGTTCATTAGGAAAATTGCAGTAGTAAAAGTTGGACATTTAAAAAATAAATAGCAGCTATATTTAATAAAAAATGTAAAATCAACAAAATAAAAGTACTTTGTTTAAAGCAGCCGCAGTGGGGCTAAATGTTTGTGTCAATAATTGATTGTGTGCTCCCAGCATACTGCTGATCAATAAAGTGTTCTCTCAAGGCTTGCTGTGTCATTTAACTGATGACTGACCTGCTTTCCTGAAGCAAATTACAAACCTTCATTTATTATTAATCAACTGATTTAATTTATTGGCAGGCTATGGGCTTTTGATGCACCATTTGCTTGTGGGCCAGGTTTAAAAAAAATGAACCTGCAAGCATACACACTGAAAAAATGGTTATGTTGAATTACTTAATTTTATTAAGGTAAGTGGTGCACAAAACAAATGTATCTAAATCCAGATATATTTTTTAAGTTCACTGTACTTATTATTTCAATAAATAATTTCAACTTAATTATACTGATAATTTTCAGCTCACCTTTTTTGAGTAGAATTTACTCACTAAACCCATGTTAAGTATACTAAAATGGATTATGTAACTGTAACCTTTTTTTCTTTTTGTACATTCAGATCAATTCAATAGTTTAATTCCTACATACAAAAGTTAAGTTAAATTTAATTAAACATTTTCAGCCATTATTACAATGTTAACTTTCAATATATTAAAATAAAACAAACAACATATTTGATTCATACTCTTACTTTATTATCTTGTACAAAATGATGTAACATGAAGCATGTGTCTTAAACATTTTCTGATTTGATAAAAACAACATGCAACTGTCATGGCCTCCACCTCCTGTGTGTGTGTGTGTGTGTGTGTGTGTGTGTGTGTGTGTGTGTGTGTGTGTGTGTGTGTGTGTGTGTGTGTGTGTGTGTGTGTGTGTGTGTGTGTGTGTGTGTGTGTGTGTGTGTGTGCACACACGAGTGGACACAGGTGTGTGGGAGCCAGGCTGCCAGGTCCACAATCCAATCACCTCTGCTATAAGACTCCGGCCCTGACTCCTCCACTTAGCCAGAACGTAGACTCTGTAACCACAGTCAGTCACGTCTCTAGCTTTGGAAAGTCTTCGATTGCGATTCCCTGTTTGACCTGTTTTCTCCTGTGCCTGCAGCTTCAAGCCAGCCTGACTCCTACCTCCTGTCTCCAGACCACCTCCAACGTTGGACCCTGTCCCCGCTCCTCCTGGCTCTTCGCCCTGCGCACTCCAACCTGGTCAGACCTCCGTTCCCCTCTTCCTTGGACTCCGTCTAGCTTCCCTGACCCAGAACCCTCTGCCTACAGCCCAGTATTATTCCATAAACGTTATTATTGTGCTTGAAACTCTTTCCTCCTGTCTCTGCTCCGCTCCTGGGTTCCCTGCTAGCCTTAACAGTACAATCTGGCAACTGTTAAGGCTAGCAGGGAACCCAGGAGCAGAGCAGAGACAGGAGGCAGGAGTTTCAAGCACAATAATAACGTGTATTGAATATTACTGGGCAGGGGGGTCTGGGCCAGGGAAGCTAGATATTTTTATTTTTTGTTCTTTTTCAGTTTGACCGATTTATTCAAATGAGTTGTAAACTAACTAAAATAAGTTGAGGTAAAAAGCTAAATGTTCTATGTTGAAAAAGTATTTTTTTTTAAGTGGAATCTACTAACCCCATGAATCGTTTTTTAGAGTGCAGGAGGAGCGGGGACAGGGTCCAACGTTGGAGGTGGTCTGGAGACAGGAGTTAGGAGTCAGGCTGGCTTGAAGCTGCAGGCACAGGAGAAAACAGGTCAAACAGGGAATCGCAATCGGAGACTTTCCAAAGCTAGAGACGTGACTGACTGTGGTTACAGAGTCTACGATCTGGCGAAGTGGAGGAGTCAGGGCCGGAGTCTTATAGCAGAGGTGATTGGATTGTGGACACCTGGCAGCCTGGCTCCAACACACCTGTCTCCACTCGTGTGCACACACACACACACACACACACACACACACACACACACACACACACACACACATGAGGGGGGAGAGACAGACTAGGCAGAGGTGGAGGCCATGACAGCAACAAAGTGCAGTGGAAACAGACTAAAGCGAATAAATCCTGACCATAGACTGTATATATAAATGGACCAGTGGCGAGCCGTCAGGGCCCTCTAGGCCCTCTCTGAGGGCCTAAGATATTCTAAAAAATAATATTTGAAAACATTAAAAAAAAAACATTTTTTTTAAATATTTCTTTTTTAATATTTTTTAAAAAATATTTTTCATTAGTTTTACCTAAATAACTTGATTTAATTGTATTTAAAATAACATTTCCAAAGAAATAAATCCTTCGAATCTGCCTGTTCAGTTTCTGTTGGAATGTGAAGGGTTAAATGCCGTCTCTGCAGTGACTGTGAAGACGGGAGAGCTTGTTGGTCCCTCTGTACATTCACAGAGGGCCAGCTATAGTAACCGAATGAGAGAGTAATGTCAAATGACAGTACAATTGACCAATCATATCTTCCCTCTAAATGGGTGGGCTTTATTTTCGCGGACTTTATGACAAGTTCCGCCCGCTGTGAAGTCTATGCAAGTGGTGCAGTGACGCGTCCTAAAATCCGGAAGTAAACTGCTGGTTTCCTCGACAACAAAGCAACGGGATTTCTCCATAGGGTTTTGGAAAATAGCTCGAAATAAGGTATGTGGAAAACGAACCTGTTTTGTTCAGCCGGATAATATCCATATGTCTACCCTACTTTTATAATTTTCGAATCATAAATCTAATCGATAGATTAAGATTTATGATCGATAGATTTCTGATTAGCATAATTTCGTTCATGATGGCTCATGTCAGTGATAGTGATGACATCGTTGCGAAATTATTAACCGAGTCATTTTCAAGATTGAGTTACAATGATAAATTGGAGTGGCAAAGGATCAGCTGCATGACCCGCCATCAAGTGCTTCATCCAAAAGGACAGGAGGATGGACTTTGTGTTTCAGTGATTTGATCATCAAAGGTAGGCCTGAGTCATTTTCAAAGTGGGCCGCCGTGCCGACTTAATTCATTTGTAATTGTTACTTGGCTTTGGGTGCCCTGTCATGATAGGTGTTTAGATAAATGGTGTTGTTTTGTGTGGTAGAGGGTCGCTGTCATTGATGCGTTTTGCACCCCGGACCGCTGTTTTGATATTCCGCTGAAGTATACGCTGTGACGTAATAACTATTCTTTTTTTTGAGGGAATGGGTGGGGGTCAGAGGGCCTAGGTATAAAAGTCACGGCTCGCCACTGAAATGGACGTAGTGTCCGTGACGTCACCCATAGGATTCTGCAGAGTTGCCGAGAAGCCCTTAGTAGGCGGAGTCGGCCACTAACGTCTCGACAGTGAGGTCAGAGTCTAACTCCCGCCTGCTCCAGCCTGATCCAAATAAGGGCAAAGAGGCAGAGCCGAGGCGGGACCTGCTGCCACCGAGCTGGAAGTTCCAGAGCTAGCTCAGGCTAAGAAGCTAAGCTAAAGGAAACCTTTATACAAAAATACATGAAAAGTTATATGTTAGGTGTGTTACAGACTGCTTATCTATCAATCAATCAATCAATCAATGTTTATTTATATAGCCCAATATCACAAATGTTACATTTGTCTCAGTGGACTTCACAGTTTGTACAGAATATCAGTATGACAATACGACACCCTCTGTCCTTAGATCCTCACATCGTACAAGGAAAACTTCCAGAGAAAAACCCACAGTTTAAAGGGGAAAATGGGAGAAACCTCAGGGAGAGCAACAGAGGAGGGATCCCTCTCCCAGGACGGACAGACATGCAATAGATGCCGTGTGTAAATCGAAGAGATAATACATTTTACAGCGTAGGTAGACCAAATGTTTGGAAATGCATGTGTCTATAATAAGAAGATGAATCCACGAGGATGTCAACAATCCTGTGACAGCCATCAGGGAATTAGTATGATGAGAGTCAGGCAGGACCGCAGAGACAGGTTCAGCCACGACTCGAAGTCCAGGACTCAAATCCAGAACTCAGGATAGAGGATCCAGGACACAGGACCACAGCAACAGGATCAGCCACGACTCAGGATCCCGGCGTAGATATAGACACCAAAAAGAAATTTGGGGGAAGCTGGGTTAATCGGAACATGAGCGTACAGAGGTACAGACACAGAAGGAAGGTGTCCCCCGACAGTCTAAGCCTATAGCAGCTAAACTAACGTGTCTACGTAAGTGCACTCCCGTAGGATAGGTTAAGGGATAAGGGGTAGCAAGTAAGAAGTAAGGAACAGAGGTGGAGAGGCACAACGTGTCTACGTACATGCACTCCCTTAGGATAGGTTGAGGGAAAAAGGATATCAAGTAAGAAGTAAGGAACAGAGGTGGAGAGGCACAAGTCACAAGATGGGGCCCAGCCGAAGTGTTTACATTCACCACCGTTCATTTTGTCTCTGTTTCAAAGTCGAATTTACCAACGTTTTTGAGCGAGTATTTTATTGGAAAGTGTTTCGCAGTCGACTGGAAGTGATTGCCAATCGAGAAAACCTGACAATGGAGGCGACAGTGAAGAAAAAGGGAGGAAAAACACACGGGAAGCGATGCATTGCCGCTGGCTGTGGTAATGTCAAGTCTGCCGAAGTGGCGATGTTTCTGTTCCCAAAAGATGAAGGTGAGTGGCTGGTGTCATTGTTTCGTAGATTCGTAGATTGTTTATGAAAAATAAAGGCCACTGTGTTTGTGTTTACTAACAAGACTATCATGGCGGCGGCAGATTTCAAGTCGAGTTTCTCCGCCTGGAGATATTCTCACTATTTCACTTTTGTCGAGCACAAAAACGTTTTAGTTAAAAGTAAGTTGTGTCTTGGCGGGTCAAAGATCCTATCGACTGCCCAAAACAGCAATTAAAATCTGTTGAAACATCTGCAGAAACAACATGCTGGGACGAAGCTAGTAGCTAAGACCGCACACCCAGACTCATCCATAAAGGCCACTGTGTTTGTGTTTACTAACAAGACTATCATGGCGGCGGCAGAGCTCAAGTCGAGTTTCTCCGCCTGGAGATATTCTCACTATTTCACTTTTGTCGAGCACAAAGAAAAGAACGTTTTAGTTAAAAGTAAGTTGTGTCTTGGCGGGTCAAAGATCCTATCTACTTCCCAAAACAGCAATTAAAATCTGTTGAAACATCTGCAGAAACAACATGCTGGGACGAAGCTAGTAGCTAAGACCGCAGACCCAGACTCATCCATAAAGGCCACTGTGTTTGTGTTTACTAACAAGACTATCATGGCGGCGGCAGAGCTCAAGTCGAGTTTCTCCACCTGGAGATATTCTCACTATTTCACTTTTGTTGAGCACAAAGAAAAGAACGTTTTAGTTAAAAGTAAGTTGTGTCTTGGCGGGTCAAAGATCCTATCTACTTCCCAAAACAGCAATTAAAATCTGTTGAAACATCTGCAGAAACAACATGCTGGGACGAAGCTAGTAGCTAAGACCACAGACCCAGACTCATCCATAAAGGCCACTGTGTTTGTGTTTACTAACAAGACTATCATGGCGGCGACAGCAAAGTCACTGCTAACCTACTAACCATTCAGTGTTCTGTAGCCGGCCAATGTCTTCCCCATCGTCCATGTCGTCGCCATCATCCTCCCCACTTGACGTCCCTGACGGCTCAAATCTGTAGGGTTTAATGATGTCCTGCGCTTCCTCATCGTCACTTCCATCTTCTGTGCCACTTTCCTCATCTATCCTGTCCGAAAAGCTGTCAAAATCACTCATTTCTCTCGCACCAGTATCACTTTCCGAAGTCTCCGCCATGTTTACAATCACAACTGGGCCCATCTTGTGACGTCACAGCCGCTATCGTCTGCAGCAGCGGTAGGCTCAGACGGCCGTTCACGGGATGAAAAATTTGCGATGTTTATCTCGTCCCTCGCACTTCCTAAAAAATTATTTTAGCCATGAACAGGTACAATGATATGTAAGAAATGAAACTGCCATTTCATTTTGGCGCAAAAAAATGCACTTCACGGGCACTTTAAGCTGTAGTAACATGTGATTACAACGTCAGGTAGCTGCCGTGATTAAGAATTGTAGAACGATCGATTTAGTTTAAGATAATATAAGCTATCAGCAGCGGAACAGGCACACAGGATAGCCCGGAGGTGACAACAACAACCGGAAGTGACAACACGCTTACCGCAATAGTGAGGGTCTTAACAAGCAAAACATAGAACTTAAATTAGTGATGCAATGCTGAAATGTAAAAATGTGACAGTCAAAAAGCATAGGTGTTTTAATGCCATATTCACTTAATAACGCATGAACAACTTTTACAAATATTTCTATATAGTCTTTGTTGGTAAATGTCATCTACGTTGCACATTTCCTGCTGAAATACATGCATACCAAGTTACTGCGTGGCACTTTGGTTTTGATAAAACTGTGTAGTTCCACTATATAAACTACATTCATAATCAAACGAGACAATCTACAAGAGAATTAGCTATTTGTTGTTCTTAATGCTTGTCATTCACACGTTAATAAAATAAAATAAGTAGGCTACCGATACATAGCAGAACAATTGTAGCGATGTTCAGCCTTGTTCAACATAATTTCTTTAGCTAATACTACAGCGGGCTGGGATAATTGGGTCCCCTTTTAACATTTGCTCCTGTTTAGCATTATGGGCGTCATAGCCATAGACTATAAAAGTCTTACCCAAGGCTGAATCATAATCTAAACTGTGTGTGTATATATATATATATATCTATATCTATATCTATATCTATCTATCTATATCTATATCTATATCTATATCTATATATATCTCTATCTATATATATATATATATCTCTATATCTATCTATCTATCTATCTATCTATATATATATATATAGATATCTCTATATATATATAGATATCTCTATATATATATATATATATATATATCTCTCAAGTACAGTAACTACAACTAGCTAACGTTGTAGCCTAGCAGAGTGGACAAGTTGCTGTTAGCTGACAGTGAGGCACATACCTGTCCATCAAAGTGACCCCGCCCTAATTTATGCAAAAACGTTAAGACCTAATATAAATAAAAGGATCGCGTTATAAAACAATTCACTCACCAATTCATAATCATCAAGGTGGAATCTAACTATATCCCGAATAATTTTTATTGCATCCAGGGGCAGAAACATTTTTATTTCTGCTGTAAAGTTGGGCATTTTAACATGGGGGTCTATGGAAATTGATCCTTTCTGCAGTCATCGCCTATCGGCCAATAATGAACTGCAGTTTGTGGCACTTCCTTATTGGCCTCCCGGCTCTGCCCCAGAGTTTGCCGCTTGATCCTGACGTAACATGAAGCATGTGACTTAAAAAGCTGAGGAGAATGTAACCTTCCTCACATTAATACATGAAACATGTCTTCCAAGTCCATCAAGATTTCCACATTCTTCTCCCAACCTTTGAGGTTTGACTGGTGTTTTTGTAATGCTTTAATGGCATCGGTTCACAAGAGCGGCTGAAGAAATCCTACAGTCCAGCATGTATCTTGTTCTTCAGTCCAAGGACTTTGGGGGAAAGCCTTTCACCATCCATTTGCAAGAGCGCTTTCTGAATTAATTCATAGTAATACCTTAGCTCTTTGGGGTAAGCCATGTTCAGTGTATAGATGACTCCCAGCATGATGGCACAAGCTCGGGCTACATATCCAATGTTGTCCAGAATGATTAGTCCTTCAACAAAAATTCCAACGTCGTCATAATGTCCAGGTTCTCCACCCTCCTTGTTGATGACATATATGCCCATGGTAGATTTCTGCAGGTCTCTGGTGACGTCATCTCCTTCGATGTCCTGTATATTTAAAGAAAAAACATGTATTTATTCAATATATGTAATTTTAATGACATATTTTATCGTATACATTTTTCGTAATATTGCTCACATACCTATTAATCCCTTAAAACAAAGCTGGTCATATTGTATATATTTCTGAATCAAACTAAATATGTGTGAGGTGTTTTTAAAGATTTTACGTCGGAACCAATAAGCTTGGTTCTGAGTGTCAGAAGTCAGAGAGGATTGACAGATGGACTAAGACATTGTTGATTATGGTCTTTCCATTGGACAATAAGAAAAACAATGAATAAAGCCAACCTCATCATATAAAGAACCAAGCTGATGGTTTGAAATGCTTTAGTCTGTTGATGAATATCAACATTCATACATATATTCATATAAATATTCTCAACCTTCATGCTCCTTATAAGGTAAAAAATAATTATCTAAAATTGATGCCTGACACTAGGATCTTAAAACACTACATGTGACTGGCAAATGCAATTAAAATGACTTACCATATACTCCCGAATGAGATGTCCATCATCCTCACCAAGGTGGATGCAAAGTGCCTTGAGGATTGCTTCCCTTTTAAGGTTAACATCACTTGTTGCCTGTGTAAAACAAATTACAATTATTCAAATAATTCTAAATACATCAATAATAACAAAATTGTCTATAAATTGTAGAAGATTTACAACCTGTAGTAACCTAAATATACAATATAATATATACAATGACTTTATTATACATGTAAATGGACTGCCCTAACTAAAGTATGTTAAAGAATTGTGACTTAAATGTATAACAATGTCAGAGGTCTGAATGTGTTAGGGCGATAGCACTGTTTAAAAATTCTACTCATCCAGGGACTTTTCACCAAGAGCAATGCTCTGTTCTTCACAATTCACACCTGGAATCTGCCTAGTACAACCACAATCTGATGTGTTGGCCAATGAGGATTAAGTGACTTGCTCAAGGCAGGTTCTGCTTTTTCACTTTCCCCACCTGGGGATTGAATTTGCACCTTTACAGTCACAAGCCTGCTTCTCTAACCAGTATGCCACTATTGCCTTATTAAGATCAGATTTCTTTAGAAATGTGTCTTGCATTATTGCACCTGGCAAGTAATCCAGGCTGTTGTGAGGCAAATGGGGCTTTATATGGTACTGGACAGGTACATTTCATAAAATTGCTCCACAGAGTATATGACAATTTGTATAAAACAGTGTATACACACATTTACCTTTTGCAAGATCGCCAGATGTTTGGCTAGTTTCTGGCCAACAACTCCTCCCTTCTTCTGGAAGACAGATGTCAGCTGAGGTATATGGCTGTCCAACTGCGCCATGAAGGCTGTTTCAAGTGGGATAATTGTTATGCGCTGGAATTCAGCATGTATCTGTTCTGAAAAAACAAAACAACAGAAGACAAAGAGCACATTCAGCCATTGGTGTAATGATATTTTGTATCTACTATATGATTAAATGATAGATTCTAATTTTGACCTCCTAATTAACCAAGTCCTTGATAAGATGTGTATTGGTGTACAGTGTGTTCTAACCAAATTATTTCTATTAATCTAAGGTAATTGCAAGGAATCAAAACTAGACCTGTAAGCTATATGGTTGTTTAAATCTTGCTAATACTTTTTTTAACTGACAATGGGTAAAATGTTGAGGTATAAAGTGAAAACCCCAATTCCAGCAGCAGCTGTTTTCTTCAGACAATCAAACAGACAGTTAGAGAATAGCTGGTAAAGAAAGCGGAACATTGAGCAGCTAAAGAGCCAAATACTTTACTAAAGAGTTGGTGGAGAGCAAAAACAGAGCTAAAAGATAGTGAATATTGGAGTCAGATGGACAGAAAACACCATTTCAAATGTATGATCATGTTGCTCTGTATCAGCTCGATGTGTACAGTAAATAGGCATTTCACCATACATTCACCATGTAAAATATATAACTTACCTCATCAATATGGAGTATTGTGAGTAAGGTTCTGTTCCACATCACACCAACATCAGATAGCAAAACCTGCAATAAAAATGTTAAATCAATAAAGTATGCGCAGTCATCTTTCTTCTCTCATCCATTTATTCAGGGACATGAACCGATAGTTACGTCTGTAACTACGGTTCTATGAGTCCCGGTCGACCGCCAGAGGTGGTGCTTAGCACTGGATATGTCCATCGCGCGCATGCGCAGCTCGAGTACCAAATAACAACAAAGTCACCTGTGACCCACGTGACACCGGCTACATATGCCGGTGTCGTCAGAGGATCTGTTCCCAGAATCTTCTCGCGAGCACACAAGAATTCTGAGTGACAGGATACTCTGGCGGTCATCCGGGACTCATAGAACCGTAGTTACAGACGTAACTATCGTTCTATTTTGTCCCTACTGAACGCCAGAGGCGGTGCTTAGCACTGGATGACTTATACCAACCATGTCATGAAGAATCCAAGCCCTTGCTCACTACTGGAAGCAAACTGTTGATTCCTCTGAGATCCAAGATCAGGCGAAATCCGCCGACTTTCTTGCTCACGAGAAAGTACGCCGAGTAGGACCCCCCGGGCTGAGCAGAGGGTCTACTGGCTCGATTGCGCCCTAGGCCAAGAGGACGGACAACTCTTGGGCCAGAGCTAAGGCCTCTGCCGGATCGCTGACAACTGTCATTTTGACCCGGCCGAAGGCTAGGGGCCGGAACTGCAGTTCGTACCCCTGGGTTAAGGTGAAAACCACCCAAGGGTCGGAAGTACAGACAGCCCAGTAACTGAGCTGCTGCTGGGAAAGCAGCCGACGATCGGCCCCGAGACTTTGGGGCCTAGCCCCCCGGCCTCCGGAGCCCCCTGGGGGGCGCCGGTAAGGCTCTGAGGCAGGAGGCCGCCTAGAAGGCCGACGACCAGGGGCACGAAAGCCCCCGGGAGGCGGATGAGTGGGCCGCTGGGACCTCCGCAGACCACCACTGTAAGCTGGTGGCTGAGTGCGGCTGCTAGAGGGGACCCTGGGCCTGCTGGGAGTGGCAGGGGCAGGGTTATGCCTGAAGAAGGCGCTAGCCTGAGCCGAGTCGGCCGCCATGGAGGCGTCCTCCATGCCCTGCAGAGAGCTCTGAGCAGAGTAGTGGGAAGCCTCCTCGGGGATGAGCGGGGCCCCGTCCTCCACCCCTTCATAGAAGAGGTTTAGCCGAAGCCGCTAGCGACATGGCATCCTCAAGCAGAGGTGCAGCAACCGAAGGAGGGCCAGGCGGAAAGCTAGTAGCCCCCAAACCGGCCCCTGGCTGAAGGGCCAAGAGGAACGACTTCATCCGCTCCATGATAGCAGCTAACCGATCCACCTTAGAGGACAGCCTGTTTCTAGTCCCCTACCTGGGGGGTGAACCCATAGCCATCACTCCATCAAGTCGCCAGGAATGGCCAGACTGAGCTGGAGGAAGTTGTGACGAGGAGAGGTGTCCATTGGCTGCTGCCAGACACTCCACCTCTGCGACTCTAGCCACCCTGAGCGCCCGAGGCATGAAGCTATAGTTCATGCAGGCACTTTGCGTGAGACCCTCCCTCGAATGCTCGAGGCCAAGGCAAGAGGGGCAGCGGTCATGGTCGTCCTCGGGCTCAAGAGAAGCCATACAGGTGCTACATGAATGAGCCCTTCTGTGGGTAGCCAGGTGCAGCGTAGCCGGGAGCGGGTGCGAGAACACAGCCTTCACCAGCTACCTGCTGAATGGAAAGAGGGATGTAACTACACCCACGTTACCAGTAGAGGGAGCGGGAGCGAGAGCACTGCCTTCACCTAGCTGGATTAAATAAAGAAGTTTAACAGGGCAGTTTAGCCAGGCGGCTGCTGCTAGAATGAAGCAGCGCGTCTACCAGGAGCGGGGGCGAGAACACTGCCTTCACTGGTTGAGTTAGTAACGAATGCCAGATGCAGCGTAACCGGGAGCGGGTGCGAGAACACAGCCTTCACCAGCTACCTGCTGAACGGAAAGAGTAGAGCAGTGCTCCTACTCGCCGAACACAGAGAGGGATGTAAATCTCCTACGCCCAAGTTACCAGCAGAGGGAGCGGGAGCGAGAGCACTGCCTTCACCTAGCTGGATTAAATAAAGAAGTTTAACAGGGCAGTTTAGCCAGGCGGCTGCTGCTAAGAATCAAGCAACACGTCTACCAGGAGCGGGGGCGAGAACACTGCCTTCACTGGTTGAGTTAGTAACGAATGCCAGATGCAGCGTAACCGGGAGCGGGTGCGAGAACACAGCCTTCACCAGCTACCTGCTGAACGGAAAGAGTAGAGCAATGCTCCTACTCGCCGAACACAGAGAGGGATGTAAATGTCCTACACCCACGTTACCAGCAGAGGGAGCGGGAGCGAGAGCACTGCCTTCACCTAGCTGGATTAAATAAAGAAGCTTAACAGGGCAGCTTAACAGGGCAGCTTAGCCAGGCGGCTGCTGCTAAGAATCAAGCAACACGTCTACCAGGAGTGGGGGCAAAAACACTGCCTTCACTGGTTGAGTTAAACAATGAGCTCAACAGAGCATGCAAGATGTTAGCCAAGCGGCTGCTGCTAACAGTCAAAACAATATGTTACCGGGAGCGGGAGCGAGCACGCTGCCTTCACCAGCTGAGTTAAATAATGAAGCTTAACAGTACAGGATGTCAGCCAAGCGGCTGCTGCTAACAATCAAAACCATACGTTACCGGGAGCAGGAGCGAGAGCACTGCCTTCACCAGCTGAGTTAAGTAATGAAGCTTAACAGTACATGCAAGGTGTTAGCCAAGCGGCTGCTGCTAACAATCAAGCGAGACCAAGTCAAATAACACAAATGTTAAGACCAGATAATTAGCTTCTAAAGAAGAGAACAGCACGCATAGAACCGTAGTTACAGTAGTAACTATGGCCAGTACTTACACGGCTTAGAACCGTAGTTACGAAAGTAACCGTGGCCAGTGCTTAAAAGTGTCAGCCAAACGGCTGCACACTAGCGCATTATATAATATTGGGAGGGATGAAACCCTCTAGCACAATAAGGGCAACTTTATGGTAGAGGAAGCGGGAACACTGTCGTCACCAGAAAGTCTAAGCCAAACAATAAACAAGACAGCAATCAGGACAATTTAGCTGGGAGAGGGTGCGGGGACACAGCCATCGCCAGCTACCTGCTGAACGGAAAGAGTAGAGTAATGCTCCTACTCGCCGAATAAACAAAGTTAAGACCAGAAAACTGGCGCCTAAAGAAAAAACAGCACGGGTAACTCCGGTGCTTATCCCAGCGTCATCCAAGTGGCTGCACAGGCAGGACACAGTCAGGCTGAGACTAGCTAGACAAGAATGTGTTTGCTCCTTTGCCTGTTTACTGGGTTTTTGGCAAGGGCTATAGTACCTTGGTTGTCCTCGTATACCTTTGTTTGTGCATACTGGTATGTGTCTATACCTTTGAGTAGCTGATCTAAATAGATACATTCTTGTATAGCTGATACTAAAGACATGTATTCTGCCTCACAGGTAGATAATGCCACTGTTGGTTGTTTCTTTGTTTTCCATGAGATCAGAGAGCTTCCTTTACTTAGACTGACACAATATCCTGATGTGCTACGCCTGTCTGTTGCATCTGATGCCCAGTCAGCATCACAGTACACTTTTAGACCTAGTGCCTCTCTGTGATTTCTCTTAAAGCATAACTCATGTTCTGTTGTGCCTTTTAGATCTGAACACATGTTTTACTATGTTCCAATGTTCCTCTGTTGGTTCAGCCAAGTGCTGAGATAGTTTACTGACCACAAAACCTATATCTGGTCTAGTGCATGTGGACAAGTAATTTAAACTTCCCACTGCCTCTCTGTATTTTGTTGGGTCTGTCAATTTTTCAGAATCATCTGTTTGTTCAAGTTTTGGCTCACATTGGGTCCCCCTGGCCTTGCAATCCTGCATTTCAAACCTCTCTAGGATTTTGCCTACAGTATATATTTCTTTTGAGACATTTTAACTTTCTGTTTGGTAAAAATCAATTCCCAGGAAATGTTTCAACTTTCCCAGGTCCTTCATTTTAAACCTATCAGAAAGCATAATCTTTACACCTTCCAGTACATTTTTGTTGCTTGCTACTATGATCAGATCGTCAACCCATACAATCATGATTACCTTTTCATCATGTTTCTCTCTTGTATACACACAATGATCAGCTGGATTCTGTATGAAACCGTTCTCACTCAGACATGTTTGTAATATAGCATTCAAGTTTCTACCTGATTGCTTTACATTACATTACATGTTACTTGTTAGACACTTTTATCCAAAGCGACTTACATACTCAATACTGTGGACAATCCCCACAGGAGCAATTTGGGGTGAAGTGTCTTGCCCAGGGACACAACGACATGCTGACTGCAGTGGGGTTTGAACCTGTGACCCCCTGATCCCAACACCAACGCTCTATCCACTGCGCCACACGCCTCCCTATATATATAGATTATAGATAATATATTATATATTATATAGATATATAGATAGATATATAGGCCCCCATATAGATTTCACAATCAATGGGTGCATGCAAATAGTCTTAACGTCCATCTGGTGTAAAATGAGTCCCTCTTGTGCTGTTTTCTGCATGAGTATTCTTACACTTGTCATATCAGCTATGGGTGAAAATGTATCTTTGTGGTCTGTTCCTGGTTTTTGACTGTAGCCTTTTGCTACAAATCCAGAGATCGCATATCCTCGTCCATGGCATTCTTCCACTACCTTGACTTTGCTGACACTATGGCATCATTGTAGGTTTGAGGGATATCACAGACTGCTCTGTAGCAAAAGTCCATGCATGTTTGTGCTTTGTCCTCTGCATCCTCAGTCTCAAAATCCTGTAGATGAGTTGGTCTCTTTTTGTTTCTCTGTGGATACCTTTTGGTTACAGTCTCTGTGGCTTTACTCGGCTGTGTACATTCAGTCTTTTCAAGTAAAGTCGCAGGTACACAAATCTGAATACCATGACTTGATACATTTTCCACATTTATATCATTGCCTATGGCCCTGGAGTGTGCATCCTCATGACCACATTATGTGTGATTCAGATGTTTGTGTTTCCTATTCTTTTGCGCTTTTGGTTGTGAATTTCACCAACCTGTGCTTTTGCACCCTCTCTGTTTCTGGGTAATACACCAGATAAGCTGGGCTGTTTTTATCATAGCCAATGAAAACCCCTTGCTCACATCTAGAGTCTAGCTTCCCTTTTTCTTGTTTGTAAGCAAAACATGTTGTACCAAATGTTTGCAGTTTGGATACATTTGGTTCTTTGCCTTTGAACAACTCGTATGGCGTTTTCTTTGTGCGCCTGCTGTAGCACCTGTTTCTTACAAAAGCTGCAGTCTGCATAGCGCAGTTCCATAGCTTGACTGGTAACCCACTCACAATAAGTATCTGCTCATATCATAGAGAGTTCGCCAGCTTCTCTCTGCTGTACCATTTTGGTGTGGTGAATAGGGTGCAGACGTTTCATGTCTAATCCTATTTTTAGTTAAGAGTGCCTGAAAGTCTCGGCATGTAAACTCAGTGCCGTTGTCTGAACTAATACACTTGACTTCTCCATAAGGTGCTATGTCTGCCAAGAACCTTTCTGTGGCTTGCACTGTATCACTTTTTGACTTCAGAAAATATACCATCACGGTGCCTGAATAGTCATCTGTAAATGACTGTGCATATCTGTGGCCTTCTCTGCTCAGTGTTGACATGGGACCAGTTAAATCAGTATGTACTAGCTCTAAGGGTTTCTCAGCCTTTCTGTCTGGCTCCCTATTTCTAGTCTGTGTGAATTTTCCTTGTGTACACACTTCACATAACTGAGTAGGCTTAACTGCTGTTCCTTTTATCTCCATGCCTGTCACTACACTTTGTAATTTCTGTACATCTTCATAGTTGCAATGACCCAAAATGTCATGCCAAGTTTGCATATCATGACACCCTTTACATTTTTCAACATTTTCTGTAACAGTTGGCAAGTAATACAAATGTCCACTCTCGTGGATGTCAAACCTGCTACTGTCCTTGGTAACCATGTGGCTTTCTCCTTTCTTGAAGGTGATTGTCGCTCCTCCATTTGCCGCTCTTGCCACAGAGAAGATGTCATGTGGGTATGAAGGTATGTACAGTGCATCCCGTAGCTGTGCTCTGTGCTGTCGTCCAGTGTTGTCTAGCAGATACACGATCGCTGTTCCTCTGCGTTGTGCTATTCCGCTGCATTTGGTCCCGTCAGCTAACTCCACTGAATGTGTCCCTGAAAGGAAAGAGTCATCAAAGCTGTCAAACTTTTCAATATCGTTCACGATGTGGGATGTTGCTCCAGCGTCCACCATGATACCTCTCATCTTTACGTTGTCTGGAGGTCTCCCGCTCTTTATGTGCTTTGCCTTGAAGAATTGGTCTTGTTCGCTGTTTTCCTCCTCTTTCACTTTTCTGACACCATCTTGTCCCCCTTTTTTCTTGCACAGGGATTCTTCGTGTGTGTTATTTTTGCAGTAACCACACCACACTTTTCTGTAACATGTTCTTGCCTTATGCCCTCTTATTCCACATTTGTAGCATATAACGTTAGCATCTTCTTCTTTTCTATTGTTAGCAGACATCCTGCCGGGGCCTCTGCCTTGTCTAACATTAGTTTTCATCACTATATATTTGGTTTCTTTTATCTTAAATTTCTCCTTTTAAAGTCTATGAATGTAACGTTATTTTCATTCTGCGTTACATGAACAGCCAGTGGCTTAAAGGTGTCTGGTAGTCCTCCTATTATCATGGCGATTATGAGTCCGTCGCTCATGGTCTCACCTGTTTCCCTCAAAGCCGTGATAATGTTCTCCGCCCTTATAAGGTAGTCGGTAACACTTTCGCTGTTTGTCATGTGTAGCTTGGTCAACGACGTGTAGAGGTTTATTATCCGTGGTTTACTTTTTCCAGAATAATGTTCTTTCAATATTCTTGGAGCCTTCCTACCATCATCAGCGGCATCGTGTCTTATCAGTGATAGGCTTTTATCATCTATCAGTCTTATTAGCTCAGCATAGCAATCAACATTCTTTTTCCTGTCTTCTGCTAGCTGTTCAGGACTATTTCCAGTGGGTTCATGGAGAATAGTTTATTTTAATTTCAGGATATATAGGCAGCCTAAGAATCTTGTTTCCCAAAGGTCATACTTATCGTCGGTTCCATCGAACAAAAGCTGTGGCGCGAAAACTCCCGTTGCTCTGCTTGCCATCTTGTTAGCACGGCGATTAGCTTGCTAAACTAGCTTGTTAGCATTGGGTTCTCACGTAATACATTGCGTGTAACATCTTCCGCCACTTCTTTACTTAGTGGTCCACATAGTTTGTAGAAGTTCCGTGTAATACTTCTTCCGGAAAACTAACATGAGTCCAACTTTGCCTGGGCCCATAACCTGTTAAATCAATAAAGTATGCGCAGTCATCTTTCTTCTCTCATCCATTTATTCAGGGGGATGAACCAGCATGGCTGTGCTGCGTAATCAACATGAGACATAGAGAGCGCTCCGCGCTTATCATGCTTATGACGTCACAACGGGACATACCATTAAACATGGAGTAAGGGTGCTATTACAAAGTAATACCTAACAAAAAATAAAGATGAGCAGAAATCAAAAATAATAATAATGGTAAGTGATGCATGTAGCAGCCGCTTGTGTATAAACTGCCCCGCCCCCTCGCACACAGACGGGGGAGAGAGAGATCTCTCGTCTGGATTGGAAAGATCAAAAATACATCATAGACGCATTTTGTCTTATTGCATATTATAAACGGTGTTGGCGAAACTAAGACTGCAATATAATGTTTAAGTAGCAATAATACATATGACATATCTTTTTTAAATGTCTGAAGTACCAATAAACAGACCGTCCTGCTAGAGAGGTGGTACTTTCCTGGGGAGAAAAGGTTCGTGGGTGTGTCGGCCACACAAACAATTTCTGACTAACTTATGGCAACACAAAAGAATACATGGGAGCGGTGGAGTGATGAGGCCCGGAGTTGGGGGCTTCAGTAGAAGCCAGTCCCCAACTCCGGGGACTTCCGTTGGCAGTATACGGCGTGAAGTTGTTTGAGGTGTAGTGGGGCCGACCCACCCACAAACCATTTTCTCCTCAGGAGAGTACTAACACGCTAGCAGGGACTATCTGGGGGTGAAAATAAGGTTCGCGCGAACTAGGGACTAGTTCCCCCCCCCATCGGCCTACTTCGGGGGGAAAAGTACTCCGGTGTGAAAGCGCCTTTTCCCCGTACTTTTCCCTTTTAGTTCCGATAGTTCCTGGGATTTTGCGTTCACACCAAAAAGAGAACTTAGTTCATGAGAACTTTTCCCCCCTTTTCAGTGCCTGCAAGAGAGCAGGTACTTTCCTGGGGAGAAAAAAATTCCAAATTCTGATTGGCTGGGCGAATTGCAAACCACGCCCTGTAAAACTCTGAAAGGTTTTGTGAAGCCGCCATTGTATTTGCTGCCATTAGCATTATTAGCATTAGCCCAGCGCACCAACGGAGAGAGACTAACTTATGGCAACACAAAAAAAAACATGGGAGCGGTGGAGTGATGAGGAGGTGTCGGCGTTCTGGCGATTTACTCGGAAGGCTGCAGTAGAAGCTGCTGGGATTCCCAGCAGCTTCTACTGAAGCCAGTCCCCAACTCCGGGGACTTTGGGTGGCAGTATACGCCGTGAAGTTGTTTGCGGCCTGCCAGTAAACCCAAAGCAGAAGAAGAAGAAGTGACGTCAGCGGCTTCATTTGCGTAATCTTCCCTCAGGGACTTATTCCGGTGTGAACGCGATCTGCTCTTTAGTTCCATGGGGGAACAAAGTGCTGGGAACTAAGTGCTGGGAAATAAGTTCGGCAAAGTACTTGGTGTGAAAGCGGCTTATAAACCCTAGATCAGCGGTTTTCAAAGTGTGAGGCGCGCCTCCCCTGGGGGGTGCCAGAGAGCTTCAGGGGAGGCGCGGCGTGAGAAAAAAAATAACGAGAAAAAGATGAGTAAAGTGACACTTGCACACTTTTGGCAGTCTGTGGAGATCGAGTTCCCCCACCTCGCCAAAAAGGCTGTAAAAGTGCTCATTCCCTTCACCTCCACCTACCTGTGTGAGTGCGGGTTTTCCGCATTGACTTTGATCAAAAGCAAGTGCCGGTCAAGGCTGCAGCCAGAGGATGATCTGCGTTTATTCCTGTGTGCATCAAAGACGCAGACTCATTGTTCCCACTAAAGTAGGGGTGAGTGTAATAAGGAGGCAAAGTTGACGTTCAGTGTGTTGCCGGGAGCATATAAGGATGTATCCATGATGTTGAAAATGTTAAAAAAATATGTGTTGAGAACACGCCGTGCGAAAATATATGGGTCGTGCTGCAGCTAGATTTGCCTGTCCTCTCTGTAAGAAGGTGTCGGCGACTGACATGCAAGGAAGAACGGCTATCCATAGGCTGTTCCAACTTTAACAACTTTATTAACTTCCAGGCCAGGGTAGTGAATTGAACATGCAATTGTAATTGGGTGTGTGGTATATTTTCATGCATGGACACGCATGTTCCACAACACACAAACTGAACAACACTCAATTGTCCGATCGCTACCAGTGTCCTTGCGATCTTGTTAAAACAACAAGTGCACGTTACTGATGCAATATGGTTGAGACAACACAGTCTCACTCCCTGAACGTCCAGGAGCGACGCTTGGTCAGGGTCCTATGGCGTGCAGTTGTGACACGCCGAGTCTCCTTCAGCTTCATAAACGGACGCAAAGAGCTTTCAACTGATTGCAATGTATTCCCATCGGCGGCGGTATTTGACGCTCAGGGAAGCACCTCATCGGTCCATGTCGGCGGCACTTAAAGGCAATGTGAGCGTCCATTCCCATTGGATAACGGAGGATTTTACACCCGGAAGTAAGTATTCTCTTTACTGTCGATTGATTTTACAGTGATATCTGCACTACTCATCAACTCAAAAACACCAGATTATCCTTGTTAATTACACAACATTGATTGGTTTAAATTGTGTACAATGCTTTTGTATTTCTCTATCTACAGAGATCGGGCCTCAGAATAAACCGGAAACTATTATTTTACCGTTCTGTTTTAATTTCACAATAAAGTTAGTAGTAATATTTTGTTTTGATATTATTGTTTTTTATTAACTACTAGACCGCTGGGTCATGTTAAGACCATCTTTTCTGTGTTGCTGTGGGTTTTTTCCATCGCTTTTGTGTTACAAATATCAAAACAATAACAAAATATATCCGTCGTAAACTAAACCGGAAACAGCAGTATATTTTATTTTGTTAACACTGTAAACTTGACAGCTTTTTAACCCAAAGCACCTACTGGTTAAAGCACGTTATTACACGTTTAGAGTAATTGCAGGTAGATTGTGTTGCTTTTTAATGACTGTTTTAAAATGCCTTTTTCTTAATGTCTTTCATTTTTGTAAAGCACTTTTGAATGTGTTATATTTTATGAAAACATTTAAATATTAAGAGTACATACAAAATAGGAGGAAAGTAGAAGGTCAATGATAGAAATATAGAATAGAAAATATCAAGAAGATACTGTAAATGATATCTAGAATAAAACAGTTTAGTGCCGGATGTACAAAGATATTAATAGGAGGATGTGCAAAACAGACAAACTAATTAGGCTTTATTTAAACATTAAATAATACTTTAGGTTAAGGTCTTCTTTTAAATACATGTAAGCAAAAAGCTTTGGGGGTATCTGATAAATATTAAGCCTGACAAAGTACTTAACGTTTAATATATTGCATGGTTTGTTTTGGGACTTGACAATCAACATTCCTGCAATGTTAACTATGTTGAAGTACTTATTTTAACCGATATTATACATATTTATTATACTCTTATAAGATGTATGTAGATAGAATAAGAAATGTGCAGAATATGACAGTTTAATGGTGGAGGTACACACATATTGATAGATGTCTTGTTGAGGAACCTATGACCCAAGTTTGTCATCATTGCATAACTACACCGTAGTTGTGTATAAAACCACCAGACTCAGGGACAGCTTCATCCCACAGGCCATAAGACTATTAAACACCTGAACTTTGAAACAACATCCATAACATTCATCTGGCTGCTACTTAGAAATTATTTGTCAAATATATCATATTCCAATCACTTGTATATAGACTCTTATTGCACTATTTCACTTTTTACTATTTTTATTTTTGTATTTACTTGCACTATTTTTTCTGTGTATCTGTTTTATTGTGTTGCACTGTTGGAGGAGCCTGTGACCTAAGGGGGGGGGGGGGGGTAGGACACGTTCGATTCCTGTTTTGGTTAGTGGGCCGTCGATGGGATTCATTCCATTTCAAAGTGCTGTTTGACGCTCCGTGTAAACTTCGCGCACTGCCACTCCAACATCCAATCACAGAGCTTGAGGACTAATCACGGGGTTTGTGAAGCAAAGCACATGTTGTAGTCCCAAACGAAAGCTGAGGATTCTGGGTAGTGTAGTGTCTTCTGCCATCCTAAACTCCGAAAAAATATTTGTTTCTCCGAATCGAAGGGGAAAAATACAAAAGCACTGTACACAATTTAAACCAATCAATGTTGTGTAATTAACAAGGATAATCTGGTGTTTTTGAGTTGATGAGTAGTGCAGATATCACTGTAAAATCAATCGACAGTAAAGAGAATACTTACTTCCGGATGTAAATTCCTCCGTTATCCAATGGGAATGGACGCTCACATTGCCTTTAAATGCCGCCGACATGGACCGATGCGGTGCTTCCCCTGAGCGTCAAATACCGCCGCCGATGGGAATACATTGCAATCAGTTGAAAGCTCTTTGCGTCCGTTTATGAAGCTGAAGGAGACTCGGCGCGTCACAACTGCACGCCATAGGACCCTGACCAAGTGTTGCTCCTGGACATTCAGGGAGTGAGACTGTGTTGGTTGAGACCATTCTGGCTTATTCTAGAGGGGTGCAAGGAATAGTCCAAGTAGTGGGGGGAGTTTTATACAATATGTTTAAAACATAAAGATGAGAAGCAGTGTGACGAAAAGTTTTTAGAGAGTACTTGTCCATGGACAAGTGAGTTTGGCAATTTACTTGTCCGAATACATTTTTCACTTGTCCAGAATGGACAAAAATTGGGGCCACTGGAATCTTCTTCTTCGCCATCGTATTTTACATTTTCCCACGGTTTTTACGACACCGCTAACGGAAGTGAGCGGTAAGATTTTACTGCATCACACATAGGGTTGGGTATCGTTTGGATTTTAACGATTCCGGTTCTGCTTTTCGATTCCGGTTATTTTCGGTTCTCGATTCCGGTTCTTTGAGAGGGTAAAAATAATGGCAAACTGGGAGAAAAATATATTTATGAAAACATTAAGTCAAATCTGTATTCCTATTTACAAATCACTTCATACTGTTTAATTTCTTACGGTTATTGAATAAAATTATATAAAAATAATCTCTGCATTGTTTAGTTAGTTCTAAGTGGTGCAGTTTGAGAATGTACAATTGGCCCAGTCTCCTCTGATGTTACACTGCAACCTGCCTGTGAGACAGAGTCCAACCACACATGTCCAACAGATAGGCCTAATAATAATAATACATTATATTTATAGCCTATAGGCCTAGCGCTTTTCTACAACTCAAAGACGCTTGCACGCTTACACATGTCCTGCAATACACATGCTGCAGCTGCCCAGCTGCTCACTGTTTGTAAAAGTAAATAAATAGTATTTTCATTTCAATAATGTACTTTCTATACCCTGCTTCATAAACAATACTGACATCCCTGTGCTCCTCCGAGTCTGGGGGTCCGGGGATGTGAGGACAGCGCAAGGACACAGACAGGGTGGCTGCTTTACTTCATAAAGGAAATGGTGGTCAATATTAACAACATAGGAGCTAAAACACTTAATAACCTTCATTACGTGTTAGAGAAAGAACATAAGAAAGTTTGACAAAGATGAGGCTGTTAAACGGGCAGCGGATCCGCTGTGTGTAGAAAGAGAGAGAGAGAGAGAGAGAGAGAGAGAGACGCTGAGCTGCACCATGCAGCGATCAGCTGATACGGAGCATGGAGAGAGAGAGCTGCGGTCCGCGGGGCTCGGCCACCGCCCCCTGTCCTCACAACTCTTATTAATCCTGGGACCGGACAATTGTTATTTGTTCCTACCGAACCGAGTTTTGCATCCCAACCCTGCCACTGTGCTACACTTCCCGCCCCGCCCCGCCCCCGTCTAACTGTACAGAAAGCGGCGAGATGCATTTCCTTAGGAATCGACAAGCAGAACCAAAACTAACATTTCTAAACGAACAATGGCGGACACGTACAATTTGCGAATGAGTTCTGCCTTTTGTAAACTGAATTTATCAATAATTTGTCAATAAATGAGGGCGAAAAACGTCACTTGTCCCCCGGACAAGTCAATTCAAAGATCTACTTGTCCGATATTGTAAATAACACATCCCGGACGGTGGGACGTGTGCTTTTTCGCACACTGAGAAGGTTTAAAAAAGTTATTGTTTAATGTTTTAAGGAGGTGGTGCTAACAGAGCATTTAATGACATTTTCTCTCACTGGACCTCTTTGAAATGCAATTTAATACCCCTGCATTATAGCAACAACAACAATAATAATAATAATAATAATAATAGCAATAATAATTTGGAGGGGGCGCGGCTGTTCTTATGTTCTCTGAGGGGAGGCTCACCTTCCCACACTTTGAAAACCCCTGCCCTAGATTATATGAACGTTAGCTGCGGTAACATTAACCCCTTGCCGCCAGAGAGTAACGTTACCAAAAGCACCCTTACCAACGTGATTTCACATGTTTAGTTGTGTCCTAATATTACCACAGTGATAAGAATAAGTAAAAAAAAAATACATACTTACAGGTGGTCAGGAACACAGTAGGAATGGCCAGTATACAAGCCGGGGCAGTGGGGAAGGTGAAGCTACAAGAAAAAGCATAGTAACAGGCAGTTAACATTCAAATTGTATTAGCCACAAACTAATTAGAAAGTCTAACAAGACAAAGATTGAATTATCACGTATTCAATTTGAGAGCAGTATCAAGTTATCTTATAATGTTAATGATGCATGTTACACTTCAATTAGGTTACTTCAACATTACTACACAACTAAGCTAGGTTAACAGTAGGCTAACAGTTAGCTAGCTGCTGTAGGCCGATGTTAACGTTTGCTAATGTTATTCTATCAAAACACACAGTCGATAGCGTTAATGTTAGCTATTAAGCTACCTGTTTAAGTATAATATAATACACCCAAGGCTATAAATGAGCTACTTACTTAAAACGGAGAGCCGTGGAGAACGTTCACCTCACGACAGCGGAGCTATGCAGGCAGTCCGGTCCTTCCGAATGGAAAAGGGAGGGAAAAGTGGCGGGCTGCTTGTGTATTGTTGGATGGGGCACCCTTTGGAGTGGTTGAAGGTTCGAGCCCGCTCCGCGCCGTTCGTTTGATGAGTGGTCTGCTATAAAAGGAAGGACTCATACACAGAGATATGAGGTTAACAATAAGCTGATTTAATGGTAAAAGCAACAGTACAATATAACGAAGTACTTCGGGCCTTGGTTCTACTACCGTGCGATGTACGTATCAGACAGTCAGACAGAACAGAGGCCCCGAGTGTACAGAACTCACAATATTTATACACACAAACGGGGAGGAGTTGTGTGGGAGGAGTTGTGTCGGTTGCTCCTCCCTAGGTGTTTATCTACTGGTGGATTCACTCCTGGGCGAGCCCTAGGCAGCGAATCAGAGTGATTCAGCCATAGCGTGGGAGGTTTGGATCTACTGCGCCGCTGATAAGTCCCAGGCCATCTTCATGGCAGCCATGGGGTAAACAATTCATGGGGTGAACATGGGGTGAACATACCAATCTTTATCTTCGTTTATCTTCGGCACCTGGCAGTACCGTCTCTGTATACCAATCTTTATCTTCGTTTATCTTCGGCACCTGGCAGTACCGTCTCTGTATACTCTAAGTCTCTGCACAGTCTCTGCATAGTCTCAATGTTGTAAGTTTAAGTACTTTCCCATGCAACCCCTCCCCACGCTCCTGTCCAGCCCATTAAAACCCGGGGGGGGGCGACTGGGTCCTATACATTCCTAAGTCACGCACACACAATGAGCACAGCAAGCAAATAATGCCACAATGAGGATATTTGCCCTAGTTTCATAAGCAGTTTCATAAGCATACATTTTACACAGACTATTGGCGCCTAAGATATGTCGGGCCAAGGTTATAATTATTGAAACCGGTTATACAGGTTACTTTAATCCCCCTTTTGATCTCACCTCAAGAGATCAACTTACACAAAGCATTCGAAACATAACCACTGTCATTCTTTTCTACTGCGCCTGTCCCCCAACATTATATAAATCCATCAGAAGCTGGGATTTAGAGTACTTTAAACCTTCGGGAACTGCCCACCATAACAACCTCTTATGACGGTGGAGGGAGACCAAAGTATGTTAAAACTGCGTCCTTGTCTGCTGAGTCATCATACTGTCCTCTCCTTCCGATGCATAAGCCAACAAGGGCATTTGGTACGGAGGGGGAGGGGCAACTTTTCCTTCAATGGTGGAACTGATGAATCTAACACACAATGAGCGGATACAAGGCACACAACAACAACCACATGTTACTAAAATGGCAATAAAAGTAGCTATAGAAATCAAAAGAGACATTATTAAACCTTTCCATTGACCAAACATGTTTGTAAACCATTCCTCCAAGGGGTTGTGTATCCCTGATTGTTCATGCATAGTGGATAGTGTGCGAAGGCCTTCTAAAGCCTTTGTGACGGAACCGTCCGGAGCCGTATTGTTTGGAATGAAAGTACAACACATATCACCAAACATTGAACACACACCTCCTTTCTCAGCTAACAGCATGTCAAGGGCCATTCTATTCTGAACTGCCATAAGGGAAGTCGGCCCCAGCTGTTCAGCGAGTCCTTCTACAGCGTCCCTAGTGAGATTAGCTAAACGGAGCACATTGTAATGTACATAGTTGATCCTGTCTACATTATTCCATCACTACCTGCTTGGAAAGTGAAGGTTTGTTTAGGAGACATTTTGGTAACTACTACCTCATATTTGGCCCGTTTGACCCTAGTTACGGACTCCTCTGGCGGGGGAATGGAGTCTGGGTGGTCAATGGAATCACTTAAAACAAAAACAAAGGCAAGGGTGACGATCGTGACCAGGGCTAGCCCTGGCAACCATCTCCAACTCCCATACATGGTTAGGTTGTTATTTTCAATGTAACACAACAAGGGTTATTTCTGTTATTAATAATAGGAGATTTACTAGGACGCAAGGAATTAACACCCAATCAAATAATAAGGCTATTCGCTAATGGGCCATATAACTAAGAATGGTGTTCAAGATACAAACAGTGTCCCAAGTAAACCACGATTCCCACTAGCAGAGTACACCAACAAACAATAAGGAAGTGTAATCCACAGTCTGTCATTATTGAGTACCTTTAATCAGTGGTCCGTGTTATTGTAATTAGGTTCCTCTGAACACAATGCTAAAATCTCCTAAGGAGATTCTTTAAAACTAGGGTGTAAAATAGTACCCTGTAATGGTAAATACTGTGCTCCCAGAACCTGTTAAGTAGAAGGTCTGGTGAGTGGGGAGACTTTCACTGCCCTTTAACTATAGGGCTAACCTCTCGTTATATATAACCTACCTCTTATTAGAAAGAGGCCCTATAGGTGGGCATAAAAATGCTGCTACTTATTGGAAAGTGCCCCTAAAGGTGGGAGTAAAAAAGTCGGGTCCTATATGGAGTCGTGTGTTTCAGGGGGCGGGGTCCCGTAGACTCGTGTCCGCCTCCTCGCCGGCCGTAATCCCCTTTCCAAGATCGCCTGTTGTTACCTCTGTGTCTTTGTCCTTGTCATCTGTTGTATGGGTCGTTGCTTCTGCTGGGCTGTCGTCGTCAGATGTGTCGTTCTCTCGTCCTGCTGCAGCGATGTCAGTTCTGATGTCGTCTAACGTCCTTGCTGGAGGTTTTCCAACGGCGCACTGGCTCCAATGATACCACGTTTCCCCCTTTCCTTCGAGGCGAACTGCATGTGATGTCCTCTGAGTCACTCTGTGCGGGCCGGTGAACCTTGGGTTGAGCCACTTCGGACGGATGACCTTCAGCCAGATGAATTCTGCGGTGTTAGCCTCGTGCTTCTCGGTCCCCCTTTGGCGTCAGCAACCTGTGTGGAGAAGTCTGATACCAAGCCCTTAAGTTGCTGGTAATATGGTTTTGAGCTCATTTCCTCTACTTCTTTCCCTACACTTAGGGCCCCAGGACCCGGAAACTGATGGCCGTGGGTCAGCTCAAATGGGGAGAAACCTGTCCCTCAGTTAATGTGTTCATAAACAAAGTCCGACACCGGCTATATCAACCTGTTTCAGAGGAAGGTGGAGTCCCCTGTGCCGTCTTGACTTGCCGTGTCTTCTCTGTCAGAGGCAGAGGTTTCATCTTTTTTATAGTCCTAAAAAATTTGACGCGTTTTGCAACAAAGTCAAGTATTTCTTCATCTGTAGGTGTATGTGTTGATACAGGTGTTCTTTTAATGTCATGAGGGGACAGGAGAGTGCCAACGTAACTAGAGTGTTGAAACTCCCCTCCACGGGTCGGGGTTTGAACCGCGACCATGGCTGGGAGATTCTTGGCTGGGACGGGAGTAATAGCTACTCCGTTCATGGCGAGTGCCGCATTATGACAAATCCTCCGTAATTTGTCTACCGCGTCTTTCTCTTTGTTCAGTTTATTATGGCCTAATAATCCGGGCTTTTGTTTGTTTAGGTCTCCGAGTTTCTTTACAAGCTGTCGTTCATAAATATTTAGGGCTAAAGCTAGATTCCCAAATGTCTCGTCGCCCCCTACTCTGTCTTCTGCTATCATTTTATTGCGTAGGAAACGGAGGTCGGCACAGGCCTTCTTCCGGTCTCCTGGTTTGATCCCACTAAGGATCAATCTCTCCGCCTGTCCCCACTGTTCCCTTAAACTACCCGGAACAGGGACTCCTAATTCTCTCTCTTCACGTTTAAATTCTCCTTCCATTTTGACTTCGTTCGTATCTGCTTCTCCTAAAGGTTTTAGTTTTTATAAAAAATACCAGGTACTTCTGCGTACTATAATTGACTAAATATTGTAGTTTTATTCCCACAGGTATACAGTCTGATAGTGTTCGGTGCGAGGTGTATTTCAACCAGTTACTGAGATTTCCAAGAGCGCTTCGACACCCTCTTACGAGGATGCGGCCCAAGGCACGGAGTCGAAACCCAGTCTACAATAACCTTTGATCGTCACGTATATGCTATCAGATACAAATAAGATTCTACAATACTTTCAGGGACGGTCCTTTCAAATTGATGTTGAAAATATTATAATATACAACCACAGTTAATCACACTCAAAATAAATATACCTAACGTAGCCCCAGATCCGTCTAAGGGTTGCCTGTGTAAGTTAGTCGATGAGCCCCAACCCCAGAATTCGTCTAAGAATTACTGTGTGTGTCATCTTATTTCTCTGAGTATTTGCAGCTGGACTTCCTTTAAAAATTTAAAACCACTGAAATCTCGTTACACAGTTAATCACACTCAAAATAAATATACCTAACGTAGCCCCAGATCCGTCTAAGGGTTGCCTGTGTACGTTAGTCGATGAGCCCCAACCCCAGAATTCGTCTAAGAATTACTGTGTGTGTCATCTTATTTCTCTGAGTATTTGCAGCTGGATTCCTTTAAAATTTAAAACCACTGAAATCTCGGACGATGATTGCAGCTGGACTTCCTTTAAAAATGTAAACCACTGAAATCTCGTTACACAGTTTTTATATTCCCCGTACAGTCTAGTTAACTTTTATAGTGCGATGTTTATTTCAACAGATGGAGAGACTTCCAAAAGCGCTTCAACACCCCTTTCGGCGATGTGGCTTTTGGCAAGGAGTCGAAACCCAGTCTACAGAATCTCTTTATCGTCACGTTTAGTCTTCTAGATTAACCCCACAGCAAGAGTTTGCGAGATCCGGTCGTTTCAAATTGATTTTGAAAGTGCGTTTCTCCTCTTGAAATACCCACATATAACACAACTGCAGCTCCTCTTTGAGACTGGAAAGTGTTATTCTGTAGTACTGTTTTTTTTACCGTAAGACTAAAACACTGAAAATGCCGCTGACAACTCTAAAATTTGTAGTATAGCCAATCACAGATTTTGATAATAACAGGTATCTGCTCACCTTTCAGTTGTAGGGCGCCTGGTTTAGTTGTCAGAGGTATTCGAGGTGTCTTCCCTGGACCGTTCGTCCGCTGGCTGCCGGTGTTCCTTCTATGAGACCCTACTCATCACGTCGGGGTCACCAAATTTGGATGGGGCACCCTTTAGTGGTTGAAGGTTCGAGCCCGCTCCGCGCCGTTCGTTTGATGAGTGGTCTGCTATAAAAGGAAGGACTCAGACACAGAGATATGAGGTTAACAATAAGCTGATTTAATGGTAAAAGCAACAGTACAATATAACGAAGTACTTCGGGCCTTGGTTCTACTACCGTGCGATATACGTATCAGACAGTCAGACAGAACAGGGCCCCGAGTGTACAGAACTAACAATATTTATACACACAAACGGGGAGGAGTTGTGTGGGAGGAGTTGTGTCGGTTGCTCCTCCCTAGGTGTTTATCTACTGGTGGATTCACTCCTGGGCGAGCCCTAGGCAGCGAATCAGAGTGAGTCAGCCATAGCGTGGGAGGTTTGGATCTACTGCGCCGCTGATAAGTCCCAGGCCATCTTCATGGCAGCCATGGGGTAAACAATTCATGGGGTGAACATGGGGTGAACATACCAATCTTTATCTTCGTTTATCTTCGGCACCTGGCAGTACCATCTCTGTATACCAATCTTTATCTTCGTTTATCTTCGGCACCTGGCAGTACCGTCTCTGTATACCAATCTTTATCTTCGTTTATCTTCGGCACCTGGCAGTACCGTCTCTGTATACTCTAAGTCTCTGCACAGTCTCTGCATAGTCTCAATGTTGTAAGTTTAAGTACTTTCCCATGCAACCCCTCCCCACGCTCCTGTCCAGCCCATTAAAACCCGGGGGGGGGCGACTGGGTCCTATACATTCCTAAGTCACGCACACACAATGAGCACAGCAAGCAAATAATGCCACAATGAGGATATTTGCCCTAGTTTCATAAGCAGTTTCATAAGCATACATTTTACACAGACTATTGGCGCCTAAGATATGTCGGGCCAAGGTTATAATTATTGAAACAGGTTATACAGGTTAATTTAGTATGCACTTGCACAGACAGGACAGTATATGTGGTAATTAAATTGTACATATTTTTTTTGTAATTACTTTTAAATGAATGAAATGAACAGTGATAATATATGTTAAGATTAATTAAAAAAGATAAGAAGGATGCAATAACACATTCAAATCTATTAAAAAAAGGCTAGATAACATCTAAACATCTAAAAGGGGTCAGAATCAGTTTTTCCAGTGCATTCCTATGATGAGTACTTTCTTAAAATTGATTTTATTTCTTTAAAATCAATTTCAACATTCTAGAATTGTGCTTCATTAGTTCTAGATGGTGAGCCAGAGTATTGTATCTGTTTCCTTAAAATCCTCCCCAAACAGAGATTGTTGAGATTCCAATAGGAGTCATACTGGCTATCTCAGAATAGGAATCAGAATTAGAAATCCTTTATTCGTCCTTCGGTTACAGCAAAGCAACAGTTGTTGTTGTTGTTGTTGTTGATGTTGTTGATGTTACACGTTTTGTTGAGTTTAGAGGATTTTGTCATTTTTTCGTCGCATTTCCCAAAAACACAATGGCCTAAATGTAATAAATTAATCAAACTGTGTGTTTATCTGCTAACATTAGGTTAAATAAAATGAGATTATATTACATTAGTTTAGGTATACTTCATTGATCCCAATATTGTATTTGTCAAAGAACCATGTAAACAAGGCATTGCTCATGAGAATAAACAAACAGCAAATATATAAATATCAACAGTAGAAAATAAACAAACACTAAAACAAATACATATTGACAGTGAAAGATCAATATATAAAGTATCTTCATCAAATATACAATATAAATATACATAATGTGTATCAGTGTACACTATTATAGGCCAACCTACGACGATCAAAGTGTAAACATGAGATATTATTTACTTTAACTGTGCAAGGTAATTGCAGTTTTTAAATTAAATTGAAATGTGCAGTGTGAGAACAATATATACATCATTAACTGTACGTTCAGCTAATTGGCTTACAACATACACTGGTAATCAAGCAATAAATCAAAAGGCAATCAGCTAGCTATATGATTAATATTGAAAATACAGACATTAAAGCATACTATGAATGTATTTCACAATTTAGTTTCACCAGATAACTATCACAATCCAATCGTTATGTTATAATGAATAACCTTGAATTCTTATTTATTTTTACAATAATACTGTCCTGTAATACTTGGGCGTAATGGATTATTAGCTGACGTTTTTTCCATTGCCATCATATTACTTACTTATAACTAAGACTTACCGAACAATCATTTTGAGACCAAACTACTTTTTCTCTTTAGTAATTTGACTACCAAACTGCCGATAGAAATTTTATAATGAAACCACTGACATGTAAAAGTCATTTGCACGCTTCCTTCATACCTGCCATTGAAACGCTAAAAGCAGAGAGCTGCCGTGTGTGAGAAAACTCTGCGTGCTCAGCCCTCAAGGCGAGGAGTTTAATGAGACTGACCTTTGTGGATGGAGAACCCATCTCGTCCTCAGCATGTAAATAGCGGTGAACTCTGACCTAAAGATTCAGGACGCCATCAAAGCTTGTCAGCACTATCCGCCTCACCTATGACTCACCGATCTTCAGGAGGCCCTCCATTCGTTTTGACACAATGACAACAGGCTGAGCGCACATACTCCGTGCTGCTGGGCTCCCAGGAGGTCTGTGGTTGCTTTTAGTGTTTGCCGCAACGGAAGATCAATGCAGCATCACTCTCAAGTAGATGGCACAGCACTCCAGCTGAGATGTGGATGTCAGGAGGGTGTTTTTCTGCCTGTAATACTGCATGCTTAAAAACTGAGCCAACAATAATGCATCCATTGCGTAATTGAGTTGGAATCGGGTTTCTCGTGTGCGTATGTGTGACAGTTTGCGCATTCAATGATGTAGATCACAACCCTCGGACAATCCTCCCTGCAGGTCCCTCACTGCTTGTGCAGAGGTCATTGATGGTGCGCACTGCATAAATAAATAAATAAAACATTTAAGAAAAGGTTTGAATTGTCAATCAAAGTGAAAATAATGCATCTATCGCAAAGGGCCATGAAAATATGACTTCTCAAAGAAAGTGGTCTTGTGGATTACCTTGCTCTATCTAAGGGTTAAGTTGATCCAAGTCAAGGGGTAAATTGACCAACCTGAGCATAAGTACAAATAAATATATCATCCTTTCTCTGCCACTACCTGCTTTGGTGTTTGTCCTAAAATGATATCCTTGTAAATGTAGCTTGTATAAACACATGTACCAGTCGGTTGTAAATGGACTGTACTGATGTATGGCTAGTCATTGATAGTTATTCATGTTATTAAATGTGGTTATTCTCTCATCTGTCTATCACTGTAACCAGATTGTCAAAGAACTCCTCCACTAAAGTTTTATTGAAGGCTGTAACCCCTTCCTATAGATGTTGCTTCAGGCATACAGCAGGAAAGATGGTGGCGTGCCGTAAAATGATTGAACCAATCTAGACCTAAAAGAAAATAATTCATTCTATCAAGATACTGTATTTAGCTACACAAGAACAATTAACCTGAGCTTACTGAATCATGTGATCTCTTGCACACCCTACCTGCTTAACCCTTCTCTTTCTACTGTAGTTGTTTGGTACAGGAATGTTGTTGTTTCTACTTTGTTTAAAACAAAAAAAACAAATCAGTTGTCCAAAACTACACTGAAATACCATTTTATCCTACAGAGAGTTTACTTACTGTAACTTCAGGGCCTCAAGGGGGTGTTGAACCATTGGCTAGCTCAGTCATTCATGCTAATCTTTAACTAAATGATTCACATGGTTTTACACCTTGCTAAATAACCAACATGTATGTTACATATTTTCAGACCTGGATACATTTGCTCTAAAATAACAGTAATTATACCTGACATGTTTAAAATGTACTTTGACAAGCCAAACAAGGTTTATTGTGAAAAAAACATGTTTACCACTTACCATGTGCTTCTCTCCCTCACAGCCAAATATAAAGGATGGGTTCTTCCTGAATTTATGGTGACATTACAACAAATGTGCACAGTTCCCTATAGCGCTGGGTCAACAACCCACTGGTTCATCTTACCCCATTCTCCCCAATTTACAAAGAAAGACCCACAGTTATATAGCATTTGTCTGAATATGCCTCTCTAAATAAAGGTTAAGCCAATGAGAAACGGCACAAAGAACTGCGACGTCAGATTAAAGATATATAGCAAATGTTTAAATTGTATAAATACATTATGCCAAAAGCAGACTAAAGATTCTTCATAGTTTGAGCTCTGCCTTTTAGTTCAATTGGTTAGACAATAAGATGTAGAAACCTATTTGTGTCAATAGTCAGTAGTTGCTGTAAAGAGTTTATTATGTTTTAACTAAAGCAATCCGATCTTCTTTTTTATTACTGCACTTCTTCTTACTGTCTTCGGTAAAGCAAATTAACGCTGTCACTAATAAGGGCTGGGACACTGTGTTATTCTTTCTGGAACAAATCCAGCTGTTTTAGAACATTGAGAGGTTTTTTTTTATGAACATTTTTTAAATCCTTTTTTTTTTCTTTATCTTTGAAAGGAATCAATGCGTTTCTGCCACACACACACTGTGGGAGTTTCAAGGTTGAAGACATTATTACACATTGTTTGTTTTGGTGTTTTTATTGGGATGTTTACATAAGAGAAACATCAAGTCTCCTTTACAAGATTTACCTCAAATAGCTGAAATTTAACTTTTTAATAGGTGATTTACAGTAAAACATTTTTGAAATTCTTATTGTGTCATTGTGCAATCTGTATTGCAGTTGGATGGTGTAGTTTGGTCACAAATAGCTCCTACTTGAAACTATTCACAACAAAGTGTTTAGGTTATCTTTAATAATGGATAATGGGCCTCGGTAACTCACACCAGACCAGTCTAAATTGATATCAGTATTGAGATCACGACTATCGTAGGAATGCATCACAAGTCTCTTTTAATTCACAGATTAAATGTATCAGTACGGCTGTCATTCCCAGGCTTTATTACACCTTTAATACAAAAGACTGGAAACCTTTTGTTCTCTGTTATAATTAGCATGTATTATGTCCCTTTTGATTCCTACTCCTCTGTATAAATGAAATAGCTTTTTCTTTGTAACGGGGTCAGATCTTGGTACTATTTGCCAGTGCAGGACTCAGCCTCTTCCAGCTGGAAATAAGATTGATTCTGTTAAATGCTATAACTCTTTATTAAATAACACAACTTTGGTTTACGCTTGTATATTTCTTTTTTTCTTACCATCAGGTGATTAAGTGTAGAATATCCACCACAACGACAGGTGTTTTTTGTTCTGCTGAACTACCCCATTACTAAACCTACTCCAAAAACATAGAGCATGTTTTACTGGGTTTCTTGTAATACATGAATGGGCTTTCAAGTCATTTAAATAAACATTTTCCGAATCTGGTGCAGAGATGTGTAGTTGTAGGCAGACTTGCGGAACAAAGAATCTTCTCTGTCTGTATGACTGAGGGCAGAACAACAGATTTCCTTGCATTTCTTCACCACTCACAGTGCGTAATTGAACTGGATAGCTGAGTGAGGAATGGGTCTCTGGAGAACTACCGGCAGTAATCAGAAGGTGTCTGGTTCAGATCCTATGTGGAGTGGGGCAGCGTGGCCCAAAAGTGAAAGCTATTATCTGACCTCTCTTCCGCGGATGCTCCTGAAAGCGATGGCTGAAGGGTGAAACTACCACTGTGGGTAAATGCACCATCCTGCGAGTAAAATAATGACTTTTCTCTCAGTGGCTGTGACAACTTTATGCACTGCTATTTGTCTGCGAGAGGTTGACAAACAGGACAAGGAGCAGTCATGTGGTTTTTATGTTCTCCAGGACAAGAGGGACACACCGTGGCAGTGCTTAGAGACCACTGGAGGCAGTTTGATAGAAGAAGGCAGGCTGGAGTGTGAGGAGATGACACCTTTCTCTCTCTCTGTCATTCTTTGGGTTTATATATCTGGATGTTTTCCCTCCCTGCCTCTTCCTGAGTCCAATGTCGCCTCTCTTATTCTCAGAGTCACAATGTTTCAAAGCCTGTCAGGAGGACAAGAAACTGGGGGGGGGGGAAGAGGGGGGGGGGAGGGCTGCTGGTAAAATGCTGCTGAGGGTTGGTGTGTGAATCTCTGCTGCACACCAGCTCTGTTACTTTCAGGTTCAAACCCCACAGCAGTCACCATGTCGTTGTGTCCCTGGGCAAAACACTTCACCCCAAATTGCTCCTGTGAGGATTGCCCACAGTATTGAGTATGTAAGTCGCTTTGGATAAAAGCGTCTAACAAGTAACATTTAATGTAATGTAATGTAATATCACCCTGTAGTTGAATTAATTTCAGTTTGCATAAAGAGTAGGGAAATCCTATTTTTTAAGTGAGTAAATTATGGTCTGTTTTTTTTTTAAACAAATTGTATTGGTGTTAGTCCAATGTTTTATTTAGGCAACGAGTCATTCATAGAACATTTATCACAACAACACTCAATTTGCTTTACATTTGCAAGAAGAAATAGAGAAAAAACAACAACACATTGGTAAAAGACATTAAAAAAACAAGTATTTATGTTACAATTTAATGGTTATGTCTACTGCTAGCTTGCAGGGATACATACAGCTGTTATCTGATTAATTGCGTGTTGATAGGTTAAGGTAACTAGGTCAAAGTACAAATAATTTGAACTTTGAGCGGTCGGCAATAATTTAAAGTGATTTGTGAAGCCGAGGGTATCACGCCACTGCCCTCTCCATAGAAACAAAACTGCAACGTCAGCGCAAAGACGTTTCGCCACATATTATAAATGCTGCTTTATTCTTGACTGATTATAGGCCTGAGAATACAGGAAGGTTTAGGACCAGATCAGACAGAAACATTTTTGCAATTGCGTTTTTTTTTTATAATACCATTTATAATATTGCTCTACAACCACCGCAGGATTGCTAATTTTGACTTAACACAAACCATGAACTTTATCCAACACTAAATGAAAATAACTCACCCAATCACTTCACTAATTCACTTCAAGGCTGTTTGGTGTTCTGAACAATGTAGCTAAGGTTGGTAAAGTCATATAGCATACACACTCTCACAAACACACACACACACACACAAATATACACACATTGATAATAGGCCTGAGATTGATAACATTTTCTCAGGAAGGGGCTCATAACGCAAGTCTTTCCAGAAGGCAGCCCCACAGTAACTGATGAGGAATTATAAGTAATATATGTGTCAAATGGGAAGCAGTACATATCTTGTACTGGCAAAAACTTGGTTTGGTAATGCACAAGACTGACACATATTATATGTAATACATAGAAAAAAAAGTTTACATCCATACTAGGAATTTAAGCAGTCAATATGACAGTTTATTTCCAGTCATTCTAATATGGCAGGGCAATATTTACTTTATAGTGTGAAAATGTAATTTACCACAGTGACCAGAAACAGCTGCATTTTTCTGTCTGCTTAGCATTAACTTTGATAGATGGAGAGGAGGGAGAAAGTATTAACTGTGCAGAGACCTCAAGTTGTGACTCGCATAATGACACGAGCACATCTGACAAATAGACTCACGCATCCAGTTTATTAGGATTCATAAAGCATACATATCTCATCAATTTAAACTTTTGTAAAGTGTGAGTGGATGGAGGGGGGTGTGTGTAGGGGAATGGAGTTCAGCTCAAGGTCCTCTCTATAAGGATGTCCTTACATCCTTATAGAGAGGCTGCAGGAAGTGTTAAAAGATGACGATGGTTGCTAAACATTGTAAAATAAGTACACAAGGCCTTTTCCAAACAAATATCCAATAAAACAATAATCTGTAACTGTATCTTATAAAGTATTTTACCTGCAAACCATTATGTGCAACTGTGTAGGTCCTTCAAAACAACTTATAGAAGTATTTTCTCTGTTATGACCGGCTCGTAGGCCACAACAGGAAAAGAGAGAGAGACGTTCGAGGGTTACAAAAACCAGGGGACATTTATTGTGGCAATTCCAAAACAACACCAAGAATATGAGAGGATGGGCGAGGGGAAAGGATCCCGGCGAGGGTCTTCCTGCAGCGTGCTTTGAGAGAGTCACGAAGGCCATGTGACTCCGGGCAGCTGGGCTTAAGTAGCACCTCGGCTCCGGCCAGGTGTCCCCAGTCATGCTGATTGGCCTCCTCAGCTCCACCCCCATCGCAGGACCTGCAACACACCTGCACACTCACAGGCCACAGGCTCTGGGTTCGTCACATCTCATTACGTCAACTGATAGGACAGCATTATTTTTCTGTGCCTTCCAAGCCCCCAGAGCACCAGGCTTGGAAGCTAACGTCAGGGTGGCCAAAACGTGGAATAACATCCTTCATCGAATAATTTTAAACTCAAAAGTCAAGCTGTTTTCGCTTCATGCATCACTGAGCAAATATCGGACGAATGTACCTAACTCTGCCTCCTTGCTCTTTTTATTCACCCATTGTACCACCCTTAACATAATAAAGACCGCATGTTTTCAATATATTAGATCGTAAAACACATTTCTTCTTTAAATAGATCATCTTTAATTTCAACTTGTTGTAGACCTACTGTAACTACACCACAGGGGAAGTTCTTGTACTGGTTTCGTTGGTATATTAGTGTGCCTCTAATGTTTAGCTTTATGGGGCAAATTTCCATATAATATTTATTTTCCTTGGATCAGGCATTTAGACAAAGAAGGAACACATGGGAACATGCAAGAGACAGATTTGTCGAATTAATCGCCATTACTGGAGAATCAAAGGCCAACATATCCTTGATAATGCATCTCCTGTTAGATCTTCTCTGTGGAAAAGGATCACACTCAATTCATTTCAAGTCCCAAGTCTAACGGTGTAATCTGTGTTATCTGACTAGTACATCACATGACAAGTTAACAGACATTCCTGTGTAAAAATGAAGGAGTGTCCCTTTAAGTACGAAACAGAATGACTGACGTGCTTCATTTTGTCTCAAGATGGGCATAAGAATGGCACAAACACTATTTTGAGGTCTGACAGTCTGGGTGTTATTAAATCTGTCTCCTCTGAAACAAGGGCTGTGATTAGTGTCCAGGCTGCCGAGGAGTAATTCTGCTCCAGAGGGCTCATTTGCTCCTTAACACCCGCTGTCATTAAACCCCGGCGCCCAGTAAAGCGATTATTCAGCGATAAAGTTTTAATTGTGCCATTGTCTGTGAAAAAGGTGACGGGTGGATAATTGGGGGTCCTGAGGAGAGCACAGAGGGACTCCGCAACAACGTGTCTTTAAGACAAGTGTCAAACTAAAGCTGAATTCAGGAGCAAAGTTGATTTTTTTGTAAAAATATAATGGAGTGTTCTTTTTTTACTGCATACACTTGTTATCTTTGTATCTTTGTTATTCCACAATTTCAACGACCTATTTGCTATAAAAGAGGACATCTTTTGAAAGAGAGGATATATCAACTCTTCTTTCTTTGACTCTATTGTAAAGCTCTTGCTCCTTTTGTTTGTTTTAAATCTTTGTAAACCAAACACCTTTTTTTTTTTTGTTGCACTGAACAAGCAATGAGTTCACTAAATAATTATGTCGATGAATTATGTCCCACTCTGGGTAAACTTTGTTTTTCTGCCTTAAAGGGACCCTGTTTTTGCTCATGTTCAGATTCATATTTGTATTGTGTTTCTCTACTGTAACATATGTTCATGCTTTAAAGTTCAAAAAGGTATTTATTTTTCCCATACTTCCTGTGCTGCAGCACCTCTTTTCACCCTCTGTCTGAAACCAGAGCCCAGTCTGCTCTGATTGGTTAGCCGGCTCACGTTTGTTGGGTAAGCGGTTAGAAAAGTCCCGTCCCTTAGCCAATCACTAATATGTTGGAGTGCTAGCCAATAGAAGTGTGTTACATAATGATGTCATTATGTTACAGAAGTAAACAAGGGAGTCCAAAGGAGACGTTTCAGGCGGGGGGGTACAGTGCGTGGGAGAGAAACTGCACAACCTTCCACAACATTTTGAGTTTCTAACTGACTCTGATAGCCCTCTGAAGAAAAAAACTACCAGTGTATACTCTGAATACAAATTCTCTCTATCCTTTCGTGTAAAGAGAGACTGAACTGGTCTTCTTAACCCATGTGACCCAGAAGACATCAATAAAACAGCTACTCAGATTCCCTTTGAACTTGTGTCCTTTGGTGATACTGTTGATGATACTTTAGAAAGTTTGAGTCAAATCTAAGGCACGAAAGTACACATTTTAATTAGAAACTGTTTTGCACCCAGTCATGCCCCCATTAAACCTTCACAGGAAGTAGAGTACATAGGGGGTATCGCTGTTTTTTTCAAACAGAAAACACACATCAGAATACTTCATTTATCCTCATTCCCTGGTTGGCACTTGTTTAGGGTTACAGTGTGGTGAGATCTCACCTCCTGCGATCCATCTTGACATCCTCATTATCTTGCTCTGTGTGTGATCCCACTTTACACATTCTTTATTCTCATTTCATTGTCAACTGTTATCCTGCTTCCCACCGATTTCTCTTGTTTTAAGGGAATGGAACTATCTTCTGATCTGGCATGGGGACAGACATGGAGCTTTCGTGCCTCTGAAACATTTGGTTTATGTAAAATAAACAGAGAAATAATGTATTGAGCTCTCAGTTGGGGTTCAGCCTTTTGGCAGTGTAAACATTATGTTTTTCTTTTAGGATATAAAAGTGAGTTTTGCACCCCACTGAACATCAAGAAAATGTTGTGTGAACTGTTCTTCTTTCTTAAACCCTCTCTGAGGTTAGATATCTCAATTTAGAGGACTTTTTTGCATATCAAAAAGAATAGGGCTGAAAATTATAAGAAGCAAACCTTTTTAGGATGCCATAAAGCAGCATATTTTTAGGATACTTCATCCGTGAACCATGCACATTTGCAGCAAATCACATTGCAATATATCCAGTAGTTGCTGAGATATTTCATTCTGGACCAAAGTGGAGAACAGACTGACGATACTGCCCTTCCTAGAGCTGGCGCTATGTGAAACATGTCCAATCTAAATCAGAATCTGAAACGGTTTTTAGTATGTTTGCATGTTCAATTAATTTGACTCAGTGATTTGGTAAACACAAATTAAATATGTTTAAAGTGCATGTAAAAGGAACAAAGATGATCAAGAGAATATGAAAAAATATAAAAAAGGCAATCAAATATTATTTTTCTACTCCTATGAATTGTGGCTTGCACCCAATACTTTGAAATGTGTAATGTGCCCAGCATTTAAGACAGACTGATATAAGTTGTAGGTTCTGTCTTGATGTCCTTAAGCCCTCTGATTGCTAATTTCATTGCTATCAATATAGCGCCACCAACATCTGTAAGTTGTCCAGTTGTCCTGGCCAGAACGCTCCTTCGGCCCAACTGTGAGGGTGGTATTTATTCAGTGAAGCTCATCAACTTTGTTATGACTGAGGGTTTGTTTAACCGGGCTGCAGGCTCAAATTGATGCTGGGGTTTTGGTGAGCAGTGTAATTGCAGTCAGTTCTCACAGTAAATGATGGCAAAACTGACTTAGTTTATTCCCTTGGAAATGGGCAGTTAACCCCATATCAGAACAAAAGAGATTATGAAAAAATGTAAAAAGGCATAACAATATACACGTTATTAAATATCCTATTTCTTATATTTGTTCTACTCCCACAAAATGTGGCTTGCAATCAATACTTTGAAATGTGTAATGTGCCCATCATTTAAGACAGATTGATGTAAATTGCAGATGCTGTCCTGATGTCCTTAAGCCCTCTGATTGCTAATTTCACTGCTATCAATATAGCGCCACACCATGCTACACTCCCAAGAGAAATTAACAGTGATTGATCTCTCGAATCTATTTCCTTTCTTCCCCTTTTTTATGGGTTGCAATTTTCTACATACTAATGATCATTTCCGTCCAGTTTTACTTCAGGTGAAAGGAAACAACCAAGTGCTATTTCATTTGGGAAATTAATTTGCAGGCAGACAAGTCTGGCTACCTCTTGACATGGCAGGAGAGTGGTTTTGATAACTCGTAATTGACCTTGTTGTCGTAGCATACTTTCAGGTAAGGGGTACAAGTGTGCTGTAGTGTCTGCACACAGCGTGTAGTGATGTAGAGGCATTTTAATGAAAGAGCCTGCTGGCATTTGCTAAGTATTTGGTTCTCTTAAATCAGTGGTGGAGCTACAGGGCCTTCTTGGTATAGTAATCTGGCTGTAAAACGTTGGTTATCTTTGAGAAAAACATCATTTACAAATCCATCTCTGACCTTTAAGACGTGTAATATTATCTGTGGCGTGGTCAAAAGGAACCGAGCTGGAGATGAGATAATAGCACTTTCTGTTTGATACAGTGATATGATTGATATGAACCAGGCTAATCCTGGCTTTAAATTACCACCCGTTCCATGTTCTCATACATAATGCATTATGCAAATGGCTGTGATATAAATATCTTAATCATTTATGTCCTAAATAATGTTCCACAGCAGGCTTCAAAGCAGCTACCTCCTGATTGCAGCACATCCCTGCCCCTCCACCTGTTTTAGTATTTGATCATTTTAAGCATTTGGACTGAATGTTTGTTTTATGAGTTGAACCTTTTTGATGACCTGGATACATGAGGTGAATTGAGAACTTATTCTTTCTTGTGTTTAAAAGTCTTTCAGGTGTTGTCGCATTATTCTCATGACCAGGGCTGAAGAAGCATTAACATCACATTGACGTATCATCAGCTTTTATTTTAGATATGATAAACTGTTAACTGAGAGATGCTGGTTCACACCTCCAGATGTTACAAAGCATGATTAATGTGTTTGGTTATATTGTGCATTAAAGTCATAAATTGACTCTCTTTTACCTCTATTTTGGTCTCCTCCATGATCTGAATGAAATATCTGGATCTTAAGCTTCTAAATGCTCCACAACTATAGCAGCTGTGTCTGTCTTTTGTCCCTGATTGCAGAGAGCAGTGAGAGTGAACCAGAACAGTAAAGTTTGGGGTCAGACAGCTAAATGAGATGAAACCCATTTTAAAGCTCCATAAAGCTGAGGGGAGCAGCAGATTCAGGTTATTATTCTCTGTAGGTTCACACTAGCGACCTATTTACATTGTACAATATCACCCTCTGCAATGTAGCAGAGCTGAAATATATAAAAAGACAAAGAAATGTAGGTACTTGAGTACAACAACTCTGCTGTAGTACAGTACTATACTTTTCACTGTTTCCAGCATTAAGTGGGGTCACTCAACTAGAGAGTTTCCCATTAGATGGACTACACTGTGCGGGCTTTTTGGACGAATTTGCATATGCTTTATCTCCAGCAGGAATGACCTTGTTGAGTTTTTGGCATTGATCAGCACATCGACTCATCCACTCTGATAACTCTGAAACCCATTTATCATAGGCAAGGTTTTAGCTCGCCGCGCCTACATTTACTGGCGGAAAATCAATCAGTTCTTATCAGCTAATACACCGATGGGTCATGGTAGGAATATGTGAACATATACAGTACAAGCCAAAGCTGTGATTAGAAAAGATGGAAATGTTCGGGTAATGTGTAAAGAGAGGGCTGGAGGGGTTAGAACAGAGAGAGGTCAGAAGTGTACAGACATGTGACTCAGCGCTTATTCTTCATCATACATCATTCTTTCTCTGGGTTGATGAAACATTAAACTGTTCAGTGTACATTTGTGAAGTCTAAGAGCAGAGCCCTACTGCCTTCCACTGCGCGGAGAATAGGAAAAATGTGATGTGAATGTTTTTTCGTTATGCTTCTTAATAGTCATGGGAGGGGATTGGACGTGCAGCTGTGTTGCATAGTTGCACACAGAGCGGGACATACTATGGCTACGTCGGTTTGTTTTGATTTGCATACTGTAATGCAGTCTCATCCAGAGTCTGAGCCCAGCACACACGCTCTCACGCAGTCAGAAACCAAATGTTGCCATAGCAGTTGACTTGTTGCAAACAGAGAATTTCCCACAAGGCCGGTACATTTGCGTAGTATAATGAAGCAATCCCTTAATGGGCAGACTGGGTGTTTGCGGGTGGGATTACGTGTGTGTGTGGGTGTGTTTGTGTGTGTGTGGTGTGTTTGAGATAAACAGGAGAAGCAGGAGAGGGAGCTATTTTTTTGCTGTTTTGGCTAGATTAAGAAGTCTCTTAATTACATGGTCTGTTTGTCGTGGCGGAATAAACAAGCAAGCAGCGGCATTGTGCTTGGCATCTTAGAACAAAGCCTGTGTAACAATGTGTCATTTGCAATCACAGCTTACAGCACTCAGAGAGATAAAGTCAATACCTCCTAATGGACACAAGAAATCTGTAACTTGTCCCGTTGTCTGGGCCAAAACGCTCCTTCAGTCCAACTGTGACGGTGGTATTTATTCAGCGAAGCTCATCAACTTTGTTATGACTGAGGGTTTGTTTAACCGGGCTGCAGGCTCAAATTGATGCTGGGGTTTTGGTGAGCAGTGTAATTGCAGTCAGTTCTCACAGTAAATGACGGTGTGTGCAACACTGAATTTGTTTATTACCTTTTAAATGGGCAGTTAACCCCACATTACAACAAAAAAAGCTATTGTGTGAGGTTTATATCTACCTTTGAAATGAGTGTTGCCATTCACATGCATTCAAGATGGAGATGTTGTAATTTACCAGTATTGAGGATTACCATTTGAAAAATGTATGTTGAATAATATTTAAAATACACGTATGATAGTATTGTGTAATTAATCGAATACATCTCTAATTATGCTTTTGTTATGGTCAGCAATATGTTGGTGTGTGTGATAAGTTTTGCCTGTATTGTTTCAAAATGTACAATACAGGCAAAAATAAAGATGAATTTAACAGATTTTTTCAATAATTATTTTTATAGATATCACATTAATCTTGTTATCATAAATTAATTTGGCCACAATCAAGGTTAAGTAAATCTGATATTGTGAAAGCCCTTCTTGGAGATTGGAGACAAAAATATATTTAAATATTAAGTAATAAATGTTTATAAAAAGTATCGCTTATCTGGATATAATTGATGTTATTTGTTGTTTCAAAGAGCCATTCATCCCTTACCTCTTAGAAAACAAACACATTTTTAAAGTAGTGAAATCCGTCTGCCTTATTTTTACGAGTGATTCCTACAGCAGCTTGCCTTTTAGACTGTGAGAAAAGCTTCCCCTGGACTTCATTAAAGCCCTGCAGCTATCGGAAGGCAGCAGGACACATATGTTGATACATCTGCAGCCTCTGATTTGAGACGCATGACCGGCGTCCACTGTGTTTGCCTTTCACTAAATCATGTGCAAATGACACCAGGATAAAAAACAACCACACACACACAAATACACACACACACACACACACCTCGACACACATCAGACGGCTCTGTTATAAAACTGCTTGTTTATGTGGTCATTACTGGAGCTCATTAATCCTGTGCGTCATGACCTCCTTTTTGTTTTTTTTTCTTTTGTTGTTGGTGTTTGTTCTTGAAAGGCATTAAAGTGCGACCACTATCACATTTTCCATATGATGTGTTGAGTAGAATTGATAGCGAATGTCATTGAAAGTTAGGATAAACTGTTTTCCTGCTCAGGGAAGTCTATTTTCTTCCACCATCATTATTTATGTCTCTTGTGCGGAGTACATATCTCTCAGTCATAAAGGAAAATATTCCTATACTTTGTTTATGCAGGGCTACAGGGGAACGCGATCTCCCAGCATCAAAGGTTCATATAAACAGCTTAACCCCATCGACACCTAAATCGGTTTACACATTCCTATAACATGTTAGCATAGTGATCAGCCTTCAACCTAAAGCCAACATGGATTTCTCCAGTTATCTTGTGGTCTGTGATTAATGAATAACAGAGGTGGAAATGTACTGAAGCCAAGTGTGGTGGAGATGTGATCATCCACCCTGAACACATCACGCTGCTCTCCAGTAGTGTGATAATGGATGGTAGATGGCTGCCATTACGACCTTCCCTCTGCACGGCGGAGCACTGTGAGCCACATGAAATCAAATTACCGCTCGAGAGGAGGTTCGTGCTCCTCACCCGACATGTGCCCTATCTCTCTTTCTGTCTCATCTCATATCCTCTTCCTCTTGGCCTCTTCTGCCGGCTCTGCATCTATCTCCAGAAATTGCTTAAAAAATACTCCCACGGCCTGCATCTTCCTGAAAGAAACCGTAAATCATCAAAAGTCTCATTGTTTATTCAGCGTAATCAATTAAATGTATCCTACATATGAGCAAGCCTGTGGTTGTGTTGTGTTTTTTTTGTGGACCTCATTTTATGACCCCATTACCGGAATAGATAGATCATTTTGTGTCCCCCTACTGCAGCCGCTTTGCATTCTTTGTGGTCTTTTTCTATTTCTTTCTTGTCACTTTGTGTCCCCCTGAGGTAGTGTTGTGTCCCTTGCCATTGTTTTATCTTCTTTTTGGTCATTTTGCGTCTCCTCGTGGTTACTTTCCAACTATTCAAGGTCTTTTATGTATCTATAAAGTTGTTTTGCATATTTCCCTTGTCAATTTGTGTTCCCCTGAGGTTGTTTTGTGTCACTTTATCATCAGTTTATGTGTCTTTGCTTTCATTTTTCCATTTCTCTGTTGTTGCATTGTGGACTATTATGTCATATTGCGTCCCCCACATGTTGTTTTCTGTCCCTTTGTCATTGTTACTGTATATGTCTCGTTGTTATAATTCTGTGTCTCCCTGTGGTTTGCTTCGCATTTCTTTGTGGCCTATTTTGTCCCTTTTAGATGTTTTGCATCTTTTTGTGATCTTGTTGCGTCTTTCTCTTTCACTTTGTGTCCCTCTGAGGTCGTTTTGAGTCCATTTGTCATCATCTTATGTCTCTTTTCAATATATGTGCCTCCCTCTCTGGTCTTTTTGAATCTTATTCATGAGTCCCTTTAATGTGTTTTATGCCTCTTTGTTTTCTTTTGGCGTCTCTTTTTGGTTGTTGTATTTACTTTCTACCAAGACATGTCAATTGTCACTTCATACACATGATCAGTCTAAGGCTCCTTAACCTGTGGCCTTTTGGTCTGTTCAATAATCCATCCATCATACTAACCCACCAACCACCTATCACTCTCTGATTCTGGTGTGGGGGCACCAGCATCAGACTTCGTTTCTACAATGCCGTCTTCTATTATGACTCAGTGAAAGAGCACAACATGTAGGAGAAAAGAGAGAGTGCAGCGAACCTTTGAAATCTCATAAATTCAATATATTCATATTGCCTAGACTCCCTAAAAGTGCTTGGGAGTGCATTCAGTGAGTCCATAAGTCACAACATTGTCAAAGAGGCGATGGTGATGCATGAGGGCGCCGGGGCTCAGTTCATTCCGGAGCAGGTACTCTCCGTCAGATAAGCGCAACCTTAATTCCTTCCACTGGCCTAATGTGTTTTTAATGCAGCCCTGTGACTTATGTTGCTGTCAGTCGCTTGGCCTCATAGGGATGCCGGGATGCTAGTGGGCGGCAGTCAGGGACCAGGAAAAGGTGGCAAAGATTAATCGTCGGGGCAGAAGCATAACCCATTTGATCAAACCCGTATTGACTGAGAACACTGAAAAGGCTGAATCTGTGGAAGTTGAAAGAAGAAAAAAATACTACCGCAGAATAAATGAGCTCAGTTTGTTCAAAACGTGCGTCTGATGAAACAATACAGATTGAACGCAGAAACAATTGATGTCATTGATACCATGCAGAGGCAGGTACATTTCTCTTTGGGATGAGTTTCAGTGCAGACGATATTAATTGTCGCCGCGCTTTCTTTCTTTGGAGATGTATTGTTGAATCACCACACAACAACACGTCACAAGACCTGTGTCATATTGTGATCAACAGACACTTTGTTAAAAAGCAGTGGAAATTTACAATGCATGGTTCTTCTCTTTAAAACATCCCTAGTAAAATGTACAGGGCAGCAGTAATACTTCAACACTTCCACATAGCCTAACATATTTCAACCATTTAAAAAGGAAGTCGGAGTTGCCGGATAGCTCAATGGTTAGAGACCCATATGGGTAAACCGCTGCCTAGTAAGCCGGTTCGAATCCTGAGCCGGCCGAACATTCAGGCAATGTCCTCCCCCTCTGTCTCCCCCTTTAAACACAAAAAATACCATGACAAAAAAAAAGGAATTCTCAGTGTATCTTTAAAAATGCAGGATATTCCTTGTATTGAAGACATGAGGGGGAATATACCGGTATTTAAATAAATGAAATATGTGTTAAGGCAAGTATTTTTCCCAGTTGTCCGGGTTCCAATCCAACCTGTGGCCCTTTGCTGCATGTAATCCTCTCTTTCTCTCCCTGTTACCTTTCTATTTTCAGTGTCATATATATAAGAGGCCAGAAAGTAGAAAAAATCACAATAATTGAAACAACAATACAGATACTGCGCAGATGATCAGACAAACATTTCTCTTTTTTTCTCCTTCCCCCATCACTCCGTACACAAATTAGTTTATTTAATTTGCTTATTAAAAATATATACAATACACACAAAGAAGGTTAAAGATTTAAATGAGAGCACATTTTTTCCCAAATGTAATAATATTGTTAACTTTATCACCTCCAGGAAACTTTGCTTCAAATGTTAGATATCCCCTTGAGATGTGTTTTAAAGAAACCCTCTTTTTGTAAAAATCTACTAATTATCAAAAATGTTTCACTTGCTTCACACAAGATTACTTTATTGAAAGTCAATCTGTTATGTTTTGGCTGGAGATAATCACACTCGTAGTAATTTATAGTTATAATGTTAAACACATATTTCAACACATGCATGTCTTAGCTCTTGCCCCTTGAGAAGATGAATAATTTGACACCGTTAAGGTCAAACATTTTACAAATGTAATTCCGTTTATGTATAAATGATGATGAAGGTGATGCAAAAGATTTGTGTCCACATAACTGCACTGTCATCTGCTTTAAATATAAAAATCTGCAGGTTTACAAGTGCAAACACACAGTGGATCTAACTGCCGCAGTGAATGCTGTGACTCACCACACTCTGAGTCTGTGGCCAAAGGTTTTGCCTCAGGGCCTCCAACATGCATGTCCCCTGCTCTGCACGCTCCTTAAAAATGTTCAAAAGGAATCTTTTAAAACACCACCATGCTTCCGTAATTTTTCTGCATTTCTGTTCTGTAGTTTTGTCCCCAGGCCTTGATAATCCCCATCATCCTTGGCTAATCAGCAGGAAAGGAACAGGGCAGCAGAGTGCTCAGGGTTGAATTTTAAAAATGCATGTTTTTCCTCTGAACACACACTGCAGTCCACAGGGACCCAGGCTTTCTCCCTCCTGTGGGAAAAGCAACCACAGGCAGATAAAAACTCCACACAGGGTAATGACATGCATGACTACGCCTGCATGCACACTTGGTAGATGGCCACAGAGAGGATATTTCCTGTGAGGAGCACAGATAAACAGAGATGAAGCCAAGGCCATGCATGTGGGGGCTGGGTATGTCTGTGTAGGAATGAGGATGTGTTCAGGGTGGGAGGTCTTCTGCCAGCTAATTGTTTTTTTCCCGGCCCTGTGCCTGCCAATAAATCCGCCCTGTGGAGTCTTCCCGGCTGGCCAGGCTGCCACAGAAAGGACACAGGTGCTCTGGGCGAACATAACTACACTCCTGAGTTCTGTATGAGGTGTTAAAGAGTCTGAATTTCATTTTTATTTGTTTTACTCCAGCAGGCTCACGTGGTCAAATCAGCAATATAGGCCTTAAGGGGGGCATATTATGCCTAAAGGAATAACACACTAAAGGAAAGGGGTTTTTCCTTTTCCTTTAGTTTGTTATATTGTTTTGTATGCATGGAAATGGTGTGCAAATCCCAAAGTTCACTCCAGAGGAAGTTTCTCTCCCACACACTACCCCCCTGCCTGATGCGACAGCTTTGTTTACCCCAATAACATAGCGACATCACTATGTAACACGTGTGCTTCTATTGGCTAGCGCTCCAAGACATTGTATGTAATAGGCTGAGAGGCAGGACAGTTACAAAATACAGACTATGGTCACAACACAACTGCCCAGCTAACCAATCAGAGCAGACTGGGCTCTGGTTTCACACAGAGGGTAAAAAGAGGTGCTGCAGCACAGGAAAAAAACAAAGACCTTTTTACACATTAAAGCATGTAAACATGTCACAAAAAGACACAGGCACAAAATACAAATATGAACCTGAAAATGAGTATAAAAGGGCCCCTTTAACAACTCAAAATATTCAATTTGGTCAATTTCTACCAATCACCTGATTCTCCTGTCAAACCTGATTTCCACTTTCCCTTGTCAACATGGCTGTGCATAAGCAGCCCAGTCCCCACGTGCTGTGTATACCTTTGCGATAATAAAGCAATTGCCATTTTGGTAGTGCAGACTCCGCCTTACTCCCGGTTTATTGAAAAATGGGCGATGAAGTGGATCCACCGTGGAGCTAAGGTGGCCTTGGTTGATGCAGCAGAGGCCATCGACCTTTGACAGCCCCCACTTGTCACTCAAGCGACAACACACTTAATAATGCATAAGGCTTTAAGGCTTATTCAACCCCCATACAGTTGTCATTAACGAGCAAATTGGCTATACCTGTAGAGCATGGCTTCTCAAACTCCGGACCAAGGTCCGGATCAGGACCGAACTCCAAATGAATTCGGACCGAACCCTGTGTCCCAATTTTTTTTTTTTAAAAAGAAGAAAATTCAGATTCTGACGTAAATTAAAGTGGACCTATTATGCTATATTGGAAAAATATATTGTAGGGCCATACCTATACAAAACATGTCTGTGAAGTTTTTTGCTTAAAATACCAAAGAGTTCACCCATTGTAGCCATGCCTCATACTGCTCATACCCCTCTTTTGCAGCCCTGTTAGAGAAACGCGGATTTTAGGTCCTTAGCTTGAAAAAAAAAAAGAAGAGGAGGCGGAGCTAATGCCTGATCAGAGATAAAGTTAAATTCTGCTGTGATAAAACGCCATCCTGTTCTAAACCACATCAAAGATTATTTCTGAAACAGTATGGAGCTCAAATGCTTTTTCTCTTGCGGGTTTATCACAAGGTGAGTTCCTTTTTTTATTTCTTGCTTTTTAAACACATGTGCTCTACAGCAGTGGTTCTCAACCTTTTTACACCAAGTACCACCTGAGAAAATAGTTGTCTCTCCAAGTACCACCATATGACCAATGTTAAAATACAGTCTATGCACAGTTCATGCAGGACTCGGAGGCAAATGTATTCATAATAACATAATTTATTGTCAGCCACAGCTACATGTACAAAGAGCAGTCTCTCTCTCACTCATCACTCACTCACACACCACAAGTGAGAATATAAAGAACAAAATAATAACTTATTCTCACACAACAAATTACAACTGTACATACATGTACCAAATACCAAAGTGTGAATGTCCTATTGGGAATTCAGTTCCACAATAATAATGAAAGCCTCCAGGAGCAGATGAGCCTAAGGGCTAATAGCTAATCTTCAGTCTGCTGATGTTTGCTATTGCCATTTCTGTGGTGGCAAAGTAAAAAAGAAAAGAAAAAATTAAGGACAAGTGTGTACTTTTTCAGCTTTTGACCTCGGTCACAGCCTTCTCTCCATTCTTTGTGCAAATGCCTTCTTCCTGAGTCACTTCTCTCCTCCATCACAGCGTTGTGACTGTGCATATCACTTTTGCGTTGCTGGCGGAGCCTGCGCTTGTGCTCGGTTGATGACTGTCCTCCTCCTCATTCACTTGTTCACTTTCGCTGGTAATATTCTCCTCTGTACCTCTCTCACAACATCATTCAGCTTTCTTCTTTCTTTAGCTTGCTTGCAACGTTCGTTAATCGTTCGCGGGTAGTATGGTCGTCATTAGCAACGCCAGAAAAAAAAAAGAAAAAAAATGTTCGTTTCTAAATCTAAAAACAACAATAGCCTATAAGAACTTATTTAAATCACAGTTTCAATTATCTCAAGCTTATTTTCATTCGTTGTAGTATTTTGATAGTATGATTTATTTTTTAATTAATGTTATTCAATCAAGCCTCAAACTGATGGCACTTGTCCCTATAGCCTGTTTTAAATTGAAGTTGTCTGAGGTCCTTACCACCAGCTGCTCTTGCAGTAATAAGTATTGCACCTTTCTGTCCCAAATGTGCACAATGTAGTGACTGCTTTTGGTCTTTTTGTTTACTTAGTTGTGTTCTCTGTATTTTATATGTCTGTGTTATGTGTAAGAAGGTGTAACGTTGCTGCCTTCTTGGCCAGGTCAGCATTGTAAATGAGATTTTGTCTCAATGTTTTCATCTGGTTAAAGGTGGGGTAGGTAAGTTTGAGAAACCAGCTCGAGTGCGCTAGAATTTGAAAATACACAACCGGAAAAAATCTGCCCCTTCCTTCAGACTTCCTTACAGAGCCCCTCCTCCAACACACGAACGCGCACTTGACCAATGAGGGCACGAGATAAGTTTGTGCACAGCTGGAAGGCTGACAGGCAGGTAGGCCATCCAGTTATTTTAGCCGGGCCGGCTAAAATGATTGGTCGTGCTTTTAACAGTACTACGGCTTCCACAGATGACATTTTTAAATGATTTTTTGTCAAAGCACTTAAGATATTCATTGCTATCGGGATGTTAAGAGCATTCCATGGAACATAACAAAAAGTGTATCTCGAGCCGGTTTCTCAAACTTACCTACCCCACATTTAAATAAAGGTTAAATAAAATGTAAAAAAAAAATAATAAATAATAATTATTATTTAAAAAAAATATATTTTTTTTTATATGTCAGATTCCTCTGCGTACCACTAGCGGGAGCTGGCGTACCACCAGTGGTACGCATACCACAGGTTGAGAACCACTGCTCTACAGTACAGGTTAGCTCTGAGTGTTAGCGAGGCTTGCTAATGTAAACAAAGACGTCAGGCATTGTTTCTGATAGCAATTTTCTGTGGGTCCGCTGCCGATTTGACGTCAGATCGGCAGCAAATCTGTATCCGCTCGTTGTACCCCCGTTTTTAAAAGATTTGGGTACGGTGGAAAAGAGAGAGAGTTTTATTTTCTGACGCTGCGTGAGTTCCTCGACGCACCGGGGACACATATTTATGTATAAAAGACATCACAAAGTGCATTTTGCATGATAGGTCCCCTTTAAATGTTCTTGTGTCTGACGCGTTGTGAGAATGAATGTGCATATATATTTACTTGTGTGCGCAAGCGTGACACGCATTGCAGACCGCAAGTTAACCGCAAGTTTACCTTGACTTTCTAATGCTTCTAATGCCATTTTTGCCGAGGTTCAAGGCATTGGCTACAGACAAACAGTGCCATTTCTCCCACTAGTTCAAGCCATCATACTGTATGTATGTATTGAATGTGTGTGTGTATACAGGGGCGCCGTTTACCGACAGGCAAGTGCTTGAACCAGAAGGGGGCCCCCAAATAAAGTAGATTAATCCAATCCAACTTTATTTATATAGCACTTTAAAACCTCCAGACCAAAGTGCTGTACAGAGAGATACATAAAATATTAAATCACACAGCTCAGCTCACAAAACATAAAATAAATAAATACGTTTAAAATAAAAGATACAAACACAAAACAAACCAGAATAAACGTAACAATTTCAAAATTAAAAAAAAAACATAAAAAAAGATTAAGAAGGTCCACAGCAGGGGTGCCCACACTTTTTCAGCTTGGGAGCTACTTTTAAAATGACCAAGCCCAAAAGATCTACCTACAGGGCCGCCCCTGCCCAATCTGTGTCGCGAGCGCAGGAGGGGGGGGGGGGGGGTGCTAGTGGAGTAAACGGCGGATAAACTGTGGCATTTGCGCTTCAGATGAAGAGGTGAGGCCCCCTCATAACTGCATGAACCCGTATGGCACAATACAACTCAGACTGGCTTACCTGTACGTCAATCAAGTGGCAAATGCCATAGTAAGGATGGATGATAGGCTAACTTTAAAAAAAAAAAAATTTTAAAAAAAAAATTAAAAATTTTTTTTTCTTTCCTTTTTTTTTTTTCAATGCCATGCGATCTACCCACACTACCTTCGCGATCGACCGGTCAATCGCGATCGACGTAATGGGCACCCCTGGTCCACAGCAACGACAACATGAAACACCCTTTAATTTACTGCAACGACATGTCGGGAAACCCCCTCAAGGGGGCCCCATGCATAGCACGCCAGAACGGCTTCTTAATTTCAGTTTCGTTGCTCCGCTCCGGAGGTGGGGGGGGGGGGGGGACTTTACTGGCATTGATCCGGACCATTGACCTTGTATAAAATTCACAAGTGGACCTTTAACAAAAAAGTTTGAGTACCCCTGCTGTAGAGCATGTTGGCTTTACTGTTCAGCACCAGATATGCTGCTTGATTATATACTGTTGCCCATAAAGTATGAATAATTTAGTTTTGAGACACATTCCTCTTTTTTCCCATTTAATGTTCGCTGTGATATTTTTGGAGGAGATTGATCAATAACGTTTTCAGAAGATATACACTTTATTTATCAAGAATAAATCACATTGTCACAATCATCTCATAAGAAAAGGTAAAACATATTTTATTCCAACTTTATAGGCAACAGTGTATCACATACTGTACAAAGATCCTCTCACAACCTGACTCACAATATTAATAATAATAATTATAATGTTGATAACATTGTAAACCTAACCCTTAAATGTCTATGTCCATGTGTAAAATTCATGTAATAGTAACAGTGTAAAATGGGGCTAATAACAGTGTGATATAGGTGTAAGAACAGTGTAACATGGGTATAACATGGATATGATATGGTATAATACAGGTGTAATAATGGTGTAACATTGGTGTAATAGTGGTGTATTAATGTGTAATATGGGAGTAAAAACAGTGTTATATAGGTGAAATAGGGGAGTAATAACAGTTATATATGAAGTCCTTCATACTAAAGTCTTACAATAGACATTAATGCATATTGTTATGAAGCAAAATGGTGGTTAAACATTTATTTAGCTATACTGTAGGTTCTTAGGGGGCTCAGCCACTATATTACTATATAGCATTGTTTACTTATGAATATTTAATAAAAGAGATTAATCTAGCCTATCAACCAGGAAAAACAGAGATTAATTCACATTACAAAAATAAGAATTTAATTTGGTGTATGCTCATTGGGGGAATACAACTGTAACAATACAAGACGTGCATCCCACCAATATATTCATCTGACAGCTGTGGGTATATCTGTTGGTGTATCTGTTGAAATGTTTTCTCCCAAGGGGGCACTTGAGGGGATCAGGCATTAACTCTTGTTCAAGCCTCAGAGGTGGATGGATGCATCTGTATATTTGTCTCTCAATTTATTATCGTTTCGATCACATGCAAGAGCCGGGATGATTGACAGCTACTGGAAAACGCATCCCAGTACAACGAACACTGACAGATGAAAAGCAACTAGTCATTTGTCTTAAATCAAGCACTTAGGCATCTCTGCAGTATGTGTTTGTGTTACTGCTTTCTTTTTCATACTCTGTTTTGTCCTTTTTTTTGTGCTTCCCGGTATTTCTGGCCTTATTTTATTTAATTAGCATGTTTCTGATGCATGGGGAAGTGTGTGTGTGATTTACCTGTGTGATATATGTTTGTATGTACTCATGCGTGGCCTACTTTGCCGTACACCAGTGTTGTTTTGTTGTTACACCTAACAATTCTTATTTCTCTGAGCTGATGTGGTACTCCAGAGCTAAGCTGGGGACAAATAGCTGCATTATTGATATCATTAGTGATAAATATAACCCGTTGCACCGTACATTTTCAGGTAACAATACTGATAATGGCGCCACAGCGTTGTTAAGTTTTCTCCTTTCCGTCTTTTCTCTTCTCCCTGCCTCATTGCTGTTGCGAGAGCCATTTCTGTGAACAACAGGCGCACAGTTTTATCTCCAGGCCATTTGGATTTTCACTCATTTTTTTCCAAACCTCATTTCATCTGTGTTGAATGGTGCTATCTTTAGCTGCAGGCTACGAGCTGTGACTGCCTTCCAGAGGGGCTCCACAGCGGCTACATGCACGCTGAATAACAATCCCGGGTTGCTTTAATTGGACGGCTCATTAGCGCCTAGCGTCACTGCTTTCACCGACTGTCCATCAGTACAATGCAGATGGACCAAAACTATTATATTTGGATCTACGCTGCCTGCTCCATCGGTGGGGGGATATGAATTAGAAAACAATTTCGTATCAATTTTTTCCCCCCATTGATTTCTCTCTCGTATGTGCCTGAAGCAAACAAGCAAGTTGATGTGATTGGCTACATGGGCTCTGGCTGTGTTTATGTTGGATTAAGGTGCCTGGGTAAAGAATACACCGTTCTATCATCCTCTCTGCCAAAGCTAAGCATGAATTACATTGTGCTGTTAACATGCACATATACTTCTTCAACTTTATACTTCAACATTGCTCCTAATTTTGTGAGATTTCCTTATGATTTTGTTTTAATTATATATATTTCTGAAGTCCATTACAGAAAATGGATGGTTGTTTTGAAGGTACCAGCTGTAAAACAAGTTATGTCATACTATATTGTATTTGTTAGCAGACATGTGTCATTAATTATCATTGTTGTAAAATAATATCTCCCATGAAGAAATATAAAATATTTCAAAACATTATTTCTTCATTTCTGGTTTTGGAGCATTTTGGAGTGGAGGTTGGTTTTTTTCAGTCTCTTTATATGATAACTTATTTCACATTGATTTGTCTGTAAATTACTTTTTGTCAAACAAGAACATATATAAGGTCATGCATTGCACATATACTATGAAACAATTAAATATTATTATTTGTTAAGATAAAAATTGTCCCAACCTTGATACTTCCTTAAATATTGGTCTTTAAAAAAAAGAAGTTAAAACGGTTAATATACAGCAATCACTATCGTTACCAATTTCACCATCAACGATAAGGAGTTAAATCTTTTGTGAGGTTAAACTATTAATGGGCCACAATGAACTATAGATGTGAGAAACAGAGCTGAACATCCTTCCTCCATCTCTTTTCTGAGTGAGACATTTCTACAAGCTCACGTCTTTGACTGACATAATGTAGTTAGGGTCGCACATTCTGTAGACTGGCCGAAGTATTTCATGCACGCTAATGTAGTTTAGTTTGAAATGAAATATCTGCAGCTTCACTTTACTGCTCCCCAGTCTCTGTTTCCCACTCTCTTCTTCTTCCTGGCTCAATCTTGCACATTAGACTCTCTAGCTTATCTCTCTTCCCGCTTTCCTCTTGTTCCAAGTCTCAGTTTCTAAAGGCTAATGCACTGAAGCAGATCATTATAAACACCCCCACCCCACTTCCATACTGGCTTCTCAAACAACAGTCCTCTCCTCCATGTGTGCACAGAGAAGGAAAGACAAAATCACATATTCAGCGTACGGTGATAAATGAGGACACATATGCGGCAAACAAGCTGTCGTTGTGACATTGCTGGGGGCATTTCACCCCATTACCAAAATAGATATTTGTTATTTTGTGTTTTTCCCATCAATTCGCATGCTAAGATAATGTACGAGTTAAAAGTTTAGGACGTCATTAAAACTTGGAGCATTGCAAAGACGAGGTGGAGAGTTGAAGCTTTCTGAGGTAGTTAGGGAGATGACATCACTTCCTCTGACAGCAGCAGGCCTAATGGTCATGTTTTAATGTGTAACAGCATGTTTGAATGTCAAGGTCAGGGAAGCAAAGTTAAAATGAAAGCCTTTTCCAAATTCACATATTCTGAGAGTAATTCCAAACTCTAATTATCCTGGCATATCCAATATAGAAGTGAATAACTGCTCTTTTTTATTTTCTGTCTTTTCTAAGGCATAAAAGAAATGACATAGTCCTTTTTACTTATTTCCTCTTGGATTCTTCAATTTATTTCTTGCCAAATATAATTCTCAGTAATCCTTGCTTAAGTCATTCTATATGGAAAATAGTGGTTAAATCCATTATTTGGTAAAGAAAAAAAGGTCCAGTTGACCTTTTTGGCAAAAACATTCACGAGTGTGTCCTTTGTTTGTGTGCCCAAATGAATTTGACATAGTACTACAGGTAATAATACACGCGGCTGCATGTACGTGTCACATTCATTTTGTTAGCCTTACAGTCCAGAAGAGATGAGTCACAGGTGTGTGTAAAGCCAGAGGACCTTTTCAAAGATACACTGACAAATGAGCTAGAGTTTATCCGGGGGGGTATTAGTCTCTAAGCGTGTGTGTGTGTGTGTGTGTGTGTGTGTGTGTGTGTGTGTGTGTGTGTGTGTGTGTGTGTGTGTGTGTTTGTGTGTGTGCATATGTGTGCAAAAGATCGCATACATGTTAAGTGAGTTTGTGTACATGTGTATTTTAAGTGAGTTGGAGTTAATGCTATAGCATCAAGCATCATTCTCCGGGTCTTTAAAGGGAAGCCAATGTGGAAGCTAGTAATTGTAAAAGCAGTGGGTGACTCCTCTGGTTCCAAAAAGAAGTCAGATTGTATAAAAGTCTATAAGAGAGTGACCCTACTTCTCAGTTGGTTTATGACCTCATTAAACATTTTAATGATGAGTCTCAGTCCCTATTACTTGTCACAACTTTTTCAAAAGAACATGATATCCGTTGTTAAAGCAGGGAGTGACTCCTCTGGTTGCAAAACGTTTTCAGATTGTAAAGAAGTCTATGAGAATCGACCCTACTTCTCAGTTGGTGTATTACCTTGATAAACATTTTTATGATCAGTGTCAGTCTCTAATACTAGAAACCACTGTAAATGATGGGGCTACCTTCTGATTGACAGGTCACCACTGTGTTGTCTGTTCAGGGGTGCTTAACTGCTTATTGTGTTTACTGCTTAGACCTTTAGCCCTTTCACAGTGTGTTTTTAGCTCAAGAAAGTTAACATTTAGGTCGCCTAAAAAAAAGAAACCTTTGTGTACAGCATACAATGATATTATAGTCAATATCAGGGGCGTTTCAAGACACTATGGGGGCCCCAGGCAGAAGAGACCTGACAACTCGCCCCCCGCCCCCCCCCCCCCCCCCACCACACACACACACACACACACAGATCTAAGAGTAAATATACTTACTCACAGAGTAAATAGTGAATTTGTTGAGGACTACTTTCAGTGGATGATAAATGGACATTTGCTGCTCCAGTGAGTGCAGTATTGCTGGTTCATTTATGTTTTCTCAGGCTTTGACTACAATAGTTCAATGTTGTTTGTAGGTCTTTTATGGGGATTTTTGAAAGAAAATAAAGAAAGGTAGAATTAACAAAGTTTTGTTTTAGATTTCAACATCAGCAGCTGCACTCTCTAAAGCTCAAACTGCTGAATGGGAGCAGTTCGTAAGACTCCAAGGTTCATACATCAGATTGAAACCCGATACAAGGGCGTAACACTAGAGTGTCGATGTTCTTTTGGTGATGTACCACATGATTTGAATTTGGTATGTATTTTACAAATACAAAAAAAAAAGCTTGTGAAAATATACACACTTCTTCAAGGTGTCTTATCGTTGCTTCATTCGCCACAGCCAAAAAGTGACAGAGATCAGGACAGCATTTAGGAAATCCAGCCTGACCATCTGTGCAAGGTGACTTCGAAGAGGTGTGTGTGAGTACTCATTCATATCATCTCTTGATACCATCTCAGACTTTACTGCTCTGCTGCTGCTGAAAAGCACCCTGCATGCATGCCATCAACCGAGGAAAATAGATTGCTGAACTACTTTAGAGGTCTGTGGTCTATAGTGCCGTGATCCAGCTGGAGGAGGACAGCTGAAGAACTGATTATAAAGGACATTTGCAGGGTTAAAAGGCATGAGAATAACGAGGGGAAGGATGGAGTCTGGATCAATTTCACTGCTAGCAATTATCATAGTCTATAGTATGCATCCATACATTATTGAAAAGTGCTCTTTTGTTTCCTACAGTGAAGGAGCACCAAGGACAAACACTCTCTTGTTGTTTTAAAGTGATAAACCAATTTTTTTTAATAAATAAACATGCAACTCTATGGCTGCTTTGCATTACAAAAGAGTGATTCAAACCCTAGTTCATGGGATCCTTTACATTTCAGTTTCCTTTGAGCAGAAGTAGTGCCGCTAGAGCAGAAACACTGACATTTGGAATAAACAGAAGAATGACTTAATATGTGGCAAGACTAAACATATAAAAAAGAGAGTGCCAGCGATGACTGACAGTTGATCTTTGGGAAATGCACTAAAAACACAGCGTTTAATGCTTTGTACTAAAGATGAGTATGAGTAGGAGCAAACAATAACAGCTTAAGTCAAAGTGAGATTCCTTTACTATATTCAATATAAATATTGCTGGTGGCAATTTAGCTATAGCTTGGCATGCACAAAATGTAAGTAGTGTCCTGTTAAAACAATGGAGAGAAGAATTATAGATTCAGCACATCACAGTTTGAGGGAAGGGAAGCTTATTATGCAGATGAGAATGCAAATGTTGTGTACTACCAGACAAAACTTTTCATAATTAGTCCTGCGAATAAAGTCACACAAAGACTTGGTATATATTGATATTCTGCCTGTGGTGGTTGTCCAGATCGAAGCGTTTACCCCACCGAGACAGAGTGGCACCGAACACCGCGCGTGCTTCAGTGTGGTGGAGTCTGTGAGTGTGTGTGTTCAAGGTGAGGAGGACAGGAGTAGACAGATAATTTGTGTATTGAGTTACTAAGTGAAAACCTCAAGCAGTTTAGTTCATCTCACAGGTCGAAGGCTTTTATTTGAAATGGAAATTGCATTGCACACTGCGTACACTTTATTATTCTCCATCCTATTGTGTGTCTGAGAGCTGATGCTTATTATTCCCCTCTTACTTTTTCAGGATATTTTGAATTTAAATGTTTCTTCAGAGAGCAGGAGACTGTTTTTACTTGTGTTTTTGATGGAGCTGCTTGGATTCGTCCCCCTGCTCTCGGTTATATAAGCGTACAGCTTATTTATTATTTAGTTCTAGTGAAAGTGAATAGTAATTAGCCATGACCCTGTTTGATGCTGCAACTGGGGCCTGTTAAATTGATGCTGTGGAATAATTCTGGATCCAAAACAAACTCAGTTCAAACCTGTTCATTTATTCATGTCAGGCTCATCTGCAGTGCACTTACATAAAACTTTGCTTCTTATTTTGCCTGGGTTGCTCAGCTCTTTTTTGTGTATTTATGTACAAGTTTGAACATAAAAGCCAGATCTGATGCTGGTGGTGTGAAGGGAGAGATAAAGATTGTGAGATACTATCAGAATTATCCTCCGTACAAGATTACAAGCAGTCATTTTTTAATTCACACAAGATTATTAACAATGCCTTGAGGTCTATCAGATACTGTTAAACAACCCAGAACTCAAAATGAGACAGACATAGTACTCTGCAGGGCAATTTACAGAATGACATGAATCTGTAAATAGCTTTAAATTATGTGTCTCATTATTTTTCCATATCGCATTAGCTGTTACTTTGATTAGCAACTACACAAGTCTAACAGGATGTTGAAAGTGTTGGTAAAGTGGAAAACAGCAACGTTACATTTAATCCCATGCCTTTGATGTAAAATCATCAAAAAGATTCTTAAGAGCCAGCGCTGATGGGGGCTGATCTCATATTTTTTGCATTGCTTGAGGTATATATTTGTCATAGTTTAATTATTTGCAGTAAAGCTGGAAAATGAGGGTAGCGAAGGTTATGAAAAAGGCAACTGTGCTCCAGGGGATAATACATATTTATTCTGAGTCATTCATGTTTATGAGCCACAAAGATTCTCATGACTGCCAGAGTGGAAGAAGACACACACTATTTATGCATTTTGATGTGGAGACAAAATCGTAGAGGGTTCAAGTATTAGCTCCCTGCCAGTGTTTAAATATTGGTATACCGATAACAGACCTCAGGGGATTTACTTTGAGAGGCAGAGTTGTTTTAAGGACTGGTGTTAAATAAAAAACTGCAGATTTTGGATATAAAATAACCTGTAGATTTTTGTTAAAGCTGCAAAATGATCAGTCGAGAATCAGGTTTGACTATAAAAACTAATAATCACTAATTAACATCCCATGCATCCAAGCATGTGTACGTGTGCTACTCACCACCTCTCTCCATTCCCTTTCAACAGAAAAAGGGACTCTAGGTTTAAAAGTCAAAGATTACATGACATATTTTTTGCAAGCTTGAGGCTAGCAGCTAAATGCAACATTAATTGCTACTACTATGACACACACAACACACCTGACATTTTGACCACACTTCCAGTGGTTGAGTTGCATTGTGGCCAATGTAGGCTTCAAGTTCCACACACCCTCCAACTGGACAACCACACCCTTCACTCTATTAAGGCACCGGTTGTAAATCGTAGTCTTGTGATTGAACATCATTCATAATCTCGGGGATACTGGACTGTGTCTCCTGTGTCAGTGTTCCTGTCCTCCTCCTCCTCAGTGTGTCCTCTCCTTTGACTCTCCCCTGCTTGCCACATTTGATTTAGTACCGTATATTTTAAAAACCCATCAGCCTCGTCTACACTTCATGCGTTGTGTCAAAGCATTTTGAACCAGACATCTGGTTGATCCTCACCACATATTTCATGGTGCTACTTTGAAGTTTAGTGAGATAGTTGGTTGAACTATAATGTTTCTCTTTTCACTGACTATTGAAGTGACTTGGCCTACATGAATCCTAACAAATCAAAGCACAGAAGGAGTTATGATAAATAGAAACAAGAAAAGATAGAGTGTCCACCACATGGATAGACTGCTCCACCACGCCTTGCTGAATAAACGGCATCATGTCACGCTTTTCATACTAATGAGAGGCAATTAGTCCTGCGAAACAGTGAGCCGCCCCTCCATGTGTCAAACTCAACATTCTCTGTTTAATGCAGACTCATTTGTTATTCATCCAGGGCTTATTACTGGATGGATGGCTCTGGTTATGATTGTTGACTCAGCACCGCGGTCTGAGGATTTAATTGCACAGCATTGTCTGCATCAAGCGGCAGCCTGACTGTCCAAGCCTCCCCGATGGATTATCAAAGTTACATCGGATTTATTGAGTGTGATCTCGAAACTAAAACTTTCCTGTTGTGATTTTAATTTGAAATGCAAAGCAATAGGAAGAATACTTAATGTGTTGCATTAATACGGTAAACGTTGGTGTTCTTTTAAGTACACTATAGGTTATTGCTTAACAAAGATTTAGCTGGTTGACTATTCTTCCCTGGTTGCTCATCTGCCAGTATTCCCTATCTCTCCAGAAAGGGACGCAGTGGCTTGAAGACTCAACCGTCAATACGTTTAGGCAGAAAATATTAGTGGACTTACAAGTAACTATGGGTGACACGGTGTCAAATAAAAGCAACAAAAGAATAAAAAATATGTTTTTACTATGACCCATGATTTATTTCAGTCCAAAACACACACAAAAAATGACTAACTACATCATAACTAACTTATTATGCATTCATAACCGTACAATCCTGTTGTAATTTTATTGTATGGCCCCAAAACACATTACACCACATATTGCCCACGTGCATGTGTGAGTTCAGGTTCAAGTGTTAGTGTACATATTCTTTGAGAAACGTTGAGTTCCCGTGGGGGGAGGGGGGCCAGAGGGAGGGGAGACCAGGTGCATGTTACGAAAAATGATTGTTACATACATGAGAGTAACACATGCGTCACTTCCGGGCTCCGCCCACTTTTGGGAGAAAAAAAAAGCTGTCATTTGAATGGCGGTCAATACAAATTCTGAAGTTTTTGCCAATCCGATCAGAAATGTAAGAAAACCATGGATTTTTGGATATTCAAAGAGCCCGATTACAATGGCCAGACAGGCAAACAATTACATTAAATCATTGGAAATCGAAGATCGGGCTCGATATATGGTTAAATATAGCAGTAGGCGATCGATGTCCAGATGAGAGTAACATCTACGTCACTTTACGGCCCCGCCCACTTTTGGGGGAAACCAACGCTGTCATTTGCATGGCGATCAAGCCTGAAGCCACAGATCTCTTCTTTTACTGTCCTTTTTTCTTAGAGGAATTACAGAAAAACGTAACTCTGGATTTGTTTTAAAGTGCCAGTGAAGTGCATTTTTTTGCGCCAAAGTGAAATGGCAGTTTCATTTCTTACATATAATTGTACCTGTTCATGGCTAAAATAATTTTTTAGGAAGTGCGAGGGACGAGATAAACATCGCAAATTTTTCAGAGTCTGAGCCTACCGCTGCTGCAGACGATAGCGGCTGTGACGTCACAAGATGGGCCCAGTTGTGATTGTAAACATGGCGGAGCCTTCGTAAAGTGATACTGGTGCGAGAGAAATGAGTGATTTTGACAGCTTTTCGGACAGGATAGATGAGGAAAGTGGCCATGGAAGTCAATTTAGTTGAGGACAATATTTTGTCATAGATCTAGAGTAGATCTACACACAGGATTGGCCATCACCTGATCATACATTCATCTGTTCATAGCATGATGCAACATTCATGTTCACATGCAGTGTTGTGCTAGTTACTGAAAACCAGTAAGTAGTTACAATTACTAGTTACTTCACTACTTACACCAAAAAGTAATGCGTTACTGTGAAAAGTAACTTCTTAGTTACTTAGAAAAGGGCACCCATTAATGCCCTTATACTGTAGCCTTCATTTCAGTACTGTTATTGCATCGGAGAATAATACAACCTGTTGATCAACTTGACATGCATTTGCATCACTGAACTCTGCTAAGCAATGTGGTCTATACAAACACAAACACAAAGATATGTTTCAAAGTGCCAATCCAGCCGCTGTTGCTTAGGTGGAGGTGGAATGGCGTCGGATGAGTCTGGGTCTGTGGTCTTAGCTACTAGCTTCGCTACTAGCTTCGTCCCAGCATGTTTTTTCTGCAGATGTTTCAACAGATTTTAATTGCTGTTTTGGGCAGTCGATAGGATCTTTGACCCGCCAAGACACAACTTACATTTAACTAAAACGTTCTTTTCTTTGTGCTCGACAAAAGTGAAATAGTGAGAATATCTCCAGGCGGAGAAACTCGACTTGAGCTCTGCCGCCGCCATGATAGTCTTGTTAGTTAACACAAACACAGTGGCGTTTATTTTTCATAAACAATCTACGAATCTACGAAACAATGACACCAGCCACTCACCTTCATCTTTTGGGAACAGAAACATCGCCACTTCGGCAGACTTCACATTACCACAGCCAGCGGCAATGCATCGCTTCCCGTGTGTTTTTCCTCCCTTTTTCGTCACTGTCGCCTCCATTGTCAGCTTTTCTCGATTGGCAATCACTTCCAGTCGACTGCGAAACACTTTCCAATCAAATACTCGCTCAAAAACGTTGGTAAATTCGACTTTGAAATAGAGACAAAATGAATGGTGGTGAATGTAAACACTTCGGCTTGGCCCATCTTCTGACGTCACGCAGTAGATCGCAAGCCACGCCCACGAAGGCGGAGGTCGACTGCGAATTTCCCAGCGGAAAATTCAAACTCGTCAAATTCGTTGCTATTCCAACATCTTTGATATGGGTTCCAATGGACAATTTTGGTCATTACTATACGTATTAGCATAAAAGATCATGCACCGTCGCACACTTCAGTGGGTCTTTAATGTTTGAGGTGCAATAAACGACACAGCAGCTTTTTGGCATATCACAATTATTTTCCGCCTCTCTCATGAGAGTAACAGCCGGCAAAATAACGGCCTCGCCTACTGATTTTAATTTAACCATATATCGAGCCCGATTGTCGATTTCAAATGATTTGATTGATTATGATCAAATAATTTTTGCCCGGAAGTGACGTAGGTGTTACTCTCATCTATTGGATGAAGGGGGTGGGGGTGGGGGTGGGGTGTCTAAAGTCAAAGATGAATTTTGATTGGGCAAAATCTGACCCCGACTGACCCACAACAATTCTGCTGGGTCTTCCCAGACCCGAACACCAAATAATATATTTCTTTTTTAGAGACCTTCAGACTTGGCTGAAATTGTCAAAATCTGTTTTGTAGTGTTTATATAGCTGTTGTGGAGGATATCATGAAGCCTTGTTCCGATAAAAAAAACTAGAGCGTAGTTATTATATCATTTTAACTTGAAACGGGTCACAGGAGACCCGAACACAACATAAGAGTTAAAGAACATTTAATGACACTTGTGCGATATGACAGACATGTTAATAGTCTTCGCCGATTAGACGCAAATCCTGATATTGTATATCTTCAGGGGGAAGTGCAGCGTGTTGAAGATCTGGATTGATGAGGAGGTGGGATGAAGAGGATGCTGGAGACCTGGATTTAGTGAGGAGTGGTCTTTGGATTAGCTCAACCTGGGCCCTGGATATGATGACTAGAGGTGTATGGAGTGGAGGTGGGCCAAAGCATTGAAATCAGCCGTTTGCATGAGAGAAAAGGACAATTACAAAATGTAACTGCGGCACTATGATTGGCTGCTGGAGATTTTGGTAAATGTAATTGGTTAAAAGTAGACACCATAATGAGCTGATTATATGCAACTGAGGGATGTACGAATGTAGTTTTCCTGACTGATCTTGGGCTTTAGCATCATATTGTCATGAATGATATTTTTTTTTCTGTGACAATGTGAAAACACAATGTTGATCCTAAGTTTAAACTGTCACAAAGTCATTCTTACAAGCCCATCTCCACTCATTCCAGGCCACTATTTCAATAATCCTTTTGCCCAGTATCCAGCTGATAAGAACAATATTCACTTTTCTTTAAGCTCTGTTTTTGCTACACATCCTCTGGAGAAAAATCCCTGTAAATGCTCCAAGGCAAACCTACTCAAAGAACACCACCAACAGCTGCCCAGACTGCACACAAACTGGTCTTAAAACATCCCTGTTGGGGGCTTCTTTGTGATACTGATCTCCCACCACTGTATTTGAAATTCCCTTTTTTCGCTGACAAATACAGACTGTAAGTGTGAAATTCAACACATGCTGTAACTACTTCCACACCCCCGTCTTGCATCGGGCGCATTTACCTCTGTTGATTTGCTATATGTTGCGATCATGACAAAAGTGCCGAGTCTGATCAGCGTGAGGGAGGCTTCTGTGGTACAGTATGTGTCACCACGACACAATCACAGCTCAGAACGGCAAGCTCGCTGGTGACTAATCTGATTCCCTCTGACAGCTTTCACATAATCTCCACATCATCCCCAAATAGAAGAAAAAAGGATGTTGTGAAAGTGGAGGCTGTGAATGAATCAAAAGCAGTCTCCAGTGTCGGCTGCTGTGCAGTATGAAAGTAACACTAGGAATTTCAACTGCCACATGAAAAAGCCTTTGTACTTTAATGGAAACAGATATGATTAATACAATGTTGGCTGCTGTAGCAAAATTATCATCTAACAATCATGAATATAACAGCAAGAATCATCAAATCAGATTCATCCAAACTTGGTTTTTTGATTGCGTTGCTCTTGCCATATTATCTACTGGCTGTGATAACAATGTATTCGCTAAAATATTCTTTAGATCTCTGATACCATCAATATAGCTCAAAACACATCTAGCGCAGTGCAAAAAACGTGATAAGTCGTTCCTATAGGTTATAACAATAGACTTCTTACAGTCTTGCTCATAATTCAGTTGGAGGTGATACCAGGCACCCAACTATGGCAGTCCAGATTTTTACAATAAAGCTGGTGTGTACACCAGTGGTAATTGGTAATTTAAGTGGTAATTTAATTAAAAAACATAAACAGTATTTGCTTTTATGTAAGGTAATGAACAGTTTAATCTCCACTGTACATCCGGGTCTCTGATTTGATTTAGTTCCAATAAATCGTAATATTGTAACCTTTTTTATGGAGGGGGGCCACAGGGGGGATCCCTGGTCAGTGTTACGGGGGCACTGGCCCCTGTTGCCCCCCCCCCCCTAGAACCACCCCTGGTGTAAACAGTTTCTTTTTTTACATTACAAAGTTCTCTCACAGTCTCTTTTCTAGTAACTCATCATTACCTACTATAAAGTTCTCGTTTTAGAGTCATTCAAAACTCACTCACTCTTCCCACATCATTTCAATTCAACTATTTCATGTGTTCCTCCTTCCTAACATGGTATCCCACAGTTTTGTGTAGATATATTTATTATAACATTATGTATTCATTTCAGAGGACAGTTTAACATGCTTCTCCACAAGTGAATCCAGGCAGCTATAATCGATTTTTTTTCCTTTTAAAAGAGCACTTCACTGAAACTCTTTTTTCTTTACTTATTTTTGTCTTTATTTGTTTATTCCCAGGCACTCAGCCCCCATAGGTTTACAATGTGGCATTGAAAAAGAACTGGCAAAGAACCAGGAAAAAAATAATCAAAACATGCCCCTAAATGTCTATAACTGCTCCTGCAGCATTATCCACTTCACCACTTCGAATTAATTTTTGCCATGGCTCAGGGTCACCATTGGAATGCATTACAAGTACTGTAAATCTGTGCTGACAAAAAGCCGAAGCTCAACATCCTAAGCCCAACGGAAACAGTTTTTTAAATCAAATTTTTTTTATTATAACCTTGTGAATTTTCTTTAAAATGGACTTGTAGGACAAAATAGGACTCTTGTCTTGAAAGGCCTGAATGCCTGACTAAGATTGAGTGGGCTGATTCACAAAGGGAGACTTCAAATAAAGACAAAACTGAAATAAAATCTGTTTATTTACTTTATTCTGGTATATGGGTGGAAGTAACCCAGGACACCTTTGAGACATCACATGGGGGGATTTACAGATCATCCCTTGTGTCTGTCGTCGAATAATTATTTCAAAACACCCCTTGTGTTTTTCTCATTAGCAGACCTTAACACCATCTCAGTACAGGCAGACTCATAACATCTCCAAGACGGAGCACAAAACAGTCGGAGGAAATTCTAATTGGCGAGTTTAATGAATGCTTTGCAACCACTCAGTCAATCTCTCTTGCCAATGTGACGGCAATGTGTTGCTATTTAAGAAGTCGGGCCATTGTGATCTGTTTCCTGGGAGTGGAGTTGTTTTTAACCCCATTTTTTAAGGTAATTACATTTCCTTTCAGCAAGCCCTTTATCAATTTCTCTAGTATTTGCGGTTTATCTGTCACTCTAATGAGGCTGTTTTTTTCCGCCCTCCCTCGGGTTGTATGAAAGAATTTAAATTTATCAAATTATTCAATCCCACTGCACATTGAAATCGGATGAAAACAAGGCAGATGAAATTAATTTAAAGTGTTTTGAAGGCAAAGTTCTCACCAGGAAATGGGAGTTGTCTCATTTAGTGTAAAGAAAGATGACTGAGCCCTTTAGAAAATCCTTGAAAACGGTTGTTTCTCCGTGCAGAGTGTATGAATCCCGCAGGAGTGCTATAAAAGCATCACTTTGAATACTAATATCACACGAGCTTCAGTAGATCAATGGTCATGTGAAGACTTCAGGGATGCACCTGGACTTTATAGCCCACTATTCCCCAATTTATATTCCCCCTCTGACATTTTAAAATCATTATCATTTGATTCATAATTTGTTCTCAGCATGCCTTCTGCATATGCCTGACGTGAAAGGGTTTTTGTAATATGCATAGATCAGATATTCAGGCAAGAGATCAGACAGGGTTCAGGGGTCTCCTTTTCCTAGTAATTCTTACCTTGTTATAAGTCTCTCTGATCTCCTCAAGCACTGCCGCTTGGAAAGGCCTCTGTAAAGAATATGTTATATTCAGTGAAGAAGATAAAAGACATTAAAGCTGACTCAACGAGGATTTAGACACCTAGTGCATCGGTTAAAAGGTGAGGAATCCAAATCCATCACTATCATAATTATCGTCCCCACTACTGCTGTCAACTATATATCCAGATACATATATACATCAAAAACCTTTCTCTACATTCTATACTTTTAACTGCAGCCTAAACAATATGTGACTACAAAGAATGTGAGAAATATTCAAACAATTCAAGTCTTAGGGGTCTTTACACAACCAATCTAAAGTATTATCCTCAATTTGCCTCCATTCCTCTATTATCGAGGCCCTTTTGGGGGTTTTCCCTTTCCTTTAGTATGTTATATTGGTTTTTATGCATGTAAATGGTCTAAAGGCTAAAATTCTAGAGTTCCCAGAGAGAGTTTCTCTTCCACACACTCCCCCCACGCTTGAAACGCCTCCGTTGGACTCCTTTGTTAACTTCTGTAACATTATGCCATACACAATGTGCTTCTGTACTCCAACACATTCTACGTGAATTAATAAAGGGCGGGACCTCTCTAAGCGGTTGACCAATAGCAACAGAGCCAGTCACCTAACCAATCAGAGCAGACTGGGCTCTGGTTTCAGACAGAGGGTGAAAAGAGTTGCAGTACAGGCACTATGAGAAAGATAAATCACTGTTTTAACATTAAAGCATGGAGACATGTCAGAGTGTAGGGACACAATACAATTATGAAACCTGAACATTAGCATCATATTTCCTCTTTAAATTAAAAGCATTTTAGTGTTTAGTGACCTATTAGTCCATTTCAAAAAGGTTCGTAATCACTGAGCAAGGGAATCTTTTTTTCTTTCATAAATCGTTTTATAATGTAATGAATTCACCAGTAAAGTATCCATCAGTGATGCAGCCAGGCTTCTTGCTTCCTATTATAACCTTTTAACTCACCACTGTTGTCTCTTTCTCGCACGCATCAGATGCCAAATATTGTGCACTCTCTACATAAATGCCCTGTCATGTCTCAATTAAGCTGTAAGACACACATGATAGACAACTTTGTCAAGCAATCACTTCAACAGCTTGATTTGGCCAGCAATTGTATATATTCCATTTGTTATTATTCATAGTAAAGATATACCAGATGCAAATGCTCACTTATGCTGATGATAATGCCTTTTTTGCACAACCCAAAACAATTATTTAGAATTTCCCCTCGGCTGTTAGAAACCATCTCTTTAACCTCACATAGGTTGAGGCACTGGAATATCAGAATTCATGAGGCCATTTTTGCGTTTATAAATCATGCATTTACATAAATAGAGTGTGTTTCTATCACTTTATTTATGGTAATGCATTCACCAAACTGTGTGTTTAATGGTAGCATTCTTGCCCAAGACTACGTTTTGTTAACAGTCGGCAAGGTCTGCAATGAATAGGTACATTACATGTTTTGGATGATGCTACTAAAACCAAAATCATTTTGCGAAAGGGATAAACACTGCAAACAGTGGTCTACTTCAGGGAACATGAATGATTGCTGCATTAGATCTAAATGGGTTGATATTACAAATTCAAAATAAATCCAGTGTAATTGCTAAGGCAGAAACAATTGGTTTACTGTCCAATATTGCCGCTGTAAAAAGTGTATTCTGCTTGTTTACTTGAGTATAATTAGTTTATAACTGACAGGATCACAGACATGGTTTGTTTTCTCTTGTGTGACATTAGACATAAGTATGTTTAGACATCAGTGTGATTACAGGAGATCCCTGCCTTCTATATTCTGTACCACCACATCGGATGTGGCAAAAAATCTGATGCTTTACAGAAAATATGCAGCATTAGTTGTTAACTAAAATAGACGGTTAAGTGTTTGTGAGACTGTAGTCTGCATTCTGTCTCTTGGCAAAAAGTAAACATTGTTTGTGTTTTTTTCCATTTACCACATTGTTCAAAAAACTTTACTAACTTTGAGGTTTAACTAATCCAAATCTTTGTGCTCTCAAACCAAAGTACTTTCTGTCATACCAGTCCTATTTATACCTGCCATTTGCACCAGTTTCAATTTATCATGATAAACGCAGCTCGGATCAGAAAAAAAACGTTTTTCTGTTGTCCACTCAAAACCTGCTTTGGGAAAAAAAGTGTATTATCTATAAACCACAAACTAAGAGAGGGCATCTCTGAGGGAGTTTGTGTCTGTGTGCTAGGAGTAAAAGTTTGAAAGCTAACAACTTTACAGAATCCCACAATCTATTTCTAATGACTTATTCACTTTCATGCACACAGCAAAAACTGCCAATATAAAACAATAAAGCATCTGAATATGTTTGCACATAGAATTGTATTTACTGCATGGAAGTTTCTGTGCGGAGTTGGACTGCAGCACTTCAGTTGATCTTTCTGCTTTTGCATCCAGACCTCTCTTCTGGACAGCTGTCTTCATAAGCCCTCTTCCTCTTTTTGGAGGGGACCTCTACTGTTTTGTTCAGTAGTTCTAATGAAAAAGAAAACGGAGGTTTCGATTTTTTTCAAACTAATGCGACTGTAGTATGACCATGTCAGATAGGCCAACTAAATAACCCAAAAATACATGAATTCATGTCAAAACATCTCCAAAAAACCATGAGCTATTCTGTGAATGGGTTTATGACATTTCTGTTATACAAATCATTTTATCATACAGAAGAAAAGGCTTAATAAATCCTCAGTGTGTACATGTGTGTTGCCATAGGGATGCTTACTGTTGACGCTGTCCTCCAAGTCCTCATTGAGGTTCTCAGTCTTCCTCTTTTTAGCTGAGGAGCTGCCACCAAAGGAAGAGCACGACTTTGCTTGATCCCTCTTTCGTTTGAGCAGTGGAGTCTTCTTGGTGGTTTTTCCACCATCCCTTTTCCTCTTCTTCTTTGCTGTTTGTCCAGCAAAAGTGGGATGTTCATCACTGCTCAGTCCACCATTTTCAGTTTGGCGGGCTGGGATGGCAGTGCTGCTGGAGGCCACCTCAAGGTCGTCATCCTTCTTATTATCAGAGCTCTGACCAAAACACGATTTAACACTGGAAGAAAAAAAACGAGTCATGCAACCTAATCTATCTATATAGACAGTGTGAGGAACACAAACTGTATCTGAGAACTTACAGGGAGCAGCTTTTTGATTCGCCAGAAAGGTGACTCATGGTGATGAACGGATGCTGGAGGATCTGGCTGGGTGTGATCCTCTGAGCCGCGTCCACCATCAGCATCTTTGTGATCAGATCCAGAAAACTCTCCTGGTCACCGTCACACACTCTGGCTTTATCTGAGAGTTTATCAGACTTCTTTGGGAGGATCAGAATGAAACAAAACGGTAAGAAGGGGAGCTTTTTTTATTTTAAAAATAATGTAACCTTATGTTCAAGTTATTAAAAAAATGTCTTTTAAAAGAGATATCCTACCTTGATGAGATCTCTCAGGCTGCGAATCGTCCGTGGGAATAATTTGATGGAATTTCTCACTTCACGTGGGGTCTATAGACAAGAAGTATAGAGAGTAAGCTAATGTGTTCTGACTACAGTGACACACAGAAACAAAGACTTAAATAATAACACAATTTTACTTTAAATCTCCCACTGGGGGTCCCTCTTCTCTGAATGTTGCAGAGAAATACTCATGTGTGAACATTCCAGCATTGAGCAGATGGCTTGGTGGCTCACCAATACCAAGTATGATGTGCCTCAGCTATAGGAACAACACAAGGTTGCATTACACTTCAACATTTCTAAAGGCTTGAGAATTTTCCCCAAGGTTCAGGTACATACAAGTTACAAATGAATCTTTGGTGATCAGGAAACACAAGTGTCAATGCAGTGGCAAACAGATGTTGGCACCAAATGTACCAAGACATTATGGCTTGAGTGTAATGTTACCATGTCATATTCGTCACTTCCAGGGAACAATACATTGCCGGTCAACGTTTTGGCAGCAATGCAGCCAAGAGACCACACGTCGATGGCTCCATTGAACTCATTTCCCAGCAGGATCTCTGGAGATCTTAGAAACACAAGAGAAACACAAACACATGAATAGGAAGTAGACTCCTACACTTCACTGTTAGTTTCTCAAATATGCAATGTTTTGCTGAGACTTTTGATTGACTAAAAACATGAGACGCAAGTGTGAAGTATTTCATTCAGTTAACATCCTTTGTGATATCCTGTCAGCTACATACCTGTAATATAGGGTCTGCAGGGTCTCCCCCGTATGCTGAGCGGAGTTGTTTACGGCCAGGCCAAAGTCGATCACTTTGATTTTGAGTGGCTGGCGAACATGGTCCACCATCATTATGTTCGCTGGCTTTAGATCACAATGTACGATATCAACCACATCCAGGAAATCCAGAGCAATAGCCAACTGCAATCAGGATCATCGGTCAGAATACATTTTAATGCATCGTTAATTTTAAAAACCTTTTTTAAGAGCTTTGCTATTTCAACATCTTGATCAGTTGTTACAATTTAAGAAGTTAGGTGAATTTAACGGTAGTTGCATATGGTATTATGTGCATGTAGGCAAAAATCTGACCATTCAGCCACTGTTTTAAACATTGTACAAAACAAACCTGTTGCACAATGGCCCGGATCTCCTTCAACTTCAGAGACATAGACCTTCTCTTCCGAAGGAATTCATACAGGCTGATGTCCAGCTTCTCAAATTCTAAGCAGTAACGCTTCTTGTATTGGAAGGAGTCGTTCCATAGCACGATGTTGAAGAGGTGGCAGTTACTCAGTTTCATCTGTTTAAGGATATCCTCCTGTTGTATAAGATGTCAGAGAAAGATTTGATCTAGTGACGATGTATTTTGAATAGTTTTATAAGGGATACGATAAAAACATAATCTGTGTCCCACCTCACTCTTTGCATCCTCAATGCACTGCCAACTTCTCATGACTTTTAAAGCCACATTTTCGTTGGTGGCAAACTTCCTGCACTGGGCGACCTCTCCAAAGCTGCCTCTCCCCAGTAAATACTGCACTTGGTAGGCTGAGGATTTGGAGTAGAGCATCGCTCCTTCTTCAACCTGAAAGTTGTCAGTCATGGTGTGAGATGCACCCTGATGCTGATTTCTTACAACTGAAAAGAGAGAAGGAAATCAGAGGAATTTAGATATACAAAGTCATGTCTCGCCTCTCAAGTTAAACACCTACAAATAAGGCTAACTTTAGTTCTACCTGTCCTTAAATACATATAGATATTTACTGTAAACATATCTAAATAAAATATTAAAATAAAAAACTTTAGAAATGCTCACAGAACATATAAGATTTGTAACCCTTTACTCCCACCAAATATATATTTGTATGCTTTCTAGATTTTCCTATCCTTCAATAGACAAATATGTATATTATTTATATATTACCTTTATTTAATCTCTTCAAATACAGCTACATAAACTTTTAAAGTAGTAAAAAAGCCGAAAAAGTAACGTGAGAAAAAGGATTCAACTATTCAAAATATCTGCTTATTGTGTCTTTTTTCAATGTTAATTCCCAAAGCAATGTGCCTATGTCAAGTGGAGTTAATTACATGTGATTATTATGTTTAAATTGCAACCAGATGTTGAGTTTTCTCTGTGTTAACAAGTTATATTTGGCAAATTAACTTACCAGAAGTCCAAAGTGCACTGCAGGAAATGTTCCGTTTTGAGTCTCAGTGTAAATTAACGGTTACTGGACCGACTGGATTTGAATCTCAGGGTACAGCAACTAGTAGGTCACAAAATTGTTTAAGGTTGTCTTCGAGTGAACAAGCCGAAAAGCCGGTGAACGAGTCGAAAGCAAGGTGGAAATGACCAGAAAGTCAGATTAAAGAACCCTGGAATCTCCTCTCTGTTACACTGTTCCATCATTCTGTTCCAACATTCTGTTCCATTGGAAGTTCCATAACTTCTCTTGAACAAGTGTTGATGGTATGCAACCTAACCCAGCAGAGAGAACTCCAATCAATGAATACACTATGTTTATATTGTATAAATAATGCCTTCATAAAGGTTATTGTTATCCATTTTTGGATGACAATAAATCAACTAGAGCCTCCAACGGAAGAAGTACTCAGATCTTTAACTTCATAGAAGTTGCAACAAATCAGTGTAAAAATACGTTAAAGCATCAACATACTGTATATTGAGTAAAAATACTTAAGGTTTAAAAAACGTTATTATATTATTATTTCATAATGTCTGCTAAAGGTGAAGCAAAGGGCTCAGATGACACTATAAACTATATCTGCAACATATTAAGGCCTTACAGTGTGTCCTTATGTACTTAACTGAGAGCCACGGTGCTTGTTTATTAATAAAATATTGAACGCTTCTGCACAATCTCCCTGTGTGTCAGTGTGTTTCAAAGTTGTGCACAGTCCTTCAGTTTTGTCCAGTAATTTGTCAGGAGCATAAACTGTGTGTAAAACAAAGTATTATAATTCTATAATAATATGTATGAGTCGTCAATGAAAAAAAAAGATCCATATAAAAAACAAACAAACTTAAAGGTTTCCTATTATGCTATTTTTAGGACTATATTATGGGTCTCAGTTCAAAAAACATGTCTATGATGTGTTTTGCTCAAAATACCAAACAGAACATGCATTTTAGACATCCCTCATATCCCTCTATTCCAGCCCTGTTAGAGAACTGCAGGTTCGGGGTCCTTAGCTTGAAAAAAAAAAAAGGGGGAGCTTGTGCCTGCTCAGAATTCTACGAGATTCAGCTAAATGCTCACGTTATTAGATGCCATATCATGTTCCAAACCACATCAAGGATTATTTCTGAAACAGCATGGAGATCAAATGCTTTTTTATCTTGTGGGTTTACCACAAGGTGAGTTCCTTTTTTTATGTTCCTGCTTTTTTACACATATTCTCTACAGGTTGGCTCTGAGTTTACATCCAAAACACGTCGGGCATTGTTTCTGATAGCGACTTTTCTGATAGTGCCGTGGGTCCACATTTCCGATATTATGTCATATCGGACACAAATCTGGATCAGCTCTGTTGAACCCCCGTTTTTAGAGATTTGGGTACGGAGGAAAAGAGAGAGGGTTTTGTTTTCTGACACTTTGTGAGTTCCCTGACACACCGGGGACACCAACACAGTCTCACTCCCTGAACGTCCAGGAGCGACGCTTGGTCAGGGTCCTATGGCGTGCAGTTGTGACGCGCCGAGTCTCCTTCAGCTTCATAAACGGACGCAAAGAGCTTTCAACTGATTGCAATGAATTCCCATCGGCGGCGGTATTTGACGCTCAGGGAAGCACCGCATCGGTCCATGTCGGCGGCAGTTAAAGGCAATGTGAGCGTCCATTCCCATTGGATAACGGAGGATTTTACACCCGGAAGCAAGTATTCTCTTTACTGTCGATTGATTTTACAGTGATATCTGCACTACTCATCAACTCAAAAACACCAGATTATCTTTGTTAATTACACAACATTGATTGGTTTAAATTGTGTACAATGCTTTTGTATTTTTCCCCTTCGATTCGGAGAAACAAATATTTTTTTGGAGTTTAGGATGGCAGAAGACACTACACTACCCAGAATCCTCAGCTTTCGTTTGGGACTACAACATGTGCTTTGCTTCACAAACCCCGTGATTAGTCCTCAAGCTCTGTGATTGGATGTTGGAGTGGCAGTGCGCGAAGTTTACACGGAGCGTCAAACAGCACTTTGAAATGGAATGAATCCCATCGACGGCCCACTAACCAAAACAGGAATCGAACGTGTCCTACCCCCCCCCCCCCCCCCCTTAGGTCACAGGCTCCTCCAACAGTGCAACACAATAAAACAGATACACAGAAAAAATAGTGCAAGTAAATACAAAAATATAAATAGTAAAAAGTGAAATAGTTCAATAAGAGTCTATATACAAGTGATTGGAATATGATATATTTGACAAATAAACACCGCGAAACTCACCTGAACTCAGGCTGAGTTCAGGCTGAGTTTCGCGGTGTATTGCTGTCTCAGGCTGAGTTCAGGCTGAGAAATCCGCGGAGCCGCAGCTGAAAAAAGATAAGGCTGAGTGAGTGTGTGTGTGTGAGGAGCTCCACGGATTGGTCCATTTGGACCTGGGCATGGTTACGTCACCATACTCAGGAAGAAAAAAATGGGAAAAGAAAAATCTCCAACGAGGTGTTCTGGGGCAGCATAGACAGGTCTTTTCTGTGTTAGAGTTTTACTCGCTACAGGGCAGAGGTGGGACTCGAGTCACATGACTTAAATAAATAAAACGAGGCCACGTTTTATTAATTTGTGCGCACGAGATGTAATTCGTGGCCTCAATTCAATAAAACGAGGCCACGTTTTATTAATTTGTGCGCACGAGATGTAATTAGTGGCCTCAATTTAAATAAAACGAGGCCAAGCTTTATTAATTTGTGCGCACAATATACTTTCTCGTTCGCACGAGATACTTTCTTATGGTAAAACACATCAAACTGCCCGATTATTACGCCATATTATTAGTTTTATGAAGAATATGTCTGGTCGCCAGGGCGTGTGTGTGTGTGTGTGTGTGTGTGTGTGTGTGTGTGTGTGTGTGTGTGTGTGTGTGTCTGTGTCTGTGTGTGTGTGGGCATTTGTTTATGATAGTGTCGTTCGTTCCGGTGCACTATCGACTATAGCGCTACATCGAGATTAAGATTAAACAAATTTCTTTCACTTGGGAATACACATATAACTATGGAGAACCAGATGTGTGTAAATTACTGTTCATGGTAATTTGAAAACAAATGCCGGTGTCGAACACACACAAACACACCGAACACACACACAAAGAGCGGAGCTGAGCACAAACACACACACATCATGTGCCCTGGTGACCGGACATAATTATTCATAAAACTAATAATATGGCGTAATAATCGGGCAGTTCGATGTGTTTAACCATAAGAAAGTATCTCGGTGTGTGTAGAGGTGTGTGTGGTTAAACGTAGCAGCCTCGATCTCTATTCAGCTGTTCTAATGAAGGGAAACACAGTGAAGTAAACAGTAAAAGACACCGGTGGAGCTGCTCTTCTCAGATTCTGCTGAGTTACACGTTTCTGCCTCCAGTGCCCTGTACGACGAAGCCAGTTCAACAGACCCTGGATATGTTTGAGTTACCCGGCTTAACTAACCCTAACAAACGCGATCTCGCTAAGCGGTCCTACGAAGCTGGTTATCAACTCAGTAAATCAACCAGGGTTTCTCTGTCCGGCTGAGAGCGCGTTCACGTGAAAGGGACGGTGTTAGCAACATTTGACCAATCACAAACATGAAGAAACGTGCTGACAGCGCAGCGTAATACTTCATGAATGAATAGTAAATAGCAAATCCTGCTTCGTAGTACAGGCCACTGGTGCCGCAGAGATTTCATAAAGTGAAGGAGGTTTTCCTTCTATAAAACAGCTGTGGGCAGCAGATACTGTGAGAGTCACGGACATGAATTCATAGATCAAAGCAGACTGGTTTACAGACTCTTCTGTTTTGCGAATCCGGTGCTTAACTTATAACACCTATAACAGTGGGTTGGTGTAAATAAACCAACCCACTGTTATAATCACACTCTCGACCTTGTTCTGATTTATGGTATTGAAATTGAGCAACTATTAGTCGAACCGCATAATCCTGCTTTATCCGACCATTTTTTGTCTTTTGAAGTACTGTTACTAGATACAAACCATTAGTCAAAGTTCCTGCAGCAGAAACTATCTGTTAGTGCTATAGCCAAATTTAAGGAAGAGATTCCATCAATACTTAACTCGATAGCATGTCTGTGTAAGGGAGGAAACTTATACAAAATGTACACCACCCCAAATTGATCATGTTGTTGATAGTGCTACAGATGCCCTGTGAATAAAATTAGACTCTGTTGCTCCTTTGAAAAAGAAGAAAATAAAACAACATAGACTAGCTCCATGGCATAATGCCGAAACTCGCAAAATAAAGCAAAAGTCGAGACAACTTGAAAGGATATGGCGTTCCACTAAACTCGAAGAATCTCGTTTAATTTGGCATATTACTCTCAATGAATATAAGAAAGCACTGCGTAAAGCGAGAGCAGCTTACTACTCTTCATTAATAGATGAGAATAAGAATAATGCAAGATTTCTTTTCAGCACTGTAGCCAGGCTGACAGAGCCACAGCTCTACTGAGCCTTCTATTCCCATAGCACTCAGTAGTAATGATTTTATGTGCTTTTTTAACGATAAAATTGTTACTCTTAGAAACAAAATTAATGACCTCTTGCCTTCGACCAGTATAGTGTTATCAACAGCTCCCGGAAACGTAAGTTCTAATATTACACTAGATAGTAAATTAGAATGCTTTTCAGCCATAAACCTTGAACAATTGAATTCAATGATTCTTTCTTCTAAACCATCAACGTGTATCTTAGACCCGATTCCAACTAAGCTGTTAAAGGAAGTTTTTCCATTAATTAGCACTTTTTATTAAATATTATGAATATGTCTTTATTATCGGCTATGTTCCACAATCATTTAAAGTAGCAGTGATAAAACCTTCTTAAAAAGCACAACCTCGATCCAGAGGTTTTAGCCAACTATAGACCTATTTCTAATCTTCCGTTCCTCTCAAAAATTCTTGAGAAAGCGGTCGCAAAACAGTTGTGTGATTACTTAAAAAACAATGATTTATTTGAAGATTTTCAGTCTGGCTTTAGAACACATCATACCACAGAGACAGCTCTGGTTAAAGTCACAAATGACCTTCTAATAGCCTCAGACAAAGGACTCTATTCTTGATCTGCTCGATCTCAGTGCTGCATTTGATACTATCGACCATGATATCCTATTGCAAAGACTAGAGCACTTAGTTGGCATAAAGGGAACTGCTTTAGACTGGTTTAGGTCCTATCTATCTGAACGCTCTCAGTTTGTGTGTGTCAACGATGAATCTTCCATGCAAACCAAAGTTAGCCATGGAGTGCCACAGGGCTCAGTGCTTGGACCTATTTTGTTCACATTATATATGCTTCCGTTAGGCAATATTATAAGGAATCATTCTGTACAGTTTCATTGTTATGCGGATGATACTCAACTATATTTATCAATCAAGCCTGATGAAAAATCATCTAAATAAAATTCAAGACTGCCTCAAGGACTTAAAAACGTGGATGACTTTAAACTTTTTGATGTTAAACACGGCCAAAACTGAAGTTATTGTACTCGGCCCAAAGACTCTACGAAACAAACTATCTAAAGATATATTAACTATGGATGGCATTAATTTGGCCTCCAGTGAGTAAATCCAGGATTTATCCTTTAACGCCCACATAAAATCAATCTCAAGGACCGCCTTTTTTCATCTACGTAACATTGCAAAAATCAGGCATATCTTGCCTCAAAACGATGCAGAGAAACTAGTCCATGCATTTGTTACTTCAAGCCTGGATTATTGTAACTCTTTATTATCAGGGTGTACCAAGAAGTCAGTTAAGTCGCTTCAGCTGATTCAAAATGCTGCAGCACGTGTACTAACCAGAGTTCGGAAAAGGGACCACATTACCCTTAATGGGCAGGTGCCATCTTACCTTAAAGAATTCATTATACCCTACTGTCCTACTAGGGCATTCGTTCAAGAATGCAGGGTTGTTGGTGGTTCCTAGAGTTTTTAAAAGTACAATGGGAGCCAGAGCCTTTTCTTATCAAGCTCCACTTTTGTGGAATCAGCTTCCAGTTTGTGTTCGGGCAGCAGACACCCTATCCGTTTTTAAAAGTGCGCTTAAGACCTTCCTTTTTGATAAAGCTTATAGTTAAGGCCGATTAGATTCAGCCTTAGTTTTGCTGCTATAGGCTTAGACTGTCGGGGGACACCTTACTTCTTCCTTCTGTCTGTCTGTACCTGTGTACTCTCATGTTCCGAGTAACCCAGCTTCCCCCAAATTTCTTTTTGATGTCTATTTACGCTGGGATCCTGAGTCGTGGCTGATCCTGAGTCCTGAGTCCTGATCTGAGTCCTGGATTTCGAGTCATGGCTGAACCTGTTACTGTGGTCCTGCCTGACTTTCATCATACTACTTCCCTGATGGCTCCCACAGGATTGTTGTCATCCTTGTTGATTCATCTTCTTATTATAGACACATGCATTTCCAAACATTTGGTCTACCTATGTTGTAAATGTATTATCTTTTCGATTTACACACGGCATCTATTGCACATCTGTCCGTCCTGGGAGAGGGATCCCTCCTCTGTTGCTCTCCCTGAGGTTTCTCCCATTTTCCCCTTTAAACTGTAGGGTTTTTCCTTTTTTGGAAGTTTTTCCTTGTACGATGTGAGGGTCTAAGGACAGAGGGTGTCGTATTTTCATACTGATATTCTGTACAAACTGTGAAGTCCACTGAGACAAATGTAACATTTGTGATATTGGGCTATATAAATAAACATTGATTGATTGATTGATTGATAAACAAATAGCTCTAAACCCCTGGCCAAAATGTCCCTATATGAAGTCCGAGTTTGAAATATATCTCAAATAATGTATGCACTGCCATTTCTCCACATAAACATAACAGTCTGCAATGAAACGGTTGTCTCCTCTGCAGACCCGGCGTCATGGATGGTGTCAGCCCTGATTAAAACAGCGGGCCCAAATCCTGGATGGGCGGGCCCGGCCCCATGGGGCCGCTGTTTTAATCAGGGCTGAATAAAACATTTTAATTGTTTTATTATTATGTTTATTGTTGTTATTTGTAGGGCTTTGTCATAATAGTTATTTTTGTATTAAACTATGTTGAAAGATTAGTTTAATATCATTTTTTTATTTTGCTAGGAAATTATTAATGAAATTCTGAATGAAAGGCTGCGCGCGAGACTGGTTTTTCGCTGGGTTGAGTCGTGTTTTTTTTTTAAGTGTGGGTTTTTTTAAGTGAGATGCGGCACAGCAGCCTGTCAGTTTACTCTTGCTAGGTTAGTTTGGCCTTTATGATTTATATTTATCTGCAACAATGGATATCAGGAAGTGGTTCACGAACAAAAAGAGCTCACAAAAGGAATATGGCAACTCAGCGCCAGATGCAGGCACATTAGAAGAAATCAGTTACGTTACCAACGAGCTAGCATGCCAGCCAGGGACAAGGGAGGCTGGCAATCAATTATATTTTGAAGAGAAATTGACTCTCAAGCCCTCTCTCACAAACTCCTGCTCTGTGCGCAAGCAGACCCCTGCACAATATTTGTGATGTACTCCTGTTATCACTTTAGAGCCCTTTTAGAACTTATAGGGTTATCATTTCAGCGCCCCACTCTCCATTGCTGTTTATGTTGAAAATAAAACTAAACTTTTCATAACCACAATATTTTAACGGATTTAAATGCGGAAACTGGGGTTATTCATCAGAATTTTGTATGACTTGACTTGAGACTTGCTTGACCTGAGCAATGACTTGACTTAACTTGCTAACCTTTAAATAATGCAAAGCTACATTTTATGTATGATTAGTGTATTTAGTAATCGTTAAAGATCAGCAGCAGAGATGAGGATTGATGAAGACTTTTGGAAAACAATATGACTGAGATCTTGTTTCCACTAAAATAATTATGTGGTTTGATTATGAATATACTAAACCTGAATAAACCACAACCTCTGTGAGTTGGCTGTGTCCTGTCAAGTATTACAAATGTACACAATGTTTTGCGTAATGTCTCATACTTTACGGCTAACTCCAACAAAGTAATCAACTTTAACCCAGTTCCAACCTTATATTTTATATGTTTCTTGTTCATGCACATGATTTTACATATTTAACAGGAGATTTCAAGTCTTTGACACTGAAAAACGTGATGCTTATCAGAAAAACAAGAATCTCCATATCACCCACCATAATAATAAGTGTGAGTGTCATTGTCTAAGTGTTGCATCTTTGCTTTGTTGTTCACACCTTTTATTTGAGATAATGTTAAGGCTCTCACATCTGTTAGCAAGCTAACAGACAGTTTTAATATGCAAAACATAATTATGAACAATCACAAAAGGCTCCACTGTCACATGATGTAAGATTATTAAACCTACTTGCACTAAGCGATATGAAACCCTAATCTCTTTTTTTTTCATAATCTTTTTATTGCATTGAAATGTGCTTTTAATTAATTATTCAGTTTCATCAGCAGAGAGTACGAGCAAACGTTATTTTCTCAAATTATGTCCTTATACAGAGCTCTCCTGCTCATATAGCATAAGTAATTCAACATTATCTTAATTAAATCAATAATATTACCTTCAGTGTGCCTGATTTAATTGCGTGCTACTACATCCACTGAGATTTCTTTCTCTTTTTTTTAACCCTGTTTGTATTTCTTTCTCTAATTTAGACGACCTTGAGGTGGAAATCCCTGTGTGTCCTTCATTAGTAATTAACAGCTGTGTGCTCGTCCCTTAGAGATGTTCAGATGTCTGTTGCCTTTGTCCCCCCCCCCCCCCCCTCTGAACTGGTGCAGGTGCTGATGGTCTCGAATTCTTCCAGGGGGGAAATTATCGGGACCTTTTGAACTTCACAAACCCCCCGTGTGAGATAAAATAACTTGAATTTCATTCCCGAAATTAACGCCTGCAAGAATACGGTGGAGCTTTCTCTGGGATGCCAGCAGATGCCACTCAAAATGAGATAGAGACTCCCAGCGTTCCCTCTACTGGGATTTACTGCAAATATCCATAATTTTCTCATAATACAGGGAGAATAATTCTAAAGGCAGATTGCATTGTCGTGAATATTAGCCTTGAGCTCTAGCTTGTGTTTGCATACAGTCTGTTATTAAATTACAATCATCTGTTACTTAATTAAAAAGAACATCGGTCTCCACTAATGATGTGTTCCGAGGTTGATGAGCAAACAGAAGCTGTTGTTTTCCTGGCACACACCCTCACTCTGTGTTTGTTCCAGGATTTAAAAAGTTATGAGGACTGAATGTCTGCTAAAATCCAAACAGATCACTGTTCTAATGTTACTGGAAGGGTTAAAACAATGTGACCAATGTTAGGTTAAGCTTTTGTCATTTTCCTTTATTTTTCATTACAGGCTCCAGTTTGATATGTTGTATTCTGTATTTTTCAAATACATAACAAAAGCAGTAGACTGTTTGTTACCCTTTGTTCCCTCCAATAAAGAGTGGCCTTGGTTAGGCTTCAGATGTTTTTACTGGATGCAATGACTACTAACATAGAACTACAACAAAGCGTTACAGTTTGATGGCTCTAAAGTTGAATCAAGCTTTATCAAGGACACTTTACTCGACCAACAGCAGTTTGAATTCAAAGGGGACTACAATTACAGGGGAAAGAAATATTCCTCTCTACTAAAACTCATAATTCCAGACAACATTTTAACTATTGCAAGAGCCTAAAGATCAAACCAACCTGTAACATATAATGTTAAACACAGTAATACATGTAGTAAAATGAAATCCATTACGAGGAATTTAGCAGAAAATGTATTAGCAACACAGACAGCTGTTTAATTTTAGGAACCGGTGGGCTTGGAGCAGAATGTATTGAGAGACATTCCAACATTTGGTTAGTTTAAATCGATTTTAATGAAAATCGTACATTCAATATTACTACATATATACAATACAAGAGAAGAGAAAATACATAAAAGGACTAGAACAAATTATTAAAGCCGGACACCTGGAAGCATTGACCCACAGTTGTTCAGTGTGTCGGCGAGGACAAAGGATAAAAGACCCACAATGCACCAGCGGAGATTCAGCACCTTGGACAGTGACCGCCACACGTGGCTCCCCAGGAGAAGAAAACAGGATGTAAACCTGTAGCCCCGGGCCCGGCCGGTGAACCACAGCAGAGCAGAGGAGGCAGGGAAGGTGAGACACTCCACAGTCTGCATGCTGCTCTCACTATTGTTACTCTGACTCCATGTCCAGGACTCGCAGGTCAACTGTGCTGCCTGTCCATCATCCTCTAAACAACTGGACTCTGGAAACATAACCAAGCTGGGGCAGGAAAGACATTCTGATATTGGTGGACAAGGTACACCAGAGAGAGAACAGTATATTATAGGGAGAATGAGGTACTACGGGAACTAATTAAGGCAATGAATATGCATTGGGTTCTTTTTTTGTAATTCGATTTATTACATATGTTCCTAGTCAGACATAACAAGGACAATGCACATGCACACAAAGAAACAAAACAAACAGAAGGAGTAGGGTGGGGAAAGGACTACAGTGTTAATTGGTTTTATATCATGGTCATTATATATTACAAACATATATTTCTATTTATTATGTGTTGCCATTTGACACGTAATGTAAAACATGAAGGTGCAATGTGCATGCATGTAGGAACACAATTTGTCCTACCTCTTATCTGTGGGCAAATTATTCCTTTCACCTCCAAATCTGTGGTCCGCCTCTCTTCCCTCCTCTTCCACTTCCTTCACGCCCAGTCTCACAATAAAAATCCTGGATGGGCCCACTTGGGCACGTTTGTGTACGCTGTTAAAGAAAAGGTGACAGGTGAATAAAAGGATTAGTAAAGATGGGGAAAAAAAATGTCCTTGTATCTTCAGTGCACCATCTCGCTTCACCGTTTATCACACTAAAGGAATGATCAGAGATTTGAAAGCTTTCTAAGATGTTGATTCTCAGCACTTTAACACTAAATATAATCCTTAATGTGTCATACCAGATTATGGCAATAAAGACAAAAGTCAGAAGATCACCAATGCTCTTGCAATTTATCCTCTGGGTACAATAAAACACAGTCCAAAATGTCATTGCAATCCATTCAAAAAGGGTTTTTATTTCAGTTAGGATAGAGGTAGAGGCACTTACTGTAATACAAATATGAAACCTGAAAATGAGCATAATAGGGCCCCTTTACAATGTTTAATGTTTTTAAAAAGACAATCTATAGCAAATGAAAAACTATTCAACACTGTGTTTTATTGATATTTGTTGGGTTTTTCTTTAAATGTTTCTTTACATTTATATTAATTCATTTATAGGCAGATGTATGAGTTCCAAAAAGTAGTGTAAGTTGATCTTGTATTAAAATGTCAGTTTAACCCTTGTATGTTGTTCATATTTTTGTTTTGCTACAATTCAACACAATCTATTCTACAAACTATTTTATGTTAAAATACTCAACAGATGTTTACTTCATCTCAATTACAAGCAATATAAACAGCATATATGGTTCATATTTGCCCTTTTACATTTGTTAGATCACATTAATGAATTAAAGTGCTTTAACTACGACTTGTTTTTTTGCCCGCTGACAGGCTGGTCCTGTGGCTCGTCCTTCTTTTGTAACTAACTGATGCTCAATCTCATCCTCTTCTTCAAAGTCACTGTCAGACTCAGAATTCTCAGAAATGAGATCCTCACATTCTGAAACCTCTTCCTCTAGATCAGGGATCACCAACTACATTTGTCCAAGGGCCAAAATGTATCCAATAGACACTTTCGCGGGCCAGCGATTTTTATATAGCCCAGAATTTTGAAGTTGTTGACCGGGGGGGGGTGCTAGTGGAGCACGCTCAGGTACTGCGGAGCGCATAAAGCTTAGCAGACTCTTCACGCTAACGAAGGATCACTTCTAGGCTACTGTCCGGCAGCTCCTGCCTCTCTGCAGTAGCGTGGCGTGGGGAAAAAAATAGGGGAAGCCAATAATACGTCCTTTTGTATCATACAGATGCAGGACTTACACACGCCTGTTATCTAACCGACAGGTCCGCACGCACTCTCCAGCCCAAACTCTAATAAGCATTAATTCACAAACTAAATCAGGAGAGCATAACGTTTACGTCCGATTCGCTCCTTTTTTCCTCTCTGTACACAGCTCCAGTTTGGGCATTGGCCTGTCATCAGATTTAATTTTTAGTTGCTGCTGTAGCTGAAGTTTAGTACAATAATTTTTGATTAAATACTCCAAATCTCCACCCTCCATAATTGCACTTGCTTCAGTTGCTTGCTACTTTCTAACGGCGGTGAGAGTGGTGCAGTGACACTATCTATCTATCGATTCGATTTATGATTCGAAAATTATAAAAGTAGGGTAGACATGTGGATATTATCCAGCTGAACAAAACGTGTGTTTATCTAACAGGTTCGTTTTCCACAGACCTTATTTCCAGCTATTTTCCAAAATCCTATGGAGAAATCCCATTGCTTTTTTGGCCGAGGGAACCCGAGCGCAGCTTACTTCCGGGTTTTAGGACGCGTCACTGCACCACTAAGTTGATGCGATTTGATTGGATTGTGAGGCAAGGGAAGCCAGCCGCCTCTGGCTTCCCTTGGCATGGGCCCAACCAGAGCGCTGGGCGCTGGGCCCAACCAGAGCGCTGGGCGCTGGGCCCAACCAGGGCTCTGGGCCCAACTAATCACAGGTTGGCAGGGGCATGACGTGAGCCTCGTCTGATTGGTCAATCCCTCCATTTTTCCTCACCAAGGGAAGCCAATTTCGGCTGGCCTCCTCTCGCAACAGCGAGTGCAATCTCCTGTTTCACCATAACATCTACAGGGGCGCTGTTTCCCTCTTTGTAAAATACTCAATGAGAATGGGGGAGAGATGGGCCGGCAGCAACACACAGCAAAGAAGAATTACCGAAACTAAACAAAGTGTTTTTATTTATTTATTGAAATTATAACTACAATCCGAAAAAACAGGGGAAGCCTGGCTTCCCTTGGCCTCCAGGAGAAAGCGCCACTGCCTCTCTGTTGGACTCTGTCGCAGCGGGGCTACTGCTGTGCTGCGGAGCGCATAAAGCAGACTCTTCACAACGAAGGATCACTTCTTCTTCAAGGCAGGGAAGGTTTCGCAGTACGCAGTCTACTGTCCCGCAGCTGCTGCCTCTCTGTTGGACTCCGGTACTGCACATTACTCACGAGACGTTGTAACAAAAAAAATGAGTGGGGGGCGAACGCACTAACCACTCCGCCAACGCCAGTCACCCCCGTCGTGCGGGCTGGATGAGAATGTCTGGCGGGCCGGATGTGGCCCGCGGGCCGCCAGTTGGTGGTCACTGCTCTAGATCATCATCAAATGGTTATCTCTCTTCCAGAATCATTTGCAAGGCCCTCTGAGCAGATCAGCTTTTGGCCATCTTGATCAGTTGTGAAAAGGCTAAGCTTTATTTATTGTGTCTTGCCCCAAATTTGCAGCTGCGGGAAAGTGTGAAAAGATTGGTTCCCGCAAGACATAATGCGGGAATGTGAGAGCAGACAGGTGTCACACACAGAAGGCCCAGGTGCACAGGACCTACAATTTCCACACTTTTGTTAGCTCCGGGACCCCGAACACCCTGTATGTAATGTAAATGTGTAGGTGTGGGGGGGGGGGGGGTACAGTGGGTGGTCATTGAAAATGTGTTCTGATATATATTCTTCACAGAAAATGAGCCAAGGCCCTTGAGTGTGGGTTTGGAAAGTAATTTATCATATCATTTTTCTTTAGCTAAATAATGAAAACGGGTCCCACAGACCCGAATACCATACAAGGGTTAAGAGAAAATAAATTTCCCAAGATGTACACTGTTGTGCTTGATAACACATTACCTTCTTGCTGTGGATTGCATGTTGTTTTCTGTGAACAAAATACATTTAGTTTATCGTCAATGAACACTATGATTTAGAATGTTAGTGGCTCAAAAAGCAGCAGTGGACTGCAGCGGATTTGATGTGCCATGTAATTGTGGAAGATTGTAAAGCCGCCTCCTATTGTCTGCGAGACAAAAACAATGGTATCAGTAACACACAAATCCACTTGTTTGCTGGTGCAACTTAAGCCCGGAGAACATCCAGTAAATGTGTCGACCCTACTCCACTACAGGGTGGTGTTCACATTCACATGTGCACAAACACACACAAGCACACACACAGAGCGACTCAAACCCTCCCATGGCTCTCACTTAGGAGATGGTCTGGATCTTGCCTATTTCATGGATTAGTTACAGGAGGGGCTTTTAAAATTGTATCTGAGTGAACGTTTTGGGAAGGAACCTTTCTATAACCTTGCCGCTTCCACATTGTCTGCGAGACTAAGGCTCATCTTCTCCGTAATAAAGGCAGACACAAAAGAATATCCTTCCTCCTGCCTTGTTCGTTTTGAAAGCTGGGCTTCTTTTTCTTTGTCCATCATTGAGTGTTTTGGCTGTGCTATTCAGGAGGAACATTTCAGCAAAATATCTAATTTATTATTGTGGAAACTTTGAAGAGGACAGAAAATGTTACACACATAGCACAGATAAGGAATAGATTACTAGCAAGGTTTCTGAAATAGAATGAATAAATAAAACAAATCTGAAAACGAAAACTGGTAAATGTCATAAATTGAGGAAAAAATATGTGACAGAAAATGAAAAGAGGCAAGTCTTTACCTTTTCGAAACCTGCCAAGTACACAGGTTCCAATGCACAGAAAGGAGTATTGACTTAAAATTTGACTTAACCCTCCTGTTGTGCTCGTTTTCCCCCCCTTACTTTGGTGTTCGCGGTCAAATTTGACCGGTCCTGTTTTAACTATTACATTAACACAAAAACCATTAATCATCACCAAATTTCATTTAACACCCTTTCAAACTGTACATATTGTATCAGACTACTGGTATACATGAAACACTGCAGTAAATATACAAAGAATAGACACTGAACATGTATTGCGTGTGCCAGGTGTGATCCATGTGGGGGGATCGGCACATACGTGGGAAATGTATCAAATTGTTCTGTGTGTGTTTGTGAGTGCCAGGTGTGATTCACATGGGGGGATTGGGCACATAAGGGGGGGGGGGGAACACATCTTGTGTGTGTGTGTGTGTGTAGGTGTGTAGGTGTGTAGGTGTGTGTTTGTGTGTGTGTTTTATCTGATCCGGATGGTTACTAATTCCTTTTCTTTATGGCGGTAATTTTTGACCGGGAACACCATGGGTGTTACAAAGTTGACTAAATCATCCAAAATTCAATGAAAGTGGTGATCAGCAATTGTAAATGTTCAAATGTCTACTGTGAAGGATATCATAAAGCCTTAATGCAATCGAATGTAAAACAAAAAAGTTATGATTGATGAAAGAAGTAAATCGGTCAGATTTGACCCGAACACAAAAGGAGGGTTAAGTAAAAGGAAGTCTTACCTGCCTGATTGTCTATGCGCAATCTGCATGTGAGCTCTGAAGTCTTCCACACGTTGCTAGCTTGACAGATATGAGTACTAACAATAGCATTGTTAATTGTTTACGTTCATAATCATCAATTTTGGGAGGCGCTTTGTAGAAAAGCACGATAGAATGGTTACCAGGTTGGTCACTTTCTCATTAGATTTAGCTACGTGTCCAAGTAAACCTGACATGAAAGACAAACAGTCTACACAGCCATGCTAGAGGCTATACTTTAAGCTAAATGCTACGCTTAGTATGCTCTCAATGAAAATGCTAATATTTGGATTATTTCGTGTCATTGTTTTAGAATTATATACTGTATTTTCTAATTAACGCTAACAAAGTTTAGCCTTGGCTGCATGTAATTAGTTTTGCAAGTATAACGTTATTCATCAGTAATAAAGAATTGAACAGATTAAACATTTGATGAACTGATGATGGCGCTAAAGGACAAGTGTGGCAAGTTATTACAGTTCGTCCTCTGAGAGGAAGATGGATGTTTGTGACAAATTTCATGGCATTCAATCTTTTAGTTAGCAAGACACTTCACTTAAAACCACATTGCTAACTGTGGCGCAAGAAGGAACATCAGAGGATTGCAAAAGTCTGTTGGATTATCCTCTGGGGATCACAAATGCCTGTATCAATTCTCATGGCAATCCGTTTAACATGTTTTGAGATATTTCAGTCTGGAATAAACTGATGGATCGACTAACACACATTGCCATTCAAGAGTTACTAACAAGGTCAAAGAGAATCCCATTAACATCATTTTTATTCAAAGTAAAATCAGGCCTGAGGTTAAATTCTGAAACTGACCGCATAGTTAAATAAAACAGCTTGTTCATGTTTTATGATGTAATCTTCCCAAAGCAGCTTTTTCTTTTTAGAATCAAAACCATGTTCTTTTAATGTACATCAGAAGAATTATTTTTGACAGAGTCTTGGTAGCATTAAAAATAGATGTCCCTTACCTTTAATGATCAAACAAGCACTTCAAAGTTTGCCGGCCCTTTGAATGGAGAAGAACTTCATAAAAACACAACTCTTCCTGTCCTTCAGGACTTCTCAATAACTCACTATTCATGACCTAATCAAACACGCCAAAGTGGAACACATCAAGGGGAATTAGATCATGGTGTCCGTCCGCTGCAGTGTGTTAATGAGCTATCACTTCATGAAAAATCAACTTGAAGGTTTATTTATTGTTAACTCTTAGCCCTAGAGTGCCAATTAGGCAGCAACCGGGGCCTTTTGAATGCCTGAAAAAAACATGATGATGTGGATTTTGGCACATTTCTTTATAAAAGTGCAAACATGTAAACATACAATCCTGAGAGGGCAGCTTTAGTGAAATGTTTTAATGTAAAAATACTGCCATGAAAACAGTTTTACTGTAATATAATATGAATGTAATGAGGTAATTTGGTCGATGTTTGGTTATTTTCAACTTTTTTTCCAAGGTTTTTTTAATACTTTTATTAATTTTAGATTTTTCACAATTCTTCATATTTGTCTCTTATATTGCTTTTATTTTTAAAAGATTAAATGTTTGTGTTTTTGTATTTGCAAATGTGCTTGCTACAAATTGGATGGATACATGGAATAAAAAATGTACATGTCATCATCATGAGCATATGCAAAGTTGATGTTAGTGTAGTGTAATAGTAAACTAGGGTTAGGGTTATTATCTTCCCGTAGACAGAGACACCAAAAAACAGTTTCTTAAAATTCATAAACAAAACATTAAAAAAAACAGGTCCACGCAAATAAAAAATTAGTGCTTTTTAATGAATAATTTCTCGATTTTGTGTCGAGTTAGTGTAATTGGATTATCTGCCGCTACAGTTTGGTCCCTGTGTATCGGTATACTCTATTAAATAAATCATTTCTTATTAAAATGCATTTTGAGAAACACTCTTTATGTTTACTGAACACAGTTAATATCACACTGTTTCTTAGCTTTGGCCAAATGCTGTGCCACATGATTATGGAAGCTTGTGAAATTCTGCTTAGACTCAGAGCTTTGCAAGACCGGCAAATGGATGAGATGCTTCAAAGCCAGACAGGTTTATTGTTAGATATTTAAATGTGCATCAGGTTTAAATGGCAGAGACTAGCACATGTGAACAGCCACATATTCAAATTAAATCTCCCATTCAAAAGTATTTTTGCTCACTACAGTATGGTTTTGAGTATGGTAAACAGGTCCTCTGCCGGTGAATGCAGTTGACCCTGCCGGCTCTCCACTTTGTTGTGCTAGTCTCTGTCTGCTCTCTCCATACCAGTGCTTAATGGCTTACATTTTCTCATCCGCATACTCTTTTTTTTTTCAAGTTGAAAGCCCTCTGATGAAGCTAGATTCCATTCATCAATTCTCTTTGAAAACAAGTGAAGAGGATGCAGTCTCTTTTCCTTTAATGGACTCCTTCTTACCATAGAAGACACCAGTGAAGAATTTAGCCTTGTCTTGCCTTTATATTAGTCTTGTCTTTTATTCTCCAGGAGCCTGGCTGCCTGTCAGGCTGAACACCGGGCTAGGAAATTATGTAAAAGCTAACATGTCTGTGTACAAAAACATTTGGCACGTCAGGTTAGTAGGAATTACGATACCATGAAGGTACTCAACAAAGTACAATTACTAATGTTCAAAGTATCAATGCATGTTTCCAATATTGATACTACCAGAGAGAGACTTCAGTACTGTAAATGCCAACCTTATTTCAATACAATTCTGTTGCACATCTCTGGTGATGCCAACCGAAATGGAACAAATGCTGAGCGAACCTCGGCCTGGCCAGCTGCAGGATCGACGGGAGGTGGCGCCGTCGGCACATCTGGAGTCTCTACACGGGTGAGGATCTGTTGAAGCTGTGTCGCCAGCTGATTGACTTGTGCGGTTACGGCGGTCTGAAAACCCTCCTGGCGGTCCAACAAACCTCTTACTCCGTGCCCAATAGCTGTTAGCTGCTCTTGATGCTGGTGAATTAAACTGCCTTGGGCAAACAATGCAGTCTGGAGCGCTTTTGGGTCGGCTGGGTCAATTTTTGGTCAGTTTGTTCTGTCAGGATCTCGACACAAACTGATGAACCCAAATGCACGACCCAGAGACAAAGTCTTGAATGTAAAAAAATGTAATTTTAATTTCACAGATCAGGTAATCCCTCTTAACAGAGTAGGTACTGGAAATAACAAAAGGCACTCACAAGGAGGAAAAAACTAGGCATAACAAAAAAGAGAACTTAAGAAAAACTTAAGCCTACAAAATTAACAAAAGAAACAAAACCTGACATGAGTGAAAGCGATCCTTTCTGAGCTGAGGCTTGGCACGACCATTGGGAGAAACAAACAAGACAAACTGACACAGGACAGGGGAGAGACAGGACTATTTAAACATGAGGTGAGTGGGAACAGCTGGAAACAATCAGGGGCGGGGCAGACACTGATGATGGCGGGAAAAACACACAAGGGGAGGAAGAAACAGGGCCTGAAATGAAAGACAAGAGGTCAGTACAAAATAAAACAGGAAATGGAAAACGAGATATGACAATAAACACAGAGACTGACTAGAGATGAAGAACCTAAATAAACAGACATGACCAGACGTGAAAAAACATGAAAATGACAGACATAATACATAAACATAACTAACACATTTGACGAGACACAACAAATTCATTGTTTATTCACAAACAATTTAAAAAGTGAAGTACAATCATAAGACATTGTGAATATATGTAAAATGGGATACCCCGATAAGCCATCTGAAGCTTGAGAAAAGCTTCTCAGACACTGAAAATAAAGTACATTTAGAATTGGAGAGAGTTCATGTATCATACATAGAGATGTATGGAGAGAGTTCATGTATCATACATAAACATTACAAGCTAAAAACACCTTAAGCTAACCAAATACCATTAAATCCAATAGTCCAAAACATGTATTTCCTCAGTCTAAACGTTGCTTTAAAAAAGGTAAGATTTAGACCCTGGTTCATATATTGGGAGTGTAGGTAAAACGGGGGGTTACGTATTGTAACCCTAGTTATATAAGCACAGGCGGAGCCCTCTATTGGACTCTATGGGTACTACCTCTTAACCATACTATGCGAGCATTCACCTACTGAGATATCTATAAAAGTAGCTGGCCCCTCGGGGCAGGCCTACCTGAATGCTTACGCAAGCCCACTGTATATAAGGCGGCCACGCCTCCTGACTGTCATCCTACACCCTCTTCAGAGAGCGGCATAGGACAGACAGGGCCCCAAGTAGAGGGCTCCGCCTGTGCTTATATAACTAGGGTTACAATTATATCTTACACAGGCTCCGCCCTCTACTGGACTCTATGGGAACAGTGGGTGGAGCCCTGATGCATAAACGCTCTGTCGTCCAACAACATCGACCCATCACACTGCCCCTGACCGGCTTTTGGTTAACAGCCACTGCACCGCAACTTCTTCTCCTCCGGCTGTGACCGTGGAGAAGTCGGGGCCGCAGTTTACTTGTAGAGCACACTCAGACACGCTTACCTCGTGAAGAGTGTGCATGGAAAATAGTGAGGAAGGCTCTCCCAGCCCTGCATGGGGCTTACCGTGCACCATGTTTCCTGGGTCCCTAAGGAGCATGGGGAGAACGTTAGTGCACCATGTCCCCCACACTCACACACGCCTCGTGGAGAGTGTGCATGGACGATAGTGGGGAAGGCTCTCCCCGCCTGCCCATAGGCCGAAAACGAGAAGTCGTCGTCATCCTCCTCCCCGGCAAACGGAGCCATCCGCCCCGCTGGAATGGCGAACGTGAATGGCGAACGTGAATGGCACCGCCTCGGCCATATCCTGGTCCCCCAAACACTCGAAGCAGAGTTGGTGGGGATCGGCGTCCACTATTAAGCCAGGGCACGAAGGACAGGCCCGGGTCTCTATATGGGGCTTACTGCGCACCATGTTTCCCTGGTCCCTAAGGAGCATGGGAAAACATAAGTGCATTATGTCCAGGGGGGGGTCAGATACCTACTGACCCACAGCCCCCCCCCCCCCCCCCCTCACCAGTCCTGTGTTGCCCCAGCAAGCACAGACGATGAAAAGGAGCCAGACATGTCCAAAAAATAAAACCTTATGAAGGGGCCTGGCGTAGACCAAGACGCCGCCGTGCATATGCCCTCCACACTCACGCCGTTGAACAAGGCTGTTGATACAGCCATACCACGTGTAGAGTGTGCATGGACCCCAGTGGGGAAGGCTCTCCCCGCCTGTCCATAGGCATGTGAAATGCACTCGCAGAGCTATCCTGTCAGGCGTTTCTTGGACAGAGCTTTACCGGCAACACCATCCCAAAAGCACACAAACAGCTGTTCCGTGCGCCTAATGGAAGTTGTGCGCCCTACATAACATGTCAGCACACGCACTGAGCAGAGGAGGTGCAATTTAGCCTCCCTGTCCCCAATATGGGGTGGAAGAATAAAGCCGTTTAAACTGTATAGCCCTCGACCTGAACGACTCCTTAGGTTCTTGGGAACAAAGGAGGGGTTCGGTCTGAGTGTCGGTCTGAGTGTCGGTCTGAGTGTCGGTCTGAGTGTCGGTCTGAGTATCGCCCCGCTACCGTCACCCCGGATCAAAAGGCAACTCGGGTGCACCGACAGAGCGGCCAGCTCGGACACTCCCCTGGCCGAAGTCAGGGCAAGCAGCAAAGCTGTTTTCAATGACAGTGCTTTCAGGGAGGAGAGCTCCAGAGGCTCAAATGGTTCTGTGACCAGAGCCTTGAGCACCAACGACAGATCCCATTGCGGGGAGGAGGCATGCACCACTGGGCGCTGTCTCCTGACCCCCTGCAAAAACCGCATCAAGCGGCTGACTGAAGGCTGACCTGCCGTCAAATCTCTCATGGCAGGACGAAATGGCTGCTGCATACACTTTAATTGTGGAATGAGCAAGCCCCCTGTCCACCAGTATCTGTAAATAGGACAGAATAGAGCCCAATGTAAATGATAAAGGCTCTAGACTGCTTTCTTCACACCACCGCTGGAATCCCAACCACTTCGTCCTGTAACAGGCTGTGGTGGATCCTGCTCCTGCTGCCTGGATAGTCTGAATAACTTTGTCAGACAGTCCCTCCCGTCTCAGCCTGTCCCTCTCAGGAGCCAAGCCTGGAGAGGTTGGCCCAGAGTGGGTAACGCCCCTATTGCACCTGCTTCCTGAGACAATGCGCCTCAGACCTGAGGAACCGTCCAGGGCTGGCCCACCATCATCTGTGTCACCTCTGCGTACCACGGTGCCAAGCGGCGACCTGGGGCCACTAGGATGACTGACAGACGTTCTCGTCTCACCCTCACCAGGAGGGGGAGAATGAGACGCAGCGGTGGAAAGGCGTAGAGCAGCTATCTTGGCCATGGCTCGTGTGCAAACGTGTCCACCCCCAAGGGTGGATTGTCCTGCCGAGCCAGGGAGAACCACCATTCGTCTGGCAGGGGCCCGCCTCTTGACATGAGGCCGGCCGCCCTGTTCTCCAGTCCCGGAATGTGGGGGGCCTTCAGAGATAAAAACATTCTCTGAGGCCCACAACCACAGGTTCTCCGCTGTGCTAAACAAGGGGGCGGAGCTGACTCCGTCCTGCCTGTTGATGTAAGCCACTGTGGTGCGTTTGTCGCTCCTCACCATCACATGTTTGCCCTGTAGTAAGGGTTTGCAGTGCTGTAGGAGCAGTACTACTGCCCGTAGCTCTAGAAGGTTGATGTGCCGAGTTTCTGTCAGAGGCCAGCCACCACCTATAGCTCTCTCTAGGCAGGCCCCCCCCATCATGTCAAGGATGCATCTTGAACACCGTGACGTAGGAGGTCACCCGCCCCAGCGGAGTTCCCCTCCGCAGATGCTTTGGGGACCCCCATATCGGAGGTTGCCCTCCACTGAGGGGGGGGGGATGGTCACCAGACGTCGTTTGTGCCTCTTGGGATCTAAACGAAGGCCGGAAAACCACCTCTGCAGGCGAGTAAGTAACCCCAGCGGTACCACGAGGTGAGCGGCCGCCATGAGACCCAGAGTCTGCATGATGGTCAAAGCTGTCACCGTTGCCCCCTGTCGCATTCTGCAAACTGCCTGAAGCAAAAATCCCCAGATACCCCACCTGCTGGTGAGGTATGGGACTGCTCTTCTTCCAATTGACCGCAATCCACTTGGATCAATTGGGCTGTGTTTGCCTCTTCCCTGGACCTGGCCATGACTATGAGGTCGTATTACAAAACCCTCATGCCATGGTCGCGAAGCGGCTGAAACGCCGTGGCCACACATTTGCTGAACGTGCATGGGGATAGGGAGTAGCAGTGGCGGTTCTAGACCAATTTGACTGGGGGGGCCAGGCTGGGGCCAGTTATTTTCTGAGGGGGGCACAATAAATGCAGGACGAAAAAGACAAAGACAGTATGAAGTAATTGCGCATAAGAAAACAATGCAATATAGTTATTGGTATTTGTTTCATTACACATTATTATATGCTTACCTTTAACCTTTGTGTGCTGTTTGGGTCTGTGGGACCCGTTTTCAGTGTTTACTAAAATAAATTGTATGCAATTAAATTATTTGAACATGCTGTATTTGGGGTTGGACCTCACATCCTCTAGGGGGGAAGATTTTTTTTTAAATGTTGAAGTTAAATGCATCAATCGGGTGCACTTTGAGCACAAAATGAATTTATGGATACAGCTCTCAACACTCATATGAAAGGGAGCTGTATACTTTTCAATAATCCAAATATCTTTAGAATATGATCACAACCAATAACAAATCATTTAAACTTGTTTATTCTTATCTTATGTTACCTAGTTAGCATTCTATCTTTCTATTTATGCATATTTGACTAATCACTCCCCTTTTAAACTGTTTTTTTTTTTTTTACTGTCATAGTACACAATGGAATGATTCTTACTTAATTTTTTACAACTATATTAAATAGATAAAGGTGTGCTCGCTCACAGAGGCTGTGTGCTCCTCCGTGGCGATGACGGCTTGCTAAAAAAAAAAAAAAAAACATATTTGAAAAGTGGGGGCTATTGTTGGAGACCCCTGCTCTAATGGGTCCGACTACAATGACAAATATCATTAGTTTCGCCTATTCCGTCAGCCAAGAAATCGTTTAATCATAAACTATTTCATTTTTTTTTTTCATTTTCAGGGAGGCCACAGGGGGGTCCAAAGTCAGTGTTAGGGGGGCACTGGCCCCCCCTGGCCCCCCCTTAGAACCGCCCTGGGGAGTAGCCAAACGGTAGTCTGTTGTACTCGTAGGCTACTCCCCTGGAAGGCAAAACGCAAATACTTTCTGTGCTTTGGAGCAATATTCGACACGAAAGTAATCCTCCTTCAGGTCGATGGTTGTGAACCAATCGCCTGGCTGCCCTAGTTCCAGTAATTGGTTTACATATGGAACTTTTTACAGGCAATGTGCTGATTCAGGCTGCGAAGATCCAGAATGGGTCTGAATTCTCCTGTCTTCTTGGGAACCAGGAACTACATGGAGTAAAGCCCCTTTTCTCTCTCCTGAAAGTTCACAACAGACACAGCCTGTTTTTGCAACAGGGTCTGAATCTCTGTTGAAAGGAAACCTATCTCCTCCTGGGATGATAGATTTGCCTCTCTTAAGCCCCTGAATGGAGGAGGGACGCTGCAAAACTGAAGTGAGTACCCCAGTCTCAGTGTCCTGTCCATCCACTCTGTCAGTACACAGCTGAGCTTCCATTCCTCATAAAACTGTGTTAGGGGACATGCAAGCAGCTGTGGAGCCGCAGCTATGAAACTGTAGTACTCTCTGGTGGCCTACTCCGCTGCCAAACCGTCCATAAAACGAAGTTTGGCCGATGGGGGGCTGACACAGAAAGGGCCGATTTTCTACTGAGGTCCTTGAACGCACCGCGGCACGCTCTCGTGGGGCCGCGGCTCTGTCATAATGCCGTCTCTTTGAAACGGACAGTATGGGGAAATGTGAAATTGTGGAGAGAGATGACTTTTACTCTTGGATGAATGCAATCGTTTTTACTGAATGCATTTTTCACACACACATCACTCTAGAACTAGGGTTGCAATATGTAACCCACCGTTCTTCTGCGGAGGTCCCTGAACGCACCGCGGCCACTCACCCGTCCACACTGCGCGCCTTCGTATTAACGCTGTGTTTCACATTCAACGGTGAAACGCATTAATCCGAGCTATTATACCAGGCAAGGTGTGTTTTCTGACAACAGCACGCCGGCAATAGCGTCTCTTGAACCCGCACTGTGCTTTGACAGCACTTTCTGCGGTTTATTCCACTCACGTGCGCGCGCCCACCTGCTGGCTCCTTTACTGGAGTTTACAGCGGGGCGGCGAGTGTGGGACAGTGTTCTGTCCTCTGAGGATGAGCACGAAGCAGCATACGCCAAGCTGCGACTACTCCTCATCCACGTGACCAAGGAAATCGATCCAAAGAGCCCTTCCGTAAACACGGAGGCTCCCAGGAGATCATCACGGTCTTTTTTGGAAAGTGCCATGCGGCGTGATCCCCCCCAACACACCCGTGTTTATTTGCAGCCGCCCTGTCACGCGGCAGCGGGGCAGAGGCTCTCTGCAGGGGCGGATCTGCCACCCCACTATTCATGGGGTGGCAAGAGGGTGGCAGGAGATTTTGAGGGGTGGCATCCCCTGGCAGAAGTATATGCTGATTTAATCGCAGTCATATTAACTTGGAATGTCAATGTTAACTTGGAAAGCCACAATATCAATACTATCTGCACAAGATGTGACGAAACCAGAGACTACAAGCTTAAAGTGCCCCTTATCACCAAGAGTCATATAAGAAAAGCTGGAGCACAACCAATGGATTTATGACAGGCTGACCTCAGTCGACACATGAATTATGACCAAGGTCTCATAACAAGCAGGAGGCAGGGCTCTCTCAGTCTTTAAATGTGCACAGCTGAGCTTTGTTGGCAGATTGTAAAGTGTTTCAGACCCATACAGGTGAGCACTCATTCAGTTTATTTGAATATGGGGAATGTAAAGTGAATTCTGATTAGGGTGACAATGATCAAATCAAATTAAATCACTGCTTTTGACTCTGATTACTTCAGTCATGTCATCAGATTAAGCTCCAGAGTTGATTAAACTCTCGAAATAGTTGACTGACATGTGGAGTTTTTCCATATGTGCCAGCACGCAGCTCGCATTTCTTTAACAACAGGGCTAACCGGTTTTGAAGGGGTCCATGGTTCCACAGAACGGCTGTGACTATTGGTTAAATGATCAGATCTAAAACACTGTAAAAAACACAGTTTCAAAATAAAGTCCAACATTAGTACTGCTGCTTAATCTTTCTACTGGTTTAAAGTACGCAGTTTTTTATTGATGCTAAAAACAGCTCCGCTAAATTGGTGATAAAAACATTCCCGTCAATTCTTCAAAATAAAGTTCCATCGTTATTTGTTATTTAAATGCTTTTATTATGAATTGGCAAACCGTGTAATGCTGCGATTTCATCAGCTGTAACTTGACGTGACTTCTGATACAGCAGAAAGCGAACGTGAAATTGTGAAAATAAAGCAGATATCTAAAAGAATAAACAGCGACACAGGAAAGAAAGTTTAGTTTCAGAGATTCAGTTATAATTTAGAGCGATTCAGCACAACTCGGTTCGCAAATCCTGGTAATGTAAATGCATTATCAGCATGGCAAGGTGGTTTGACGCTGTCAAAAGTGCCAATGAAAATGCTCAATGACACCTAAACTAATTTGAAATGTCATATTTTCTATAATATGTTTAGACTTAATTTAAAGTGCATTATGCATTCAGGTTCTTGAAGCTTTTATTTGATAAATTGCCTGCAGTAAGTTACTTTTGATGTAATCATTACTACACAATAATTCCATGTTCAACCTAACATTTGTATAATACTTAATAGACATTGTGTGTGTCCAGGCTAAGCAGCGACTCTGAGGGATCCTTATATCTGGTCTATCAGTGACTCTAGGCAGCAGGTAGAGAAACCTCTGAGGAGAGGAAGAAGCTATTCCCTCATGGACCCTAACACTACCAGCGCGGGCAGCGTGCAGTATGACCGCTGGAACGAGGACAACATCAACATGAACGTAAAGGCGTCATCACAGACTACTTCACAGAGGTGAGACACAGGCAATAATGTAAAATATTAAATTGTCATATTGCTGAGGATTTTCTGCTGCCACAAGAAAACAAAAACTAGTTTAAAAGTATAATGTTGATGAGACAAAAGCATATACTGGGACATGAATGGAAGGATTTTTATGCGGTTGTATTTCATGTCACAAAATACAAAGTTAACCATTAAAGGGGCCCTATCATGCTTATCTTCATGTTCATATTGGTTTTGGGAATTGAGCCTCTTTTGTGACATGTCTCCATGCTTTAATGTTCAAAAAGGTCTTTACTTTTCTCATACTGCCTGTGCTGCAGCACCTCTTTTCACCCTCTGCTGAAACCAGAGCCCAGTCTGCTCTGATTGGTAGAGATGTCCCGTCCTTAGCCTTTCACGTACAATGTGTTGGGGTGCTAGCCAATAGAAGTGACGTGTTACATACTGATGTCACTATATTACGGACGTAGTATAGAAGCATAACAACTTATATATTACACTACATCAAAGGGAAACCCTTAATTACATAAGGGCCATTTTAACTTGACACAAATTGAAATATTTAGTACTAGGTTTTCTAAAACCTTATAGTCAAAATGAAGTGACAATGTGTTGAAAAACAGGTAATGAGTCACAACATTCGACTAAATGCTGTTAACCCTGACTCTGCCTCCCTCTCTTTTACTTTCACAGGATCTACAGCAGTGTGTGTAACGGCAGCTCTGGAGTAGCAGTGAAGACGGCCGGAGCTTTGGCTGCATTGGTGTCCATCTACATGATAGGATACGTAACGGGATACTACGTCCATAGGTGCTGATGGTGGATCATTATGATTTGGGATAAACTACAACATTTAAAAAAAGTTTTTGGAATAAAAGTCCCAAAGGTTTATTTAAAGGGGACCTATCATGCTATATTTAAATAATATATACGGTATATATATATATATAAGGTATATTATATACGTATATATATGTTTTAATTTTCAAAATACGAAACAGATCATGCATTTTAGCCATGCCTCATTTTGCCTCACTCCAGCTCTGTCTTTGCAAGGTCTGATTCAGCTGACCACGCCCCCATGCGCAAGAGGGGGGCGTGACACGGCCCCGGCACGAGCGTCATGTTATCATGCTTGCTGTGATTACGAGTGGAGAGTCAACATGGCCCAACCTCTCATTCCCCTGATTGGTGGAGAGTTGACCAATCAGGCGGAGTGAACCTACATTACGTCAAAAAGGTGCAAATAAAAACTCCACCCGTATCAAATCCGTTGCAGCCCCGTTTTTAGAGATTTGGGTATGGAGGAAAAGAGAGAGGGTTGTGTTTTCTGACACGTTGTGAGTTCCCTGGAACACCGGGGACACATATGTATGTATAAAATACATCACAAAGTGCATTTTGCATGATAGGTCCCCTTTAAGTCATTAGAGCAGAAGTCTTTTTGTTGCTTTTTCATCACTTCACTTGCATCATGTTAACCCTGACTTGCTTTATGCTGATGTTTTTGGCTTTAGGACAACTAGTTTCAACATTATTTTTGTTTTATTAGAGGGATAACTGCTTCATGGTAATTGCTAATCGTTGTTGCTGGTTTAGCATCAAAAGTCCTTACAGTTCTGAGGATTTCCAAGCAACTCCTTTCCTTTTCCAAATCTAACATTCATTTTGGTTACCAGTTTCTAGAATGGTCTAATGATCCGGCCAAAAGACAAGACATCTGTGGTATTGAACTCCCAGTGTCTTTAAATTATTTTCAGGAAAAAGGTAATCTTCTGCACAGGTGATGATACGTTTTTTAAGAACTGTGTAGTTTAATTGAGCAGCTATAACCAATGCAGGTGAAACAACGACTAAATCCCAGACTTTATTTGATAAAATGTGGAGCTTTATAAATAATATTGTTACAACAAAAAATAACTAAACTATTGATTGGATATTTTTTTAATGGATTTGCTCTCAAATGCAAACTAACTTCTGGATTTCCAAATAAATACCACCTAATTGAACAGAATGTGCATGTTGTCTTTGCACATCCCTTCTAGTGAACCTGGACTTGAGGTTGATCTTTAAAGGCGATTTTTGTGTTTTTTATGATTTAGCCATGAGGATATGTATTCTGTCACTGTGAACATGTGGGACTACATGTTCAGAGCAGGAAATGTCTGGTGCCTACTTGAAACCTAAACCGGAGGTTTCAATTTCAAGTCAAGTTTAAGAATATGTTTTCCTGGTGGCCTTCACCAGGGTCTTCATAAAACATGTTACAAAGAACATATAATAATTGCCTCAAATGTTCACTGTAATAGACTATTGACCTTCTGAGATCATTTCCACAGCACCATTGGAGCAGTAAAGCTGGGTTAATAATTTGTAATGTACAACAACTTCCTATAAGTGTTTAAAAAGCCTCTCTTATCTGAGAACACAATTTGTTAAAGAGGGGAAGCAAATATAATTCCAGTAGCAATAAAACAACATTTATGTCTTAGCAGTCCTACTGGCCCAGTCAGTCAATGTACAAAGTCCAATAAATAGAATAAAAGGCACGCTGTTGTTCAATTAGTAAAGTTTTCATTATTATACACAAACCACCGACGAGTTTAGAATATTTGTATGATGTTATAAGATAAGATAGAACTTTATTGATTATGGAAGGCTATGTATGTTTACATGATCAACATTTTTTTTAATTGTCTTTTTAGTGCTGATAAAACAACCTACTAACTCGACCACAAATATAAAAAGGAAATTAACAGTCACACAATCATAAAGGAAGAGCTGTTTTGTATTGAACTATAAAAGAGTTGGATTTTCGTATGAGCATTGGCAGGAAATGTTGTGAATAGCACAGTACAGCATATTTTCCATAATGTTATTCAATTTTTCTTAATGAAATGAACCTATAGGGAGGTTCATGATAATTTCCTAAAATAAACATGCCTCTGCTTGTTATGTGTGCCACAAAAAAAAAAAGTTGATAAAAATGAATTGTTTAGAAGCAGGGGCGGATCTAGACAAATATTCATGGGGTGGCAAGAGGGTGGCAGGAGATTTTGAGGGGTGGCATCCCCTGGCAGAAGTATATGCTGATTAAATCGCAGTCATATCAATCAATGTTAACTTGAAAGCCACAATATTGATATTTTAATTCAATAATATTAGGTGACATTATTGTGGCACATCAGTAAAGCCTAACATATAAATATATAAGGTGGCAGACATAATTTAATGAATTTTAACTGAACAATAACTGAATGAGTTTGTTTCACTCTTAGACCAGCAGGGGTACCAAATCTATGAAGACTGCTGCAATAAGTACATTAATTAACTGTCTCATCGATGTTTCTCTGAATGAATATGATACTATTAACAATCATATCATTCCTATCAGCTGTCAATCACTGTTATGATTCACATATTCATTTATTATTGAATAATCTATATTTTTTGGAGGAGTTAATGATGAATGTTCCTCAAGATGCTTGCTCACCCTCCTTCAAATTTGAAAGACAAGTAATTATATCATGTATCAAAATTCAAAAGATTGGCCGGCCCACTTCAGTACCGGCCCATCGGGATTCGTCCCGAACGTCCCGATGGCCAGTCCGCCACTGCCTACTGGCCTAGTTAAAGGGCCCATGTCATGCTTTTCCAGTTATTACCCATCCCCTTGTGTGTTATGAAGGTTTTCTGCATGTAAACGGTCTGCAGAGTCAAAAACCCTCAAAGTAACCCTCATGCCATTCCCTTTAAATATGCGAAAACAACATTAGCTGAGTTTGACTTAGTTACAATCACCTGTCTGGTTCATTTTGTTGACAGCTCCTCATTACTTTCCATCATCCTTTGGCTGGAGGTTGGTGGAAATAAAAGGAGGAGCATGTAAAATCTTACTGGCGCTGTAGATTGGACAGGCTTTAAAGGGCCCATGTCATGCTTTTCCGGTTATTACCCGTCCCCTTGTGTGTTATGAAGGTTTTTATGCATGTAAACGGTCTGCAGAGTCAAAAACTCTCAAAGTACACCCTGTAGCGAGTAAAACTCTAACACAGTCTATGCTGTATGATGTTTAAAACAAACAAGGTATCTACCACGACTGTTTAAATGGGTAAACGTTTTTCGGGCTGCTAAGTTGGGATCGCGGAGGAATGCTCTCCGCAGACCCATTCTCACAGCGTTATAACCCTTTTTCTTACTCAATATCAAGCCACACTTATTGTTTTTACTTTGGCTGTGAGTGTTTGTGTGTGCTCAGGATGAGTTTCGCTTGTTTTCGCTGTATCGCCGACCCGGAAGCCTGTCCTCTCCTCGCAGCAGATTGCAGCAACGAGCCTCGCAACGAGCCTCGCAACTTCCCGACCAATCAGAGCACACTGGGCTCACAGGGAGTGGGGGGCAGGAGCTCCAACAAGCCGTTTAGGACAGAGAGTGAATACCGGTGAATACACATACTTTACAGAGATGCTGTATGAGAAACCAATGTGAGTTTGGAAAATTGCACAGTATAAATCTATTTTAGTATACCTCAACAATGAAATTATGATCAGTAGAAATGGCCATGACATGGGACCTTTAAATCAAAGTGGTTACTTTTTTTTGGCTGGGCAGTGAAGTTTTACACACCGTCTTATTTGACTTTCTCAGGACTTAAAACTGTTTTTTGGAGGCAGACCCCCACAAAGAAAAAAAAAATATACACACATACAAGGTCATCATCTTAACAGTTTTTTATGCTGATCGAGTCATCTGTGAGCAGAGCATCAAGTTGGCATGCCTATTACAGCTGAATGCGGCGATTACCATCTTGTTCAGGAAAACGCCTCTCAAACTTATTAAGATCTAAAGCTTTAGTGCGTTTTGATTCAATGCTGAGTACAGCCAAACTTGACAGTCTCTTCTCTGTCATTGTAGACCGCGAATACCTCATTCCTTCCGTCTACTTGGGTCCGAATGCTTCTCGTTTTGCGCCGCCCCCCCCCCCCGTTCAAATGAAATCGCCGCCAATCATATTTCCAAGCTCGCGCCAGGGCCGGGGGAGGGGTTAAAAGACTCGCGTCTTGTGCTGCATTCGGACATTAGAGATTTTCTCTCATAAATGTCCAATGAGCCACAACTTTTCTTTCAAAACAAAGATGCCAACTGGGGTGGCAGCTGGGGTGGCAAGGCTATTTTTTAGGGTGGCAGTTAATGCCACCCCATGCCACCCCCGGTAGATCCGCCCCTGGCTCTCTGCCCAGCCTGCTGCCTGCTGGGAGCAGATGGCCACGCTACGCCGCCATGGTCATCACCTAGGGGGAAGTACAGACCTGGGCGGTGGATTTCCATGGACGCCGGACCCGGAAGTGCCCGACAACGAGAAGTCCTCTTCATCCTCCTCCCCGGCAAACGGATTCCCCGCTGGAATGGCGAACTTGAATGGCACCGCCTCGGCCATATCCTGGTCCCCCAAACACTCAAAGCAGAGGTGGTGGGGATCGGCGCCCGCTATTAAGCCAGGGCACGAAGGACAGGCCCGGGTCTCTAGAAGTGGTGACTCCATGAAGGTATGATAAGATATCTCAGTAGGTGAATGCTCGCATAGTATGGTTAAGAGGTAGTACCCATAGAGTCCAGTAGAAGGCTGAGCCTGTGTAAGATATAACTCCTCAGTTCCTTTAAAACTTCTTGTATTCCTGGAAAGATTTCAAGATTGGGCTTTTTCTGCCAATGAGTCCTGTTGGGTGACAAGCTGAGGGCCTGTTTTCCCTTTTGTTTGGCACTGGAGGATTCACAGCAGCTCAGCCTGATCAGCATTCATGTCACACGCCTCGGGGATGCGTAATCGTTCAACTGTGGGCTCAACAGGTCAGGGTCTGACTCAAGGGTTCTTTCATGGTCGCTAACCTCGGCAGGGACATTGCATTTCAGCAGAGTGGGGATCAGGTGAAGATACGTTACAGAGGTGACCGCAGCAATGGCCTGGCGATGATGATCTTTGACTGTTCTGCCTCAGCAGCCACTTGTGTGAGAGTTATATCAATCAGGAGCAGTGACTTTTTCATGTGCACTAGAATGCTTTTATTTTACTACAGCTCAATGAATCCGAAAGATTTGCTCAAATTTGAATTTTGTCTAGTCTCATCAAACACGGAGAACATTAATTATGTCTGTGAATAAACTTTAACAGTGAAATGTAGCTCTACATAATTACACTATTGCCCATAAAGTTGGAATCAAATATTTTGTACCTCTTCTCATGAAATAATTGTGACAATGTAATTTATTCTTGATAGATCCAAAGATATCACAATGAAAATTAAACCAGAATTAAAAGAGGAATGTGTCTGAAAATAAAATTATTCCAACTTTATGGGCAACGGTGTACAATGACACCTTGGTCTGGAGTCCTGAGAAAAAATGCTCTGACATCGAAAGCCCTTTTCTATAAGATCATGATAATTCATAAAGTAACACAAAGACATGGATGGCTAACATGTGTGACATACCACAAAAAAAAGGAGTGTGTCACATTGCAGAAGCTGCTTATTTACTTTCAAACAAATCAAGCTGGTTGCAAATAATTTGTCTTTTTCAGTATGAAGCAGAATATTTTTAGTATATTTACCAGACGCAATGTTGGAGGATTATTTCCTCATATTCGCTCAACATCTGTTACGAAGAGCTTCTCAAGTACTCAAGGTCTTGCTTGATTGGACTGTAAACATTGATTGGGTGTACGGTATGTGTGCTGTTGCTACGTTGTCCCCGAGTTTTCAGCTGAGTGTGGGCCTGTGTGTCTGTGTACCTTTGTATATGGGAATGCTTTGATAAGCTGTGAGACATACTGGGGAGCTCTCTTCTCTCTGTCCCTCAGCCTGGCAGTAATCACTGATCAGAGGCTCAGCTCGTCTCATCACATTGGAAGGTTTTTCTCCTGATACAGAAAGCGTGCCTCAGCTGAGCTGTTGGAAAGCCATCGACTGATGGCCTCTTTCTAGGGGAGACCTGGGTGCATTGGAGGGCACAGTCTATCCACTGATTCCGTGCATGTGTTAATGTGTTCATGTGTATGTGACAAACAGATAATTAGGAAAAGTCCTCACTGGAGTTGATGCAGATCCAGGTTGGTTGACGCAATGGTAAAGGTATAATGTGGAAACAGACAACATTTTAACATTTCCTTTTCTAGTGTTTCCAGGCAGTAGTATTGCCGCTGTCACAAAACTAACCCGGGTCTCTTTGTGTTTTCTTTTAGAGAAACCAAAAACACAGGAAATGCTGCATTTGTTTCTAATCAAGCTGAGAACATTAGTTAAATAAGACAAAACACAACTCTTATTCTTCCGTTTTCCCATTATTACTTTGAAACTATTACAAATTGTCCCCCAGATCTCTCAATAACCAGGAGGATGCGTAACATCCATTCCTCTTACTATGCTTTTTCCCACATGTAAATAAACATTCATAAAACCATACAATAGCGTTATTAATCTTTGTATACGCTTACCTCCTCCCAGTTATGGTCATTGAAAATAAGTGTACTGTTAGTTTGTGAAATGCTCAGAGGGAGAATCATTCAAATGAGTTCGAAGAAGGTGATGCTTAGAGCCTTGAACTAAAAAGAAAAACAAGACACATATTTTTCTGATCATATGTTGGAACTCAGCTTCTTGTCATTTAAGCCGACTTTAGTTTGTGTGTGTGTGTGTGTGTGTGTGTGTGTGTGTGTGTGTGTGTGTGTGTGTGTGTGTGTGTGTGTGTGTGTTGTGTGTGTGTGTGTGTGTGTGTGTGTGTGTGTGCGCTTGTCTGTGAGACTCAGACTTTGCCATTCCATGTGTGAAAGTTGCATCACATCATCACAGAACTTTCTAAAGTAATATAAAACACAGCAATAAATTCCTTTAGGGTTTGCTTTTTATTCATCAACTTTTTGAAGGGCTTACTCAATATTTTGTTTTCGCTGCTGTACCAAAGTCTTAAATAAAAAAGAAAATTGATACAAGCAAATGCAATCATAAGATCACAAAGGGGCAATGATTCCATGAAGCCTGATCGAGTCAGGCCCTAAATCTGAGTGTTACATTACCTAGCATGCTCAAACGACACCTTCTTACCATCATGTATCACTCGTGTACTGTAGCACAGTACGCCCAGAAGTGAAGTGCACCTTCAGAGAAAAACTGCTTTACATCAAATTCGAAGGAGGGAGAGTGGGGAGGCCATCCTCTTGTTAGCCAGATGACAAAAAATATGCCCCTTATTAAATTGCCATCCCCCTTTCCATCCCATAGTCGAAGAGACAGTGCAGGGGCAGGGGGGTTGTTTTGTTGAATATTTAAGTCTGCCAGACTCCCGAATGTATCCGTTATCTGACTGAGTTTCTGCAAGACAGAAAATATGGCCCCAGCTCTGGCTCTAAAATATCAGCAGCCTTACAGTCTGTTGATAAATCCATGACGCTGTCCGTGGTGCTAAAGTAAGAGACAGACGTGTTATTTCAAGGATGGGTCGCTAGTTGCCGGTAAATAAAAACAACCATCAACCCCCAATAAAATGTAAAACAACGCCAACTAACTACACCCACTCGTTGTGCTCCTTAGAATGTCATGTTGCATGTTCATACATATACAGTATATCAATTTGCTACATTAGTGCTGAGCAAAGAATTCCTTCTCCCATAGGCATGTTCCATATGAAGTGGCAAAGTTACACAGCTACCTGCATCCTGTTAAATCTACATTACTGTACATGTAGCAATTAGAATCAAACACATTGTTACGGTAATAATGTTAGTGGCACCTTTTAACTTTAATTTGGGAGATTTTACATCATATTGCAATTCAGGAAATACTATTCCTTTTTGCGTATATTTCAGTATATTGCAGGGCTGGACATTTGAATTTTTTTTTTACTGTAAGTCGTATTTCCTTTTTTAACATTGGAAAAATGTTTTTGAAGAGAATCCCCTCTAAGCAGGAGCTCTCAAAAAGTGAACATTGCTCTGATTAAAACGTCTCAAGATATTTATCTGCAAATATGCATAACAGGAACCATCCAAAACTTCCTTCGAAAACAATAACCTCAAGTTGTAGGTCATGGCACCCACGGGACACTTGTCAAATCATATTGAAGTTGAGATTACAAAATCATTCTAAAAAATCCTTCATAATTTTTTGCCAGCAGCCTTTGTTATGAATAAGAGATTAACACCACGGAAGATCCTTTGAGAGCATTAGTGGATATGATGGGAACATCACAATAGCTCAACTAAAACCATGGTTGTGGAGATAAACCAATAATTGTTCATCTTACATTTAACTCTGTGGTCAGCAATCCCATGAGATATAAAGCACTCTGATGCACCTGAAAGTCCTTTATTAAAGCATGAGGAACGGCAGTGCTAGGCTCAGGAGACTCTTTGTCAGGGCCACTGAAAGAACGGATGCTTTCATAAAGGACTTCTAACTCACATCAATGCTCCAGACCTCTTGGGATTGCTGCCCACAGGGTTGTGACCTTAACTGAGCCATCATTGGTTTATGTCTCACTTGCGCCATCTTAAAGAGTAGCTGAATGTGTGGAGATTCCCTCGCACCCTTGCTCAAAACCCTTGTTTAACCTGCTATATTTACCATAGGCAACTCAAGACACGATAGTGGCTTATAATTGTAATCTTGTCGAAATTAAATTGATCTGTTCCTTTAACTGTCCCACTAGCACTATAATTATGTTAACATTTAAATGTGTCCAATACTTTACTTAATGACAACATACCTAAGAAACTAACTACAATCCCATCAGATGCTTTTTGCTAATGAGCTAGTTATAGAATGCTAACATGCTAAACTAAGATGTCCCGCATGTTTGAGCTATTCCTTCAACTTTCTTACTAGCAGCATTATGAGAATAACTTCTTAATTTGTCTAATACTTCACTTAATGACAACATACCTAAGAAATAAACGATATCCCATCAAACTCAGATGCCAATTAATAATTAGCTAATTTTCGCATGCTAACATGCTAAACTAAGATGTCCTGCATGTTGTAACAGGCGTTTTGGCTTTATCAACAAAAGGAAAAGGGATTGATTAAAACTGGTTATTCACATTTGAAGCATTATTCCATCATTATCTTGCATGCGCTTAGAATATTTGGTTGATCTCTTTAATAAGATCACAAAAGTTGTAGTAGGTTGCCATTGCAGCAGAAGTATGTGTTTCTATCATCAGCGAAAAGTTAAGGACACAATTTCCACAGAAATAACAATTACTTTGTTCTTCCTATAACATAACTTTCCACTTTTGCGTCATGCACATTGTACCAAAATTGCAAAGATGGACAAAGCAAATGTCAAGGTCAGGTAAATACTGAACCGTCTGATTACTTCTTGAGCTGGTCATTGCACATGTATTAGTCTTCTTTTTATAACCTGGAGTTATGGTCCTCTTGTAGCAATCGCTGCCTAATTAGATCATTAATTACTCTTGTTTTACCCTTTATTCTATTAGTGTTTGCAGGCAAAACACTAATAGATATTTCAATATAAAGAGTAGTTGCAGTCCTATTGACAACACACATGGCACACATTGCTGTCCCTGTGTTAATTAGAGTAATTTAATTGTTGTAATAATTTACAAACAACACTAGCTCTAAACGCCAGCAATACATTTAGACCTGGCTTTCCCCAGCCAGTGAGATGTGTGGTCTGAACGGCTCATTGGCTTGATGATGATTACATTCTATAACCTTTTCTTGCTTTGCACAGATGCCAGTAATTTTAGGGGCAGTTTTGTCACAACACCTCGTTTTTTCTGGTTTGAGTCAGGGCCCTTTGATGTCCAGCTTCATCAGAAATCAATGATGGGTGTGTAAATGAAATCTTATCTCATCACCATCTGTGCTGGAAGGTTAGATGACGGCTAAATATAATGTATAATAACATATGAAAGTCTATTTAGGTTCTGTATACTGTGTGTACATAAATACATATACTGCATATTGAATTGGAATTATTCCCCTTTAATGTTCAACCCTATTTGTTTGCTCATCTCATCCATTGTATTTTCCCAGGGAGCTAAAAACGGAAGAAGCTTCTTCCTAATGACCTATCCTCTCATGCATATTTTACGCTATTCTCATTCACATTTGAAAAGAGGCTAATTCACAGCATAAATATTTGATATGGACCTTTTATATTCCCACCTCCCACATTTCAATTAACTTCTAAATGTATCTTTGGGCTCTGAATTTACAGCTTTGTTAGCCACAGTGGAAACTACTCACCTCATTACCCTTACGTTTGTTATGCTACCATTTAAAGAGGCAACACAAAGCATTTCTCATTTAACCTTTGAACGACTCTTTAAGTCACCCCTGTTGACCATATTAAACACATTTCCAATATGTTTCTGATGATTGTGAATAATGAAATGTTCGTAGCTTTACATGTCGAGGGGCACCATATTATATTACATTACTACCTGTGTCAGTCCTTATGTAAGACCAAAGGCGGGAAGGGCCAGTGCACCTCATCAATCATACTGCGAGTAATCAGACACAGATTGCTGCAAATCGCCCAGGAGGATGGAAATCGATGTAAAGCAAAATTAACCCAGGGACAAAATTGACAAAGATGAAACAACTGGTACAAAGTTGGATATGAATTCCAATTATGATAAATGCCATGGTTTAAGGCTCTAGGCCTTGTTTGTTGGCACTGTATTCTTTAAAGGACGCCAAGTGGAAATGTTCTGCATGGGTTGATATGGAACACAGAGCAGTCTCCTGGCCCATGAGGAATATAAATGATCCGTGTTCACCTTGTAAACTGGATCCCAGCTCTTTCTTTCCCAGAGTGTAGTATGATACTGCAGGACAGCTGTAATATGAATAAAGTACACTGGGGAGAGCACTCAGAGCCCCTGCTGGACACAGTGCATCATTTATCAGCAACATAGCCAAATCTTTCCCTTGGGGTTGGTGGAGACCAAAACAGAGCTTAAAAGAGATTGAATATTGAATATCCATTTTTCTGGTAGATGAATGTTTTTATATCTCTATGTTTGTATGTTAACTCTTTGCCACAGTATTTACAAGGAGATATATTTCGTAAAATATATTGTATTAGCTTGTGTCGCAGCACCCAAGTGATTGAAACATCAATATTAAGTACTTTAACCAAGCAGTTTTATTGGCTTGACCTGACCCACACTCGACAATAAAGGTGGTCAATTGGTAGAATGAATCTTAGTGGGCACATTGTCTTGTGGTCCTGACATTTAGCCACTTTATGTTCTGTATACAGGGTCACTGTGACAAACAATTCTTTTGAGGTCTTGCCAATACATAGTGTTATTTTAGAAATACTAAACAATTGTTGCATGATTTAATTCCATCTCTTGATTAGTTTCTCCCTGAAGTCCTTTATTTCCCAAACAGTATTTAAACCAGCATGGGACAAGGTTTTCCAGGATGTTCCTTTGGGTTAATAAAAAACGAGTAATTATGTAAAGAAATTATCATAATATATGATATTTAAAATATCAGTGCATCACCAACATTCAATAGGCCAATATTTGAACAGGTGGGTGAACCCTAGAAAAAACCGAGCCATCTTCTTTCTGTAACAAGCCACTGAACCCAGAGTTAAACTGATCCTCTCTCCAGCCGAGTTCTGCTGTGCTCTTATCTGAAGGAGTCTGTTGATGTGACTGTGTCATGATAATGGAGTTAGGGCCACAGAAGCCTGTTTCAGTGACTGAGTGATCGCCTGAGGGTTTCTGCCACCACAGTCATTTATCACAGTGATGATAGATATTCTCTCTTTCTCACTCCCCTTCTCTCCATCTGTCTTCTTTTTCCCATTCCCAGTCCCAGCATTTGCATTTATACCCTTTCAGCTGTTCATTAACACGTGATGAATGCTGCTGTGTAAAAAGGTTCCCTTAAAGTCATTTAGTTTGCGAGTTGTGAATATTTCCTGTGTGCCCCTGCTCTACCATACCACACCTATCACTCGCTATTTTTCCCAGCTTCACGGCTGCAGCACGGTTTCTAATGCAGGTCATCTGTCAGACACCCACTCATTATCTGTTACCTCTGTGAATGTGAGGTGGTTGAGGGCACCATTATCTCCTTTAACCCCAGAGCAACCTGAAACCTGTGTATATTGGCAGACGCAGCAGATCTGATTCGGCACCATAATATCTCACAATATGCCTCTTTCCTTAGGCCAGTTTGTGTTAGTTCATCTATTTCTAGCACTCAGGGCTTTTTCCAAGTCTTTGTGTTGTTTTGCTCTTTTTTTTGTTACCTACCTATTGTAATGCTTCATTTGGACTCTGTAAGCCTTCCACTGTGATAGTATAATAGTCTCATGAACTGTTGTTAAACCTCATCTGCTTGTATATAGTAAGTAGAGGATTCTAAGAGACTGCTCAGAAGATGGCATGCCAGAAAGCTACCCGCTAAGCTATGGTTTAGTAATTTTTAACTGGCTTAAGAACAATTTTAACACCCCCTGATTCCAAAACCTACTAGCCTTATGCCTTTACCCCTTAATGCTAGCTTCCAGCCTGCTTCCCTGTCTGCTAGCAAGCAGTTTTAGCTCCATACTGTTAGCTGCCAGCCTCCACTGAGGTTAATTAGCCATTGGTTCCTGAATCTGCAGCCTGCTAGCTACCCGCACCTGGGCCGAACGTTTCCAGCCTTCACTCCAGCCGTCTAAATCCTTACCTGATCTTTACTACGTACCAGTAGTCTCCTGTCAGAGCCTTTCCCTAAAAACTTTGACCGGTCTCCTTTTCTGGGGACTTCTGTTCTTTTTCAATCACTTTCCCTGTCATGTTTCCATCTCCCTAAATGTTGTACGTCCTGCTGCTCTTTCTCCTGATCTGGCCTTACTTAACACTGCCATTAGTTTAGAGTTCTGTCTCTTCTGCATTAACCTTTGGCCCATATTGGCTCCCTCTAGATCTGAGATATGTCATAGAGAAAGAGCAAAGTGTTGTTGCAAGTACCTAATGCTTTTACAACAGCCACAAGATGGCCAACCATCTTCTGCTTATAACCATCCTGCTCAGTCATACCTTAAGCAGAAGTGAGTGCTTTACCACAGCAGGATTCACATTAGCAGCGACAGAGGAACAAGATGAAATACTTTCAAAATACGCTAATGCTAATTGTGATTGGTTGTGCTGCTTCTAGATGGAATACTGATTAATGACTGAGGCTTTTTGAGGATGGGAACATGAATGTTAAAGCATAATCCCATTGAAAAATGACCTTTACCGCTCTTCTGCAACTGCTCGCTCTCACATTGGCAAAGTATTTGATGTTTCACTTTGTATAAATAATTAAAATATTTATTCCAGCCTTATGTACTTGCACTGACAGTGTAATATAACAGGGTAGAGATACATGACTGTATTTTCAAAGGAAATGCCAGCTTGATAGCCTCAAAATGAACAGAACTTTCAATACTGCTTGGAATTGAAACTGGAATCACAAGGTAAAATAAGAATGAATTTGTTTTGTTTCCCTTTGTAATCTTTGTGGCATCTGACAATTAGAGCTTCATTTTGCTGCTGATTACATTTGCAGCAGGTATCAATTAGCCCCGGTAACAAATTAAATGTGACACAGTTGTTATGGAATTGTGTCCAGGTGAGTGCCTGTTGTACCTGAATGCTTCATTGTAATTATTCATTTAAACCATTTGCTTAGACTCTAGTTCAGTCAAATGCTGTGTCTAAGTGCTTCCTCTCAGTCAGATGCATTTGTTGTTCATATTCAACACAACATCATCCTTATGGATCTATGCGCTTTTAAAGCAGGTGATATCATGCAGAATAAGGTTCTCTATGAGGCTGGGAGAGTTTTAAGAGACCAGCCTCACTGTCCAATTACAGTTTAGCAACCGTAACTGATGTGAAATGGGTCGCGTGTGAGTGCTGAACCTCTGAGAATTCTGCAGCTCCTCTTGACTTTAATGAGCTTTAAAGGGAGTCTCAGCTCATTGTTTATCCATCTGTCCCCTTACTCTACTGTCTTGATTCTCTCTCACCTCACTCATAGTGTCGTTTCAGAGAAAAGTTCTTAAAACCCACTGAACATAACCTGCTCAGCCCCATACTATACAGCAGAAAGACAGTAGTGCATTCATCAGTTAAAGAGACAGATCTTCTCTCTCAGCAGTTGGTAGAAACGGAATAAAGAGCTAAATGAGACGGAATATTAGACTTTGATTGATCAGGTGGACACAAACAGGAATCCTTATGAATGAACATTTTGTTAAAACCTTCATGAGCTCACTCAAAAAGATTTAAATGCTTTGTTATCATGACACAATGTCTGATAAACTACTTATAATAAACCATGAAACAACGACAATAAATATGTCCTGAAGGAGAAACTAGACAAATACGCAAAATAGAGTCATCAAGTAGAACATTGAAAGAGTCTGGCTGGAATGAGACTGCAGTGTAGGCGTTGTGTAGTTACAGGATTTTCTGGTGTGACTGTCTCAGTTAGCATGTTGGATTAAGCACAGTGTCTGTAAGACCCCAGACCCTGGGGCCAACAAACAGAAACACACTAGTATAAGCTGTTGCAACTGAGCAAGGCAGCGCTGGCACTCTTGGGTCAACTTTAAATTCCTGCTTCATCAAAACAATTTATACATAAATAATTTTTGCAAAAACACGGCAGAGCCGTAACTGCATCATGTTTCCTGTGTGGGGGATATGGAATGATGTCTCTATTTTGAGCTTTTTTTTTTTGAGCTTTTTTTTGAACTGCAAGGAGACTGTTTGTTTTCCCTCTGCTACTAAAACAGTCCCTTTGAATCCCCACAGGACTCTGAGGCTTCCACTCTTCCAGCCTTGATATTGATGCAATTTGATGTTCACATCTGTGTATCTGTAAGGCATTTTTTTTTTTCTCTGGCTGGTTTCCTTAAGCAAAATATATACTCCGGTTTCCCAGCTGGAAGGTTGATAAAATTGGCCCAAATACAGATATGGTATTTTAGCTACAACCAATCAGGCTTTATTATTGCAGGCTAAAAGAGCTTACTGTGGGTTGGTGCTCTCTATCATGCTTCAGAGGATCAGGATTCATCATGAGGTGGAGACAGAAATGCAGAGTCCTACCCACAGAAATACACACTGTCTTAGTCACAATTCCTATCAACCCACTGGCAGATGGAGAAACAGCTGAGAGTTTGCAGAGGTTTAGATGCCACGTTATGTATGATTTTGATTGGCTCACATTTAGAGTGTAAGGTTGCCATTAGGGGTGTAGCATAAAGTGACTCTGTAAATGGTGAAAGACAGCATTAATATAGCACTTAGAGAACCAACCACTCAAAGCAACGTAGCAACATTCACACACACATGTGCATACAATGATGAGGGTTCAAACACACTCTCTGGGACCCTGGGGATTTGACAAGGAACGTTTTATATTACATCACTCCAGCTCCTAAACCAAAGCTACACACCACATCAGTGTCGTGCATCTATATTTCACAACAATAGCTTATAGTCATGCTAATGGCTAATCGAGCATAGGTGCTTTGTGCTCAATGTTAGCATGCTCTCAATGGCAATGCTAACATACTGATGTTTACCAGGTATGATGTTTACCATTTTTACCGTTATGGTTGAGTTTTGATGACCTGATGAGCGTGAAAGTTAGAGAAAACTTGAAAAAAGAATCAATGTCATCAGGGCTCATAGGAACCTTAAATGACCAGTAAGATGTGTTTCAAAATAAGTGAAAACTCTGACTTGCTGGTGGTGCTATAGGAGTCACAGGACTTAGCTGTTCATATAAAATATAAAGACGGGAAGGTTATGTTGGTCTGATATGTCTTTCATGGGAAAAACAAATACATTGACAGGCAGGAAAAAATACACTGAAATAAAGAAGAATAACTGACTATCTTGACCACCTCAAATACACTTTTGAGACCCGACAACAGCTTTTCAGTTTTTTTGTCGACAAGGAAGTAAGGTGCCAGGCTTCAAGAAAGGATCATAAAAGAAAAACACCTGGACTGGTTACGCTTCATCTCACACTGCACAACAAATCTTTTGAAAAGTTATTGAAGAGGAACCTGGCTGAATGTCAGAATACTGAACTGCAAACTACAATTCTGTGTTTTAGCCTTTACCTATTTATTTGTTTCTGTCAATCAGCACCATGACTGCTGCTTGAGTCAACAGGTCATGTTTTCCCTGAAATCAACTGGATTTGTTAGGATTCGGAACAAAAAATGCTGAACCTGATGATGTATTCATAATTGACCTTTGCCCCTTCATCAAGCCTGTAAGACACTCACTGTTGGTCCCCGTATTCATTGAAGAACATATCCATTCCCTATAATGTACTGTATTTAATCTTATCATTGCAGGCTGAAGTCTGTCTACAGGGTAGAAGCCAAGCAAACATCCTCGACGAGTTTCCAGTCCATTGGAGGGCAAACGCACATGCATGCAGACAGCCGACAGCTGAGGAAGGTACTTTAACCGTTTGGTGCCTGGAAGTCAATAAAAAAAAGGCAGAAAGCTAAAAATGGAATGAGCAGAAATATATTTTATTTCAAGGGCTGCAGTGTCTGTGTTTTATTGACAGATTGTATTGAAGTCACTAGAAACCTATTTAAATACACATTTTGTGTGCACTTTGGTGGATGTATTTTGCTTGGTAACTTGACCAGACCTTAACTACTTACGCCATATACCATTTCATTCGGTTTTCAGAACATAAAATCATTCATAAAATGAACGTACTTATCTTTTCTAAATCATAGTTCCGCTCGTCACTTCAGTTGCTTTACTTTCATTTTCTCTGTTCTCTGACTTGATGCCTTGGAAACAAGGCTACATGTTCTGAACCTTCTAGGCTTTCCTGTCCAGTCTGAACCTTATGTAAATGTAAATGTAATGTAAATCTTATCCCACCAATTCTCTCTTGTTCTGTCTCTGTGTTTAGAGAAATAGGACAAGAAGCTGAATAAAGAGACAAAGATATTTTTGGCTTAATGACAATGAAGCTCAGCTCATCTCAGACTAATCTCTTTAATTCTCTCCCTCAGAAAAACCCAACCTCCCCTTGCTGACCCATCACACTCTCCTTTGCCAATCCCTGATCTTCCCTTCCCTTTCGCTCCCCCTCTTACCTCTCCAGTTTTAATACCAATTATTAGAGGCCTGACTGTGCATATAACCCACCATGGCTTGATAAGCCTCTGATAAGCAGTCTGTCTTCTCTCCCCGAGGACCTTGGGTTTGAGTTTCTCTCTCTGACCTCTCTTTGAGGTCCAGGTTTCTTCCCTGTGGAGGAGCCAGGCCCAAAGCTCTCATCCGGTGACCCGTCCGAGACAGCCGCACGGAGCTGACAGGATCAAAAGCAGAGACATGGAGCTCAGGGAATAGAGAGCGCTGTACATGTTCAGACTGAAGAGGAGGGATGAGACTCACGCTTTTCATCTGTGTCTCCATCTCTCTCTCTTTCGTTCTTTCTTATAGAGGGTGATTGTTACTATATACATGTCTGGCGAGGCGTGTTGCTGCATACAAATGTATTTGAGCACTCTGCGGCTTTGTATTATTCCTCCACTGACGTTTCCCTGGCAGAGGTGTGATGTGCTGACCACAATATGTTAGTAGGCAGATGTAAACAGAAGCACTGAACCTGAAACAGAGGTGGACTTTTTTTCCCACAAGATAACACAACTAATCATGTGATATTGTAGACAGGTTTCATCAGATCACACAGTGGAGAATTACACAAGTTTGACAAAGGAAGGGTGCATTTGCGAAGTTCATGCCAATGCAAGAGTTTATGTTTCTTTCTTTATACATTTAATCATTTGATTCTTTTTTTAAGGGTCAGTTCACCTGAATAATAAGATTTAGAGATGTTTTTATTTTTCCAAAAGTAGATTATTCGGCTTTATGTCCCAAAGTTTTGAGATAAGTCTGATTTATTGTATTAAGCTATATAACATATTTCCATCATTCATTCACCAAATATCCACACTGCACACATTGTTGCCAATATGATTGTAAACAACATTATCTGTTTTGCACATTTCCTATTTTCTTTCTGTCTGGATTTATACAACTTAAGAAAACTTGAAGCATTGGAAGTATATGATTTATTCTTTAAACAAAATGTTTAAGAACTTCATTAGTGGAATCCAACATGGCCACCTTTATTTACTGGCTGTGCTTATTTGTTATTTCTCATGCAGATTACAGAGCTAGATGAAAAGTCAGAAGATTACCAAAGCCATTAGAAATAGTCTTTTATGGACTGTGAACGTCTGTACAATATATATTTGCGATCCATCGAGGGTTTAAGATATTTCACATCACAGGATAAGTTAAGTGCACAGTTGGGACTCCTGTATATGCAAAAATACAAATGGCAACAATTTAGGAGAAAATTCAGTCTGGATCAAAATTGTAGACATGACCGCCTAAACAATACAGCTTTGTTGAAATGTAATGTATTTATAGTTTTGAATGCATTTTAACTAAAAAGCTCAACTTTAATTTAAATCTTATATTACATCTTTGCAACACCTGCAACATTGATTCTCACAACAACTCACACCTTCGCAGCAAGACTTTTTATATGACACAGTGCGTTCGAGCAACTGTTGATGAACACTGTCATGACAAGGTCTTTCGTGCCTCCGCAGACAATGAGGTCGTGGCAACCAGGAGACAGGGCCTGGCAAAGACCTGCTCAACCCTATCAGCCATGAAAAAGCAGATAAGAAGTGACAACACAGTCACAGTTAACACGGGTTGGATTTAGGTGACAGTAACAAAGACTTGGGGCAGTTTTCTTTCTAATTTTCAATGGAAACAACAGTAAAAACATCATCAAATGGAGCACATTCGTAGCAGAGAGGTGCTATATTGCATTTGACATTCCTACAATGTCCTTGGTTTGATTCGAGCCATGGTACCTTTTTTTGACATACCCCTCTTTTCCACATTTTCAATCTGTCAAATAAAGACAAAAATACAACACATGAAAGGTTACAAGAAAAAAAGCCTGTGTTAGCTGTGGGGTGGGCTGACCAGGCTCAAGGCACCGAATGCTAACGTAACAGAGAATTTCTCAAACGAAACTCAAATAAATTATTCATTGACAGATGAATAAGCTAGAGACATATTGATACACTCAATACACTCAAAACTATGTGAACCAACATTCCGACACAAAATGAAACTTAAAATGAAATGAATAAAAGGAAACACAAACTATAAAGCCCAAACATTGTATCTATAATGATCCACAATGTTTGTGATATGTATATTGTTCTTTCTTCTTTGAAAAAAAGCAATATACAGAACAATTTGTTCTCCTCTATGTGCCTGCTCTTACGTACACCTGCTTAAGGAAAAAATCAGCTGTGATGAAAAACAAAAAACAGAAAGAAAAAAATCACATTTCTAGCCATGATAGCAAACATTGTTTCTTCTCATACAGAGGTATACAATAACACTGGATCAAAAAACAATGTGTAATTTAAAAGATGTCCCCTGAAGTGGCAAACCACGGGAAATGATTTAACTAACCCAACAGTTAACCTCAGGTATAAGGAGCATAGTGGTGTCTTTCAGTCCATTGTTTTAGTTTTGCTACCTTTTCTTGGTTTACTTTCAGCTGCAAGCAGCCAGAACATGAATGCGTGTACAAATTGTCATGGAAATCCACCCAATGGTAAAATTCAAAATGTCATTACAACCCATTGAACGGTTTTAAGATATTTCAGTCAGGACCAAAGTAGTGGAATGGGTAACACTTTATTTTGATAGTCCATAGTTGACACTCTATAAGTCATCAGTAGACATTTAGTAGCATGTCAACAGTGCATCAGTTGACATGTATCAGTTGACATTCAACAGCACCGTTTAAACAGACAAGTAACATGTTTTTTGCAACAGGTTATTAACCGATATTCAACCTTACTATCTGTAGATTGTGTCAACATCTTCAAAATTGACAATCAACTACTCAAAATCAATCTGTCAGTTGAAAGTCAACAGGGTCATGTCGACTATCTGTTGATAATCTGTTGAGAGTCAAGATGTCAACTAAAGGTTACATTAACCATTAGTTGATGATCAACAGATAGTCAACTAAAGTTTAGTTGACTATCTGTTGATCGTCAACTAAACTAGAGTTGAATATCTGCATACTTTTAGTAGGCATTCTCCACTAAGCGTTTGTAGGCATGTGTTAGGACTATCCAATTAAAGTGAAAAAATGTTGAGAACAGTAGAAAGTCTATAACCTATCAACAGAACACATACATTCATCCACTAATTATATGCAACAGACATGGGAATAAAGCGAAATGTTTTGCACAACTGATCACGAACACTGGATAACTGAAGTCAACACCATCTTGAAGCATGTCAACTTGCAAAATATGGTCAACTTACAACATAATGAAATTAGCAAGAGCCAAAAGTAACGTCAGAGAGTTGTTTTGTTACCGTAACATATCTGGCCAATCAAGGCTGGTTATATTACAGAATATGCTTTTGCAATTGACCATTGCAGATTGACCATAAATCCATGCCACCATAAATTATGATAACAGCATGTGCTGTAGTGCAAATGTACTCCATATACTCAAATGCACTCTACTCATAGGCTACTGTAATCTATCAAATACTGTAATAAGATAATACCTTTGCATTGCTTACCTATGGATGTACTTCATCCATGCGAATAAACTGCAGTGTGATTGTGAGAAAAGTTACTTTGTCCTTCAAATTGTATGATAAACTGAACATTTTCTATGTGTGTGTTACGCACACATACACACACTAAGTTGGATATATATGAAATATGAAATAAATATGTTGTAACATTAGCTAGCTGGCTACTTGTCTAAATTGTATCTTGCCTCCATGCACTGTAAAAACAGTTCCGATGGTGAAGTCAACAAAACTCAATTTTTTAATGTAATTGACTTGCCCTAAATTACTTTTTTTTCAATGTGCGTTTAAATAAGTAACACTTAAAGGTGGGGTAGGTAAGTTTGAGAAACCGGCTCGAGATACAATTTTTGTTATATTCCATGGAATGCTCTTAACATCCCGATAGCAATGAATATCTTAAGTGCTTTGACAAAAAATCCATTAAAAAATGTCATCTGTGGAAGCTGTAGTACTGTAAAAAGCACGACCAATCATTTTAGCCGGCCCGGCTAAAATAACTGGATGGCCTACCTACCTGTCAGCCTTCCATCTGTGCACAAACTTATCTCGTGCCCTCATTGGTCATGTGCGCGTTCGTGTGTGTTGGAGGAGGGGCTCTGTAAGGAAGTGGCAGATTTTTTCCGGCTGTGTATTTTCAAATTCTAGCGCACTCGAGCTGGTTTCTCCAAAATTACCTACCCCACCTTTAAGCAACAATGAGAACATGTTTTAAGAACTCATTAATTTGTAAATTAATATCACATTTTCTGAACTTTCTTATAAATACGTTTTGGAAAACTTCATGAAAATACTTTTGTCAATGCCACGGTCATGCCACGCCCTCAAACGAGAATCCCGCGGTGTGAGACTTCCTGTTCCTCTTTGCAGCGATTCTTCAGCAGTTGGACACGTGTTGGATTCTCTTCAAATCATCGTAAAACAAGTAAGCATACCACCTGAGTTATTAATTACTGCTTTTTAACTAGCAAGTGTTATTTACTTTTCTTGTATTCACTGTTTTGAACGGAACATCGACATGCCAGCGCCGTTACTGCTGTTAAAGTTAGACTCAGCCCTGTGTGCTCATGTAGTCTATTTTTTCGCGCAAATGGTGTTGGGCAAAGTTTGCATCAAGTGCCTACCGACACAATTCTGTGGTTAAGTTTAAGAGCACGTATTAAGAATCAACTCCGCAAACTGTTCCCCTGTGCCGCGTTGTCCAGGCACCGTTATGCGGCCGCGGGGCTCAGAGGCTCTGCTGCATGTTGTGCGGTAAAATACCTCCGCTAAAACTATTCCCTACTACTTTATAACCCAGCGGTTATGTAAGAGTAAGTCACTAATGCGCCTATTTGATATTAATTCCTTTGTATGTATTTCGCCGTTTGTTTTACTGTGAGCAATGAATTATCTTTCTACAATCTAGATGTGTACCCAATTTAAACTCATCGTCTGCAGTTACAGCATCAAGTTGTTATTATACAAAATTAAGTGCAAACTATATTTTTCATGCTTATGCAACGCTATAGATGCAAATCCATGTTAGAATCTGCAGGAGAGTTAACGTTAGCTCTCTTCAGTTAAGGTGCATTCAGGCGCAATTCAGTAAAATTGTGTATTGGGTGAAGATGGATTTATAACGTCAGCAAGATGTGTTCAATGTAGTACAGTAAAATGCAGTGTTTAGCGAGAAATATCAATAAGTACAGTTGTATTAAGGAGATGTTTTACTACAACGTAAAATAGATATTAGACAGTATGCAAACGAGATAAAGGAGTGTTTATTGAAGTAATTAGGATCCGCTGTGTAGAGAATCATCAAATTTTACTGGTATCTACCATAGACTGTATATATAAAGGTATCAACCAATACCATCCTTAATAAATGCCATCCTTATAAATGTATATGAATACAATACCTTTTTAAATGATACTTATATTTTAATTATGTTTGATTCCATTAATTGAATTAAAGATGTTTTAATGAATTCTACTGAAATGATTGTTACATTGTCATCATGTAACTATTTTGTTCTTTTATTTGCCTCCCCAGAAAACAGTCACACCTCCTCTCGAAGACATTTTGCCTCCTGCTATCGACTTCAGGTTCACATCAGGTAAGCCCTTGAGTGTGTCAGACTAAAGTTGTTGTTTCAGAGGTTAATTCAAGACGTGTTATGTTTACATTCTAATATAATGAGCATCAGGTAAACGAACCCATTTCTATTTTTTGAATCACAGATGGGATGGAGATGTAAACTATGCAGCACTAGTGACACCACTCAAAGTGATATTTTAAAACATTATCGACTCCATCATGGAACCTTTGGACAGAAACGTGCCTTGCCCTGCATTCATGTAGACTGGCCTGCGCTCTCACTTATCAAGATAAAAGTTGAAATAATCGTCTGCTCTTATTTATTCTACGACCCATGTGCCACTTTATATAAATCTCTGAGCATGAGGTGGGGTTAAAAATAAGTAGTTGGACATTTTATGAACTATATCAATATCATGACTATGTGGTTCATTTTCTTGCAAACCAGCCTTTTTTTTGATGGCTTAAACCCCTTGTAATGCATGTGAATAGCACCTCTGTTACCGTCTGTTAACAGCTAATGTAAACTGGCTCGTTATGTTTTCAAGACAGATGTGATTTTTGTTGTTGAGGAAAACACATGGTGTGTCCTGATTTGTACTCAATTTATGTTTCGTTTGTATATACAGGGAACAGCAGAGGTCTAAGTGCAACAGGTTTGTGATGCACAGCATGAAGTTATACGTTGCCCACGAGCCAGATGCAGTTGGAATAACCATCAAGTAATAACCATGTGTCTCCATGTATGTTAATGTGTTGTGCTTTTAAACAAAGTTGTTACTGTTTTATGAAAACTGTTTTGAAATAATCACATTTTAATAAAATGTATTAACATGTCCATAACGTTCCCTTTTTTTAATCTATTTGTTTAATCTGCAATTACGTTTAGATGTCCTTTAGTAGGAATGAATGTGGTTGGGGGGGGGGTCTAACTTTAATGTTCTTCTGTTAGTATATTCTTAAAATAAAAAAGCTTTCTTTCTCTGATATGCTGCATATAGTGTTTGTTTTACTGTGCTTTATAGCCTGGTATTGACTTCAGTTATCCAGTGTTCGTGATCAGTTTTGCAAAACATTTCGCTTTATTCCCATGTCTGTTGCATATAATTAGTGGATGAATGTATGTGTTCTGTTGATAGGTTATAGACTTTCTACTGTTCTCAACAGTTTTTCACTTTAATTGGATAGTCCTAACACATGCCTACAAACGCTTAGTGGAGAATGCCTACTAAAAGTATGCTGATAGTCAACTCTAGATTATTTGACGATCAACAGATAGTCAACTAAACTTTAGTTGCTTATCTGTTGATCATCAACTAATGCTTAATGTAATAGTCAACTAAACTTTAGTTGCTTATCTGTTGATCATCAACTAATGCTTAATGTAATCTTTAGTTGACATCTTGACTCTCAACAGATTATCAACAGATAGTCGACATGACCCTGTTGACTTTCAACTGACAGATTGATTTTGAGTAGTTGATTGTCAATTTTGAAGAGGCTGACACAATCTACAGATAGTAAGGTTGAATATTGGTTAATAACCTGTTGCAAAAAACATGTTGACAGTCAACAGACACTTTTTGTAAAATCTATAGATCAACACTTGAGATGTACCTTATATTCTACTGGCAGTTAGTTAAATGCATGTTACTTGTCTATTGAAACAGTGTTGTTGAATGTCAACTGATGACTTATAGAGTGTCAACTATGGACTATCAAAATAAAGTGTTACCGTGGAAGGACCAAAATAGAGCTTCAGGCTGACATGCTGAAACAGCTGAAAACATACTGACTGCATCTCAAGCTTTAAAATACTTCAAAAGATCTGGTTTCTATGGATGAGTAACCTCCTAATTTACATAAACTTACCCTGTCATTATATTAGCCATAGAGCCATTAGGTCTCAAATGTAACAACGCTCCTTCAAAGTGTTCACTTTTGTATCCCAGACAAACATCAGTAAGGATGCACGAACATATACATATTCAGTGACCTGGATGTTTGCGATGCTGTCGTGGTCGCAGCTCAGTGATCACAGGGCCATCTATAAATAATGTTGCAGCCGTTAGTTCGCTCTATTTTGTTCTGACCCCGCAGAAAGACTGATTTTATATCGAGTCTCCAGGGGAGTTGACATCGGGGAGAGTTTACTGTGTGCTGATAGAGGTTTGGGATGAAAGCTACAGTAGGTTCCCATGTTTCTCATGGGTGTAGTGTTATTTGCAGCGTTGAATACTTTTCTGTCTTAAACCTTCTTTGTTGTCAGCCAAAAGAGTGCAGGACTTGTTTGCAAGGCAACGGGAAAGAAAAAATACATATATTTTAAAAACTCTCACCCCATTTGACCTGCTGCGACTTGGAAGCCTGCCTGAGCCTTTATAGTACGTACCAAGCAGAGGATGAATACAAAGACATAAACACACAAGTTGGCAGCATTGATATCCACACTCCACTGTTTCACTTCTTACTGTACATTCACGATGAGGTTCAAACTAATTATCCAGCTTTTGTAGCATCTTGCAGGTTAAGTGCCTTGCTTAAGGGAATTAAGAAATGACATGGAGGAAGCTGACGGAAGACAGAGCAACACATCTCACTCATGCAAAGGCAAAAAGTAGACACACACACATACACACATGCCCTTTCCTAGCCAGTGTAGGTAGTTCAACAACAGTGTATAGTATTGGATCAGCAACAGGGAGCCAACAAGAGAAAGACAGATTTTACTTGAACGTCAAACTGCTGTGTTGTCTTCAAAATGCATCTTCTTTGGCTGACCTTTTGTGAAAACATCAACTGCTTCTCTGCCCATTTTTGCCAGTTGAAGTCAAACTGAACATTTAGAGCTCTATATGCAGGGTTAGAATCATCTTCCTTGTTAGATAGCTACAGTATCTGGCTGCATCCACATCTACAAAAGTTAGGTGAAGAAAGGGAGGAAAGGGGAAAACAAGTTTGAATGTTGGCATATCATTTGTTTGATTGTTGTAGAAAAAAATGTTATCCAAGCTTTGATGTTGACTTGAAATGAAGTTGGCCTTATTTAAAACATATTGGCTGCCAGGCAAAATGTCCCACATTCAGATTGTATTTTGTGTTGCCAAACAAATAGTAAAATAGGGAACTTGTGTTTGTGACTGCATCAATTTAAAGTCCATTCAAGTTTTAATTACACCGTGCCTTAATCAGAGAAGTCAAATTAAAAAGCAAAAGCACCTCTGCTTAACAACTCTGTCCAGGTAGAAAACATCATAATAATTGTGCTACCAGAAAATGTTAATTAATAAAATTATTTCTGCTTTCCCTAGCAGCTATTACTCTGAAGAATATTTGTATTGATTGACCTGTAATTCAGTCATTGCTCACACATTCCTCCACAGACATTAAACTCAATACACTGTGCACATAGATTCAAAAAGTGCAATTTCCCAACTCATTGACAAAGCTGCAATCCTTAGGTAAGTGACAAGTATTTCTCACGGACGTATATGAGGCATTCATCACATGAATCAGGGACAATGTTGTTAAGCTCAGCAGGAGAATCAGACACAGCAATCCTTTTATTTCCTTTCAGCCCTCTCTGAACTAATGAAGAGTTATTACTGAGGTTAGTCGACCAAAAGAAAACCCTGTCGCTGTCTCTCTTGCTGAGGAATTAAAGTTAATTGACTGTACCGGGGATTAGGTGTAGGCCAGAACTAAATCAGTCTGCACAGTCAGGTGCAAAGTCATCCCGCATCCTCAAATTGAAGTATTATTTTGAAACCATATCACATCACTGTCCTCTATATTTTGTCACCTTTTCCAACTACCAGTGGCAATGATGCACCTGCAGTTTTTCTGTTGTAACATTCATCCCATCTCTCTAAAAAACACAAAATCCTTATTATTTAAAAATATCTTGTAAAGCTAGTTCAATCAGGAGAGACAGTTTTGATGTGAGAACACATATTTATTGCCAGGAATACACAAATGAATGTAAAGGAGTTTTGGCGATTAGGCCCCGTTGTGCAGGAGTATCATTCGGGAGGGGAGAACCGATCCGATGAAATCCCCCAGGGTCTAGACACTGGTGGTGGTGAATGGATAGTTGGGTTTGGTCTGAAGGGGAGTGGCTTAGCTTGACCCTGGATTCGGATGGACAGGAGGTGAAAGGGGTTGGAGGAGGGTTGCGCCGATTCACCTGGAATGAGAGCTGTAAGAGGGGAGAGCAGATTTAGAGGGTTTAGCGGAGTGCTATGATAGGCTTGTGAGAATAGAGCGAAGTGATTGGTTAAGCTGGGGAGTGACGCCCCCGATCACTTATTGAGAGGAGAGAGAGTAGTAACGTGGAAATAGTGAATGAATGAGTAAAGAAGGTCTTCCTGGTTGAACTTGCGCTGAGCTTCATTACTACAACACTTACAGTCAGATTGACATTTTAATCATTAATGATCATCTCTGAGACTGTTAAAAATAGACTTTTTTGGGGCATACATGGTTTTCCCTTTCCTGTAGTGTGTAATATAGGTTTTTCTGCATGTAAATGTTATGCTAAGGCTGAAATCCCAAAGTTCACGCCCAAAGGAGTTTCTCTCCCACATACTCCCCCCTGCCTGAAATGCATAATGACATCACTACGTTAGATAGAAACACTGATGTTTCTATTGGCTAGCACTCCAACATAATGTACGAATAGGCTTGGAGTGGGACATCTCTAAGCGGTTGACAAATCAAAACAGTGCCAGCCAGCTTACCAATCAGAGTAGACTGGGCTCTGGTTTCAGACAGAGTAAATATAAGTAAATATTGTCATAACAGAGTGTGCAATTTTACATTTTTTTACTTGGCAACTTATGTTTTTATTAGGGAATTTCATTTGGTTGTAGGGGGAGAGAGGCTTCAGAGAGGGCAGTGCTCACAACCCACAAGGATATGCATGGACGGCTTGACAACAATGACACCAAAACAGGAGGAGTATAGTGCTTTTGTATTCCCCTGTTTAGTTAGTTACAGTATCAATGTCAGTTCTTTGCAACTAAAATCCCCAGCAACGGAAATGTTGGAAGGTGGAACAATCAAGGTAAGTGTGTAAAACTAAACACGGTGTGTCCTGTGTTTTGGGTATCTCTGAGGGGAAAGTGAAAGCAATCTGGTTATCTTTGCCCGCGGCTCCAACAATAATACCTCTTGGTAACTCTAGGGGGGAAACTCAAATCTTGTCTTGTTGTACTTTAATAACAGAGGAGTTCAAATGTACAAAGGCACGGCTGGAGATCATGCTGTCTGGGTCTAGGGATATATCAGTGCCTACAGTCCCAGCAGGGAGGAAGTCAAAACCAAGGGAGGAAATGTTATAGGTTCAGGCAGTACTTTGACATAGACATTTTGTAGAGCAATAACAGTATTAGGGGGGGAGGGGGTTACAGTCTATTTCTACATAGACATCATTTTTTGTCTTAACCAACAACATTTTCTGTATCTATTTTTCGATAGACGTCCCAATGTGGGCGTGGTTTCTAACAAAAATCTCTGTTTCAAGTCAGTAATAGAAGTATGAAACTGTTTCTTTATTTACCTAGTTTATGTGCAGTTGTTTCATTTCAGCTCGATGTGAGTCTTTGCATTTTGCTGTCTTGTAAGGTAGGTTGTTTCACTGCAGGCTGAGCCTCACTAGCAAAATGTCAATAAGTGTAATTTATTAATCACACTGAAGATGCATAGGAGATGAACAAACACACTCAAAGGAACAACGTTTATTCAATTAACGCTGAACTGATGCTCTGGACTAAACTTTTAAAGAAGTGAGAAACTCCCTTGAGACAGCAACAAAGCAAAGACCTCACAGAGGTTTATTTTGAAACAAATATATATTGTTGCTTTACTGAAAATAGCAATAGTGTCATCATACCTCATAGGTGAGTATGTTTTTTAATGTATCAAAATATAATAATTAATCAGTGCCAGTAGATGCTGTTGATGGCTGGATGGAGTGTTACTTTAAAGGTCCCATGTCATGCTTTTCCGGTTATTACCCGTCCCCTTGTGTGTAATGAAGGTTTTTATGCATTTAAACGGTCTGCAAAGTCACAAACCCTCAAAGTACACCCTGTAGGGAGTAAAACTCTAACACAGAAAATACCTGTCTATACTGCCCCAGAACGCCTCGTTGGAGATTTCTCTTTTTCCATTGTTTTCTTCCTGGGTACAGTGACGTGGCCATACCCAAATGGACCCATTGGTCCAAATGGACCAATCCGTGGAGCCGTTACATTACGTTACGTCCGCGGAGCCGTTAGGTTAACTCACACACACACACTCAATCTTTTCTCAGCTGCCGCTCCGCCGATTTCTCCTCCCTGAGACGGCGGGACACGGCGAGGCTGTGAGTTGGTGTGTGAGCACACACACAAACTCCCAGCCAGGCTGCGGGTGTGTGTGTTCGGGCTGGTTTCGGGCTGGGTTTCGCTGTGTCTCGCTGTCTCGCAGACGGCCACTGGGCTCATAGGGAGTGGGGGGGGCAGGAGCTCCAACAAGCCGTTTAAGACAGAGAGTGAATACACATACTATACAGAGATGCTGTATGAGAAACCAATGTGATTTTGGAAAATTGCACAATATAAATCTATTTTAGTATACCTCAACAATGGAATTATGATCAGTAGAAATGGCCATGAAATGGGACCTTTAAAAGTGCCTTGTTTGCAAAGCATGGTCCAGTGTACCACATGCTTGAGGAGATCATAAAGGACGCATTTAAGCACATTTACGTAGTATTAGGAGAAATCAAACAGCTCTTATCTTTGTCGCCAATAAGATACCTCATGATCGATTCATAACTATTCAACTGCAGCCTGTATTTAGTCAATCAGTTCCTTGTCCCTAGAAGATAACTGTTACCACTTCCATAAGACCAGATCTGTTGTGGTGAGAAACACAGCGCATGTATTTTGTGGAGCTGACAGTTTCATAGAAGGAATCGGATGCAATAGTAATGGTCTGAAAAGCTTAGATTTATAGAGCTGGCAAAAAAGGCAGAGTACTGTGGTTGGAAACCTAAAATCCACGCAGTGGAGGTTGGAGGTAAATGTTTTTTAGTGGACAATTATAGCCCTGTTAACTGAAGTGGATATTAGAGGGTGGAGCCTAAAAGCAGGACATGAAAAACATGGCAAGCCAGTCTTAACAAAGGGCTGTGGGTTGGAATATGGATAACTGACTGTCAAACATAGGCAAGTGCAATACTTAGTCTAAACACAACTGTGTGGTGTGTTGCTTGCTTGAAAAAGTGGTTAAAGAACCTTGGCCTGTTTGTTTGGTTGAATGAGCAGCTCTTGGCATGTTGGCTTAAATATCAGCATCAGTTTGGTCTGGAGAGGGCTCAGCTGGTTAGCTCACTAGTAACATAACCGGCCAGTTAGTTTAAGTGTAGTTGTTTGTAACTGTCTCTACGTCTTTCAACTTAATTGAAAAACTACTTTCACCCTCTCTTATTAACATTTTGATGTTAACAATGATTCAAGTCACAACATATCTTGAAAAAGGTCCCTAAGGGTCCCTAAGAGACAACGTCCTCCAAGTGATTAACCAGTTCTGAAGCTTTACCAAGCTTTTTAGCAAATTTTGAATCATTATTTTGGTCCCAACAAACAGGAAAATAATTGCAAACTGAATCTTACTATGAATCTCGCTGCTAAACACCCAGTTGTGGCGTTTTCTTGTATTTTTTCATTCGTTGGTGGACAAAATAACAGAGCTAATACGAGAACCAAAAAGAATGTTCTTACTTATTCACCTACAACTCGAGATGCTATTGCTTTACTTTGCTTGTATGCCAAAGGCGAGTTGTTTGCTAAAAACCTAGGCTGTTTCAACTTTTTATAGGCAATGCAATGTCAGAGAAGTGAGTTTTAGCTTGTTGTGAATGTTATCTCAACCCAGAAATAATGTTTAGGCTGAGATTTTGCCTACAGTCAATATAACCCAACAAGTGTATTATATATTTTCAGGCTGTACAATGACATGGAGCTCCTGTGTGTCAAACCATCGGCCTTCAGGATATAAAGATCATTTTATTGCATCAGCGAGTGCTGTACTGTATTGTTGAATTATTTCTATAGACTGAGAACAGTGAACCTTGCAAACTTCTTAGCACCTCCACTGCTGACAAAGCAGAAAGACAGAGAAATACAAACTCAGTTTGAATTGATAGGGGGTTTTGAAGACACAATTCCAGTATTTTCGGTCTACAGTCAAGATCTTAAGATTTTGACCTGTCGAGATATTTTGATTTACTGAAGTTTTATTCTTGTCAGATTAACAAACCAACAGAAAGACCCTGCGGACTACACTGAAAATTCTACCACGATGAGACTCTCAAAGCACCCTTCCCACGTATTTAGTTGTTAAAAGATAGTTTAGGTAGGGTGTTAAAGAGATTATTATATACATTTAATATCAATAAATAACTGGGCGACATTTTCATTCGTTTGGAGTTGTGTGTCTGGCCACTTGGCAAATCTTGGTCTAATATTCACTCCGTTCCAACTCCGGAGAAAATATCTGGCTCTTTAGCTGCTAAATGCTGCTAAATGTTAACCGGCCTTCGCTAGCATTGTTTATCTGTTTGTTTGGTGCTGTGCAGGTAGTGTACAGTGGGATTTTAGAGCTTATTCTCTGAAAACAGCTGCCTGCTAGGAAGCTAAACAATGAGCTGAAACGTGAGGAGAGCTGCAGATTTAGTCTATTATTCTCTGCAGGTTCACCATACAAGCAACCTTTTACACACCATGTCATTTGATGAAACATTGTTATTATAAAACTATCGATTACAGCCATTTTAAAGACGTAGCTCTAGAAGAGGATCTTGTAAGACTATAGAAGTGGACAACAGTCACTGGTCAATACATGACATTTAATAAAAACGCAATCTATATTTTCTCAGCGCAAATTAAAGGGGATGGTCAAAACTGTTTTGTCAAAATTCAGTCCCACCTATCTTCATCTGAGTCGTTGCTTTCCCTAAAGATAGTTCCGACTATTCACTGCTTTAGCTTTCTACAGGATTTTCACTGAGTCTGTTCCAGATGCATTGATGGACCATCGTTTGGGCTTTTAGAGGCTCAAGTCTGCAGAGACCTCTTGTTTCATCACTCTGAATCATTCATTATTCCTATTTTGAGCTGCGGGAGGCTCGGCCGCTGAGGAGACATGTATCGGATCTGAGTCGGTCAGCCATGTGTTTTTAACAGGGCCTCTCTACAGCTGTGAGAAACACGAGGATCAAAGCAGGAGAGGCACTGGAACATAAATGAGTATCGAGTCTGTAGAAAGCCAATGACGGCTAAGACTAAGCTTATCTTGACAATCTGCCATTTTCACACATCAGACTTTGCAATGTTGAGAAGTAAATCTCCCTCTCAGATGGAACAACCAGTTCATTAACCTGTAAAATAAATTGCTACTGTATATCATTAGCATTAAGTGAAATCCTTAGGGAGATCTTGGCTGTGTGTTCATGGGGAGATAAACATTCATGCTTATCCCGTCGAATAAACAGACACAGATTATCATGCTGCCAAAGACAACATGGTAACTGCTCCGGATACAGCCTCAAACACATCCACTAGTCCTCCATCAGGAGCCCTACACAGTTTACTCAGACACATGGAGCTGATTGGCTTCTGACCAGCACTGAAAATACGTTCGTTCATTCAAAAAAGTAAAATAAATTTAAAAAAAGTTGAATTATTTATGGGACACATTTTAGGTTCATTATGTCAGTCAGATAAATAATTTATATCTTCAACATTTTAACATCATGTATATTTTACTTTTTACTAAATGATTAATTTGGCAGAAGTTTGCTCAAATTAAATATATTTTTCCTCTTTGCCGATAAGAAAGTGCCATGGCCTATCGTTTTTTTAAACTGAACTGCTTATTTGGATCTTTTTTTTTTAAATAGCCATGTTTTGCAAATGAATTGTTGTAATTTTGGAAGATAAAATTAAACAGGAGAAAGCTTTTTTTGATCAAATGTGTTTGCTACGTGAAGAAGTTTGAGTTTACATACGTGATAAAATATTTCCTCAACGGCAGTCAGAAATAGTCTGAATTCTGCTCTTTAGTACTTCCATTAAACACCTGTGTGTGGATATCTGCAACTAAATGAATGTGCAGAGCAAATATACATGTCCTCCCTGAAATACATAAACACGGTAAAGGTCAGACAGTATGCATTTCTTTTTCTATATTCTTTGGAATATTTGTTTATTTTACATGAAGCCAAACTAACTGGCTGAGCAGAAAAGTTAAGGTCAACATTACGTTTACTGGACGTAATAAAACCAGCTGGTGTCCATTTTTTTCTCTTTCCAACAATGTGTTATAATATAAAACATGGCATTTAAAATATTTGATTTTTTTATTGATTTATTTTGTTATGTTTTCTTTTCATTACGCCCTCAGTTTTCTGTTCTTCCAACATTGTGGATCGCTTCTGTCCTCTAGTGGAGAGATAAAGAAAAGGTGAAAACACAACGTTGTCCTCCAAATATAAAGCTTATCAAGGCCTAACATGGTTAAAATAGTGGCTTGGATGACGCCTGTGATTACACTTTTACATTGTGGTGTTTTTGCCAATAATTTATAAATCCTTCCTTCATTCCTTTTATTCATAATTTGATATGCTTGATATACATTTGTTGTGGAGACATTGCTTCAGCTTTTGCATCTTGCAGTCCATAGCTATGGGACACACATGTCCTCCTTGAACCTTTGGTAATCCATATATGGGGATATTTCTAGCCTCTGCACCCTCTATAGCAGGGGTGTCGAACTCAATTTCATCGCGGGCCACATTAGCATTATGCTATGTTGCACTCAAAGGGCCGGTTGTAACTTTAAGACTATATAGTCTTGAACTTTTTAAATCTCAGCTAAAAACTCACCTCTTTGCACTGGCTTTTAATAGGCCTACTAGTTGAACATAAAATGTTGACATTTGTATGTGTTTTTATATGTTTCTAGTTATTGTGCTTTTTATCTTGTTTTTAATTATTGTTTTATTATTTTACTCCTATTGTGTTATTCTATATTTTATTTGTTCGCTGTACAGCACTTTGGTCAACTGAGGTTGTTTTAAATGTGCTATATAAATAAATAAAGATTGTGATTGAGATATAAATATACATATATAATATCATGTATTATATTACATTATTGCCTCTGCATTGGATTATTATCGGATAGGGTAATAACTTCATAATTAACTACGTCTGAAAGCAGAAGTCTAGGGCAAATAATTGCAAGTCTCTTCAGTGCGCATGTCACAAAATGAGATGCATTGTGGGACATGCAACATGCTTCTGTAAAGCGGCATGTAACTGTATAATAAACGTATTATATTCTTTGCAAGCTCTTGCGGGCCACATAAAATGAAGTTGCGGGCCGGATTTGGCCCACGGGCCTTGAGTTTGACACCCCTGCTCTATAGGCCTACAGTAAATGCATCCACATCAAGCATGGTGTGCCCCTGTGGGAATGAGTGGGAGGGCCAGTGGGATTTGAATCTGCCTCTGTTCCCACAGTTGCCTCTCAGCTGTGCTCTGAACAAGACTGACCCACACAAGCATAATAAATATCAATTCATTAGATTTTCTGTTGGCTTAAAGGGGGAAAATATGTAATACTTAAAAAGATGCTTTTGTTCCTCAAATGATCAAATCCAATTAATTGACATGCCCCCAATAAAATGAAAGCTTTTAGTTGAATGTGCAGACTGGGACAGCATCAACTAAAATAGATAGAAATATTAATAAAGGATGAACGTTATAAGTTTGCCTTTCAAAGTTTTTCTTGTCATTACTATTGAAAAGTTCCTATTATTCTAAAGAAAACTGTTTTAACGCATCTCTATGCCTACATCTTTACCCTCAGAAAAGAAAAGCACCTCCTCCTCGTATTTAACACTTAAAAAGGGCAAAGGTTTGTTTGATTTTTTGATTAAAGTTATCGCTGGACTGCATTTCCAAATAATAATACAAGAAAGATGTTTTTGTCGTTTAATTTGGGGGGATTGTTGACAACAAAAGTCAAGTTTTTGCAGTAGAAAAAACATTTATTATGTGACAATGAATGTTTTTATACTACAAAAAAATGTGGTGAGTCCCAAACCTATGGCAATTGGTATGTGTTTTATTATGTCATCTGTAGTATGAATTTTAAATGGAGTTTGGTTTGAATCATGATTTCTTTTTAAATAAAAAACACCCAGCAGATTGACTGTTTCTACCAGAAGAGATTATTTTTGTTGCATTCTGCTTCTCTGTAACTGCATAGCATTTGAATATTCAGCGCCATCTGTTTTAACCTCCACTATCCGCCTGACTGTCTTTGCCCCACTGATTTACTTCATAAACTCGGTTTAAGGAACATATGCTTAATCTAAACAGGAATTAAGTTTGGCAAGTTTTTTGGCAATAACAGGAAACTTAAGGGAGAACACTTGCCGGGACTTTGCTGTTACCTCTGGATATTTCTTCATATTTCTCTCAGTGTTTTTTGTCTCTGTGGAGCAACACCTATCCGGTACCTCAGGAGGTCACTGTTGAGCGATTCCTGCAGCCGCTGTGTTCTTTGGTCAATATCCAATCTAGAATCTTTGTGTTTTTATTTATGGATGTGTCCTAGGCTCTCTTCAAAATGATCAAATTGAAGCATCTTTGCTTCTCATATCATGCTTCTTTCCCTTCTATCAGCTCTTTACTGTAAACTACCTAAAACAGATATGCATGCATACTTAGATGCAACTGAAACCATCATAAGACACTAAAACTAAAGAATTCCAGGAGGTTTTTTCCACCCTGGCAGGAAAATAAATTATATTCTTGACACGTAAAGATAGCAAATGTCAGAACATGAAATATCCAGTATCTAAACTACAGGCCATCCAAACCCCAATTGGAACATTGCTCTATCCTTCTCTCCTTCCTGCTTAGTCAGCGATGGAGGATGACGTAATTTAAAATGCACACAGCTCTCGCAATCATTAAACTGCCAACAGAAAAGTTCCAAAACCATAAGCTACAAATGAATTACTCTCGAGCTGGTTAAAAAAGTAGAGGAAAATATATGTATATTTCCTGGCCTATATGTCTATTATTTTAACGATTTTTCTGGGCAGCCAGTGCCACCATGAAAAGACAGTGTCAAAAAGGGAAGACGGCTGGATTTGAACCCGGGTTCTTTGCATGGGGACTAAGCCCAAGTGCATGGGTTGCCATTTTGGGGAAATGTAGATTATAATAAAGCTTTATATCGGCTTTAAACAAATCTCCTACCTTCAGATTGAATATCATAACAGTTTCTTATCCCTGTTTGTTTACAAATGTTGTGCCAAATAAGTTGGTGCAATATTTATAATGACGCAAACACTTATCTAACTTCTGTTAGTACATCTAGTATGAATAACATGAAGCCATGTTGAGAAATTAAGGCAAATCCTGCATTGCCTAACGGCTACATTTTGATTTCCCAACTGAGTTTTGGATCTGAATTTGTTTGCAAGCCTTTGGCAACTTTCTCTACCTTTTTACAAGGCCATCAACAAACAAGAGTTTGTATGAACTCTGTGTGACTGTTGCGACAACTTTGAAATGTATGCACATAAAATAAACTCAGTTTAGTTTGATATTCATTTTAAATAGTGGTAATACTTTGGATCAAGTTTTGAAGTGAAATTCCTCTTTACTTATTGTTTTATTTTATTTTCACTCGAGATAAGAAGAATCTGTGTCGACATGATAAAACGCAGCGCATTTGTTTGCGCTATTGATTGCTGCAAATGATTACCAAGAAGGAAAAAACCAATAAACCCTTACAGGAATATTCTGTTTGTGTTACTGAATGATAGCAGAAGATGACTGGACAGGAACATAAAACCATTGGAACACTAATTGCACTGTATTAAAAAACAAAAACAAAAAAACTTAAATCACTTTTTCTGTGATTTATTGAGCTTCAACTACCACATCAATCTTAGTCATACTTGAACCAATACAAAGAACAAATGTTTCAGGCTTTCTTAGTGATGCAGTGTGTCATTTAAGGTGTTGTGTGTGTTGTGACTTCCCCTTTTGTTCTGTTCCCTGTGAGCTTCAGATTGGTTTGGAGGCTGGAACAGACTTGCGTAAATCATTGAGCAACCTCTTTCCCTGCGAAACCCTGAGCTCTTTCCCTCTCTCTGTGTATAATAGTGTTTCAGTCTCCTGTTTCTACTTCTGTTTGGCGGTTCAGGGTAATGAAGATAAAATGCATCTAATAACCCAAAGCTGTGTTCTTTTTTTGTGGATGCACTCGCTGACCTTCGTGAAAGGTCAAGGTAAGCCCAAGTATTTCAATTTGTATCTAACCATTACATTTACCGCTTGATGTTTCGTATCGGAGTTGGACACAAAGTACTGATATGTATTTCTTGTCCCACAGAGTGTACACTCGAACAGTTTTTAAATGGCCCTCTGTATGATCCAAATTTTGACACAAGTGGTCTGGCAGCCACATACAGTGGTGGAAAACAAGTCAGAGTGGGCTGCAATGTTGGCTTCAGTGGCTTTTTCAAACTGGTCTGTATCGAGGGAAAATGGGAATCCAGAGGCACAATATGTAATCGTGAGTTAGGATCTATTACTTTGTATATTCTACCATTAGGAAGTCATTCTATGCTAAGTACTTGTAAACATTATATGCAACATGTAATCTTGTAATAGTATATGATTCGACCTATAAATGTCATGGTTTGAATCGGTGTACATTGCACAAGCAGGCTAAAAGTACTATTGTATCACCCAAAATAACATTTGTTTTATCATTCTTACTTTTTAAGCAAAATCATGTGGTCATCCCGGTGATACCCAGAATGCAGATTTTCAACTGGAAAAGGGAGAGGATTTTGTCTTTGGGTCACAGGTGAAATACACCTGCCACAAAGGGTATGAAAATATGTATAATTAGAAATGTGTACTTCTTATGAATCTTTGACTTTCTACATATTATACGTCGTACATGTAGTTAACCCTGTATAACAAGCAGTGCAGTTTAAATGTGGCTTCAACCCTTACATTTTAAATGAATGTATTACTATTTTCTACATTTCACCCCATTACACCGTTATTACACCCATATGTAACTCATGTAACAACCATGTTACACTGTTATTACACCCACATTAATCCTCTATTACACACATGTTACACCCGTATTACACCCATATTACAATGTTATAACACCCATTTTAAACATGGACACAGCCTATCAAATGACTGTATACCCCGGGAAGCGGGAACTATTTAATGGTGAATAACGTATGTCCATCATCCTGTTACTACATTATACTGTTTTCAGTTATCAAATGGTCAGTCGCACAAACTACCGGCGTTGCATGGCTGAAGGCTGGGATGGTAATATTCCTGTATGTGAAGGTAAGAGCTAAACAATTATGTTATTCTTCCAATAATTGACACACAAAAACGCTATACATTTTTTAATTGTTTTGGGTTATGTTTTTTTCAGCACAACAGTGTCCAATAATCAACGTGGACGATCATGAAGTCCAAGTGAATGGGGACATTGAGGAAGCAACCTTTGGCAATGTAGTTCGATTCAGCTGCAAGTCAAGCTCTAAAGTGCTGTTTGGGTCAACAGAGATGTATTGTGATGAAAATGGAGAGTGGGTGGGCGATTCTCCAAAATGCAAAGGTATTGCAGTGTGTGAAAACAGGAAGACAAAGTGTCTCATGTTGAGAAATAAACTGAAAATAGAGGGAAAGAGGTAGACAGAGACACACATACACTATTAATCACCCTGTCAAGAACGCCAACATAACAAAAAGCACATAATGACCACCATGTAAAATGTAAAATGTAAAAAAAGCAAAATATTTTGCACCACGCCCCTCCAGTTGTTCAAGGCGCATTCCACACTATGGCTTTTTCATTTGCCTTTTCCTTAAAGGTCCCCTATTATACTGTTTTTCATCAATATATTATAGTTCTCAGCCATATACAAAACATGTCTCTGAAGTGTTTGGCTCAAAATACCAAACAGATCATGCATTGCAGCATCCCATAATCCCCTCTGTTTCAGCCCTGTTTCAAAAGTGCTGATTCCATGTCTGTTACTTTAGATGAAAATAAGGAGCCACTCCCCACGCCCCTCTGAGAGATATTTGGTTAAAAAAACACAATGGTGCTCTAGGAGGAGATTCAGGTGATAAGGTGGGGGGGTGTTACCTTGGTTGGTGATTGGCTAATGGTTACACAGGCCAATAACTTGTGTAATTGGCTTTGAAAGTGGCCGAAATCTGATCAGCTCGTTTTCAGACAGGTTTTTATATAAATGGATCAGGACAAAAAGTGAGCAAATCTTTTTTCCTGAAACTTTCAGAATCTCTTTACACAGAGGGGACACATGTTTATGTATAAGATGCATGAAAAAGTGGATTTTGCATAATAGGTGACCTTTCAGAAATCTTTATTCTTGCTTGTGTATTATTCAACAGAGATAATATGTACAGCACCCGAGATTGAAAATGGTGATGTGCTTGGACAAATCCAAGAGTACAAAGAACATGAAGTCCTGGAGTTTCAGTGTAAACCCTCATTTGCACGTGCTGAAGCCAGATCTTCAAAATGCACAAAGCAAGGAGTAAGAGCAGAATGGAGCCCCACACCTCTGTGTGAACGTAAGTATTAACTGAGTAATGCAGTGTACTGGTGACACTTACCAATAAATATAGGTTCTGACGGATAATATGTTTATTTTTCAACAAATACAGCAATAACATGTAAACTACAACTGCCAGGGCTGAAAGGAACCAGCTATGAACCTGCTTATAGAAACACGTTTTCACCTGGTGACGAAGTGACAGTAAATTGTGGAGAAATGTACTGGATTTCTAGGCGTTCCTCAGTAGTAACTACATGCAAAGAGGACGGAGAGTGGACTATCAGACCTGTATGCCAAGGTATGATACTGCTGTGAATGCTGTTTTATTTTTTTATATTTCATAAGCTGTGATGATGGTTATCAATCATGTCTCGATTACTTGAGATTTACAAAACATTTTCTTATTCTAGAGGTTACGTGCAGCAAACAAGGAGTCCCACATGTGTCTTGGGACAATCGTTGGCCGCAAACATTCAAAGAGGGTGAGTCGACACGTTACCGGTGTGAGACAGGCTACAGGAGGAAAGATGGCGCCAGCAGTGCCACATGCACCCGAGATGGATGGCACCCAAATCCACTTTGTCAAGGTATTGTGAAGTAAACCTTATGTTTATAAGATATCTGTTATTTTGTTTCCATATTTGGCTATAGGGGGGGAGTTTTTACTATATACTATATTGTTTACTGTAAAGCCTACTTTTAAAAAAAGAGTCCCATGAACTAAGTGCAGCTAAGCACAGGAGCAGTCAGGAATTTACTTCTTTTTTTTTTCAATTGCTTACACATGCTTTTTTCTTTTGATCACACAAGTCTTTAGGGTGGTTTAAACATCATGACTAACAAAAACTAAAAAAAATATATTTTTATTTTTGTGTTATTGTGTGTCCTTTGTAGAGGACATCGGGTGTTAGTTATGCGAAGCATAGTAACAACATTAACATACAAGTACATGTAGACAACATTAGAGCACAACAACTCAATGCAACAAATATTGAGCCCTCATTTGTAGAACTCCATCCTTTTTAGAAATGCAGAGATACATCTGACACTTGAGGCACTTGATGTATGTTTTCCCACTGCATCCGTCTGCCATGAACCCTACAGAAACCTAAGTGTTAGTTTTGGCCCATAGTGGACTCCATTTGTGTTGTGTAAAATGGGGGAAATAAAAAGTTAGCAAATCCCCATGTCCTCCTCAGAGGACATTCCTAAAAACGTTTTAGGTCAAATAAGTATTACACTGCTCTGAAAACTCACTACTCTAACTCCTAAGATGTTCCCTTACTATAATTAATTAAAATGTTGAACTCACAACACTGGTAATTACAAAATTACAAACTTACCATTTCTCTTTCTATAAATAGTGCTTGTGTTGATGGACGCCATTTTGAAATACAATGAAATTATCTTTTTCAAAGCCACACCCCCACATTATGTCATATGTTTGAAAAGCCCAGGATGTCCTCTGTGGAGTACAATTGGACTTAATGCTGTGGCATGTATAACCTCAAAGTAATGGACCAAAACCCAATGTGCTCCACAGAGGACAACAATGAATGGGTGGGTCTCAGGAGGATAAACACTTGAAGTGTGCACCAAATGGCACAAACTTCATTTAAAATACGAGACACTTTTTCCAACCAACTTCAAACTCTGGTGCTCAATCAAAAGCACACTAATTTCTCATGGACTTTGTTCTGTATGTAGATAGTTCTGCAGGACAGAGATGTGTGCAGAAACACAAATATTTTGTTGAAAGTAAACATTTTTTATTTGAAAATAGAGGGAAAGAGGTAGACAGACACACATACACTATTAATCACCCTGTCAAGAACACCAACATAACAAAAAGCACATAATGACCACCATGTAAAATGTAAAAAAAGCAAAATATTTAATACCACCACGCCCCTCCAGTTGTTCAAGGCGCATTCCTCACTATGGCTTTTTCATTTGCCTTTTCCTTAAAGGTCCCCTACTGTATTTCATCAATATAATATAGTTCTCAGTCATATACAAAACATGTCTCTGAAGTGTTTGGCTCGAAATACCAAACAGATCATGCATTGCAGCATCCCATAATCCCCTCTGTTTCAGCCCTGTTTCAAAAGTGCTGATTCTCTGTCTGTTACTTTAGATGAAAATAAGGAGCCACTCCCCACGCCCCTCTGAGAGATATTTGGTTAAAAAGAACACAATGGTGCTCTAGGAGGAGATTCAGGTGATAAGGGGGGGGGGGTGTTACCTTGGTTGGTGATTGGCTAATGGTTACACAAGCCAATAACTTGTGTAATTGGCTTGTAAAGTGGCCGAAATCTGATCAGCTCGTTTTCAGACAGGTTTTTATATAAATGGATCAGGACAAAAAGTGAGCAAATCTTTTTTCCTGAAACTTTCAGAATCTCTTTACACAGAGGGGACACATGTTTATGTACAAGATGCATGAAAAAGTGGATTTTGCATAATAGGTGACCTTTCAGAAATCTTTATTCTTGCTTGTGTATTATTCAACAGAGATAATATGTACAGCACCCGAGATTGAAAATGGTGATGTGCTTGGACAAATCCAAGAGTACAAAGAACATCAAGTCCTGGAGTTTCAGTGTAAACCCTCATTTGCACGTGCTGAAGCCAGATCTTCAAAATGCACAAATCAAGGAGTAAGAGCAGAATGGAGCCCCACACCTCTGTGTGAACGTAAGTATTAACTGAGTAATGCAGTGTACTGGGGACACTTACCAATAAATATAGGTTCTGACGGATAATATGTTTATTTTTCAACAAATACAGCAATAACATGTAAACTACAACTGCCAGGGCTGAAAGGAACCAGCTATGAACCTGCTTATAGAAACACGTTTTCACCTGGTGACGAAGTGACAGTAAATTGTGGAGACAAGTACTGGATTTATAGAGATCAACAGGCCTCAGTAGTAACTACATGCAAAGAGGACGGAGAGTGGACTATCAGACCTGTATGCCAAGGTATGATACTGCTGTGAATGCTGTTTTATTTTTTTATATTTCATAAGCTGTGATGATGGTTATCAATCATGTCTCGATTACTTGAGATTTACAAAACATTTTCTTATTCTAGAGGTTACGTGCAGCAAACAAGGAGTCCCACATGGGTCTTGGGACAATCGTTGGCCGCAAACAGTCAAAGCGGGTGAGTCGACACGTTACCGGTGTGAGACAGGCTACAGGAGGAAAGATGGCGCCAGCAGTGCCACATGCACCCGAGATGGATGGCACCCAAATCCACTTTGTCAAGGTATTGTGAAGTAAACCTTATGTTTATAAGATATCTGTTATTTTGTTTCCATATTTGGCTATAGGGGGGGAGTTTTTACTATATACTATATTGTTTACTGTAAAGCCTACTTTTAAAAAAAGAGTCCCATGAACTAAGTGCAGCTAAGCACAGGAGCAGTCAGGAATTTACTTCTTTTTTTTTCAATTGCTTACACATGCTTTTTTCTTTTGATCACACAAGTCTTTAGGGTGGTTTAAACATCATGACTAACAAAAACTAAAAAAATATATTTTTATTTTTGTGTTATTGTGTGTCCTTTGTAGAGGACATCGGGTGTTAGTTATGCGAAGCATAGTAACAACATTAACATACAAGTACATGTAGACAACATTAGAGCACAACAACTCAATGCAACAAATATTGAGCCCTCATTTGTAGAACTCCATCCTTTTTAGAAATGCAGAGATACATCTGACACTTGAGGCACTTGATGTATGTTTTCCCACTGCATCCGTCTGCCATGAACCCTACAGAAACCTAAGTGTTAGTTTTGGCCCATAGTGGACTCCATTTGTGTTGTGTAAAATGGGGGAAATAAAAAGTTAGCAAATCCCCATGTCCTCCTCAGAGGACATTCCTAAAAACATTTAGTTTTAGGTCAAATAAGTATTACACTGCTCTGAAAACTCACTACACTAACTCCTAAGATGTTCCCTTACTTTAATTAATTAAAATGTTGAACTCACAACACTGGTAATTACAAAATTACAAACTTACCATTTCTCTTTCTATAAATAGTGCTTGTGTTGATGGACGCCATTTTGAAATACAATGAAATTATCTTTTTCAAAGCCACACCCCCACATTATGTCATATGTTTGAAAAGCCCAGGATGTCCTCTGTGGAGTACAATTGGACTTAATGCTGTGGCATGTATAACCTCAAAGTAATGGACCAAAACCCAATGTGCTCCACAGAGGACAACAATGAATGGGTGGGTCTCAGGAGGATAAACACTTGAAGTGTGCACCAAATGGCACAAACTTCATTTAAAATACGAGACACTTTTTCCAACCAACTTCAAACTCTGGTGCTCAATCAAAAGCACACTAATTTCTTATGGACTTTGTTCTGTATGTAGATAGTTCTGCAGGACAGAGATTGTGCAGAAACACAAATATTTTGTTGAAAGTAAACATTTTTATTTGAAAATAGAGGGAAAGAGGTAGACAGACACACATACACTATTAATCACCCTGTCAAGAACACCAACATAACAAAAAGCACATAATGACCACCATGTAAAATGTAAAAAAAGCAAAATATTTAATACCACCACGCCCCTCCAGTTGTTCAAGGCGCATTCCTCACTATGGCTTTTTCATTTGCCTTTTCCTTAAAGGTCCCCTACTGTATTTCATCAATATAATATAGTTCTCAGATATATACAAAACATGTCTCTGAAATGTTTGGCTCGAAATACCAAACAGATCATGCATTGCAGCATCCCATAATCCCCTCTGTTTCAGCCCTGTTTCAAAAGTGCTGATTCTCTGTCTGTTACTTTAGATGAAAATAAGGAGCCACTCCCCACGCCCCTCTGAGAGATATTTGGTTAAAAAGAACACAATGGTGCTCTAGGAGGAGATTCAGGTGATAAGGGGGGGGGGTTACCTTGGTTGGTGATTGGCTAATGGTTACACAAGCCAATAACTTGTGTAATTGGCTTGTAAAGTGGCCGAAATCTGATCAGCTCGTTTTCAGACAGGTTTTTATATAAATGGATCAGGACAAAAAGTGAGCAAATCTTTTTTCCTGAAACTTTCAGAATCTCTTTACACAGAGGGGACACATGTTTATGTACAAGATGCATGAAAAAGTGGATTTTGCATAATAGGTGACCTTTCAGAAATCTTTATTCTTGCTTGTGTATTATTCAACAGAGATAATATGTACAGCACCCGAGATTGAAAATGGTGATGTGCTTGGACAAATCCAAGAGTACAAAGAACATGAAGTCCTGGAGTTTCAGTGTAAACCCTCATTTGCACGTGCTGAAGCCAGATCTTCAAAATGCAAAAATCAAGGAGTAAGAGCAGAATGGAGCCCCACACCTCTGTGTGAACGTAAGTATTAACTGAGTAATGCAGTGTACTGGTGACACTTACCAATAAATATAGGTTCTGACGGATAATATCTTTATTTTTCAACACACAAGTCTTAAGGGTGGTTTAAACATCATGACTAACAAAAACTAATAAAATATATTTTTATCTTTGTTTTATTGTGTGTCCTTTGTAGAGGACATCGGGTGTTAGTTATGCGAAGCATAGTAACAACATTAACATACAAGTACATTTAGACAACATTAGAGCACAACCACTCAATGCAAAAAATATTGAGCCCTCATTTGGAGAACTCCATCCTTTTTAGAAATGCAGAGATACATCTGACACTTGAGGCACTTGATGTATGTTTTCCCACTGCACCCTACCTAAATCGGCGTTTTAAGGGAAAGTTACAGCCTAAATGATCGCATCCGATATGCATGCAAGATCAACGTTGAAATAATTGTTCCTATTACCTGTGAAGAAATTGGTTTGAATGGGATTCAGAGCTGTTCAGGTAAAGTCAAACAACAAATCATACAACAAATACAGCTTCAAGGAAAATTATAGAGGGATTGGCTTTGGGTGTTTAATTATCATGGTCTTAGCGTGTTCTCTTAACAGCTAAAAAATAACATCTTCAGTGACTTTAAATTGCATAACTACTTCGATGACCCTGTTTCATCAGTTTAAAAATGTGTACTGTTGAACAATTTCTACTTCATGCTTTTTCTCTCCCCTCAAACACATGCATGTTTACTTGAAAATTATAAATGAATCTCCTCTCTTGATTTAATGCACTCTAAACTTTCATTTAAATGACAATGCTATCTTGTTATCATCCTGATAATTGCAATGTTAGCATGCTGTAAAGGTATCAGGTCAACTGTCTTAGTTTAGCTTAGTTTATATTAGCTAAGTTTAGCTTGTTAGCATGCTAACATTAGCTATTTATCAAGTCACGCCATCTCAATATTACTTATTTCTTTGTTTTTCAGCGACAGCATGTTCAAACGTTTCAGTCCCACATGGATTTGTAGTCAGGCCATACAACGACGCCCTGTACTACTACACCTGTGAAGAAGGATATAAGCTTCCAACCAAAGGCTGGTGGGCTGAGGCCAGGTGCAATGACAGTGTGTTGTCCGAACTTAAACTATGCATCGGTAATTCATCTTTAATGCCTAACAGGTCTTGTTGTTGTAACCATCATGAAGCATACCAAAAACTATTTTAAAAGGTGTAGAAGAGGTTTTTTGGAAACGGTTAAGAATAAGATTTCTTACGGATATACACAAACATAATAAAAATCTATACTTTCTGAAAGAGATTTTTAACGGTTTTGAGGAACATGAAAATCATCACAAATAAACACAATTTTGTATGATTTTGCAAGCATAAAAGCAATCGCAAATATAAAGCTAACGTTAAAACTTAATAAGGCTATTAACTAATAACACAGTCACGCGACTTCAACTCCTCACCACCAAATTAAAGGCAGACTAATAATGACTTATCATGTAGTCTGATTTTTGACACTTGTGAGCAACCACCTATTTGTAAAATGTTAATTAGTCTTAGTCTTAGTTTGAATTTGTTACAACTTCATTTGTTTTTTTAAAGTGACATCCTTGATTGTTTACATTTTTATAATTTCAATGTTATTTATTGCTAATACCTGTTACAACAATAAAAACCAAATTGTTTGAAACATATCCACTCTAGAGAATAAAAAGTGTGGAGATCTTCCTGTTATTCCTAATGGGGAAGTGAAAGTTGCACGCGGAGGGGAAAGAGCCCGGGTTATTTGTAAACAAGGATACCACACTGAGGTGTCGCGCTTTAGTTGTGATGATGGACCACTGAAAATAATCTGTACACGTGAGTCATCTTCACTCTTATTCTTTACATGTAAATTATGATTAGAAGATCACATGGCGTAACCTAATGCTGTACATGTTTTCAACTTTTCAGCTATTGCCATTCCCTGCAGTCCTCCACGTAAAGTACAGAATGCAGTTGTCGTGACTCCATATCAGAAAGAATACTTATCTGATTCTGAAGTTACTTATAAGTGCCGTGAAAGCTATACAGCGGTGGGAGAAACCACGATTCAATGCAGAGATGGGCAATGGGGGGAAACGCTGATAACGTGCACACGTACGTACATGAAAAAGCATTTCACAAAATGTTGTTTTATTATGTAAACCATGGTAAAGGGAATTTACTGGCCTGAAGAAATACAGTATCTCTAAATCAGAATATGCTGTAAGGCAGTATTGGTTCATAATTTAGCTGTTCAAATATGTAGACTTGATTGGTGTTCATACAACTTTATTAATGGCATATAATTTAAACTGAAAAAGAATTCCTTAAGAAATGCTACAATTATTTTCCAATGTATTATTATCATTAAGATGTGAAGCAGAAGATGCACTGATTTATGTCTATAGATCGCAAATAAAAAAGCGTCTCAAACTTTGTTAGGAATAGGTTCTAGTTTCTCTTGGTTATGGTTAGAGAAAGGTTAGAAGACTCATGTGAAAAGGATGGAGCTGAATGCATTATTTACACACTGCACTTTAAGATATGATACTGAACACATGTATTCCCTCCCACAGCTCCCGCTCAACAACAGTGATGCTGGTTTTGTTGGTGGTTCAAAGAAATGCCAATAAAATTGACCCCCCCTAAAAATAATCTATGGTCTTTTTGGCGTCTGTTCATCAGTAAGGAAGTGATTTTTAAGTGTGCATTACTCATACTCATATATCATCTTAATACATAATGCATTTATTAATTATATACACTTGTTGGAAATGGAATGACTGAATCAATCATTTATGTATTAAACAACTTTTATACATTTGCCATATTGATTAAAAAAGAAAATAAATTCCAATTGCCTTATTTGGTCTCTTTATTGTGTTATAATGAAAAACAAGTCCGTAGTGACTGAATATGCTTTTTACTTATTGTAAGTGGGATTTAGAGCAATGACGAGCTAAAGCTGAAAAATAGACTGCAGCAAAGAAGAGTGCACTGCCCACAACAGACTGAAGATCTCCAGCATCTTGCTGCACATGTTGAAGGATCTCAGCTTCCTCAGAAAATAGAGTCTGCTCATCCCGTTCTTGTACACAGCGTCAGTGTTGATCCTCCAGTTCAGTCCATTGTCTAAGTGCACTCCCAGGTATTTGTAGTCCTCCACAACAGCCACATCCTCTCCCAGAATGCACAGGGGCTGTGGAGACGTCCTCTTCCTCCTGAAATCAATGACCATCTCTCTGGTCTTGGCCACATTCAGAAGCAGATTATTTCTTCGAGTCCACTCCACAAAATCACCCACCAGCGCTCTGTACTCCTCCTCCCGTCCATCCCTTATACACCCTACCACTGCAGAGTCATCCGAACATTTCTGCAGATGGCATGACTCAGAGTTGTATTGAAAGTCAGAGGTGTTCAAGGTGAACAGGAAAGGAGACAGCACAGTCCCCTGTGGGGCTCCTGTAGGCTACCAACCACCACATCAGACAGCACACTGCCCAGCCGGATGTACTGTGGTCTGTCTGTGAGGTAGTTGGTAATCCAGGAGATGGTGGACGAGTTTACCCTCATAGCCTGCAGCTTGTTATCAGTAGCCGAGGCTGGATTGTGTTGAATGCGCTAGAGAAATCAAAAAAGTGAGCACGCTGCAGCAGGTGAATAATGTCATCGTCCACCCCCAGTTGAGGCTGGTAGGCAAATTGCAGAGGGTCTAGAAATGATCTCACCCGCGGTCAGAGACCAGTCTCTCCAGCACCTTCATCACATGAGATGTGAGAGCTACATGGGCGATAGTCATTGAGCCCAGATGGAGTCGTCTTTTTAGGGACAGGAACAACGCAGGACGTCTGCCACAGCACCGGGATGGTCTCGAGGTACAGGCTCAGGTTGAACAGGTGTTGAAGAACAGGAGACAGCTGGCTGGCACAGGTCCTCAGGACCCTGGGGCTAATATCATCAGGGCCTGCAGCCCTAGCAAAGTGCTTTTACATACTACATGTCATTCACCCTTTCACACCTCATTCATACAGAGCAGTGCCAATTGTTCTTTGGAAACTAACATTCACACACATTCATACACCGTTGGGGTGGGTTAATTATCTTGTGCAAGAATAAATCGACATGTTGACTGGGATCGAACCCACAACCTTCTGGTTCACAGTCGCCCACAAAAAACAAATTAGAACTTTCTTAAAACCTTTTAACCAATCAATCAAAGGAACACAAATAAAGTTTCCAAAATCAAAGTTTTTACAGTGGCTTCAGATTTTAAGAACTTTTAACATCTATAATAATTTCTTTAATATGTGTTTTGAGGAAAAGTATAAAGTATAGGAAGAAAGTAACTTGTGAAACGTACTGGTTCTATTGGACTGTTGAACCCCAAACCCCAAAGTAACACTTTCAACTTGAGAAATATGAAATAAAAAATAATGATTTAAGATGATTTAAAATTATAAATAATTATTTGTTATTATTTAGATAATTAAGAAGGATTTATTATAATTTTAAAGGAATACTTAAAACAGTTTATAAAAAGTATGAAATACAAACTATTTGGACCATAAATGCACTCAGAGCAGTTGTGGGTTGAATAAATAAAAGAGCACAGTGGTATTTTAGATTTGAAAGGGACAAAGTTCACCATTATTTTCCACCAGGACTTTTTAGAACATCATTTAGTTTTCATGTTAAAACTAGGCTCATGGGTTAGTCAAGTTAGGGTAAGACATGTAGAAAGAAAAATGTAAAGGCGACTCATGCTTTGAAGGTTTTTAAATGGGAAATGTCCTAATTATTAGATTTATTTTAGTTAAACATCCTCTTAGTGCATTATTTCAATACAGTAACTGTAATTCCGTCTTTGACTGGTTGTTCTACTTAATGATTTCAACAATGGACTTTGACTCTGTAGTATCAACACTGTGATGTGGTAACTTGACATAAACTGATACTCACAAACATATCCCAAAGTCCCTCAGCTTTAAAGTTGCTTCAAGATAGTCGTAAACCAGTGATGTATCTGCTCCGTTAAACCATACCAATTTATAATCACTTTAATCGATAGTGTATTAAATACATTATTTGTTTTTGATGTCCTTGTTGCTGATCCTGTCGGATCTAACTTGATTTATCATAAAATATTTCCTGATATCTGTCCCAAATGTTTATTAACATAATGGTTTCAGAAAGTGCAGAGTCTCTGGTAGTATTTTATGAATTATTTTTGAAAGGATACCAAAGGGAATACACTATTAAAAGACTACAAATAGATTATTTATAGTACAAAAGACACTGTCTGTGAACTTTTCTGTAGCTTTTATTATTGCTTTTACGAACAGCGTGTGCTCTGTGTTTTCTAATGCGTCATGTTGTGTTCATACAGCCTTGTGCAATCCCACTGACCCTCGGTACTCCCCGAGGACTGTGGCTGGGGACAAACACAGAAAGACAGAGTTGGTCAAAGAAGTCAGTCTCAGTTAGACTTTGTCACTGCACGGCTGCTCCTCAAAATGCAATTGTCTCTAATCCTCTTGCTTCTTCAACTGTGGGGGAGTGTGGAGGTTACCTTATCACAGAATGGTAAGACAGACTTTTTTTTTATATTTGCTTTTCGTTAGTAGAAACAGAATACAGGTTAAAGGGAGGGGGGTGAAGTTCATGGATGTGATGTTGACTTTTTAATATTATAGTGTACTGTAAAGTTATATCCTCATTTTTAAGACATGTCCAATTAACCCTTGCATTCCCATGTTGCTGTTTGTTAGCATGTCCAATGGTCCCACATATTCCTAATGCCCATGTGGTTGACGAGACCAAAAAGCTGAGTACCAAGAAGGAAACGTGATACATTTCGCTTGTGAAACTGGTTATATATCAGGTCCAACCATCAGATACGCATGTACAAGCGAAGGGTGGATTGCACTCCGTGCAGGAAGGTGTTACTGTGAGTTAAACAGCTTTCTTCTTGAGTCATTTTTCTGTTACCACTTCAGTGACGGCTGTCATCAGTTTATAACATATATAAATCCTTTATAAACTGAAATTCATTTTTATAAAGACATTTTACATTATTTCCTTCAGGCTCAGAGTAGTTTCACATGTTATTGACACGACTGTAATTGCATACACTTGATTGTCCATAGTATCTGAAAACATTTGGAAACACCCAGAGTCAATTTGCGTTCATGTTCAATTCAAATATCAAATATCAAAACAGGGATAATGTTACATTTATTAAGAAACTGTGCTAAGGAATATTTATTTTTCAGTAAAGCCATGTGAACTCCCTGACGACACTCCCAATGGCTTTTATCAAATCATCCACGGGGAAGAGCTTGTTTTTGGAACAAAAATTAAATACTTTTGTAATGAAGGGTAAGTGCTCATGGAATGATTCATAAAATAGACATGTATGTGTGTCTGTATGTATGATGCCATAAGACATATGTCAGCTGATTTCAATTGTTTTAAATGATGTGTTTTTGGTCATAGGTTTCACAAGAAGAGTCATAGTGACAAATACAAATGTCCCGATATGTATTCTCACCTTCTTTATAGTGTGTTAACCATATATATTAGTTGAATTAAAACATGCCAAAAAAAGTGTAACTTGCATAGTTACACTACACATAACTACTGTCTTTTTTAATAGTGTTAGAGTGATACAGTAGCACATAAAGAAATATTAATCTGGCACTTTGTTTTTGCAACCCTTGGTTATTTATCTGATGGTGTTCATCTCAGCATGTAAACCTTTATTGTACTGTTTAATTACAGGTATCAGATGGTGAGTAAGGATGACACCAGGACTTGTTTCCTGGACAATTGGACCAATCACTTGCCAATATGTGATCGTAAGTCTGGTAACAACACAGCTGCAATATTGTTCAACGTTCTGTCGATTACTATCAACTTCATAGCTACAATGCACAAGTTCTTTTCATGGTTATTTAAAAAGAAAGATTTTATTTTATTAAAGCACAGGTGCTTCTTCGGTATCTTAGTAGGCAGCCCTGCGTTAATGTTAAATGATTCAGTTGGCATAAAACTCTCCCGGTTGAATCCTCAGAACCAAAGAGCAACAACTAGAAAGTATGTGTTTCTTTGATAAAAAGTTGATGGTACAAGACTGTAGTAAAAACATGGGAGAGAGGTTAACACAACTCCCAAGGTGCATTTCGATATAAAACATCCAAGCGTCAACGCATTCAGATTTGATTTTTGGGGTTCATTTTGGATTAATTCAACATCTATGTGATGTGTTAAATTTCACAACTGCAACACCAAAGCTTTTTTTTGTGGTCCGTGCCTCTCACTGTCTTACCTCAATTGCAACTTGTTGATGATACAAAAATGACATTCAAAACGTTGTTTCTAAGCTATAATGATTAAAGTGGTGGTCATAGCATAAGAGTTGTTGCATTATCTAAAAAGGTATTGTGTTTTCTTTGTTAAAGGAAAATATTTGTCTTATTTTCAGGCTCACATTGTATTTTGGGTTTACTAAAACATGTTTTACACACTTCATTTTATTTTCCTTCATTGACCTAACTGAGTGTTTGTGTTTACTCAGCTTTGAGCTGCGAACTCCCGCCTGCAGATGGAGGGTTAATGGTAAAAGGTATTCCAGAAAATGATGACCCCATACTTCCTGACCGCTTCCTCGAATTCAGCTGTGACGGTCCTTGGAAATATCTGAATGGCAGCTCAATGCTGATATGTCTTAAAGATGGACAGTGGGACAATGCATTCCCAACTTGTGAAGGTACAATTAAAAAAAGTATTTTGTGTACTATATCTAGGTAAATGCTTTTTAGATGTTTGACACTAAGTTTCTCATTTGACAATATCGATTTCTATTTCTTCCAGACATCACCTGCAAAGTTAAAGAGTTGTCCCTTCATCTCACTGTAGCTGGTCTACCTACAGCAAATAAAACAGTAAAGGTTGGACGTAAATTACAATTTGATTGCGAGGATGAATATGCATTGGATGGCTCTGAAGAAATTACATGTTTAGAAAATGGCCAATGGAATGCCCCATTTCCTACTTGTTCTGGTATGTTTACTTTAATTGGAGGTTAATCCAATTTACATACATATACCTTTTTGCATATTTGAGTTCACCGATCCCTTCAGGTGTATAGATATCCACAGACCAACTCACTGAATACCATAAAAAATGAAGGTAGCTAGATGAGGACACAATCTAAATATGTGATGGTTTATTAGCGATACAGAAGATGAATGTTAACATATCAGATACATTAACACTAAGCTCAAAGTCTGGTGATCAATAATTACAGAAATGTTTCAACATAATGTCCTCTCAAGAATCTGCAATATATTTTGTCTATACCAATAACTAAACCTACCATATGAAAAAAAATGTGTCCCTTGGCGGCAGTAGAAACGAGCTGACACTGACATTAGTAATTATCTTTGAGTTAACTTTGTTTACTATAACTATTCTATAACTGTTACTTCAGTTAGCAGTCAGTGTTCCAGTGCTGTTTATTTCCGACCTCCCTAATGTGATTTATTGTTAGCTTAAAAATGCTCATTATAGACTCATTTATAAAATCAAACATCTAAATAGATATCATTTCTCACGCTGAATGCTGCCACATACTCTTCTGTACCTCTATATGGTTCTAATATAAAAAAAGAAATCCAAAAACTCAGATCTTTGGTCATTCTATTGTTTATACTGTACAAACTCTTGATTGACCAGATTCTCTTCTCCAAACAGAGAAATGCAAAGTCACGGGTGTGTCTAACACTGTACGCTTCGTCACATACCGACGAGGCAAAGAGTTGAAGTTTAGTTGCCGTAAATATGGAGACACTCTTTTGGGGAATGCAGAAGTGACATGCTCAGCAAACGGACAGTGGAGTGCTCCCTTCCCAACATGCGGAGGTGAATCTTTTCTTTCTTGCTCCTTTACAATACATCAACCTCAACGTCTTTCTTCTAGTGTAGAGTAGTTATTCTGTGGTTTGTTCTATGGTTTGTTGCAGAGCTGTGACAATAGACTGTATTTGATTTAAGCTAAGTGAACCTAGTAAAATGGCAGTGTGTATGTTTACAGACTTCTAAACCCTAAGATTGTTTATTTATTTGTGTGTTTTTTTTACATTCTTTTAGCTCCTTCGGGTTGTGGAAAACCAACACCCCTTGAAAATGGAGACATTGAGGGAACTGTGAGATACGGGTACAGGAACGCAGCCAAGGTTAAATACATATGTCAGAATTACTACATAATGCAGGGTGATCCTTACAAAACCTGCAGCAATGGTGAATGGATTGGACAGATGAGATGCCTCAGTAAGTTACAATTTCATTTACGTATTTTTATTCTGTGAGGTTTTTGGTATAAGGCAATATAACTTCCTGTCTGTTTACCAGTATGCTAGCTAGTAAGGCTTTGAATGTTGAGTATTGTAACAGAACAAGATACTGATTACATTTTGGACTGTAGTTTTCAAGCCCTAAATATATTTGTAGTACGTATGAATCAGAATCAGAATCAGAAACGGGTTTATTGCCAGGTAGGTTCACACATACGAGGAATTTGACTTGATGTCATGGTGCATACATCAAATATAAAACAAAAAAAATCTAATATAAAACAAAAAATCTTTAAGGACACTGTAAGAAAATATAGTGAAATAGCAATAAAAATAAATAAAATAAAATAAAGCAGTAATTTATAGTGAAATAGAGTGCAGTGAATTATAGAATATAGAATATGAAATATGAGATAAGAATATGTGCAGTAAGCAGTATTTGAGCATTGTGTGCATTAATGTAATGCATATAGAGTCTGCGTTGTGGCTGACGTAAAGTGTCAGTGTCAGCTTGGCCTTGTTTAAGAGGCCGGTAGCGGAGGGGAAGGAATTGTTCAGGTGGCGAGAGGTTTTGGTCCTGATGGAGCACAGCCTCCTGCCAGAGGGGAGGGGGGTGAACAGTTTGTGTCCAGGGTGGGAGGGGTCGGCCACTATCTTCCCTGCCCGCCTCAGGGTTCTGGTGGCGTGCAGGTGTTATAGTCATTTGCCATTAACAATATGCCCGCCCCTATGAATGACTTTTAAGTATTAACAATATGCTGTGTATCCATTTTCTCTTGCAGAACCCTGCACTGTGAATAGTCAAGACCTGACTACACATAATATTGACTTCAGATATGTTGCAAACAATAAACTGTATTCAGAACATGATGATATAATCGAGTTCAGGTGTACCAGTGGAAGACACGACAGGGTATTGAACATGCGTCAGAAATGTAATGATGGTGTGATGCTCCTTCCTACTTGCCACTAAAGCTTTTTAGTCAACTGGATGTGATAACCATGAACTAGCTGGACGAACATGTACATGATTAACCAAAGTAAAGAGTTAGACCAGTTCTTTCCTAATCAAGTGTGTGTAACCCAGTGCTCTGTGTGGTCATTCTAATAAAACAAATATGTTGACTTGGTCAGATTTCTGCCTCTATTTTTCAGATGAACTCTTTATCTTTCATGAAGAGGAAAAAGATGATATCCAAAAATATTAATAAAGCACAATAAATAACCAAACTGGGCCAAGTTTCCTAATAATGATTTTCCTTAAACATAAAGAGAATTTTCCATGAATGCTTCTTCAACAGTTTTTAAGGAGCAGTTCCCCAGAAAACAGAAATACATATTTCTCTTCGCTCCTGTAATGCACTTTATCAGTCTGTATTGTTTTGGTGTGCCGTAGAGATGTCTGCTTCTTCTTGAATATAATGGCACTAAATGCCACTCGGCTTGTGTTGCTCATAGCCTCAAATAGATACGTTTTAGATGTAGAATTTAAGAGCAGTGTTTATTTCCGGAAATCAAAATAATCCGCAGTCATGGTTGTGAGCATTTTCATGTAGGAACTATTTTCTATCTACCGAGCTACATTTGCCAACAAATAGACAAATAAATATTTTATAGTTGGATTTGTTCATTTTGAAAGTAAGAGTAATGTTCATTCAAAACAAGGCTTGCTGCCTGTAACACATCATGGTCCTGGTAAGGAGTTTCAAGAAGTACACTTCACCTGCTGGAGGTACACGTTACCATTATGATCATATTAAACCTTAACTGAAGCCATGTCTTCACCATACATGTAATCTACTGTTATATACTGTACATGTATACTTGTATATACTATACATGTGTACTGGTATACAGTGAGTATACTGCAATATACTGTTAATATATACTGATCATACACTCTGTTATATAATGTTATAAGTTGACATCATTTCTGTAGTATAATAAGATATAAGATATACAACATAAGCACCATAAAAAAGAGAAGATATGGAACCTAAACTTCAAAATCAGAAGAAGGAGGAAGACCTGTCGGCACATTGAACATAGAACATGAGATGTGTTGATGGTGTGATGCTCCTGCCCACTTGCCAGTGAAGGGGTTATTTCACTCAAAGTGACTGGCCTGATTTGGCTGAATAACATTTGATTGCTAAATAAAAGTACAAAAATTGAGCATATATAAAAAATACACGTTCAATCAGTCTGTTTCCTTCCTTACTGTATATGTATTATGAGAAAATATGTAAATACTCCTTATTACCATCTTTATTTTCCAACTCTAAGAATGTCATTGAGTAGATGATAATACTTTCTAGTATTATAAGTATTTCAAAGTATGTACCGTGCTTGCAAACCGTTTTTTTATTTCAAATGCCCCCTGTGCAGTTGTGGGAGAAGTACTCAGATCTTGTACTTGAGTAAAAGCAGAAGTACTAGAGTGTAGGAATACTCTGTTACAAGTTAAAGTCCTGCATTCAAAATGTTACTCAAGTAAAAGCACAAAAGTATTGGCATCAAAAAAGTACCAAAAGTAAAAGTACTTATTATGAAAACTGGCCTTTTTCAGAATAATATATAGTATATGATTTGACTATAATTATTGATGTATTAAAGTGTTTATCAAAGCTGGTAAAGGTGCAGCTAGTTTTAATTATTTGTGGATACTGCAGGGTAGCTTGTGAATGTACTCCAGGTGTAACTAAAGTCTGATTTAAGTGTAGTTATATTTCACATCATTAATCCATATCTGCAAAGTAACTGAAGGTATTAAATAAATGTAGTTGAGTCAAAGTATACAATATACCTCTGAATTGTAGTGCAGTGGATGTAAAAAGTAGCAAAACATTGAAATACTCAAGTAAAGCAGAAATACCTGAAAATTGTACAAAAGTACAGTACTTTAGTAAATCTACTTAGTAACTTTATACCACTGCCCCTCTCTGTCAAACGAATACCCTTTGGTACATTGAGATCGGTTCGATGTTTTGAAGGTGTGATGACCCTGCTCTCTGCCAGTAAACGATTGAGCTAACTGGAAGTGACATGAGCTTGCTGGACAAACATGTTAATGATAAACCGGAGGAAAGAGATTGACAACATTTGTAGAACAGTTCAGGCTACTGTAATCTGCACAATTCAGTGCTTTATACACCAAAAGTTGTAATTTTGAAATATATTATTCCACAGACAGGAAGCCAGTGTACATTTATGAGAACTGGAGGGATATGGGTCTTTGTTGTTAGAGAGACATCATCACCGTATAATCCTATATAAGTTAAAGGGGAGGACAAGTTTTTCTAAACCCAGGTCAGACTGTCGTCCTCAAATTCGTGGACTTCTTTAAATAACTGAAAGAGAACAAACCTTTTTTATATTTTATTTGTTATACTGACTCATAACCTGCACGTAAATCATTGTTTGCATGCTGAAATGTATGAAATACTTATTTTTCCAATACTGCAAAATACGGTGGAAAAACTATTTCCATATCAGGGTTGTTGTATAATACAAATAACATATATATAGGGAGAGAGAGTGTGTGTGTGTGTGTGTGTGTGTGTGCGTGCGTGCGTGCGTGCGTGCGTGTGTGTGTGTGTGTGTGTGTGTGTGCTGTAAGGGGGAGGTACTCGTGTTCCTGAGACAGTTTCATTCAATTGTTTGTACTTTCCACTGTGTAGAAAGTCTCGACTTAAGTAATTACAGAAGTACAGCTATTCCTGGATCCTCACAATGACATATTTTTACTTTCTTGGGTTCTTTATACTATGCCTTAAAATGGATACGTCTTTACAACAGGAAGGTAAGCAAGAGGGGGAATTATTTCTTAATCCCTCTGTTTCTCTGAATAAAACCATATCCAGGACTTAATGTGAACCTGTGTGAACTGAGTAACTCAATTGACTTGTTATATCAGACAAACCACTGAAAACTGGTGCTGTGACGGACAGTGCAACAATAAAATGTAAACTATATCTGCCACCACTGGAAGGAACCAGCTATGAACCTGCAGTTAAAAAACAGCAACAGATGTTATACCACCATGCCCTCCCACACCCCATTGTTACAGGCTGCATCCACACTACGGCTTTTTAATTAGCCTTTTCCTAAATATATTTGTATTCTTGCTTATGTGTGTTATGCAACAACGATAATATGTTCAGCACCCAAAAACTGAATTTTTGCTCATTAAAGGGTGATCTTATTTTTCTTTATTGGAGACTAGTATTCATTTCTAAATGGTTTGTTTCACTTTATTTTAACTATTATTATTTACAGTTTAACTGAAAATTCAAGGGAAATTTTCATTCTGTTTATTTCTGTTTCATTCCCTAATTATTTTTAAAAACGTTACATTTAAATGTTTTTGGGGTTATGTTTGTTGGGGGCCCCACACCTCTGTGTGAACGTAAGTATTAACTGAGTAATGCAGTGTACTGGTGACACTTGGTGACAATGGATCAGGACAAAAAGTGAGCAAATCTTTTTTCCTGAAACTTTCAGAATCTCTTTACACAGAGGGGACACATGTTTATGTACAAGATGCATGAAAAAGTGGATTTTGCATAATAGGTGACCTTTCAGAAATCTTTATTCTTGCTTGTGTATTATTCAACAGAGATAATATGTACAGCACCCGAGATTGAAAATGGTGATGTGCTTGGACAAATCCAAGAGTACAAAGAACATCAAGTCCTGGAGTTTCAGTGTAAACCCTCATTTGCACGTGCTGAAGCCAGATCTTCAAAATGCACAAATCAAGGAGTAAGAGCAGAATGGAGCCCCACACCTCTGTGTGAACGTAAGTATTAACTGAGTAATGCAGTGTACTGGTGACACTTACCAATAAATATAGGTTCTGACGGATAATATGTTTATTTTTCAACAAATACAGCAATAACATGTAAACTACAACTGCCAGGGCTGAAAGGAACCAGCTATGAACCTGCTTATAGAAACACGTTTTCACCTGGTGACGAAGTGACAGTAAATTGTGGAGAAATGTACTGGATTTCTAGGCGTTCCTCAGTAGTAACTACATGCAAAGAGGACGGAGAGTGGACTATCAGACCTGTATGCCAAGGTATGATACTGCTGTGAATGCTGTTTTATTTTTTTATATTTCATAAGCTGTGATGATGGTTATCAATCATGTCTCGATTACTTGAGATTTACAAAACATTTTCTTATTCTAGAGGTTACGTGCAGCAAACAAGGAGTCCCACATGTGTCTTGGGACAATCGTTGGCCGCAAACATTCAAAGCGGGTGAGTCGACACGTTACCGGTGTGAGACAGGCTACAGGAGGAAAGATGGCGCCAGCAGTGCCACATGCACCCGAGATGGATGGCACCCAAATCCACTTTGTCAAGGTATTGTGAAGTAAACCTTATGTTTATAAGATATCTGTTATTTTGTTTCCATATTTGGCTATAGGGGGGGAGTTTTTACTATATACTATATTGTTTACTGTAAAGCCTACTTTTAAAAAAAGAGTCCCATGAACTAAGTGCAGCTAAGCACAGGAGCAGTCAGGAATTTACTTCTTTTTTTTTCAATTGCTTACACATGCTTTTTTCTTTTGATCACACAAGTCTTTAGGGTGGTTTAAACATCATGACTAACAAAAACTAAAAAAATATATTTTTATTTTTGAGTTATTGTGTTTCCTTTGTAGAGGACATCGGGTGTTAGTTATGCGAAGCATAGTAACAACATTAACATACAAGTACATGTAGACAACATTAGAGCACAACAACTCAATGCAACAAATATTGAGCCCTCATTTGTAGTACTCCATCCTTTTTTGAAATGCAGAGATACATCTGACACTTGAGGCACTTGATGTATGTTTTCCCACTGCATCCGTCTGCCATGAACCCTACAGAAACCTAAGTGTTAGTTTTGGCCCATAGTGGACTCCATTTGTGTTGTGTAAAATGGGGGAAATAAAAAGTTAGCAAATCCCCATGTCCTCCTCAGAGGACATTCCTAAAAACGTTTTAGGTCAAATAAGTATTACACTGCTCTGAAAACTCACTACTCTAACTCCTAAGATGTTCCCTTACTTTAATTAATTAAAAATGTTGAACTCACAACACTGGTAATTACAAAATTACAAACTTACCATTTCTCTTTCTATAAATAGTGCTTGTGTTGATGGACGCCATTTTGAAATACAATGAAATTATCTTTTTCAAAGCCACACCCCCACATTATGTCATATGTTTGAAAAGCCCATGATGTCCTCTGTGGAGTACAATTGGACTTAATGCTGTGGCATGTATAACCTCAAAGTAATGGACCAAAACCCAATGTGCTCCACAGAGGACGACAATGAATGGGTGGGTCTCAGGAGGATAAACACTTGAAGTGTGCACCAAATGGCACAAACTTCATTTAAAATACGAGACACTTTTTCCAACCAACTTCAAACTCTGGTGCTCAATCAAAAGCACACTAATTTCTCATGGACTTTGTTCTGTATGTAGATAGTTCTGCAGGACAGAGATTGTGCAGAAACACAAATATTTTGTTGAAAGTAAACATTTGTATTTGAAAATAGAGGGAAAGAGGTAGACAGACACACATACACTATTAATCACCCTGTCAAGAACACCAACATAACAAAAAGCACATAATGACCACCATGTAAAATGTAAAAAAAGCAAAATATTTAATACCACCACGCCCCTCCAGTTGTTCAAGGCGCATTCCTCACTATGGCTTTTTCATTTGCCTTTTCCTTAAAGGTCCCCTACTGTATTTCATCAATATAATATAGTTCTCAGTCATATACAAAACATGTCTCTGAAGTGTTTGGCTCGAAATACCAAACAGATCATGCATTGCAGCATCCCATAATCCCCTCTGTTTCAGCCCTGTTTCAAAAGTGCTGATTCTCTGTCTGTTACTTTAGATGAAAATAAGGAGCCACTCCCCACGCTCCTCTGAGAGATATTTGGTTAAAAAGAACACAATGGTGCTCTAGGAGGAGATTCAGGTGATAAGGTGTGGGGGGGGGGGGGGTGTTACCTTGGTTGGTGATTGGCTAATGGTTACACAAGCCAATAACTTGTGTAATTGGCTTGTAAAGTGGCCGAAATCTGATCAGCTCGTTTTCAGACAGGTTTTTATATAAATGGAACAGGACAAAAAGTGAGCAAATCTTTTTTCCTGAAACTTTCAGAATCTCTTTACACAGAGGGGACACATGTTTATGTACAAGATGCATGAAAAAGTGGATTTTGCATAATAGGTGACCTTTCAGAAATCTTTATTCTTGCTTGTGTATTATTCAACAGAGATAATATGTACAGCACCCGAGATTGAAAATGGTGATGTGCTTGGACAAATCCAAGAGTACAAAGAACATCAAGTCCTGGAGTTTCAGTGTAAACCCTCATTTGCACGTGCTGAAGCCAGATCTTCAAAATGCACAAAGCAAGGAGTAAGAGCAGAATGGAGCCCCACACCTCTGTGTGAACGTAAGTATTAACTGAGTAATGCAGTGTACTGGGGACACTTACCAATAAATATAGGTTCTGACGGATAATATGTTTATTTTTCAACAAATACAGCAATAACATGTAAACTACAACTGCCAGGGCTGAAAGGAACCAGCTATGAACCTGCTTATAGAAACACGTTTTCACCTGGTGACGAAGTGACAGTAAATTGTGGAGAAATACTGGATTTCTAGAGTCCTCAGTAGTAACTACATGCAAAGAGGACGGAGAGTGGACTATCAGACCTGTATGCCAAGGTATGATACTGCTGTGAATGCTGTTTTATTTTTTTATATTTCATAAGCTGTGATGATGGTTATCAATCATGTCTCGATTACTTGAGATTTACAAAACATTTTCTTATTCTAGAGGTTACGTGCAGCAAACAAGGAGTCCCACATGTGTCTTGGGACAATCGTTGGCCGCAAACATTCAAAGCGGGTGAGTCGACACGTTACCGGTGTGAGACAGGCTACAGGAGGAAAGATGGCGCCAGCAGTGCCACATGCACCCGAGATGGATGGCACCCAAATCCACTTTGTCAAGGTATTGTGAAGTAAACCTTATGTTTATAAGATATCTGTTATTTTGTTTCCATATTTGGCTATAGGGGGGGAGTTTTTACTATACTATATTGTTTACTGTAAAGCCTACTTTTAAAAAAAGAGTCCCATGAACTAAGTGCAGCTAAGCACAGGAGCAGTCAGGAATTTACTTCTTTTTTTTTCAATTGCTTACACATGCTTTTTTCTTTTGATCACACAAGTCTTTAGGGTGGTTTAAACATCATGACTAACAAAAACTAAAAAAAAATATTTTTATTTTTGTGTTATTGTGTGTCCTTTGTAGAGGACATCGGGTGTTAGTTATGCGAAGCATAGTAACAACATTAACATACAAGTACATTTAGACAACATTAGAGCAAAACAACTCAATGCAACAAATATTGAGCCCTCATTTGTAGTACTCCATCCTTTTTTGAAATGCAGAGATACATCTGACACTTGAGGCACTTGATGTATGTTTTCCCACTGCATCCGTCTGCCATGAACCCTACAGAAACCTAAGTGTTAGTTTTGGCCCATAGTGGACTCCATTTGTGTTGTGTAAAATGGGGGAAATAAAAAGTTAGCAAATCCCCATGTCCTCCTCAGAGGACATTCCTAAAAACGTTTTAGGTCAAATAAGTATTACACTGCTCTGAAAACTCACTACTCTAACTCCTAAGATGTTCCCTTACTTTAATTAATTAAAAATGTTGAACTCACAACACTGGTAATTACAAAATTACAAACTTACCATTTCTCTTTCTATAAATAGTGCTTGTGTTGATGGACGCCATTTTGAAATACAATGAAATTATCTTTTTCAAAGCCACACCCCCACATTATGTCATATGTTTGAAAAGCCCATGATGTCCTCTGTGGAGTACAATTGGACTTAATGCTGTGGCATGTATAACCTCAAAGTAATGGACCAAAACCCAATGTGCTCCACAGAGGACGACAATGAATGGGTGGGTCTCAGGAGGATAAACACTTGAAGTGTGCACCAAATGGCACAAACTTCATTTAAAATACGAGACACTTTTTCCAACCAACTTCAAACTCTGGTGCTCAATCAAAAGCACACTAATTTCTCATGGACTTTGTTCTGTATGTAGATAGTTCTGCAGGACAGAGATTTGTGCAGAAACACAAATATTTTGTTGAAAGTAAACATTTGTATTTGAAAATAGAGGGAAAGAGGTAGACAGACACACATACACTATTAATCACCCTGTCAAGAACACCAACATAACAAAAAGCACATAATGACCACCATGTAAAATGTAAAAAAAGCAAAATATTTAATACCACCACGCCCCTCCAGTTGTTCAAGGCGCATTCCTCACTATGGCTTTTTCATTTGCCTTTTCCTTAAAGGTCCCCTACTGTATTTCATCAATATAATATAGTTCTCAGTCATATACAAAACATGTCTCTGAAGTGTTTGGCTCGAAATACCAAACAGATCATGCATTGCAGCATCCCATAATCCCCTCTGTTTCAGCCCTGTTTCAAAAGTGCTGATTCTCTGTCTGTTACTTTAGATGAAAATAAGGAGCCACTCCCCACGCTCCTCTGAGAGATATTTGGTTAAAAAGAACACAATGGTGCTCTAGGAGGAGATTCAGGTGATAAGGTGTGGGGGGGGGGGGGGGGTGTTACCTTGGTTGGTGATTGGCTAATGGTTACACAAGCCAATAACTTGTGTAATTGGCTTGTAAAGTGGCCGAAATCTGATCAGCTCGTTTTCAGACAGGTTTTTATATAAATGGAACAGGACAAAAAGTGAGCAAATCTTTTTTCCTGAAACTTTCAGAATCTCTTTACACAGAGGGGACACATGTTTATGTACAAGATGCATGAAAAAGTGGATTTTGCATAATAGGTGACCTTTCAGAAATCTTTATTCTTGCTTGTGTATTATTCAACAGAGATAATATGTACAGCACCTGAGATTGAAAATGGTGATGTGCTTGGACAAATCCAAGAGTACAAAGAACATGAAGTCCTGGAGTTTCAGTGTAAACCCTCATTTGCACGTGCTGAAGCCAGATCTTCAAAATGCAATAGTCAAGGAGTAAGAGCAGAATGGAGCCCCACACCTCTGTGTGAACGTAAGTATTAACTGAGTAATGCAGTGTACTGGTGACACTTACCAATAAATATAGGTTCTGACGGATAATATGTTTATTTTTCAACAAATACAGCAATAACATGTAAACTACAACTGCCAGGGCTGAAAGGAACCAGCTATGAACCTGCTTATAGAAACACGTTTTCACCTGGTGACGAAGTGACAGTAAATTGTGGAGAAATGTACTGGATTTCTAGGCGTTCCTCAGTAGTAACTACATGCAAAGAGGACGGAGAGTGGACTATCAGACCTGTATGCCAAGGTATGATACTGCTGTGAATGCTGTTTTATTTTTTTATATTTCATAAGCTGTGATGATGGTTATCAATCATGTCTCGATTACTTGAGATTTACAAAACATTTTCTTATTCTAGAGGTTACGTGCAGCAAACAAGGAGTCCCACATGGGTCTTGGGACAATCGTTGGCCGCAAACATTCAAAGCGGGTGAGTCGACACGTTACCGGTGTGAGACAGGCTACAGGAGGAAAGATGGCGCCAGCAGTGCCACATGCACCCGAGATGGATGGCACCCAAATCCACTTTGTCAAGGTATTGTGAAGTAAACCTTATGTTTATAAGATATATGTTATTTTGTTTCCATATTTGGCTATAGGGGGGGAGTTTTTACTATATACTATATTGTTTACTGTAAAGCCTACTTTTAAAAAAAGAGTCCCATGAACTAAGTGCAGCTAAGCACAGGAGCAGTCAGGAATTTACTTCTTTTTTTTTCAATTGCTTACACATGCTTTTTTCTTTTGATCACACAAGTCTTTAGGGTGGTTTAAACATCATGACTAACAAAAACTAAAAAAAAATATTTTTATTTTTGAGTTATTGTGTTTCCTTTGTAGAGGACATCGGGTGTTAGTTATGCGAAGCATAGTAACAACATTAACATACAAGTACATTTAGACAACATTAGAGCAAAACAACTCAATGCAACAAATATTGAGCCCTCATTTGTAGTACTCCATCCTTTTTTGAAATGCAGAGATACATCTGACACTTGAGGCACTTGATGTATGTTTTCCCACTGCATCCGTCTGCCATGAACCCTACAGAAACCTAAGTGTTAGTTCTCATTCATAACACTCCGTTCGATGTCTCACTATGGGATGCGCCTCAACGCGTATGCACCAGAAGCATCAATCTCATTACGCCAATCCTGATTGGCTGGTGATCTTGACGACTACGTCAGGGAATCCACCCACCCTTTAAGTAGCTTGCGCTACGTCGCAGCGTCATTCAAACACCTCTTCTCGCTTCGGAGCACATCTCAAATAAAGAATATCAGTAGCCAGGCTAGCTTAACAGTCCACAGACTGAACCACAAAGCTAACCTTCGGTCGCCGGACGCTTGCCGGCTACTTTTGCTTCGCACGGGATTTTTCATATTAACACACCAGTTAATACCGAAATCTGCCCTGCCGTTTTTTTCCACAAATAACGGTAAGGTTTTGATTTTTTCCCGCAAACAGTAACATACCTGTTGCTGGTTTGTCCCTCCACGCCGACACCCCGGCTAACGAGGATGGACCCTTCTCTCCCTCACACCAGAGGAGACGGAGGTTCGGAGGCTCGGCTCTGGGACTCACACCAGGTCTGCTCGTCCTGCCTCGGGCTGCAACATGCCCAGGAGGCTATCGACGCCCCCGGTGCGTGCGGGCACTGTGCCCGTTTCACCACCAAGAGCCTCCGCCGACGGCTAGCGCACCAAGCTAGCCTGTCGGGACAAGACCCCTTCATGCCTGTCGATTTGCCGACCGGCGATCGAGGCATGGTGGCGACCGCCACGGGTGTTGAGCCCCGCGCTGTGTCAAGCTGGGGCTCAACGGCGGCGGCAGCCGCGGGAAGAGAGCCTCGCGCTGTGACAGGCTGGGGCTCCCGACTGGACCTTACCGTGGTCCCACCCGCGGAGGTTGTCCTGGAGCTGGACTACATGGAGGAGGATGAAGAGGATACCTCTGAGTTCCTCTTATCCGACTCGGACTCGGACGAAGATGACATCTTCGTCTTGTCTGCTCAGGCTGCCAAGCCGGAGGCGGTGTCCGCTCCCCCAGGCGAAAGCGCGCCATCTCTGCCCCGCCTCATCATGGACTTGCAGGCCGTGTGTCAACGCGCTGCGTCCAGACTGGACATCCCTTGGCCTGAAGTAGCCAAGGAGACCTCCAGGTCTCGCTATGAGGGAAAGAACTTGCCCCAAGCCACGAGGCTGACGAGGCAACTTCTCCCGGTGTTTCCAGAGCTGCTAGACGAGGTGTCTGTCTCGTGGAGAGACCGCCCTTTCAGCAAAGAAGGCCCCAATCCAGGGAGCCTCCTCTCTGGACTTTGAGGGCATGGAGAAGCTCGGCTTGTTCCGCATGCCTCCTATGGAGCCGCTTGTGGCAGCCCACCTCCAACCGCGGCTGTCTGCGGCTCCTAGCAGTAACCCCACACTGCCGACAAAAGCGGACCGGTTCCAGTCAGCAATGACCGAACGGGCTTACAAAGCGGCGATCACGGACATTTGTCTCCGGGTGCAGCGCTGTGCAGTCCAAGCCACGGGCAAATCGCTGGGGATGATGGTGGTACAGGAGAGAGCCAGGTGGCTTAACCTGACGAACCTCCCGGACCGGGGAAAAGAGGACGTCTTGGACGTGCCGATTGTCCCCGAGGGCATATTTGGCACCGCTCTGGCTTCAATGCAGCAGCGGTGTGAGGCTAAAAAGAAGGAGGATGAGGCTCTCCAGCTTTGTCTTCCCCAAAAGCCACAGCCCGCCCCGGGTCTCCCGCCCAGACATGAGGCGAGGACGAGCTGGCCAAGAAAGTCCCCGGTTCCGGCAGCAGCCGCACAGGCACAGCCGGCCCAGACCTTCGGCCATCAAGTGAGGAAAAGAGAAGAGAGCGGCCTGACAGCCTTCCCTCCTCTCCTCGGTGAAAGGGCTGGAAGCTCCCTGTTTTCCAGCCCCGGACCGTGTTCCACACGTATTCAAAGCTCATGTGTTTCCGGGGTGCAACCACGCCCCCGTCTTCCCGCCGCCTCGAGTGATGCCAGAACGTCATCCTCCGGTTCGCGCCATAAGGAAGATAGACTTCACGTAACAGGCAGCAGTTCCTGCTGCTCGTTCAAGTCGCACAAACACATGTCATTGTTTTCCAATAAAATATTTTCCACTGTCGTTTCCAGGCTTAAAGCCAAGGGCGCAGTCAAAAATAATGAAAAGAAAACAATAAAAACAATAAACAGTCAGGTGACTGCTCCGCTTCTGAGAGTGGCTGTCGCCTCTCGGAAAGCGGACGGTGGCCGGGTCTGTGAACGCACCATCACCGCGCGCATGCGCAGTGTCGACCGAGGTTGTCAGCCTGGGATGCCACCGTGTTCAGACACTAGAGGGCCCCATAACACAACCAATAAAGACACAGAGTGCAAGCAACAGAGAAATGATCAAGTCTCCACTCGCTTTGAGGAGCGAAAGGTGGAAGATGCTCAAATGCTCTGCTTGGGTTTTCAAGACGATATCACGGGGCTACAGACTCCAATTCGCTGTCACCCCCCCTCACTTCTCGGGCATTGTGCAATCACAAGCCCCGGGAGCGTCGGCTCACATTCTAGAGCAGGAGATTCTCTCGCTACTAGAAAAGAAAGCCATATCCATTGTACCCTCCGGACAGAGTCAGAGCGGCTTCTATTCCAAATACTTCCTCGTTCCCAAACGGGGAGGGAATGGAATTCGCCCTATCCTGGATTTAAGGGCTCTGAACAAGTATCTCAGAAAATACAAATTCCGGATGCTCACTCACACATCCCTGCTGCGTCTCGTGCGTCAGGACGATTGGTTCACATCAATCGACCTGAAAGACGCGTATTTTCACATCCCAGTATATTATCCACACAGGAAATATCTGAGGTTCGCTTTTCAGGGTGTCTGTTCTATTTCGTATATGGCTCCGCCCTCTAAGGCTATCGCTATTGGGTAATCCCCTGCGCGCCCGCGCAGCACTGAAACACTTGTAGTCCACGCCCACCCGCAAGGTGGGCCCCACCCTCGGGCTCCCTTCCGGTATAAATAGGAAGGAGGCCCGACAATCTGCTCCCTCTTTTCTTCAGCCCCGAGAAAGTACTGAAGCACTGAAAATCTGGAGCAATGAGTGCCAACTGCGTTAGGAATTGTCCCTCATGTGGCTCCGGATACATCATGAGCTACGACCGGCACACGTCATGCGAATCCTGCCTGGGGCCAGAGCACGCGTACGCGGCTCTCAGCCAGCGGGTCGCATGCACCCACTGTGCACGTCTCCCCGCGGCCGACAGGAAGCGCAGAGCGGACGCTCTCGCTGCTGCGGCCGTGGAGGACGATTGGCCCGTCCAGGCTTTCGAGCCTGTGGGCGGCAGCCTCATGTCCCTGGAGCCGAGGGCCGGGCAGGAGTCGGACAACTCCTTCCCCACCTCCCTCCACGGTTCACCGTGCGGTTCTCCCCTCCCTCCTCTCCCCCGGACGGGGGAGACAGAGTCGGAGCAGGGTGCCGACTGGACGGCAGAGCACGCGGTCCCCTTCTCCGTCATCACGGCGTTGCCGGCGATAGGCGGCATCCTGGGGGAACTGCCGGAGATCATAGCCAAGGCGGCCGCCTGCAGAGGTCTCCCCGTTCCCCTAGCTCAGGAGAGGTGTGCTCCGGACGACATGGCCGGAGTTTTTTCGCGGGTGCAGACGATCAGGAGTGATCCAATCTGGCCACGCTTTCCCGCCATCAGGAGATACCAGGAGGGGGCGGCGGCGAACCCGAGGACCCTGAGGGCTCCGGTGGCCACATTTGTCCCCCTCACCAAGGTGGAGGGGTTCACAGATGCTGGTTTCCCAGCCACCCCTTCTCTGGAGCCGAGCCTGACGGCGTTTTTTGGGGTAAGGCAGGCCAACATGATCGCCGGACGGCGCCCTACGTTGGCCTCCCCAGGGACCAGTATGTCGCTCGCCAGGCCGACCGGGTGCACCAGTGTGCCTTTCAGGCGTCGGCGGCGGCGAACAACATCGCGCTGCTCTCCGACTCGGTGGTGACGCTGGTGGAGCGGTCCACCACCTTGGCCACGGAGGAAGCGGAGGAGATCAGCAAGGCGGCCAGCACGGCGCTCACACTGTGCGCGTCCATTGCTGTCTCCCAGGCGAGAATCGCCGCGTGGGTGACGCAAATGCAGCGCCACCTCTGGCTGCAGCAGGCTGCGGTCACGGAGACGGCCAGGAAGGTGTTGCTGGACGCTCCAATCAGCCCGGACGGGCTGTTCGGACCCCAGTTCCACGCCATGGTGGAGGCCATGAAGGCGGCTGCAGAACAGGCGACGACATCCGCCAGCACGTTAGCTGGCTCCAGCCTGCGGGGCGGCCACGGCGGCACCAACGCCCGCAGCAGCCGCAGCAGAGCCGCAGCGTCCAACCCGGCCACAGCGGCAGGCGGAGAGGCGCACACAGGACTGGCAACAGCAGCCGCGGCGTCAGGCTCGCCCGTCGGCGGCGGCAGGGGCCCCGCCCCGCCCCGCCGCTCCCCCGCCACCCCAGGGGCAGAGGGGTCTTCCGGCGGTGAGCCAACGGGGAGGGAGGCACTCCCGCTCCTGGTCTGCTCCGCGAGAGCCTCCGAGGAAACAAAGCCGCTTCTGACGTGTGGGGGGGTTTTGTGGGGGGGGGTTTGTGAGAAAAATAAAACACGTTTATTTTCCAACTTTGTGTCTGAGGCATCAGTATCAAGTGTTTCTCGCATATCCCCCACTCTGCCAGCTGCCTATAACCTATCGGTTAATAGCCAGCAGGGCTTGTTGAAAAAACCTGCAGTTTTTAATCTATCGGTTAATAAACTGCGGTGTTCACTAACTAAACCAGCTGCCACCAATCTGTTGATTAGTAGGCAGCAGGGCTCGCTGCATTCCTCTGTCCGAGATACGCCTCCTACACACGGTCATAATAAGCCCATGAGGGCAGTTATGACGCCTCATGTGGACGTCACTGCACACACCTCCACCCATCCCCTGAGCGTGTACGCGCCTCATGATGAGAGCAGGAGTGATATGCAGCGTGTGGAGGCTCCCTCACAGCCCTTTCGCTCCAGGCCCACCTTGGGTTGCCGCACGGGCAGCGGCGGCGAGGGCTCTGACGTGGCTCGTCACCATGACGACCACAACACATCTCGAGCACGTGCGCCCGCTCTCAGAGTGTTTCTCAGAGTGGCAGCACGTGTGTCTGATGGACAGATGGATGAGCAGGTTGATCAGCAGAGGGTACACCCTGCAGTTCACCTCTCCCCCCCCACAGTTCAATGGGATACAGGAAACACTCCTGTCATCCCAGGAACAGTGTCTTGCGCTCCAGTCAGAGCTGCGGGAACTCCTGTTGAAAGAGGCTATTTCCAGGGTTCCTCAAGGGGAAGAAAATCAGGGGTATTACTCCCGCTATTTTCTTATCCCGAAGAAGACAGGGGGAATGAGACCCATCCTCGATCTGTCAGTCTTCAACAAAGCAATAATGAAAAGGCCTTTTCACATGCTGACGATCAAACAGGTGCTGGAGTGTGTTCACCAGGGGGACTGGTTCACCTCTGTAGACCTGAAGGATGCTTACTTCCACGTACCCATCATCCCGAAACACAGGAAATTCCTGCGTTTCTCATTCCAGGGAATATCGTACCAGTACAACCGTCTGCCGTTCGGTTATTCCCTGGCTCCTCGCACCTTTTCGAAGTGTGTAGAGACGGCGCTGCAGCCGCTACACAGAGGAGGGATGAGAGTACTATTTTACCTGGACGACCTGCTGTTGCTGGCTCGCTCCAGGGAGGAAGTTGCTTTACAGACGGTACAGCTCGTATCACATCTGTCAAAGCTGGGTTTCTTAATAAATTGGAAGAAGAGCCGTCCTCTTCCCTCCCAGAGTATTGTTTACCTGGGGTGGAATTGAACTCAGCCCGCATGAGAGCGCGACTCTCACAGCAGAGAGTGGAGGCACTGACAGCTCTTCTCCGACGCGTCACACCTCGCAGCGTGGTGACTGCCCTCTCCGTGATGCAGCTGCTGGGCATGATGGCAGCTGGTCACGTGGTGATCCCCCTGGGTCTCCTTCACATGAGGATACTCCAGAGGTGGTTTATTCGCCTGCGCATCGACCCCGTGCGACAGAAGAGGCGCATGGTGGCCATCCCTCCTTCCGTGGGTTCAGACTTAACCTATTGGAAAAGTCCCCACGTGCTGTCAGCGGGTGTGCCCCTGGGCAGAGTTACGTCACACATCTCGGTGTTCACAGACGCATCTCTCTCAGGGTGGGGAGGAACGTGTATGTCGCAGGCAGTGGGGGGACAGTGGCCGGCTCACATGTCCCTCCACATAAACGTGCTGGAATTGCTCTCCGTACGGAGAGTAATCCAGCATTTTGCCCCGTTGCTGCGGAATCAGCATGTGTTGATTCGCACAGACAACAAAGCCGCGGCAGCCTACATCAATCGCCAGGGCGGAGTTCGCTCAGCGCAGCTGTTGAACACAGCCAGGACCGCTGTTGATATGGGCGCGATCACACTTGCTCTCCATCAGAGCAATGTATGTTCCCGGCGAGCTGAACAAAGGGGCAGACCTCATGTCCAGAGGAGGTCCTCGCCAGGGGGACTGGAGCCTCCATCCCGAGCTGGTCTCCCAGGTATGGAGCCGGTTCGGGAGAGCAGAGGTGGATCTGTTCGCCACACGCGGGAACGCGCAGTGCGCCCTCTGGTTCTCCCTGAAAGCGCAGGACCCCCCCCCCTGGGGGTGGACGCGTTCGCACATCGACCGTGGCCCAGGGGACTGTTGTACGCATTTCCACCAGTCCCGCTGATTCCTCGGTGCCTGGACCGAGTGCAGGAGGAGCGACTGTCAATGATCCTGATTGCCCCGGAGCGCACGGGCGCTTCCTGGTTTCCATGCCTACAGCGTACGCTGTCAGGCAAACCGTGGAAAATTCCGTGGCGGGGGGACGCTCTCTCGCAGGTGGAGGGAGCGATCAGCAGTCACCCTGTGATAGGCCAGCACCTATGGGCATGGCCCCTGAACGGGAACATTTAGAGGGGCTGGGCCTCTCTCAAGATGTTGTACGTACCATTCAAGGAGCCAGGGCGGCGTCTACCAGAGCGTCCTACACAGCCAAGTGGACAGCTTTCCAGCGTTGGTGTGTGGCGAAAAGCCTGGACCCTATTACGTGCCCCCTGCCTCACGTGCTGTCATTCCTCCAGCTGTTGCTGGACAGGAATTTGGCCTTCAACACAATCAAGGTATATGCTGCTGCCATATCATCTTGTCACGTGGGTTTCGGGGCCGGGACGGTGTTTAGTCACCCCCTGACGAAACGTTTTCTGCGAGGAGTACGGAGACTCAGACCTGTGTCACGCGCACTGGCGCCTCAGTGGGATTTGGCTTTAGTGTTACGCGCACTAAGCAAATCCCCATTTGAACCTTTGGCTCAGGTTCCCCTTAAACTGTTATCAGCCAAAGTAGTACTACTTTTGGCTCTAACATCAGCGAAAAGGGTGAGTGATTTGTCTGCTCTCTCTGTGGCTCCGTCATGCCTCCGGATCCAAGGAGATGGCAGTTCAGCTGTTTTACGCCCTAACCCGGCTTTTATGCCTAAGGTCATCACAAGCTCTTTTAAATCAAGAGTGATCACCCTGGATGGCTTCTTTCCCCCTCCTCACAGGTCGGAGGAAGAAGCCACGTCTCATCTCGCGCTGGCCTGCTATGTGGCGCGCACGGCTGCCTTGCGCCGTTCTCAGCGCCTGTTTGTGCATTACAGAGAGAGCTCGATCGGGCAGCCTCTGTCTGCACAACGGCTGTCACACTGGCTGTGTGAGGCTGTGTCACAGGCATATGTCTCCTCTGGGGCGGATCCCCCAGAGAACATCAGTGCGCACTCCACCAGAGGAATTTCCTCCTCCACGGCTTTGCACGGAGGAATGTCAGTGGAAGACATTTGCACTGCTGCATCTTGGTCTTCCCCCTGTTCCTTTATTCAATTTTATTTGAGGGATGTCTCCCATTCCTCTCTGACACACCCTGTGCTGAGTGTCCTGTCAGAGTGAGTGACGTCAGGGATCCAGCTGTGCGCCTCTCTCCTGCCTCTCGGCACACGAAGAGCGGCCCCTTTCCCCTCTTCTGAGGGGGAGGTTTCCTTGTTTCCTCTGACACATTTTGTACGAAGTGTCTTGTCAGAGTGAGTGATGTCAGGGATCCAGCTGTGCGCTCTCCTGCCTGTCTACACGCAGAGAGTGGCCCGTGTTCCCCCTCTTTTTGTCGCTGGGCAAAGTGTGACCTTCGTCTCTCCTTATCACAGCGGAGGGTATGTATTGTTCCCAGCCTGCGTCCCCTCATGGTAAATATTCATGTTATGCTATATTCCAGGGACTGTGATGCGCCATTCGCATGGCGCAATAGGCTGGGTTGTTATCTGAGCGGGTGTGTCTGTGCTTCCAGTACCGGGGGGACCCAGTGGGGCGCAGACTACATCTGGCTTCGCCATTAACCCAATAGCGATAGCCTTAGAGGGCGGAGCCATATACGAAATAGAACTGAAGTTACCTACTGTAACTCCAGCTTCTATGAGTATTGGCGTAGCCCTCTAAGTGCTGGGCCCCACTGGCTCCACGAATAGCTGAAGAAAAGTTGTTTTGTGTGGGAGCAGATTGTCGGGCCTCCTTCCTATTTATACCGGAAGGGAGCCCGAGGGTGGGGGCGTGGACTACAAGTGTTTCAGTGCTGCGCGGGCGCGCAGGGGATTACCCAATAGCGATAGCCTTAGAGGGCTACGCCAATACTCATAGAAGCTGGAGTTACAGTAGGTAACTTCAGTTACGAGTACAGAGTGCTTCCCTTCGGTCTGTCTCTCAGCCCGCGGGTGTTTGTGCGATGTACGGAGGCAGCAATAGCCCCGTTAAGACAACAGGGTATTCGCCTGGCAACCTATTTAGACGACTGGCTCCTTCTTGCACAGTCGGAGCAGGAGGCTATTACGCAGACGAATACCCTCGTGAAACACCTGCTCGACCTGGGTTTTGTAATAAACGCAGAAAAGAGCATGTTGTCCCCAGCCCAGTCTGTGCTCTTCCTGGGCTTACGTCTGAGTTCGGTGCCCTTTACAGCCCGCCTGTCAGCGGAGAGAGTGAAAGCCTTCAGGGCTTGCCTCGCTCATTTCCAGCCACGCAAATATGTTCTCTTCAGATCATGTCTGCGGTTACTGGGGCTCATGGCGTCAGCCATCCTGGTGGTACGACTGGGCCGCTTACACATGAGGGAATTTCAGCACTGGATAGCTGCCCTCAGACTAGACCCCGTGCGTCATGGCGCGCGGAGAGTGATGGTCACTGTGGAATGCGTAACGGCACTGCGCCACTGGCTGCACCCGACTTTCCTAGTACGAGGCGTGCCTATGGGTGCTGTCCTATCGCGGAAAGTGGTCACCACGGACGCATGTCTGACGGGCTGGGGGGGTATATACGAAGGTCGACCTGTGAGGGGTCTCTGGAGCAGAGACCTCCAACGGTCACACATAAATTATCTGGAGCTCTTAGCGGTGTTTCTCACCCTAAGACGCTTTCTGCCTTTTCTCAGGACATCATGTCCTCGTGAGGACAGACAACACGACCACAATATCGTATATAAACCGCCAAGGGGGTTTGCGTTCTCTCCAGTTACACATGCTGGCACGCAAACTGATCTTATGGAGCTGCGGACGTCTCCTCTCTCTGAGAGCGACACACGTACCGGGAGTGATGAACCTCGGGGCAGATCTGCTGTCCAGAGGTGCACCACTATATGCAGACTGGACTCTACATCCAACGATTGTGAGTCAGCTGTGGGTGCGTTACGGCCGGGCCGCGGTAGATCTGTTCGCATCAAAAGAAAATGCTCAATGTCAGCTGTTCTTTTCAATGCGCGATCTAAACGCACCGTTAGGCGTGGACGCGCTCGCACACGTTTGGCCCCCGGTCCTTCTGTACGCGTTCCCACCCCTGGCTCTAATACCTCCAACTCTGGCCAGAGTGAGAGAACATCGCCACACACTGATCCTGATAGCTCACACTGGCCTGCAATGTACTGGCTGGCGGAGATATATCAGCTGCTGTGCGGGCAGCCGTGGCAGCTCCCGTTACGCAGGGACATACTATCTCAGGCGGGGGGGATGATTTTTCACCCACACCCAGAGCGCCTGGCACTATGGGCCTGGCCCGTGAGTGGTATAATCTGAGTACAGTGGGGCTCCCTCAGAAGGTGATAAACACTATTCAGAGTGCAAGGGCTTCCTCCACCAGGTCTCTCTATGACTGTAAGTGGAGGGTGTTTGAGGAGTGGTGCCTTCAAAAGGGACACATCTCTTTTCAATGCCCTGTCGGTGTGATTCTATCATTTCTACAGGATCTGATTGATAAACACAGAGCTTTCTCCACGATCAAAGTGTACCTGGCTGCTATTGCCGCATGCCATGTGGGCTTTGAGGGTAAGACGGCTAGCCAACATCCCTTGGTCTGCCGTTTTATGAAAGGGGCTCGCAGGCTCATCCCCGTTTCCAGGTCACTGGTGCCCCTGTGGGACTTGACAGTGGTTTTAGATGGGCTCGCTCGACCTCCATTTGAACCCCTGGAGGACGCTGACATGAAACACCTGTCACTGAAGACAGTGTTGTTACTGGCTCTGGCATCTGCCAAACGAGTCAGTGACATTCACGCGCTCTCTGTGCATCCTTCATGTACTCAGTTTGCCCCGGGGCAAATGAGAGTATTGCTGAAGCCCAACCCGGCCTTTGTGCCCAAGGTGGTTGGCTCATGCACCCCCATTGACCTTGAGGCATTTCCTTCACCGCTATGTTCCTCTGAAGAACAGCGGCCGAATTTGCTGTGCCCAGTTCGTGCTTTGCGCACTTATATGGACAGGTCAAAAGAGTTTCGATGCAATGACCAACTCTTTGTATCTTGGGCTAACCCTCATAAGGGCAAGCCTGTTACCTGGCTCTCCCACTGGATTGTGGAGGCGATAGCTCTGGCTTATACGAGTCAGGGTTTGCAGGCACCAACGGGCCTGCGTGCTCATTCTACTCGTGGATTGGCTACATCCTGGGCTTTGTTCAAGGGTGTTTCCATTCAGGACATTTGTGCAGCAGCGAGCTGGTCCTCGCCGCTCACCTTTGTCCGCTTTTACAGGCTAGATGTCTCTGCTCCAAGTGTGGCCCGCGCAGTGCTGGGCCCCGTGTTGGGACAGGGTTCTACCTGTTAAGTACTGTTTTGTGTTGGTGATTTTCGAGATAAGCATGTCTAGCAATACGGGAGTCTCAATATCCCATAGTGAGACATCGAACGGAGTGTTATGAATGAGAACTATAGGTTACTAACGTAACCCCAGTTCTCAGAGTAACATGAAGTGAGATGTCTCACCAGACGGCCCTTCTTGCTGAGGCGAAGCGAGAAGAGGTGCTTATTTTGAATGACGCTGCGACGTAGCGCAAGCTACTTAAAGGGTGGGTGGATTCCCTGACGTAGTCGTCAAGATCACCAGCCAATCAGGATTGGCGTAATGAGATTGATGCTTCTGGTGCATACGCGTTGAGGCGCATCCCATAGTGAGACATCTCACTTCATGTTACTCTGAGAACTGGGGTTACGTTAGTAACCTATAGTTTTGGCCCATAGTGGACTCCATTTGTGTTGTGTAAAATGGGGGAAATAAAAAGTTAGCAAATCCCCATGTCCTCCTCAGAGGACATTCCTAAAAACGTTTTAGGTCAAATAAGTATTACACTGCTCTGAAAACTCACTACTCTAACTCCTAAGATGTTCCCTTACTTTAATTAATTAAAAATGTTGAACTCACAACACTGGTAATTACAAAATTACAAACTTACCATTTCTCTTTCTATAAATAGTGCTTGTGTTGATGGACGCCATTTTGAAATACAATGAAATTATCTTTTTCAAAGCCACACCCCCACATTATGTCATATGTTTGAAAAGCCCATGATGTCCTCTGTGGAGTACAATTGGACTTAATGCTGTGGCATGTATAACCTCAAAGTAATGGACCAAAACCCAATGTGCTCCACAGAGGACGACAATGAATGGGTGGGTCTCAGGAGGATAAACACTTGAAGTGTGCACCAAATGGCACAAACTTCATTTAAAATACGAGACACTTTTTCCAACCAACTTCAAACTCTGGTGCTCAATCAAAAGCACACTAATTTCTCATGGACTTTGTTCTGTATGTAGATAGTTCTGCAGGACAGAGATTTGTGCAGAAACACAAATATTTTGTTGAAAGTAAACATTTGTATTTGAAAATAGAGGGAAAGAGGTAGACAGACACACATACACTATTAATCACCCTGTCAAGAACACCAACATAACAAAAAGCACATAATGACCACCATGTAAAATGTAAAAAAAGCAAAATATTTAATACCACCACACCCCTCCAGTTGTTCAAGGCGCATTCCTCACTATGGCTTTTTCATTTGCCTTTTCCTTAAAGGTCCCCTACTGTATTTCATCAATATAATATAGTTCTCAGTCATATACAAACATGTCTCTGAAGTGTTTGGCTCGAAATACCAAACAGATCATGCATTGCAGCATCCCATAATCCCCTCTGTTTCAGCCCTGTTTCAAAAGTGCTGATTCTCTGTCTGTTACTTTAGATGAAAATAAGGAGCCACTCCCCACGCTCCTCTGAGAGATATTTGGTTAAAAAGAACACAATGGTGCTCTAGGAGGAGATTCAGGTGATAAGGTGTGGGGGGGGGGGGGGGTGTTACCTTGGTTGGTGATTGGCTAATGGTTACACAAGCCAATAACTTGTGTAATTGGCTTGTAAAGTGGCCGAAATCTGATCAGCTCGTTTTCAGACAGGTTTTTATATAAATGGAACAGGACAAAAAGTGAGCAAATCTTTTTTCCTGAAACTTTCAGAATCTCTTTACACAGAGGGGACACATGTTTATGTACAAGATGCATGAAAAAGTGGATTTTGCATAATAGGTGACCTTTCAGAAATCTTTATTCTTGCTTGTGTATTATTCAACAGAGATAATATGTACAGCACCCGAGATTGAAAATGGTGATGTGCTTGGACAAATCCAAGAGTACAAAGAACATCAAGTCCTGGAGTTTCAGTGTAAACCCTCATTTGCACGTGCTGAAGCCAGATCTTCAAAATGCAATAGTCAAGGAGTAAGAGCAGAATGGAGCCCCACACCTCTGTGTGAACGTAAGTATTAACTGAGTAATGCAGTGTACTGGGGACACTTACCAATAAATATAGGTTCTGACGGATAATATGTTTATTTTTCAACAAATACAGCAATAACATGTAAACTACAACTGCCAGGGCTGAAAGGAACCAGCTATGAACCTGCTTATAGAAGCACGTTTTCACCTGGTGACGAAGTGACAGTAAATTGTGGAGACAATTACTGGATTTCTAGAGATCAACAGGCCTCAGTAGTAACTACATGCAAAGAGGACGGAGAGTGGACTATCAGACCTGTATGCCAAGGTATGATACTGCTGTGAATAATCTATGGTCTTTTTGGCATCTGTTCATCAGTAAGGAAGTGATTTTTAAGGGTGCATTACTCATACTCATATATCATCTTAATACATAATGCATGTATTATTATATACATTTGTTGGAAATGGAATGACTGAATCAATCATTTATGTATTGAACAACTTTTATACATTTGCCATATTGATTAAAAAAGAAAATAAATTCCAATTGCCTTATTTGGTCTCTTTATTGTGTTATAATGAAAAACAAGTCCGTAGTGACTGAATATGCTTTTTACTTATTGTAAGTGGGATTTAGAGCAATGACGAGCTAAAGCTGAAAAATAGACTGTAAGAAAAGATAAGATAGATACAGGGGAAATAATGCATGTGTGTAGGGGTTGTAATCATTGTTTTGAAATTATATTTCTATAAATGAGACTATTACTATTCTGTTGTTTAACAAAATCCATATCAGAAATCCTCATCTTCGTAGATTTGACTCGTAGATAAACGGAGAAAAATGTGTGTCATACGTTATATTAGATTTGAACTTGTCAGAGATAAGCACAGTCCAAAGTACTGTATGTGTAGGTAAATAAAGCCTATCTTAAATATTGCCTTTTAAAAGAGATACTTTGAATGGGGGGAAAAGACTGACTAAATGTGACATTCTTTTAAAAGATATGTCAAAAATGATTGCATTTTGGGCTGAGGGCAGTCCATGCATCCATGACAGGATACTGCATTATCCTCTTATTCATTGTATTTCAACTCTTACTGTGTGCTCTCAAGCCTTGTTAATTTTTGTGCAACTTAACAGTACATGTAAGAGATCATTTAATAATTGCAACCTGCTTATGCCAATACTCTCTTTGTCATTACCCAAATGCTTTTAGCTCCTTCGGGTTGTGGAAAACCAACACCCCTTGCAGATGGAGACATTGAGGGAACTGTTGGACAGGAGTACATGCACGGAGCCAAGGTTAAATACATATGTCCGAATTACTACATAATGCAGGGTGATCCTTACAAAACCTGCACCAATGGTGAATGGATTGGACAGATGAGATGCCTCAGTAAGTTACAATTTCATTTACATATTTTTATTCTGTGAGGTTTTTGGTACAAGGCAATATAACTTCCTGTCTGTTTACCAGTATGCTAGCTAGTAAGGCTTTGAATGTTGAGTATTGTAACAGAAAAAGATACTGATTACATTTTGGACTATAGTTTTCAAGCCCTAAATATATTTGTAGTACGTATGAATTAGGCGTTGTAGTCATTTCCCATTAACAATATGCCCGCCCCTATGAATGACTTTTAAGTATTAACAATATGCTGTGTATCCATTTTCTCTTGCAGAACCCTGCACTGTGAATAGTCAAGACCTGACTACACATAATATTGACTTCAGACATAGTACAAACAATAAAGTGTATTTAGAACATGATGATATAATCGGGTTCAGGTGTACCAGTGGAAGACCCGACGGCGTATTGAACATGCGTCAGAAATGTAATGATGGTGTGATGCTCCTTCCTACTTGCCACTAAAGCTTTTTAGTCAACTGGATGTGATAACCATGAACTAGCTGGACAAACATGTACATGATTAACCAAAGTAAAGAGTTAGACCAGTTCTTTCCTAATCAAGTGTGTGTAACCCAGTGCTCTGTGTGGTCATTCTAATAAAACAAATATGTTGACTTGGTCAGATTTCTGCCTCTATTTTTCAGATGAACTCTTTATCTTTCATGAAGAGGAAAAAGATGATATCCAAAATATTAATAAAGCACAATAAATAACCAAACTGGGCCAAGTTTCCTAATAATGATTTTCCTTAAACATAAAGAGAATTTTCCATGAATGCTTCTTCAATAGTTTTTAAGGAGCAGTTCCCCAGAAAACAGAAATACATATTTCTCTTCGCTCATGTAATGCACTTTATCAGTCTGTATTGTTTTGGTGTGCCGTAGAGATGTCTGCTTCTTCTTGAATATAATGGCACTAGATGCCACTCGGCTTGTGTTGCTCATAGCCTCAAATAGATACGTTTTAGATGTAGAATTTAAAAGCAGTGTTTATTTCCGGAAATCAAAATAATCCGCAGTCATGGTTGTGAGCATTTTCATGTAGGAACTATTTTCTATCTACCGAGCTACATTTGCCAACAAATAGACAAATAAATATTTTATAGTTGGACTTGTTCATTTTGAAAGTAAGAGTAATGTTCATTCAAAACAAGGCTTGCTGCCTGTAACACATCATGGTCCTGGTAAGGAGTTTCAAGAAGTACACTTCACCTGCTGGAGGTACACGTTACCATTATGATCATATTAAACCTTAACTGAAGCCATGTCTTCACCATACACGTAATCTACTGTTATATACTGTACATGTATACTTGTATATACTATACATGTGTACTGATATACAGTGAGTATATACTGCAATATACTGTTAATATATACTGATCATACACTCTGTTATATAATGTTATAAGTTGACATAATTTCTGTAGTATAATAAGATATAAGATATACAACATAAGCACCATAAAAAAGAGAAGATATGGAACCTAAACTTCAAAATCAGAAGAAGGAGGAAGACCTGTCGGCACATTGAACATGAGATGTGTTGATGGTGTGATGCTCCTGCCCACTTGCCAGTGAAGGGGTTATTTCACTCAAAGTGACTGGCTTGATTTGGCTGAATACCATTTGATTGCTAAATAAAAGTACAAAAATTGAGCATATATAAAAAATACACGTTCAATCAGTCTATTTCCTTCCTTACTGTATATGTATTATGAGAAAATATGTAAATACTCCTTATTACCATCTTTATTTTCCAACTCTAAGAATGTCATTGAGTAGATGATAATACTTTCTAGTATTATAAGTATTTCAAAGTATGTACCGTGCTTGCAAACCGTTTTTTTATTTCAAATGCCCCCTGTGCAGTTGTGGGAGAAGTACTCAGATCTTGTACTTGAGTAAAAGCAGAAGTACTAGAGTGTAGGAATACTCTGTTACAAGTTAAAGTCCTGCATTCAAAATGTTACTCAAGTAAAAGCACAAAAGTATTGGCATGAAAAAAGTACCAAAAGTAAAAGTACTTATGAAAACTGGCCTTTTTCAGAATAATATATAGTATATGATTTGACTATAATTATTGATGTATTAAAGTGTTTATCAATTCTGGTAAAGGTGCAGCTAGTTTTAATTATTTGTGGATACTGCAGGGTAGCTTGTGAATGTACTCCAGGTGTAACTAAAGTCTGATTTAAGTGTAGTTATATTTCACATCATTAATCCATATCTGCAAAGTAACTGAAGGTATTAAATAAATGTAGTTGAGTCAAAGTATACAATATACCTCTGAATTGTAGTGCAGTGGATGTAAAAAGTAGCAAAACATTGAAATACTCAAGTAAAGCAGAAATACCTCAAAATTGTACTGGTAGGTTTTATTTTCACTCGAGATAAGAAGAATCTGTGTCGACAGGAATATTCTGTTTGTGTTACTGAATGATAGCAGAAGATAACTGCACAGGAACATAAAACCATTGGAACACTAATTGCACTGTATTAAAAAACAAAAACAAAAAAACTTAAATCACTTTTTCTGTGATTTATTGAGCTTCAACTACCACATCAATCTTAGTGATACTTGAACCAATACAAAGAACAAATGTTTCAGGCTTTCTTAGTGATGCAGTGTGTCATTTAAGGTGTTGTGTGTGTTGTGACTTCCCCTTTTGTTCTGTTCCCTGTGCGCTTCAGATTGGTTTGGAGGCTGGAACAGACTTGCGTAAATCATTGAGCAACCTCTTTCCCTGCGAAACCCTGAGCTCTCTCCCTCTCTCTGTGTATAATAGTGTTTCAGTCTCCTGTTTCTACTTCTGTTTGGCGGTTCAGGGTAATGAAGATAAAATGCATCTAATAACCCAAAGCTGTGTCCTTTTTTTGTGGATGCACTCGCTGACCTTCGTGAAAGGTCAAGTAAGCCCAAGTATTTCAATTTGTATCTAACCATTACATTTACCGCTTGATGTTTTGTATCGGAGTTGGACACAAAGTACTGATATGTATTTCTTGTCCCACAGAGTGTACACTCGAACAGTTTTTAAATGGCCCTCTGTATGATCCAAATTTTGACACAAGTGGTCTGGCAGCCACATACAGTGGTGGAAAACAAGTCAGATGGGCTGCAATGTTGGCTTCAGTGGCTTTTTCAAACTGGTCTGTATCGAGGGAAAATGGGAATCCAGAGGCACAATATGTAATCGTGAGTTAGGATCTATTACTTTGTATATTCTACCATTAGGAAGTCATTCTATGCTAAGTACTTGTAAACATTATATGCAACATGTAATCTTGTAATAGTATATGATTTGACCTATAAATGTCATGGTTTGAATCGGTGCACATTGCACAAGCAGGCTAAAAGTACTCTCTTGATTTGCTGCACTCTAAAGCCTTGCTTTGGCTTTCATTTAAATGACAATGCTATCTTGTTATCATCCTGATAATTGCAATGCTAGCATGCTGTAAAGGTATCAGGTCAACTGTCTTAGTTTAGCCTGGTTAAATTCAGCATGTTAGCATGCTAACATTAGTTATTTATCAAGTCACGCCATCTCAATATCACTTGTTTCCTTGTTTTTCGTCGACAGCATGTTCAAAAGTTGCAGTCTCACATGGATTTGTATTCTTTAAAACATTTAAATGTTTCTATTTAAAACTAGAAGGTCTCAGGCATCATGTTCAGCAACACAAGCTTGTCTCCTATATGTTATACAGTATAAGAACCAACAATAAGTTGTGAACGTAATATAAACAGAGTTATGCAAAGTACTGGTAATAGCACATTGTAAGACTTTGGACGCATTCCCACAATGTCAGTGAGGGCTTTGGTCTGCCACTCTTGTCTAAAGTGCTTAAGGACACTCAATTTGATCCCTTGATGCACACTATCAGTAAGTCAGCATTTTAGCAGGGAGCTTTGTGAAGTTAAAAAATAGATACAACCAGCCTTTTCCTTACACCTTTGCTGTAGCTCTATGGTGTTGCCAGGGTTTCTGCTCTGGTCACATGACTGAACACTATGAATACTCTTTTAAACACATGCAGCCTCTCACACTCAAGGCTCACATATTGGTATTAGGCCAAAAATAAAAAGGGATCATCCCCACTAAAACTACATATCATTATATATATTTTAATTCCTGTGCTTATCTTTTAGTCTACAGTACATACAAATATAGAGTATATTTATGTTTTTGTTTGAGAATGGTTGTCACTTCTACAATCACAATCCAGTACCTGAACTGTATGATATACTTTTTAGAAGTTCTAGGTTGTGGCACAGCACCAATCATTGCCAATGGAGACCTCAAGTACACCAGGAAAAGTAATAACAGCCATAATGAAATGGTTGAATACATGTGCCAGGCATACTACACCATGGAGGGAGAGCCTTACAAAACCTGCTTCAATGGTGTATGGACTGGACACATGAGATGCATCAGTAAGTTACAGGTTCTTCTTTTAATAACATGTGCAATATTGAAAAGTGAAAATCAAACTTCATTTTAAAATGGTTAGTCGTTGCATGTTGTAATTTGATTGGAAACCTAATTTATGAAATCCATTTATGCAACATGTCATTTGTGCCTGACCTACGTTCATGGCAATAACAGAGTATGAAATATGGAAAGCTGTTTTAGCATTTGAGCTGTGTGGCTCTTTTATTTAACCTCCTCTGCCAGAGTTTAAACTGTTCAACAAAAGAGGAATGGTTTGTAAAGTTAGGTGCCAAGAGGCAGTGTGTCTCAGATAAACTGTCAGCTTATTGTCACATTAGCAACCAAGCTAAGCTCCCAAGCTAACAGAGTGGGCTATATTTATGTAAGTATTTATGTATATTTATATAATTCCAGGGGGAGAGTGAATGGCACAGCACAGAGTAAATAGAAATAAGGTCAGAGAGTTAGTTTGAATTACTTGTGCTGGGCCTGCTGGCTGGCATGTAAGCAATCAGCTCTCCAATTACTTTAGCTCACCAACTAGCCCTCTAAATCGCTCAACTATTGCCCAACATTGGCAAAAGTTGTGAATGCAGTATGCTTTACAGTCATTCCTGTCCTTATCCAAATGCTATGTTGATTGTCTCTTGCAGAACCCTGTACCGTGAATGAAGAAGACAATAGACAACATAACATTACCTTTAAATATAATGGCAGTACATATTTCACTCATGATGAAATAATTGAGTTTAGGTGTGCCAGAGGAATACCTGTTGGTTCAGTATCATTACTTCAGAGGTGTAATAGTGGTGTTATTGTCCTGCCTACTTGCAAAGAGTTTTAGTCAACAGTAGATCAAAGTAAAAAACTGATTATGCAGAGTTATGAACTGATTCCGTCTCCTCTTTGATGTTGTCAACTGTATAAATGTTAATAAAACATACATGATTTCTCTGTCTCTTTTCTGCTTCCTAAATACAGTCTGTAACATACCATGAGTAAAAAGAAACAATTAGAATTTAGCCAGCGTAGAAATAAAATCTGGTATGGATTGGAAGTCAATGGGTCTCATGAAATGAAAGCTATTGCAAAGAAATGTGACTTTTCAATAAAGAAACAGCTTGTTTTTCAAAGATATTAGTATACAATTAAATTAAAACATTAAACATATATAAAAGATAAAGAGATGTATCCAATGTTTAGTTTAGTTATATGATATTGCATTGATTTCAAGTCATTAGTTCCCATAATATAGGAGCTTATTTTCAATTTAAAAACTGCAGATTTCAGATCCTATTTAGTAATTTAATGCTGCATTGTTTTACACAAAATGGTTCATATGACATGAAAGCTTATACAAATATTTAAGACTTGAACCACCGTCCAATTAAAATTAGAATGCCATAATTGTCTGGTTATACAATTCTGCATTGACATAGAGACATTTAGGTCTAATGATAGGGAAGCTATTTAAAAGATGTAATCATCTTAATACAATGACGAACATCATTGTACATATAATTAATTCTACCAATGCTTTAACATACCTCATTGTAGAGTGCTTTGTTAACAGTGCTAACAATTAGATTAGGTGGCTAAAACTTCCAACCTGGGAGCAAGTTACCCTGAATTTCATTTAAACACCCACCTGTTCAGCCTCATTTCAGTATAAAACCCATTAGATAGATAGATGAAACTGGCCCGTGTATATGAAACACATCCATTTTAATATTTACAAGGAAATCATGGAAATGCAATAGTAAAAAAACTCACAAGAATAAGATGATAAAAGGAAGATTTAAAAGCCTGTATTTACAACACAATAGAGAGTGTGTTTGCCACCATCTGAATGGCCCTGAGAGGATCCACAATATCTTTGAGCTTGTCCTTTCTGAGAACCCAATCCGGTGCAAATCTGAAAAACAAACAGGATGTCAGTTACCACTGCAAAACACATGAAATCTGTGAATCTCAAACAAATACTTTACTGTACATAGACACATTAAAAACTTACTTTGGCAGAGGGCGGGATTTACGAGGCGTCGCTTGAAAGAAAAAGCTCCCGTTGATTGATGCGTTCATTTTCTGTTTCGTAACAGTTCTTTCAGCGTCCATCTTGTGTTTGCGAGCGGTGAGGCGGTAGATACTGCGTAGCCTATCCAACACTTTGGGTAGCTTCATAACCTCCTATAAATAAGAGAGTTCACATTTATTACAAAAATACAATAGCAGTTTCTGTCAGATTAGAATTTGGTTTGTCCGAATTCTATAATAACATATCTCAACAGTATTTATGTCAGAGGAGCTACGGACCACAACGCGGTACTTGTCTTGCAGGAGGAGAGCAAGAAGGAAGCAGGCCTTTGTGAAGATGCTGCCGCCCTTTTCTGCCACTTTATCTCCAGCTTTCTCACGGTATCTCTGCAGCAGGTCCAGCAGAGTCTCGACAGAGTTTTCCACCGAATACACTGCCTCAATGGTCTTGTGGTACTATGGAAGGAATACCACGAACGAGTGGAGGAGAGGAAAGGAAGAAAAACACAGGGAATCAAACAAACTACATATTTTACTTTTTAAAACCATCAATGCTTTTGCTTCATCATTCCTTTGGAAGGCTCTGATTAAACCATCTGTTGGTTTGAAGCCATTGTATAATCAGGGGTGCAACTCATCATGGATAAAAAAGGTGACAAGGTTCGAACCCCCTAGGGGGGTCCGGGGGTCAGCTCCCCCTGAAGATTTTTTTGAATTATCAGCTTTAAAATGTGGATTTACAGGCAATTTTAGCAATCAGAACAACAAAACAAGCAGTGGTAATAATAAGAAAAACACAGAATTTCCATTTGTAATATAACAATGCATTTATTTTGTAGAGCCGTACCACTATCTAACACAATTTGCAACTATAGAGTTGAGTCATATCACAGGTGCTAACTTTTTTAGCGCCACAAACAGAAAGGGAAATTCTCCTTTCTGCCAAGAATTCACTTTTTCATTTAAGAAAGGGGAGCATTTTAAACCTCTGCACTGAAACACAACAATATTAAGAGTGAGAAGACAAAGTGGTCTTGCAATGAGTGTGTCAGGAGGAATAATTCAATGTGTTGCAGAAAATATCATTGGACGGTGTAAACTCAGTTAGCGGTAGCCTTTTTTCAACACTTTAATTGTCTAATTTAGCCAATTTTACAGAGAACATCAGCAGCACACTTTACTGCTTGTGCTCTACTTTGAAAGAGTGCCATGTCCTCTCTGAGAGGAATCAGCATTAACGTGACTGCACAATCATACTTGTTGAATCGTTGCTTCATGAAATAATAGAAAAACAGGCCTTGCACATGTTGGATTGGGACTGAAATGTGGCCGATGCTACTGTGCCCTTCACAGCTTGCAGCAACACAATAATAATTTCCCTCTGTCTGGGTCAAAATGTCTCGGTAACATTCACTTCCTCACACGTAGTTCTCATTTCAAGGGTAAAGACAGTTTTACTATTCTGTAAAGGTAAAAGTAAAGAGAAAGGCAGAAGACAGTGACTCTGACACTTCTTGCGGCACACCTTCCTTTTTCATCGAGATGATTTCTAAAGGGAAAATAGAAACAATTTGTTAGCAGCAGTTCCCTGTTGATATTATATTATGTTATTTGAAGATGGAACATTTATTTTTTAATTAAAAAAGAACAAAAGAAAATATTTTACTTTACCTATGGCGCGAAAATATCTTATATTATGTACATATATAATATATACATTTTTGATATATTATATGATGTTATTTCAATATTTTTTTTTTTTTTTAATTAAAAAAGAACGAAAGAAAATATGTTCACATCTGGTAGCTACACGTGTAGTCAATAAGCCCTTGGCTAACAATAGCTTCGCTAGCTCCCTTGGTAAGCTAAAAAACACATCAGCAGCTAACCTTAACTAACTCATAATAACTGTAATAACAGATAGCTTACCTTGAGAGCGTGTTCCACGTTCTGCGACAGGAATGTAGGCTCGTAGGTAGCTTCCTGTAGCTAGGTTATACGGCTATCGACTCCGGCGCAGTGAAGTCCGAGAAGCGTAGTTCCTAGAAAGCCGACAGGAAGACTCGCGCGCACAGCTCAGCTCGGGCGCGCTAGCTGTCATGATGGATTGAGATGACAGCTCCCGGGAGGAGTGTCATCTGCGCCCGGGAGCTGTCATTAATCTCAATCCATCTCAAGACCCAAACTCGCAGTCGCAGATGACCCCCCCCCCCCCCCCCCAAATATTTTTATTGCAGATCTACACGAACCACACAAACGACCTATTTTGATTTCAAAACGGCGAATTTCGCCGAAAGGTGACAAGTTTGCAGCCCTGATAATGTACTGGCATTCCTTTTCTTACCCAGCCTTCCTCCCTCTTCTTCCAATATAAAAAAAGGTTAAAAGTCCAAACTGCTATTTACACATGAGGCCAAACATCTAATTGTGGAGCTGTACCAACTGTTGAACTTCAGATTTTTTTGTATTCTTTTTTAAACCATCAAGTATAGCCATTCATGGAAAATGTTTCACTTTGAAAAAGCAGAATTTCCAAGTCTAACAATTGAATCCACATTTTGTAAACTACACTTATTTAAGCCTGTAACACACAATTATCTGACAAAAAACAATTAGATACAATTAACTTGTATTTAATACATCTAAGGGTCTTTCTGAAATTAACTTAGTTCAGGACATGTAATAGATTACTGTAAATCAAGTAGTCTCCCTAGGTTTTAAATCACTGGAAAACATATTTCATAGAACCATGTACTACAAATGTTATAGTTAGATTTATTTCTTAATGTGTTCCTCATGAATAAAATGCACACTGCAGAATGTTCAAGCAGTTACCACAATGTTGCGCATTAAACTGTGGGAACAGTAAACACTTACACTTAAAACATAGAAAAACATTTGAAACATATCCGTCTGAACTTTGTTTTAAGGAAGAGAAACTGAGCCTAACATGAAACAAGGAACTGACAAGCTGTAAGTCTGTGGGGAAGTGAGAGCTGTTGAAGAAATGCTGTGGCTCTCCGTCATCCTCAGCTTTACTCACTAGCGTTAAACATGTGAACATAACTCATGTCAGATCATTTAAATAATAAATTAAAAACGTTTTAACCTTTTTTTTCACACCTGGTTCCAAAGAGCCAAGAGGGCACTGGCAAATGTGGATTTGAAAACTTCAAAACTCTTTGTGATAGTCTCATGCTAGATAGATTTGTGTTGGAATATTATCTTATTACGCATTTTGTGACCAAAAAAAAAAAACATACTGTTCAAACCAAAGTGTCAACTTGGCTTTGAAAGCCCAACTCTTTGTCCATTCAATAACTAGGACAAAATAGGAAAGACTCAGCTACATATTGTATATGTTCCTACCTTCCTATCAATAGAAGAAGTGTAGCTTTGAATGTTAAAGTACTGTTTAACAGATTACTGTTCTCTCCATTATCTTATTTTTTCACACCAAGAGCATGTAGCCGGATAATTTTTTGATGGCAACATTTCATGAGCAGAGCAGGCACGGTTTGTACCTTGGAGAGGTTGAGGAGGATCTGGATGGAGTAGGTGATGACGTCCATGCAGGGGACGCTCCTGTTGCAGCAGCGGACGAGTGTAAAGATGGTGTTTGTGGCTCCGCTCTCCACCAGCCGCTCACAGCACTCTGGGGACAGTCTGGTTGCAGTCTCTGCGCACACACAAAAGGAACGAAACATACCAAACGGTAAAAATCTGGATATGGGAAGAGAATAAACACTGCTGTCTTTCATTAACTACCCAAATAGGTAATCTTCCTTTAAAAGCTACTTGGTTTTAGCAGGAATCTTTATGGTCGCATCATATGGATGCATTATCAGAAAATAGATCCAACCTCACCTAGGTTTCTCAAAGCCTCAAGGATGTACGAGAAGTGTTTGTATCGGAGGAGGTAGTCCAGGGCAGAGGACGTCTTGTTGCACAATTTGTCCTCCTCTCTGACGCAGGCGGAGACTTCACGTAAGCGCTGTCTCAACTTAACCACCTTGGCATTGTCATTCAGTCGGCGGGAGCGGTGTCCTCTCCAGAGAGCCTTCAGGGGAGATGAAGAGGAGAAAGACGATTAGAAGATTTCATCGTTACATTATATTTTCCTAAAAAGATTTAGCCTTTTTGTCCTCATGAGATCATATGTTTTAGTTTGAAGTTAAAGGGGACCTATCATGCAAAATGCACTTTTGTACGTCTTTTATACATGAATATGTGTCCCCGGTGTGTCAGGGAACTCACCAAGTGTCAGAAAACACAACCCTCTCTCTTTTCTTCCATACCCAAATCTCTAAAAACGGGGCTGCAACGGAGCTGATACAGACTGATACAGATTTGAAATTGTTCTGACGTCAGAAATGGGGAGCTCCGCCTATATGGGCAACTCTCCACCTATCAGGAGGAGACAGCCACGGCCATTGCCGCTCGAAAGCGCTGGAGACGCTGTAGTACATATGCCAGGCCTGTAAGTGGCGCTGTAGTCTGCCACAAAAGCAGCGAAGAAGACTTCTCACAGAATCAGCCCTTGCAAAAACCATGGATGTATAATAAGAACTGGATACAGCGTGGGAGGCGGGGTCTCGTTCTTTCCTATGAGAGCTGCTCATTGGCGCATGAGGACAAAATGGCCCAACTTTTGAGAGAGCGAAACGTCACAGATTACCCGTCATGCCTGGCTTTCAGAGCAGAAGTACCCGTATGTGCGCTCATAGAGCATGCGCAGTTGAGTTGCCCCTTAAGCCCCGCCCCCGAGCTCCCACTCTCAGATGCGCGTTCATAATGCCGAGGAAAATAACTCTCAGAATAACGTTATTAGCACATTTTACAACTTGAGGACCGAATGTTTTTAATAAGGGCTATACAAATGTTCATACTGGGTAGTTTATTTAGTTAGTAGACCACTCTTTCCCAATGTAAGTCAATGGGAAAAAGTGTTTCCGGGCCCAGCAACCCATACAGAAGTGTAGTACCGCCGTTTGGCCACAACGAATATTTTCCTCAGAGTCCGGCGCACTTCCTGGGGGCTTGGCAAAAACAGGGCTAAAAAAGAGCAAATAGAGCGAAATGAGGCATGGCTAAAATGCATGATCTGTTTGGTATTTTGAAAAAAAACTTCACAGACATGTTTTATATAGGTATGGCCCTACAATATATTATTCAAATATAGCATGATAGGTCCAGTTTAAAATATCGTATGCCTTTGGGTCAATCATGTTATTGACTACTGTGTCCACTAATGAAGAAAACAACAGGATGGAGTGCATTTTGTCCTTCATCCCTTCCTTTAAAAGCAGAGCAAAGCCAATATGAACAAGAATAATAACCACAAAAAAAAGGTTTCAACGCTTGTATGGCCTCTTATTGAAAGACCTGCTAAAAATACAGTGAGCCTATCATTTAATTTACAGAAGTAATTTGTGGAAAATTAACCACTAGTTGAATTACCTGAGCTTTGACAATGCCCTGTTCAACCCTCTTCTGGCGCCTAAGGAGGAGGAATTTGATGGCGGATTGCTGGATGACAGACGCCGCCTTGTGGCGACGAGCTAACCAACGCTTGACTGCTCTCTGGGCTAAAACCACATTCCTCCTGTTCTCAAGATACCGTCTCCTCTGCTGCCTCGCCTTCACACATCGCTAGGAAAACAAAAAGGTAATCATTGTAAGAAATGTTCACTGATTCATTGAATTCATCAGAAGTGACAGATTGTTTATCAAAATGTCATTCATTGCGGGTTCTGTGTCTGTACCTGTATTGTGATGACAGAATGGATTTGTTTTTTGGCCGACTCCAAAGCCCAATGGGATCTGAGTGCTCGTTGGATCTTTATGGCACTGAGATGGTAGAAGACCGCTGATGTAAAACGGAGCCTCCTCTCTGCTTTGGCTCTCTCTAGTACCTGGAACAAAATAGAATGTAAAGGAAGGTAAGCTTTTTTGTGTAGCCTACTGGCACGTTCACAACATATCAGATGTTAATATAGTCAGCATCTTTCCAGGCAGACAGTGGTTTAATTACATTTTCTCTCACAAAAATATCAACTTCTTATTTCTTAAAATATGTGATGATAATCTGTTATGAGCAATGTAAAATGTCTACAAGATTAGTGAATACCAAATAAAGGCTGCCTGAAAGGTGTGAAAATTCCTAGCAAACGTACCTGTCGTCTTGCAATCCAGGCTCTGCAGTGTGTTTGAAGTGTGATGGTAGCCTTCTTCATTCGGATGTAGTTGTTCCTCTCCAACCTGCCGAGCTGCACTGCCCGGACACGCCGCTGAAGCTTCACAGCAGTTTCCCGCTTCCTCTGGAAGATACGCTTCTGCACAGAGCATCTCCAGCACGACTGGATTACAATGGCGGCTTGATTTTGTCGACTTATATCCCTCCTGACACACCAGCTTCTGAAAGCTGCCTGAAGGGTGATAGTTGATTGCTTCAATTTCAGGAATGCTCCTCTTTCTTGCCTCTGAAGAATACAGGAGCGATAGTATCTCTGGATGATAATGGCGGACAGACGCATGGCCTGGAATTTGACTTCCTCTCTGTGCTTTCTGAATGCAGACTGGATCACAGTGGCAGCCTGATGCCAACAAGCCACCTCCTTTCTGACTTTCCACCCTCTGTATGCCGCCTGAATAGTGATGGATGCATTGCGCATTTCCACATATTGCATTCTTTGAGCTTTAGCTGCAACAGAAGCCCGATATTTTCGCTGAATAGTAAGGACAGAAAACTTCAATTTCACATATTGTTTGCGTTCGAAGAAACATCTGTAAGCTCTCTGGACAACACAGGCAGCATGACGTCTTTGTTTGATGATTCTTCTGGACTTCAGCCCACGGAAGGCGGCTTGTAAAACAATAACAGCTTTCCTGACCTCCTGATGATGTTTTATGTCAGCATTTCTCTGTCTCTGAGCTCTAAACCTCTGCTGTAAGACACAGGCTGCCCAGCGTTGTTTCCTGAAGGCTGACTGCTGATTATGCTTCTTAAAGTAAGCTTGAATGACAGTAGCTGCCCTGTGCATTTTGGCAACTCTACTTCGCACACGATGACCTCTGAAAGCTGCTTGAAGGATAATGACAGAATGTCTCGCTTTCAGGAACTTTTCTCTGTCCTGTCTTTGCAGATTAAAGGAGCGATAGTATCTCTGGATGATAATGGCGGACAAACGCATGGCCTGGAATTTGACTTCCTCTCTGTGCTTCCTCAATGTAGACTGGATCACAGTGGCAGCGTGATGCCAACGAGCCACTTCCTTTCTGACTTGATTGCCCCTGCATGCTGCCTGGATAACAACAGCAGCACTGCGCATTCTTTGGTATTTTTGCATCTGTTCTTTTGCAGCTACAGTGGCCCGATACCGTCGCTGAATGGTGAGAGCTGAAGATTTTAGAGTCTGATACTGCTGGTGTTCAAAGTGGACTCTGTAAGCTCTCTGGATAACAATGGCAGCCTGATGCCTTCGTTTGACAAGTTGTCTGGATTTCATTTCACGATATGCAGCTTGTAACACAATAGCCGCTTTTCTGCACTTTTGATCATGTTCAATCTCAGCATTTCTCTGTCTCTGAGCTCTAAACCTCTGCTGTAAGACACAGGCTGCCCAGCGTTGTTTCCTGAAAGCGGATTGCTCTTTATGCCTCTTGAAGTTAGCTTGAATGACAGTAGCTGCCCTGTGCATTTTGGCAATGCTGCATCGCACACGATGACCTCTGAAAGCTGCCTGAAGGACGATGGCAGAATGTCTTGTTTTTAGAAACTCTTCCCTTTCTTGCCTCTGAAGAATACAGGAGCGATAGTATCTCTGGATGATAATGGCAGACAGACGCATGGCCTGGAATTTGACTTCCTCTCTGTACTTTCTGAATGCAGACTGGATCACAGTGGCAGCGTGATGCCAACGAGCAACCTCCTTTCTGAGTTGATTGCCCCTGCATGCTGCCTGGATAACAACAGCAGCACTGCGCATCCTTTGGTATTTTTGCATCTGTTTCTTCGCAGCTACAGTGGCCCGATACCGTCGTTGAATGGTGAGAATGGAGGATTTTATGGTCTGATACTGCTGGTGTTCACAGTGGGCTCTGTAAGCCCTCTGGATAACAGTGGCAGACTGATGCCTTTGTTTGATGAATTGTCTGGATTTCATTCCATGATATGCAGCTTGTAACACGATAGCTGCTTTTCTGCACTGTTGGTAATTGTTCATCTCAGCATTTCTCTGTCTCTGAGCTCTAAACCTCTGCTGTAAGACACAGGCTGCCCAGCGTTGTTTCCTGAACGCTGATTGCTGTTTATGCCTCTTGAAGTTTGCTTGAATGACAGTAGCTGCCCTGTGCATTTTGGCAATGCTGCATCGCACACGATGACCTCTGAAAGCTGCCTGAAGGACGATGGCAGAATGTCTTGTTTTGAGAAACTCTTCCCTTTCTTGCCTCTGAAGAATACAGGAGCGATAGTATCTCTGGATGATAATGGCAGACAGACGCATGGCCTGGAATTTGACTTCCTCTCTGTGCTTTCTGAATGCAGACTGGATCACAGTGGCAGCGTGATGCCAACGAGCCACCTCCTTTCTGACTTGATTGCCCCTGCATGCTGCCTGGATAACAACAGCAGCACTGCGCATCCTTTGGTATTTTTGCATCTGTTTCTTCGCAGCTACAGTGGCCCGATACCGTCGTTGAATGGTGAGAATGGAGGATTTTATGGTCTGATACTGCTGGTGTTCACAGTGGGCTCTGTAAGCCCTCTGGATAACAGTGGCAGCCTGATGCCTTTGTTTGATGAATTGTCTGGATTTCATTCCATGATATGCAGCTTGTAACACGATAGCTGCTTTTCTGCACTGTTGGTAATTGTTCATCTCAGCATTTCTCTGTCTCTGAGCTCTAAACCTCTGCTGTAAGACACAGGCTGCCCAGCGTTGTTTCCTCAATGCAGATTGTTGTTTATGCCTCTTGAAGTTTGCTTGAATGACAGTAGCAGCTCTGTGCATTTTGGAAAGCCTGCTTCGCACACGATGACCTCTGAAAGCTGCCTGAAGGACAATAACTGAATGTTTAACTTTCAAAAACTTTTCTCTGTCCTGTCTTTGCAGAATACAGGAGCGATAGTATCTCTGGATGATAATGGCGGACAGACGCATGGCCTGGAATTTGACTTCCTTCCTGTGCTTTCTGAATGATGACTGGATCACAGTGGCAGCGTGATGCCAACGAGCCACCTCCTTTCTGACTTGATTGCCTCTGTGTGCTGCCTGGATAACAACAGCAGCACTGCGCACCCTTTGGTATTTTTCCATTTGTTCCTTTGCTGCCACATTGGCCCGATACCTTCGCTGAATGGTAAGAATGGAGGATTTTAAGGTCTGATACTGTTGGTGTTCACAGTGGGCTCTGTAAGCTCTCTGAATTACACTGGCAGCCAGAAACCTTTGTTTGATAATTCGTCTGGATGTCATTCCTCGGAATGCAGCTTGTAAGACAACAGCCGCATTTCTCATGGTCCTGAGGGCTTTCATCTCCTCTCTCATTTTCTTGTTGGCTCTGTAATGTGCTTGCAAAACACTGGCAGTCCGGCAAAGGGTCTTGTAGTAAGTTCTCTGCTGATACTTTCGGAAGTGAGACTGAATTGTTATAGCTGCCGAATGTTGGATACGCAACTGCTTTCTGACCTTACATCCTCTGTAGGCTGCCTGCAGACAAATTACTGCCCTACACTTTGACATATAGACCAACCAGTCTTTTCTTGCCAGAGTCACTGCTCTGTACCTCTGCTGACAAACAAGAACTGCTGCTTTAAGAGCTAGGAACCTATTTCTATCCCGAATAGTAAGTAACTTCCTCTGAATGATTGTAGCAGCTTGATGCATCTCTACAATCTTCCTTCTGGCCCTTTGGCCACGATAGGCTGCCTGGATAACTACAGCCGCAGATTTCATTGTTCTGTACCTCTGCATCTGCTGATCTCTGAGCATTTTGGCCCTATAGCGTTGCTGAACAATGATGGCAGCACACTTGGTTGCAAGGTAGGCCATACGCATCATGTGCATCCTGAACTGAGCTTGGATTGCTCTGGCAGCGTTGTGCCTCTTCTTTAGATCTTCTCTCAATTTATATCCACGATAGGCAGCTTGTATCTTTAAGGTCGCCAGCTTTAGCGCTATGTATTCTTTTTGCTTTTCCTTGCATAACAGAAGAGCTCTGTATTGACTTTGAATGATAATCGCTGCACTTTGGAGGAGGAAATACCGTTTCCTACATATAAACATCCTAACTGAGGACTGAATGACAGTGGCTGCCTTATGATTTTTCCTCAGCTCTTTCCTAACTCTCATGCCTCTGAAGGCAGCCTGGAGTGTAACACAGGCTGCTCTCATGCTCAGGTATGTTTTTCTCATTTCCTTTCCAGCAACATAAGCTCTGTAGTGATGCTGTACAACCAAAGCACAGGCCTTCTTGGACCTGTACTCTGCTTGCGATTTGTGCCGACGGTAATGCGCCTGTATCAGAGTGGCACACTGATGCCGCTTCTCCATCCTCTTCCTGTCAGCTCTGCCTCTCCAGTGAGCTTGTAAGGCAAGTGCAGCATTCCTAAAGGCATCATAATCCTTCTTTGTTTTACGAGCCAAAATTGTGGCTCTGTACTTTTGCTGTATCACAGCTGCAGCTTGTCTCAGGACAAGGTAGCGCCTTTGGGTAGCATGCTTCCTGAAAGCTGTCTGGATTACTGTTGCTGCCTTGTGCTGTTTTTTCAGGGCCTCTCGAGCCACTTTCGCACGATAGGCTGCCTGTATGGTAATTGCAGCACATTTCATCCTCAATAACATTTTCCTTTCGACGGAGGCCCTGAACCAGCTCTGGATTAGGACAGCAGCACATCTCATCTCTGCCACCTGTTTTCTGACAGCATGCCCCCTGTAGGCACTTTGAATGACAATAGCCGAGTGGTGCTGTAGTTTTAACATCTGAAAGCAGCGCCTCTGTGCATGACCTCTGTACTGGGCTTGAATGAGATCAGTGCTTCTCTTTATCTTTTTGTATTGATGGAGACACGTCTGCATTCTGTACCAAGACTGAATCCTTACAGCAGCAGCTGTTTTCCCAGCCATTTGGTCCTCGTACCATTTCCTGAACACAGTTTGTATCACTTTGGCAGCACAGTTTTCCTTCTCCGTTTTCTGGGTTTTCCATCTTCTGTACACTCTTTGTATTTTCATGACTGCAGCTCTAAGGTGAAGATAATGTTCATGGTCTCTTTTTGCCAGAGCCCATGCTCTAGAGTGCTTCTGAATGACAGTTGCCGCCCAGGATATTCTCCTATAAGCAGAGGCTGCACTCCTCATTCGCCATTGTGCTTGGACAACAATGGTGTAGTATCTGAGACGTTGGAAAGCCCTCATAGACGAAAACATCCTCCACTGAGCCTGTATGGAAAATATATTCAAAGACCAATTACACAAACAGGCTTCATGATAAAACAGCTGTTAGGTTTATATATATAAATACAAAGAAAACAGTTGTAAATGTTGGCTAGACAGTATTTAAATACAGGTCAACATCAATGTGTTGTTCAACAAGTTAAGGCCATTTGAGAATACAAATTGCGTACCATTTTACTTCTACTGCAATGACTAGTATTTGAATCCTTTATACATAATTTATGAAAAACTCTTATGTGTACATGTAGAATTTGGTTTTTAATATTGGTTAACAATCCTTTTCATAATGCAAACACCTACCTGAATGACAGTTGCAGCTTCATGCTTTAGAGCTCGAAGTTGGGCCTGTTTTTTTAGCCTCAGCCTGTTGCGGGCCTCATAACCTCTCCAGACTGATTGGATGATAATGACAGCTTTGTTCTGTCTCTTAGCTCTGCGCTTCTGGAGAAAACTCCTCACAACCAGCTGGATCTTCGCAGCAGCCATGTTTCTTTCCTGTAACCAGACAAAAAAAACACAAAAATAAACCAAGTTAAACATGACTGTTGGATTATAAAGTTTTTATACTTTTCTGTGTTTCAGTACGAGAAAATACTTTCTTTTCTTTGCAGTTTTAATCAGGTGTATCTTACCATTTACTTTAGAAATATGTTTTCTTGTAATGTAGTCATTAAAGTATAATAAAAAATATGACTTTTGCACAGTATTTGTTTAATTAAATAACTCTTAAAACTCTTAAGATACAAATTGTATATGCATGTACTTCATATCTCAAACAGCGGTAGCCCTACTCAAGTTTTCCACATGGAAACAGTGTTTTTTGTGTAACAACTAAAAACTATAGAAAATCAAGCAGGAAAAAAGAAAATCAAGCACAAAAAACTTGAAAAATTAGCTTTAGATTAAGTATGATTCCATCCAGACAAAAATGGTCTCACCCACGACTGATTTAAATTTGCTAAAATAAATCGAAAAGAAGTCAAACTCCAGCACTAACCAGCTGTACCAAACACTGAACCCACCTTGTAGAGCTGCAAGTCTTTCTTTAACCTGTATTTCCTCCAGGCGGCCTGTATGACTCGAGCGGCTCTGGTTTCGTTCCGAAGGTCCAGAAGACGAGCACACAGGAAGGAAAGGTAACACATCACAACCTGGAAATAAACAGATGAGGATGAAGGTGGAGCTGTAGCATTTCATCACTTTCCATTTAGAGTTTACAAATATGTTATGACCAAAGGTAAAGCCAGTTGATATTGCACAGTGAAGACATTGTAAGCTCCTAGGATTTATTGGGCATATTTTGCAAAACCACTGGTATGGTCCTTTTATTGTGCCTTAAAGCAAAACATAACTTTGGGGCTAAACCTATGAAGGGATATTTATGAACATGAACAATACTAGAAGCTAAGAAGTGGTGGGCTTCTATGCAATAGTCTGCTGCAGTGTAACATGTATTATGCACTGTAAATATGGAATGGAATGTTAAGCAGCTTCTTACAATCTGCATTAAAAAACAAAAACAATGATCTGTGTTCCCGCAGAGGGAGGAGGAAACCTGTCTGCGCTCACCTTCTCGTTGGGGATGGTGTTGGACATGTCCGCTGGGTTGATCATGGCAGGAACCCCGCCCAGGTAAGAAACTGCAGTGTTGACCTGTCTGAAGTTATTCTTCTCATTCTTCAGGAGCTCTTTGAACTCCACAGACGGAGAGTCTGGGCCTGTTCACAAAAATAACAGATAAAGTAATCACAAGTCTGTTGCGGTATCTCCAATGTCTTCAGAATCTCTTAAAAAAGGGAGACTCTTCAGGTTAAAGGTTATAATATTTAGCTAAAGGATATTACCATGAAACATCCCCAGCTCGTTACTTTTAGACACAGACCCCTGAATATTAAATAAAGCAAGTTTAAAAATACTTGTTTCATTCTGTTAAAATATGAATCACATTTATTTTTTTGGATATCTCTTTGCATCTTTATCAATCTGAAAATACTGTCTTAAAAATTGCACCCTACATTTCTCAGTTCAAGCAATGTACTAATGCAGACATTTGCCCTGAAGACACCGCACACAAGTACCGTTCAGTCCCGTGGGCGGGTAGTCAAAGGAGTTGTCAGAGTCGCTGCCTGAGCAGTTGAGCTCCAGGCGACCCCTCGGCGAACACTCCACCGTCTGAGTGGTGCTGTGACTGACGGCCCTCTCTGGCAGCAGGCCCGGGTGGTAGTGGTGGATGAGGTAGCAGAGGACGCGGCCATCCGAGAACGACACGGTGAAGTTCTCCACCTGCACAGACACACGTAACGTTTTATTAAGAAAGCACTTGTGAGGAATTGTATGATTGTGATTGCCTAGGGCAGGGGTGGGCAACCCGCGGCTCTCGAGCCGCATGCGGCTCTTTAAGCCCTCTGCTCTGGCTCCCTTGAGCTTAGACAAAAATAAGAAGGAAATAAAATAAAAATATTTGTAGGACTATTTATATTTTGTTGCACGGTTGAAAATGTTTCGTATCTTGTATTTTGAGGTGATACTGTGACACATAAATAAAAAACAAAACGGTTTTAATTAGGTCAACTAAAATATGCGTCATATCCTGCTACGGTCCCGCACCAGCGCCTTTTCTTGCAGGTGCTAACCCGGAACTATGGATAAATCAAAGAAAATAAAAGTATCGGAGGAACACAGAGGATTTAATTCTGCGTGGTTAGAGTTATCTGCTTTCACAGCAAACGATGCTGGCTTACCGGTATGTTTGATATGTGGAGAGAGGTTGTCAAAGGTGCTGCAGCCTTTACGTATTGGAGGAAAAACACAGAAGAGGAAGACAGCTGACGATCTTCAGTCATAATTCAATCAGTTAACTATTTTTAGGGTGCAGCTATTAGGGCTGTCCCGAATACCATTTTTCGGGCTCCGGATTTTCGGGCTCCGGATATTCGGTGCGTAGTAATCAGCAGCGAACCGCTTCAACGCGTGTATTTCGGTTTATTCACGGCATTCATTTTGTTATTCTACAGTATTGTTGTTTTATAGTTATTTGTTAATGTATATAACCCAATTTGTGTTCTTTGAAATTGAAAAGGATATTGCATTGTGTTTGTTACTTTCGTTGCAGTTGTATATGTCTTAAGTGTAATTTGGCTTGGCTTCCTATTTTGTATGGACATGCTTTTATTTTGAAGGACAGTTAGTGCTGTTGACAGGAAGTTGTTGTTGCTATGGAAACAACATGACGGAGATTAACGGAGAAAAAGTAATATCTATATATAAAGACGGAGAAAGTAAACGATAACGTTTACGGTTAAGTGTTAGCACCCCCCGAAGAGGCACAAGCTCTTACGTTGATATTGGAGTTTTCAATCAATTCAAATAAAAAAATATCCGAATAACGAAATTGAAACCCGAATAGTCAAAGTGGGCCCATTTGAATTAAATTCCTTTTCTTCAAATGTGCAGAGGACTCCCCAAGTGCTGTGCTGATTTATTTTAAAGTAGGCCTGTGTATTTTCTTGTATTCTCCTTATAATAGTTATTTGTTTATTATTAGGAGGTAAACAGTTTTCTATAATGTAATAAATAATAAATGCAAAAAAACTGTAGTTTTTGTCTATGATGTAACAATATAACTTTATAAACAATCAAGCTATCAAATATGTTTTGCGGCTCCAGACAAAAAAAATTGGTGGAAAAGGGGGCAAAATGGCTCTTTTGGTCAAAAAGGTTGCAGACCCCTGGCCTAGGGAAATAAAAAGTCCTGAGAAAGAATCTAGGCATTTGATATTTCTTCTGATGATTAGGTTAATATGTGGTAAAGACACTTTGACTATAGTATAGTGTATAATGAGTTCAATTTTGTTTTGTAGACAAAAACGTTTTTTGTTTCTTGTTACTTTTAAAGTGTATTTTTTATTTTTAATTGGGGCCGAAGGTAGTACCTAAAACAGAGGAAGTGTCAAACAATTCAAAGGAATAGACAAAAACGGGAACATAACAGAAACAAGACAAAACTACAAAACACAGCAAAAAAAATTAAATGTTTTTATAAATATGAAACAGTTGTTGTGTAGAGCAAGTGTGTGTATATTTGTGCAGCACGGAAACAGAGTATCACTGCATCCTGGCTACTAGCAAAAATCATTCAACTAGAAAGTCTGGGCTGAAATTCAAAGTGTAAAACTCACCTTCAGATTGTAGAAGTCACACACAGCGTGGACCCAGTCCATCAGCAGGGTGATCTTGGAGCTGCTGTGTTGGTACGGCGCCTGGCTCTTTGCAGGACTTGGCTGAAGACCCCGGTCGGCCTTCAGGCACGCCAGCCTCCGCTTGGCCCTCAAGGATCTCTTCAGGAAGCAAATTTCCTCTCTCAGCTGTTCCCCATCCAGAATCACCTCCACCTTAAGGATCATTTGATGTACAGCATATCAATTAACTCATTCCCACAGGTGAACATTGTATCAAAATGTTGTGCCCTATTGGAAAGTGTACACACATGAAACGCAAAGATGATTTTCCACAAGAGGCTCAGAGTCTTCTCTCTGTGTCCATCCACAATGTCCCTGGAATCAATGTTGGAGCCTGGAAATGAAGACACAAATATTTAATTTCCACAAATCAAATTAAATTTATTGCATTCAAATCATTTTTCTATCAAAAATGTCAAAACATCCTTTAATATTGTGAGGATTACACTGCTTTAATGCAATTCCTATTATTGTAAATTCAATATTTTGAGGTCTGACTAAAGGAACAATAATTAAAAGACATTGTTTTGAGCTTTAGGAACAAGTGACGTGAACTTAACTAATTATTTGTAGTAAGTGCAGCCTAATATAAAATATATATATATATATATATATATATATATATATATATATATATATATATATATATATATATATATATATATATATATATATATATATATATATATATATATATATATATATATATATATATACATATACATATACACACATATATATAAAACGGACAAGTCAAATCAAGCAATCTGATTGGTTCTTAGCCGTGATATAATTAGCGTATATCACGGGTAGAATTGTAGTTACTTTTCACAACAAGTCAGTATCCCTCCGTGTCTGAGAAAAGCTACAACCGTTACAACTGTTACATTACGTCCGTTACGAAACTAACTAACTAACAAAGCTTAAGATTCAAACATGTAATGGATAATGTGTAGCAAGGACTTATTGACCGTTGTTAAGGACGCTCACATCTGCAGAAAGAAGGCCGGTCGATTTAACTGTATACAGTTTGGCTGAAAAGCAAACTGCATGGAGTTTGCTTTTCCACTTCGCGTCGGGCCGAACCACGCCCCTTAACTGTGATATAATGACCATATACCACGGCCTGTCGTGAGCTATTGCTTAAATATATTGTTTATTTTTTCTTCTTAGGTATTTAGTTGCAGGCAAAGTTAGTATTTCATTTTTGTATTTCCTTGATGTTTGTGAAGCACTTCCCTTCATCGTGGACTGCTTAGTCACACATGTTCACTTGTGCAAAATCGCACAAACACTCTGTCACATAACAGGCCAAGCAGTCCAATGATGTCGCTGCGCTGCTGAGCTGCTGAGCAACAGTAGCTGTTTGTGATCAAACACAAAAGCGGTAACAGTGAAATGGCAGATGTTCATGCTGAAGTGGAAAATGTCAAAATAAAACAATTAAACTATGTAACACTTCTTTTAAAGAAGACATCACGCGTGAACATAAAAACACACAATTATCATTTAGTGGAGGAAAAACGTTCTTCCAGGTTTAGAGTCTCTGTTTTGCAGTTTGCTCAGGAAGAAAATTAGAATTACCATGTTCATCTTTGAGGTCCACCCCCTTGCTTTTGAGCACTTGCAGAGCCATGTCGACGTTGTGGACCTTCTGCAGGCGGCTGATGGCTGGCAGGCGGAGTTTGGCCGACATGCTCCAGTCCTGGATGAGGAGCTCCATCACACGCCTGCAAAACCCAACATGAGAAAAATACTTTATAATTAAGCTGCACAAGAATCTTTGTCTGCCTTTCCTGGCAACTTTAAGCACTGTAAAATCATTGAATGCTGATGTTTTGAGACCCAAATCACTAATGACAACAATCTACAAACCCTTTTTGATGAACCATTTGGATATAAAAGCAAAAAGGTCATTCATTTTTGCAGGAAACAAGTTTGGAAAAAGCTACTTGAGTACATATGTTTAACATTTTGAGATAATATTCAGTATAATTTCCTGCATGTTACTGGGTAGACAGCCTGTGATGGCGCCCTGGCTTTGATTGTAATACAATAGCAGCTATTGATTGAGAAGGTATGGATTTTTCAATTAATTAGGAATGCAAAGGGCTCTGTAATGGGCAGGGGCAAAAAATAAATGAAATTAATGAATAAATAAAAAACTATTGAATGTTCATTTATACCTATTGATTCCTGCCAGAGATGTGGAATATTAGTATTAAACGTAAAATGCAGTTTCACTGAGTTACCATTCAATCTTTCAAAGTCAACAGAATGAAAGAAACACACCAAGAATATGGCTGGGTGATATGGAGAAAAAACTATATTTTTCATCAAATATTACTATATCGATTTTGTGAGGATATTGTAGTGTTGCTTTTTTGGCGCTGGGAAATAATCAGTGCTAATGTGGATATAATGACAAACAGGTGAAAATGTGAGGTAAATTCATTGATGGATATGACTCAAATGCAGCCTTTAAAACTGGGAAAAAGACAACATTTATGTAATGCTAGGATATTTGGAAAGATATCCAAAATAAATAAATTCTAATCTCATATCACAATAACAATATAATATTGATATACAGCCCTGGCCTTACCAAGACCCCGACTTTTGAAGTCTCAAGGTGGGAAAGTGGGGTCCTTACAAGACAGAAAATCCACACACAAACAGGTGAGAATGAACTACATGAGTGCAATACTTTGACATTGGCAAGGCAGTAAGAGAGAACATCCTTCAGTGAGAATCCTAGGGAGGAAATCCCTCTTTTCTGTTGAACACTGGATCCCTCAGAGCTGCAGGGAAACTGCCTCGTGGCTGAGCCTGAACTCTGAGAAAAGCGCATATCCCAACAGGAATCAGAGCATCACAATTAAATTCAGGCTGTGTCACTCACACTAGACGTATGCCGCATTTCAAGTCAACCGCTAAGTTCTTCACAGCGAAGTTGAACTCGTCCAGGGGCGTCTGCACGTGGGAGACTGGCAACCCCAGGTAGCCCAGGTGGCGGGGGAGGATCCCCTCTCCGCTCAGGAAGTCCCTGGAGAAGGCCAGGAGCAGGTCTTTACTCATCTGAGAAGGAAACAACATAAGGCATGGCAGAGTTAAATGACGTTGTGACACGTCACTTGAATTTTGAATTGAGCCGTCCCTTTATAGATACTATCTCTTTACGTATTAGTGATGGGAATTCCGGCTCTTTTTAGTGACCCGGATCATTTGGTTCGCCTCACTAAGAACAGCCGGCTCTTTAGGCTCCTAAACGGCTCTTCATTTTACCACAGTTTACCACGGAGCCTCAGTTTTGCAGCTGCGAGGTTCCGGCGCTCGCACTTCACGCGCGTGCTCCACTAGCACCCCCCGTCAAGGCTCGCCGGCAGTAAACTTTCCGTCACAGGAACACACTTTGCTGGCGGCGAAAATAATCCCACCAGACTCCTTTGCCCCTCCAACAGAGGGATGTCCTTGTTCTTTTTCCTTTTCAAGCTATGAAAACTCTCGATCTTCTCTCGAATTATTTATTTTTTTGACGGCAAGACGCCCCCCTGGCGGAAACGCTGCAGCGGAACATCAGTGATTATGTGTTACAGTGGCATTAGCAACCAGAAAATGACACCAGTAATGAAAAACAGATGAGAATGCTGCGTGGGGTCTGGGTGCCGTGTTGGCGGGACGTTGCGAGGCTCGCTGCTGCGAGGAACGGACAGTGTGAGCTGTCTTACTGGTGTGGTTTCCTGGTTGCTGCGTGGGGTCGGCGAGACAGCGAGACACAGCGAAACCCAGCCCGAAACCAGCCCAAGCACACACACACACCCGCAGCCTGGCTGTGAGTCTGTGTGTGTGCTCACACAGACTCACCGCGTCCCGCCGTCTCAGGCTGAGAAATCCGCGGAGCTGCAGCTGAGAAAAGATTGAGTGTGTGTGTGAGGACTTAACGTAACGGCTCCGCGGACGTAACGTAACGGCTCCGCGGATTGGCCCATTTGGACCATTTGGGTATGGTTACGTCACCATACCCAGAAAAAAAAAAAAAGGGAAATGAAAAATCTCCAACGAGGCGTTCTGGGGCAGCATAGACAGGTCTTTTTTTGTGTTAAGAGTTTTACTCGCTACAGGGTGTACTTTGAGGGTTTTTGACTCTGCAGACCGTTTACATGCAGTAAAAGCTACATAACACACAAGGGGACGGGTAATAACCGGAAAAGCTTGTCATGGGACCTTTAAGTTTAGCCTGTCCTTAAATTGGGCCATGTAACACTTCTTTTATGCTTAATGTATACCTACTGTTAATTCTGATATCTGAGGGTGGTAAGCCAAATATGTTGATTAAACATATAATGTCCTTGAATGCCCATTATATGGTTAATAGATATGTATGGTGATAATACATAGATGTAAAGTAATTTTTCTTATTATTATCATTAAAGCCATCTGTGGATAATGATCTTATAATACATATATAATTATATTTATGTAAAGTGAGAAGGCCTAAACTAAAATGTAGACATGTAAACACAGTATGACACTGCCAGACTAAATTAACAGAGTAAGAGTTTCATGTATTTATATATTTGTATCACATTTATCCATGTTTCTTACTTTAATAGCTTGTATTCTTTACTAAGAATACCCCAGAACATGATGTTAAAACCAATTCTGATGTTATATAGTGTCATGTACCAAAAGTACATTTTTATTTATTTGAATAGGCTGTACCTTTGGCATCAAATAAAATAATCATGCAATGTTTATTTATGTATTGTTGACATATTGGGAAATAGCCTACCTTGAACTCTGCGTCCAGGCAGAACAGACACGGGTTATGTTCAATCAGTCGCGACTCTTTGGCTTTGTCCAGGAAACACACCAGCAGCAGCAGCTTCTTCAGAGTGAAGCGAGACAGCGCCTCCTCGTGGCCTAACCGAGTAAAAGTAAAGAGATGTTGACCATTCCAAAGAAACACATGCCTCACAATGTACACAGCATACACAACTTTCATGGGGAACTACATAAAAAACAATTGTTTTGTGGTAGTACTACAGAGTTGATTGTACTGAGTTTAAGATACATTTCCCTCATCATAACATGGGTACTGAACTCTTATTAATTTCACATTTAAATGTGTACTTATAAATATGCACTAGGGATAAAAAAAGGAAATCAATAAAATGCTTGACCATTATATTTATAGCAACGGTAATTTAACAATATACAATTCCAGTAGAGCTGCAAATATATGTAAATTGTTTAAACAATTTATGATGGGGTTCAATAAAGTACATCTTATCTAAAAATCTAATCTAAATGAATGTATGCATTTCACTTTCGATTCAATTCATTACTAAATGAATATTCCCTAACGGCAAAAATACGGCAGATTTAAATAGATGAAAATATTCAACGCTTGCACCTTAAAATGTCAGGCAAATCTAGAACTTGCAAAATATTTTTTGAAGTTTGGTTCATGTCAGAGAGAAATGGTAAGGAGTCAAGCTATGAATTAAAGTAACTAAAACCAAAGTTCTCAATTTAATTTTTTCTTCATCAGATTTCTGTCTGCTTATGCTATGGCAAAATAGGTTTTCTGCTTGTAACCCAAAAAATAGCCTTTTACTCATTTGGATTCAAATGTAGCACATGGAAGAAAGTCTCCAACTCAGTCTTGAGCATTTTTATGAAAGTAACACGCAACAGTCTCCAGTTCAATGTTCTTAACTTACCGTCTTTGTAAAGGTTTGGCACTTTGGCGTGTCTGAACTGCGCAGCGATGTCTGGGTTCCAGAGCAGCCGCTGGAGGATGAACATGGCCAGACCCAACGCGTCGCTGTTGCTCTCCAGGGAGATCAGCTCCCCGAAGATCGTCTGTTGGAGAAACATTTGTGTTAAGCAACTGTTGCATGGATAGTGAAGAAACTTGCAAGATTGTCTTGGGGGGAAAAAGCAGAGGGAAAATATTTGTATCAGAATACCTCAAGCCCAATCCGTAACCACAGCGGATTGTATGAAAGAAGCCAGTTGAGCACTTTTCGCCGTTCACCTGAAATATGGCAAAAACAAGGAAATATAGTTACAAATCCGGAGGTTTCACAGAGCAAAACTTCGGCAGATATTTCTTTGCTAATGATACAGCAAAAACGTCTTCCACTTGTGTGAGAAAAGCGAAATAAAACTTGACTGATAAGCCCCCTCAGTAAATAACGCTCAGGTACCTATGTCCTTCCAAAGATGGCGGTCTTTCCGGACCAGCAGCCTCTTGGCCTCCACCTCAACTTCCAGCTTCTGAATGGCCTTGACCATGGCCTCAGAAGTGAACAGCTGACAGGCGGAGCGACGGAGGCGGTTCAGCTTCCGCCGGGCCGTGTAGGTGCTGAAAGACATCTCCTCGTTGGTGGGAGCTTTGGGAACGCTGTACTTATCATTGCTGCCAATGGCAATGACCACAGCATTAACTACAGAGGAAACAAATAGAAAAGTGTTTAGTAATCACCATGTGCAATCATCTTGGGCTGAGATAGTCCTATATAGAAATATTCCACTGCGACGATAACTGCACTTAATTTGTTAAGTCAGGGGTGTCCAAACTACGACCCGGGGGCCAAATGTGGCCCATTTTGAATCGGCCCTCAGCAAATTTGTGGGCCGTATAATGTAATACGGCCCACAAATGAAACGTGTGCTTGTCTTATATTGTACATCTTAAATATATATGTAAAAATATATTACACAGTAGTATTCATAAGCCCACTTTTCTAATAAATTCAGTCAATTAAAGTTGGGAACATTTTCTAACAAATCTTAGTTGATAAGTAAAAAAGCCCAATAACTTATTTACCTAACAAGCTTGAAATATACCCTTCATATTTCCCCTTATTATAAGCAAACTGAGGCTCCTATTTTAGGGAACGAGCTACCAACAAAATAAATGAAACCCCTCTGGAGAACTGTGATATAACCTGTTTTTTTCTAAAGGCATTAGCCGCTTTCACACCAAGTACTTTGCCGTACTTAGTACCCCAGGGCACTAAGTACAGATCACGTTCACACCGGAATAAGTTCCCTGAGGGAAGATTACGCAAATGAGCCGCTGACGTCACTTCGTCTTCTTCTGCTTTGGGTTTACTGGCAGGCCGCAAACAACTTCACGGCGTATACTGCCACCCGAAGTCCCCGGCCGGAAGTCCCCGGAGTTGGGGACTGGCTTCAGTAGAAGCTGCTGGGACTCCCAGCAGCTTCTACTGAAGCCGCTGCGAGTCTTGGTCAGCAAGAAGGTTGTTGTGAGCGAGGTGGTTTTAGAGGCACCGCTCCCATGTTTTTTTTTGTGTTGCCATAAGTTATTCTCTCTCCGTTGGTGCGCGGGGCTAATGCTAATAATGCTAATGCCACAAATACAATGGCGGCTTCACAAAACTTTTCAGTTTTACGGGGCGTGGTTTGCAATTCGCCCAGCCAATAGAAATTGGTACTTTTTTGGTACTACCTCTCTAGCAGGCACTGAAAATGGGGGTAAAAGTTCCCGGCACTAAGTACTCTTTTTGGTGAGAACGCAACATAAGGGGTACTAACGGAACTAAACGGGAAAAGTACGGGGAAAAGTACTCCGGTGTGAACGGGCCTAATATCAAGTATCAAGCATAATTTACCTACACTTGATTAATTTTGCTAACTTATAACTGAACTTATGAGGCAATATACCTCACCTCTAGTGAGCGGCCCTGCCCTCGTATATTTTTCTGTATGTGGCCCTCGGTGAAAAAAGTTTGGACACCCCTGTTTAAAGCGATTAAACTGTATTGGAACAAAACACTACACACTTAAAGTTTCCCAAGCATGTTTAAGCAGTGACAGCCCGCTGAATGCTACCTTTAGCGACTTCAGTGTTGACTTTAAAGTCATCAGGGGTGAGGACATAGTTGATCCACCATGTGAATCCCCTCTCCTGCTTCTCGATCCACCTCTCATCGTAGAACATGTTCTTTGCGGCAAACGGCATCGGGTGTCTCGGTATGGCTGGAAGAAAAAGAGAAATTGTAGAACACTCATTAATTAGATGAACAGACAAGCTAAATAACTTTACACACATCAAAAATGTGCAATGTAGAATGTTCTTCCATCAAAATACCTGTTTGAGCCGCCGGCTTGATGAAGGTCAGCTTTGACTGCGCTACAGCAACAATCTTTGACGTCTTCATGGAGGAAATACGAGATGACCTCAGAGACTGGACACCTGTCAAAAGAAACAACATAAATGTTTACTCTTATACAAGATGTATTCCCCTTCTTAAAAAAGGCAATAATGCATAACTTCATACCTCGTGATGAGGTGAGTTTGGAGCTTGGTTGCTTGGCCTGGGCAGGAACCACAGACCTCGCCATCTTTAGAGATGATGTTGTCATAGATCTCACTGAGCCTAGGAAAAAAAAATTCAAAACAGTAAATGAAGAGAGTCCAGAAACCATGCAAACCTTCAACAGAAGTTAGATTTTTGGAAATAGGTAACAAATGTATTTATTTATTTAGGTCAACAAAAGAAAAATTCTGTGAATATTACATTTATCATGGCTATAACTTTAAAAGGCTACAATACAAAAGTGGAAATTCACTTCACACTGAATTTAATATACAGGTCTTTAAAATCACAATGTATTATAACAGACATCCTAACATCAATGAATGTTTTGCCCACCTGTTGTTCTGGGCCTCTGTGTTGCACTCCTCCTCTCCTGGACAGATCTTAGGGGCTCCTTTTTCCCAGGTACCACCTTGCTCCTTTTGACAGGCTCAGCTTTCCCAGCATCCTCAATCTTCACATCACTTTTGAAATACTCCTCACTCTTTCTCTTCTTGCTATTCACGGCCATGTAAATGGGAAATAATTCTTCCTGCACGAACTGAGATACAGACAGATTTGGAGATGCGTGTGGTGTCAGGTTGCGGTGAAGAGGAGAAGATGAGCACAGGGGCGACGGAGAGCTGACAGTAAAAACAAACGGAGCGTGGGCTGCTGGGGGCGTGGAAGTGGCTGAGAAAGAGAAGCGAGCCGGGGCCAAAGACGGAGGGGAGGTGACGGGGAAGGTGATGGGTGTAGGGGAGCCATCAAGGCGTGGAGTCAGGCTGGAGGAGGTTAACCCCTGGGCTGGATGTCTGTCATCACACGGGGAGTTTGCAGAGTTTTGCAATCCTTTGGTTTCCGTTTCTAGCTTTATGACAGGAAGGATAGGTGTGACTGGTGCAGAATCACACTGACTGCTTCCATCAGACAGCTCCCGGGTTTTCTCTAAGAGCCTTCGTTTTGACTTCTTTATCTTCCTTCCACTCGAAATAATTGCCTCCACTGGTGCTTTGTTCTTGATCACCGTGGCAGAAGTAAAAGAGGCCTTTTTGACCCATTCCGTAACCTTATCAGCCTCTAAAACCACCTCGCTCACAACAACCTTCTTGCTGACAAAGAAGGTCAGCCTCGGCTCGTTGGAGTCCGACCCATGTGGGCTATCAGGTAACACTGGAAGGACATTTTTGTCAGGTCCACAGCCACGAGTCCCACTCTTGGAGTCCAATGAATCTGAAAATCCACAGCTTGAACTTGTGTCTTTAGGACTGGTATTCATTCTGGTCAGATCGGAGTCAATGAGGGCAAGTGCGTCTTTCATAGAGGGAACTGTGGTTCCAGTTAACCCACTGTCAGCAGAAAGTGGACTGTCGGACTGAATACGTGGCATGAACTTCTTAAACATCTCCGGTGTCCCGATAGGTGACAGTGTCTTGTTGAGCATCTTGGTTAGATCTCTATATTCGGGTTTGCCCACCTGCAGATGTGGACTAGCAGACATGTTGCCAGAGTCCATCAGCTTCCCGGCTGGGACGAGTAGGACAAGAGGAGAGTCCTTCTGAAGAAAATTGATATTCTCCTGGTCAGACAAATTATAGGCCTTCTGCTCCTCTGATTTCTGAAAGTATTCGTCCATTGGAGTAGGCTTGGAGAGGGACTGCTCTCTGACAGCTTCGCCCTTATTGAGAGCAGCAAGAGGGCTGCGTGGCTTTTCCCGCTTGTACAGTGACTTTCGGGACACTTGGAAGGTTTTGTTGGCTGCCATCTTCAGTGGCTGATCAGTTTTCTTTCTCCTGGGTACGCCTACGTTTTCATCCTCCCTTTTGTTTTTGATTGTGTCCCATAAGCTTTTCTGAAACACAAAAAAACAACCAAAATGATTTATTTATCATGTCAGAATGAAAACTGCGTGATGAAACCGTTTCAAAAAGTTGTTCAGCGTTTAACAAAATGACCAACTAGGAAGATCAGGCCTGTTGACTTGCACGAATTTCTTTTTAAACATTATTGCATGAGCATCATTGGAAGAACCCCAAAAACAAATAAGTAATTGCAAGCTACTGTTTCACTAGAACTGTTGTATATTAAGACATAGATCTTGAATTTAGAAATGTAACCGACCAACGTTATTGTGATTTGTAAATCTGCCAAATATATTGACAATTAATCATCTTGAATATAACATCAGAAAATGTATTAAAATATGAATCACAATTTCCTTGAGCTAAATGTGAGGCCGTCAATAGTTGTGTCAAACATTTAAAAAATGTAATTTACTACTATGATAATACAAAAAATCTGTATATTTTCCCACTTCAGAAACTACAATATTATACATTTTTAATCACCGATACAGCTCTACATTTACCTTTCTCTTTCTCGGTGCTTCTGCTCTCCCCAGAAGTACAGCCTGTTGTTTGAGGACCCCATTGGCATTGAAGACGATGAGCTCCCTTATTCCACCTTCTTCTGATGGAGTCCATGTTACGTTCAAATTGAATGAGTCCTTGGGCTGCAAACACAAAGCACAGGGGAACATGATCATTCAATGGAAACAACATTTAGGGTATATCGATCGGTTTATCGACGAAGGTACGTTTTAACCGTTTGTTTTTTAGTTCTGAAGGCCCGGACACACCAAGCTGACACAGACGGACCCCGACGGTTGAATCGCCTCGCGTCTCTGCGTTTTGGCCATGTATCGCACTGGAACACACCGCAAAGACTTCAGCCGACGGCCAAGAAGCACGTACGAACTGCGCATGCGTGAGTGGCAATAACTCTCCTTACCAGCAGGCGGCAGTAGTGTGTATTCGTCATTCAAAAGAGGCAACAACCGGAAGACAGACTGCGTGATAACCGAGAGAGACTGCGTGATATAAACAAACAACAGATAGCGTGTGCGTTCCATTTTCACTCTACAACGAGAAGCTCATGGGGCTTTCCCGAACCTGTGTCGAGAGCTGCAGTTAAATTAAATCTCAGATTTGCCTTCTTAATAGTTTGTTTGGGTCCCTCACTTCCGTTTCGCTTCTCATGCACTGATTCGCTAGCTGAACAGCCAATCAGAGTGATTTCTTTTGCCGACTGCCTTTGGCCGACGATTCAACATTTCGGCCGAAAAGGCGTCGGCACGGCTGAAAAGACCCGACGGTGCGGGACACACCAATCTGAGAAGGGCGTGTCGCTGCTCATCGTCGGCCTGACGCCCACCGACGCCGATAATCGGCCTGGTGTGTCCGTGCCTTTACATCTCAACCAAACGGTAGAGCTGGCTGAATCAGATGGAGTTACACTTTTTTTTTTTTTCCAACAAGATATCAAGACACAAAATGTGCTCTACCAAATGGTTGCGCTGGCTGTTAAAGGTTAAGACAGCAGTGTTTCCCATACATTGATTTATTTGTGGCAATTAAATATCGTCCGCCACAAATGGATCTCATAAAAAAAAAAAAAATTATAATAACTTTTTTTTTTTTTTTTCAAATCCCGCCTGGAACACCACTACTAGTGTGCCCTTGAGTAAGGCACTTAACGCTCAGTTACTCCAGGGAGAATGTCCCTGTAATTGGTCATGGTAGTCGCTTTGGAATAAGGCGTCTGCTAAATGCCTAAATTGTAAATTATATTTTTGGGAGAATAAACCCCACAGATCCTCAACTCCGGTGTGTCTCACTCATTAAGAACGCAACACAGAGCAACAAGAACGTTGTCTACAGTAGCCATGAACTCGCATGTATTTTCTTATTTGAGGGGGGTTGGATGCGTGGGCCACCCGAATAGGTTAAGGCAATGGTTTTCAAACTGTGGGGCGCGACCCCTTGTGGGTCGCGGAGGTACTGCAGGGGGGGCGCGGGAAGATTTTTATAATTTTTTTCTCCTTTTAGCTTTGTGAAGCACCTTGAGATGACGTTGTTTTTAAAGTGTGCTATATAAATCAAATGTATTATTATTATTATTCAATTGTAAACAAACACTGCTCGAAAATATCTCATTGGTCAGAGAGCTGTGGGCATAATGCTGCCTTTTGCAACATCCTACTTGTGTGAGATAGGCTTTTCTGCTGTTGCTGCCATCAAAACGAAATACAGATCAAAGCTGAACATTGAGAATGAACTGAGAGTGGCAGTCTCAAAACAACAGCCCCGCTTTGAGAAGATCTGCAAGGGAAAGCAAGCACACACAAGTCATTGATAGGCTATGTGTGGAATAGGAATGGTAAAGTGATGTGATCGTTTGCAACCTGCAGTAGAAATAGTAGTTCATTCATATATTTTCCTTAAAGAAATTTGAATTTAAAAATCTACTACTCAGGGAAGAAGGCCTACTAGTTTTAATTAGGCTAAATTAATTCACAGTATCTATTACAAGCACTTTTGTTCATTTGTAATCCATAATAAAATATAAAATGATAGTTGGATCTTTGTATCTTCTTATTATTAGCAGAGAAAATGTAATGTTTTTACAACAATATACAATTAATCCTGCCAATATAGATGGGAACCGGGTTGGGGGGTCCCGAAAATATTTCCAATTACCCAAGGGGGGCCCGACTGAAAAAGTTTGGGAACCACTGGGTTAAGGGGACTTTGGCTTTTCTTGCCGGGGGGGGGGGGGGGGGGGGGGGGGGGAATCAAATTCTGTGGGAAACACTGGACAGCATCATCATAAGAGGCCTACAAGAGTGACAGGGTGTGTCACTTTGCTGAAGGATATACCAGCTATCCAGGATATTCTCTAAAGATTTCCCAAGGGGTAAAAGCTGCTGCTGGAGTACTGACTGGAAGTAGTGCTGATATCATGTCTACCATATCCTCTTAAAATACTCTGTCCAACAATATAAGTCTAATGACACATTTTTATTTAAGATGCATTCTTGTACTAAGGAGGGGAATTTGAAAGAGAATACCTGAAAAAGTACTTGTTGGTGTAGATCAATTTGTATACTCAGTCAAACAATATCACTCTCATTAAGAATTTATGGCAGAAAATAATTGTATCTCTCATCAAAGATAGCAGAAAACATGCATTATTGTCCTCAAGAGGGGAGTTTGACAGAGGATCACTCAAAAAGTACACAGTAAAAGTACTCTAAATAGTATTTATCAATCCTCAACCTCCAAGCTGTTTTAATATAGTTTTGAAGAAAAAACCCAGCTCGATGCTGACTTGACCACGCAAACGGGAAATACGGCCGCATCAATTCAGCAGTGTCAGTAACATCAAACATGAGAGATACTCATACTGCACCCCCACCCCCACCCCCACACACACACACACACACACACACACACACACACACACACACACACACACACACACACACACACACACACACACACACACACACACACACACACACACACACACACACACACACACACACACACACACACACACACACACACACACACACACACACACACACACACACACCAATCTGAAGCAAGGAGGCACTGGAGACCCACACATCTATGGAAACGAAACATTGAGTGGTATACTTGTTTTAACAGTAAGAACAGAAAAACGAGCTGAATTTCCGTTTTGGGGCAAAATTGAAAAACAAAAAAACGACCCGTTTCTGTTTTATTATTAGTTTCAATTGGAACTAAAAAACAAACGGTTAAAACGTACCTTGGTCAACAAAGCTCCCGAGCATACAACTCTTGAGACATGGGAGTTGTGTCCATTCGTGCAGAGAAAAGCTAACGTTAACTGAGAACTTAACTTACCTGAATCGTGAAAGTCCTGTATTCCACAGAAAATCCTTTACTTGCAGGGATCTTTTCAATAGTAACCTCCGCATCTGAATCCTCTGTTGGGTTCTCAATACGCAGAACAGCCGATTTTGAGGTGCCCAACTTTACATTTCCAAATGTCACAAAAGGAGCCTTTGAAAACAGGGTTAAAACCAAAACTGGAACATCGTTCTCCTTGTTAGCGTCGGCTCGTTTTACCGGACTGAAGTCCAGAAATCCTTTCCGTGCTGAATTATCCGTTTCAGCCATCTCAGATGAGATACAGTAGCAGTAGCTAATGGCTAGCTACATGTCACGCAGTTAGTTTTAAAAACGTCTAGCATGTGAGCTGACGAGCTGACACTAATGTTGACTAGCAAACGTTAAATCACCCTTCCTTCCAAAACACACTGAATGACGGTTTGAAATTCGGCGTGGTGTAAATCCGCCAATGATAAGCAAGGGATGGCTACCTATTGTCCAATGGGTAAAGAGAATAGGTCGAATCCATATGAATTCAAAGCTATTGGCAAATCAGATATCAGCTACATTTTGTAACTGCCCAGACCACGCCCACATTTCCAAATACAATAAACGAAGATATCTCACTCTAATGTTATTTAGTTCGAGTTAACTAAAGCCAAAGGCTAATCTATACTCTCACTTATGCTATTAATTTCCCGTTGCACTGAAAGTAATGCTTAGAACCAAAACTAAGATTTAAGATGTTAACAAGTCCGTTAAGTATAATGATTGAATGGTTTACATTGCCTCTGAACCAGATGACGGTCCTTCATTTTACTTTGAGTAAGGGATCTGCAAACTAATACGATCTTCAAATGTGCACTTTATTTCCATGATTTCTTATTTCGGTTATGTCTCATTCAAAATATAACTAAACGTGTTTGATGCAAATAAAAGAATAATACAAAATTAATATTCGAAGTGGCTCAGTGAATGCTGTGTATTTTTACTGAGGAATTCTGAAAGAACGAAATGTTCACTTTTATATGAGAGTTGTAGTACAGCCTGTCACCAGAAGTGCCACCTGCTCCCAGCCAGTCGAACATCTCGCAGTGATCGCATAGTGGTTAGTTAGTTCAGCCACGGCAGTCAGTCTCTTGAGTAGATACCTATCTCCTTAATAGCAGAAATGAGCAATGACACCTTTACCGTTAACGTTATTAATGTAGCTCCAAAAGTTGTTGATTTCCAATTCAAAGGGTCAAGATAACTGCAATATTTATAAACCTACTATGAATAAGTTGTATAGAGGCTTACTCTTACATCCAAACTATACCATTTGGGAAATGTGTAACAACCGTAACAACACAGATGTGCAAATCCTAAAAGTCATAAAATGAGAATTTGTAGCAGCTCTTTAAAAGACTCACTATGGCCAGCAGCTAACAGTCTGTCTGCAAGAGAACATTTATTGTGCTTTTTAATCAATTATTAATCATTATTCATACCTGCATGTTTTATATTAAAGGTCCCATGTCATGGCCATTTCTACTGATCATAATTCCATTGTTGAGGTATACTAAAATAAATGTATATAGTGCAATTTTCCAAACTCACATTGGTTTCTCATACAGCATCTCTGTATAGTATGCAGTGGCGGCTCCAGAGTATTTTTGTTGGGTAATCTATGGTAGGGCTAACCCAAACAGTGGTGGGGCTCAAGTCAGTATTTGCAATGTGTAATTACATACACGCTATATCGCCCCCCTTGACAGTGAAACGCCACGCGTGAGGTTTAGATTATTTCCCTGTCTCAATCCCAAATTGAACTGTATGAAATAAAAAGGCACATTTGTCTTGTAGTAAAGAAAAAGGGCGACCTGGAGCCAGACTGCAATTTCCCCACAGGTGAAAGAGTAGACATGCTGAAAACCAAACCCCTGCAGGGGGGTCTGGGGGGATTCTCCCCCAGGAGATTTTTTGAAATACTAACATAAAATACACATTCTGGTACTCTCTTGAGAAGAAAAATAAATAAATCTATTACTACACATTTCAAAAAATGAATGCCATTTTTGTTTTTTGTTACTTTGTTCTGAAAGCTGAACCTGCTGCTCCTCACAGAGAGAAGAGGGAAGAGGCTGTGTGAATTACTTTACATTGTGGATAAGGGTGGATAGCCCCCATTGTTCTGTGTGTCAAAATGAAAGACAGCCCACACACCTATCAATCATCAAACCGTGGGGTCTTATTTCATTACGTGTTGATTTCTATCAACACGTAATGTTGTATTGATGTATATCAGGGTTGCCAACTTTGGGTACCTGGCTGGAGTGAGATTTTGATATCATGGGTTTAATTACACATATGCGCACTAAATGACTGCTATCGTGTCAGTAGCGGGACCTTAGCATATATATAGGATATATATACAATATATACAAATACACAATATTGGACACAGACTATAAAGGGCACAACGTTTCATTCACTAATGAAAGTCAAACACATGTTTGTTTCCACTGTTTTATTGTGTGCATAGGCCCGTCGCGATAAGCAATTAATTGACTTATCGTACGATAAATAAAAATGAACTCCATAACTTTTCTGGTCGGGTACCCGACCCGATGCAGGACTCTGGGCTAAGGTGGGGCTAAGCCATTTCTTGGTATGGCTGTAGCCTACCCCAGCCATACCCTGGCGCCGCCACTGATAGTATGTGTAATCATTCTCTGTCCTAAACGGCTTGTTGGAGCTCCTGCCCGAAATACGTCACTATATAGTAAACAATGGAAAAAGAGAAATCCCCAACGAGGCGTTCTGAGGCAGCATAGACAGGTCTTTTCTGTGTTAGAGTTTTACTCGCTACAGGGTGTACTTTGAGGGTTTGTGACTCTGACCGTTTACATGCATAAAAAGCTACATAACACACAAGGGGACGGGTAATAACCAGAAAAGCATGACATGGGAACTTTAACTACACACTTTACTTTTATTCTATTTTACGATTTATATTGTTTTACTGTATTTTTTCTCTAACTCCCTTTTAGGGTATTTTTAATTTCCATAATTTCCTAGTTATATAAAGGTATTATGTTTTGATTACACATGTCCTATAATTGAAATCAGAGCAGTAAAATATGTAATTGTATACTTTGAACACAAATTGACAATCATTCATTGCACATTCTGAATACAAAGATGTCCACATGGACAGTGTACAGTGGATACAAAAATCATTTCATTGCCCACCCCAATGAGCCAAACCCTTTTTATAGAGCTGGTAGAAACTTTTAAAATTAGCAAGTGATGATCTCCTTTAACAGGCATTAATTGATTTAGCCACTTGGGGGCAGCACAAGAACCTGTAAACACAACAATTGCAACAACAGTTACACAGGAGCTGTATTACTCATTACACATGTCCTTACTACGTTTTTTTCTGGATAATTTAGGTAGGATATACAGAAAAAATATATTCTTCTATGCAAATGTATTATCACAAGTATACGTAAGTCTATATTACTGTTGCTGTATAGTATTTTATAGAACAGTCTAACTTAACTTGAACATTATATATTGAGTATTATGTGTGGTTCATGTCCATTCTACTGTAGATATGTATATATACCTTCTGTTTAATGTTTTTATTTTAATACTTTTTGTGCACCTTTTAATTTTAATGTCTGAACACATTATTGCTGCTGTAACAAAATATTTCCCAATTTGGGATTAATAAAGTATCTATCTTTCTATCAATCTACCTTATCCCAGAAGTTACCTCTCTAAATGATACAAATCTGCTCTATGAAATAAAAAAAAAGTGGTATTGTGTTTTTATTTGTATACTATAAAGAAGCAAATTATGCAACCAGCTTTTTAAATAAATGTTTTAAATATTGTGTTTGTACATGACACCTGCTTTACATAAACTCATACACAACATGCAGTAATTATTTTTTGAAGTAAACTCTCTGTACACAGTTTGTACATTTTATGAAATGTATGACCAGTTAAGACTACTTTTAAAAGAACACCTCCACACAGCTAAAAGATACTGTTCAATTGTGAGCCAGTTTGCACCAAAGGGTGGAAAAAACATTAATTCCATTCTATTTAACAACATCGTAAATGTAATTTGTTTTATTTGTTTCCCAATGGCATGGTTACACAAATTATGTTTTAATTCTATGCAAAAAAAAGCTACTTTGTGGATCCATTTCTAGTTACAAATGTAGTGTGCTGGCAGGAAAGTGAAGGTGTTGTGCTGTATATAAGGATGTGTCTTGGCTTTTTTAGGTCGAATGTTGGAGTCACGGTTTGTACAGGCCGTGGAGGGTCACGGGTATGATGATGTTGACCTCGGCCCGTGCCAGCTCTGTGAGTTTCATGGCATCCAGCACCAGCAGGAAGCCCGGTCTCTCTGCACCCGGCTTCACCACGATGCTCAGCAGCACACCTGGAACACATGGTAAAACATTTGAGTTTCCAATATAGACATGATCAGGATTAGGTATTAAATAAATCTAGGGATGAGGTTTGAATAAGTTACATTTTTGATCAGGCAGATTTCTGAAATATGAAAGGGTTCACTGGTAGAGAAAAATAATTGATCTTAAGAGAACAACTTTTGTTTCCTTGAGATTACTTGTCAGTATAATTATGTGTGTGTTGTACCATCGTCTTCCTCTGTAGCTCCAGGTGTTGGTACAAACAGCGGCTCGGATGGGTAACAGTCCTCCTCCTGCCACACCAAGGTCTCTTTGGTCTGTACATTCAGCTTGACTATCTACAGCAAGACAACAATAAACACCCGAAATCTTGATCACCAAAAAAAAAAATCATTATCATCATCAAAATTCATTCTGTGAATTATGAAAGCACTCCTTACCCTGTCAGGGATAAAGTGGTTGAGTCCCAGACCGTACGCAAAGGAATATTTCTTCTTCCCACTACACAGAGAGTAGTTTATCTGGGGAAACTCAAAGGCTGAGAAAATGACAAAAAGAAGAAAGGTGGTTAGCATCTGAAAAAAGTTAGTTGGATCTCAATTGTTTTGTCATGATTTTAAGAGCAAGAATGATCCCTGCAGATACATTTAAAACCCTTTTACTGGTGTGAAATGCTTAGTTTTTCTGTATGTGTTACCCTGTCTTGGTCCAGAGAAGAGGACTTCAGGCTCGAGCCAAATGGTGCCATCGCTGTTAAGAACAGCAGTTGCTGTGGTGTAGGGAAGAGACACCAGATTCTTTCCCTGCTCCTCCTGAACACACATGAAAGCAAACACAAATGGATGTACACACATACACACAAACAGTCTACTCTGAGGGGGTATTTTATACAGTATAGTGTGAGAACTGTGTGCTTTATGTGAAAAGTCTAACTGTGTAAAACACTTATCCAGAAAAAGTTGCTAACAAAGCTAGCTCAGCAGTTAGTTTCAGTTGAACATTATGTTGCTAGTAGCAACAGCTGAATGACAACGTTACATCCACTATTTTTGTCAGATCTTTGTCCGGGTATATCAGGGTTGCCAACTTTGGGTACCTGGCTGGAGTGAGATTTTGATATCATGGGTTTAATTACACATATGCGCATTAAATGACTGCTATCGTGTCAGTAGCGGGACCTTAGCATATAGGATATATATACAATATATACAAATACACAATATTGGACACAGACTATAAAGGGCACAAAGTTTCATTCACTAATGAAAGTCAAACACATGTTTGTTTCCACTGTTTTATTGTGTGCATAGGCCTGTCGCGATAAGCAATTAATTGACTTATCGTACGATAAATAAAAATGAACTCAATAACTTTTCTGACCTCGATAAATTGCCATTTACATGAGGATGTGACTAGCAGTTTGAAAGGATGTACTTCAATTATTATTACATATTATCATTATGTCAGTGGTCTAAAATGGTCATACAACGGTGCCAACAATATTTTCGTTTATCGCAATAATTTCCGGGAAAATGTATCCAACAAAATTAATTATCGTGAGAGGCCTATACATGAAACACACAGACACAAACAAATCTACAGACTTACTCCAAACTGCCAAATATATTAATTAACGCACTCTCACTCTCATATACTCTTTGACTCAATTTTGGCCTAGTAGAACAATAAGCAGCAGACTTTTACTTTTTATCATTTCTACTGGATCTTAGATCTGCGCATGCGCAATACGGGTCGGGGATTGACCAACGGCTCCCACTGCTCTGCTGTCTGTTAACGTTGTTAAGAGTGGTGGGGGCGGGGAGGGAGCGGATCGACAGCTTGAGCAGCTGTCAACTCAACATTGTAAATAACCAACAAAAACGATCGCCGGTTCATCTTGTTTTTGGCGTGAGAATAGTTTGGGCAGCGTGAGAGCGTGAGATTGAGAGTGAAAGCGTGTGTCACACGCCAGATGCGTGAGAGTTGGCAACCCTGTTATATTACCAGGCATCTTGTTATCTACTCCTTAAATGCCAATTTGGAGCAATATCTGTAAGGGCTGTAAGTGTTGTTTTTGTTACAGCTGTTTTGTGGTTTTTGATTTAGGAGAATAACTTTTTTCTATGTTTAGCTGACTGCTAACCTAGCTAGCTGTGCTAACCTCAGGCTTTCAACTTTTGTAATGTCTTCTGTTCACCTTATTATTATTCTCTTTGGTCAAAATGTGAGTATAATGTAAATCTTTCTCTTTATCGGTACTATTATCAGTTAAATTGGTACGAAGCAACACGATTAACATTAGTTTGTAAATATTTAACAGTATAAACTGACCACTATGCATAATCTAACATTTTTGAACTACACTTCAGATTAACTATTTGCCTCTCATATGGAGCTATTTTAATACAATTTTATTTGTATTCTATGTTTAGGACATTAACACATTCAAAATGTTTGTATTTACTGTAGGTAATTACAATTATATTTTCATGAAGTGAGTTCAAAATAATTTATTAGCTTTGATAAAAGATTTTAAACACCAATCAAGCATTGTCCGAAAAACTGATCAGTCCATTTAATAGTTTGTACATTTTATGAAATGTATGACCAGTTAAGACTACTTTTAAAAGAACCCCTCCACACAAATTCAAGTTCATTAACATTACCATTACTCACCTTGTGTATATCCAATGGCAGTACATATCGCCGGACCTCAGGCTGAGGAGCTCTCATCGCAGCTTTCTTCACTTCCTCCCACTCCTGCTTTATGTTGGCCAGGTACAGGTAGTCGTACACAAAGTCATGACTGCAAAAAAACACAGAGATATTTCATTATGACACAATTAATTATACGTTTAGTATAAACTTATACAGACACACTCAGGCTCACACTGACCCTTTCCACGTGCAGAGGTCAACCACGATGAAGCCCTCATCCTCGTAGGCGTTGATATGGTGAAAGATGTTGAAAGCTGATGTTCTGAACTTGTGGCTGCTCAAATATTCAGCTGGGTCCTTAGTGGCCAAGTGAAACCATGTCTACAGCACACAAACACAAATACATGAAGAGACACATAGATGTCAACATACTGTATGAACAAAGATACACATGCACAGGCACAGTCCCATGTAACTATACACACTTCCCTTCCTACCTCCAAAAGTCAAAATATACAACATCCCTTGAATGATTATAAGACAATGGGTTCCTGAACACAGACATGTAACAGTTGCTCCAGCACTCCTACTGCGTAGAGAGACACCAAGACTGAAAGAGAAACAAATCAGCTGGACAGCTGCATGTCCTTGTGGTGTTTTTGTATAATTTTGTGCCTTTTCGTGGTGGTTTAGCAACTTTTTGTGGTAGTTATGTGTATCTTTATGGTCATTTTGCTACAATTCGTGTTCATTTTGGATTTTTGTGGTAGTTTGATTTCCCTTTGTGCTAGTTTGTGTCTGTTTTTGGTCATTTTGCATTGGGTATAGTTTGTTTTTGGCCTTTTCTGTCATTTTGCTCTTCTTTTCAGTCCTTAATTATCAGTCTGATCATTTTGGGTCACTTTGTAGTTGTTCTGCATCTCCCAGTAGCTGTTTTTTGTTTCATCTGTCTCTTTTTTGCTCCTCTTTGTGGTTGTGTTTGACCACCAACAAATGTTAACACTTCATGCTGACGGTCTCATCCAAAGGCCCCTGAGTCTGTAATCCATTCATGGTTCACAAGCTTCTTACCACCACCCTCTTGCGCCGCCCCTTGCTTACCCCCATGCTTTCGTTGGATTCAAAGCAGTCCATGTATGTGGCCCCTCTGACGCTCCAAGCCGACAGGAACTTGAGCAGGTTGATTTTTACCGGCTGCTCCACAAACACAAAGTGGTTGTCTGTCATACCAAAGCTACAGAAAGACAGAGAGATAGACAAAACAAATCCATAAGCAGCAGTTTTCAACTTCCACAGGGTTCATAGAAACAAAACTGAGTTAATGTGTTTGGTTAGTGCAAAACAAGTACAGATGCAAAGCTCAGATTATGATGAATTGTGTATTGATCTTGATGAATTAAGTCGGTACCTGTGTACGTAGGAGGGTTTTAACCTCTCACTGCTGGGTAGTTGAACAACAACCTGGGATTTCTCCAGGGGATCCGACCCATCTGAAAACACACAGTTGCAGTGGGTGATGTTATCATTCTGTAGTGAGTGGGTGCATATGATGAACTACAATTTTACTCCAGCTCATAAAGAAGAAAGTCCATTTAAAATCACTCACAATCAATCGGATGACAGTTTAAATGTGGTACAAAAGTCACCTTTCTGAGCAGGTGGGATCTTGACGATGTTATAAGCCAGACTCAAGTTCTTTCCAAAGCAGTTGCCGATGTTATAGACTGTACCATCTGCTTCAATGTGGGGATGGGCCGTCAACCCATTCACTGAGAGGTACTTACATAAGTCAACCTAATACAAATATGTACACAAGACAGGAAATAATTGAAGAGTCATTTTATAAAGCATGACGTCATCATTTATAAGTCTATCAACAATTATATAAACACATAATTACTAAAATAAAAAATTCTGTAGCACTAACACATTTAAATTGAAAAGATTTACTGAAGTAAGACTTGGTACTAGTTTTTTTGTTGTTTCTTTAGTGTTATCTGTTTCTGATTCAGCAAGATGTAAACCAATCAGCTCTCACCCTCTTCAAAGTCTCCAGCGAATCAGGATCAACCTTAGTGATAAAATTTGTCTCCGTGACGGCGTAGAAGTCTTCACCGACTGGATAGATGTTCACCATGCAGTTATCAGTCACCTCAATGCCTCTGAAATAAGTGAAGAATCTAAACAGAAACAAGGCAATATTTTGTTAAAATATTAAAACAGTATTTTGAGCCATTGGATGTTTTATCATAATACAGGATATATAGATTTTTTGTTGGGCCATAAAAGATCAGGAATTAGTACAAATAAATTAGCATTACTACTACCATGACACCTGTTTGCCATTTTAAACTGCTTTGTTGTCCAACCAACAGATAAAAAAAACGAAATGCTCAGTTTAATATCTTAATAAACTTAGAATACAACCACATATTAACATTATAGGAGCTAGAATTTGGACAAAAAGAAAGACTAATTAATTGAAACATTTAAGGTACTATGGGTTAAACATGGAAGAAATGTGAAATGTTCATAAACAATTTTACTAACAAGAATGTACCATCAAATGTTAAGACAACTAGCTGTTAACAAATATTAAAGTAGTTAACATCATCATCTGATGAGCTGAAATACTGTGCAACTTTATCTAAACTGAAACTATTATTTATATATTATTTTATACCTTGAACGTTTCTTTTTATTTGTTTCTCTTTGTTATAATAATAATAATAATTATTATTATTGTTTGTTTTGTTTCTAACATGTTCAATAATATGACTAATAAAAGTAAAAATAAATCTAACTCTCAATCAATGCAGCAAGTGAGCATATCACCCAAAAGGTCACCTGTGTTCCTTTAACACACTTGGCTTCATACATTAGGCAGAGCACCTACAGTATGTGGTTTCAGGGTTACCTGGAGAAGATGTTTTTGCAGGGGTCTGGGTAGGCTGCTGTGCCAAACTCAGTGATGACTATTCTGTTCTCTGTCATGGCACGAACATACGCATCTGTCTTGATAAACCTGAGAAGAGAAACACATATCATGCACATATCATACCTCACGAGACATTTCTGGTCTATTAATCAAACTGTCAATGTAGTTTTGAAATTTCACAAAGCACATTACTGATTCTGCTAGGTAAACAAAACTATTGGAGTTGGATGAAGGCTTGTGGTCTGCAGCTGTAGAAAAGGCCCCCAAAGTTATAGTCATTCATATATATATATATATTAGTTTATTATACAGAGTTGATACCTGTTAAATGATGTCTTCATAGTGGGGAGGGGCTAACCCACTTGTTTTGGGTGACGTCATACAGCAGAGGGTGCTTCAGCAGTTGCACCAAAAAGTTATACCGTCTTAAGTGTTCATATTGTGTGCGTAAATGAAGGTGAGCATTTGTCCACAGTGCTGCCCGTTATGTTCTACACTCTATTATTAATGTTGTGATAACTTCTGTGCCGATGTGACTTAATGTAGAGTCTCTGTGCTCTTGTGATCTGTGTACGTATATATTATGACGGGTCATTACGCCACTCGTCAAGTGAGTCGGCACTCCCGTCTCAAAGTCTGGGATATATACCGTGTTGAGTGGCACAGATATATTATTGCTGTAATAAGATGTAGTTTAGGTGGATATATGTTTATGTGGCGTTAAAGTTTAGATATTGTGCATTTGTAGTTCATTTAGTGCTCCGCCGATCGGCTACCGGAAGTAGCATGTCTGTAGCTTCGCACAACAATAGCATCGGTTGCCGCCTTCCACAGACCGGAAGTGGAAGGTTAGCACTAGCGGTAGCTTAACTCCGAATCTCCGTGTGTCCCTGTTATGAGCGTTTGACATTACGCCAGATGTGTTTATTATTATAATGGGTGAACGGAGATATGTTGTCTTGTAGCTTGTATTGATTGTATTTTGTTTATTTCCTTTATAGAAAAAACCACACTCACACACTCAAATGTCTGTGTCTTAATTAAAGAAGAAGTCAAACGTCATCTCAGCTCCTCATTCTCACTCACTATTCTGGACCTTTGGCTTTAAGTGGTGTTCTGGCCGACACTCCTGGGTGAATCTAGTGATAAACAGACAACTAGTGCCAACACTGAACTATATATATAATCCTCCACTACAGCAGCTGAGTATTGTTGTTGTCTCCTCCCTTGCAACATTCCTGTTTGGATGAATTTACTGTCAGCTTTTTTATTTGGCTGCACAAAACTGCATGAACAGAAATCAGATGCCATAAAAGATCTGCATCTGGATTTAGATTTATAAAATAAAGGTCCGGAGTGCTGGGAAGTACAAACAAGTACATTGAAAGGCTTTTTCTCTCAGGAACAAAACAATTTAAAAGAAAGGTCTGGCAAAAAGTTAGAAAGCCTTTAATCAGATGGCTATAACCCAAATGTAGCGACAGACAGCTTTCTTCAGGTTGGGATTTCAGATTTATATATTTTTTTATGTAGAGAAAGAACGTATTGGTGAACAAACAAGTATGTTAAAAGATGTGCTTTTTTCCCTGATTTGGAAAGGTAATGAGAAGTGTTCTTACTTCCTGTAGTAGGTCACCTGACCGTCCTTCAGGTCAAACTTGTGAATCATAGCCTGTCCATCAAACAGATGGTGGAAAGGCTCATCTCCCACCTCAAAAAGACCTGGACCCATCCGGAGAAGACTGCCGCCCAGCCATGACGGTATGACACCTGTGAACAGACACACAGACACACACGCACACGACACACAGACACACAGACACACACGCGCACAGACACACAGACACACACGCACACAGACACACAGACACAATTGACACGTGAATCCAGTACATAAATACCCTTAAAAATAAATTAACACAATTGTGTTTTCGTACAGATTGAACAAGCAAGATATAACGGGTAAAGCTACAGTTGTGAACTTTTTTTAAATTGCTTTTTGTCATATTTCTTACAATATGATTTGGACAACACAGAATAGGACAGACCATTTAATCAAAATGTGCCAAAAGGTTGAACTAAGATAAGATGGACCTTTTATTAAATCCCCTGGGGAAATTCAGTAGTTTAACAGCAACAGGGTAAGATTGAAAAACAGGACAGCACAGATTCACACAGATTAATACAATTAAGGATAAAATCTAAGATAACAATTAAAAATGATAAATAACTATAACTATTCCTTAAATATAAATCAATCAGCCTTTTTGGAAGCTATTCTGGAACATGTCTTGGAGTCTTTCTTTCTAGACTTTCTCTTAAGGCAGAAATGCCAAAGAAAAGTAGATAACCCACTCTCTTCCTTACCCTTGATCTCTGCAGGAATAGGTTCGTTCAGCTCCTCCACCGTCTCAAAGATCTTCTTGTAGCCTGCAGCAGGATGCTCCACTCTGGAAGGAAAACAAAGATATTGATTTGAAATAAAATTACTAGTAAAAGTAAATTAGTGAAAAAACAAAATATATAGCATATAAATCTAGTCATATTACACATTTAGTTGCAGAAATGTTATATAATTAACTCTGGTGGTGTTATAAGCTTCTAATGAAATGCATATTGTGGTGAGATTGTCCTGCCAACTGTTGATACCTTGTTTCTGTGCTGCCCAATTTACAGGTTCCTTTGTTTGGTTTTTACCACTCATTTATCCATCATTCACCTTGATACCTGTGTCTGTTTTCATTCATGTTTTTTTCTCTTTTCTTTTGTTTTACTATTTTAATTAGCTATTTGTGAAATGCTAAACATCTCTGTTAAGGGATTTACACCACAGGGGTGATAAACAGGCAAAGCAAACATTGTTTGGAGACAGTGGTTTTTGCTCTTGACAAGGGCAGGCTCTGGTGGAAGGAGAGGAGGCATACTCTGTGTTTACATCACAGTTGCTTGATGCTATAATCTCAAAAAAGATGGATAATGTTTCACTCATGTTGATATTTTATGTCAAAATACTGGCCATATTATCTGTTTAGAAAATTCCCAGGTATTTTTGTTGTGCTCTTTATATTTCTCCTGATGTAAATTCAGAACAATGTAAAAGGCAATTGTAAAATAAATGGGTTTTTTTTCCCCGTTCTTGTCTTGTTTAACGTAAACGGAATACAACTGCATATCTCAACAATGTTCCTTGAATCCATACATTTAATATTAAAGGTCCCATGTCATGCTTTTCTGGTTATTACCCGTCACCTTGTGTGTTATGTAGGTTTTTATGCATGTAAACGGTCTGCAGAGTCACAAACCCTCAAAGTACACCCTGTAGCGAGTAAAACTCTAACATAGAAAATCCTCCCCAAAACGCCTGTTGGAGATTTCTCAGTTTCTTTCTTTGCTCCACGGATGGGTCCGTTTGGTTCCGGGTACGAGCTGACGTCAGCTCGTACCCGGAACCAAATGGACCCATCCGTGGAGCCGCTACGTTACGTCCGCGGAGCCGTTACGTTAAGCCTCTGCTGATTGGTCCAAATTGACCAATCCACGGACTTCCTCACACACACACTCAGTGCAGGCAGCTCTGCTGATTTCTCATCCCTGGCTGCAGGCTGATAACAGACAGTTGGGATCGCGGCGAAATTCTCTCTGCAGACCCATTCTCACAGCGTTTATCAACCTTTTTCTTACTCAATATCAAGCCACACTTATTGTTTTCACTTCGGCTGTGAGTTTGTGTGTGCTCAGGATGAGTTTGGCTGTGTTTCGCTGTGTATCGCTAAACAAGGAAACCACACCTCTACGGAGCTCAGCGCGATTCACAACGTCCCGACCAATCAGAGCACACTGTGCTCACAGGGAGGGGGGGGCAAGAGCTGCAACGAGCCGTTTAGTGGAGAGAGTGAATACTGCTGAATACACACACTTTACAGAGATGCTGAAAGCGAAACCAATGTGAGTTTGGAAAAATGCACAGTATAAATCTATTTTAGTATACCTCAACAATGGAATTATGATCAGTGTTTGGACATCAGACATAAAAATCTACCCCCGAAAAACACTACAGTTTGGACTGCAACAAATGAAAGTGTCTCACTGCTGCAGCAACAACTTTTTCAATGGAAAGAAAATCCAGTGGAACATTTGACATAGTAGACTCACCATCAAATCTTTTTCAAGGAAAACAGCAAGAGTCACAGACAATCTGGTTTGTCTTATTACATTTCCAAGAACCAATATATTTAGACCATGAAAGGTATTTCTAAAAGTTTTGTCTTTCAGTTTCAATCTTCACACATTAGACAAAAACACAGAAAGTTCCACTCACCGGCTGGCCATGCTGCTGAATGTTCCTCACCAGTTACTCAGAAGTATCCTGCAAAAACCAGACTCTGACTTGCATTTAAACCACTCACAGATTTCCTGTGGTGAGAGATGGAAACGAGGTCCCCTCCTCCCTTTTTCTATCCTACCTTGCCTCCCCCAATCCCTCCTCTTTCCTCTGCATCTTCCTCTCCTTCATGTTTCCTTTCATGCCTTTTGCTCCCCCTTTTTTTTACCCTCCTCCTCCTCCTCCGGTCTTACCCAGAGCAAAACAAGCCAGCTTTGTCTCAGCTCCTTTCAGGCGCATGGCCATCGGCTCCATGCAGAATGTTCTTTTGGCCTTGAAACAAAGTATTTCTCAACCTTGGGGCACAAACACTGACAAACAGGCCGATGATGAGGGTCCAACCAATAAAGTCAGCTTTTAAAGGCAGAGTGTGCTGGTATTGTTTGTGCAAGTAGAAGGAATCCTGTCTAATAAGTTCCAGACCGCCTGGACAAACCCCTCAAACTATTTTAATTGGCTCGCTCTGAGGGGGGAGAAAGAGCAACAGTTTCTCTGGCAGGGAGAGAGTGAATGATTAACCCTGTCTGTTTCTTTGGTTCTCTGTCATGTTGATAAATGAAAGTTTAATGGAAGACTGAAGGGGTGACTTAAATGGTATGGTTGCATTAATAGGAAGTTAAAAGGAGCAGCAATCGATCATCTAGTGTGTGTGACAGCTAAACAAGTACAATAACTACTGGTTGGCTTGCCATTAACCTTTTTACAGACATTCATGGTCCCCAGAGGATTAATCCTTAACACTTTTGCACTCCTGTTCAAGATCAACATTAAATGTCATTTTCCAGAAATCATGACTTGTTTACTCCAAATAATCTGCACAATTTCAAAAAGGGCACAGTATTTGAATCCTGACAAGGATCTTACAAGAATTCAGCCGCTGTGAAAGGTAGTATTTTGTTGAGGCCTTTGCATGTTAGGCCTAGTGCTCCACCAGCCTGCTGTGACTTTGTTTATGATAATTAGATTAAACTGAATCTACTTAAACCTGCCTGGTTGCGGTTTTAACTGCCAATGACTCTCAAACCTAAACGATTAAGCTGGTAAACAACACGTAGAAATAACAAAAGTAAAATATACTTGATGTTTCAGGATTTATGTCACATCGTATGAGGGCTGCAAGATTTGGAAAAAATAATTGCAGTTATGACTGAAATTTGGAAATGATTTCTTTATAAAATAAAGAGAATGAACCATTGATCACTTTATCAATGGAAAATCATTAAAAATGATAAGAGTGTGCTTTTTCAGAGGATCTGAACGAAGGAGATTTTTTCAATCTAATCTTTACTGTTTGTTGGGCCAGACTTCTCTTCAGCACCAGTAACCTTTATTTAGAATTGATATTTTCACATGTTTTTACATTATTATTTAAACAAAAATAGAGCTTACTGCGATTAGGATTTTGCACATCACTACATTTCTATAAAATGTTGGTTAACTTTGCAGCCCTACATCGAACACATGCTTTCACACACAGTGGCAAATAGAAACAGGACTATGGCATGTAAATAGAACAGCTGAACATTTATTTCCCAGGAGTTTGCATAGTAAACAATAGAAAGTAAACAAAGGGTAAAACTGTGCAAGTGTACAATATAAAACACTGCTGATGAATGCATATACGGTTACACACACACTTCGATCTGAGGTAAAAACAAACATATCATGGTAGAACTAATACTTCATATAACATAAATTAAAAAGGAACAGCTTGAAATGTAGAGTTACAAATCCTCAGATAACTGACACAAGGGTTCTAATAAGCACTTCTGTTTACCACAAGTTCTCATTCATCAATGAATAGATGACCAGTTTCTCTCCTTAGAGAGTAGTAGCTAATAGCCACTTCACGTTTGACATCAAATGCTGTAGGAGTTCAGAAAACACTTCACAAGGTTGTTGACAGAAGCAGTAGCAACAGTTTACCCAAACTATTACAGGTATTTGGTGGAACCTTCGTAAGGGAGTCTAATATGCATTAAATATGTATACATTAGCTATTCTGATGATTTTCCATTTACAATGCCTTAATCCAGTGCAAAACATGTCTTTATCCAATAAACTATGCAGGGATGGGATCAAGGTGAAACACACACATGTCAGTAATACAAATCTAAACTGTGAAGAAGTTTAAACTAACTAGAGTTGTAAATGAAAAACCTGAGATCCCTTTATCCAAGATCTCTACGAAAAAACCTTAAATGGTACCGTTAAATTGCTTTAAAAGCAGAACGAAGAGAAAGAGCCAAAAAGGACAAGAAAGAGAAAAACATCAAAAGAATAAAAACACATGTCAAATAAAACTTGAGATTCTATGATATAACATTTTTAGTGATCTCTATAAAAACAGTTTACAAGACATTTCACTACTCCCAATGTCATAATTTATATAAATTAAGAAATCTATAATCGAATTATTCCCATATGGACCAGGGACCATAGAATTGCATATTTATATCTCCCAAAATGCAATCCGCAGTTTGTCCGCACGCACACACACGTACACAAGCTAGCAATAGATAAGACAGGTGAGCGGATAGAAAACAGATAAACAAAAAAAAGGGAACATTTTAACAAAAAAAACCCTCCTATATTTGAACTTCTCAAAGAAGCAACCCTCTGTCTATCTGCCTTCATTTTACTCAGCTGTCAATACAATCACACAGACAAATAAACACATTAACTATTGTAGAAGTCTTCCAGCCTGCATTAACTCTAACATTACTACAAACCAAGTATTTCCAACGTAACACGAAAAAGGTTAATGGCTGCAAAGAGAAGAGGATTCTCCAGATCTCTTAGTATCAGTGCGGTTATATTGCAGTGAACTGGGCTGTGGCTTCTATAATGCTGCCAACCTGTACGGTTAGTTCCTGATGCTTAAAGCTTTGGTCTTCTTGATGGTGAGGAGTGGAGGTTTAATCTTCGGTTTGGTGTTGTTCTTACTTTTCTTGTCTGAGGAGGGGCACCGGCGACTGTAGATGTCTGGGTACTGCTTCTGAAACTGAAGGAAATATTTGAAGTAAAGCTCAGTTGCAGGTAGACTTGATAAGGAGTGTTTGTTATACAATGGGACCTCTTTTTGTTACCTGCTTCAGTTTCTTCCGTCTGTCCTTCTCGCTCATGTTTTGGTTGGTCAGCAGCATCTCTAGCAACTCCTCCATGGCCTTCTGGGAAGATTCCAGCTTTTGCTGTTCAAACTCAGCGCCGCTGATCTGCCGGCAGAAGGCGTAGATGGGCATCGGAGCGCAAACCTCATCGGAGGCTTCGACAGTAGAAACACCATCCATCGGGACCTGGGTCAGGAAAGTGGAAATTACAGTCACTTTATTAAACTATTTATGGATCCTGGCCCTTACCTAAACAAATTATTGATCCGCTTTTTATGAAAACGCTTTTTGACAAAGTAATTCTGTCAATTTGATCTGAAAGAAAATTACATACACTGAATTGTTATTGACGAGCATGCAATCATTTTGCAGTAAATGAGGCTAAAAATCGAAATAAGAATCAAATCAAAATGGATTTGCTTTCTTTTTTCAGTTTTAAGTAGATTTGATTTGCATTGGGGTTTGGCAAGGGTGCAGGCCCTACATAAAATACTGCAGGACACATATAGTGTAACAGTTTCTGCGTGTACCTGTACGGCGCGCAGGTACTGGATGTGGTCACTGATAGCACTACGCAGGTACTCTGGGACTGAGAGGATGCTTTCTTGATGGTCCATTAGAAATGACACCAGTCTGGTAGCCAACAGCTCGTCCAAATCACACTCCTCAGCGCTGCCCAGGACACAGCCGGAAAACGTGTGAACCATCTGGAATGACAAACATAACAACATGGTTGAAACAAGATCAAATGTAACTGATCCCTAGATAAGACAATAAGAAGGCATGCAACAGTACTATAAATGTACTAGTCAATACAAATACCAGTGAATTTCAACAATTCTAAATGTCCAATAAAAACAAAAAGCACTCATTTAATATCGTTTGCAGTCAACATTTCCTCTCTAATATAAATGTTATAATGCTGTGATAACATCTTCTTGAAACTGTATTTATTTAAGTTTATACCCAAAAAATACTTTTTACAAAATACATTTGAACAGATCATGATAACACGAATGCACCATTATGTTACTCAGCGACTCGGCTGCTAATTTAGAGCTAACAGCTAACACTAAAGAGCTCTCCTCATGCCTAGTTCCACATGACTTGGTTAAAAATCATTGGTTCTTGGGACATCCCAAAATAAAAGTGTGTTATAGGCGGGAAACAAATGTAGGTCTTGTGAGACATCATTTTATCGGTTGCAAGTCTCACCAGTGTGCGGGTGCCTATAGCGGGGTGGAGGCGGGGCATGTCAACGTTCTGGCTGATGCGTGACATCATCCTCATGAGGAGCTGCAACTTCCTGCGGGAGGATGGGGGGAGGAGGAGGGTGCAGAGCTGCAGGGCCTCGATGGCCACGCGCTCACACTGAGGCTGGAGAACGCCTGTACACATACACACACACTCGGTCACACACTGATAATAATGGAGTCCGTAGTGCAAACGGTACAGAAACAAACTGCAGTAGAATCACTCTTTGGCCACATTCATCCATCACTGCTTCACTCACTAAATCAGAGAAATGGATGGATGAATGGATGATGAGATTAATCAACTACAGCTACGGTGTGAGAAGAGTCAAGATTTTTAAAACACAACATATTTATTGTAATATGCTATTAAAAGCATGTGCACCCCTGTTAGCTTTGATTCAGCACTGTATTATGTACATTATGTTCCTTTATAAATGTTTCCTGGAACTTGGTCATTTCAGTCAGTCCACTCTTATTATAGTCATAATTTGGATATTACAAACGTGTTAAGTGTGAGAAAGTCTTTGATTTTACACAGTTTGTATGATCTTTAATGAATGAAAAGAATAGCACGATTCTTCCATCGAGTTTGTATCTCAATGGTCTTCCTGTCACACGTTTTTCTATGTGGATCTGTCTAAAAATGTCGTAGTTTAAGGCAATATGAATGCAGGACTGTGATGCACAGCAACAAAATGCATTGCATACAATCAAAGCAGCATAGCTAACAAAGCATGCCATCAGCAAGCACAATTTAGTGTGCTGCATAATTTAACTATCTAATCTCAAACATAACAAGTTGCACATGAGCTCGGTGCACCTTGATCCAGGGCTCTCCTTCCTTACTTTGTTCTGTCAAGGTTTGCTGGAAGCTTGAAAACATTTTATAAAACACTTTCTGCATCTAGACCTCACCTTTTCAACACAAGTATTTCTAAATGTACCGGCGGTTGTTAGATGTTAGATTGAGTTAGTGTGATTAGACATCTATAGGCATGCAGACACACAGAGGTGAGAGGGTCTTACTGTGCTCAGCTTTGGGTTGGGTGGGCACACAAACAGGCGGTTTGAACAGTGAAACAGGGCGATGCAGCTTCGACACATCCAGAGAGCTGAGGCAGCGGCGGACAACAGCGGGTGCGGAGAGCATCCGAAGATTAGAGGTGCTGGAGGCAGGTCTGGGCCCGCTGGGTCCTGAAGGAGCACGGGACCCTTGTACTTTGGCCGAAGCAAGTGAAGAAAAGGTAGAGAAAAGAGTATAGGAGGGAAAGGCGGATGGATAGGAGGACAATGAAGGAGGGCGTGAGGCTGAGGAGTGCTGCTGTTCGGCGGGAGTGTTCACGTTGAGGCAGCTGGTCGTGCGATCCTGCAACTTGGACTCCATGACGTCTTCCTCCTTGGTTTCTATGACGATGTCTAAACAGCTGCCCAAGCTGCGGGGTCGCAGGAAGCGTGACCTCTGTGCAATTGACAGTCTATTTCTGATTTTGGCACCTGCAGTCAAAGGGGTTGATTTGGAAACAGAGGTAAAGTCTGTATGACTTGTGTTTGCTATACTGTCATCCTGGCTCATGTTGCTATGGGTGCAGGAGGCCAGGCTTTCATTGGACAGAAACAGATGTTGCCTGGTGAGAGGGGCAGAGTCATCTAGGATAGTTTCGAGTGAGCAACTCCTGGTTCGAGGCCTCAAAAAAAACTGTACTCAGACTGGTGCAGCTGCCTCCTAACTGACCCTCGCCTCCTTTCAGCGCTGCCAGCCGCGACTGAAGCTTCCCACCGAGCACCTCTGTCATCGGGGACTCCGTCTCGTCACAACCCCCCTGTCTGAGCAGCGACAGGAGGAGACACTCTGTGGAGCGGAAAGAAGTCTTGGCTGGAGGCGGGGCCGAGGGGAGGTCGAGCTTCTTGCGTTTCCCGCGTTGGTTTATCGTGTTGGGCGCTGCGACGTACCCGCAAAACACTGAAAGCGGATGCAAAAAGAATAGGGGGCCAAGCGGGGCAGGCAGTGTCAATGAAAGCAGACAGAGTAGGGGAGGAACAGGGTTAAGTTAGTTTAAACCTTTACGTAACATACAGAACCAGACACGACACATAACAGACACAGAGCTGCTCATATCACTGTTAGGACTTCACAAACAAGTGACAACAACCAAGATCCTCCTGTTAGCAGTCCACTGTTAGGGAAACAGCATGTCAATAAGACGGAGAAACAAGATGCTGCATACTTCCTGTTTCATATTTCAAAAAAAAAACTTGTGAAATGAGTCCAGAGTACATACCCAAGACGTTGATAAATAGTTCATACAGCTCATATGTGAGTACTGGCTGCGGAAGGCTGTAGAAGTAATCTGACACCGTTTTAAAGACGTCTCTCTCGAAGCCGGGATAGGACGGCTGTTCGCTGTCGTACTTCGGCCCTGGAAATAAAAATCATGTTAATGCATCTACCATGAAATTGAAAGATATTTGAGAGGTCCCAAAACAAAGCCTTATGTACAAGGTTCATTTTGTAACTTTCTATTGGATTCTTAATAATTCAGAGAGTTCATTTTCCTGAAAGTTGATCCAAGGCAATGATTTTGTTAAGTATAAGTAATAAGTTAAAGAAATAATATGTTTAATGACGCAATAAGGCACAATTAAACATTGAAAATTAGCTAATTATTTTCTGTATTACAAGTTCTCATATATATTTTGTTTAGATATGCAAAAGAAACATAATGTCATGTGTGTGCATTTAAAAGAAAGCTATAGACGTGAATAAACAAAGAAGGATTAACATCTTAATGTATATTTCGGATGTTATCTTTGCACTAGTCTGAAAGAATGTCCTGTTATGAATGCAAACTAGCCGGAACTCTTGAAATTGAACAGTGCAAAAACAGTGTTTCACTTGTATTGTCTCGCATTAGGTTGTTATTTTTTCCCCATGATCAGCTCTTAGCAATGTTCATGCAGCACAGAGGTGTAAAAGCAGCCTGTTGTTACTCACAGTTGGCCAGGCTCTTCATGGCAGACAGAACCCAGTGTGGGAGGTCATCTAGAGACGATAAACGGGTTAGACTGGTTGCTAGTTACAGTACATTGAACCGTTAGTGTGTTGTATAACCTTAAAATAACATCTAAAATATGTCACGTGTCAATGCTCAGATTTTTGATAAAAACTGTTTCAAAGTTAAAAGTTTACATTGTATCATCGTATTCATTCAAAAAGAGAATCCTTATAGCATATGAGGATTTTTTATACTTTTCATATTGTGATGTAACTGTTTTTTGTAGATGTATAAACCTACTCGTTTTGTCGTCCAGAGTGACCACTCCATGCTTGTTGACATTGGTCATATTATGGACGATATTCTGTGGGTTCACATAACGCTGGTCTAAAACCTCATCAAGAGATGCAATGCCCAGAATCCTCTGCAGGCTGAAACATAACACACAAGGTTCAGCCACTCACAAAAAAATCTCCTTCACTTTCTGATTTCAAGGCTTAGTTTAGATCAGGGGTCTCAAACTCAAGGCCCGGGGGCCAAATCCGGCCCGCGACTTCATTTTATGTGGCCCCGCAAGAGCTTGCAAAGAATATAATACGTTTATTATACGGTTACATGCCACTTTACAGCTATGTCCCACAATGCATCTCGTTTTGTGACATGCGCACTGAAGAGACTTGCAATTATTTGCCCTGGACTTCTGCTTTCAGACGTAGTTAATTACTAAGTTATTATCCTATCCGATAATAATCCAATTCAGAGGCAATAATGTAATATAATACATTATTTTATATATATATTATATATTTATATAGTTACAACCGGCCCTTTGAGTGCAACCTTTATGCGAATGTGGCCCGCGATGAAATTGAGTTTGACACCCCTGGTTTAGCTATATCAAAAAAAGGTTGATTGTGAAATGTGATATCTTTGGGGTTTATACTGTGTCATGGTGATGTCTTTCCAGATCTCCTGTTCATCCTCAACTGTCAGCTCTCGCCTCGGCACCTGCTGCTCTCCTATTGGCTGATTCTCTCCTCCTGGTTGGAGGGCAGGATCGACATTTTCCTGGAAGGCACAAACAGAGAATCACAAAACAGATTATTTTTCAAATACGGACCGTACGTCAAACCTGGGTCTGGGTTTTGTGATAAAGTTGTACATAAAATACAAACATTGCCCTGTCTAGCTTACCTGCGTCTCCTTCTCATGTTGCTTCTTGATACCCCTAAACTTGAAGAAACCCTCCCTGTCCCTGAATGAAGGCCTTTTCTTAACAGAACCAGGAGCCGAGCCTGAAGCTGGACAGGGAATTGGCTTCAGAGGGGAAGTGGTGGGGAATCTGGGGAGAAAAGAGAGGACATCGATTGCATTATTTTGTGTGGGGGAGTGTAATCTACATCAATTGTGTATGTTTATAAAGAAAGATGCCTACCTGTACAGAGTGTTGTTGTCCTCCAGATCCTCTGTGCCCCAACGACCCTTCACGTCTTCGATCACGTGGTTCTTCAGGAACTTCTTCAGGAGCTGCACTGTCTGCTGCCTGGTGACATCAGGGCCAAAATTGCTGTTGTTACGTAGCAGCTGGTGCATCCACTCCACAGCGGCCGAGGCGGCGAAGCAGGAGGCGTAGTGCCGGAAGTTCTGGCGATGTTTCCTGAGGGGCATTCCAGACCGAAACAAGCGAGTCACCTCATTCCACTGAAACAGAGAGGGTGGAGTTTAGTAAATTAACTTATGTGAATTCCTTCTTTTATTTCAAGACCGTGTCCTGTGGGACGTTCTTGACTGCATTGACCTGAGGACGACTGGACAGAAGGGATTCACTTTGAATAAAGGTTTGCAAACATTTCTTTCAAAGAAACAGAAAAAAAATTTGCATCGGTAAAGCATTGATCTGAGACAAAACAATGCAGACAACCAAGAAGTCCTAAAAAGATTTATGGCTCATGGTCCTAAAAGCCAAAAACACTTGTAGTATATATAACCAGTCTATTGTGAGAACAACTGTTGTTTTCTGGGACACCCAGTGGGTCAAAGGTCAAAGGGTTGTAGAGTTAGGTGTAAGGTTTGGCTTTGTACTACACGTGTTGCTGACTTGTTGGAATTTGTACCATTTAAGACTATTTCCCACCTCTGGCACCTTGTCAATAGGGAGAGTTGAATATGTTTGAGTTGCAGTCAGAGGTGAAGACATCTCCTTGTTTTCAAACCTGGAATTTATGAGAGTCATTTTCCACTTTCTTCTGATATTTTAAAGACGTAAAGCCTCCCTCAAAGGAAAAATATATATATATTTGTAAAATAAGTCCACAATCAAAATGTTTTTAAATGGAGGGGTAGAATTAACACATATCTGATCCAAAACTGTCTAATAAACCCTCCAACAGTTCGCATAATTATGATGTATTGCTCAGTATCTATTTAGCTTAAAGTTGGTAACAATTGACATTTAAGAATACATTAGTTATTGCATGCAAATCATCTGATTAAACCTTCTCAATATTGAATATGTTCTGGTCAATAATTGAACGGAAACTGTTATGTTATGTCAGCCTAAAACATTATTAACAGATACACAAGAATACTTGATGCATTCCTGATAATGTGGAGAAAAGACGTTGAGAAAAAGCTACGTATTGGACAAGTTAACAATTGAGCAGGATTAACTTAAGTTATGCTAGGGTAAGGAACTCACAAAATACGATATTAACTCTATGAAAACACAAAATATAACCAACAAACTGTTATTTACGATAAAGAGTAAAGTCACATTAACCAGCTAACATTATAGCGTTGCGGTAGACGGAAATGTGTCTCATGAATTAGCAGTTAGCAACCTCTAACGTTAGGAAGCTAAAGCACTTATCAACAAATGGTAACTTACGAGTTTGGTGGCCCGGTACGGTCCTGGGGTGATAACATGAGAATTCATGTTTATCTCAAAAACACAGAACGTTTTTCCTCTAAACGATATGACAAGAGGTCAAAATATCCATTACTCAGGGGAGGATTTAGCCGATGTTTTGCTGCAGGATTGTGTGAATGGCAGCAGTGATAATACCCAGCTCTGCCTGGCTGCTAGTCGTCTGTTCAAAATTACGAGCCGTGTGATTCTGCAACACGATTGGACGACCAGCGCGTCACGTGATCAGGCTCGAAGAATAGAGGTTGGGTGGAGTACAGTAAGAAAACAGTGCGACCATGAAGACAGCACGTTTAGCTATTTCAAACAAAATTAGTTATGTCGTTTTACCGTTGAGACAACCTCTTTACTTTATTTTATAACCTTTAAGCAATGGAATTATTTAAAGCCATACATAGGTAGGTATACAATTTGTAAAAAGAAAGCAAAGAAATATATTGCCTAGCATATATGAGTTGAGTTCCAATATGGAACTATTACTTTACTATTAAGAGTAAATGTACGTCTTAAAACATGCTATATTTCACCAAAATGTGTGAATACATTGGCATTCATATTGACTTCCACATAGTTTGCTGTGATCCAAGAAGTCATTGAGCTGCCATCAGCAATAATCAACCCTTTTGTGTTCACTGGCTCACACCCACACCCACATAATTTTCATTAGCATACTTTAAATGGCCTTTTGTGGGGCTCATGCTGTTCAGTTAAAGGCAGAATGATAGTATGGTGGGGGTCAAACAGAAAGACAGTGGAGGTTAGAGACAAAGCAACTGGGGAGGATGGGCTTGATTTAAGCCACTGCTTTAGATATGCTAATGTTTGGAAACAGTAGGCTACACTAAAAGATAGACCCAGATGTCTGTTTGGAAAATTACATCTGAACACTTTTTAAGGGATTAAATCACTGTCCTTTGATTAAAAATCTTTTCACAAAAAAAGGTAAATTCCGTTGTTCCATTTTCTGTAACTACTTCATCTTCTGTAATCAGTCCTATTGAACCCATGAATATGCACATAATAGTAATTTCAAAAGTTAAGTTGTTGGACACTTACACTCAGAAATGGAGGCCTTGAGTTTTTCAAAACACTTGCACAAGTTGCATGTTGGACCAGGATATCAAAATGTCCCAAAATGATGCTCCTGCTGATGCGTCCTAACGTCAGATTTATGGTGCAGACAGTGCAGAGAAAAAGTCTCTTCAGCAAATAAATGTGAAAACATGCTTCTAATTTTAAACTCAGAAGATTCCTCGGTCTGCACAGGGAAGCTCAAACATCCAAGGCATTTACATTTGTAAGAGATGAGGACTTCTGGAAGCTGACAGCCACACCTTTTGAGAGTAGGATTCAAATGAGCAGTGGTGGAAGTTAACTACTCATCAATATACAAGGAAAAGCAGATGTGCCCCCCCCCCCCCATGAAGAATACTTATAAAGTTGTTACTTAAACTGTATGTGAATTACTCACTTGCACCCTCTACAGGTAAAAGAACATCTGAAAAGCTTCTTTCTCTTATTTAGGTAAATGTTTCCATTTACAGAAGGTTTAATTCAACTAATGCAATAAAACCACATTATTTGTGATGCTTAAATATAAAAAAAGCCTTTAAAAAGGGGTTCCACATTTTGACCAAGAATGTAAAGTTTTGTATTGAACTTTTCATTGTGGCTGCCCCCAGCTGGTATTCAATGGTAGTGGATCATCCTATTTTCTCCACTGAAAGGTCACCATAGAGTGCATTTTGTCTACCATACTTCACTGACTATTATATGATCGAGGTCAAGCGTTTAAGATTTTAAGGTTTGCTTGCAAACGTTAATGTTATTTCAATTTCCTTTGAATTAATTTCACATTTGGATGCAAGCAGTGGTACTCACTTCAACATAACAATACCTTTGTTACAGCAAACTCAACCCAAATTTAACGGGAAATGTTTTAACTTATAAGTAAACTGGGACATTCGATTTTGGAATATCCCCCTTATTAAAACAATGAAGAAAAAACACTAGTTTTTCAATTGAAAACTGTATTTACATTTTTGTTCATTTTAGAATACAAATGAAATAAAACTGCATTACTATTATTAATTTACATTCATAATTACAGAGCATGATATCTTACAATGTGTTCATTTTGGACAGAAATTACTGTTAAATAAATTGTTACTAGAAAAAGATATCAGTATGTGGGGCTTTTGAATAACAAATTAATAAAAAGTGGCACATGATTATCTGTGAAAAAAAACACAACTCGGTTGAGGCTCAAACACAGTACTTGTGCTAACAAAAGAAATGTAACAGTCATATATTAATCACAATACTTCACACTTCTTGTAGCATTTATTGAATTTCGATGTAGCGTTTCTTTATGTACTCAAGACATGATGAGGCACTTTTGTAGGATTAACCGGGACTTTTTTCAGTGTTTAAATTCAATAAGCCAACATAACTGAGAAATGTTATACCAAAAATGAAACTTTAAATTATCACCTGTGTTTACAGCAGACAGAAAAATGTATTAGGTCCAAACCTAAAAACAAATTCAATATTTGAGGACTCTTGAACCTTTTGGAAAGTTGGTGAGTGACTTTACCGAGTATCTGACAAGATGTTGCGGTAATTTATTAACACATTTGTGTTTTTAAAAAGGTATGTCGATTATTTTAAATGCTGCGATTTCCCCATTTTTCTCTTTTAGGATGATGCTCATTATCACCCTCAATGACCAGTCATACTGAATAAAGGCCAGGGCTGGCTTTGATTCTCTTGGCACATTTTGGTAAATGTCACCAATGGGCTATAGCAACCAGATTAAATTAAAAACAGCAGCTCAGTGGACGGATGCTTGCAGAGTCCAGAGGTAGTGAGGAGAAGGAAGATGGCAGCCTTTATACACGCAGAAGTGCTGACCGGACTTTCTCTGTGGTGAGTTGATACTGCTGCTGTTTGATGATGTCAAGGCAGTCTCTGAGAACCTTCAGACATGTACACATTAGTATTAAAAGATGTCATAATGGAGGCGGGAAAAGATAAATTGTATTGGTAATGCTTTATACCTTTCTGGTGTCCTGAGGCAGAATGACTCCATCGTCCCAGAGTCTGCCGGAGGAGAAGAATGCTGAGCTCTCCTCATCCAGTCTCTTATTTAGCTTGTCCTCCTGCTTCTTCTTCTCCTCCTCTTCTGCCTCACTGTCAGGGGAAGGCAGAGAGGCAGCGTGACCCGGAGCCGTCATCGACACTCTGGCATTGGGCCACAGGAACAGGAAATTAGGGTCAAAAGCCCGCCCACACTAGAAAAAAAACCGGAAACAGGATTCAAATTATTGTGGAGTTATTCTAGATTCTACATGAGCGTAAAGTATGATGATGAAGAAAAGTACGGAAAAGATGATGAGAAAACAATGTTTATAGAGAATCTCACCATGGCGTAGCTGTCTGCACCATGGCAACCACCAATTACCACGGTGATTTTTGGGACGGAGGCACACGCTACTGCTGACATCATCGAACCCTGAGCCTTCAGGCGGTTAGTGTTCATCTCTGCCTGGAAGAGAAAGAAAAAAAACACAGAGAAAAAAAACACAGATGTGAAATTTCAAAATGTTTCATAATTTCCACAATTGTATTATTTCCCCAAAGTCCCAAAATATCAAGGCAAGGCAAGTTTATTTATATAGCACAACACAAGGCAATTCAAAGTGCTTTACAAAAATGAAAGTAATTAAAGGTCCCCTATTATACTGTTTTTCATCAATATATATTATAGGTCTCAGATATATACAAAACATGTCTCTGAAGTGTTTGGCTCCAAATACCAAACAGATTATGCATTGTAGCATCCCAGAATCCCCTCTGTTTCAGCCCTGTTTCATAAATGCTGATTCTGTGTCTGTTACTTTAGATGAAAATAAGGAGCCACTCCCCTCGCCTGTCTGCAAGATATTTGGTTAGAGATTCAGGTGATAAGGTGGGGGGGGTTACCTTGGTTGGTTATTGGCTAATGGTTACACAAGCCAAAAAAATCGTTAAATCATAAAGTGGCCGAAATCTGATCAGCTCGTTTTCAGACAGGTTTTTATATAAATGGATCAGGACAAAAAGAGAGGGAATCTTTTTTCCTGAAACTTTCAGAATCTCTTTACACAGGGGGGACACATGTTGATGTATAAAAGACATGAACAAGTGAATTTTGCATAATAGGTCCCCTTTAAGAGCATAAAACACATTATAAACATTAAAAAGCAAAGATAATAAAACATGAATAACACAGGTACATGAATAAAAGTTACAGTGCAGTATAAGATGTGAATAGTACAACATTGATTTAAACAATAATAATAATAATAATAATAATAATAATAACTTTAATCAGATATAAATCCAAAAAAGACAAAATATTAGTTTTATCAATTCTACTTTTGAGTTTTATGTTGTATGTATGTTGTATTTCAGCAGGCCTGTGTGTGTCACTGGGGGGGTGTACCTGAGTGGTGGTGAGTGTAAGCGTTGCGGTGGGCACTGTGTTCTGGAGGAAGAGGAGTGGGATGTCTCTTTGGTCACACAACTGGACAAATTGACTTCCTTTCAGTGCCGCTTGATATGACAGCTCTCCATTGTTGGCTACTATTCCCACTAAATTGCTAACACAGAACACATACACAGATGTAAAAAGGTGCTCACATATACTCAGAACAAGTAATACCACAACTAGAGCATGAAACTATCCTGCTGATGAGTCAGTCACAGTGCTCTCCAACAACAGTAAGCGTTATGTTACAGTTGGTCATTGGTTGAGGGACAGAGATTTAAATTTGCTTTGGTCATTTTTTCTTTTGACGTCTGCTGATCTGATTAAGATGTTACTGAGGGCAGCAGCTAATCCTGTGAGGGTGAGGGATCACTGTGTTTCTTGGCAGGTTAACAAACACCGTGCATTTTGGTCAACAAATCTATTATTCTAACATACTTAGAGACCGTTCGTTGGCTGAAAAAATGTCCTGTTATTGCCCTTGCTATCTTAACCTACATCTTAATCCCTGTGTGTGTGATTGTATCTTTTACCCATGAATCTTTGCAAAGCCAGTGATGAGCGTGGTTCCATAGCGAGCTTTAAACTCCTGGAAGCGGCTACCGTCTGTCAGCCGACTGACCACCTGGACAGACACACAGAAACAACAAACAGCTTTCATACATACTGCATCAGTGAGACAGCAACATGAGCGCCATGATAGGAAAAGGACTTTTCCAAAAATCACAACGAAGTGTGAAGTGATCATTTACAAGAAAGTGGCATTTAAAGTGTTCACTGTCAGCTTCAGTTACTGCTTGTGTGTGTGCATACTGTACCATTTTAACATCGAGACTGTAGTTATAACTCTTAGGAGCAAGCCCCAGAAGCTCCTCTGAACTATACAGCGGCTCTTCCTCAGCTTTCTTCTTCCTCGTCCTCTCCTCATCCTCCTCCTCATCCTCGGGCAGTAGGAAGTTGAGGGTGGACACAATGTTTCTGGTACACTCATACGCCTCCTTTTCATCCCAGGAAAAATGGTCCACACAGCCACTCACCCTGAAGAGAAATCAACAGGCATGATAATGTGAATTTATTCTTATTCCTTTAATGATAATAACAATGTGTTTAGTGACGTACTCCGCATGAAGCGTGGCTCCTCCCAGGTCTTCTGGTGTGACTTCCTCTCCCGTGGCGGCCTTAACGAGCGGTGGCCCGCCCAGAAATATGGTTCCTATCCGGTGCACCATCACTGTCTCTTCTGCCATGGTGGGGATGTAAGCTCCACCCGCCGTGCATGATCCGCACACCACCGACACCTTTTGGATTGTTAGTGGTTTTCATTTGAAAATATGTTTTTCAGAGAGTGCACATTTTAAAACTGAAGTAGCTGAGATTTTATCCAATTCTTATGTGGATTTTTGTCTTTTCTCTCACGACTTTCAAGACGGACACAACATTTCGACCACATTCCTGCAGTGCGTAAAGTCTTATCTATGTGCGGTTAAAAAAACTATATTGAGAACAAATGAAATATTATTTCACAATGTTATTGTTGGGCATAGACCTTGGCCCTTTCTCATTTCTCTAATTCCCCTCCTCGACTCCTATCCTCGACTCCTATCCTCGTGTCTTAGTCCCGCCCACAGGAGATGCGAGCGGAGGAGCCGAGGAGAGAGGAAGGGAAGCAGCAGGCGGTTAGAGAAATGAGAAATCCTCTCCTCTGAGCGGTCATTTTAAAGAGACGTCCATTAATAATGACAGGAGGCACAGCCCTCTGTCTGATGGACAGATGTGTTCATGACGACTTATAGATTTACTTTTAATTCACAGTGCGGTATAATGAGACAATAACAGGCTACAGATGTGGACATATACACACACACACACATATAGGTATATATATATTTATATAAATATATACAATTTCAGAATCAAACAAGTATGAGAGCACTCTCATAATAACGTAACACTTTCAGAGACTGGATATATCCCCCCCCCACCTCTCTGGTCGCTACAATGAGGAAATGAAATTACGGGCCAAAAGTTTTATTTACAAGCATTAAAAGTAAGCATAGGACACCAAACCAACTGAGACCTGTCTGTCCTCCACACACACACACACACACACACACACACACACACACACACACACACACACACACACACACACACACACACACACACACACACACACACACACACACACACACACACACACACACACACACACACACACACACACACACACACACACACACACACACACACACACACACACACACACACACACACACACAGCTCAATATATCAGGATACAGCCGTTGTGTATTTTATTATTTGAAGCACTAAATGGTTTTAGACAAATATCGACTCTTTGTTTGTAGATATCTACTAAAGTAAACCATACAAATAAAGAAAGTAATGTAGGCCTGTTATACTGAGTGATATATATTATACACACTGCTCTGCTTTCTGCACGGACCTCACAGCTGTTACATATTCATAATATTTAATAAAGAAGTGCTAATTAATGGAAAAACTTCCTTTAACAGCTTAGTTGGAATCGGGTCTAAGATACACGTTGATGGTTTAGAAGAAAGAATCATTGAATTCAATTGTTCAAGGTTTATGGCTGAAAAGCATTCTAGTTTACTATCCAGTGTAATATTAGAACTTACATTTCCGGGAGCTGTTGATAACACTATACTGGTCAAAGGCAAGAGGTCATTAATTTTGTTTCTAAGAGTAACAATTTTATCATTAAAAAAGCAAATAAAATCATTGCTACTGAGTGCTATGGGAATAGAAGGCTCAATAGAGCTGTGGCTCTGTCAGCCTGGCTACAATGCTGAAAAGACATATTGCATTATTCTTATTCTCATCTATTAATGAAGAGTAGTAAGCTGCTCTCGCTTTACGCAGTGCTTTCTTATATTCATTGAGAGTAATATGCCAAATTAAACGTGATTCTTCAAGTTTAGTGGAACGCCATATCCTTTCAAGTTGTCTCGACTTTTGCTTTATTTTGCGGGTTTCGGCATTATGCCATGGAGCTAATCTATGTTGTTTTATTTTCTTCTTTTTCAAAGGAGCAACAGAGTCTAATTTTATTCACAGGGCATCTGTAGCACTATCAACAACATGATCAATTTGGGGTGGTGTACATTTTGTATAAGTTTCCTCCCTTACATGCAGACATGTTATCGAGTTAAGGAAATATATGATATATTATGACGTGATATGATGTGATTGATGATGTGATATGAATGATAATGGGACACATCGACGTCTGCACTCACAGTGTCGCGGACTGTAATGTTACTTTGATCCGTTAACTTATGTTGTGGCAGATATTTAAAGGGGACCTATCATTCAAAATGCACTTTTTGATGTCTTTTATAGATAAATGTCTCCCCGGTGTGTCAGGGAACTCACGCAGCATCAGAAAATAAAACCCTCTCTCGTTTCCTCCCTACCCAAATCTCTAAAAACGGGGCTACAACGGAGCTGATCCAGATTTGCATCGATATGACGTAGGGCCTAATATCGGAAATGTAGGCTGGCTTTACACCCACGGCCCTATCAGAAACGTTGCTATCAGAAACAATGCCCGACTGTTTTGGACGTAATATGGTCGGTGCATGTTTACATTAGCATCGCTAACACTCAAGAGCTACTGTAACCTTAACTGCACAGCGCATGTGTGTGAAGAAGCTGCAAACCTGCTCCAGAGCAGGTTTGCCGTTCAGCATAAGTTACCATGGAGATCTACCCCGGTAAGAAGTGAACCAGCGTCGTAGAACCAGAAACCCAGAGCTAACCCTGAAATTACCTCGCTAACCGAAAATCCTGCTTCGTAGTACAGGGCACTGGAAAGGTAAGGTCAGATGTGCCATGTGTTTATGTTTATTACAACAACTTTTATTTTTTATTTACTACTTTATATTTCCTTACCTGTGGGATTTTCATCGCAGACATGATGGCTTCGTTATAGAACGTCCTTCCTCCCTGGTTCTTATCAGGAAAGATCTCTGACTGGCAAGAATACACACACACACACACACAGGTTAGAACTACAAACTGCAGTCAAGTAATTCAACCATCAATCACATTTAAAAATACTGTAATGATGCTAACCTCTTATTATGGCAGGGGAGGCTCTGTCTATGTGTGTGTGTTTACCTGCAGTGGTAGAAAAGCTCCTCCAGAGTCCACAAGGTAAACACAGGGCAGGCGGTTCTGAATTGCAACTTCCTGTGCTCGTAGCTGTTTCTTTACAGTGATTGGATACGCTGTGCCGCCCTTCACTGTTGCATCCATGGCAATGAACACACACCACAGGCCATTGATCCTGCCGATGCCTGGAGGGTTACACATACAAACACACAGAATAACTCAGTGACATGTGCATCAAAATAAATTGCTCACAGTTTGAAATAAAAGAAGTTAGAAGAGGAAAATGATTTAATCAGAGCCATTTAGCAAGAGAATAGAAAGATACATTATTTACAGTAAGTGGTTTCTCACCAGTCAGGCATCCAGCTGCAGGGATGTCCCCATATGGCAGACCCAGACCAGCCAATAGTGACAGCTCCAGGAAATCCTCATCATCCAGAAGGAGGCGCAGTCGATCCCTGACCAGCAACTTCCTGTTTCTCTGAGTGTGTCTGGCGATGGCTTTTTCCCCTCCACCCTTCATTGCCTTGTCAGTTAACTCTGTGTACCTTACAGAGAGAGAAGGCTCATGCATTTGTAGACATTTTAGTTAATAATGCAGTGGGGGAAATCGACCAAATGGATCAGGGCTAATGAGAGTAGAACTGACTTTTTGTGGCAGGCGTTGCTGTTTTGTAGGTTTGCTTCATACACATGTTGTTGGATGGGCTGGAGGGGCTGCTCCAGCACAGGGAAGGCACTGTGCAAAGACCTTTTCCTCTTGGCTGCAGAGCTCATACAGCGGACTGAACACTGCCAACGCTGCTCAGCCAGCCTGAAACACAAGATTCATAAACTAACTTTGTTATCACTGAAAGGAAGGGTCCACCTTTAGTCAGAAATACAGTAGGGTAAAGTGTCATACTACCTTTATGGCCTGTTTACAACAAGACAATAGGCTAGAAAGGTGTGCAAACACAGAAGAATATTGAAAAAGTCTTGTGTTAACCGTAATGCAAGTTACAATGACAATTCTAACCAGCATATTTACTCAGATGTGGCTATTTGACATTCATTCTGGGATTTATTAGAAACAGGCATGACTTAATGGCAGTTTTATTAGGTATATTTACCATAAACAACCAACTTTACAGCATCATAATGACCAAATATTATTGAGTTATAGTCATGTATAACACTAATGTGATAATATCCTATAAATGTATGCTAAAGTAGTCAATTTCACTTCTTTTCATTAGCTAACCTTGGAGGAGTTTAACAGAGAAAAACTATATTTTTATATGATTTATTAGGAAGAGCCAAGATAAACGTGCAATTATAGTTGGTATATTGATATCATAAAATATTCACAAGTTTATTCGCAATAATGTTCAGAAAAATATAATGTTTTCCTATAATTCTTAGTTAATGAATTACCTGTGATGTCTTTCCTCTGTGGTGTTTCTCAACATCCATGAGGGTGTGAGAGTGTGTGTAGGCACAAAGCCTGGACACACTTTTCCTCCGCTACACACACTTCTTTTAGGGACAGAGAAAAACAGGAGTAGGTACAATAGCTTAGGGCAAGTGACAGGTTAATATTTATTCTGACTATTTGTGTATTTTGCATTGTGGATTCTTAAAATAATTAACTACATTTGAGGTACTTGTACTTTACTTTAGTATTTCCATTTAATGCCATATGTATATGTATATATATTATACTTCTTCTCTGCTACATTTAAAAGGGAAATAATGTAATTTTACTCCACTACATTTATTAAAAAGCTTTAGCCGTGGATCTGTACAAATTAGACTAGTGGAGGAACTCTTTAAGTCACAAAAGACTCTATTTTTGTAAAAGTATTTTACAAAAAGTAAATCAGAACTTCGTTTGTCTTCAACAGTCAAATGTTTATTGATGCAACAATATAACCTAGAAATGTCACATCTATAAATGTAATTATATACACACATAAAGGCAATTTTTCTGCACATTGATTACTTTTACTGGTTATACTTTAAGTACATTTTGCTGATAATACTTTCGTACTTTTACTAAAGTAAGATTTTGAATGCAGGAATTTTACTTGTAATTAAGTATTTTGACAATAATGATTTGTTAGCATTAAAAAATATGATGCAATATGTCATACATTCAACTATTTTATGAAATACTCCAATATGATGCAGCAAAATGCTACTTACACATTAATTCGACAAATGCACCATTTTACCTAAGTAACATTTTGGATAGAGGATATGTTATATATTATGTTTACAGTGTTATTCCTACTATTAATGCGACTTCATAATAACTATACCTCAGTTGCTACTAACAAATATTGAACCCAGTAGGCTGGAAACAAAAGTATGAAAGTTATAATTTAGCATGTTAAATATGATGTCAAGGCCGACAATGCACACGCTCATTTTACTCACATTCTGTCTATTCAAACCATAGACTGTATAAAGATTCAAACACATACATCGAAAAATATTTATCAGTATAGCATGCATTTAACGCAAGACAAGTGGTAAACTAACTGCATACAAAATAAAACTATGCCAAAGGTCGTAAGGACCCCTGACTTCACTGTAAGGTGAGAAATAAATATGTTTTTTTAAATTGGTAAATTTAAAGAGTCTTACCTTACTATGCAGCGGTACATGTCAGTCTGCCTGCTGCAATACAGCAAATTATGCTCTTTAATAGCCAAACATTAAACCAAAACAGAGCTCGACGTCTCCTCTTCCTCTGTATTGTGCTTGTTGGTAGCTGTTGCACCTATGATACACATTACCGCCACCTACAGGAGAAGAAATCAGGTTCATCTATCTGTCTGTCAGTCTGTCAGTCTGTCTATCTGTCTGTCTGTCTATCTATCTATCTATCTATCTATCTATCTATCTATCTATCTATCTATCTATCTATCTATCTATCTATCTATCTATCTATCTATCTATCTATCTATCTATCTATCTATCTATCTATCTATCTATCTATCTATCTATCTATCTATCTATCTATCTATTTATCTATCTATCTATCTATCTATCTATCTATCTATCTATCTATCTATCTATCTATCTATTTATCCATCCACATCTCTGAAAAAAATTAAGAGGCCCCTGCAGCATTATCAGTTTCTCTGGTTTTAGTTTTTATAATAATAATAATATAATAATAATAATAATAATAATAATAATACACTTTATTTGTATAGCACATTTCATGCACAAAGCAGCCCAAAGTGCTTTACATAAAACACAACAACAATATTAAAATAATATTAAAATTAATACAGAACAAGATAAAACATCTACAGTGATAATATGTTAAAAAAAAAGAAAAGAAAGAAAAAGGAAATAAAAAATGTAAAATAAAAGCAAAACAGAAACAAATACAATAAAACATGGACAATGATACTGGTGAAAATTGAAAGTCAACCCAAATTAAAAGCCACATTAAAAACATAGGTTTTTAATGAGCTTTTAAACATTTCAAGGATGTTTGCTGTTCTAAGATCCACGGGGAGGCTGTTCCATAGTCTAGGGCCGTAAAACAGAACACATCCTCCCCAGATCTCTTGAGTGATACCCTTGGAATTTCCAAAAGCAGGGCACTGGAGGATCTTAGGGTTCTTGTTGGAACATAAAAATAAGACAAATTAAAAATAAATATTGTATTTGTTTGAGTAAAATTAAAACTAAATATTTTATAAACTACTGACAACATTTATTTGTGTTGGAATTCAACAGACACTGGAAAGGAATGGCTTCCATGTATGTAGAGATTGAGATTTAAGAAAACATTTGGAGGGGTCTCTTCATTTTTTCTAGAGCTGTATCTATCTCTCTCACCACAGCTGTAGTCACACATATAGGCCGCTAGAGGGAACTGTATAATCACTAATTCAAGCCTAGGGTTTCTTTGAAAAAGTAAACATTTATTTGCGCATTCTAAAGAAACATTTACAACATAACACCATCATAACACACAAACTGCTACACAACACAGTAAAAATATTGTAGGGAAAGCCAATTTCTATAGTAATAAGCTACAGCTAATAGAGTCACTTAGTCACTTCATTAATTATATCTGATGGTCACTCCCTAAAATAAAACATCTATTCTCAAAATGAGTGCTTTTTTCACAACAGTTTTTATGGGACACCACAACTTTATTGCATGTCTGCAAAAGGAAATAAGTCAGCCAAAAGATTTAATTAAGGCTTCCAAACCTTGTTTTTTGTTGGAAAAGTTGAATGGGAAAAGTCCATAATGTATAATAGCCTACTATACTTCATAGAAAAATGATATGTATAAAGTAAATGTATGTGTGAAGCAATGTGTAACATTAATTGCGAACAGAAATTCCAAATTTGGCCTTTCATTTAAACTCATCAAATGATTCCATGCCAAAAGAAAATCCCAAACCAAAGCAAAAATTATAACATCTGCGGTAGGTCTATACATTAAATAACTACATTTTCACTGAGAATAAGCTCATCAAAAAGCCATGTGCAAGCTGTATCCATTTCACCTATTTGTTTTTTTGAACACATACCAAAACATGTGTAATTAGGCTACTGTAGCTTGAATGATTTGGAAATTCCAATGAATTCAAAATGTATGTTTTTATCAAGAGTATTTTAGATTAATAGCTATATTTGGCTACAGTAACGCAAAATGACCAGCCCACGTTGATGTAAATCACCTAGATTCAATGACAAAATGTAAAAAAACCGAATAAACAATTACAATGATGAAAAATAACAACTCTGGAAAATTACTGTATGGCAGACTACAGCCAAAGGTCGAAAAGCACTTGTTATCAATATTGTAAGATACCATAGAACGACTCAATAGACCTAATAAGCATTTTATTCGTATGCCTTGACAGTGGATTTGTATTATTTGATTTGAAATAATTTTCTTCACTACATGGAACCAATTGATCAATATTAAAATAATGTTGAGTATGCAACACTATGAATTACATACAAATACATGCTGTGAACTGTTGCACAAGCTCATAGTTTAATCTTTTTTTTATTTATTCATGTTTGTGTTGGTCTTATCTAAACGATATAAGAATAAACATATTTTTTGGGGCCACTGTGATCCGTGATTCCTGTTTTGTGCAGCCCTGCTGATTCAGGCGGATAGAGCTGCAGCAGAAGGAGGAGGAGAAGGAGGAGGAGGAGGAGTGTGTTTGTGGGCAGACAGTCAGCAGGACCGGAGTCCCAGCGGCAGTTTAGGAGAGTCTGAGCGGGGAAATCAGCGTCCAATACGGGATAACTCAGAAGAGGGATCCGCGATGAGTTGGGGAACGGAACTCTGGGTATGTTTAAACTCTTTAAACTGTGTTTGTGACTTAAGTGTTTGGCTTGTTTGCGGTGTGTCCTGGTCCGGTCAACACACCGACTGTTGGGAAACCGAGTGGAAGAAAGGTGCCGTGTTACCTTTTAGCTTTGTGTGAAAAGGCGAGTGGCTAACATTGACGCTAGCTGGCCGGCTGTGCAGTTAGCCGGCGAGGCTAAAGCTAAAGCTAATCCGCGGTGCACCTTAACGGCTGTGACAGCGGCGGAACAATAGGCTGCAGACACACGGGCACGGGAGCCGGGGCGGGGGTCACGCTGCTTTCTCTGCCTGGTTACTTATAAACTTTAATTATATAAAAACTGCTGAATTGATGTTTTTGTTTTATTGGCTAGTTACGAAGTTGTATGTTGAGGTTTTTTTGAGTGTCACACCCTGTTTCAAGGAGAAGCTGGCAGGGATTCCGGTAGCAGATTCCCGACACAGACCTCCGTCCTGTTCGGTTTACCTAAAATGAACATTACCTTCAAAGCTACTGGTTTGTCTGAAGGGCATCACATGGCTCTTTGTTGCCACTTATCCAATCTTTTGTCTTAACTTCCATGTAATTAGAAGTGGCTCATGAATCAGCCGATACAACTCACTTCCCAACGTCTACCCTGTATTTCTGGCTTTTATAATTCAACGTGTAGCCAAATACAAATTAGTCATATAATCACATTTGTATTACTTAAATCATGAGTTGCTGCTGCTCTTTTCTATACAGTAGATATCAGAGTATGTGAACATGTCTTTTTCATTTAGTTCCTTGAGCCAAATTAGATATTATGATCTGGTTTAATTTTGTGTTACAGCATAGAGATAATTTATTTAATATTTGTTTAAATTAGAGTCATATGCCATACTGTGTTTTTTGGGGTGTTGGCCATCACAAGCTGTTGCAACCAGAGAGGCAACCAGCAGCATCCTCTGTGTGTGTGTGTGTGTGTGTGTGTATGTAGAAAGGGGGGGGTAAATCCCCCTTAGATGATACTCCTCTAGCTGACCTCAGTGGTTATTATCTTCAGTTTAATATAAGCTATTTTTTTGCTTGCTCAGCCCTCAAATGTAACATGACCATGCTGCTACAGACAAATAGATAACTGTTTGCTTGTCTGTGATTCCAAAGGATTGCATAAATAATACAAATGTGATTTGTCAGTATTTCAGTTTTTTTTTTTTGTTATCTTCCATTCATGTTATCCATCCCTTTTTTAATCTCTTTTTTCTGGGATTTTTTTTAGACTGTTTCTAAAGGCGTAATGTAGTTTCAGCCAATGTGTTTATCTGAAAAATATTAACTTATCGTTTTCTGTTTCTAGGCCATTTGATTTAGTTAATGAAAAGGTATCAGTTGCAATAATGGTATAACAAGAAACGGGTCCTCATAAAATGTCCAAAAATGTCAATCACAAGCAATTAACCAATCATATTTTCAGATGTCAATATTTTGTTTATTTACTAAAGCTCTATATCACATACAATTCTTTAAAATAAGCTCTAAGAGAACAATCCCAGTGTGAATCAATATGACAAGAAAAACAACCATATAGTTTTAGTAAAGCTTTAGTAAAAGTTACTACATTTCAAAGTTTAAAATGATGTTCACTTAATCTCTGCATCTTTTCGTCAGTGCTGCAGCAAGGCTAATCATGATCTGTTGAGTGGGGGAACGCCTGCTGACGGGTCGTCATAATCCCCCCCCAATCCAATGATGAGATTAATGTGTTGGTTGCCTGATGTCAGATTACACATGATTGGCTGCTTGATGTCAGATTACGGATTATTGTCCACACAGTGGGGTGTTAAACTACTGTGTTTAACAGATGACTGACTATCTAATGTCAGATGTTATACAATATTGTCTGTCTAATTAAGTAGTAATAATAATAAATTTAATTTATATAGCGCTTCTCATCTGACAAGACAAATCTCGAAGCGTTTCACAACAAAGGACACTGATACAATTTGAGAGATTAAAAAAATAATAATAATAATAAAAAAAATAATAAAAAAAAAAATCAAATAAAAGTAAGTAAGTAAGTAGTAAGTGCTTGGCTGTCTGATCTCAAAGGAAACCTGATTGGCTGTCCAATAGAAGATATTACAGTCTTTGGCCAAATATTGATTGATTGATCAAATCAATCAATCAATCAAACTTTTATAAACTGTGATATTAAATAAGAAATCTAGAACCAGTACATTTTCAACATTTTAGCTTGAAATGAAATTATGATTACACCAAATAGCAAAACAAGCTTTTCTGTGTTTTATTTAACAATTTTGAGAGGCATGTTATGGCGCATTTCCACTGCAGGGCCTCGCACGGCTCAGTACGGTATAGTTAGGCCTTGGTAGGCCAGGCTCACTTTATGCTGCGTTTCCATTACAGTTTAGGAACTGGGGTAGTAACTATAGTAACGCAGTGTAGGCGGAGCCGTGACGTCATCTTCAATGCGAACCACAGAACCAACATCAGCCGTTAGCTGTTAGCACTCAGAGCTCACAGCTCCTCATATCTGTTCAGAAGCTAGACAAAAGTTAAACAAGTACAAACCACAGACTGTCTGTGTCATGGCGAATACAGTCGCTGGTTTATTTATGTCTGTAGGCCGTTGTTGTGAGTGTGGACGGTCGGCGCATATACAACGTTAGCTTAGCCGATCTCCTTTCAGAAAACACGCATTTTAAAAGGTTTTTCGCCTGCCGTCTGTCTGCAGACTTGTCAAAGCATTAATTCATGGTTTTTACTACCGGTATCAGTATGTTGTTACTTCGGCATCATTTTGAAACGTGCATTACAATTAAATCACGGTCAAATATGTTCATTTTGTTATAGTTGTAACCCCCTTGCCAGCGATTCTCTCACTAGTAGCATATTCAGCCCGGTTTTTGGCCGGAAAGAACCTGGATTTTGGAGAGCCAGAAAAACTTTGAAACAGTACCCGTTAGCCGGAACTACCCCTAGCGGAAACGCAACAAAAAACGGGCCGGGTTTGGCACGGCACGCTTAAACCGTGCTACGCGCTGCAGTGGAAAGGCGCCATTAGAGGTAACAGCTCATAGTAGCAGAAATATGTTTTATTCCTTAATTCCTATCCTTTTGATCATCGTATGAGCCCTCCGTTTTTTAAGGTGCCACAAAGTACATTCCAACCTTTGTGATTGTAAACCAATGCAATAATCATTTATGGTTTTTACAAAAAGCATTATATGAACAGAAAGCGTCTAGCACTCAAGGCAGTATTATTATGTTAAATTAAGCTTGGTGCCTTTGCTTTTCCTCTGGCTCTAACCCAGGTCTTTGAGACATCAGTGATCACAAAGCAAGCAAGGAACATCCTATTACCGCGCTGGCTTCCTGCCCTCCCAGACACACACATAAAGTAGGAAGTGTTGGTCTGAATTAAAGCTCTGTGTGCTTTTGGGGTGTGCGCTCAGTGCCGGGATGCTGCCATGCTGTGTTCTGGTCTGTCTGGTTGAGGTGAGCCGGAGGCCAGCAGAGCAGAGCAGCCAAGACTGACTGAAGGACAAGAGGCTGACGGGTAGTCGTCTCACTGATCGGCCAAACTCAAAGACAAGGATAAGAGGATAGAGGAGGGAAAGGTAGAAGACGGTAAAGGCTTTAAACGGCTGGCTAGACTCTTGATTTTACTTTGAGTCTGTCGGCTGTTAAACTGAGAGGAGACTAAACACCAATTGTGGAAACTCGGATTCAGAGCAGTAAGCAGGTTTTACCCTCTTGCAGATGAAGGGGTCACAACAGTTTGCCTTTCTTTCCTTTATCTGGTTTGTGTGGATTTTGAAGAGGCTTATTACTGTGTTCCCTCAGGTGTTCCATGCGAGGTGTTGTTGAAGAACAGGGTACTGGGGTTATGTGCAATCATTTGATACTTCGAGCAAGAAGGTGGTTTGTATTCTTGGCATCAGGTGGCCACTTTCTCAGACAAGGCTGCGCAATATCCCCACTCCTGTTTGTGATATTTATAGATGCATATATGAAATCCTAGCCTACAGTATATTAAGGTCTTACCGACCACAGGGTAGCATCTCTGCGGCTTTCACATTGTGTTGTCTTCCTTTATGGCACTATCTTGTAAGATTTGCAGAATGGGCAATATATTGAAGATTGAAGAGACATTTGAAGTGTTGTTGTTTGTGAGACAAAGAACATCTTAATATCAAAGTGATCTTGGTGTTCTTTTTTCCACGTGTGACTCGGCTAGTTTTAGTTGTCTCACAATCAACCCTTGCAGTACTTGCACCATTTAATTCATTATTCAATCTATCAACTAGAAAATGCATTGACAACTATTTCTCTTTTCACGTTTGGACAGCTGATCTGACAAAACAAGCAATTTTGAAATGCTAAACAGTTAACCGATGACCATGGAAGTTCGTTCAGCAGCATCGGTGAGGCAATACTATAAGGCAATACATCTAAAAGTGTCTTCTAAATGCAATTAGGTTAGTCGATTGACAGAAAAATATGCTTTTGAAATGCTGTTTTCAGCCTCTCAAATATGAAAAGCTAATGGCGGATTTGTGTGTGTCTTGATGGCTTTTAATAGACATATAAAAGCTTTAGACATTCACAAATGGTTTTTTTTTATGTATTTTTCGTCGTTGAACAAAACCTGAAAATCTCGTAAGCCTGCCTTAACCACAGCCAATATTTCGGGAGTCTAACCAAAATCTTATTTCAAAAGTAAATGACTCAGAGACGAGGGAACCCTGGAGTGCCAAAATGCTTGTTCGAGGGTTTATGAATCATTCCTGCTATACCTTATATCTTTGACTTGAGAGTATGAACAAATCAGCTCAATAAGTTCCGCCTTGATCCACCATTTTGTGTATCTGATTGTCCGGTGTTCCTGTTGTTGAGTTGGGCAGTGGTCTGGATCTTAGCAGGCCACAGCGGGTGTGAATGAAGTCATGTTGAAGCTGAGGGCACTGGCCTGGACATGACAAGCTGTTACATCCAACCGGCCAAGCTCTTCAACACATTGAGTGTTATGTAGAGGCTGGGGGGGGTTTCTTAGGTGTGAGTAAGAGAACATGTTGTTTTTTAGGCCTGGATGTGTGAGACTAATTCTTGAAGCCCACATTAGATTTGTGTATGCCCTTGGTGGGAGGGTAAATGTCTTTTTTAATTAACAAAATTGTGCTAACGCGCATGTCCAGGAGACAGGGAGGAAGATGATGGTGGAAGAAGGTGGAAGAAGGTGTAAGAGGGCCATAAAGAGGAAGGGAGGGAGGATGTTTTTAATGACATGAGAGAAGGGAGATATTTTCACATCGTGGGAGGATGTGAATTTATGAAGGCAAGTAGAGTTTACACACACTTAATGGACTTGATGAAACATTAATGGTAGCGGAGGAGGATTGGATACTGCAACAGGCCATATTAACAGGATACATCAAGTATGAATGATTAGAGCAAAATGAGTGTACATTGTATAAAACGATCTACACCGTAGCAATAGGTGCACAACAGCAGCAGAAGCCACTCAGCTAACTTACCATTTGGCCCTTTCTTTGTTTTTGGAATGCTTTAATATATATTCTTTATTGAATATTCATCCATCAATTGTATTGAAGTGTAAATGAGGTAATTCTGATCAACAACGTATCTATTATTACTAGTCATTGTTATGTGGACACTGTATTTCGTCTTTACTTTTCATAGATTAAATGATGGCAGCCATGCCAACTTTTCCATTGTTGTAATCAATACATAATTATGTTGGCGCACCTTGTATCCCAGGTATCATTTTTAATATCAATTGTGCCAACACAGATCCATACATTATCAATAATTAAATCAGAATTTGTTCATGGTGTCGGCAGTTTAGGGGATGACAAATGAACAAACAAAGGAAGGCGGTGACACATGAGATAATTCACTTCCAAAAGGAAGAAATGAATGATAGAAAACCCAATCTATATTCCTCTGAATCTAACTATTACTTTCTGTGGGATGCAACACAGAGCTGCTGCTTTCCTTCTCTTTATTTCAGAATCTGTCCCCAATGCTCCCATCACCCCCTCTCATCCTCCTCTCACCCCCTCTCTTCCCTCCTCAGATCCTCCCATCACCCCCTCTCTTCCTGCCTCTCATCCTCCCATCACCCCCTCTCTTCCCTCTGGATGCAGTCACAGCTGTATCCACATAGCAAGCTGTTTGGCAGACAAGCTCTTCTTGGATTCAGACACCTGTGCACCTGTCAGACCAATGCAGTGACCCTGAATAAACCCTGTTCTCTGTCAGTGTAAATGGGCCAACACGTGTTTTACGACCTGGCTTAGGGCCCTTCCTCAAAATCAGGGCTTACCTGCAGGGTCATTTGTCAATTTGTGTCATGAAACATACACACAAAGCATCGGTGAAAGCCGCCTTTGAAAGGAAGTGAACACAAAGTATGGCTTATTGTTGGATACAGTTTGCCAGATATCTGTTGCATGTATTTTTGGGTTCATTGTGTTTCCTCATACCAGTCATAAAGATGAATTATTATCATCATCTACAATTGTTGTATCTATTCTTGCAATATCTGTGTATATTATAATTGCTTTCCAGGAAGTAAGATCTGAATCACCAGAGACTGAAGCGCTTCCAGACGTCTCGGTTTCATGACTTATGTAGATGCAGGGTTTTGGTCAGAGTTGCTGCTGCATTCACTGTTTGCTGTCCTCCAGGAGTCACTTTGTCTGTCAACTGTTTATTAGTCAGTTACTTTATTAGCCAGCGGATACAAATGCAGGATTTTGGACACATGGAAAATTGGAAGATGTAGGGAATGTTTCTTGGGAAATGTCCCTAGATTTCCAACCCAGTTATTACATTAAGCCTCTGCTGTCTGCTGTCAGTCTGCTTGTGAAACATGCCCACAGACTGTACTCAATACTGATGGCATTCTAACAATTGTTTACTGTTTATCTTATAGTAACTGTAGCTATTTAATATATGTGGGGTCTTGAGGCAGAAAAATGCTCAATTAGTATAATGTCCCTAATTATTCGGTAATTCCATCTTTTTACATCTGAGTGTTTGCTGCTTGATTGTGATCTACCAAGAATGCTTAGGTTTTGGACTGTTTGTTGGATAAAACAAGCAATTTTAATGACTTCACATTGAGCTTTAAGACACAGTTTGTTCACATGATATAGACAACACAATGAAAAGAATCATCAGCTGTAGCCCAATATGACTTGGCATCAAATTGCCATCTCCCTACTGTATAATATGCCCCTTAAATGATCATTTCGCTCACTAGGCTATCCTCTCTTGACTACATTGGTAGATATCTATGTCCTGGCTATGGACCCTGCGGTGAGCAACTTGTTGAGTTGGTGATGTAGAAGGGAGATGTCCTCCGTTGGTTGCTGTGTACTAAACACATCAGCTGCCTGTCAAACCTGCTCACCTCAGCTGCACTGATGCTATCTGCTCTATCTGTGGACGGACAACATACCAAATTACTGTGACAAAGAATTGCAGAGATATAACATGAAGAGCTTTTGTAAAGAAAGCCCAGTCTCTTCAGGTTGTTGGTTCAGCTCCATGTTTAGTGATCTAGCTCTCTGTTTCTAGAGTACCATTACCTCCCTTAGCTACCAATGTTAGCGCGTGTAGAATAAATCAAGCTTGAATGAATCGAGAACATTTTTGTTCCCTGTTTGTGGGTGTGAGGAACGACCAGCGACTGTGTGTTTGCCATGTGACAGAAAACCAATAGCTCTCCTTACCCCATTGTAGAGTTGATACCTCTTACACCAAAACTCTTCATGGCCCTACTCAACATGACCCCCCTACCCAAACTCTTCCTCCTTTCCCTTGGGATGAAGAATTCTCCTGCATAAAAACTTTTATTAGAGTTTCCCACAGGCCAAGATAGAAGTATTTTAAAATGGTTTAATGTCAGTCTCAAAATAGACTTAAGTGACGGGGAGCTGCTGTGTAAAAAAAGTGTTCTACCAGGATCCTTATGTTGTCTTTGTTTGAGTTAAACTGGATGTAATGGTGGTGAGAAACATATGATTCAGCTTGTAATTGTTAAAATGGTGAATGTCTCTTCCTTTTCTACCTTTGACCCTATAATAATCACAATTATTTTGACACCACTAGTTAATCTTGGAAGTAGACTTTTTCTGAACCTTTCTTTTACACCTTGGAGTCCTCATTAGCAGTTGAGATTTTTCGCATTTGTTTGGCTGTTGGTTTACTCTAAATGTAAAAAATGGCAATCACCTTCTTACAAAAGAAAAAACTTGAAGCATGTTTATTCAACAAAGGTTAAATATCACAAAAGCAGAACATCCTAGAACCAGATAATGTATGGTATTTGTGCTCAGCATGACCCTGAATTCACTTCAGAAACATGAATGAAACCTAGAACTCTCCTGTGAATGCAGCTGCAAATCAACCCCACATGTTGTCGTGACCTAAAAGGTCACTATTCGTCTTTTGACTATAGACTTCCAGGAATCATCTCAAGGGTTCTTGTAGATCCCCAACCCCTTTTGCTGATATAGCAGTTAGCATTGTGTAAAAAGCAATTTAAGATGCTGCCTTATCAGACAGCTGGATCTATTTGTTGTGCATTTTTACTGCTTCTGTGGTCCATTAGTCTATGTATGGGAAACACTGGCTTTAGGCAGGAATTTACCACAATGCACATACCCTAAATACTGCCCTGTGCAAAATGGATGCATATGTACATGGGAACAAGCGTAACTAGGACAGCCCCCCCCTCCTTCCTTTATCCGTCTTCCTCCCTGTCCGACATACAGTCTTTTAGCATTCCAGGAAACAATGTTAATCCTAGCACCACAGGAGCTTTCCCAGGCTGTTTATTCGGCCGATGAAGTTTCAGAGCCCAATAAAACTGCTTCTCACACAGACAAGAGGTTTTCTTGTAACCATGGTAACATGTCCATGGTTATCGCGGGCACCCGAGACAATAGTACGTCAGGTACAGTCTTTATTTTTACAAACAATTATAGGAAAGATATCTGTCTGTTTTAGAAATGCTGCTTTGCTGCCTCAACCATGCCTGCCTCTTCTCCACTGACAATCCACCTCATTGCCCATTTTTCAGGCAACTTTCTTGGGGGTTTACCATTCACACATCCATCTGTGCCATTCTTTTGAAAAAGAACTCGCTGGCATGCCTTAAGGGAATGTTTTTTCAAAGACGCACTGCAGAGCAGGGGAAGCATCAATAACTGATATTAATGCCATTTAAGGTAGCACTACTAGCTATAGTAAAGTTCATAATGGCCCATGTAACCCACTCCCAGACAGTGCTGACTCAAACACTGAGTAACTGCAGTATTTCAGCAGCAGCAGCATTAGTAGTAGTTGTACTACACCATTGTTCTGAGGTCATATCTTATATTAGTCATATGATATGGAGTTAATGGTTAATCTACATGACACCTATTCATGGCAAAGTGCCGGCCAGTATGTGTTGTTCTCTGCTTAAAACATGCAGACCACAGGGGAAAAAGTAAAACTGTGCGTAAAGGCCCTGACACACCAGGCCGAAATCGGCCGTTTTCGTTCGTCGGACGACGAAGCGTGCCCTGTCGCCCAAACTCAATTTGTTGTGTCCCGCACCGTCGGCCGTGACACGCCTTATTTGGCCTTTCATGGCTGACGCATGGCCGATTCAACATGTTGAATCGGCCATGCGTCGGCCACAGGCAGTCGGCCAAAGAAATCACTCTGATTGGCTGTTCAGCTAGCGAATCAGTGCAAGAGAAGCGAAACGGAAGTGAGGGACGTAAACAAACGATTTAAGAAGGCACACACACAGATGGCTATTCATTTTCATCTCATCAGTCCAATGGCTGATAGCTCCAGTACCGCACGAAACATGTTTTCGATGGACGAGAGTGAAAATGGAACGCACACGCTATTTGTTGTTTGTGTTATCACGCAGTCTGTTCTTCTTCTCTGTCTTCCGGTTGTTGCCTCTTTTGAATGACGAATACACACTACCGCCGCCTGCTGGTAAGGAGAGTTATTGCCACTCACGCATGCGCAGTTCGTACGTGCTCGGCTGAAGTCTTTGCGGCGTGTTCCAGTGCGACACATGGCCAAGACGCAGGAGAACACGGCGACGCAACAGTCGGCGTCGGCGTCAGCGAGTTCTCTGGTGACTGCTTGGTGTGTCAGGGCCTTAAGATTCACTGTCAGCATGTCACATGATAAGGTCAGCCATGCTCAGTAACTTCCTGCTGCAAGTAAAAGGGCATTTCTCTGAATCTACATGCTTATTTATGCCGTGGCAAAGGCTTATCTGGAGACATGTTACTAACGAATGCAGGCAGTTTTAAAAAGGACTTTCCGCTGGATATAGGGAAACATTGAAGGGAATACTCTTTCAGCCAGTTGGTGCCTTCTGTACTGAGCAAGTTGTACAATATCACTTTGCATAATTTAAATTAATTTGTTGTTCCCAATACTGTTAAGCAGTTATTTCTTCGTAACAACAGATTTGTAATTGTTTGTGCTGAAAGGACTAAAGTTAATGTGATGTGTTCATTGCCTAAAAATAGTGCTAGCTGTCAGCACCCAAACCAAGTGTCATAGCCTACAGGCAACCGCACTAACCTTCATGAACACAGTGAGGAGCTGTCATGGTCAACACACACTCATTCACAGCTGGGAGCCTCATGCCAAACCTCTACTGTGATTGGGGCCCTTGAGTCAGCGGTAAGATAAATCAGGGATCCTGTGGCTTTTTTTCTGAGATGAATGAGCTGTTGTGTGTGTGTGTGTGTACACAGGCATGTAGATATGGTCTGATGACACAGCTCACTGGATTGCTGAACTGATACAGTAATCATCACATCCTGCTCTTTCATATTGGACACACACACAGGAAACGCTGTGGTTAATACTGTGGACGACCACTGAAACTGATTATGCTAAAATTACATCCCCCCTACCTCTTATAGATCCAGCTGCATGATGTGTTTCAACATAGTTAACTTGATTCAAACTCAAAAGAATACAACTCAACAAAAATGTTGTGGTTTGGTCTTTTTCACTGTTACAACAATCACCTTTTCTTGTTTCATCAGAACAGAAAATGTGTTGTATCTGGGTCAGTGTATGTTTTGGTCATTGGATTTTCTTTTCACAAATGGATATTCAAAAACAAAAAACGACTGGATATTTAATTTTCGTTTTAAAATTGAAAAACCAAAATGGAAATACAAGGCGTTTTTCTTTATCATTGTCAAAAAGGGATTTACTAAACTTAAAAAACGGGATGATTTTCATTTTCTACTTCTCAAACAAAAACAAAACTTACTAGGAAACAGAAACATAAAAACTACAGTTTTTTCATATTCTGTTACCGGAAGTTACTTTACAAAATAAGAGCGCAGACGAAACTCACGGAAGTGATTTCAAAACAGAAGCACTCGTAGGCTAAAATCACACTTTGAATCACTACAGTATCCTGTTGAAGGAACTGTGATTATTATAAACAAGGTGAATTTAGCGATCACAATGAAAACGGCCAAGACACACTTTGAGCCCAGAAAACGAATGTTATTAAGGGCTGTAAATATAATAAGCCTATGTCTAAAATGGACAACATTGTTAGGAGATTTAAACTATACAGCGATTCTGCACTGCGGTCACTCAGCCGCCTCTCGAGTTTGTTTTTTCAAATCAGCTGCTCTTCATTTTTTCCTGCTATATTTGACGAGTGATACAAATATTTTTTACCACAAATTCTTTAGAAAACGGACACTGTTGGACTCGGTACTAGTTTGACTTCTACCAGAAATAAAATGAAGTACTTTTACTGTGTACTTTGTGAGTAATCCTCTGTCAAAGTCCCCTCCATAGTAGGCTACATAATGCATGTTTTTCTGCTATCTTTGATGAATGATAAAAGTACAATTTTACCATTTAGTAAGGTAAAAAGCAAAAACGCTTCGCAGACGCTCTTCCGTTTACTTGTTTAATAAAGAAAAACAAATGGACCGTAGATACACAGATTTTTGACCTCATCTGCGCTCTTATTTTGTAAGGTAACTTCCGGTAGCAGAATATGAAAAAACTGTAGTTTTTTTGTTTCTGTTTTCTAGTGATTTTATTTTTTGTTTTGAAAAGTAGAAAATGAAAATCATCCCGTTTTTAAGTTTAGTAAATCCCTTTTTGACCATGATAAAGAAAAACGCCTTGTATTTCAATTTTGGTTTTTCAATTTTAAAACGAAAATTAAATATCCAGTCGTTTTTTGTTTTTGAATATCCGTTTGTGAAAAGAAAATCCAATGACCAAAACATACACTGACCTATCTCTCTATCGGCCGGCCAATAACCAATTTCTGAAAGCCAATATATTCGTCCGATCGACCAAGCCTAGAAAACATGTCGTATGTAGTTTAAGAAAACCAAACTCTTATTTAGAAAAATAGCCAGTTGTATAATATACATTTTAAACTCGGCAACATATTAGCTGGTTATGAAGGTATCCTCAGTGTTGGTATCTAGTACCTTGTTAGCTTCAAAAGTAAGAACGCTACATTCTTCAGGGCCAACAGGCAATTATTAATAGCTTCAGTTGCCTGAAAGCTGAGGCCAATTAGATCTCATTGAGGATTTAGAAGGATTACGATATAATGTTTCAAAACGGCTTTAAACTCAAATAATTCTACCTTGCAACCTTCTTGCTTTAGTCTGTAGTCTGGATGGATGTTGGCAGGTTTTTATCATTTCAGCCACTCTAATAAGAACTTAATATATCTCTGTAATTATGTAATACTCGTTTCCCATTTCAGCAGCCCTATGGGTTAACAAAATGCTCCAGTCAAACTAACCTGCTGGTGTATGCATGTTGTTCTGTTGTTTTATGGAAGCTCTTTCTGATGCCCTGAGCTAACCTCTAACTACCATAACACATCCATCACTGGACCCAGGGTTTCAACAGCTGACCCAGCCCGCCCTGTGTTTAATAAACATAAAACCACAGACAAATAGTTGTGTCATGGCTGATGTTGACTTAGTGTGGCAAATTTTACTGTAACTGTATAGCCTTGTTGCTCCGGTATGAGCCGGAGTGCGACTGGTCAGGCTGCTGTGGCCATTTTTAGTTCCGAGGTAACAATAATGTCTCAAAACGAAAAAAAGAAAGACATCTGCAGAATCTTAGGGCGTCTGTTAGTCAATCTCCATAATGAAGCATGAGAGAAATTATACTATGGAATAATGAAACTTTAGATTGTATTGTGTATTTTACAATGCTAGTATAAATACTATCTTTTTAACGTTGTATGTGGGATAAGTCACATATGTCATTGTTAAACATTAAATAATCCTTTTTAAAAAGAATATTTAACAAAAAGAGCTCTGAAAATGTCCAAAAGAGCAGGGCTTCCTGTCTTTCATCCGTTCAGATCAGATCAGAGTTTCCGTTCGCTGGTAATTACCGGACTATGACCGGTAAAATATGCTGAAGACCGGCAAATCTAAATCATTCCGGTCAAAATGTCCGGTCAAAATAATTTCCCCTTAGCGCAATACCGCATCAGTTGCGCCACTTATGTGACAGACAAGAAGAGTCAATACACTACATGCACAGTCACTTCCTTTCTAATGTCTGAACTTTAATGTGGAGAAAGAGATTTATCCTCCTGAAGGGGAAATTTTGACCCCTCATGTAAACAAATACTTAATGCTGCATAATGCTGCGCTATACTTTTGCCGCCACACCCCCGTTGCCAAGCAACGCTTATAGGTGTCCTTTGATACGCAGGCAGTCATATCATTAGCTAGAACTAGCTAGATCTGATCGATATGGACATAAACGTGAGTGAAGTATAACCGGACGCGAGAGAGAGATCAGAGAGCAGATCAGCTGCTGCTGACGGAGACACGCAGCTCTGCATGAGCACAGCTCCGCCCGCTGTGACGGACCGGTGAGCGGAGCAAAACACACACTTCAAGTTAGACCTAACACACTTGGCTAGTTTATCTAACTCTGGAACAACCTAAACTAGTTATAAATATGTTTATTCTTTACTGTCGGTTCACTCATTACTGGATCAGCGAGCTGCATGAGAGGGACCGGCTGTCAGGAGAGAGAGGGAGGGAGGGAAAGAGAGGCTCCGTTTATTATTCCCGTGTCATTATCCAAAGTTACTGTACACCTTTGAATAATGTAGTTAATCTACTATAATTATTTTGTTTAATATAGAGTCGTTATGAATTAGTTTTAAAGCTCAATAAATAACAAAGAAGACCTTTGACTGGCACTTTTCTAATTTTGGCGGAAGATTTAAACTTTAACGGACATGTTGACTGGCAAAAAAAAATTCTAACGGAAACTCTGGATCAGATAGTGACCCAGGAAATCCCCTAGTCGACCTTCAGTGTCAGAGGGTTGAGCCCGGTCAAGATCAGCTGGGAGCAAACACGGCAGCTGGAGATGGAGAGCCCCCACCTTCCCGACAGTTTACAATCAAAGATGCATTTGCCCGACAATGAGGACATGTTGGTGTACCTTGCTCGAAATCTTTGAAATACAGATTTGGATATGGCCTGTTGAGGCATCTTGGTCTTTGTATGGACAGTGGACTGTACACTTGACTGCTATTTTAAGGAGGTTTTTTTTTGCTTGTGAGACAATGTGTGCATATATATATATATATATATATATATATATGAGAGAGAGCTCTCTTTTCCAGCCTGAGTCTATTTAATTGGTTGTTTTGGTTGTGTGTGATTTAATTATTTTTTTATAATTTAATTTGTTTTATTTATTATATATCATTTATATATTTGAATATTATTTCACATTTAATTTGCAATGTTGGATGTTCAATAAAAAGTTCTGTTTGAAAGGATGTACTTGAATTATTATTATATATTATCATTATGTCAGTGGTCTAAAATGGTCTTACAACGGTGCCGACAATATTATCGTTTATCGCAATAATTTCCGGCAAAATGTATCGTCCAACAAAATTAATTATCGTGACAGGCCTAAGTGTGTTGTTAAATACATCACAGAGTGAGCATGTGTTGTTAACATTGTTAAGTGTTGATAATGGCTAACATCCTGTGCTTGCTCGGGCATGATCATAGCTGGATTAGATTAATTTATTTCTGGATATCCAATCATGTGTCTGTCTTTCTCTCTCTCGTCTAACCGGTCTGTCAGGGTGTGTGTGTGTGAAGCAGCAGCAGAACAACACGAGTGTGGATCAGGTTGCTTTGAAACCTGACTAGCTAGCCACAGAGAGGAGTGTCCAGGTGTGTGTGTTTTCAACAGATAAGTAGTAAATACATTGGGAGTAGACCTCAGTCAAATCCTTGGTTTTGGGAGCAGGTTACAGTGGATTAGGATTTCAACACCAATTGAAATCCTTAATAGATTAAACATGACTTTAATGCCCAATTACCCCGACTAGAGGCCATAAAGCCTTTAGCGCTATTAAATCTTGCCTTGTGGGAACAACACATTGCAGGAAATGTTTGCTCTTTTAATTATCAATTATCCTCCATTGGAATTAGGGCTGCACGATATATTGTGTCGTGACGATAATCGCGATATGCGCATGCGCGATATTCACATCGCAGGATGTGCGATTTAAAATAAAAATGTTTTAATTTTCCTAAATGTCCGACATTTTTTTTTAGGACTTGCGATATTAAGTAGGCAAATTAACTCAAACATGTCATGTTACAATTATTTTGCTGCTTGCTACAAAAGGAAAACTTGCGCGGCTCTCATGTCAGGGCTACTTGAGTGAGTGACATGCAGGCTCTGCATGCACAGCAAACCACCAATCACAATCAAATCTCCAAAGCAAACGGACCCGGTGATTAAAGTTAAAAACACTGAATAAAGTAGTTTCATGTGTTTCTCCAGGGCAGTTCGGCGCTGCTAACCGAGCTAGCTCAGCTTGTTGCTCTGATAACTTAAGATCCAGACGTCCGTGACTAAAATCCTTCATCCGGTTAAATATAGTTAAAAAACAAAACAATTGTATAGCATTAAAGTTCAAGAAAGGATGGTTTGCGGGAAAAAAAACTGTCTTTTCTTCGATTCCTGTATGTTTTCATATCGCAATATATATCGCAGGGGGGAAAAATCGCAATGTCAGTTTTTTCTAATATCGTGCAGCCCTAATTGGAATACATGTGAGGTGGCCTTTTTTTGTTATCTTGGGATTGCCATATTCAGTGTCAACAAACACATTTGCTTTGGACATATAAAAAGCTCTAAAAAATGTATTAACTAAGTCTGTCTAGGTTGTCTCTTATTGGGGATGTGACAGTTACCTACAACAACGTGTTGCCTATGTCATGTATTTTTGTATTCTTTACTTACCTTAAATATTGCTATGAAATGCTGGAAATCCAACAAAATTACCATTTTATTTTGCTTATTCACACATTATTAGCAAGTAGTGTTGTCTTTCAACATTATGAAACACATTGGCCTACATTTTTAGAATTGTTTGTGTATGAAAGACAGACAGAGAGAGACAGTGGGTATGCATGGCTGTGCTGCAGCAACAGCCTGTTTATTGTGGTAAAGGAGGTCAGATGATTGAGTCGGTGTCATCCATTTTTATTATCAACACATGACACACACGTACACTCTGTCTCCCTCAATGCTCCCTTTTCTGTTCTTGTTAACCAGGTGCCTTTATCTATACAGTCAGCAAAAAGCTGAATTGACCAACGTCTGACTTGTACATGTTACTGATTTATGATCCGTATTGTTAAGGAGCATTGTTTCCTCCTACACTTGCATGTTGACTTGACCAGCACCGTCCGTGTTATTTGCTATATAGGTACGCCAATGACACCGAGAAACATTAGCTGGGCTCCTCTTGCAGAGATAATCTTCCCACTGTAGTGCTTGTTTTGCGGAACAGAGTCCCACTGTGGCAGGGTTGGGTTAATGTTTGACTGACCCGTCTCTGACTCAAACACAGACACCTCCTGATGGGTTTTGTCTGTGTTCATTCAAAGAGGGCCCACTAGCTAGAAAAAATTGCGCCATAGCCGGAAATAATTAGTTACACGAGCCATCCAAGAAACTGGTAAATGCTTGCAGTGTTTCCCCTACCATTGTCTTGGAGGGGCGCTGCGCCCCGCCAACGGAGCCCCGCGCCCCCCCTGAAATTCAAGGTGTTTAAAAAAAATAAATATATCTATATCTACTATCACTTTTCACATTGAACATGTGCTCTTTTATTAAATAAACTAAACGCTTTCATTTGAAGTTGTGAGTTTAGCGTTTAGTTTTTGACCCTAAGAAACACTGATGCATTAATCAATAACAATAATCCACAGCTCCTCTCTCTGATCCAGAGGATTTATAAAGAATATATCCCACTTACAAATGTAGAAACATGTACTTGACCATAGTGGACATTTTCAGCCAACATCTGTTACAGCTTTCCAGTTGCCGATCAGTTTCAGTGCTGAAAAGTCTGTATATAAGGTATTTATTAGCAGCTGCAATATTTTCCCCCTTTCTGTTCCTTTTGGGTTTTTTAAAAACCTGGTCTTTTTTTATGTTTTTCCCCCAGCTGCGTGTGCTGGCACACATTGAACACAGGTTGCTTTTAAATCCCCTCCCGGGGGTTTGACTGCATGGTCCAACCATTTAAGAAACTGAAAGCACACATTCCAGTGGCGAGTCTGTCAAAAGAGATTACTGTAATACAAGATGTTCAGTTCTGATACAGTTTCTGAGCTTTGTCTTTGTGCTGATACAAAGTATTTCCTCTTTAACATGTGCACAAGCTGTTAGCGAGGTGTAAACGGTGCACTCTGTTTGGGATTATCACCCAACTGAACAGTAAACAATGCACAGACTGGGAAACAAAAGCTTCATCTATTACATAAGAGGAAGCAACACCCACGTATTCAACTGAACTGATGTAACCAAATATATCGCCCGATTTGACACGCAGAGTAAACCTAGTTGATGTCATCAGTATTCTCCGGGATTCATGAAACTAATTCACAGATCAATGGGGATTCAGTCAAACATGGAGTCACAGGAGTGAAGTAGCTCAGTGACTCGTAGTTGAGTGTGATCCATTAGATTCACTTTCAACTACTATGAATCACATGTTTCCTCAATGGCTTGAGTGTATAGGCAGCTCGGTCTGTGTTTGTGTAGTTCTATTGACATGCGGCAGTTTCTGTTTCAGCAAAGGAACGAAAAGGAAAAAAAGAGAAAATAGATCCAGCCAGGCAGAACTAATAGTGATAAAGGTGTGTGTGTTTAGGGTGTCGATAACACAGCTAATTTAAAACTGAATCAATTTAATTACCAACACTGCTACAAAGATAGGTCATGTTAAGTTGAGGGCCAAAAAGCAACATTTAAAAGCTACTATAGAAGATTCTTTTTTCTTAAAGCAACATGAGACATTTAACTGAGCTACATAGACATTCAGTTATCGAAGTCTAAATTGCAGTAGCAACATTTTCAAACAATAGCTTAATATTGCCAATGTCCTTTACAAACATGCTAAATCATATCAGAAGGCATCAGCCAGATTTGCCAATCACCGGAGCCCGGCAAAAGACAACAGCAGTTCAACAGCTTATCCCCGCTGTTTTTAAGAAGCCAATAGACATGAAAGCCGAGAGACCAAAAGAAATAACGGAAGCTATTGGCATATTGCAACGGCTATGCGCCCTTAAAACACTTTCTATTATTTATTTTGTAATATTTTCAAGACATTCTTTTTAGTTTTACAGCTTGATGAAACCTTTTTGTTTGACATCAGCCATTAGGCCTATAGATAATACGGCCATCTGAGTGTGTGGTACTGTTTGTGGTTTGTTTTTAACTGTGTAATACAGTTAATTATTCAAAATGTTAGAGTTCCTTATTTTTATACTGAAACTTGCACTACTGTTAAAAAATAAATAACAACAAACCTGGAATTATGCATTTGGGACTTTTTTTTGCTTTTTCTTGTTGTACCGAACCCGTACCGAACCGTGACCCCCAAACCGAGGTACGTACCGAACCGTGAATTCTGTGAACCGTTACACCCCTACAATTTAGTAGTTTTTACACCAGAGAACTACAATGAAGGAAGGTGGAGAGCTGCCAATGCTCATACAGTTAAATCATTCATCAATCTTCCAACACAGAATGAAGCTCCTTACACACCAAGCCGATTTTCGGCGTCGAAAGATGTCGATAGATGTCGGGCCGTCGATGAGCGTTGTGTCGCCCTACTCAGATTGGTGTGTACTGCACCGTCGTGTCTTTTCGGCCGTGCCGACACCTTCCGCCGCCGATTCGACATGTTGAATCAGTAGGCAGGCGGCCAAAGGCCGTCGGCCAAAGAAATCCCTCTGATTGGCTGTTCAGCTTAGCGAATCAGTGCATGAGAAGCGAAACGGAAGTGAGGGACCCAAACAAACTATTAAGAAGGCAAATCTGAAATTTCATTTAACTCCAGCTCTCGACCCAGGTTCGGGAAAGCCCCATGAGCTTCTCGCTGTAGAGTGAAAATGGAACGCACACGCTATTTGTTGTTTGTTTATATCACGCAGTCTGTTCTTCTTCTCTCGGTTATCACGCAGTCTGTCTTCTGGTTGCCTCTTTTGAATGACGAATACACACTACCGCCGCCTGCTGGTAAGGAGAGTTATTGCCACTCACGCATGCGCAGTTCGTACGTGCAACTTGGCCGTCGGCTGAAGTCTTTGCGGTGTGTTCCAGTGCAAAACATGGCCAAGACGCAGGAGACGTGAGGCGACGCGTCCCGACGGAAGGAGGGCTCTCTATTGAAAGCTCCTTTGGGATCAAAATACAGAAGGCTAATCTTAAATCTAAAACCACTTTCATCACAGAGTTTTTTAAAGCAGTCTAAGAAGCTGGCTGTTCCTCCTGCCTGCAGAGCAGTGACGGAGGTGAAGTCAACAGTGAGCCAGCGCTCCTCTCTGATTTGCCCATAGATGGATATTGGAGACATTTCAACACAATAACCCCTTTTAGCAACAAATCCAAATCTATTCAAATCCCGATGCTCTCAGCAAGGAAACAGCCAGGCTTGTGTTTTTGTAATAAACACAGGTATGAACTACGTGTGCTTACCTCCTGGCACTATGGCCTCACTCACTCACAGTTCAAACAGTTGCAGGTCAACTCTAGTTTTGTCCAACCAACAGTCCAAACCCCTCCAAATAGTATTTGTTAAAAAATGAGTGAGGTGTATAAAATGTAAAGAAAGGTTTATAGTTTATCAGGGTTAACATTACAATATATGTACACAGTACTGAAAACAAATAGGTTTCCCCTTGGTGTTTATACTGTAGGCAATGGTGCAAACCAATAAGCAGTGCTTTGATCTGTCATGTTTAAACATCTTTGGAAAACGGGAAACAAACAACACCATTCCCAAAAAAAAACATGTTATAATTTTTGGATATATATATATATACATTTTTTAAAAGCGCTCTATAAATAAATGTATTATGATATTTAGAATGTTGGTTCGAGACATAGCCTTTTATTCATATTACCTACTTTTAACTTGATATCAGTTACCCTGAACAAAAATGTCTACTTATGACTAATACACTCTTATTTCAGAATTGCTATTTAATCCAATTTGATTGGTGATGTCCAGACTCGGCCCCAACAAATGTTTATCAGACAAACATGCAGACCTGTTCTCTTGAGCAATTTCCTACTACTTTCCTCTTGTTTTTATTACTCCCCTCTTTAAATGCCACTCTTCTCCTCCCTCCCTCCCACACACACACGCACACGCACACGCACACGCACACACACGCACACACACACACACACACACACACACACACACACACACACACACACACACACACACACAGTACCCTCCTCCCCCATCCCATCCCATTCCTGGAAGAGACCTTCTTTTTCTGGTTGTTTTTGAGGGAGATGAACACAGATAAACAACGTACACACACACACACACACACACACACACACACACACACACACAGTGCAGACAGAGCCCGGGGGTCTTCAGAGTGATGCCAGTGTTTCAGACAAGTTGACATTTCCCACCCAGTCTCAGCCATGTGTGCACTGGTGTGTGTGTGTGTGTGGGTGTGTGTCTGCTCTGGAATGCCGCTGTGTAATTCATCTTTTGTCCTAGCAGCATTTCCTATGCTAATTAACCTGGCTTCTCCCATGGAATGCACACACAGGCTGTCTAGGTCTCCGATTGGCTCAGGAAAGGGCTGTCTAGCGGCCTGATTGGTGTAGAGGCGACTGTGGGATCTACACACAGGGTGTCTTGAGCTCTCCTCCTCGGGGAGCTAAATGACTAATTTATTCTTTCACCCTGAGTTCGGAGCTCATTAAATCAGAGCAGCGGCTTTGTCAGTGAGACTCGCAGCGCAAGTACAACTGTGACCCAATTTTTGGGTTTGAATCCAGGAAGGAAAGAAATATTATTGTTCACCGGTCACAGTGGCTTTTGTCCAATCAGGCTAAAAAACATGGGATTGTGTAGTTATCATATCCAAAATTAAAACCCAACCGAAACACAGTTAAACGCAAGACAATAACATTTTATATATAACCCTCAAATTATTTCATTTGAGTCAAAGTTATGATCTAAGCCGGACATTTAACAGTTAATAAATAACCCGGCCAGAGCTTTTTCTTAGACAACATATTATCCATCATATAGTCCCATTTTTCTTACAAAGATACGAATATGCAATAAGCTGTTTAACCGATGCACCAGGCTGGCTGAATCATCACTCTGTCCCAATTTAAATAGCAGTTCCTAAATCTATATACAAACTGTTATTGAAATGTGGAGATTTAGCTACTACAAAAAACATGAAGAGAATTGTGCCATTCATTTGTTAATATTGCATTTAAAAGGAAGTGAGAATTATTTTTTGTACTTTATAACATACTTATACCCATTTTGAAAACAATTATTACAACATTTTCTAGAATGATTTGCAAGTAACAGCTAGGACATCTCATGTCCTCTTTAAATTAAGCATGCCAAACAATACATGTTGTCTCTAAAGTTCTCTGCTTCTGACATCTCTAGTCTTCTTGTGTTTTCTTATGGAAGAAATATTTAAATAATCTGCCTGGAGGACAGTTTTGTGATAAGCATGCAGAATAGCTGCCCCATCTGAATATTGGAAATGTATCATTTGAGCTCTCTATAGTGACTGGAACAATAACGCCCCGTCCACACGTACGCGGTGAAAAAATCTTCCAACGCTTCTGCCCATTCACTTTGAATGGGGTGACGTCACTTCGCCTCACTTTTCCCCGAACTGCATTGTGGGAAGCAGAGCGGCGATTTACAGGCGTTCCAGGATTCAAAAGTTGAACATTGTTCAACTTTTGACGCCTGGAACGCCTGGAAATCTTTGAGGTGGAAGCGTCAGCCAATCAAATCCCGTTTATGCAAATCTGACAGTACAAGCGCTAGCCAATCAAACCGCGTGTAAGCTGGGAGTGACATACCGCAGTCCATTTCTATATTCCTAACAAAATGGAGGAGAAATTAGTTATTGCGGTAGCAAATCACCCGGTTCTTTATGACCAGTCCCTATTTACCTACCGGGATACATACCGGAGGAACCAGGCATGGAGGGAGGTGGCAGAGACAGTGGGTGAAACTGGTAGGTTTTCGCCTGTTTGGGGATTTTATATCCAGTTTACTTCGTTTTAACATTGCTAGCAAGCATAGACAGTATATTATATATATATAGACAGTTTTTTGCTTTGTATGTCGGGGGCGGGAGATTCATGTGATTGGTTGTTGGTCGCAAAAAATCCCCAAGCTTCAGACACGCCCACCGCCAAGATTTTTTCACCGCGTACGTGTGGACGCTGCGTAAGGATGAATCCTGCTTCTCTCAATCCAGTACACATTGTACATCAACCCCCTGCACTGCGGTGGAGGGTGGGTTTGTGGAGACATCTCTTCCTGTGATTATGTGATGATTATGTGACAGGATGTAGAATTGTTGTTACTGATAACATGGCTATTGGTGCACCTTTGTGTTCCTAGCTGGGATCAGCTGATATGAGTCTGTTGTTTTTTCAGCAGTACTTATTAATATCATGCAATTGCTTTTCGACGGCTCAGCCTAAGGTCTCAGCCTCTCGTTCGCACGAGAAAGTTACCGGTGCGCCAAGTAGGAAGAGGAGCGCACAGGAGACAACCGTTTCATTGCAGACTGTTATGTTTATGTGGGGAAATGGCAGTGCATACATTATTTGAGATATATTTCAAACTCGGACTTCATTTTAAGGACATGTCAGCCAGGGGTGTAGAGCTATTTGTTTAAGCACCGGATTGGCAAAACAGGAGAGTCTGTAAATCAGTCTGCCTTGATCTATGAATTCATGTCCGGGACTCTCACAGTATCTGCTGCCCACAGCTGTTTTATAGAAGGAGGACCTCCTTGAAATGGCTGCAGCATCAGGAGGCAGCGGGACGTGTAACTCCGCCTCTGAGAAGTGCAGCACCAGCGCGCCGAGAGCTGTGCCTTTTACGCACCGCCTTCACTGTGTTTACCTTCTTCAGAACAGCTTAAGAGTGACTGCAGGCTGCTACGTGTTAACCACACACACCTCTACACACACACACACACACACACCTCTACACACACACACACACACACCTCTACACACATCGAACTGCCCGATTATTCCCCCTATTACTCGTTTTATGAACGAGATGTCCGGTCACCAAGGTGCATGATGTGTGTCTGCACCAGAACGAACGACACTATCATAATATCTTCTGTAAACAAATGCCAGTGACACACACACACACACACACACACACACACACACACACACACACACACACACACACACACACACACACACACACACACACACACACACACACACACACACACACACACACACACACACTCACACACACCCTGGCGACCGGACATCTCCTTCATAATGCGCCATCTCCTCGTTTTCCCAGCATTCACTGGATTATCCGTAAATCTTACAAACAAAACCAAAACGTTGATTTATCTGTTTTCCCGTTTTGGTTTAAAAACTGAATAACGTCGTTTTTTTGGTTTTCTGTTTAGCCGAAAAACAAAAAAACGACACCGGTAATATGTTTTGGATGCATATTGTTCTAGTATTTGTTCAGGCTGTTACATACAATTAGCCTCTGTTGCTACCTGCTGGTGAGCAAATATTAAAATCAGTTAAAATTGACAACCGGTCCGCGATATTTTTTTGAATGCATCTGCCGGTCCTTGGCACAATAAAGGTTGGGAACCCCTGCCTTAATGGATGTGCCAAAATACAAATCTTGATTTGATTTAAAAGAAAAAAATGACATTGACAAAATATTTTAATGTAGTAAACAGATTTGGTTATTGGCAACCTGTATTTGCACAAACTAAAACTATCAAAAATATCGGCACCAGGCTTATTTGAAAATGCTGAAAGATTAATTTCTGACTCTTCTTTTTTTTGGGGAACAATTTAGCAGCATAGCAATGAGATATGTTGGACAGCTATTGTACCATAAGGAAGTAACAACTGCTAGCTTCATAATGTTAAACTGGAGTGAGAGGTCTGAATGCCAAAGAAAAAGAGACTGAACGGACAGGATTAGTTAAATTGCAGGTGCTGCGTGCAGACTGTATTCCTACTCTTTGTTTCCTTCAGCTAAGCAAAAACCATCCTCATCATTTCATCTTCCTCCTACCTTTCCTGGGGGCTGAGAGACCCGGAGCGCAAAGATGCTGTCATTTCCCCAGTGAGCCAGTCTGTGCTCAGCTTGCCACAATGAGCTCATACTCTATTACTTATTCATAGACAGCGTCACACAGGCTGACGCAACCAGACTGGCTGAAAGGAGTTGGACAGGCATGTTTGCAGGCCAGGCTTGCAACAGAAGGGCTGCTGGGTATTTTTGCAGATGCAACTAGACTGGCAGGATGCAAAGGATAAAGACCAAGCAAAAAACAGGCATCCAGATACGTTCCTTGGTTCTTGGCTGCATCCTTACGAGCTAAATATTTGTGGTCGAACAGCAAAATATGCTTGAAATTGGCTGCTAAACACTTGGCTCTAGTTTGCACCACTGAGATATTTTGCAACTTCTTTCCTGCTGATAAAAACTGGCGTCAGGCCTAGGAGAGACCATTGGCTGCTGTTTACTCTGCCGGTCCATGTTTCACCCCCGACACTGGTTTGTTTTAACATGCTGGGGCCCTTTTGTTCTTCTCAGTGGTTTCATTTTGTCAGCCTTTTCTTTGATTGATGGCTCCTTTTCAACTGCAGGCGTTCTCTTGCTTTCAGTTTTTCAGAAAAATGTTCTCCAGATCACATTGGAAATATTATCCCAGGCTTTTGTTGGACCTCAATGTACATTGGCTACATACACAGAGGAAACATGAGACAGCTTCATTCATGCAGCCTGACATTTTTGCTCTAGTTCTATTTGGAAGAAGGTTATTGTGTTCAATTGGTGTGTAAGATATGGTACATTATTTTATATTGATCCAACAAATTGAACTGTGTATGGATTCAGTGTGTTGCTCAAGGACACTTCAGCAGGGCAAATGCTAGACATGGGATCAAACCCAAGAGTCTTGTCTGTGCACCTTTCAAATGTTACCAATACAAACAGGTTGGTTTCTCAACACACACTCTCCGAAAACACAAGTAACTAAAGACACATTGCAACATGGCTGCCCTTCTGTCTTTTGTATTTGAAGAAAATGATGACTGAGCCGACAAGGAGGTCAGCTGTCTCCTATTTCCCATGGCGACCCTTATTTGCTCCAGTCCGGGCCTTGGTTTGTGTTGACACAAAAACAGAAAGACGCAGCGAAGTATACAGAGTGGTAGGTGGGGCAGCACACTTAACACAGATTGTTGTTACAGTAGAGCCACTTGTGAATCTATATGTGACACAATGCTGACTACGATTTCTTTTAGTGTTGTCATTTCTTGATTGTTTCTGAAAGGGTTGCTGTCTCTTTGTGTGCATTAGTGACATTTAGATCAGTATATGGACCTTTACCTGGAAACTCTTTATGTCCAGTTTGGCTGGAGAGTTCAGGGTTAAAAGCCAAAAAGAACCACCTGAGCCTTTCTTGTTACCACCATTGTGGTGCACTTACACAAAGCACTTAAAGCACCCACAAAACACCCCAATGGGAAACAGATAAGACAGTGTTTGTGCTGGGTGTGAGTGAGTGCGGAGCAGTGATACAAAAATATATATATTTGTGTGTGTGGTGGATGCTTCTCTGAATTCATTCAAACAAAGCATCATCCAGGCACTGAACATGTGCTGTCAAATCCTCCCTAAGACTGAGAGAATATGCACATATAAATATTGTAAAATGATTCATTTTAAATGGTAATTTCTCGCATTATGAAGGTCAAGGCTGCATGGTGGGAAAAGGGTGGGGATTGTTTATTGTGTGTTCAAATAGACATCTGATAACAAAGCTGCTATAATCCCTGTGTGTATGTGTGTGTTCAGGGGCTGTAAATGATTGTCTTTTTCCACTTGAGCAGAGCCATTGTTGCCAGTCTAACAATCCTGAAGACACACACGCAGTAATGTGTAACTGTAACTTGTAACTGATTCACCATATTGGGATTGGATCATTTTCTCTTGAATTTCATGATGTTTTTACTAGAATGATAATAATAGTTTAACAATTTGATTGATACTTTGCTTGGATTACTGAAGCGAGTTACTATCAATTCGTAATCCTCATATTTATAATAGCGTTGGTTCTTTGTAATGTTTATAAAGCATGAACTGAATCTGCACATGGATCTATCATAATTTGTTCTGGATCACTTTTAATCTGGTATGATGTATGAGACGTGTGTGTGTGTGTGTGTGTGTGTAATATGGTTCCCTGACAAATTGAACACTAACTGCTGAGTCACTGGCAGCAGGACATGTGTGTTTTATTTGTATACACAGGAACAGGCTTATACAAGCATTCAGACTGCTGAGTCATGTAACCCCAAATGTTAACCCTAAGGTCGGACAAAAGAAAGTTTCTCCATCAACTCACTTTTTATTTGTATTTATTGTTTTATTACTATCTAATGATTCTTCTCAAATGTGTGTTTTGGTTGCAGAAAATGTTTTAAAAATGTTGTCGATTGTTTTGTAAAAGTACATTTCTCTCTCTTTCTCCTCCCTCCCTTCTTTCTTCTTCAGGACCAGTTTGATAATCTGGACAAACACACCCAGTGGGGCATCGACTTTATTGAACGCTATGCAAAGTTTGTCAAGGAGAGGCTGGACATAGAGCAAACCTATGCCAAGCAGCTAAGGTACACACACGCACACGCGCACGCACACACACACACACACACACATGTTTACATGGGCAGATATACCTACATTCACACAAAGCGTTTATAGTGCAGCTAAGATAGACTCTAACTCAATTTTTTCATTGTCTTCTACAAAAAAAGCAAGAATTCTTAGATCCAAGGATCTCTAGTATCCCGTCTGATATTCATATTTTATTGCTTCACATTTTAATATACTTTTCTGTTTAACCAAAATGTAATTGCACATAAGCTTTGCATTTACCCAAAATAGCCTGCATCACACTTTTACAAAAAACTGTCTATATTATTGTTTATAAGGATTTATGATGTGCTGTGATCAGTCATCTCAATATGTTATCATTTCAATCCCTATGTAAGATGCATATATGCTCATATTCAGGTTCACATTTGTATTTTGTGCCTATGACATGTTTACATGCTTTAATATTCAAAAAGCTCTTTATGTTTCTCATACTGCCTGTGCTGCAGCACCTCTTTTCACCCTCTGTCTGAAACCAGAGCCCAGTCTGCTCTGATTGTTAGATGTTGTGATCGCTCAACTGCTCAGAGATATCCCACCCCGTAGTCTATCACATACAATGTGTTGGAACGCTAGCCAATAGAAACACGAGTGTTACATATTGATGTCACTATATAATGCAACTACAGGTAAAGTTAAACCCCAAAAATCACAATAGGACCCTTTTTAACATGGCAGACTATATGTTGGACCCTGACATGCTGGTGTTCTAGTCAGGATGCCCTGAAGAATTTGAAATACATCATCAGTTACACAATACAGATGCACTCATTTCCTGAAGTCTGAGCTCTGCAAAAGGGTTCGAAATGTTCAAGCATGATTTGTGCAGCCTGTCTTTATATCCAGCATACACATAATACTATAAGATTTAAGAATTTCTTCAAAATATTTCAAGTGTTAGAATAAAGGTAAGGTTGACTGGTTATATCTTTTATTTAGTTTAATCCTGGCTCATGAGACAATTCAACCAGCACAGACCAAGTAATCCTCATTAAAAACCAGTGGAGTCCCCAAAGAGGTGGGAATCCCTTCAGAATACAACACACACACACACACACACACACACACACACACACACACACACACACACACACACACACACACACACACACACACACTTCCACTCTGCTGGTCTGAAGTATGATCAAAGATGGAGCTCTGTGTGAGGGGACGTGCACATCTTTACAGAACATGTATTGCAGGAAGACCCCGTTCTTTGTTGCTGAAAATACACACACACACACACGCACGCTCACACAAACACACACATTCCTCTGCTCTCTAGTTAAATCACTTTCTGACTGGTGTACTGTCAGATCCTGAGTGTGTGTGAGAGACTGTGTGTGTGTCTGACTCTTGTCTATTTACCTGTTTACCTACCAGGCTTAAAATATCAGACAGTATTTGTAACTTCCTGTGTCTGCTTCTCTCTCTCCCATCAGGAACTTGGTGAAGAAATACTGTCCTAAACGCTCTAAAGAAGAGGAGCCGAGGTGAGTAAAATTTGATAATTTGTTATGTGTATTACTTTTATTCATCATTCCAAAACACCTTTTTATTTTACTGTATTGAACATATGATGTATATAATGTGGCAGATCCACTTACCTGCCATCCCTCTGAAACAGTTGTGCCATGTGACTCTTGACACACACTCTTAGTTTTCCTTTCTTGTGTTACCAAATAGTTTTACACCCTCAAGTGATTCCTCAAGCAGCCACAATAAAGAACCAATGTTGAGGATGCAGCAAGAACTAAGCATTTTTGGTAGAAATGTCCAATTTAGATACATTAACAATTGTATTCCTACACAATATTTTTGTTTGTGGTGAAAAACACATACACAAACTTCAAAAGTTGAGCTTACAAGGGTCTCGCCCAAATGATATGAGGGTAGTGATATGATTCAGAATTATTCTCGATTAAATAAATAGGAAAACAGTCTCTTTCTTCAGTGCCAAACCATTCCTTCAATTTCCCATGCAATACTCCATTTCATTCACTTAAAGGTCCCATGTCATGGCCATTTCTACTGATCATAATTCCATTGTTGAGGTCTACTAAAATAGATTTATATTGTGCAATTTTCCAAACTCACATTGGTTTCTCATACAGCATCTCTGTATAGTATGTGTATTCACTCTCTGCCCCCCCCTCCCTATGAGCCCAGTGGCCGTCTGTGAGACAGCGAGACACAGCGAAACCCAGCCCGAAACCAGCCCGAACACACACACACACACGCAGCCTGGCTGGGAGTTTGTGTGTGTGCTCACACACCGACTCACAGCCTCACCGCGTCCTGCCGTCTCAGGGAGGAGAAATCGGCGGAGCGGCAGCTGAGAAAAGATTGAGTGTGTGTGTGTGAGGAAGTCCGCGGATTGGTCCATTTGGACCAATCCGCGGACTTAACGTAACGGCTCCGCGGACGTAACGTAACGGCTCCACGGATTGGTCCATTTGGACCAATGAGTCCATTTGGGTATGGGCACGTCACTGTACCCAGGAAGAAAACAATGGAAAAAGAGAAATCTCCAACGAGGCGTTCTGGGGCAGCATAGACAGGTCTTTTCTGTGTTAGAGTTTTACTCGCTACAGGGTGTACTTTGAGGGTTTGTGACTCTGCAGACCGTTTACATGCATAAAAACCTTCATAACACACAAGGGGACGGGTAATAACCGGAAAAGCATGATATGCGACCTTTAATGCTCAAGAGGTACGTACGGGAGATCCATGCAATAATATAACATATCACACTGCATACATACACTACACGTATCATACATTAGATGTTATTAATAAGTAATGATCATTTAGGCTCTGGGTTCTCTTCAGCTCTTAATGGACAGCAGATGCAGATGTCTCTGTGAACAGATCAAAAAGAGGAAGCCTGTTTTTTTTGCAGTGGTAATCACTTGTTTGATGTGTGTCTGTTGTGCAGGTTCACATCATGTCTGTCTTTCTACTCCGTACTGAATGAACTCAACGACTACGCCGGGCAGAGGGAGGTGGTTGCCGAGGAGATGACTCACAAGGTGTACGGAGAGCTGATGAGGTACAGCCAAGACTTCAAAGCTGAGAGGAAGCATGTAAGTTCACTAACGAGTCCATACGTCACTGCACTCTGTATACAATTGCAAAAAGGTTGAAAAAAAAAGTTTATTTTTCCTTGGTTTTCAGTGTATCCATCCATAATTAAGACCACGTTTCCCAGAGAACCTGCTGCTTTCGGTCATGAAGCGGATGTTGCTGTTTGCCCTTTATATCCTGTGTGTCGCCTCATATTCACTTATTTTCTGTTTGGCTTCACTCAAGGGGATACATATGTTGGATGTGATGTTAACCATCTGTCTTTTACTTCTTCCCCCATCTGCTGAGGCCATAGGCCCCAAACATTTGTCATCCATGTGTTTAGGAAGAACAGCGCCCCCTTCTTGTTTAGTGATGATCAGCACCAGATCAATCGATACACTATAAGGCACAGTGCACTTTCTATATTATTGATGTCTTATAATTTACTGACACTGTGTAATTTTAGTTAATGGCAACTTGCAGAAACACATTTATTTAATATTTGTATAATAATGTCATTGGAACTGAGTCAGGATTTTACCCATAACAAAACATCTGCTTCACACAGAGAAATATTACACTGGTTTTTTACTTTAGTTTTTTTCTTGTTTTGAGTTAGATTTTTTTTAAGTAGGTAACATCTCTTCAGAATCAGAATTGTTTTGTATTATCAAGTAGGTTTACACATACGACAAATTATCTTTGGTATATGTCATGCATACAAAGATACAGAAGTAAAATATAAACACTACTTTTACAACAGCTATTTAAAAAATGTATTTTAAGACTATTCTAACAAATTCAAGACAATATTTACACAAAATATAATTCTGTGAGAAAATAATTACTATATACTTTATTCAAAGTGGATAGCTGTGCTGATTTAAAAGAGGTAGTGTGAAGAAGAAATGAGCAACATGTGCAGAATTTATTCTTATGTAGAGTTAGTGAATGTTTCATGTTTATCATGGTTATCGAACCCTCCACATATAACAAATCTATTCAGAGATTTTAAGCAAAACTAGTGGTGGAGGCCATGACACTTATACAGACAAAAATTATACAGAATTGAAATATAAGAAAGAAGGTAAATATTTGTATGTCATGATACACATTTAGAAATCTGACCTTGAAAACCATAGTTTCTAAAAACATCCCAACTCTAGGTCTACTGACCGGCACCGCACAGTAGCTGTTATAATTTCATCCTCAGCACTTGAAAGATTTCTCCTCAGTGTTGGCCTATAAGTGAAGCAAATTGTTGGTTTGACAAAACAGTCCCAAGCCAAGGTCCGCTACAGGCCTCTTCTGCACTCATTACCTCATCATGTGGTCGTCGTCAGCGCATGTCAACACATGTCAACACATCCATCTCCATGGCTACTCTGCAAAACTATCTGCCCTCAGGAAAACTTAATGAGTAGACCTTGAGCTCGGATGGTTTTGCCAAATTATGAATATATTTTAATCAGACATGTGGTATAAAATGTCCTAACATTATGCTCTAACGATGAATGGAACATTGTCTTAATGATGTAATGTGTAACTAATTTGCAGTCAAGTCTGAATTTGTTCTTTCACTGCTTTACTCACTGGACTGTTGTAAACTTGGCACTTTTTGTTTCCAGAGGATTGTATTTATGTACGTAACAGTGATACAAAGTCCAGTTATGTTGTGTATGTGCATATGAATGTGTTCTATGAGCTCTATTTATGATTTGTTCCTGTGTAAATGTGTCTCGTTTCTGTGTGTGTGTTTGTGTGTGTATATGAGCAGCATCTACAGGAGGGCAGGAAGGCCCAGCAGCATTTGGATCATTGCTGGAAACAGATGGACAATGTAAGTGGGGAGGGAGGGCTCAAGAAGGGGGGAATGCAGAGAAAAAGTGTTTAGTGTAAATATCCTCTGTTAGGGACCGCCAGCTGGACTCATAGTTGTTGAGCAAGGAATGCAAGAAATGCAAACAAAGGTGTACTTTAGGACAAATAGGGGTTGCAGTTTTTCCCCGTTTAATTCCGCACATGCCATTATTTAATGAAGAGACTAGCACGTCATGTGTGGTAATTGTATGTCATTTATATCAAGATAAGTAATATAGGCTCCCCTGTAATGTTAGTCCCAATTTAATAGAAATATGAAAACATTCGCTTCTGACTGTGAAAAGACAGCAGTGACCTATTCTTCTTTCTGGCAATCCTCCCAGGACAGGGGCCAGGACAAGGAGACACACACACACACATACACACACACACACAAACACACGCAGGCCTCAGTGTAAACCAGCCCATGTGTCATATTTGGCCCTCGACAACGGTCTTTTTGGCTCGTAAAAAGGCAACTGATATTCCATTTGTTCACTTCTTAGGTCATTTTAATGCGTTTGGAAAAAACGTTTTTTTACAATCGGCTCATTACAACAATTATAATTAACCTCCACGATTCCTAAAGTGCTAAAAATCGAATTCCTGCTTATTACATGTATAAAAAATGCATGTCCACTCAGATTTTGTAGGTCTGAGTTACTTCACACTGGCACATTTTCAGTGTGTGGTCTGCATGACTTCATTAGTGACTACTTGATGACTGGACTGTAATGTCTCAGCTATTCTCTGTTTCCTTCACTACTAATGTGACCCAGATGGGCTGGCAGGAAGTAAACTATCTCCCTGCCTAATTCATCTCCCTCTTGGCTTTTGTTCTGAACACTCATTCACATTTCTTTTTTTGTATTCACTGAAGACTCTTTGAAAATGTGTCTCTTGATGTATGAACTTTCCTTTTCTGTTTTTGTTTCTCTCTTTTAGAGTAAAAGGAAGTTTGAGAGGGAGTGTAAAGAAGCAGAGAAATCCCAGATTACCTATGATCGGTTAGACAATGACATCAACGCCACTAAATCGGAGGTGGAGAAGGTAGGAATCTATGCCTGAAACACAACTGCTAAAAATAACTTGTTCGACTGAGAACTAACTTCTCCTCTCTTTATTATCACCGAAAACACCAGCATGTTTACTCTCAGTTTATAGCGGGCACAAGGCCAAAGATGGTACATTATTGGACGAGCAGTTCAGTAATACAATCCACATTTCAAGACCAATGACTCCTTTTTACAACCCTTTATACCTAGTATTTTGCTTTTCTCAAAGTTAGTATTGTATAATTTATGCTTTTTAAAGTAAATTATACTCTAGCTCCCTTTTTCCTGCACACTTACTGTATAATTAGACTAGGTGGATTAAGTTTAAGCTTGGAGGAAAAGAAACCTTTCCAAATAGAGGTTAAAGCATAGCCCAGTCAGCCTTATTTTCTACATGAGGTACTGTTTCATTACAGTTTTTTACAGAATAACTCTGGAAATAAGGATGATGGATTCAAATGTCAAGTCAAATTTCAAATTAGACAATTACAAATTAGCTTTAGGTGGCTTTATCCTTGCTTAAGAAATACAATATATTAACAGTGGGGTAATATGTTGGATTTGTTCTGTTAGAACCATGTGACGGCTATGAAAACATGTCTCACAATCCTTTAATAGGGGAAAATGCAAAATATTTTTCCCTTCGTATCCTTATTATGCCTGTCATTTGCTAGCATGGTAATGTTGACCAAACGAGAGGTTGTTGATGCTCCAGCTAACTTGGTTCTCATGTGTAATGTCACGGTTCAGGCCAAAGCCCAGTTCTACCTGCGCACCCACATGGCCGACGAGAGTAAGAACGAGTACGCCGCTCAGCTACAGAACTTCAACGGAGAGCAGTGGAAACATTTCAACAATGCCATACCACACATCTTCAAGGTAAAGCTTCTCGTAGGGATTTGAATTACAGTAATAACCACTTTTTTTAAAACTTAGAATTGAATTCATTTCAGTGAATGAAATTAAGTAGCTGTTCAACAGTATGGGATTTTTCTCTTAAACAACTGGAGTAATAATCTTTTACATAGTCTTTAAGAGTGGATTGTGATGTAATATATATATATGTTAGGCCTTTCTTTGATATGATCTTATTTATCTAAAGAGCCCCAGCAGAATAAAACATTTTAAAATGTTAAGCATAGCAGCTTGTCTCATGTAAGCCATTTCAAATATACTGACTAGGTATGAATGGTGCCCAGGAAAAGGATCTGCTAACTCTGACAGGATGTTTACTGCTAATAAGCCTGTAGAAGTGTTTCTATGAGCACTTTGTTAATAGTGTTTATTCTATTTCCGCTTCTTGTTACAGAATCTGCAGGACATGGACGAACGTCGGACGGTAAAGCTCGGCGAGACGTACCGGAGCTTCGCCGAGGCGGAGCGCAGAGTCATTCCCATTGTCTCCAAATGTCTAGAAGGGATGGTTTCTGCTGCCAAAGCTGTCGATAGCCGAAAGGTATGTAGCAGAGCGAAGGATGTTAGAAAAGAAGAGAAAAACAGTAAACCCGAACATATTTTTACTTGGTATTTCCTCCCTTTTCGTTTCACACCACTCATATATTTATTTCCTCTTCCCAGGATTCAATAATTGTGGTGGAGTCGTTTAAATCGGGCTTCGACCCTCCAGGCGACTTCCCCTTCGAGGACTTCAGTCAGCATCTGAGCAGGTCAGGTTCAGATGGGACCATCAGCAGCACACCCAAAGTAGAGAGAGAACGAGAGGCCCCGGCGCCACGGTCCGACCCTAAACACCCCATGAGCAAAACCAAGAACAAGCTGTGGCTGTTTGGCAAGAAACCAAAGGTATGAGGAGCGAGGGGTGTATGTGTTGTTGCCTTTTTAATGTAATGAATCAAGTGCTAAATAATAGATTATAAAAATGACTTTAAAGTAAACACTAATGCTTCAATATTAAGGCCACCACATTATGTCATTGTTGCGTCTCAGCATATATCTCACATAAAAAAAAAAAAAAAGCCAAAATAAAAGAATAATTAGGTATTATTATTACTATTATTATTATTAAGATGTTTCAAATTGAGTAACGCACCTCCATACTAGTGACGTAATTTACCATAGTCCACTGTGTTTCTAAATACAATGACAAAAGAACAGATCATGAAACAGGGGAAATTCCCTTTGGAAGCAAGTGGGAGTTATTCTCTTGTGGCCTAATTATTTGTTTTAATGTTTTTAGAAACCTTTTCTCAGCATAAGATATAAGACCGAAATGAAAAAACATCCATTTATTACAACTGTGCTTATATTAACACAAGAAAGGGCAACCTCTTCTGGGGAGCTATTAACATTTCTTTATTTTAAATATTTGATTTGCAATACGTTCAAACTTGAACTGTTCTCATACATGACATGTTTCAAAGTATGGACACTAACTCATTGTTGGTGTATGATGTACAGAGACATAGAAGTCAAAGATAGTGCCTTAAGAATTAATATTTTATTTATTTATATTTATTTAACAGTGAGTGAGTTTACTTTTTTTCATTCAGCTGGTTGTCAATTCACTTTTCAGTTGTGAACTTTAAAGATCACCATTTTGTCTTCCTCACAGACTCATTATAATCTGCAGTTAAAATTCCAACCATGCAGCAAAACCTGTTCTTTATCAGTCACTTCCTGAAAACCCATGTGTTATAACTTTCTCTGCTCCTCAGATGTATCTCCAGTCGTAGGTTATTGTCACCTTTCCAATGTTTGTAACGCATTCAAATATATTCTGTGATAAACTGCTTGAACCTTGCCCCTCTCATAAAGAGCATGTTGGTTAATCATTAACCGTGCTGTTGGTCTATGCTAGCGTCATCAGCTGGTACATGTGTCATGCATAGGGTGTGTGTTTCTGTATAGTTTAATTGTTTAACACACTGCTCTTAATTTCACACAAACCCATGATCCCCCCAGGCCTGGATGATGAGTCAGTCTTCATCAGAGAAAGTCACACACGAGTCATGCTTATGACGGATCCATGACTTGTTGTGAATCCTGTGAATAATATACCGAAAGGCTCTCATGATAAAGAGTGTCGTCCTGACCTCTGGTTTTTTTTCTCTCCTCCTGCTCCCCACCAGTCTCCTTCCTCCTCTCCCCCTTCACCACCTTCGTCCTCCTCTCCCTCCCGTTCCCGGTTCAGCACTGACTTAGTGAGCCACTATCTCTCTGAGATAAAGACTACACCCAGAAAGCCTCAGAATTTGAAACGCCTGAGAAGAGGGGTGAGACAGGAGGTAGTGTGTTTGATTGACAAGTTGAAGTGATTTATGTTTTCTGAATTTCTTCTGCAGGATGTCGGCAGGTTCTAGAAAATATATAGTGTTCAATTAAACATAAAGAAGCAATCAATGGCTTTAAATATATAATTTAACCTTGGTTTAAGATGTAAGACATTTTAACCCTTAAACTGGGTTTAAGGGTTAAAATGTCTTTAATTGTAACTTGAAGAAACTGGCAGACACTTCCTTCCTCTCCTTTCCTTTCTTATTGGCTTTTTATCTATTTGTGTATGATGTAGATCTGGTGTTTGTGAATAGGTATGTGTATATTGGAGGGATTTGGGCATTCTGGTTGCAGTGCAGGTGTGTTGCTCTGATGTTGGCAGTTTGCAGTGGTGTGTTTGTGTGTTTTGGAGTGGCTCCGCTTACAGTGTCAGTGTGCTCTGAAGCAGAGCTTTCTGTTGCAGACAGTTTAACAGAACAGTTGACAAACCTCTTCAGTCAGGACTGTCGTGGATAGCTCTTCCATATGGTCAAATAACATGGCCATCAGAAGAACAAATCTTACCGTTTGTTTGACTACTGACGTGATACCCATCACTCATTGTAATATTATCCCAGTTAGAGAGATGCGTTCCAGATGGAAAAAAGTAGAGGATGTTGATGGGTTTTGTAGGAATTCAGTTACAAATGACCTGTGAAGATTTATTGCAAACAAACACGAGTTGCCTTTACATACATTTTCTCCAATTAAAATGTAACACCTATACCCTTGAGGTATATCAATCATAACAAAAATAAAAACAGTTATTAAAAGACCACATTAAAGTGGAAAAAATATAAACGTGCGGCAAGATAATCTGGTTTTAATAAATGCAGCAAATAAAATCAGAAATGAATAATTGTGTAGTATAAATATTCAAAAGTTAATGTGCATTAAACTCTTATTTAATATATATGAACTGTGTAATATACATGAGCTATGTGAAATATTCACACTAACCTCCTGGTGTGCAGTGATTTACTTTGATATGTGTTGCAAGTTCCATCTCTGAAACTAGTGATCTGAGCATCTGGTTTTCATGCTGACCCACTGGCTTGATAGTGGCTGCTTTACATACTGACCACTAACCAGCATCCCATGTTGTTTGTCTCTCTTTATTGTAACGGTTAATGCGTCAGTGGTCAGTCAAGATGGTAAGTGTGTGAGTGTGTGTATAGAGTAGAATGTATCCTCACCATGTAGGACTTTCCTTAGTGCCCAATATATAAACCCAGTAGTGATAGTAAAGTCTCCTCTCCTAGTGAAAATAGATGTACTGCCTTCTGACATATAATATTATAATGCACTTACTAAAGCTTCACCACACCCACTAAACTAGAACTAGAGTTCCCCATTGTAAGTCTATTTACCGTCTGGTATTGTCCCCTCCTACTGTATATTATACATGGTAAGTACTGACGAATGGTAAGTACAGATAGGATATTCAGTCAATTCAGAATCAAATTATTATTTTTTTAAAGCAGAACCATGGGGAAAAAACAAATATTCAAATATTAGTTATTATTTAGCCCAAGGTATGGATTAAAAATAAGATGTATCATACATCACCAACCATAGCATCTCTTTAGATGTTTGTTGCATCAGTCAGTTTAAAAAACAAAATTGGAGATTCATTTTTTCAGTCGAGCATTTCCAACAGACCTCTTCACACCTCCAGTCCAGTCAGGATGAACTCTGAGTTGGTAGTTTTGTTTTGTTTTCATCACCAGGCCCCATCTCTGGAGGACTTACAGCCACTTACCGCCCGAGCAGAGGAGGAAGAGGCTGCAGCAGAGGATCGACGAACTCGGAAAAGAGCTCCAGAAAGAGATAGATCAGAGGTTGGCCTTCACCCATAATGCCTTGCCCAGTCCAAATCATCACCACATATGACCAAAAGGGCCTTAACATGGTTCTGCTTACGTTGTTACTCATGACCTGTGCCCTGCTTATTATCATAGTCCATCACCAACACCGAAGCATGTCTGTCTTTCAGAGATGCCCTGAACAAGATGAAGGATGTGTATGAGAAGAATCCACAGATGGGAGACCCCATCAGCCTGCAGCCCAAAATATCAGAGACTATGTGTAACATGGAGAAGCTGCGCTCAGAAATCCACAAAAACGAGGTAAGAAAGGCTTAGCTTGAAATAGAGCCAAAAAATACACAACTGTAAAACCCACGAAAAAGAAAGACAGATTACAGGTGAAAGGTTTCAGCTGAGTATTTGTTCAGGTCTTACAGTTGGTCATAATGTGATACTATGTAGATGAGGATGGTATTAGAATAGACTTGTCATATTGACTGAAACCTTCTCTCTCTCTCTTTGTTGACAGACTTGGTTATCGGAGGTGGAGGGGAAGCAGAGCTCCAGAGGAGACAGACGACACAGCGCCGACAACCACCATCACACTCCTCAAGGCAGAGAGAGGTACACACTATATACACACTGACAGACAGAGGGAGCAAGAGGATCAAATATTAAGCATTTGATATTCATTAATGACATGTATAGAGTCAGTGATGTATTTTTTCACAACATTCATATTAATATTCATTTCAAAGTCATTCAGTTTAGTAAGTAGTCTTTATTTCCCACCTTTAACGTTTGCTTGTGTAGTTGGCTGTTTGTGTTCATTATTTACTTTTGAATCATTTCCTCGGAAGTAGTGAAGAATGTCATCTGGTACTGATAATAGGGGAAATAAAGGCAAGGTCCACTTGGTATTCCTCCAATTAAGTAACTGAAATGTACTGCTTGTCTAACCTTAAGAGCACAGTGGGTCAGCTTAACATGTGAACTGTCTGCAATTAAACATTTCTATTCAAAATGAATGAAGAATGGATTAAATAGTTAATTGGTTTTAAAATAAAAAATAATCTCCTTTAATTAGTTCTAAACTAGATAGTTAATTGCTGACAAATTCCTTGGGCATTATAATCAGAAAACTGTAATCAGAAAAAGAAAATCTGAAAATGTCAATTTTACCTTTATTTAAATCATAATTCTTGTTAAAACATAAACAATGTCCCAAACAATATGAAGGCAGGAGCTCTGTTGTTTTTTTATAGACTCATTAGACCCGCTGGTCAATCTCTAATATTCCTGCTTAGATTTAATTTTCCTCATATGAATAATAATGAGTCTGCTGTTTATATATAATCAAGGAGCAGTGATGTATTTTAATTAATGCAAACGCAACCTCATTCGGCTGCCTTTCTCCCTTCAGTCCTGAGGGCAGTTACACAGACGACACCAGTCAGGAGCATCAGACGCCTCAGAAGCGCACGACCCCTCCAAAGCCCGGGCAACCCAACCCCGACCCGCACGAGTTTGACGACGAATTGACGATGACGACCCGCTGCCGGTCATCGGACACTGCAAAGCGCTCTACTCCTTCGATGGTAATGACAAACACCATAAAGTGTTGAAAATGTTCTCAGTGTTGTTCTCAAAGGGAAGTGACTCGGCTTTTATTATTTAACCTTAGTGTGTTTCATGCGATTATGTTTTGTCTGACTCTTAGGTCAGAACGAGGGGACACTGGTGATGGCAGACGACGAGGTAATGCTCTTTATTTTTTTTAAGGTTATAAATATATTTGTGGGCAATCCCAAACCAGCATTTAACTGTTCCTATGAACAAGTATTTGTTGTCTTAAATGAACAAACACACTATAGTTCATTTTGAATCATTCCCACTACCACCGTCCTGCTGCTGTAAAGTCATTAGAGCACCATATGTAGATCCACCGATCACCATTTCCTCCTGTTTAAGTAATGTTATTTTTCACCATTATAGTTTGCTTTTTAAAGCCGAGTGTAACATTTCAAAGTATTGGACTTTGGCGACTCCTAGTGGTACTATAAAAAATACACTATTGTGATACTAACTGACAAAAAGAATGCTCAAAGAATCCAATAGTGTACATGAATCTTCAATGGGTTAGCCTTATTTATTTCCAACCAATAATGTGGGCCAGTAATTTAAGAGACGTATCTTTGCCGCTGCAGGTGTTGTACATCATCGAGGAGGACAAAGGCGACGGCTGGACGAGGGCGAGGAAGCAGAGCGGCGAGGAGGGCTACGTCCCAACGTCCTACGTAGAAATCACCATGGAGAAAAACAGCAAAGGTGCTGTCACCTACATCTGAGTCTAACACTGTGTTCTCATCCTGTCTGTCGTCCTCTCCATCCTCCCCGTTTTCTCTTTCTCAAAATAACACTACAAAAAGGAAACAAAGACAGCATCTCCACATCTGCATGGACAGTCATCTGTTTTCTGATTTCCATCTCATCCCTCTATCCTCCTGTTTATCCCTCTTACTGTAATCATTCGTCCTCCTGTCATATCTGTGGGACTGGTGTATCAGAGGTGAGTGTAAGAGAACAGAGACAAATAGGAAAACCCTTTTGAAATGGTGTGTGAATGTATACGAGGCATTTCTGTGTGTGTGTGTTGAGGCCACACCTCTTCTTATCGATCAAAGTTTTTAAGTTGTATGTAATATATTAGAAATGATCTATTTTTAATTATTTTTAATGTTTCTTTTTTTTCTATGGAGAATTTTAAAACTGATTTTAAGCTCATTGGATTCATGTGTGGAAATTATTTGAGGATTTCATCTGTGTTTATTTTGGTCTGACTGCAGTGTGTGTGTGTGTGTCTGTGTGTGTGTGTGTGTGTGTGTGTATATGTGTGTGTGTACATGCACATTTTTTTTTGTTTTTCCTGTGCCATCACACTAAAGTTGGAGTTACACTTAGAGAGGTTTGTCAGGTTTCATCCTTGGTAGTGTTGTATCGTACCTTGACAGGGGTTTGCCTGATCTAGCATTATTGTCAACAAATCTAATGCAAAACAACTAAACCAACAATGTTATCTATATCTTACAAAACAGGTCCCAAATATGACATGGTATATTCCATTTACTTTAAAATCCTTAACACTCACTGTAACAGCAAGTCACTGTAGTTCTCAGTGGACATTTATTAAAAATAGTGCATTTCTCAGACTATTTTCAGCTGCTAGCAGTACATTTTAGTGCAAGCAATAAACCTGCATTAGACACAGTCATCTGTCAGATAACTTTTACAAGTTGCAGTGCCAAAATATGTAAGGAAGATAAAAAAGAAAAAGTTTTAAATCTGGCACGCCATGATGATGATGTGGGAAACAATCTTGCATTAATTTAATATAATTTAGACATTTTATTTAAATACATTTTTAATATGAATACATAATTCACTCATTAACGGACTTAAATGATTAGGTCGTACTTGTGTTTTGCCCTGTATAGTAAGTATTCTGTACCTTTTTAGTATTTTTGGCAGCACAGAGTAATAAAGGACACATACAGTAGGCTCTTTTTGGTAGGCTTAATTCATTGGTTAAGCTATAAGAAGAAAATACATTTATCACCAGCCGTATTCTTGAACTCTGTACTACATTTAAGTGAATGCAGTCAACACAGTGTAGTACAAACAACGTTGGAAAATAACTGGTAAAATGTGTTTAATTGGGAGGCTGCCGAGTGTATAAACACAATCCTTGTTCTTCCTTTATTTCGCTCTGTGAATCAGTTCTATTATTTGTATTTGGTTACGTTTGTGCGTGTGAGAGCGAACTGCAGCACCGGATGTTGTAGTAACTCCCTCTCTCCTCTATGTGACTGCAGGTTCCTGAGGGCTGCAGGGTGGCCGGGCGATTTGATTGGCTGGTGGAGGGCTCACGCTGATTGCTGATTATTGGTGGTGGGGGTGACACAAGAAAAGAGAGAGGTAGAGAGGGAAAGAGATGAAATAAAGACAGGTTGCATGTTGCATGCTCACATATCCATAACCAGCAAAGCATTCTGGGTTACTAGAGGCTGTGATGGCTACCCTCCATCACATCAGGGGGGGGAAATATACTGATGTTCTGCTCTCTGAGGGTTCAAACACTGTTTGACAGCAAATAGAAACCAACTGCTGCTACGTCCTCACTAGTTATGTTGTGTACAGTAAAAATACATGCCTAATTGAAAGATTGAGCTCACGGAGAACAGTATGGCACCAGGACTTCCTCTTATTGGTTGTGGATTTATAATTTAATGACAAAGAGGAACATTTCCAGGAAACGTTTTCTGTGGGCCTTTTGTTGTGGGTGACCATTAACACTTATTTTGCTTGTTTTTGCTTAAACTAATGGGCTCCTTAAATCATTAAAGAGCATTTGACAAGAAACTCATCACAAAAAATAACACGGCAACTTTGATTAATGAAATATGGCCGAAAGCTTCGGAAACATCTAGTAAGTGAACCTTGTGATGAGCTTTTTTGGTCAAAGTTCTATTTCCAAAGAATGGACCCTTAACCTCAAAGTAGCTTTGAGCTGTTTCATAACGCAATTCTCAAAGTCCCACTTGCCATTTATTCTAAAATGTATTTGTAAAATAATCTTATATTTCCATACTATATTCTCCGAATAGACAAACTGTTCCCCACTACTTTTGGTCCAGCTAGTCCAGAGAGGGTATCAGTGAATTCTAAACTCAGACTCTCAGGGTTTGTCACATTTGTTAGGGTCAGTTATGCTTACAGTATTTGCTAACACTAACAATGTCAGTCCTGCACTCATCCCTGTTGTCATCATCTGTGCTCTCTTGGTGATGTTTGCCTGCCTGCCCGCCTGAGCCACTCTGCTCCTCATGCCTGCCCTCACCCTCATACAGCCGCATGTCCTTAACGTGTCCCAAACATGATCACACGTCTCATGTGTGACTTTAACTGCAACTATATGAGTGTGTAACTTTGGATGTGAGTTGTGTGTTGAATGCTGCATCATCCCGGTGTATTTTGAGGTCCAGCATGAGTATGATTTTGTGCATTTAACGTCATTAAGTTACTCATTAGACAGATAGCAGGCCGATCAGGTGAACACAGGACCTCTCTACCACTCTCTTTCTTTTCCCATCTTTCCTATCCTTTACTTCCTGGGTTGTACTACCCCCATTTGACCAGCAGATGGAAACCTTTGCTCACAAAACCATGGCTCATCTTAAGTTGAACTGGACCACCTTAAACAACACTAAACATGGAGGAGCACCAATTTTTTTTTGCAGTCAGACTCTGCCTTAAAACTCCATTTTGTTTTACTTTGGATGGATTTTTGGATGTTTCCACTCTTCTGCCTGACTACATCTCCCATCAGACACCTGGGCTCAGCCTTACCTCCTCGGGGACTCTCAACTGCATCTCCATTATCAAAAAAGTTTTTTCCCATCTTAATTGGTTGTATTTGTGAATGTGACCACAGATGCACACATGTATCAATGATGTGTAAGCACATTATGGAAGGCCAAATGGGCCAAAAACACATGTCGAATTTGGCACGTTTGGCTTTCCATACTTAATAATATGTAAGTGTGTCTACATGTGCCTGCGTTACATGTGTGATGTTAGTTTTTACCATTGAATGAATTGTAAATATTAACATCTTTTATGTCATGCTGAATGTTTTTCCATAGTGATTGTTTTTAGGTTTGTTTGACACTCTTCATGAGAGACAACAAGGTTTGAATTGAACTGATGCACTTTGCCCTGAAGTACTACAGCATTTGAATCTGATTAAATGAATGAATGAATGAATGCAGGTCTGTGTTGTCTGCTGAGAGGCGTGAACTTAATGAATGACCACTGTATAGCAGCGAGAAACAAAAACGGCTCTAATCATTTCCTCTTCCTGATGGTTTTTATACTCTTTTTGTAACTCTTGACGAGCAATGACCCACCATTTTTTGCATGATTTTCTAGATTCTTTACATTAATTCTTTGTGTGTTTGGTGATTGTTTTAACCATTCACTTTCTCAACAAAACACAATTGAGGTTTGACTGTTCTGTTGATGCTATTTAAGACAAAAATGCCACTAATAATTCAGCTGCTTTGTGGATCTTAACAGCAGGAGGCTCCATAGTGGTCAGTGTTTCTTCTATGAAGCTGTGAAATGTACAGAATGATGCTGTCGGGGATGTTACTTGAACTTCAGTCACAGTTCTCCAAATGTTCTCTCCTATCTGGGTCCATTTTGCATCGGATAAAAACAATAGAAGTTTGAGAGAAATTAGCTTTCCACAACATAGGACTTTTTACCATTTGAACAGAACCAGGCTAGCTGTTTCTCTCTGCTCCCAGTCTCTATGCTAAGCTAACCGACTGCTGGCAGTAGCTTCAGATGTACTGTACAGGTTTGAGAGTGGTGTAGATCTTTTCATCCAACTCTTCATGATAAAAAAACATTTTCCCCAAAATATCCAACAGTTTTTTTTTTTCCTCTACTCAATATTTTAGCCTGGGGATGCAAAATGGTGCAAATGAAAATAACCCATTCCTTCACTTTGGTTTTTAATAATGATGCCTTGTAAACGCATACATCGATCTATCAGTGCTTTCAATTTTGTGTGTACACATCTGTCGTCATGGTTAGTTACATCTGCTAGCCTGCTTGCTTTTCTTTAAAATTAGCTATAACTACATGTTTTTTGCCTTTTTTGAAAACAACAGTGACATAAGATGCGTGCAGTAAAGTGTTGCATATTAGATTTATTTTTGTTCCAATGGCAATACACAATCACAATCGCATTTCTATGGTAAAGCAGTCGGGGGTGCAAATAGTTGTTTTTCACTTTTTATTTGCTATTTTTGATTAAGTCTATAAATTGTCAAATGAAATCATGAATGATGCCTATCAATAGTTCTAACAGCCCATCGTGATGTCTTCCATTGTTGGTTTTGTTCTACAAACTTTGCAAAACCCAAAGATATTCAATTTACAATAATATAAAAGATAGAAGATCAGCACATTTGAGAGTTTTTGTTTGCTAAAGGACATGGGGAAAAAAAGCAAACCACATCAGTTTAAGCACTAAAACCACTACCTTAAATAATAATATTATTTTATGGTGGAAAATATAATCCACTGACATGAAGATATAGGCAGTGATAAACAAAACAGTCCCCTCTGTTTCCTGCTGAATTTGTATTGATGTTGCCATGATGCTTGTATAACATTTATACTAACTCTTAAACAGACAGTACACTCCAAATGTTTCATATTCTTCATTTTCAGACATATTTGGAGTGTACTGTCCCTTTAATCAAAGAATACATGATGTCAGTAGAAACGCAGCACCTTTGCAATCAGTCAAACTTCGAAACATTTTCTTCTTAGTCAATTAATATACATATAAAAACTTTGAGCTCAGTAAATGTTATAGCCACTTTACTGTACTTCTGGACATTATGCAAACATACATAACAAAGCAGCTTTAATAAAGTTCTTGCAACAGTTCTTTAGTGAAACCTGCCATGCTACTGTGAGTGGGGTGCTGTTTACCACCCAGAAAAAAAACACACTTCTACATTCCTCTTGTTTTTGAACGCCGATCATGTTTGTCTTGTGGAAGCTTTGTACAGATTATTCTCTCAGCTCTTTAACTCACGATAAAAGTTTTTTTTTATCAGCATCAACATCCAATCACAGTAAATAAAAACAGCAGCAGGTACAAGGTGATTCTGAATGATGTTAACATCCATGTAAATGTGTTTTTACCATGTTGTATGTTGTAATAACCAATGGCAGTACTTCCCTTTCCATATTGTTGTGCACATCTTTTTACTTTGAATGTTGTCAGACACTTTGTTTTTTCTTCTTCCAAGATATTGTTCTAATAAAATAAGCAGCATTGGAAAGAAGTGGATTGGTTTTCTTTGACATTTTAGGAAGCAGTGAGTTTCAATTCAGCTCTCTTTTGAATCTCCCTGTGAGGTAATGTAGTGTATTACTTCATTTGAATTCATGAGTAAAATGCCTTCAACAAGTGTCGTAAAGAAGTACCTTAATTATGCTCGAATGAATTTCAATAACTTAAACAAAGCCAAATGTCCTAAAAAGGTCCACAAAGATGAAGATTGTACACCATATTTATTCATTCTTAAATTCATAGTAATATAAACATATTAAAATCATCGACATTTTTTTTTTACAGTCAGTCTTCTACAGGAAATATGTACAGTCTTCTTATTAACATGCTACTTTTTCAATTATGTACAACTTTAGTCTCTCACATGTTAACTTTTCAGGTTTATGCAGAAAGAAAAATATTTTCACCTGGAAATATTATATATCTAATGATTTGTGAAAAAAAAACCTTGCTTTAATATTATATTAATGTGAATGTTGTTATATAATGTTATTATATAATATCATCTTTTCAGTGATTTTATATCAAAGGTCACAGAGATCATTACAGCCAGAAATCTCATTGCAACTCAAATACATGTTTTCTTTCTATCTAAGCAACATACAGAGATGTGCACTTTGTAGGGAAATGTCCTTCCTCCGTTTATAAAACTACTTTCACATAAATAAATACGGAGGGCATACACATCCTGACATTTTCTTCTGAATATATTTGTCACAAGATGAGCTATTTGTAGTATGATGCGGCAAAATGATGTTCTCCATTAACTGGAATGTCAGAGTAGAAATAAAACACGTGCCTCATCAGGGAAAAAAGCATTAAAAGCCTCAGTTTAAGCTCCTCTTGTCTGCTCTGTTCTCAGGAATCAGTAACTCCCTTTAAAAAGATTGTTTTAAAGATAAGCTGTGACAAAGCCGCATATCTTTCCATTTCATGAAGGATTGAAGTTCCAAGGATTTAAACCTTGTGTTGTGTTCAAAAGCGTTGACCAGGTGCATGTTGCCAACAATTATTGTTACAGTGGATGAAGGGGGTGGGGCTGGGGTGTCTAAAGTCAAAGATGAATCTTGATTGGGCCAATTTGACCTCGAGTCACCCAAAACAATTCTGCTGGGTCTCCCCAGACCCGAACACCAAATTATATTTTTTAGAGACCTTCAGACTTGGCAAAAATGGCCCAAATCAGCTTTGTAGTGTTTATATAGCTGTTGTGGAGGATATCATGAAGCCTTGTTCCAATAACAAAAACTAGAGCGTAGTTATTATATCATTTTAACTTGAAACGGGTCACAGGAGACCCGAACACAACATAAGGGTTAAGTGCACTTTGGATACTGCCTGCATCTCCTGATCATGGCAATGGCAAGAGTAATTCAAATGTAATAATAATGATCTTGATCCTGGTATGTTTTAGATTATGCCTGTATGTGTATCTTAAAGTGTGAGGTGTCAGAGCTATGAGTCATTGAGTGGAATTGAAGCCTTTAAACTAGAGTAAAACGACAGACTTTTGTTAAATATTTAACAAATTAAGAGCCTAATCAACATCTGACATCAGGTTCGGCTGCTGAGTCTCTGTATGAAGATTTTGAAGTGTATCCTCTTCATCATTCGCTGATCAACTTCCTGCCTCGTCACAGTTTGCTCCCTTCTTCTCTTTGTTTCCTGTCCTCCTGATGCTCGACTGAAGTCCAAAGTGCATTTGATGTCAGAGTTTTTGTTCAGGTTGGAGTCAGATTAATGTTTGTGTTTTAGGCGGGGGCTCCAGTTTCCGTGACAACGCAGTGAGGATGAGGTTGAATTTGTTGTAGCGATCTGATTGGTTAACTGAAGCTCCACGGCTCCCCCACAGCAGCCGCAGCTGAAAGTCCGTTTTAAACACCTCCAACAGGTCTTCATCCCATGTAAATCCTGATGGGGATGAAGAATTACATATTTTAGACATCTTTTATTTTTCTCTTATAATCCACAAACTATATATTTTTCTGTACATGTTTGTGCGGTTTCTTATTTTTACCTTGTAATAACTTGTGTGCGTTGGCTTTGTAGCTGTGTGCGTTGTGTGCCACTTGGCGTGCGGCCTCTAGGTGGCGCAGCATGATGTCACAGCCCTGGTCGCTGGTCTCCCAGAGCTCCGCCCCCTCAGGTGTGACTGACGGGCGCTCCATCAAAGTGAGGAGGGGCAGCAGGAGGGGGACGCAGACCACCGCAGGGGAGGAAGCTGCAGGAAGGGAGGTGGATAAAAAATAAGAAGAAAGCCACATTTTATTTTCCATTCATATTTAAAAAAAACATTCTTGTAACCCTTCAATCTATAAAAAATGGTTCTAGTATCTCTATCATATTACATTATTCTGCACTTGAGAATTTTTGGGATGAAATCAACACTTGTAGGATAGACATTTAATTAATTGTGCTCTTAAAAACATGATGTGATTAACCATAGGGAATACATTTGATTCTAAAAATGTTATAATTACTTCCATTAATTTGTCTTTACTCAAACTTTTATAGCATGTTTAAGACACCTTGGGCCAATGTGTGTGTGTGTGTGTTTCTGTGTGCATTTTTAGTACCTGTGCCCTCATACAGATTATTGTAAAAAGGTTTGAGTATTTTCTCGTAGTTGATGGCGGTCTGTGTGTAGTTCCTTCGTAGAGTTGTCCATGTTTCCTCCAAACGGCTGATCTGCAGAGTAAAAACAACACAAATCAAGTTTAAAGATTTCCTACAAACAGAAAGACATATTCTTGCAAATAGAAAACAAATGACACAAACAAGTGAAACATTCTGGCAGGTAATGATTGAGAACTATTTATCCGACACTTTTACTTCATCAATGTCTGTTAAACTTTTAAAGTGTGTGTTTGTGTGTGTGTGTTACCTGTGGCAGATCCAGAGCTTTCATCAGGGCCGTGAAAGCAAACAGGTCGCCCACCGTGTCCTTCAGCTCCACTGCGACCAGGATGATGCGATTTAAGGTGGACGCCCGCTCATCTGCGCTACCCGTACATCCCAGAATATCCACGGCAACACCTATCGCCATGGTGTGGTGCCTGGGAGACCAAGAAGGGGTGGATAATCAACACAAGCCAACAACTATGTGAGGTCAATGTATTTTTTTGTTTCTAATTTGATCTCTCAGTGAGTTTTTTGAAGAATGACAGGAAGTAGAATGAATGACTCAGCAGTTATGAATCAATGATATCATCTTTAATCTTTAGTTTGAGAGCAGGCTGGTTTAACCGAACCAGTTGTTCCCAACCATCTTGGACTGCAACCTTTTAAAAGAAATACATTCTATAAGTGGCAAGAGCCAAAAGTACCCAGTATCTTGAAAAAATACCCCAAAAGGTCAGAAAAACAAACTTGAAAAAACAAAATGATTGTGACCTTTGAGATTTAACTTGGGACCCCTTTGAAAGGAGTCACTGGGTTACATTTAAAGGGGTTTCCTGGAAGTGTGTTACTAAATGTGTGATGTAATATTTGTGCTGCAGTGTGTATGTGTGATGTCTGTTTTTAATATTTACCTTTCCATCAGGTCCAGCCGCAGCTGTCGACCGTGCGGCAACGTCACCAGCTCCAGACCGGAGGACACGCCCATCTGACCTTTGACCTCTGGAGTCACTCCGACTATCCTCGCAACCTGGAGGAGGAAAAAAGGTCAGTCTCGTTGTATCTTCCTCTTATTCTGTGGCTGCCAGTTTGTGTGTAATACAGTGTAACATTGTGCCCGGCTCAGGGTTGTGATTCTCCTGCGTCATTTTATTGCATCAGCTGCAGGATAGAAATCTAATTTTGAGACACATAAATGGAACATCTGTGTGGAGGAGCAACACTAAACATGTTTAGCTCCAATTTAGACGTGTGTGTGCGTGTGTGTACCTGGCAGTCGGCCATGAGCAGGTGTCTGGCGATGCTGTGGTGATTGTGGCTGAGCAGCAGCTCCTTGGCTCTCTTCAGCACCAACATCTCCAGCGGTTTGTTCTCCTCCGGCAAAAGTCGAGATCCGAACTCCGAAGGCCGGAACGTCGACTCCGTCTCTTCCACCGGCCGCTGGAAACTGCTCCTCTTTTCTTCCACCTCCTCCCTCCCTGCGTCCTCCTCCTCTTCCTCGCTGGTGTTTTCCAAAGCAGCGATGGCGTGATGGTATGAGCTCCTATCCAGCCCTCTCCTCCCTCCCGCATCCTTCTCCTGTCTCCCGCCCTCTCCCTCTCTCCTCAGTCTCTCCACGTAGCTGCAGGGCAGAGGCTGAAGGTAGAGGTCCGTCATGGAGTCTGGCTCCTCCCACTGTAGTGGGCTGCAGGACCTCGGTTCTGCGGGACTGGGCTGCAGGCGCTCAGTCCATCCTGCGTTTGTCTCTGAATCTGAGTACTGTTCAGCGGGGGAGAGGAGAGAACTGGAGGAGCTGTAGGAGTCTGCAGGGTGGAGCTGTTGGAGGAACTTCAGGGGTTTCACTGGAGGAACAGGAGGGCCTGTGGTGGCTGTGGGGAACCAACAACAGTGCTTCATTTATTTCCCTTTTGGTTTTTAAGAGGGGAAGTTGACATTTATATATAGATATCTTTACTCCACAGTCAATGTATCAATTATATAGGTATCAAAATAGAATATGCGCAGCAAGAGCAATTAAAAAAGGTAATCTTGATATAGAAAATTCAACTGACTGAAAGTAACTTGTAACCTTTCCTAAAATAAATTAGGTTGAATAACTTGGATAATGAAAACAGTTCATTTATTAAAACAGAAATTAATAGTATAGCAATGTTTGATCAATTGAAGTATTTTGGAACTCTGTTTCAGACTACTATGTACGAGTGTACCTCTTCACGTAGGACTATCTTTTCCTGATACGTTTAAAAGTCTTTCCTTACACACCGTGACTGACCTACTGTGGATACATTTTACAAGAAATAAAGTTACCTCCGCTCCTCCATGTAGAACCATGAGTATCCACACCGGTGGAGTCCAGGGAAGGTGCAGCCAGCCGTGGGGAGGTGGAGGAGGCGTCTGTGAGGCTGGAGGAGATGGGGGGGGGCGCCAGAGGCTGCAGGGCGGGGGAGCGGGGCAGCCGGGCCAGGGGCACCTTGCTGGGCTTTGGAGGAGGTTTGGGACACAGCTGGCTGTCTGAGCCCCGGATGGCCTGGCCTGTAAACACCAAATGATTTATCAGATATTTCTGCAACCAAATGTAATCAATCAAGGCAGTAATCCTCTGTGTCTGTGTTAGAGACATTTGTTATTTCATTTCTGTGCCATGTAAAACCAGTTTTTAGATTATTCACTTTACTCTATTTGCCAAATTTGAATCAAACAACCAAAAAGTGCGTGGAAGCATATGAGGACAGGGTTACATTTCATTTCCTATTTCCATACAAACAATGGCAGGAGCAAATAAGGATAGATTACACCGTGTGTGTGTGTGTTTTGGTTTTACAACAGATAAGACATGCTGTTTGGACTTCATAAAATGTTGTAACAGGAACAACAGAGCTGTTGCTCTTTCCTTATCAGTACTGAATGTGGAGGGGTTAAGAAGCAAAGGGTTAATGTTTTTATCTAAAAATATATGTATATAATGCATTTGATCCTGGCCAATAAGTGGATAATACAAATGATACCAATAAGCAGATTGACAGATGGTCTTTAGGTTGCAGAACATTTTTAAGGTTTTTTTTTGTTGACAGTTTTTAAACAGATTTGTTTAACATTGGATTGTATCCCCCTACTGACCTGGCAGAAACTCTGCAGACCTCCGTGGGACTGAGGGGCTCAGCACCGGCTCACTGCCCGTCCGAAACACTGGAGACTTGGGGTTGGGGCCCGGGAGCAGAGGGTCAGGAGGCTGGGGTTTGGATCCTGGAGAAGTAGAGGAGGTTCCAGGAAGAAGAGGATAAAGGTAAAAGGTCAGAAAACAGAAAAGAATGCAAATATTGTTCTGTGTGTTGACATGAACTTCGTCTAAAGCATACTAAGGTCACATTTTACTTTCACTTACCGAGAGGCAGGTAGCTTTCTGATTGGTGTGCCTTCAGTGGGCGTCGCCTCTCTGGGACCTGATTGAGACTCGCTGGTTGGCTGCCACAGCGATCCTTCAACCTGAGTAGGGAAAGGGGACGCCAAACAAAATCAAAGCTATTCCAAAAAAAGGTTTAGGAATAAAAAAAATAGCCACATCATTGAAAAGGAAGCAAAGAAAGAAGACCTTGACATAAAAAATGAATTGTTCTTTTCCTTTCTCTTTGTTTTTCTTTCTACCTTGTTTTTCTTTTGGTCTCTTTACTCAGACAGACATTGAGTCATTACATTAAGCTCAGTGTACTCGTGAAATAACACACTTCTGATCCTTATAGCAGAAAAGTCATACACCATGTCTTTATTTATAGAGGACTTTTGATGCATATGGAACATGTCCTATATACAGCCCACTTCCTGGATAAAGAATGTAAACAGAACAAGGGTACATGTTAAATGTCCAAAAGCAGGAAGGGGTTTAAGGGGTTTATTTAAGTCTTTCCCAGAGTGTGAGAGAGAGAGAGAGAAACAGAGAGAAAAGATTACTTGAGTAAAGGTAAGTGTACATTAATCAAATATAGCCGACAGTATGTTAGTTGGTCTGCAGCCTACTACCCACTTTAAATATTAGGTTTGTGTTACTTGGAACTCAGGGATTTTTTGCCAAATCCAACCAATTACACGTGTTCTGTAGGTGATCATCTAAACACAACTAACACACATCAATCATGCCACAATCAATGTGTTTTTCTTCCAGGTGTGTACCAACCTGAGCTGGCTGCCTCGGCTCGTGCCGTTGTCCCGGCAGTGTGTGCTGTCCTGCGTGGTGCGTGCATTGTCCTGTGTGTGTCCGTTGGTGATGTTGAGGCTGAGGCGCTTCTGGTTACGTTTCTCCTGCGATATGATCGTCTCACTGTGATGGCTGGACAACCCGTACTTCTCCTCCAAACAGCGCAGCGGCAGCGCTCTGTTGATTGGCTGGAAAATAATGGCTCCAACCACCTTAAATGCAGGGAAAGAAGAAGACATAAAGTAAACTCAAGTTGTTTTTTTATTCTTTTTATGAAAGTAGAGTATTACATTGCTTACGTTGTACATTTTCTTTCCGATCATGACTTAATCTTTGGATGGCATTTGACACCCAGTCTATGTAACCATTAGACGGTAGTACCAGAGGTGGGAGAAGTACTCAGATCTTGTACTTAAATAAAAGTTCCAAAGTTCCACAAGTATCAAAGTGTAGGAATACTTTGTGACAAGTAAATGTCCTGCATTCAAAATGTTTCTCAAGTAAAAGTACAGAGTATTACCATCAGAATATAAAAAAAATACTCATTATGCCAACTGTCCCTTTTCAGAATAATATATATTATATGTTTTCATTATAATTATTGATGCATTGAAGTGCTAACAAAGCTGGTAAAGGTGCAGCTAGTTTTAATTATGTATGGTAGCTTGTGAATTTACTCCAGGTGTAACTAAAGTCTGATTTAAGTGTTGATTATATTTCACCACATTAATCTAAATCTGCAAAGTATATGAAAGTATTAAATAAATGTAGTGGAATACACAATTTACCTCTGAATTGTAGTGGAGTAGAAGTACAAAGTAGGGAAAAATGTAAATACTTAAGTAAAGTACAAGTCCCTCAAAATGTTACTTAAGTACAGTACATGAGTAAATGTACTGAGTTACTTTACACCACTGGGTAGTACATGTAACATTTTTAAACTTCTAACAACTGTGTCAAAGAACTATTGAATATGTTTTCCATTACAAGAGTACATTTAAAATACTTTATGGAACCCACCTGGGAGACAGACTTCCTGTTGCCAACATAGTATCTTATGAGTGCAGGGATGTTGTCGAACCCCTCCCTCTCCAGCCGGTACTCCACCCTGGAGTAGGCTTCGTTCAACATTACCACCTGAAGGTGAGATGTTCAAATGTGATTCATTTATTAGTTAGTATTCTGTGGATTTACAACTTTTTATTAATACATAAGATAACCTTTGCGTATTTTATATGAAATCATACACATGGCTTTACCTTCTTGTTGATTTTAAAGTGCTGGGCAGAATTTCGCCACTGGCAGGTGAGGACATAACTTCCTGGGCTTGACAGCGAATCACGCATCAGGAAGTCTCCGTCACGCTGAACCAAGTTTTCTGCAACCTGGAAGAATGCAATAGATTACATATGGCATTGGACACACACACACACACACACACACACACACACACACACACACACACACACACACACACACACACACACACAGTTAAAGACTTTAATTAAGGAAGTGTTTGTATAGTATATAATGGTAGTTTAGTTTAGCCAAAGGAAGCAGCTTATTAAAAATGATTACATCTCAGAGCTGGCTTTCAGGGGGAACACACAATCTGTCTCTTCTCACACACACACACACACACACACACACACACACACACACACACACACACACACACACACACACACACACACACACACACACACACATACACACACTTAGCAACAGACTGAGCTTTTCATACACTGACCTTATGTTATAACCCCGGCTCTGCTGCTGAGGCCACTATTTAAGTTATAATCTTTCTGTAAGCACTGTGTGTGCAGTATGGCAGACTAATAATAGGCGATCAGGTTCAACAAGTTTTTAACCAGGCTTTTAAAGGGAGGGACTCGTGACTCAGATTTGTGAGTGCGTGTGCGTGTGTGTGGGTGTGTGTGTGTGTGTGTGTGTTACCTGTCTGGGTATCGCTCCGTGGTACCATGCGTGACTTCTCGGCTCCTCGCAGTTCATCTTTAGTTCTTCCTCCAGCTCTCTGCGAAGTTTCTCTGAAGGACAGTCCACGATGAACTGATCCCTGGAAAACTGTAATGAAAAAATAAATAAAACAAACAGAACTTAATTTAGTGGCAGATTTCCATAGAAAAACACACATACACATGGGTCATAGTATTTATTCATCTGTCCAAAGCTTGGATAAGCTTATTTCGAAAGTGTCAAATATAGACAATGCATTTAGGTGGTTGTAGCTGACGCATGAAAATATCATAAATCATCAACAGTTCCTCATTCAATTAAACAAACAGTGATGAAGCCAAAGCTCCAAGGCACAGCAATAACACAAATTACTTCCTGTATACCAGTGACCATGGAAAAATAAATAATAATTTAAGTGAAAGTGGGATTATTTTATTTTGAAGTGAAATTAAAAGTAAATATGTACTTGTGTACATGGTGTATCAGTGGTTTCCAACATGTTTTGCACTCCAACCCATTAAAATGTGCAGAGATTTTGAAAAATGTATGATAAAAGAACATATTAACAACTGTAACTGTCACTTTTCTTTGCTGTTAATCCTCTTATTTTCCCTTAGATGTATCAAGTTTGTTGTAGCAGCAACAACCAGACAACAACAATAATTTAGTCTCAACGCTAAAGCCAAAACTACAGCTAACGTTCAGCACCAGAAACCAGCAGATTTTTCAAAAAGAAAGATATTTGACTGCGTAGCCCAAAATGACTCATTATTTTACATTCTGTGAAACCGACAACATATCCTTGAAACCTAATAGATTGAAGGTCACCTAAGACAGATAGAGTAAAAAAAGCTAAGGTACAAAGACAGGCAGCATTAATAGTTCTAAGTTATTTAGAAACCTGTCAGATTTTCACACGATCTACAGTTTAATACTGACAATGAACACAGAGAGTTAAGAGAACTGAAAAGTGACAGAACAATCTGGTAACATGCTGAGAGGTTGCAGTGTCAGCACAACCACCTGCACCACACACACACACACACACACACACACACACACACACACACACACACACACACACACACACACACACACACACACACACACATGTATACATCACTTCAGGGGACATTACATTGACTTACATGCATTTCCTGCAGACTTATCCTAACCTTAACCATAACCAACACATGCCTAACCCTAACCCTAACCCTAAACCTAACCAAGTCTTCACCCTAAAATTAATGATTCCCCTTATGGGGACCTCCATTTTGTCCCCATAAGGGAGGCGAGTCCCCACACGTGACTGTGTAAACAGATTTAGGTCCCCACAAGTATAGTAATGCTAGGCCACACACACACACACACACACACACACACACACACACACACACACACTTACATGACAGCTGCTCGGTCTCTGCATGTCTTCCTTTGCCTCCTATCCTCAAATACACACTTCATATCAAACTCATACAAGCTTCATATTTTAGAATCACACAGCTCACTTTCAAACACACACAACATTTCTCCGACAACATGCTCACACACACACACGCACCCTCTCTCTGTATCTCTCTCTATCTTCTGTAATTTTCTCTTCTTGGCTTTCCATCCCCACCCAACCGCCCGGACCTGCCTCCGTACACACCCTCACCTGACGTACATAAACACACTCACACCACACACACACTCTCAGGTGACGCAAACACTTCCTTGAAATTGCCCTGGGACTTAACAGTGAGTCGTTAAGTTAAATGTACTGTATAACTTGTATTGGCTTTTTTTCTGAAGTCAGTTTGTTCCATTATGTAAACAAATATATATATTTGTGACACATATTGACATATATTTTTTACTTTTTTTAAACTTTTTTAGCGTCCAGATACCTAAACGACATAATATATAGTTTTCCAAGACTCTAAAATATATATAATATATATAAATAAATGTTTCAAAAAGCAGCAAATAATCCTGTCTTTTAATTGATAGCCAAACAGCTCAAGGGAAACTGGAAGATGGTTTTAATGTAGGTGCACAGTTTCATGGTGTATGCTTTTTACAGGTCCACACGCTGGTGCAAAGAGACCTTTAAAATAGTCTCAGAGGACGCTGAATGTCAAAGCCTCAAAGATCCTCTGAAGAAGAGTTCGATCCAAACCTGGATGAAGAGGTTCTAACCTAGACAGCTTACAGTGAGCTACAATTACACAAACACACACACACACTCAAAGGAATGATTGAACCATGTACTTGAAATTGTGAAATATGTCTATAAGCTTTCCCATGAAATGAAACCTTAACCCTTTCATCTATATCCCCTTTCTCTCCTTCTGTGGCTCCTCTCCCCTCTTTTTCCATATGTTCTGCCTCTCTCTAAAGACATTACGATAGACCCCTCTGCCCTCAGTCTCCATACGTGACAGGAAACCAGCGTATCTTATTACAGCTTTTACGCAACTAAAGAAAGAGTATAACAGAACAGGTTCTGCGTCACAATGCCCTGATTCTGTTTGTCTGTAGTCTGAAACAGTGACACCAACCACTGCAGCCTGAATTTGAGTTCTTATGAACTGTGTGTGTGTGTGTGTGTGTGTGTGTGTGTGTGTGTGTGTGTGTGTATTTTTCACTAATTTCAACTAATCCTTTAATTAAATGTGGGTATTTTAGTTAATACCAATTATAAAAATGCTACTTCTATCATGCATAGTATAAAAAGGGTTGATAGGTAATTGCAACCTTTTTTTCTGTTGTATGTTCCGACATTATTCTGATTTAGGGAAGGAGGCCTTCTTAAAGTTTTGATTCATTTTCACTTTTTTCATTCTCTGAGCATGAGATCAAATCAGTATGTCACACCCACTAACGCATTGACAGGGCAGCATGTTTTTCCTGTTGTACGGGCGTTACACAACACATGAAAACATTACTGCTTTGACTTCACTTTATATGGCTCCTGTTGAAGCTGTAGTAAACATCCTAATGATTATAGTCACATCTGAGATTACATCCATTACAACAATAAAGTCCTTTTACACCCGCAGCCACAAGGCCAGCAGGACTGATGAGTGCTGTAGTAATCAAGGATGCTTCGAAGGAATGACACAAGGATGCATGGAAGGAGGAAATGGATGGAGCTGATGTAGCTGCGGAAGGATGAACAGGAGAACTGAGTGAGAATCATGAGTAAAGACAGATGGAGGGAGGGAAGAGGGAGAGGTGAAAGGAGCAAGGGATAAATAGACATGGTGTATGGAAGTGACTTCTTTATAGACTGGTCTTTAATAAAACCCTGCAATATGATGTCATCCTCAGAGAGCAGCTGCATTTATACGGTACCACTCATGGAGCTCCACACAGCAGAAACAGCACCAGCCTTCCTTCATCCTTATTCCCTTTCCTCTCACCTCCCATCTTCTTCTTCTCTCAGTAATTACACGTACACACGTTTCCTTATTGAGCCATAAAGACCGACACCTTAATGAGTGAATGACAACAGATAAAGTCAAACATCTCCAGTGACATTGAGCTTCAGTGCACGTCATCCTCCTGTGGAACTGACTGATGCGGAATAACTCTGACTGAATGATCTTCTGGGGGTGAAGGAGAGTGTTGAGGTGGGAAGGAACCATGTATTGAATATGCGTACATTTACTGTACTGAAGTAATGTATTTTAGAGGAATTTAAAAGTGCTGAGTATTTGCATGTTTGGCTTTTGTACTGAACTTCTATTCAAATTAAAATATGTTGCTTTAATTCAATTGTATAGTACCAATCTGCCCCCTTATCTATCATCTATTAGTAATATATATACAAACAAACATATAATAAATGGTTTAATTAAGTGTTAATGAATATTTGTCGACAAATACTGTATATTTAAAAACACCTGCTATCGGATCATGACAACATCGTTTTGCATTATGAACAATGTATTTAATGTAAAAAGATTCTTACAATTATGAACGCTAAATATGTTACATTTAGTGTTAGATGTGCTTATATATAAGGTATTAGTAAATATCGTAATCTAAACTGTGACATTAGGGATCTATAAAGAACAGCCTTGTTTGGCTTGATGACAATGCATTTTTTAAATACATTTTTAAAAAGAGAGGACACTGTCAGTAATGTGGCTTGAATGCACCTATTCTGTCTGCTGCTTTAGAAAAAAGCCAAATAATGAAATGTAAACATACAGAAATGATAATCTCTAAAGTTATAGCTGAATCTGTGTAAAATTATCCGTATTATTAATGGAGCACTGCTTGGGTCCACAGGCAGCAGTAGTAATATGAATTGTCAAGGGAAGATGAATACGATAAATTCAGGGATTAGCACAGGACCTTTTGAAACTGTCATCAACTCTCAACTTCAATATAATGTCTGAAAACAATGACATGCCATAATGTGTTGCTCAAAACTAAAGCATGGCCGTTTTTAACAGTCAAAAAAACAAAGGGTAATATTCAGGAGGATTTCCACAATGATTGGATTTCCTTTGGATTTCCTGGATCAAAGTAATATCTTGAAATGTTTCCGTGTATACGGTAGGAAATGATGGTGGGGTCAAAACCGGGGCTTTTGTTCGCCGTGACAACCCAGTGCAAGCTGGCTTTGACCAATCAGAAGCAGCGGAAGCTCCGTAAGCTGCTTGTTCTTTGAGTCCAGCGAGGTGAGGATAAATAACCTTTAAGCATTATAACTCTGATCCTCATCATCTCATACAAGCGTGTACGCATGCACACAGTAACGGACGTTATAATCCCTGTTTTGTGCAAATCCTAAATGTCATGTATTTTGAAAAAAAACACATACAGTAACCTTAGATTCCTAGATGACACGATTGACCCACGGTGGATGCGCAACATCATCGATTTAATCTGAGAATGTGCAGCCTGATAAATAACAAAAGAGCTTTAAAGCTATAACCAAGTGGCCACAAAAACACACTTTTAAATGACATGAGATATTTTCCCCCAGTACAGGACAGATTCATAATTTAATAAGTAAAGAAAAACCTTTTGATGTTGCATCATTATTCAGCAAAAAGCTCCATCTCCACCACACACGACAGGTTTTGCAGTAAATTCATTTACATTGTATTTCTATTCAGCTTTTAGTTTTGAAAAATAATAAGGGCATGGACGCTTCTGTCTTTAACCTTTGACTGGAAGGGGCATTTTAAAGCGTTTTTAAAGCTGTAGAACATAATAATGAAAGATAATAACGCTCTCTCTGAATCTTTTGATTTTAAGATATGGACATTTTGGCTCCATGATCACACGGTCCCCACCTTTCCTGTTTACTCACAAATAAATAGATGCTTGTTCCTGTGTTTGGGCCAGGGGACATCTAACTGGTCGGACTGGGACATCTACAGAGGGGTCATTATCAGTGCCATCTCTAAAGTACATCCGGTATGTGGCACTCTCTACTATAAGTCTAGGATTTTTATATTGTATTCAGGATTTATTTGAATATCCCTACATTGAACACCAAGACAGGTTCATCTAGTTTAAATTCTCAAAACGTATTTTTAATCCTTTTATGGTTAAAAAAAATGAAGGTGAATCCTGGCAAATTGGGGAAAAACGCTGCCCGAAGATAATCGAGAAGCACCCTTTCCCACCATTAGGTTTCCCAGCTGTCAGCTGTTCTGGAGACAAATCTCACCAAAACTATCCACTGAACTCATCTGTGTGATAAACTTGAGGCGGAAAAAAACCGACCCCGCTACTGCTCCTGTGGCTGAATGGGAGCAAATCTCTACAGCAAAGTTTACAAAATCAAATTAACATCTTCACAGAGGAGGTGTTGCAGCTGCATAATAATATTTACTGTATGATTTTTAATTGTCAAGCTGATTTACTCCCTGGTTTGTACATGGGTTATGTATGTTTTTCTTTGTTAGCGATGTCTTTCTTTTTTTAAGACTACTTGACATATTATTTTGTACTGCTCTTTGGTCCGCCTTCCTGCCTCACTGTGACAACAAGGCTGATTTAAATCTGGTTCCAGACTCATATCTTTACAACTGAGCCTTGGAGATGAAGCGCTCGGCTGTAGCTTCAGCTTTAGCGATCCTTTTGAGGTTCCCGCGAAAGCAAATACACACAATGATTAACTCAAAAAAGCTGCACTGAATCCCTGGACTCTATGGATCAAATTGGATGAGTTTTCACTTTTAATACCTCATGGTCTAAAGTGAAAACACTCTTAGGCTATCTGTAATTCCTTTTCATTTTATAGAGAGAGCAACATAAGCTTATACTGCAGAAAAGACAGTTATGGTAGAAGCAGCTTTTCACCATGTTACTGTACATTTGTTTTATTTTGTATCACATGTTGTGTCCCAAGAGTGACACGTGTAATCTGGATGTATAGAGTCACTGTGCTGCTAAGATTTGGATTAAAATGACATTAACATAAAAGATAATCTGCTCAATCCCTTATATGTTCCCTGTGTCAATAATTGTTTTATACTATGGTTATGGATTCAAACGGGTCAAAGGGGTCTCCCATGACTACAGTACAAGTTGGTTTTGATACAGAGAAACAAGAGGCTTGCTCTTTATGGTTTAATGGCGACCTCCCAAAGAGACAGATGGAGAAGATAAAGAGGGGAGAGAGAATGGAATAAAACCCCAGGGTTTTTGGATTAAACAGTAAAGACATGAAGAGGACACAGATAGAATGATAAGGAGCGAGTGTGTTTGGGGGAAGATGTACAAACAAAGAGGAAGGATGGAGGAAAGGCAGTGCTCGAGGGACAGAGAGGATGAGAGGACAACAACACAAACACATGCAGATAACAAGTTCAAGTCCCATGTTACCAGATGTACTCTCTGTGTAAAGAAACCAATACAATTAAGGGGAACCCAGACAAATGGAGTATGCACAGTTTTTGTGGAATTGTACAGTAGATGTTCAAAATTAATTGTTCTGACTATATTAAGGACTTCTAACCCATGTTGGCTTATAGTTGAGCCAATTGAGTTGAGTTTAATCATCAAAGTGCTCAGAAAAACACACAATGTGGACAGCTACAATTACATGACAATTGGGCAGTCAATTGACGATGATTGTGTCATGACTCCAAATACAAATTATTTTACAACTAAAGTCAGTGTTGGCTAAAAAGCAAACCAGACATGTATCCATTGTGTGTACTGTACTGTAAATTACTAATGTGTAGTGGTGTATATTATTCTATTACCATATTTATCAAACGTAATTACACTGCACAAGCACAACCCAACAAAGAACAATGAAAAAGGCAATAGCTCTAAGCTCTGATGTGCAGCCCATCAGCTTCGTGCTCTTTATTTAAACTATGTAAAATTGCATCCTGCCTATCAAATAAAAAAAGCATGAATGAATGGTGCTGCTGGAAGGTAGTTCCTAAGTCTATTATGTTTAACTTGAATTTGGTCATGGTTGAAATAATATATATATCATCAACTATTACATTACATTTCATTTAGCTGACGCTTTTATCCAAAGCGACTTACAATAAGTGCATTCGACCAGGAAGATACAAACTAGAAGAAAACAGAATCATATAAGTACATCAGGTTTCATAGAGCCAACACATTTCAAGTGCTACTCAACTGGCTTTAGATAAGCCAGTCCTTTATTAGTATATAAGTGCTTTGTTAGTAATGTTATTGCTCGAAGTGGAGTCGAAAGAGATGAGTTTTCAGTCTGCGCCGTGTGTGTGTGTGTGTGTGTATTGACACATCATTATAATGCACAGTGCATTATAATGACCGTTGAAATCAATAGTTGATGATATATTTTTGTCTTATTGGTGCATTTTTATGTTTGAGTATAGATTGTATTCCTTTTTCCTTGACTAATATGTGCGTAATGTCTCAGGATGAAAATGACTTAAAGCTAAAGAGCACTTAAGCAAAGTTGCACAAAATGAAATGAAACAAAACTGCAAACATGATGGTCATCTGTGGACTGTGGACAGGATGCGATCACTCTACTCTTCCACATTCACATTGCATATCATGTTTTTCTTTATCCAGGCACATCTTAACAGCCAGTGTCAAAATGGTCCAGGATGCACAGACCTGATCATCTCCTGGCAGATCTACAGAGGGACAAACCCTGTCACCTCTGCCTGCTATGCTGCTCGCTCCATCCAATCAACTAAATGGCATTCATACAGCTCCCTGACGTCATGAAGCAGCGTCACAAGTTAGTAATGTATCATCTCCTGAGGAATATCATCCTGTCAGCCAGCACTAGTTATGGATGAAGCCAGCTGTATTTCTCACACACACACACACACACACACACACACACACACACACACACACACACACACACACACACACACACACACACACACACACACACACACACACACACACACACACACACACACACACACACACACACACACACACACACACACACACACACACACACACACACACACACAGCCACACACACAGCCACACAGTCGGTCATTTATGAGAGCGTCTGGTCCGTGTAATAAAAGCCCAGTGTTCAGCTCACAGAGAGAGTGAGGCATAGAGGAGGACTATTCAGAGTGATTAGATTTAGCTCGGACTAAAGTGTTCCCATGCACTCTTTAAAAAAAATGATACAGTGCAGTGTGGGATTTTGTCTTTTTATTGTGCCTTTTTCTAATGTGTCATTGTGGCCAGCACAGTCAATCAATCAATCAATGTTTATTTATATAGCCCAATATCACAAATGTTACATTTGTCTCAGTGGACTTCCCAGTTTGTACAGAATATCAGTATGACAATACGACACCCTCTGTCCTTAGACCCTCACATCGTACAAGGAAAAACTTCCAGAGAAAAACCCCACAGTTTAAAGGGGAAAATGGGAGAAACCTCAGGGAGAGCAACAGAGGAGGGATCCCTCTCCCAGGACGGACAGACGTGCAATAGATGCCGTGTGTAAATTGAAAAGATAATACATTTACAACATAGTTTTCTCTTGTCTCCTTTAAAAGACAACAACAGATCATGTGAGCCATGAAAAGTACACTTGGATGAAATCTCTAGAAATGATTTGAATCCACTCAAAACGCACAGAAACGCAAACACTTGAATATGATAAGGCAGAAATAAAGTCTGCAGCATGAAGAGCTGCATACAAAACCTTCATGTGCTCTTGCAAACATGCTTGCCATAAAGGTCCCACACAAACCATACTACACAACATTGTAGACTTGCTCACACACACTCTCCTTTCTCTCACCTTTGCAGAGATGACAGAGTTCTTGTGGTAGAAGCAACACAGAGCTGCTGTCAGGTTCTTGAGGTTGCATCGCTCCGACATCCTTGTTAACTTTTCTTAAATTCAAAGACAGTAAAGCTACCTGCAGCCTTCACCTGTAGACACTATGCAGCTCTGGTCACCCTATCTACACGCACAAAGCCTAATAACTGTCAAGTCCATTAACAATTCCCAATGGCTTCTTCCAAGAGAAACTTCCATCACAGAGTTACAAAAACTAAACTGGACTAAACTATTTGAAGTGTAGTTGTAGGTGATGTAAATAAAGTAGAATAAAGTCAGATTCTGCAGCTCCCAACACCCCCATCAGCATGTCCACTGTTGTAATCCCTCTCCTCCACAGTCCCCTGCAGAGTGAGCCCTCCACTACTTCACTCAGCTCCGGAGATCCTTTCTCACACTTTGGCCCCGCCCCCATAGCTCCATATATGAAAGAGAGAAGGACCCATGTCGTCTGCTGTCAGCCAATGATATGTGTTTTAACTGGGAGTGGCTCACAGGCAAAGTCTCTAGAGATGAAAACACATGAATGGAAGAATATATAATAACTACATATGTACAACTAAATACATAGTTAACATGTGCATCTAATAAATTGCCTGACCTACATTTAATTTTCTGTGACAATTGTTTATCCTGGTTTCAGATAGTTTGCATCTTGGGATAAAAATAACCATCCTATAAAATGTCCTAGTATTGTGAAACATCTACATTTTTCAAAGCACAAGTTGATATATTCAATAGTTTTGGGTTTGTCCAACCAGCAGTCAAAACCCAAAGTTGTTAAAGTAAGATTAATTGTATTCATATTTGAGAAGCTGAAACTGGAGATTTCTTTTGTTGCATTTTCACTTTAAAAAGAAAAGTGATTAATCAACGGAAAATTAATTTTCCGTCCTTAATTTGTTCTTTTTTTATTCCAGTCTTATCCGTCTAATCACCATTGCTGTGGAGATTCTGCACTTGCTAGAGTTCACAAGTCAATCAAACAGGGCGTTCAGCACTGATTTTTACTTTTGACCTCATCTTTATGGAGTTTAAGTCTTTTGTTTGACTGTTAGCCATGATTCTTTTATCTCTCTCTCTAAACACCTACTATTTATCACAAACAACTGAAAATACTTTACTTCCTTTCAAGATTTCTTCTGAAGAAATAGCTGCCAGACCATGACAATTACCATTTAAAACATTTAATGGCAAGTGCAGTCGTTGTTGTGTATAATAATCTAAAATGCTGCATTATTGTCTAGACAAGAGGAAAGAATCATGTGTGTGTGTGTGTCAGTGTGTGTGTGTGTGTGTGTGTGTGTGTGTGTTAGTCTTGCAGAGTGATGATAAATAGCTGGCCATTTGTGTTACTTAATGACTGCCAAGCAATTACACACACACTAGTTAAGTGCCACAGGACTTGCATACACACTCGGTGTGCACAGAAAAGGACAAAAGGCAAGCATTTGTATACAGAAGAGGCACAAGTATACACAAAGTATACACAAACAGTCACTTACATCAACAAAGACACAAACACAAACACACACTGAGGGTGACACACCAAGAGCAACCAGTTAAAGGAATATTCTGCCGCAGGAAATGGAGCCACTAATTACAGTTTGAACTCTCTGAAGATCCAAGGAGGAAATACATGTAGAACATTCCCAGGGGCAACACACACACACACACACATACACACACACACACACACACACACACGCACACACACACACACGCACACACACACACACACACTGCCAACCACAGCAGCCCCAAATCACCAGCTAGGCTACATTTCCACCTTAAAATACACACATCCGTCACACCAAGAATGCTTTGGAAAAACAACGAAGTTCTATGTTTTCTATTTTCTATCTGTTTTTTTGTTTCTGTCAACTGGACAAAAGAGAGCAGAGCAACAAGTATCTCATAAAAACAGGGAGGTTGAAAGATTAAATAGAAAAAGTTTAAATTGTTCAAAACGTTTTAAACAAAACAAACAATGATCTGACCCTTAAAAAGCAAAGGGGAGATCATACTCTGTTTATCCCTGGAGGTGCCACCTTTACATCGTTTTTTTATAAATTTCATATGATTTGAATCATTGTTATTATACAAATATTGATTAAAGCCGCTTTAATTCAAATGTCTTAGCTGGATACGCAAATGACATTAGAGTTTATTTTGTGGTGACCATTGATGATATAATGGCAATCCATCCAACAATTGCTCAGATATAGAGATTGACTGACCGACAAATATAAAAGCAACTTATGATCATCCCAATTACCTATTTCTCGCAATGTTTAAGTACAAAGAGAGATAAAGAACATAGCAAAGTGATCTTTCTGTTAACAAATGTGTACTGCGGAATTTTTACATTAAACGTCATCTTTGTGCTACACTCTCAAAATAAAGTAAATATTCTACAAGCAGGTGGCTTTAAATACATCGTCAGATTTCATGACACTGAAAGGATGTTTGTTTGATAGGAATACCCATGAAGTTTTAGCATCATTGTCCTTCTATACCAGTGATTAAGCTCCCATCATTATCTATGTCAGAGAATAAATATCAGGGACTTTAAACCAGATTAAACTCAGCCCATTAACTCGAGTGGCACCCTTTGTCTGATTTTAAATGGGTGATACAGCCGATAGAATAAAAGGCTCTCAGTGGCAGTTCATTGGTTTTTATAACTTTGAAAGTGTTACAGTATTGATGCTAAATTCAAGTCTCTAAATGTAAAACTAATACAACGTTTCTTCATGTTGTGTCTAACTGTTACAAGAACTGTCTGAAATATATAATACGTAAGAAATCAGAACAAAATCCCACTAATAATTCAGGAACTGATGAGTGATGAGTTCCCAACAGGAATAATCTTTATTCATTCCCTGTAGCGAGCTGCTGGTTGTCTGGCCGGCCGCCTGCTGTGCGTGTAGGCCAACAAACTGAAAGACTGACCGGCTGTGTAGCTCATTGATTGGCAGGCAGACGCACCCGCAAGCTGAATAGTTAACTAGCTGTCTGGTTTCTATTTTAACTGGGTCGTTGCTAACTGGTGTGATGATCCTGATGAGTGTCAAACTGCTGTTTGGATTTCTAACTGAATCCTTATCCACTTACTGTTACAGGGTCTCACACTGCAGCACCTGCATCTGACCACTAGAGTGTACCACCTCACCTCTTAGAGCACTTAAAAGCCCTTTCAGAGATTAACTATTTCATGAATGAATATGAGTCAGTAAACACTTTGACTGATGTTTGGATCACTTAACTATGAGCGGATGTGTGTGTACTGTAAGCTGTTAAGTGCCTTTCACTTTGAGAGTTGAAATCAATTGCAAGACCGCACGAACACATACACACGCGGACAGACAGAGCATTGTTGTTTCTCAATGCTCTTTCATGATGGTAGAGCAAATTCAATTTGATGTTTTCAACTCAAAGACAGAATGGGAATGAAAGAGCAAGTATTCATATATGATTAACTGTGATGGCAATATGAGTGAACATCATTGGTTTGTTTGGTTTGTTTCTTACTGTAGTGAGTGAACAAAAAAGTAGAAAAGTACCTTAAATACCTTAATTTCTGATGAAAAATGTAAAGAAATGGTCGAAGGTTTGCAGAAATATTTGTATTTATGCAGGATAGGTTTTCAGCACTCTTCACAATAAAGATGTTGCTCAATGTACTGCGGCAGAATGGAACAATCCTTTCTCTGTAACATTTCCTAGAATTATCCTGTGGGAACTTTGTACCAATCCTTCTTCCTAATTCCTCACACAGACCTGACTGTTTTGTAATCCAGCCAAATGTAGCTACAGGACCCCGCTGTACTGCATGTTTTCCTGCCTGTCAGTGTGATAATGTGAGTAGGTGATAGATCATGCAACACATTACTGTACATGTGTTAGAGACTTGTGCGTTTATCCTAAAATATCCAAACACTTAGTAACATTTCAGTATGTTTATTGCTTTTTCTTTTGCAGGATAAAACGCCACAGTCGTGTTTTTGCATTTTGTTAATTTAACAATGCAGGAAGCCAATCATTAATAGTTCCTTGCATTGTGATTATACTTTATCTAAAAAATCCTAAACTTTATGCAAAACAGAATCTAGTCATAGATGCCTCGGTATAGCTGTCCAATATACAGTAGTTCTTAGATTTGTTTCTACTGTATTCTCTTCTTTTTATTTTAGTATTTATGGTTCATATTGAACTGTTCTCAAAGACGTTATCTGATTTCCCTCACTAAGAGTAACTATAAAACATCCAACAGTAGAATTCAGCCATTTAACATCTCCGGGAATTAGAGAAATAGTCTTAAAATCAGACAAGAAGGATATCTTTATATGATTTGACTCCGTGGAACATCCATATATATATATATCCTACACACTTATAACGGACATAATCGATGTCCAGATCAAACTAAACAAGGCAAGGCTCACTACACAGTTTACGTACTTTTGACCTTTCCACAACACAAGCACTGCCTGCTGCAGTCTGTGCATGTTTTCATCCACAGTGGAAATGCAAACACACCTGGAGTACCACAGCTGACAGCTACACTTTCACACTTATTATATAATACCTCGGACACAGTAGCTCCATTTGCGGTCAGCACACACGCACACACACACACACACACACACACACACACACACACACACACACACACACACACACACACACACACACACACACACACACACAGTTGACTCTCGCACACAAACCTAATTTGGCCAAAGGGATACACACAAGTGGTGTTTGTGTATTTGTGTGTGTGTGGTTAGCTCCCATATGTTCTCGTGGGAAGGACCCAGAGTTTGCTTTTCAGACTGAGGTGTCAGCATCCAAACGTGTGAGCTAAGAGATGGAAAGCAGTGATGGATGGTTAAAAAGAGGGGATAATATAAAGAGTTACAGAGAGAAGAATTGGAAAGCACTATCTCAGTGTAGTTAAGGCTGCTTTAGACTTACTGTATAATATAGCTTTTAAAAAGATGGTTTTCAGATCAAAATAAGATCATATGAGAGACACAAGATCATATAGTCTGCTTTACTTTGTTATGACCAGGTCTATGAAGAGGATTTATACATAGGAAAGGTTCAAACGTAATCAATTTTAATCAAAAAATGTTGAACTATCCGTGCTTTACTCTCCACGATAATATAAGATTGTACAAGTGAGTATATTTGTATAGCATTCAAGTATGTTCAGTTTTAGCAGCATACAAAATACTGAATTTCTGCTAAATGTAATTAACAATCCCTTTTTAATAACTTATATTTCGGAATATAAATGTAACATTTAAAAATGTCTAATTCAAAGAAAAATAACAGTATGCCTCGTAAATGTTGTTAATCCTTTTTATATTCATAAACATACTGTGAGAGTAATGTAGGAAGCCTTATGTTTGTATTCAAAAGGTATTAAAGAGGCCCCATAATGCTTTCCTCTGATTTACCTTCCCTGTAGTTTGTTATATTGGTTTCTGTGCGTGTAAATAGCCGGCAAACGCTACAATTCCTCCATCGGACTCCTTTGTTTACTTCAGTGACACAGTGACATCACTATGTGACAATTGCGCTTCTAATGGCCAGCGCTCCAATACAATGTACGTGATAGGCTAAAGGGATGGGACATCTCTACAGTTGACCAATCGCAACAGAGCCGGCCAGCTAACCAATCAGAGCAGACTGGGCTCTGGTTTCAGACAGAGGGTGGAAAGAGGTGCTGCAACACAGGCAGTATGAGAAACATAAAGACCTTTTTGAACATTAAAGCATGGAGACAGGTCATAGTAGAGGCACAAATATGAAAACTGAAAATGAGCATGTAGAGCCCCTTTAAATTTGATGCCAGGCCCCAGGTTCTTTGTGTGTATGTATTTAGTTAGATTGCGCATAAGCTGTGCAGTGTAAGTATAACATGAATGAACAGAAAGAGAAACACAGTAGAGCACATCATCGGTCAGCTAGATGATATGGTGATAAAAGAATGATCATCTCTCTGTCATCACCTCTTTTTAAACGGGTCTCAGGTGGTGTGTATGTGTGAATATGATTTATAACAGTGTTGCAGCCAAAGCAGCGGCAGACATATGATTTAGAGGAGTGTTTTCCTTGTAGCCCAGGGTTAATTTATTCACTTTTTGCTTGGATGATGTTCACATTAACGCCTGCAAAAACCGGAGTATATTATTTCACGTTCTGTTTTATTCAAATGACAGACGCTGATTGTGATGGATTCAATACAATTTGTTTGACTCTTTACCAAATGATTTCAACTGTATGTATCTAATGAACATGTTGACGAAAGAAGTATTTAGTTTAGAGTTGCAGTCATTTTTACAACAGAGTGGAATGCTTTACATTTTAATAGTATTACTTATTCCACAGCTTTAATAGGGCTCATTTTTTATGATCACACAAATGCGTGTTCATAAAATTAATGCATGAAATGTAATCATTGAGTATATTGAAATTATATTAAATTGTTATGTATAACAAAGTTACTGTCAGACTGTATACATATTTTAATTCAAGATTTGCTTTGTATGTTTACCATATAAAAAGCAACATAAAGAAAAGAAGATTTCTTTCATTTTTTCATTATTAGTGTCATGGAACAGTTAAGAATTTTTAACTCTCGTGTTTTTCAAAACAATTGTTTCATAAGCTATTTTTGATTGTTACAATTGTGAATCATTTGTATTATTTGTAAGGTAGCTCAAATTGATAGTAGGATAGGTTTGTATAAGCAATATTTGTATGCATGTGCCTTATCGGTCATATTGTATCCTAGACTGTGTATTCTATATATTGCTTCTAATGATTGTATTGTGTGTAATGAATGAAAGGTCCAACATACTGTGCGATACATTGGCATTCACTTTTTGTACAGCCAGCCAAGAGATATTTTTAAATGCCATATAACTTTGCACCACCACTAAAAGTGAATACAATATCATATGTCTCACAAGCAAAGTTTTAATCAAAAATCCTATGTTTTTAATGAGAAATATGACTTTATAGTGGTAGTGTTTGCATGATTAACACCACAGTGATACACGTCTTTTCTGCAGTTCTAATGGTAGAGGTAGCAGCAGCAGCTTTTTTTGATATTCTGTAAAAAAACAAACAGGCAGATTTGCTGTTCCTACCTTGACATAGTCCACCGTGGCATCCAGGCCGGCAGCAGGCTCCCTGGGGAACATAGACAGAGACATGGACCTGTTTAGTGAACACATCTTGCTCCTGGACCCAAACTGCTCGCTGTTGAGCTTCAGTTCCTCTCTGGAGTTCCTATTACAAATAAACTAGTAGTGTTAAGTCCAAGTGGGACCCTGACTGGTGCTGAAGCTGCTTCGTTAGGAGATTCAGACACTGATCAGCTGTTTTTGGAGATGATTAAGTTCAGTGGAGGTTTTTTTAAAAGATCCAAATGGGTGTTACAGGTCCAAACATGACGCCATATCAGCCATACGATAGACAAAGAAGGTACAGCTGCACTGTAAGGCTTCTGTAAGGGTAATGCTGTCCAGATCTCACTGTTTTTAATCTAAAAGAAAAGACGTCCAGAGAAACAAGACTTCACACTGAACTGCTTTAAATCTGAGACTCTCTCTGTCCTTCTGCTGTCTGTCTCTCAGTCAGCGGTAAACATGTTCACTTACTGCCTGCCTCTCTTGGCCACCCCTCCCTCACTCCTCCCCCACCATAACACACATCGCAGCCACACGCCTATCCTTCAGAGTCTACTGACAAATTCACAGGGAGGTAAGAGCACACACATTTCTTTCATTTTTCTCCTTTTGCATTGTCTTTGATAACTTAAAGGGGCCCTATTATGCTTTTTGTTGTTCCCTTTCCTGTAGTTTGTTTTAAAGGTGTTAGTGCATGTTAATGGTCTGCAAAGGCTAAAATCCCCAAATTCCCTCCAGAGGGAAATGCCTCGATTGGACTCCTTTATTTACTTCCGTAACATAGTGACATCACTGTAACAATTGCGCTTGGCTAGCGCTCCCTACACATTGTACGTGATAGGCCAAGGGCCTTGACAGCTCCAGCTAACTAACCAATCAGAGCAGAGTGGGCTCTGGTTTCAGACAGAGGGTGAAAAGAGGTGCTGCAACACAGGCGTATGAGAAAAATAAAGAGCTTTTTCAACATAAAGGCAAAAAATACGAATATTAATCTGAATATGAGCATAATATGTCATCTTTAAAAACATCCACATCCGAAAGCAGTTTTCTACATGATCTTGTTGGACTTTCATTGGCTGTTCTTACACATTTTAGTTTAAAGGTCAGAATACACATAAAACATTATTTAAGTATTTTGGTTTTGTTTTGACCAGCAGTTCTTAACAGAATATCTGACTCAAGCACAGCTCATTATTTCCATTTCTCTCCCTCGATATTGGTACTTGAGCGTATAAATGTAGCTCTCTCTCGACAGGAGCTTATGTCAGAGGATCAGTGAAGAGGTAATTAGCTCAAATCCCCCACAATGTTAGCAAGGTTGGTAGTTTAAATCCCTTAAGCCTACATTGCTGTTCCCACGGGAATATTAGCACAGTCCATTGCTTACCAAACCAAATATGTTTAGCTCTAAGCCCTCTCAGTTTAATATGGCCCCAGATAATGAGGTGGGATTAAGTTATGTAACTAAACAGAAGCCTCCATTCACAACAATGTGTAGTTATTATTCATAGAATGAGAATGCTCAGGACTCTCAATCACCCTCAGCCAATTTCACTTTGCAGGGACGAGGAGATGCAGTATATTCAAATGATCCTGTTCCAGGTCTAAACATCCCTAATCCAACATATCCTGACCCCCCCCCATCACATAGTATCAACACAACTCTACTCTGAGGATACCCCACAGCAGAGGGCAGATCAGCTGTTGGCTGAACTGTTGACTGATTGTGCCTGGAGCGATAGAAAGTTGAAAGTGCTGCAGATCACCCTCTATTTCACAATTTAGTTGTTTTTGAAAAATCTGATAAATTACAATGAGCCATTTAAAAAAAGAAAAGAAATTCTAAGTATCTATTATAACAGCTGAAAGTAAAGACTATCTCATTTATCAAAATGTAATCAGTTTACAGTTATTTGATGAACTGTTAATAGTAAATGTCATTTTTGTTTGTGCCTTATTGTTATTTATGAACTTGAAAGGCAATATGCATTGGGCAAAGGCATATAGCATAATATGAAATTATATATATGTGGATTTCATTTCATGATCATTGTTGTATTTTGTAAAAAAAAAGAAGGTTAGAAACACTTTTAAATCGTGATTACCCTTTAAGTGATTGAAGGATCTTAAATAGGGTTATCATCATTGATTATGTGAGTCAGTTTTATCTTTCATTTTCAAATCAGGCTCTGTTTTTCACCTCTTTCCCAAGAGTTAGACAGTTTTGCCAAGCCACTCATCTGAGGATATTCATGATAATCCTATTATGTAATCTCAGTGGAATTAAAACCTTATATTGTCCAATTTAATTTGGCTAAACATATGACATCGGAAAATAGCAATAATTATTTTCTTTAAAAAAAGGAATGGTTGGATTATGATCAGTGAAGCTTCTCAGAGCTAAACTGCTTAAAAATCACCACTGCAAAAAGAGGAAGGATATAGTGAAGAAGAGCAGGAGGAGAATGAGGAAGAAGAAGACAGGACTTTTCTGTGGTCTAAAATCTAAACTTAAATCAGACATTCAGTTTGACACAAAAGTACCGTAGCAATATGTGTTGGTTTTTAGGAGTCAGTGGTTAGCTGGACCTCTGATTGGCCCCAAATCTTTACCACTCAAACCACCTGCCCACCGTAACCGTGCGCTGGCTCCATGGTCAGAGGTGGGTGCATGGAGAATCACCACATACCAGACAACACCCATATGAACCCTCCTGCAGTTGATAGTGCTACAACTGAGGGAAAATCCAGATTTGTTTTCCCTGAGGGAGGTCAACAGGTCAGGCTCACAAACAGCAGCAGCCCTGGAGCTGACGGAGATTCAGTGTTAAACCCAGGTTGTTAGCCAGGTGTAGGATGAGGTCTCCGCCCAGCATCTTAACGGATGTTTTTTACTTCTATATTCTTCCCTGATAGCGTTAAGTAAGGCTGATTGCAGCACTACAAATCTGAAACAAAGTAAAGTCAGAGTGAGATGGCCACGCATTCCAGACTACACAAGCTGACCACAGCTAACTTTGCCTTTTTTTTTTGCTGAAACAGCATCAGACGCTTTTTTTTCCTTCTGCTTCTAAGACCACAAAGTCAAAAAGGCAGAAAGAGTGGAAGCAAGTGAACAAATACAAGTACAGGGAGGGCAGCAGGAGCCACAGTCTTTTTCTGGCTACTGTTGTTCTTTGTGCTTCACCACACAATTCTCAGCACGGCCACAACTGGCTTCAGGGACTGACTTCACTATATGTGTGTGTGTGTGTGTGTGTGTGTGTGTGTGTGTGTGTGTGTGTGTGTGTGTGTGTGTGAGTAGGAGAGAGAGAGAGAGAGAGTGACAGACAGACGGTGGGAGAGATTGTAAGAGCTCATGAGCAACATGCAGGGGCTGCAGGCGGCCTACAGAGGTCAGTGTGTTTTCATATTAAGATCCACACACTAAGGGGAAAATGGATTTGTGATTCCCATCCAGACTATACACATCTGTACCTGCTATATGCTAACTGTATTGTTTTGGAAGTTGATGTTTTACAATTAAGTAAATGAAAGAAGTGAATGTGGGAGGTTGAAGCCATTTAGCTTATTTACCTTATATTTATAATGAAATAATAGTGTTATTTTATTATGCAGAGGATGTTATGGATTTTCCTGTGTTTATATTTATGATTGTTTTGATTGAAGTTGACTATCAATCAGAATTACGTCACTTGTAGTCGTGGTTCTTGGATCTTTCATTTAGGAGCTATGGGTGGAAGAAATAACAATTTTCAACCGCATTAAAGCCGTAATAGAAACTGCATGGTGATCTCTGCATGATACATGCAGTTTAGTTAATTCAGTGTGCATGTTGAAATCTTTTGAAAGTGTATTGTCCAAGTGTGAAAACCCCTGTTAGAGTCAGTGTGTATTACGACTTTGCAACACATTAAGATGCTAAAAGTCTGGTTTTTATTTGCAGCACTAAAGCAGCCTGCTGGTTCTGTCCCTCAGTTTGTCAGGGCTGTTACAAGAGCAACACAGCAATATGAACAAGGTAGGAATATTAGTTCAATACCATCTTTTACAATTCAAAAGAGAATATAGTGTAAAAGCTGTTGAAAGTGATCATCAGAAGAGGTCCATCCAAACTCATTCTGAATAAGCTTAGTTATGTTGCTGAAATGAAAAGTGGCATGTGTCAACACACTGTCTCTCCTCTCCTCCCCCCACTCTCTCTCTTTCTGCTCCTTTCCACTCTTTCTTTCTGCTCTCTCCTTCTTCCTCCCCCTTTTCCTCTCTGGTGGTCTGCTGAGCTGTTCACTGAGGTCAACACAGAGACAAACTGACCAATCTGAAGCCGGTGCAACAGGTCAGGGGTCAAAGGTCAGCTGACAGCATGAGGAATGGAAAGTCAAGACCGACCGGCCAGTGGTTGCATACTTTAGAGCTAGACTCCCTTATCTTTTTATAGAAAACCCAATATGGGCCTTGAGTTTCAAAACAACAACAACGACAGAGGAGCTGGGGGGAAGTTTGAAGGTTTTTTATGATACTCATCGCTTTAACAACACCAGGGTCTATGTTTAACATTTACATGTTTGTTTTTTTAGAAAACACAATGTACAAATCATCTGTATTATTTGCAAATAGGCTTTTATTTAGAAGAAACTTGGATTTGAGAAAAATACTTAGAACCATTGGAAAGCATTTCTTATTGATTACTACAAACTATTATTTTTCTTTATTAATCAATGTACAGATATTTGTTTAATTAATGGTGGGTAAATCAATGTGAATATCAGCCAAACAAAGGTGATGTTTTAAAATGTCTTGTTCCATTAGTCCAAAACCCAACAGAGTATAATATGATATAAAACAGAGAAGAGCAGCAAATCTCCATTATTTTGTAGGCTAAAAAATGTATGTGAAACAAGAAGATCAATCAAAGAGATAACATAAATCTGGACACAGTGAGATTTATTTCTCATACGTGCTGTCACTGACATAGCAAAGTCTCTTTTGTAGTTGTCAGGCCATTAGTAGGGTAATTCAGTAATTACCAAGTGCTGCTCTTTGATCTTCAGACAGTTTGAAGTAAGGCTATATATTAGCTGATTATAAAGAACAACCCCCACCTGCCAAATAAAAACCCAGCCTCAAAAAGATGTATCATTTTGTCACTTTCAGCTCATTGAGCTCATTTACAGCTGAATTGGAACATCATTTGATGGTAAGAGATACCATTGATTGATTTCAAAACCCCATACATTTGCCCTAACTTCATGAAAAATGAGCCAAAGTGGGATAATGATGCTGTTCATTATTTAGCCACCTGCACGGGTTGAATTTGACCTGGACAAATTGTGCTGCTGTATGTCAGCAGTGTATGAAATGTATCCAGCAAGGAGGCAGAAGATGGAGAGAGCAGACAAAGAGCTCACAGTAATCTGTGATCTGTCCCGCCACACCCTGACCTACAAAGGTAACCCAACTGCTGGGGGCTACACACACGCACACACAGACACACACAAAGCTGGCTACATCAGATACTGTCTGTTGTAACTCTACACTAGAGATAGAAAGATGGGAGGACATGTTGAGGGATGAGGTGTGTGTGTTTGTGTGTGTGTGTGTGTGTTCCCTCTGAAGTGAGCTTCACCCCCTCAGGACTCGCATTTCTCCATCCAACTCCAAACTCTGTTTTTGAGTCCCTGCTCCGAATTAATAACGTTTTTCTTTCAGAGCATGGCAAGTGTAAGTAAGAAAGATTGCCTAAAAACTTCGCATCCCTCTAAAAAGCACTACCCCAAAATACTACATAAATCAAGAGTATTTATACTTCATTGTATATGTCATTGGCTTTTTGCTTGAAAAGTCTCTCCCAAAAGTTTGTTTGTCAGAAAGTGCTGTTTATAGCTATCTCTATTGAGATTTCTCTGATTTGTGTGTTCAACATCTACAATTCTCCCCAATGGTGACAGTAGTCACAAAAACTAGAAAAACCTACCACTGGAATCTGTGATAACTGCTCTGAAAACAAGATGCTGTTCTCCAAAAATGCAAGTTACAAATATTTTAGGTGTATTTGAAAATATATGTTTGGTTGAGTGTTCCTTTGATTGTGTCTCTTTTTTGCCCCTTAATAGTCTAAAATTAAAGCTCAAGCAAAAGTAAAAAGGGTCATATTTTATATTTATGCAGCCTAATATTATAAATAACATATTAGCTTCAGTGGGTTTCCAATCTACATTACATCCTCTGTCCAAGACAAAATCACACAAAGACGTTATACATGTACATTTCAAAATGCATTGTGTTCATCAAAAAAGAGCTTGCATGACCTCATTATGTGTGTTTTAAACATGTGTTTACCTGTAACCATGAAAGTCGTCGATTATATGTTGGACCAGTGGAGAGGTCAGGGGTTGATGGGCGTGTCCGGGAGGCAGTGACGTGTTCCAGGTGTAGTTTCCATGGGGGAGGTTTGCTCCGCCTCTCTTGCGTCGAGGCAGAGTGCCGTGAATGGAGATTTGCTGGTAGGCCGAAGCAGGCAGATCTGAGAGGCCGCTGCCATGGCCTGCGGGGAAGCTGGGGAGGGAGGAGGGAAACATAAGATTAAAGTGTTCAAGTAAACAAAAACACTTTTGTGAAGACTTTTTTCTCTGAAGCCAGATTCTGATGTGATGACCTTCTTATTAATATCTCAAAATGTAATTAAATGTTGTTAAATTGCTATGATACAAACCTGCATTGCATTACAGAGAAGCCTATGGGTTTTTAAAACTCATTTCATTTCAGACCCTGAGCTCTGCCAGGCTTCTTTGAAGAGCTGTTTTCAGTCACCCAACTCACCCCGGTTTGGAGCTGAGGAGGTCCATGGAGGAGGCGAGGGAGGACTGGAGCCCCCTGGAGGAGCAGGTGGTGCTGCCGAGGGAGTTTGAGGGGACTCCATGGTGTACAGTGCCTCCCCCCAGGGCGTGGTGTGCATGGAGGGACCTGGGCAGACTGGCAAAACGCCCCTCTGCCATCATCCTCAACTCTGGGAAAGAAACACACACGCAAAGTCAAAGGACTTCTTCAGAGTGAGTTTACCTTACAGGGTGTGTTATAATATATGCTTACTTTACAATGACAAGGGAAATGCAGGGGATGTCATTAAGCTGTTATCAGTTTGGTTAATACATTTCTGTAAGACATATGATCTGAAAACACAAAAGACACGCAAAGATGAAATACTATATTAACACAATCACATTTCTCACATACCCTTTCACATCATCATGCATACATGACACTCACTGACGTTTGCCTTGAGGGGTTAAAGCTTCTGATTACATATCCTCATACCAGCAGTGTTAGCTAGGTAATGTTATTCTACCTCAATGTACGCATGCGAACAATCAAAAAGAAAATCTGACAATATACTCTATATATTGCTTACATTTATAGGCATAATTTAAGGTTAAAGTTGATCCAAAACACATAGGAGAACAGTTTTGAACATTAGGAGACATTGCCCGTTACTTTTGTCTTAAATTATTATTTTTCAGTTTAAACTGAGAAGAGCATAAGGACATTGGTAAACTGGCTTTTTTTGAATAGGATAACACTGCCCAAATGCAATTTATTTTGGCAGGAATACAAAGCACAAACTATATATGGTGTAGCTTGAATTCCTTAGGAGAGCAGCATGACCTTTAACAATACATTTGACATTCCGTGCAATAACAACCAACTGGAATACAATTTTGGAGTAAACAAAAGTACCACACACCGTCCGGTAGTAGTTTCATAGATTTCATAGGCCTCAAAGCCAAAAACTGTTTCACCAGACAGCAGCTTCCTACTGGAGGACGTGAGAAGAGAACAGAGGTCTGACCTTCTGCTTTTTTATTTATTGAGAACCTCTATGTCATACCGTAAGGGAATGCTTTAAATAATTTATATTCCAGCAAGGCACTAGAACATAGCTTTTACTCCAGCCTTTTCAAAAAGTAAAAGCACACATGTATTGCTAATGGGGAATATGTCAGACGGATAGATATATTTACTGTACACAGAGATGCCCAAGATAGATAAGTCATAAGGGATGAGAACACTGGACAGGTTCTTGATAAATTCCCCTGCCGTGTGATGATGACTGGACAGCAGCTCAAATCTGCTCTGAATCACTCAGCATGCTGCACTTAATCACACTGTACAAACTAAAATACCTTCAGCTGACAGACATGTTGGTACACTGGATGGTACGAAACTCCACATACCTTCCCTATTTCTAATCTCATCAGACATAAGAATCTGGCCCAAACAACTTCACTGTTGTTTCTTTTTATTGTGTCTTAATTTGGACAACCTGACTCTGATCAGAGAAAGTAGGATGAAGGGGAACTGTTTGTGTAGTTTGATGCAGTCAGCTCAGATGAAGAGCTATTGTTTTGAACCAAAGCAATCAACAAGGTTAAAAAGTATTTGATTTCGAAGGCTATAATCTTTGAATATAAATTAAATATTACCTCAGTTGATGAATTTTAGATTTTAATGCTGTCCTCGACAAAAACAAGTCTTAACCCGACAAATACATTGTTTCTTACAAAGTTTGTGCAAAGGCAAGCTTTGGCAATAATTGACAAAAAGTAAATAAGGGAAAGCTGGGTTGGCAAAAGCAACCTCGATGTTTTATATACTGCTCTTTTTTGTAGATAAAATCCACAAAGGGACATTACATATTAAATAAGATATTTATATGCTTCTGACCCTAGCAAGTACAGAAACCTTGATTATAAAAGGAAAGTAAACCTTTAGCAGGGGGTCATTGAGTCTACAGCTTGTGATAATGAATATCAATAAAAATGCAAATAGTTTTAATGAGGAGAACAGCTGGCCAACTCTAGACATTTCAGCGTGACAAGTAAAGAATACACACACACACTCACACACACAAACACACTGTGAAGCCCTGCGAAGGCATGCTGGGTCAGAGAGTGGATTCCTCTGAGGGGCAGAAGGCCTACAGGAGGAGGACCTATTATAAGACCCTCAGGGATGGTCAGCCTGTGGTAATGTGTATTTGCGTGTGTGGCCCTGGCCATCTGCCAGACACACACCCTCCCCTGTAGAGGAGAAAGGATGTCTCTCACTGAGTGAAAACACACAGCACTTACGCACATGAATACTTGGTTGATTAATCGTATTAATAAATTATTCATGCTAAGTGCTTAAGAAGTTGTTTCCACATGCAGGGAATGTGTGAAATCTTACTTTCTCCTTTAGCCTCTCCTCTCTCAATCTACTCTGTCCTTCAACACTGCTTATTTCAGCTAGTGGGGGTGCTGCAGCCCCCTCAGCACCCCCCCCCCTTCCCGCGTCCATTCGCGATGTCTCGCTGTCTCGCAGTCTCGCAGATCCCACGCAGCAAGCAGGAAATGAACCCAGCTCACACTGTCCCCTCCTCGCAGCAGCGAGCCGCGCAACGTCCCGCCTACACGGCACCCAGACCCCACGCAGCATTCTCATCTGTTTGTCATTACTGGTGTCATTTTCTGGTTGCTAACGCCATTGTAACACATAATCACTGATGTTCCGCTGTAACGGTGGTAGACTCATCAGAACAGAGTGGGCGAGCTGACCAAGCAGAGCAAAGTGGGCTCACAGGGAGGGGGGGGCAGGAGCTCCAACAAGCCGTGTAGGACAGAGAGTGAATACACATACTTTACAGAGATGCTGTATGAGAAACCAATGTGAGTTTGGAAAATTGCACAGTATAAATCTATTCTAGTAGACCTCAACAATGGAATTATGATCAGTAGAAATGGCCATGACATGGGACCTTTAAGTCCCTCTTTCTTCTTTTGACTTCATCCATACTCATCCATCTCCCCCTTTCTCTTTTAGTGTTGTGCTCATCCACAGAAACACACCCCCCCTCCCTCCTTCTGCCTGTCCGTCATGATGTCAGCTCTTCTTTAGCTTCCTCACTTTGTCACCGTCTTTCTGCCCTTTGTCCTCCCTCCTCTCGTAATAATAGACTTTGCTCTTTTTATCCCCCCCTTTTCTCTGCCTGCCTCATCCTCTCCTCCCTACAGCTGTTCAGCCATCGGCTAGCGCACACTTCAATAGACACACGCACATACACAGAAACATTTAGTTTGGTCATTTTAACCATACTTAAGTTAGTTTGTAAGTAAGAACATCTGCATTATCGAGCTGAATCTTAACATTACACCTAATAAAACTTTCATTGGTTTAAAAACTTTCATTTTAGATTACTTGTCATTGCAGGTTGAGGTTATGTTTTGAATTTGCTACTGACACAAAATCCTTTCAAACAAACTGCAAATCATTGAAATTGATGTCTATAATTTAAATGTGTAGTGACATGTTTAAATTTCCTTTAAACTCGTAAGCAGTGCTACTATTTGTAACTTTTGTAAATCAACTTATTCAAAAACATGTATATCTTCTTTTATATGTCATATTTTTAAAGCTGTGGCCCATCATTTTGAATTATGCTTACAAATCCCTGTTTGGAAGCCAGAGCATAAAAGTATCTTGTTTATTCTCATTTATAAGCTAATATATATAGCGATACTAAAACATCTTAAATTACTAATATATGCAGTCAGATAATTTATTGGCTCAAATGGACAGCATTTAAAACCAGCCTTCATGGAGGATATCACTCAAATAAAACAGTAAAATAAGATTTCACAGTGGAAAAATACACCTGGCATCAGAGGTATTTCCCTTGACCATGGTGCAAAAGACAAAATATTCTGAGGTAAGGTTTGCTTTATCAGCAACACTAGTAAAGGCCTTGGGTTGGGAACGCCAGCACACACTCGCACAAACACACACACACACACACACACACACACACACACACACACACACACACACACAAGTCCTTGGGTGGGAAATGAGTGCAGATTAACAGGAAGAGGAAATGGCAGTATAAACAGTCGGCAGGCCGCTCATTATAAAGGATCACCAGCAATAAAACATAAATCGCCTCTCACCATCACTGTAATTCTTTCTATTTCTGTCTCACAGGGGATAAGGACATTACTTTGTAAAATGTAGTTTAACTAAAGTTGATCATTTAATAGTAGGCTTTTCCTATCTCTCTGTCTGACTATAAACATCAGTGAGGAGTCAGAAAGCTCGTCTTTAATCCACTCAAGAACTTCACAAAAGGCGTCTTGGCCACTGCTGGAATTCAGGTTGGACTAGTTGGACTCTAGTATACAAAAGAGAAAACCTACTCTACACAATCATTTGATTTATAAATAAGGTGGAGTTAAATCAGCAACAATCACATGTCGCACTACTGGTCTCTTATTAAACATGGACACACAATAGAGAGGACAACACAAACATGTTGGGGAATAAGGGGTTTCCTCTAGCTGCCTTAAAGAGTCTTCCTGCTATGGCATGCTCACACACACACACACACACACACACACACACACACACACACACACACACACACACACACACACACACACACACACACACACACACACACACACACACACACACAGTGTGCACTAGCAAACCACCCCTGGCCAGAAGTGAACAATGGGAACAACTGTCACATGACCGCTGTTTAGAGCCGGCCTTTGTTAGACAAAGAGAGAGAGAGAGAGAGAGAGAGAGAGAGGTCCTACTGCGCTCTTCGGTGCGTAGGTTTACCAGTGTGTATGGGTGTGCAACATATTATTGAGTCTTTTATTAAATCCCACAGCAGTAGCTGCCATTTAAAATGTTTGAATCTCTCTTTCTCTCTCACACACACACCACCTACCCTCCATGTGTGCTCGTTTCATATGTCGTTTAAGAGATGGAAAGTGTGAGACAAAATGTGTGTACAGTCACTGATCAGCACACTGTGAGCCAGTCAGTCACATAGAAGCAGCCAGCTGAGTCAGTCAGTATTTAGTTCTTAAAAAAGTAAGTCCATCTCAAATCTATAACTCAAGCTGTACTTGAAATGATGCTCCAGCAACATCAAAGATGGTAACACATGCAGTTAAGTTGCGCTTGTGGTGTCATCTCAGCCGGCCTTTTGGGTGTAACAACTTTATAGCTACAATTAAAGTGACCATAACCAACCAACCAATTGCTTAGTTATAAATGGACATGCTAAATTGGCATGTGATGACTTTTGTTTATGTTTCTGAGATAAAAAGGTTCAGTGTGCCAATCTTAGCATCTAACAATCATGCAGATGAAAATAAATAAAATTCCTTAATAGACGGAAGTCACATTGTTTGTGTTAAAGACTTATTTGCTTACTTCCAGAGAGTTGGATAAAAGGCAACGCTTCTGTCTGTATGCTGTAACTGATGACAAAACTAAATTAATTCACACATATTTCAGTGAAACCAGATATTATCAAGTTTTCAATTTTGTTCTTGTACTGTTTCCCTATGTTCCCAAACTTTGTGCTAAGCTAGGATACCGTTGCCTAGCTCTAACTTCCTTATCTATGTACAGACATGACAAATGAGTGTATCTTCTTTGACAAGAAAGCAAATGAGAGCCTTTTCTTTGATAAAACAAGTTTGAGATTTGAAGTGTGAGTGCCAAAAGCAAATCTATTAATGCTCCTTTCAGATTTCAACATTATTGATGAGATGTTGTTGCAGCTTGTGCCTCAATATTTAGTTTACAAATGAATTGGTAGCATCACGGTTAACTAGTATAATTAAAAAAGTATTATTACTTTCCTCAAATGTAGCAATGTTAAAAGTTGGTAAAGGCGGTACTGCTAACGTTATATACCAGTATCCCATCAGAATACTGAAGTTAAAGCCTTGAAAGGTATATTATCGCTTTTGCTTTTTGTTTGCTATGGTTCGGCTTTTTTGAAGATTACAAGTCACATGTGTTGACGGCTGGCTGGAATACCAACCATTTCATCCCACAGGAACAAGTAACACAACACCACAAACGTACACACACACACACACACACACACACAACACTGCCACTGCAAGTACGCAACCGTCACACAGTTACAGCTGAGCTATGTGAGTCTGACAAATGTCAGCATTAATCAAAGGTTGAATCTTATTGGCTCGATTCAACGCCACAACAGGGTTCAGACCTGACACTGACTAATATCTGAAAACAACCTGCTGCATGTTTCTCTTCACAAGACATCCACACACACAGATGCACACACATGTCTGCCTGTCATCATCTCGTGGGTGGTTTACCGTTTAAAGATGTGTTCTCAAAGGTCAGAGAGTTGCAACCTGTGAAGTGTCTCTGAGCATGACAGCTGTTTGATAAGAGCCCTCCTTAACTTTGTCAAGTTTAAAAAGAAATACTAAAATAAATATTGGTGGGTTTACAGCAGTGTCAAAACCTATTCATGATGTTTGGCTGAGAAAATAAACTTGTACAAAACATTGTAATCCTGACCCAAACCCAAAACCGTGATGAAAGATCTTCATCTTATCCTTCATATTCCATGTAATTATTTCCTGCTGGGGGTTTCTACAGTTAGCAGCACCAACCAACCCCATCAACCACAGCTACACCCAGCGCCTTGGGAAGACGACTTATTGCTCAAAAAGTCCCTGAGCAAATCTAACTCACTTTTGAGATGTAAACAATTCAACCAACAGGGGTGGAGAGAGAGACAGCTGAGAGGAGAAGGCATGGCAGTGTGGTGAAATACACAGCAGCCACAGAAAGAGAAACAAATCATTTACAATTTTACTTTTAAATAAAAAAGTCTGAAATGACTAATGCACGCAGAGGAGATGACCATCAAGACTTAACAACACACATTCCTCCACACACATCCCCACACATTTATATTCCATACCTGTCAGCGTGACCTTTTCTCTATTCCTTGGTCTTTGCTCCTATTTTTCTTTCAGTCGTATCTAATCCAAAGTATTCCCTTTCATAGTTTGTTTGAATGACTGAGCTTCTGACTAGCGGACCGGCTGCAAGATTATACACTCACGCTGCTTGAGACAGGCAACAACAAGTAGCGCCGCACAATCAGAAGCCCTGCCCTCCTCTTTCTCTCTCAGGGGAGTGATTTGTGAGCACACAGCCCCTCCTCTTTCTCCTCTGTATTTGGGGGGAGTTTTCTTTCTTTCTTTTAGCTGAGTTGTCTCTTGCCCCCACATCCCCTGAACAAAACTCTCCCTGCCATCCCCCCCCCCCCCCCCTCCTCCTCCTCCTCCTCCTCCTCCTCCTCTCCTCCTCCTCCTCCTCCTCCTCCTCCTCTCCCCTGTGTTCCCTGCACAGCCCCGTATTTCATGCTCCAAGTCTTTTTGTTTGGGATCTCTTACACCAACACCACTAACTGGTCTAGTGCTTAGAGAAGATTTAAATGTGACCTAATGTTGCTATTTTCAGAGAAGGGATGAAAAGGTTGCATGGTTGTGACATGTTTGAGAAACTTGAGGTGCACTAAAGACAAAGTTTAACTACTGCTGACAAATAAATCAGCGTCATAGCTTAACATATACCACAAAATACCTTTAAAAGGAAGGGAGGGAATGGTGGCCAAAAAATATTACATTTCATCTAGTAAGAGTAGAAGAGCTCCACATGTGTTTATCAGGCATGAGGTCATGGTGTGTGTGTGTGTGTGTGTGTGTGTGTGTGTGTGTGTGTGTGTGTGTGTGTGTGTGTGTGTGTGCTGACTGGCCCTCAGGACAACACTCTCTCCTGTCTTTGTCCTCCTGTTCCTCCGTATTGTCTAGAGTTGATAACACCCAGACACGTGCGTGTGTGTGTGTGTGTGTTTCCTTTCAGACAATACAAGGAGCCCATCCTGCCGCTATGAAAGCCGAGATGATCAGATGGCCCCGAATACGACACACACATTGCCACAAACATGTAGGTGTTTTGATCCTGAGCTACTCACACTACATGTGATAAGACTGTGAGAAAGCTGAAGTGCATGAGGGCCAAAACTGTCTTTTTGATCAAAAAGGAAGAACTTTTGTTTAAATAATCTTCATCATCATTATTTTTAGTGTTATTTCAGATATTCTTTTAAAATGCATTCACCCTCTTCTTTCTCTAAATGTAAGTAGCACAGCTACATCAAGATGGAGATATTAACAATATCAAAAACAGATAAAAAGGCATAAATCTAATTCTTAAATGGTTAAATGATATTGTGAAACATTGGGTTTCAAATGTATTGTCAGATTGATTCGTCTTCCTGCCTAACTGCCATAAAGCAGAACACTTCACTTAGCAAGTACATTCTCATAAGCCACAATAGGATAAACAAAACTAGGATATTTTAATATATTTATAATTTAATTCATCATAGGTGTTGGGACATCAACAACGGTTTTATTAAAGAATCATTAAAGGAGTTTTAAGATTGGGTAGTAAATAATAAGGCTAAAGCTAAAATCTGTGACACAATACTTGTATTTATCTTTTTTAATAGTTTTTTTGTAAAATACAGCATTAATTCCTATTCCAGAAGGAAATCACTCTTCAAATGAACTGTCGTAAGCAACACAAGTAAAGGAGCCATTTTTTAAGGCTTTACTTTGGTTCACATGTGAGCATTTTTTCTTTTTCACCACAAAAAGTACATGAGGTCCAGTTACTAAAAGTAGTGACTAAGAGAAATGCAGAGTCACTGTTCTAAATCTAAAAGTTGTACTTCAAACAAACCACTCACATGTGGTCAATTAAAATCATGCATCACAAAGGTCCCGAGGCATTGGCTATGGTGATCTGATCACTAAAATAAGGACGTAGGACGCCTGTTCAGAATAACAAACATGGTGATCAGCAAATAGCCTGTGTCAAATCCAAGTTTAGACATTGCTCTTGGACAGAGGACACGTTTGGTAGTAAAAATATCCAGCTGAATCTAAAAAAAATGTTTCTCCTGAGTAAATCTCAGTACGTTTTCACACAGGCTTGTGAACATTCTTGGCATCTTTGTATGTTTGAGGGTGGTATTTCCAGGAAGATGTTCAGTGAGTCAGAAAGGTGATCTGTAATCATCTCCTGAATCACCTAAACTTCCCTAAAAAAGGTTGCTAGGAGGAGGCTGTCTGTGGGGGCGGCGAAGCAGAACTAATCCTTGACAGATACCTGTCCTTGTCCTGAAAGATGATATCAACTTGTTTGGGGAATAACAAAACCAAAAGCCAGCAGAGAGCCACATCCTCACTTTTAAAGGATCTGATCCAAAAGACATGAATGCTGATTTATGACTTGTTTTTAAACCGCAGAGTTGTTCCTACCTGTGTTCCCACTATGAGGAATCCCATTGTCCTCGTAAATTAAAAGAGCATGACAGTTGATTAGCAGTTAAGTGTTTTTTTTATTTACGTTTTTATTTCGTGTTTAGTCCACCATCTTAGGGTTCTTTTGTTTTGGGATCATGCTGTCCATTAGATTTTTAGGCCATAATACATGAAAAGGAAAATAAAATCCCCCCCGATGTAATGCACGGTGGCATTTCATCCACTTAAAAGAGTATTTTTAGATGTTTTTTTGCTGGGTACAGAATAAGTGCTGCTGCACAGGAAGCCCACATCATCAAGACTTTATCTTAAACTTCAGAGCAGTCTACACATCAAAACATTTACTGTTACTACATTTTCGGAATGAGTTTGGAGAATGCAACACCATTACGGCCATTTCCTGCACTTCCTGTTAATATGAGTCCTCGGGCCAAGCCCTGCTTCGGCACATTGGCACTGAGTCAGCGCAACGTGTTGGCACAACGCCTCACTGAGTCATCCATTTCCAAACATTGACTACCAATCCACCTCAGGGCACCAGCGTTTCCAAAACCATTAAATAGATGGGTTTGGCCTCCCCACTTACTGGAGATTTCACCTGCACATAATTGGATTGGAGTAATACTGGTTTATGACAAGTGGCAGTTGCACACCTTTTTTTGGTTCCTTTCCATACACACAGATTGTTGGTATTCCTGTTGCTCCACATAGGGAAGATATAAAGTGTGCAAGGAACTTCTCTTCCCGATTGTATCTTCTCCTCCTCTTCTCTCCCCCTCATTCCATCCACTGCTTGTCTCCCCCATCTGTTCTCCTCCTTCACTCCCTTTGCCCTAATAGATTTGTATAACACATGGCTGTGTTTCCATGTGAGTGTTTCTGATCAAAAAAGAGTGAAGTGTAAACAGCTCAATGTACGAGCCACTCCTCGTTCCTCTGGTTGCAGCCTCAGGGTCTAACGATCAGAAACGATTCGTTTGTTCAGGTGGAATTATATCTACAAACTTTTCTGACTCATGCAATCATGGTTTCTGTCAGTTATTTGAATACACCTCATAACACTTTGAATTTCAGAGGAGCATGACTGGTACTCTACGTACAATGCATCTGTAAAGGTTGCAACATGATTATAAAGAAGTGCAATAATTACTGGGGTTGGTTACTTAACAGTAATTTAATATCTTTATAAAAGGAAACATAAAAAGACATAATTGGTTATTAGTGCAGATGCCTAAAACAACTTAAGTTTAAGTGTATCTGATAGGACCCTAATCGTTTTAAAGTATTTGTTTAGCTGTCTGCAGAAAACGTTTGGATCTTTTATAAACCGTGTGGGTTTAGGTTTTGGGATAATTTCTTTGCTTGATTAAAAAAAAAAGCCTCCACAGTATTTCAGCTTAACTTTAAGTATTTCTGTTTTTTTGTGTTCCTATCTTTGGTCGGTCTTATTCTGTGAACTGGATCTTCTGTGTTTTGACAAACGAGAGATAACAGTTGATGACACCCAGACAGAAGAACATGTTTATAGTACACTTAGTATTAACTCTAGGTCATGTTGATGAGTTTATCACCTGAGATTATCCCAGTTCAGCATGTACTCTGCAGAAGGATGTAACATCAATTATCTAACACGTAGTAAAGGTCGTGGACATAGAAATCTCTGCACATTAAATAAGCAATAACCTCTAATTCTGTTTTTATGGATATTGTCAGTGGGACATGAATTGTGATCAGAGCTCTGCATTGAAGGGGAAAAGCTGACAGAGTACAAGCTTGTATTTAATGTAATTTGATGTTAGCCCTTGCTTTATGTGGCAGCGTAACACTTTGTTCACAATGCCTTAGATTTCCTTCACTCTAACAAAAGTACAGCTTGTGAACTACAATGCATTTTGTGCTATTGATTATTTTTGTGAGTATTTCATGTTTAATTATTTAATTCCTGGACACTGATTTAGGTTTCAGGACATAGGTAGCTCTTGTAAATGAATGTATTACAAAATATCTACCTTCCCAAACCACAATATCACTGGCAGTTGAAAGCTATGAATGTGTGTATCTTCAATGTAGTAGATCTATTTTTGGTCTGCAAACTAATTGAACTCCCGACTGACCATTGTAAGTATTCCGCTACCCTGACAACACCACTAACACAAGTGAAACAAACAAGCAAACAAGTTGTCTGCGTGAACACCTGCTGTCTCTCACAAAAAAACACACACACACACACACACACACACACACACACACACACACACACACACACACACACACACACACACTAGGGCTGCACGATATATCGTGTCGTGCGATATTGACATCGCAGGACGTGCGATTTTTTATTATTATTATTTTTTACATTTTTTTTTTAGGGCGTGCGAAGTAGGCAAATGAACTCGAGGATAACCGAACTAGCTCAGCTTGTTGCTCTGATAACTTAAGATCCAGAAGTCCGTGACTAAAATCCTTCATCCGGTTAAATATTGTTAAAAAAATACCAATTGTATAGCATTAAAGTTCAAGAAAGGATGGTTTGCGGACAAAAAAAACTGTCTTTTCTTCAATTCCTGTATTTTTTCATATCGCAATATATCGCAAGGGAAGAAAATATCGCAATGTCAGTTTTTTCCAATATCGTGCAGCCCTAACGCACGCACGCGCGCGCACGCACACACACACACACACGCACGCACACACACACACACACCATAGCTCAGCAAGGTAATTCAGCAATGAACATAAATTGGAACCGGCAAAAGTTAAAGTGGCAATCTGCTTTTGATGTCTATATAGTGTATATTGGAAGGGAGGAGTGTGCATTGTAATACAGGGGTTAATGGGAGGCTGCTTTTGTCTGCTTTACTGTGCATTTAAAATGTACAGCACACTATGTAAAAAGAACGCAGGAAAACACACTTCTGCTTTCTGATGATGCCAGAAATCTAATAAACCCAGCAGTTGTAAATGACACTGCTGGTAGAACCACCCAACATTTTACTGAAGTGATATTACAATATTATTGATTTCACATGTGCCCATGTGCACTTCAGTGTCTCCCCAGTAGGCGGGGACAATCATTTAACATGAGTTTCCTGCTTTGATTTGAATCAAACATATACTATATATATATATACAAAAATCTTTCCCTATGTTTATTATATTTCAGACAAGAAATCAAGTATGGTTACAGCCTTAGTACTGCAGCAACAACTGTAACTAATCATACTGTAACTTGAACCTAAAGCGCCTCAAATATGTGAAATATGAGCGTGCATGTGTGCGTTTTACCGATGCCTCCTCCTTCACCCTCTAATTGTCCTAATTGGAGCATCTATGCTGCATTTTAAGTCCTGCCAACGAGGAAAGTACCTGGCACACACACACACACACACACACACACACACACACACACACACACACACACACACACACACACACACACACACACACACACACACACACACACAGACAGACAGGACTTTCATTCTAGCCACGTATGCACATACTGTAGCCAACAAATGGTTATATGATTAAATTAATATATACAGTGTGTGAGTCTTCATGTTTTTCATCCTGAGGGTGGAATGCTCTTATCTTGGTCAAATGTTGAGCTGGCTTTTTTGGAGGATGCTCGAGTGTGTTTGTGAGGTATGTGTGTGTGAAGGATACCATTAGCTGAACAAATCTGGCCTTTGTGTTAATGATAGGGGTGGCAGGCTGCCAGGCAGACAGATAATACCACAGTAGCTGGTGACTGAGTGATTTCAACTAGAGGCTGTTTCACCTCAGCAGCGGTCCTCACGTTGCAGGTTGGGGCTACGCTAGCGGTCACTCAGAGATCTCAGGAATGTGAAAAAGTATGCTTTCAAAAGGTTATCGCGCAAATTCCTCATGTTATGTATTTGTATGTCTTCGGCGGGAATGTCACTCACTGATTTCCCCCCTCCCTCTTTCGTTTTTTCTGTTGATCAAGTTTCGGTTTGTTTTAATGATAATGCTCAATTCATCAAACCTTTTTCTATTTTGATCTTAATTTATTAGCAACAAATGTGTGACTCTTTGAATAGCAGTGTCTATGTCTATTTGTCCAATGCTTTTGTCAAAACATACAACTATCAGGTGGGCTGTCTTGACATTTTGTAGATACATTCACGTTTGTCAGGAGACGTATCCTAATGGCTTATCTGGCATCAGCAACAAGCAAGAAAAAACACTTTTCACATGCTAACTGAATGAAATTTGAAAAACTTTTAACTTGTATTACTTCTTTTAACCTCCTCTAAGTCCACTGACACCTGTTGTTGTCCCTCCATTTAGTCACAACTCAAAGAAAGTAGGACACTAGTCAAAATATAGTAATATAAATTATTAAAAAAGGAGAAACAAATAATAAAATAAGTTAGTTATGCAGTGGGAGATGAACGTTTCCACGAGTGAAAATGTATTACGGGTGCCGTCCTAGAGCCTAACATCTTGATGGAACTGGTTTACATTTAAATTGGGTTTCAGGTTATAAGCACTACTCTAGTAAAACATGGCATAATGTTGATTTCACAGTCTACAGGCTTTTTATCTCTCTTACGTATATAAAAACCATTCTAAAACGGTGGAATGAGACTTTGAGGTGAACTTTTTTATTGCCTGTTAACACTGTTATAGTCCTACAAAGGAAATGACCAGCAACACATTTCATTTTCACCAAACTTAACAACAGTAAAACTGTAAGTTGAACGTTTTCATATACACCGCGACTTGAGTCTGTGTATGTTTAATTAAAAACTTGAGTCAAGATGGGCTATCAAACTGCATGCCATGTTAACTATAGCAAGAGACAGTCATAGTCCCTGCTTCCTTTGGTATAAGGAACTGGTATACAACTGAATCTTGCTAGAAAATAAATAGATATGTATACTATAGAAAAATGTAGGATTTATGACAGTGTAAATGGACCGACATGAGACCTGATTTGAACAAGCCCTTCGTTGAACGTAACGCATACTTACTACAAACTAAAATGCAATGTTTTAAGTTTTAAAAACAGTTAGCCAGGAGAATGACTGCATGAATTTCAGACTGGATGTTTTGCCTGTCCTAAACACTTTTGATTTAACTCCTATTAAATGTGTTTTGTGTGATGTGAAAACTGTTGTGGGGTTCAACAAGTCAAGATTCAAGAAGATTCACTGAAATCATTAATTCACCCGGTTTAAACTGGACTCAGTCACCAAGACAACAGTTAGATTTCACAGTATAATGCATGGGAAACTGGGCAAACAAAGCAAGCAAGCAAGCAAGCAATCACACACACACACACACACACACACACACACACACACACACACACACACACACACACACACACACACACACACACACACACACACACATAAACACACACACATAAACACACACTTCTAGAAGTGATTAAACCCAGCAGGACTGCAGGCCTCAGCAGTATTCTCCCTATTTACTGACAGCTTTAGAAGTGTACACATTTGAATTTGTGTGTGTGCGACACTCTATTGTCTTCTACCAGACAACCCCCTCCCCACCACCGGACCCCCCAGGCAAAAGCATGTCTTTACATGACACTAATGCTATCCATCTCTGTCTTTCTGTCTACTCTCTGGGTACAAAGGGAGAGAGACACGGAGCCAGAAACAACCACCTGATGGAAAAGATAAGTAAAGACAATGTTTGGTCAACTTTGTGTGTGTGTGTGTGTGTGTGTGTGTGTGTGTGTGTGTGTGGTGTGTGTACCTCTCCTCCTCTCACGCTCCTGGAGGAGGCGTAGAGAAGTGAGAAGGTGCAGGCGGTGGAGGTGATTGTGCACTCCGAGCTCCAAGAGGTCGTACTCTGAGAGGTGGAGCAGGTCCTGGAAAACAGAAAGATAAAAGGTTTAAGTTAAGATGGGAATCCAGATTATATCATGTCAACTAGGTAAAAGTTTGGATATACATTTTAAACAAACACAGAAACAGTTACCTGATTAAATCATAGAAACAAATGTACAGTCTTTAACGCCTGTTTTAATATTTGTATACACAGCTGCAGTTTGGTATTTTAGGATGTAAACATACCACTCTGACTGTATATATATTGCTTTTACTGCTTTAATCACGCCAGATTCATGAGCCAAAAAAATGTTTGACCCTTACCTCTGGTTATAATATGAACTTTGACACAAATAATGGTCACTCAGATCCTTTACTTAAATCAAAGTCATGCGCTCAAAACCCTAGACTTAAGGACAATGATGTAAATATTATCAGCAGAACATATTAGAAGTATATGCAGTAAAATTTCCCAGTGAATGTTTTGCTACTGATGATGTTTTTGGATTATTGTCACTGCTGCATTACAGTTTATGTTGAATTTCACTGCTGTAGGTTTTGTTTTTTTTAATAATACGGTCATTGTCATAACTGTATATGTTGACATCCTTAATTCAGAATATGAGTATACTAATGACAGACTTAGATTTTCTCACAGAGGAGACACTGTTGTTCTTAGTATAAGATAAGAAACACAGTTGGTCTAGACAGGTTGGTGGCTCCAGCAGGGCATAAAGGAATAAATTGCAGAGACCACTGGTGACCTCCTATCTTCCAAAAGTGTGCCGTCTCCTCCATCATCCTGCTCCTCTCATTTCAGCATTGTTTTAAAAACACACACGCACAATAACACACCCGGGGACACTCCAACCCCCACTATGGTATTAACGTAAACGACCCCTGAAATAGCCAAGTGAGGGAGAGCCACAGAGTCTTTGAACCAGAACTCAACCTTGTACAGTAATGGAACCACACACACACACACACACACACTCTCTCACTCTCTCTCTCTCTCTCTCTCTCTCTCTCTCTCTCTCTCTCTCTCTCTCTCTCTCACCTCTCACACTCTCACACACACACACACACACACACACACACACACACACACACACACACACTCTCTCACACACACTCTCACACACACACACACACACGTAAATGACACATGCCGTGTCATCACAGGACACTCCCAGCTCAAACCAAGGCCTTGTTGTTTTGGTTCTTCAACAATACGACCATTCTCTTAGTTCATCACAAACACTGTTTTATTTAGACTACACACATGCAGTAGGCAAACCCATGAATATAAATACCCACACAAACACACACACACATCGAAAACTCACAATCAAGTATAGTCACTCTTAGTCACATACAGAAAGTTGGAAGTTATACACGTGCACATCCACAACCACACACACATACCTGCATACTAACGTAGCCAGTTGCTAATGTGCACACAAACGCACTCAAAGTCATCGAGTCACACACACACACACACACACACACAAACAAACACACACACACACACACACACACAAACACACACACACACACACCCAATGATGTGTGTGTGTGTGTGTGTGTCTGTGTGTGTGTGTGTGTGTGTGTGTGTATGTGTGAGACGTGGCTGGCATATCACAAGTCTAATCTATCTCAGAACCTGTCTCCCTTCTCCCTCTGTCGTTCTCGTCTCCCTCTGTGTCCAACAGCAGGTTGACATGTTTTCTTTTTTCTTTCTTTTCCACATCGTGCACAGCTGAACAACAACATGAACTCTCATAACAGTCCTCTGCAGAGTTGGTATAGCGGTTGTGAATGTTGGCTTTGCCCTTGTGATTATTGCTGCATCGATGAAGGTGCTTCTGAGTGAAAATACTGGGAAACGTGGTACAGAGAGCAATGAAGACCTCAAATTTAACATTTCTGATATCAAAATGAATCACATTTTTATATGTTGACCTTGACACGTTTTTCAAGGCTTTTTACAATATACATTTCCTATTTCTTATTTAAACTATCACGCACCAAACAGAACTGAGTTGCATGTGAAAGGACAAAACGTTTTACTTATGGACACATTTACTCAAAACATGGAAAACTTATTGTTGTTTTGGAGATGACCACTCATTTTCTTCATTGCTTACAATGAAATGCAAAATGCATAGGAAACTGTTTCTGAAATATTTCAGTCGCCCACATAAACAATTGTAGAGCACGATTGCTAGTACAAACAAATACTGTACAAAAAAAAAGAGATGTGCATGAAGCTGTTAGTTGCTGCTGATGATATTGGATTTAAGTTTGTATAATCCACATGTTGTGTTAACGATCATTCTGGATGCCTAGAAGGCACTGAGCTGGATAATGTTGATATAATATTTAGAGAGAGGTCGAGCTCAATATGCATGGACTATGGTCCAGCAAGACTTAGCGTATAACACTTATGTAGACCTTATGCTGCCCATACTTGCAGTAACTCTGTACAGAGACGGTTAAGAATAATAGAGGCTCTAGATATCAGCTTAATAAATATTTTTAGACTTTTTGTTAAACTTTTTTACTTTACTATGAGTCTGCAGTGACATTTACTGATTGATGTCGTATAATTCATTTCAGAAAAGTCATTTAACTGTGAGAGAATATTTCACACTAAAACTCCAAAGTAAATTCCACAATGTTTAATCAAGACTAGAACACTTTGTTGTCCTTGTCTCACCTTGTTGTGTCTGTATCACTCTCCACTCTCACCTTCTTCTTCTTCATAAGCTTTCCCCATTATGCCTTCACTAATTACACCAATGCATTCTTGGCAAACATTAGCGAAAGCAATTGAATAATTCATGTCTTACTGGCTAATCAATCTCATCTCCTAGCCAACTGCTGTGTAGCTTTCAGTTGGCTAATGGTTGGATGTTAAAACACACATCACTGTCCATGTGTAAAAGGCCCATAATGAAGTTTTATCAAGCTGCAGTGGGAAACACTCTTAATAACAACAGTTGGTTTTTACCAGAATAGGAACATTATCCTGTAAAACCCAGTGTCATTAACTAAAATCCTATTTTTAAAAAGACAAGTTAAAAGGGGATGTTGTTGCCTTATGGAGTCTGGCCATTCAGATAGTGTCAGTTTATTTGCTGAATCTCAAAAGAAGGAATTTCTTTGAGAGAAAGTAATGAAGGAAACAACAAACATTGTCCATATGTCTAGCAACAACTACGATGTGGGCTTTTTGTAAGATGACCAAACTATAGTAACAAAAGTAACATTATGAATGCTACAATTTGCTCACTTAACCATCACTGGTATCAATTTGGGTCCACTGTGCATAAGATCAGGTTTTCTGATTTAAAAAGATGGCAGCTGTTCTGGAACCCAGCAATATTGTTTTTGATGGGTGAAATCTATAACATGCTAATTCAAAATGTGCTTCTTTTTAGAACCACAATGCCTTGTTCAAATAAGACAATAATTCAAAAGTTGCAAGGCATACGCTTGGAGACCATCCTCGTCAGAAAAAGGATGGCACAGTTTGTTTGGTTAAGGAACCTTAAACAACCTAAGTTTTCCTGATAAGCAAGCTTGTTTGTTTCGGACGCAAAAATAGATGTCTGGGCTGATGGTCGGTGTTTTGTTCCCTTAACCTTGTAGTGTGTTGGGTCTACTGCTGCCTCAAGAGTTTTCTCAGGAACAGGCAAGCCTATTTTCATCTTTGAGCAAAATAAAATAACTACTTATGTTGAAGCTATGTTGATGCTTTTATTTTGAAGGCATATTTGGTGATTGGAGCACCTGGTGTAATTGTTATATATTAATTAATATATTGGAGACAGGTGGTGGTTGGATTAGCCAGCAGTATGGCATGTGTTTTTTTTGACCAAGGAAAGCACAAGGAGGCCACAGGAAAGGCAAAGGGCAAGATATAGGAAATGTTCAAATGTATTTTGCTGAAATTGGATCAATCATGTCTGGAGTTGGATCATTCTCTCAAGACCCTATCTGGTGCCTCAGCGGCAGGTTTGCTGGTTTCTGCGTGTTTGTGTTACCTCTACACCGTCATATTCCTGCTCCAGCGCTGGGCAGTACTGCGGCAGTCCCAGCTGGCTCAGCCATCGGGAGATAGACTGGTGCTTCATCGTGACACACACACAGGCATGTACACAGAAGCACACACACTCTGCCACTCACACACACTCTTTAAGATGGAACCTGAAACACAGAAGAAAAAAAAGATCAATTTAATTTAGACAATTAGTGGAACAAACAAGCTAACAAGTAAACAACATTCTAGTTTGATACCAAAGCTAAAAATAGTGAAACCTTCCCTTCTTTAATCTCACACAATGGGAGATTCAATGGGGTGTGCAATTACCGCATGTAATCTAATTAAAAATTGAGAGCCACACAAAGTTAACATTACTCTTCTCCTCTCTGCTCAGTGACCCTTCACTAGTAATGGCCCTGGAATTTGCCAGTTTACTACTAGCTGGCTTTTGGAAAGTACATCTAGACATGAATGATAGATGTTCACATCCTTTAGGAGGGCCTCAGAGAAGAAATAGGACTTGCACGCACAGAACAGATGTGGGAGGTTTTGCTGAAAATATCCAAGCCATTTCAGTCTATGAAATAAATAATTTAATACTTTTCAAGGTGTTCACAAAATGAACTTGTATCCTACAGTACCAGACTACAGAAACCCAAGTAGAAAGATGGAGGATTGTTAATTAATTTCGAAAACGTGATTTATAAGTGAGTTTGGGGATCTTTTCTTCACATTATGATACAACTTTTAACGTGTGTCTTCTATTCTCAATGTGATTTCAATCTTGAACCAGGCAAAATTAATTATGGCTGGATGATAGGGTGATTTTACTCAGAAAGCTACTGTAACAATCTTTAAAAACTACAAATTTGACATTTTAAAAGCAGGTGAGGGAGATTCGGCAGAATGTTGGGAGCCATCATCTGTTGACAATTTTTCTCATAGATTTTTTCATAGAAATTCCCAAGACAGCTCTGTAGCCAAGTATTTCCTTTATCAGTCCAATGTGAGATTAGCTGCAACACTAACTAACAGACACGTCAGTGCTGTAAACACACCCGGGTGATGATGTCTTAGTGTCAACACAAGGCTGATTTTAAGACTGAGAATCAAACTATGTGTCTCTATCTGCTGCCATTCAAGATAGTGCCACACAACATTAAGCAGGGTGTACAGCCATAATAAGGGAACTGAATACTGGGAATAAGAGCTGATATCACCCTAACACCTCTGCTGATTACCACCACCAATGTAACTGTCTTCACTCTGTTGTTTATTTTGTTCCACGTTGTATTTTTGGTTCCTACCTTTTATGTGCAACATTAATAGAGGCGGAACTAATCTGCGGTGTTTTGTGTTACACCTGTTTGTTTAATCGACGCACTTGATAGTTGCAACTGCAGAGCAACGCAGAATGTAAAGAAAATCTAAGGAAACTAAGGAAAATGCAGTTAAAGATATCAGCCCCTCTGATGACTAGCAGCCTACGAGGTACGTTTTTGTGGTGGTTGTTTGTCTAAATGTGTGTGGTTGAGCTGCAGGTTATATGTATGTATGTATGCTATGCGCTAGCTTGTGCTACATGCTATTGTTACCTTGTGCTACATGCTGTGTGGGATATGTGTGCCGTTTATTGTTTTATTTAGCGGCATTAACAGTGATGACATGCATATATTCCCATATTTATTTATTGTTTACCTTTTATATATTTTTTGTCTTACAACCCAGTTCTCACGGGTTGGAATAGGTCCCACGAAATAAACCCCGTATTCTAAACAAGACCTCAGCGTCGTGTCATTTACTGGAGGGAGCTACAGTGAGAACTCGACTGCTCCGCATGAGTAGACGAGTAAAACGGCGCCAGGCGGCAACGATCCATGGACTGCACGGGACATCTCCGTCGCAGCGTGTGCATCTGTAGCAGCCATCTACACAGCAGCACAAGATCCAACTACTTCTGGAAGGTCCAGGTGCTTTAGTGTAAATTTAGGTGCAACAAAGAGACTTTAAAGTGCCATACAAAGAATATGGGATATTTGCATTGTTCATATAATCTGTGTTAATGTTATTTACTTACCTTTCTAATGGAAGTTAAAGGTTGTTAATATTGATTTGTGTATTAAGGTATCTGCAGTAAGTATTTGCAGACTAAGTAACAAAGTACATTTAAAGGAGAATATCTTTCAAGTAATAAGTGTTGAAGAAATGTACCAAGTTTGTTGTTTGCCTATATCATTATCACTTGTGATTTTCATTTAAATAAGGCTCAATAGCTGTGTATAAGCTTAAGATAACTCTTAATATCTAAATTGGCTAACTACTTAGCTTTAAAAATAATTAAATATTAGAGTTAAAAACAAACATAAGTAAACAAGTCAGATGTTGAGTCTTACACTAAGAGTGATGAAGTGAGTGTAGTCGAAAACGAGCAACCACAGGCAACTGAAGATCCGAAAATGGATAGCCTTTCCACACAAGAGCCACAAAGGAGCCAAAGAGTCCGGAAGTTAACGGAAAAGGGCCAAGAACTGCATGATGAGCAAGTAACAAGACTTGTACACCGTTTCAGTGTGAGCTACAAAAGGTGGAAAGATATCACAAAGGAAGCCAAACAAGCGCTGAGTGGTCAATGCTCTAATGACCTGCTGCATGAATACATCACTAAGGTAAGCAAGACCTCCAATGATGTGAATATTGCCTATGAAGAGTTGAGGCTCATTGACATTCCCAACCATGTCACACGTTGCAGAGTAGACACCTGTGAAGCAGTAACAAAGAAAATCATTGAGACTGCAAGAGAACGAATAGACACAAGAAAGGATGAAAGTCATGAGGATGAAGAAATTGGTAAAAACCAGACAGAGTCTGTATGCAAATCTGTTGCCTCTGTTAAGAGAAGTAATGGCTCTCATGGCACCAGGTCCTCACTCATTCTCGTAGCAACTCGAGAGCCACATCAAGAAGTTCATTCCTCTCTTCTATCAAAAGACAAGAAAACGCTGCTGAAATTGCTGCAAATGAAGCGACTTTAGAAGTAATGCTAGAACAGGAACAACAGATCGAAAAACTTGATATACTTGAGGCTGAAGCTGCTCAGTTAAGAGCCAAACAGGAGGCAGAAAATGCTGAGAGGCAAAGAGAGTTACAAGCCAAGCGCAGACAACTAGAGCGATTAGAAACAGTAAAGAAGCTAAAAGCTGCAAAGGCGAGACATCAAGTATACGAAAAGAATGCATGCTCAGATGAAGAAATTAGCGAGCTGCTCCATCAACATGTTCCTCTGGTTGTGAAAGAAGAACTCAAGCATGAATGCAGTCAACTGCAAAACCACTCACCACCTCAAGCTGCGACACAACAAAAACAAGAAGACAGTACTTCAGCTCTTGTCAGAGCTCTTGCAGAGTCCATCAGTGCAAGTCGTCTACCTGTACCTGAGCCTACAACGTTCAGTGGTGACCCACTGAGGTTCAATGACTGGAAGGTCTCCTTTCGTACACTCATTGACAGGAAAAACATCCCAGCTGAAGAAAAGATATACTATCTAAGAAAGTATGTGGGTGGACCCGCCAAGAAGGCCATAGAGAGCTACTTCCTGCTAGGCACAGAGTCAGCCTATCATGCCGCGTGGACCATCCTAGAGTAGAGGTACGGTAATCCTTTCCTCATTGCTAAGGCCTTCAGAGATAAGCTGGATGCATGGCCCAAGATAAGTTCCAAAGACAGCGTAGAACTTCAAGAGCTCTCTGACTTCCTTCGCAGCTGTGACGCTGCCATGTCACAGATCAAAGGACTTCAGGTACTTAACGACTGCAACGAAAACCAAAAGATGCTTGCTAAACTTCCAGACTGGTTGACCTCAAGTTGGAACAGAAAGGTCACAGAAATGGAACAAAATCACACGTTCCCAACCTTCAGCCAGTTTGTTAAATTTCTCACACGTGAAGCCAAAATAGCTTGCAACCCAATAACATCTCTCCATGCTCTAAAATCAAGAAAGCGAAAAAGCAAGATTTTAAGGAACAGAAGTCCTGTAGCAAATGTATTGACTACAGACACAGATGAAAGAGCAGATACCACAAACTGTCTTTTCTGTGAGAAGGCAGGACACGATATGCACAAATGTTACAAATTCATGAACGAGACAATCTCTGAGCGAGTCAAGTTTGTTCAAGAGAAGAAGTTGTGCTTTGGCTGTTTGAAATCTGGCCATCGCTCAAAGGAATGTAAAAACAGAAAGATGTGCGAAACATGCGAGAAAGGACATCCAACTTGTCTCCACGACAATCGCACCAGAGAAGAAAGAATGTCAACAAAACATGATGGTGCAAGAGAAAGCACAATGGAACGTCCACAAAGTAAAGCGGCAAGCACACCACGTGAGGCAATATCCAATACAGTCTTCCAGAATGTTAAAGACCCCCATACATCCACAATCATTCCAGTGTGGGTGTCAGCCACAAGTGAGCCACATAGTGAAATACTTGTGTATGCACTCCTCGATACACAGAGTGACACAAGCTTTATCCTTGAAGAAACAGCAAAGGCTCTTCGCACAAAGAACGAAGCAGTGCAGCTAAAGCTCTCCACAATGGCTTCAAGAAGCACACTCGTGTCATGCAGGAAGCTAACTGGTCTCCAAGTGAGAGGAATCTACTCGGACAGGATAATACCTCTGCCAGTAACCTACTCAAGAGAATTCATCCCTGCAAGCAGAGACCATATTCCCACACCAGAGACTGCAAAGGCATGGCCTCATCTTGAACACCTCGCAGATGAGATCGCTCCTCAGCAAAGCTGTGATATTGGCCTGCTTATCGGCTACAACTGTCCTCAAGCCCTCATCCCAAGAGAAGTGGTGCCTGGTGAAGAAAACCAGCCCTTTGCACAGAGAACAGATTTGGGCTGGAGTGTTGTCGGCTTTGGCAATCCCTGTCTCGACATTGGAGATATGATTGGAGTAAGTCACCAGGTAACCGTGAAGCAAGTGATACCAGGTCTCCAGTCTTCAAACCTCCCAAGGGAAGTACACTACGTCTGTAGAACACAGATTAAGGAAGTCTCACCTGCAGATGTCATCGAGGTGCTGGAATCTGACTTTGTCGAAAGAGCTTCTGAAGATAACCCTGCAGATCAGGCCTCCAAAGGTCTCACAGCACAGCAACTTCAAGCCTCAAATTGGTTCACAGGCCCAGACCTACTTTGGCAGAAAGAGCTACCAAGTGGAGAAGTCAAGGTGGGAGAGATCGTGAGTAGTGACCCAGAGCTTAAGAAGGCCCAGGTTCATGATACCCAGGCAAACGAAGTAAAGTCGCTACTAGATCACTTTCACAAGTTCTCAGACTGGTCAAGAGTGGTTAAAGCCTTTGCCAGACTCAAGCGCCTTGCAAAGGAAATTAAAGGTCTCAAGCCAAGGTCCTGTGAAGCCACAAGCTTAGAGGAGAGGAGAGAAGCAGAGCTGACCATAATCGAGATGGTTCAAGAAGCAACACTCTCTCAAGAAATAAAGTGCCTTCAGCAGCATAAGGAGTACCATCTCCAACAAAGACCAAAGTGGATCAAGGACCGCAGAAACGTCAAGGTAAATGACGTTGTCATTCTGCAAGACAACACTATACCACGTGGCCAATGGAAGCTGGCCAGGGTTGTGGAAGTGTACCCAGGAGGGGATGGAAGAGTGAGAAGGCTCAAGCTGCTTATCAGCGACTCTACCCTGGATGGAAAGGGAAAGCGCCTCGTTAAACCTGTCTACCTCGAAAGGCCTATCCACAAGACGGTGTTGTTGTTGGAAGCAGGCTAAAACTCTGTACAGTTACTCTCACTCACACTCTGCACTTAATAAGTCTAAAATGAAATAGTTAGTTTTACATTAATGTTATAAAGAGTACATTGTTTTTCTAAAAATGTTTATGGAAATCACAGGTGATTTGGTGGGAGTGTAACTGTCTTCACTCTGTTGTTTATTTTGTTCCACGTTGTATTTTTGGTTCCTACCTTTTATGTGCAACATTAATAGAGGTGGAATTAATCTGCGGTGTTTTGTAGGGATGTAACGATATACCGAATACCGCGGTATCGCGGTAATGAAACGGCTCAATACGTCGTGAGACTGAAAAAATCTACCGCGATATTACCGTTCATTCATTTATATCTCGCCCTGTAAATAAAAACTGTAATGTTTTTGTTTGAACAGCAGAGGACGCCATAATACTAGTCAAGAATACTCCCATCATCCTTTGCGTGCAAGCCCGCCCTCACACTCAGACCCAACGAGAAAATGGCGAACGGAGTAGACGAACGTGCTGACCAACTAAATAAAAATTGTGAAATTGAGGATGCTCCATCGACTTTTAAAGCTGTTGTGTGGCAGCATTTTGTTTTTTCCGTTTCAAGAAATGACAAAGGTGAAAAGCAAACTGACAAACGCCAAACTATTTGCAAATCCTGCCGGGCGACGGTCGCCTACAATTTGGGAAATACATCGAACATGAGAAGTCATTTGTCACATCACCACCCAGAAAAGCTCCGAACACAACAACCTACTGTGAGGAAAAAGCCTAAGCCGGGCCAACTGACTGACAGAAGTATTTGGAGCGCCACTTCCCCCTAACAGTCCAAGAGCTCAGGAAATAACAAGGTGCATCGGCGAGTACATGGCCAAAGACTTAAGGCCGTTTTCTGTGGTCGACAACAGTGGATTTCGGAGGTTAGTAAACACGCTGGAGCCCAAGTATGCCATTCCATCACGGCCATACTTTAGTCGAACAGTGCTACCCGCTTTGTACCAAGAGACAAAAGCTAAAGTGACACAGAGCCTCAAAGAAGCAGAGTGCATCTCAATAACAACAGATGGGTGGACTTCACGAGCTACGCAGAGCTATATTACAGTCACGGCTCATGTTATGACCAGCGAATGGGAAATTAAAAGTTTTGTTTTACAGACGCGGCCTCTTTTCACATCACACACTGGACTCAACATTGCTGAGGTGTTAAAATCTGCTGTTTTGGAGTGGGGACTCGACAATAATCAAGGCATTGCTGTCGTAACAGACAACGCAAGGAATATGGATGTAGCGGTGAGAGAGGCCGGACTTTCCCCACACATAAAGTGTTTTGCCCACACTTTAAACCTCGCTTCAAAAGCGGGTTTGAACGTAAACCGGGCAAGCCGTCTGCTTGGTAGAGTGAGGCGTGTAGCTGCGTTTTTTCACCGCAGTTCAACTGCCACAGCTGTGCTGGCCACCAAACAGGGAATGTTAAACCTGCCTGCGCATAAACTCATCATGGATGTGGTCACAAGATGGAACAGCTCGCTTGACATGCTCGAGCGCTACCTGGAGCAACAACAAGCTATCGCTGCAACGCTACCCAGTGCTGAAGTCAGGCGCAACGCACGCGAGATAGACACTCTTGAACCAGCTGACATCACGGACGCCGAGGACATGGTTCGGCTTCTCTCACCGCTGAAAAAAGCAACCACCGTGCTGTGCGATGAGTCTCGACCTACAGTCTCTCTCATTGTGCCCCTCAAGCACATGATAGAGCAAAGCATGGCACAGTGCGATGAGGACTCCTCCACCATCGCCCAAATGAAGAGAGCCATACTGAAGGACTTTACAGACAGATACCAAGGGGAGCAAAACAAGTTTCTGCAAGAGAGCACTGCGTTGGACCCCCGGTTCCGGAGCTTGCACCAGCTAAATGACAGTCAGAGGGAGGACGTTTTCGACAGGCTGAAGTTGAAAGCCACACAGATGCAGAACCAGGTACATATTTAAATATTCTTTTTGTGTCTGTGTAACTTTTTCAGATAACGTAAGGTGTGTTTGCCTCTTTTTGTGAAAAGAAAGATAAGACATTTAAGACGTTTTTTTTCTACCTGTGCTTGCTTGCATAGAACCCTAGTGAAACAGAAGGGGAAAGAGCACATGACGCTGAGGAACAATCTCCTCCTTCCAAAAAGACAGCACTCGAAGATCTCCTTGGGGAGTCTTTCAGTAAAGAAGTGCACGTCGCACAGCACAACACTGGTATCGAGGCTGAAATTGACTTGTACCGCAAAGCGACCTCTATTTTACTCTCTGACTGTCCTCTCAAGTGGTGGAGAGACAATGCAAAGTGTTACCCACTGCTGTCCCCCATGGCCAAAGCATATCTCTCTGTCCCAGCCACATCAGTGCCGAGTGAGAGAGTTTTTTCCACAGCAGGGGATATTGTAAACGCCCAAAGATCCCAGCTTCTACCTGAAAATGTTGACATGCTCATCTTCCTGAAAAAAAACCTGTCTGATGAGTGAGTGAGAGAGAGTTTGAGTTGAGTTACTTGAAATCTATTTTATTGCAGGTCTGATTATTGAATGTTCTTGTTTATTTGCACAAAGAAAATGCATACTTTTGTTTGGTAGTTCTTGTTCCAGTCTGTTACTGTTTTGACACTTTAAATGTACTACTATACTAAAATGCTGTACAAATCAGATTTATTATTTAATAAAGAAAACATTTTGGAGCAAAAAAAAAATTAGTAATTATTTTTAGAATTTTTTTTTTTTAAAGATTTTTTTTTCCTTCAATATCGCGATAAATATCGTACCGTGGACTTGTTATCGCGGTATTACCGTACCGTGAGTTTTTGGTATCGTTACATCCCTAGTGTTTTGTGTTACACCTGTTTGTTTAATCGACACACTTGATAGTCGCAACTGCAGAGCAACGCAGAATGTAAAGAAAATCTAAGGAAACTAAGGAAAATGCAGTTAAAGATATCAGCCCCTCTAGATGACTAGCAGCCTACGAGGTACGTTTTTGTGGTGGTTGTTTGTCTAAATGTGTGTGGTTGAGCTGCAGGTTATATGTATGTATGCATGCTATGCGCTAGCTTGTGCTACATGTTATTGTTAGCTTGTGCTACATGCTGTGTGGGATATGTGTGCCGTTTATTGTTTATTTTAGCGGCATTAACAGTGATGACATGCATATATTCCATATTTATTTATTGTTTACCTTTTATATATTTTTTGTCTTACAACCCAGTTCTCACGGGTTGGAATAGGTCCCACGAAATAAACCCCGTATTCTAAACAAGACCTCAGCCTCGTGTCATTTACTGGAGGGAGCTACAACCAATCATCTTTTACCAAGAAGCACTGAGGCTGTAACTACAGCAACATTAGTTAACAGGAGGTGATAAAATAATAAATGACGAAAGTGCTACATGTCAAGATAAATCTGTGGTGGAGAAAATGTGCTGAATTAACTCACTGAAGAATAGTATTTGGCCTGCCAACATGAGACACTTATATAGGTGTCTCAAGTTGGCAGGCCAAATATTTACAGCATATCTGCAGATAGAGACGAGTAGAGGACAGGGGGTCACTTCCAATACATGCTGTATATTGAGTACCTGACATTGAATAGCATCTTTAGCCAACTTTGTTTGACAAACTCTATTTTTTTTTTTAGCTCCTTGATAACAATACTGATCCTTGTTTAAATATAGCAACACTTAAAGAAAACTCTTTAGCCGCGTTCACACGCAGTACTTTTCCCACTTTAGTTCCGATATAGTTCCGAAATGTCGCGTTCACACCAAAAAGAGCTGGAACTAAAATTAGTTAATCGGAACCTTTTTTACCCCCTTTTGCTAGAGAGCAGGTACTTTCGTGGGAGAAAAGGGTTCCTATGTCTGATTGGCTGGGCGAATTGCAAATCATGCCCCGTAAAACTCCCAAAAAGTTTTGTGAAGCCGCCATTTTATTATCCTCAGCATTAGCATTATTAGCATTAGCATTAGCCCAGCGCACAAACGCAGAGAGACTAACTTATGGCAACACAAAAGAAAACATTGGAGCGGTGGAGATGAGGAGGTGTCGGCGTTCTGGCGATTTACTCGGAAGGCTTCAGTAGAAGCTGCTGGGAGTCCCAGCAGCTTCTACTGAAGCCAGTCCCCAACTCCAGGGACTTCGGGCCGGGGACTTCGGGTGGCAGTATACGCCGTGAAGTTGTTTGCGGCCTGCCAGTAAACCCAAAGCAGAAGAAGAAGAAGTGACGTCAGGGGCTTCATTTGCCTAATCCTTCCCCAGGAACTTATTCCGGTGTGAACGCGATCTGTACTTAGTTCATGAGGACTAAAGAGTTCTCATGAACTAAGTTCTCATGAACCTTTGGGGGAAAAGTACTGCGGTGTGAAAGCGCCTTTTGTTAAATATGGGACACTGATGAGTGCTCAGCAGCAGTGTTTCTTAAACATGTGCCATGCAGGCAGTGGCGTAGCCAGGAATTATTGTGTGGGTGGGCCTGGAGAAATGTAGGTGGGCCAAGGGGAGACTTATTAAGCGTGGGGTCTGAGCTGAAACTTCATTAATGATTTTAATAATTGTTTAATGCACTAATTGAACATAAGCATAAACTAGCAGTGAAAACAAAAACATAGGCACGGCGGCCTCAGAATGTGTGTAAAACTATAACTATAACTTATAACTTTTTCATGTTCACTGTTTCCCCAAATGATATTGTATAGATCTGCCATAAAAGCATATACACACTTGTATAGGAGAGACTCAGTGTCTATTTGCAAAGAGAATATTTGTCTCTGAATTTAAATACGCTTCTTTGTTTGACTTTTTTTATGGTCATAATGTCCACACTGATCCTTACTGCTACAGACTCTTCATGCAACAGCAAAACAGTAAAAACTAAAACTATTTGAAACACAGAAAAAAATAGCTAGAGCAAACTGCCTGCAAAATATTTGCATTAAAAATGCTTAATATTCTTCAGAAATGATAACAGAAAAAAAGATGCGAAATATATGTAAATAATCTAGCTGCAGATCAATAGGAAACTAATTTGTATTGATGATAACAATAATGACTTTCTCTACTGAATTTGAGTGCCTGCATGTTGTCAGAGAGCATCATTGTCTGTGTATTGTCATTGTGTCTTTTGTGTCTTCTGTCGTGCGTGGCAGAGCACACATGCATGTGTGGGGTTTGACTGTCATTACGTCATTACATGTGTGTTCGTAGCCATGTGTGTGTGTGAGGACTAGTCATTGGTAAACAACAAAAACCTTGTCAGGCAAAGAGGCGGTAACTGAGCACGTGCAGTGAACCCCCCGCCCTACCCAATCACATTAAGTGATGTCACAGAGACGTACGTGATGTCACCGACTCCTGATAGACCCCACGATCTTTCTCCTGGCACACATACACACACACACACACACACACACACACACACACACACACACACACACCAACCCCCTCTTTCAATCATATCCATTTGATCTATGAGCGTGTCATCATGTAGATTAGAGAGGAGTACTCCTTCATACAGTATATGGACTCCTGTCAGTGTTAAGCACCATTCCCAGTTTAACCTAATAGAGAAATGGAGGTTGTTCAGGAAAATGAATGACCTCCATGTCCCACCGGCAATGAGCTTCAGTACCAGACATCCGAAAGGAACACTCTTCAGGCTCTAACTCTGTATGGACTCTAACATGATGCCAATGTTAGTATGTTAAACAAATATTTTACCGTGATTTCCAGCAAAGCCGATGAGCTGCAGCAGATGAATGATAAATCTGAAATTGTACTGACACTGATGAAGGGAGTCTTTTAGCAGGCAATAATCTACAGTAGAGCTGACCCCAGAGGTCAATGACTTTGGATTCATGTCTTCTTTTGAATGTACTTAGGAGAGCTTCCCTCTTTACCAATTGACTTCCAATTGCATGCGTTTTAAATTTATCATTTACAAATAAACATTAACATTTGAAATTGATTTGTTGGTATGTTACAGAGCTGCACTTTGACTAGATGTGGCCAAAATGGTTAATAGGCATATCTAATGTCTTATGTTATTTTAATTCATATTTCTTGTTTTAAGTATATAATTTACACAAATTGAAAGACTCATAACCAGACAGAAATGCCAAAGCTCGAAAATCATGGAACTAAAAATCCACTTTTATTTAAACAATATCTAATATTGCTACATTATTTTTATGCTCTATGCTGCTTTATGCTCTATAAATTTCAAATGTTTTAAATGTACTTCACAGAATCAAACTACATCCTGTGTGTTTGTGTGTGCATCAGAAAAGCAGTGTTACTTTGTGTGTCCAGCTCACAAACACACACACACACACACACACACACACACACACACACACATGGAGAGTCATTGGCATTATGGGCTCTTTCATTATCGTCTGCTAGATACATATTATGCTGATGCTACAATTATGCACACTAACATAACTCAACTTCATCTCTTGCTGCACAGTTCATCCGTCAACTTATATCTTCCTGAAACACTGCTGTGGGTCATCTTGATGGAGTACTACAGTAACATATAAAGTAACTGTTGCCCCATAATTACTGTTATTAATATTACTATTAGTAATAAAAGCAACACAAAGATGATTTCAAAGATGAAATCATTTATAGTTGATGCAGACTAAGCTACATTAGATAAATAACAGAAGCTTAACTGAACACCCTATATGCATTACATCTGTTGCAATTGTTTATCTGTATGAAGCACTGATGATAGGCTAAGCGCCGAACATCCCTAAGCGGTTGACCAATTACAAAAGAGCCGGCCAGCTCAACAATTAGAGCGGACTGGGCTCAGGTTTCAGAGGCTGCAGTGAACATTAAAGCATGTGAATTTTTCAAATTAGAGACACAAAATACAATTATGAAATCTGAAAATTAGCATGATAGGGCCCCTTTAAAAGTGAAGCTGTAACCACAACGTAACTGTACCCTACAGATGTCATCTCTTTGGCTTGTTTCAAGAAAATAATGATCGCACGGACATTATTTTACATGCAATTTACATTTAAGTCTCTTCAAACTGCTGCCGAATTGCCTGGTTTTAGTTTCACTGATTAAAAAGGGAAATCAGACAGGAAAAAAGGGTCCAAGTAACATTCATGTGATCACCATAAAAATGTGCCATCAAGTCTATACAACTGGGTTTAATTGAAAAGCTAGTAGAGAACGTAGGTGCCAATGAAACCTGCGATAGCCACTCCCTGTCTGCGTACGGCTCTGCTTCAGTCTACTGCACAGAGACATCAGGACGTTAAAGCGCATCTTTCAGCCAGATGATGCATGTCACTACTCCTGCAACCTATTGAACAGCTGTATGTCATTTTAAAGTGTTGAGGTATTCCGTGATATGGTTAGCGGTTTATCTCATAAAAACGTCAAAATGGCTCCACATGGCTGGTTAAAAACTCTTGAAAGATCACAGAACCTTTTCCAGTCAGAGTAATACATTTACAGGTTTAGTGAAAGGAAAGCAGCTCAAGGAAGTTAGAAAGTACATGCTAGAGAAAAAAGGAAAACTATGCATTTGTTGTATGTCCTTTGGGGAGGTCAGGTTTCCTTTCCTGGATTAGAAACAAGCCCTGGTTGTCCTTAGAAGACTCAGTAGGGATGCCACCAAACTGGCCAAAGCGGAAGAGTTTCATAGTGTTTGGATTTCATTTTTTCTTTTTGTTTACATTGAAAGGACATGCTTGTACACATTCCCTAACGTGCTGCTGACAGGATGAGGAAGAAGGGAATAGGTCAGCACTGATGAGGGGAAAAGATGTGCACTGAGGGAAAGTATTCCCAGAAGAACCAGTGTGAACAAGTTCACTATCCAGAAAGTGAACCCGTCCTCCAGTCTCAAGAGGATTCTACTTCCTGTCCAGTCCAATACAAGCGTCCTCTCATCTCCTCTCCCTGTTGGTTTGACCTCAGCTGTTTCCCATGACCGCATTTATCTGAAGCAGTGTCACAGTGCCCATTGCAATGTAAATGTCCTGGCAGCATCCAACTTAGTGGAGATTCTACAGTAAACAGGCTTGGATATTTGACAAACACTCAACAAATACCAAAGCAACTATGGCAAATATTGACCTCAAAGTACAGAGCAGCCATGACAGCACTAGAGGACAATTTCTAATTTTACTCAGTCACTCTCTAATGTCTGTATTGGCTGCCTTTTATAGTCCAAGGGCATTCGCTTTGCCAATCACATTAGACCGACACAATCCAACCAATTGAATTAAGCTGCAAAAATAACATCAGCACCACCATGGCAAGTCCAGAGGCCTGTACTACGAAGCCGGTTCAACATAACCTGGATATGTTTGAGTTACCGGGCTTACCTAATCCAAAACAAACGCGCTTTCGCTAAACGGTCCTACGAGGCTGGTTATCAACTCGTTAACTCAAGCCAGCTTTGCCCTATCTAGTTATGTGTACGTTCACATAAAAGGGGCGGGGTTAGCAACATTTGACCAGTCACAAACATGGAGAAGCGTACTGACAGCGCATCGTCATACTTCCTGAATGAAAATAAAACTATAATATTAGACATATGAAGAAGTTAAACTTTAAACATCCATGACTTAAACACTTTATCCAGGATAAAAGCCACATAGTTGCACCTGCAAGGTGAATACTGCTGGTAAAAAAAAAGTGTTTGAATGCGTACATTAACAGGTTTATGATATCACTGCCCCGTCTAAGACACGAGTGGATCTGACTTTAATTACATTTGAAGTTAGCTCGCTAAGCGAAAATCCGGCTTCGTAGTACAGGCCTCTGCTCCTGTTACTGAGCCAGGCAGCACGATGTTTGTTTATTTCAAATGAAGGACGCCACGTAGAACAGATGATATATTTCATTGCGATACAGTTTCAGACACTGTGTTAAAAATCCAGGTGGCAGCTAAGGTTGCCTCCCATTTGTCCTATTTGAGTAACAAGGAAGTATAACAATAAAAGCAAACTCTCCCCAGCTGGAATACAACCAAAGTAACCAAACAAGGTTTATGTTTCCAATACAATGCCTGCCATACATGCAAAATCAAAGGTAACATATTGTAAAAAAAACATACAAATACTGTGCAAGTTCAAAATGCTTAATACATGGAGAAATCAACACTTTAATCTTTAGAAGGGACACCAAGATCTCAATTCAAGATGTCAAACATTATTGTCTCTAAATGTAAGAAATGCAGCTTAGCATGCAAGTCAAAGTAGCACATGTAACGCAACAAAAAAAAAAACAATCATATTTTAGTTTTTCTGTGAACAGATTATGAGATGTTGAACTATTTCTGAGGTGTGAATTGTATAATGTATCAGAGAAAGAATATCATTTTCTCCCTGTGGTTTTGCACTTGGTTTAAGAACGTGTCTGAAGCTGTCTGAGAGTGTTTACCTGGAGGTTACAGTAACTGAAGAAGCAGCTGGAATATGACAGCTGAGCATATATTAGTGAAAATCAGGTGGATTGACTACCATTTCCAGGAGGCAGTTATCAGACTGATTTAAAAGCTCTCCTCTTTGCTTATTATCTGCTCTTCTTATCCTCCAAACTCCTGTTTTCTTGTGTCTTCCGTGTTTGTTTGTTTTCTTCTTTAAAGGTTTCCAATATTCACTTCATCTACTTTCAGCTTTTCCTTCCTGATTTTCTACAGTTTATCTTCTTACATTTTTTAAATTATGCACCTTTATGCATAATATCCATCTTGTTTTGTCCATCTTCCCTTTGCTTGTCTACTTAATTAATCCACAAATGTCTTCTCAGAGTTATGAAATAGTAAAGCCACTATTCAGCTGGTTAGGGTATGCTAAAGTGAGCTGAGGCTGATCCACTGCCTGAGGGTTTGTGCACTGACAACACACACACACACACACACACACACACACACACGTGCATTTCAAGCATGGCTGGGCTTGCAGCTAAGTAGCCACACAGCAGCAAACATCTTATTTGTGTGAAATGCTAGATGACTTTCACTGTCTGTGCCATAGGCAGAGGGGCTATTATCACACTGCACCACCATATCAGTGGTTTTCAGAAGGTTTGGATTTGTGGCCCCAGGAGGCTGCATTTCATTTTAAGTTTTCCTCTGATCCTAACCAGGTTTAAATTCTCTCTCAAGGGCTGGGTGTTTAAATAGAATTGTCTGTATTTCTTTTACAAGCCCTGCAGGGAAATACTTTGGCATTGCAATTTCACCCAATAAAATGTACATTCTCCAGTCAAAGTTCATCCTCTTGTACGTTTTCCTAGAACGGATTTACTTTCATATTCCTTAAATCATCAGGCTGACATGAATCATTATATTTAAACAAGTGAATTAATTTTATTCAGAGTTAATTCAATGTAAAAACCTTTCGGTAGGTTTTATCCAGATTCCTTCTTGGCTCTCCAAAATATTTCTAGGAGCTGTAAGCTCACATGTATCTGCATCACTGTCTGATACCCTTTAAATTACAACACCCTGGATATGCAGAGACATTTGTTTGCAACCTGTAATCGCTTGTTAGGAATTAGTTTATTCCTCGTAAAAAGAAATGGGGGAATCCTACCAGTATGGGAAAACGATTGCATAAATGTTTGCAACATTGATTTTCATATCCTGAAAAAATGTAATGAGAAGTTAGGTGATGTTTTGTAATTGTCTCTATTCCTGAAGTAAACACGTTGTAGGAACATGCATGAAACGTTGGAAAAATGTAAGAAAATTAAAATGCATTTTTAAAAATAGAAGAAGAATCTATGCTTAAAGAAAGTCACTTTTTTATGAAATGTTACCTGTTATTGAAATTAAATGATTGGTAAAAACAAATCAAAGTTAAGAGAAGGGAAGGGAGAACAGAGGGGAGGTATAATTTGCATGACTCAGCTCTGAGGTAAGGGCATTCCTTCGAGAAGCTGCCTGACTTCTGCACAAACTGAGGACATACAAACAGCTTAGCAGCATCTGGTTTTCTGAAGGAGCTATGTAGAAGGTCCAACAAGGAATAACAAAGAAGGAACACTCTTGGTTCATTGCCCTCTTATCTTTATCCCTGTAGGTTACAATGCAAGATCACCATAATCATTTAGGGATACACTGTACTGTGTAATTCATGCTGCTGCATGCTGAATAATAAATGACAAGCATGCAGGACTCATTGGTCTCAAAATGCATAATGAAAGTAATTTAAGTAAAAAGCTATTGGACAAAAATCCTCAACAAAAACATGATTTCAAGGAAACTGGAACATTTGCTCCATTGAGTTTCATTTCTCCTCACGGACTTTTTCTATCTTTGTCTAATTTGAACTAATTCTGAACAAATTGTGTTGAAGTTGCAAGTCAAGTGCAGGGAACAAACGTGCACCCTGCAAGGTGAAAGGCAAGTTGGATTTGTAGACTACATCTTAAATGTGTTGTAGTAGCCTAATATGCATTTCATTTCCCAACATAAACAAAATATGTCAATCACTTAAGTAACAGATGTGTCCTACCTTGCGAGAGTTGCAGTGAAACAGAGACTCAGAGGCGCTGCAGCGGAATGCTGCATGCAGGGTGCACACTGGCTGGAGATAAACTGCAGAGTTGATGTGGGAGCCCCCCGTTAGAGCACTCACTGTACGAGCCCCGTTTGGCACGTTAACGGGTCACTGCAAAGTTTAACTCGGGGATTGACATCAACTCGAGCTGCTGTCGACACCTCAGCTGAGGACTGAGCCCCAACCTTGAAGTACCTGTCAGCGAGAGAAAGAAAGAGAGAGAGAGAGAGAGAGAGAGAGAGAAGAGAGAGAGAGAGAGAGAGAGAGAGAGAGAGAGAGAGAGAGAGAGAGAGAGAGAGAGATTGATTCTGCCTTCAAGCACAGATACAGCATGCCTACACTCAAGCAGGCACGTGAACAAAATAACAAAGTTAAATTAATGCTCAAGGCTGGTTGGAAATCCCTCCAGCATATTATTTGTATGTTGCACAGATGACATTCATCTTTCAAAATATGTAATGTTGTAAATGACTAAATTAAACTACGATAAAAATGCGATTGTTGTTATTTTACAGTTATGTTTAGGTTAGATTTAAATGGCCTGGGGTATTGGTTGTGATTGCACATTATTATTGTTTAAGCAGCAGTTTCTTTATTACTGTCAATCGTCTTTCTCATCTGTCAATGTTCCTTTTCAAACTTAAACACTTCTATCACAGGAAGCTACAAAATAAAGGCCAAACCAAAATGCAAAGCATGAACCTACACGAAACTGAGAGCATACAAAAACGGGAACATTTTAATGTTCGTATACACTAAATTCTTCTTATCGATACCTCCCCTCTCTTTTTCTTTTGTGTTAAATACTGCCCCCATGTGATATTTTTCAGGAACTGTGTCAATACATGTTAAATTGTGCCAATCTGCATACAAACATTGCAGATCATATAAACGCTCATATTTCCCCTTCTGAGAACATACTCACACCTAGTGGGGCTTTTGTGAAAATGCACCCCTCATTAACAAATATAATAAATTGTAGCACTTTAGGGGTTTAGCCCATTTGAAACGGGGCATATGTAATGAAGGCCTATGTAACTTTTGATTTGAAACATTTGTATCACTTTTTTTTTGTACAATAAAATATATTGTATGTTGTCCTGTATGACAGGACAGAGAAGTTCATGAATATTTTTGCAGTATGTCATTTTAAGCAAGCACTTTGTAGATGGTCCCTGTACAACTGAAATAGTTGCCTGATACTGAACAATTACAACAAAGTGAAAAAACAACGGGAAAATGAAAACATCATTATCCGGACAGAACGTGACTGTTTCTCAACCAATGAGAACGTCAAAAACCGGGAGTGGGCGGGCACTTTCTTGTTGTGGTTGACGGTCCACTTCCTGCTTTGCACTGTGAAATCAATAAACTTCAGCACAAAAGTAGGAAAAGCGAGGATACCGAGGATCTGTCAGCATAGTAGGTACTTTACGAGTAATATTTCACAGCTTTTTACCGCAATGAGTGTTATTTGCTGCTAAAATGTGAGTCAGAAAAGTGTTAATCCTAATGTGTGCACGCACCCTATGCTGCTCACAAGACTGCGGCATGTGATATCGATTAGTGAAACACACACTGCTGCAGCCCTATTTCAGCTCCTGATAGAATGAAAGAAATGTATCGAAAACTAAATTCCACATGTTAGTGGTGGGTGATGTTTCTTATTTTATTGTAATACGTTTACATACCCGACATTGGTTTCGAAGTGTCAGAACTTAATTACATTTAAAATAACGGATATATTTTCTCTGAAAACGTCGATGTCGAATATGTTAGTTTAAGGTTGGAAATCCAAAAGACATTCAAACTACGGCTGTCATAGGAAGGGTTTCTCACATCGTAGCCCTCTGTTATCCAAAGGGTTAGTGTTAGGACCGTCATGAATTACCGTTTGACTTACAAAATAAAAACAATGTTATTTTCAATACCTTTGTACTAGCTTGCACATTACATTACATTACATTACATTTAGCTGACGCTTTTATCCAAAGCGACTTACAATAAGTGCATTCGACCAACAAGATACAAACTTGAAGAAAACAGAATCATATAAGTACATCAGGGTTCATAGAGCTAAAACATTTCAAGTGCTACTCAACTGGCTTTAGATAAGCCAGTCCTTTATTAGTATATAAGTGCTTTGTTAGCAATTCTTTGTTAGTAATTCTATCGCTCGAAGTGGAGTCGAGTTGCGAAAATAATGCAAACATAATAGGAATAAATGTTTCTTGTGTCACATGTGATTAACCTGGTCAAACTAAAAAGTGAGCCTATTGCCACAGTTATTCACAAAAGGCAAGTTATAACAAGTCGATATCATTTGTAATTATGTAAAATGACACGTCTCATATCCAAAAAGTATTTTTGAATAATATGTAAAAACTGTTCAGCTCTAAACATTTTTTATTTTAATGGGCTGATTCCTGTCTCCAAGAGGGGATCCAACATGGTGCACGTCTACAACTGCCATCCTTTCGCCTCACAGCAGATAGTACAGGTAGGTGGATGCTGCTGTGGATGTTTTTCTTTTCTTTCTTTTAAAAAAAAAATGCTTATCACGGCTGATAATGTTGTTTTGTGTATGTGTCAGGTCCTAACTAATATACCTTACCTCTCTGTATCTCAGGTGGAGCAGGAGCCTGGACTGGTCTGCTGTGGAGGGGGAGCTCTGTTTGTGGTGGCGACTGGAGGATGCAAGGTTATTCTTTAAAATATGTATATTTTTAAACAAAAGTTTTCCAGTTATTTTATTTATTTGTGTTTAAATAAAAACTATGCCCTCATTTGTTAAACCCACACCTCATCAAAAATATATGTTTTTTAATATGCAGTAATGTGTTGAACTGAATCAAGGTGGAGGCTTACAATGTGGAGCAGAAGGGCTGCCCTTTCATCTGTCGCTTTGCCACCATGGGCACTGTGAAGAGCATCCAGCACAGCAAGATGGGTAAAAAACTCATTATCGCTCACCTTTTGTCAGTCTTAGCAACTGCATACATACTAGTTTTTGGCCATTGCACTTTCGTTTGTTTTATGTGTGAGTAAGGAAGCCGACAGCATAAGGGTTGAAGTGTCAGTTGAAGAGAGTGATATATTTGTATTTGTTTTTTCTTTTCTGCATCCCATTCAGGAGATTACCTGGTTACCATTGAGGAGAAGAACAGCGCCACTTACCTGAGAGCCTACACCAACTGGCGTTATCAGGTACACACCGAAAAGCTTTCTTGAAAGTATTTATTATCATATAACATTGATACTTAAGGGACCATGTTAATTTCTTTTGTAGTTTTTATATTGTATGTTGGGGATCAATATGTGACCTTAACTAGGGAATGTTATAAAAACATATAGCATTTTTATTATATGGACTAGAAGAAAATGTTGTCCCTCAGATACTACTCATTGTAGCATTAACATTAAACTTGAAATTGAATTGATCCACTAAACGAAAGACAAATAGAAGAGATGGTTTTTCATCCGTATATCTACTGCAATATTACGTTCTTTTGTCCATGTTTTCTTCTGTACTTATTGCTCTCCATTCAGGCGGAGGGGAAGGCCCGGGTCGGGGTGCGTTTGTTGGGCCACCTGCTGCGAGGGGCGTCTGTGCGGGGCGGGGTGCAGATGGAGATCATCGAGATCCCTCTTTCAAAGCGCCCTGTTGCCGTGGCATGTTGTCCGGTGACAGGAGACCTTCTGGTCGGCTGTGAGGACACTCTGGTCTTGTTCGCCTTGAGGAGACAGAACCAGCAGAGCCTGGTAGGAGTTCAACTGATAATCTGTGGCTTTATCTCCTCTGAAGACCCCTTTCTACTTATAGAGAGAGCCTTACACAGTTTAGATATTGAGAGTCCTACTGGTGCATGATGTAGTCACGATTACCGATGCAGTGTTTTCCAGAAGTTGACAGTTATCCACAACATTAGAATGTGTATTTCATTGTGTCTCAAAAAGTATTCAAATATAAATTGCAGTACATGAATAGGAAGTTTTATGTTATCATCAGAGTTATATGTCTCAATGAAGCATGCTATGACATTCTCAGTTACTTTCTCTAAGTGTTTTACATTGTATTCTTCTTGAAAAAAATGCCTGCAGAATCAGAGTCAGCAGATCCTTCAGAGCACTCGCAGAACTCCAGTCAGAATCAAGGTAACTCAAGAAAATTGACTCATAATAGTAAACACATTTTCATGCAAAGACTTGTCTTGCATCATGACTTGTGTTTAGTTTATAATGTGTTGACTGGACAGGACGAACAATTTCAGCAAATTGCTTCAACCATGCTGCTCAAATAGAATGACTCTTAGAAAAATGTAATCCTCTTTGTAATTCAATTATTTTGTAACGCTCTGATTGTCAGTTAATCCTCTGTGTTTTTTACTGACCTTAAATGTGACCAATGTTCTAGTAAACAATGCCTACTCTATGTCTAGTGGTGAAGGAGTTAGGTTGCGGTGATCTAAGAAAAAATATCCTCTTCGCTGACTCTCCATGTTTTCCTTCTTCAACTGATCCGTCCTTTGTTTGTTTTTCTTTTTAGCTCAGTCTCCAAGTCCAAACCAGAATTTCCTGGATTTTGAACGCTCAGTTATCCTGCATCTCCCAAAAATCGAGCCTAAACAGGTAATTTCAAACACCGTTTCCCCTTTTTCTTTATTATGTTCCTTTCTTTTTGTGGTATTTCCTTCATAGTTCAGTCAAATTATCTGTAATGCACACAGAACACTACTCACTGGTTTGGTTTTGTTGTATTGCTCCTCTGCCCCCTAGGTGGCACTGTGTGGAGGTTATGTGGCAGTGCAGATGGAGCTGGAGGTGCTGGTTTTGAAACTGGATGCATCTTCTGATCCCAAAACCCAGGAAGAATCATCAGACACAAAGAAAAGTTTGTGTTTGTTGCCCTCTATAATGATTGATGCCGCATCTATAGATCTTTTTGATTATGTTAAGTTTACAGGCTGTAAAAAACAAGCATAGATGTATCAGCAGTAACGGAAAGTACAAGATCTTTGTATATCTTTGTGTGTGTGCAGCAGATCATATAGATGACCAGGCTGACTTCATGGTCCTTCCGAGACACCAGGAGTTGCTGGGTGATGTAGCTAAAGACTGTGACATTCCTGTCAGCATTGAGAATACCGGGCTGGAGGACGGAAAAGGACAATACACGCTATCATATGTTCTCTTCAGGTGAGTGCGTATAGTGCTGAGTACCAGTTTGACCCTTTAGATCTTTACGGTTAGCATATTTCTGCCATATGAGGTGTATTTTTAACTTTTGTTACTTCTTTCTTGCAGGCGTTTTACTCCAGACTTCTTCCAGGGCTGCAGTGTGGAGGAAACTCAACTCCACTCACTGCAGCTTTACCCACTGTACACCAGTGAGTACAACAATACAGTGAAAAGCAGAATATGTTGTCACAGGAATTAGGATTACTACTCGATTTCCTCTCTTTATGTCTCCATGATATCAACAAATTGTAAACTTTCAATCAAATCAAAGCCACTAATACCTTCATTTAACCCTACTGAGCTGTGTTGCAGCAAAGTCCTGTATACAATTCATTGCAACTGCAACAAGATACATTTGCTTTTGATCACATTTTCAAAAAAATGCATTCTGCCACCTGCCTGGGATCTTTTCAGACGTTGTCAGTGCAGTTTCCCTTCTTTCAGGACTTGGACCTGGTTATTTTTGGTAAAATATTGTTTCTGCATTCTCTCTCTCCAGGTAACCAATCGGTGCCTCTGGAAGAACCAGCATGTGTCTTCTGCTTCTTCTCTCTCCCAAACGCTGGCTACCTGTACAGTCTGAAGGGTGGTGTTGAGCTTCTCTCCACCTATCAGTATCCAGAGAAAGTCCTGAAGGCGGTGCTAACGGACCACCTGCTGCACGTCATTACAAAGTACATCTGCAGTCTCATTTGATATTTCAATCATTTCATTTTCACTGAATTACAGCTCGTTAAAATATCTTCATCCATGTCTTGTCATGGGAAATCATAAAAAAATAAAATTGAATCTTTTATAAGTTGAAACTGAATAAGAAGACGTGTGTATCAGCCTCAGTAATAGACTGATATGAAATCATGTTTACTTCTGTAGTCTAAAGTAGGGCTGTCACAATATCAGATTTTAACTTCACAACCTTCCTGACCCAAAAATATGAACAATAACAAAAATATTATTGTCAATGTCAACAGAACATTTGAAAAACAAGAAATATTCTTTGTTTTTTTGTTTGATTGATGTATTGCTTGTCTTTATTTTGGCCAAGAAATTACACTGTGTGTTGGTTGTTGGGAAGGGAGAGAAATTAACAAAAGAAACTGCTGAAATTAAAAAGGTGCTTCATTATTTACACAATGTAGTCATAACTGTATTTTTAACATGACCTAAATACCTCATTGTTTAAATATTGCAACTATTGTCAATACTGGTATATTGCAAATACTCTATTCTGAATTGTGTATTTATCAACAAGTAAGTTTGATTCTTCCTGTGTGCCTAGGAGTGCATTGCAGTGTTTCACAGTGCGCTGTGCAGCAGTAGCAGCCAGGATTGTGGACCCTTACATCGACACCACCATGAAGGTATGATCCTAACATGGAAACCTTGCCTCATGGGTTATTCAATAACTTACTGTAGGGTTTAGTCTCACCATTTTCCCCTGTGTGTGTCTGAAGGCCTGTCCGCCCTGCAGCATGGAGGTGTGTGCGCTCAGGATTCAGCTGTTTATTGGTCTGCGATCAGTGTGTGTCTACGGCCGCCATGTCATCCTGCTCTCCGCCGCTGACACAGAGACACCAGAGGAACCTGAACGCACCCCGCAACGCAGACGCCTGTAAGTCTCACACATATACCCACATGTCTGTGATCGTATAGAGTGTACAAGTGTTTAAAAGCTTCATCGGATTAGTCATCAGATACCTCCCTGCCATACCAGAATACTTATCAACACTGGTGATATGTGTGTTCAGGCATACATACATTTAAAAAATGTTTTACTGTGTGTGTATGTGTTATTTTAGCAAGTTGAAAGAACACACCTTGCTGACTGGTATTTTCCTGGCGGTGGGAATCGATCCCGCAACCACACCAGCTCTGGAGAGCTTTCTGTCACGGCCCTTCCTGTAAGATAAACCCAAACCCCCCCTCCCCCCGCAGTCTCTGTCCTCACTTTAGGCCAAGCTGCAATGCCAAGAAACCCTCGAAAAGTACTCACTGTAGCAGATGATTTTTAGCCAAACCCTCAAATCATTATTTAAAAGGGGATCTATTTAACCTTTCATGCCACAGAACAAACTTGTTTAGCTTCCATTAAAGTACCTTGTTTGTTTTTGCATTTGTTTCTTCTTCCTAGCTGAAGAATAACCATGGTAATTAAAATGAACTGGAACATCAGTTATGGAGGCTTTTCCTACTTTATGACAAAATTCTAAATGCTAAGAAAATAGTATATTCAAGATGTCAAGGTATCTTCTTACCCTCACTTTAGACCACCTATCTAACTTTTATTTAGTGTCACAAAGATCCTAGCTCATTTAAAAAAGGTGGGAAGTGAGGATACTAAGTACTTCCTCCTTTGATCTGCCTTGCCTTACCATAAGTTATCAATATTCAAGTCACTTGGATAATACATTCAAACCTTTTCAAAATGTAAGACTTAAGCTTTGTGTTTTTTCTGTACTTATAAGGTATATTATGGATTAACATTTGCTGCACTAATCCTGTAGTTACACTGCAGATTACCTTTACAAGTTTATGTAGAATGACAAAGATTCTACAAATGTAATGTTCATATTTAAAATCCACAACTATAACTATAATATATAAAACCCCTAAAACAACCGGTTACTTCAACTCATGGTTAATCGCTGTTTTGAATTAATGTGTGCCTTTACAGCTTGGTCTAAAAGTGACAACACTACCTGTTTTAGTTCCTTAACCAATTTAAAACATAACCACCCTAACTTCCTTTAGTGTGTGTGACCCTTTGCTCACAAACTAATTTGCTATGGACTGAAATAGATCTGAGCAAGATCTGTTTTGGATTGAATTCAGCCAGCTTGTTATCCATCTTTGTTGGACATGTTACTTGTCCCTTGTAAAACTTAGATAGTGGCCCATAATTGCAGGTAAAGAGCTGCATTTTCAGTAAGTCAGACCTGTCTTATATATTTTATCGAGTTGTTAAACTGTTAAAGCTCCTGAGACAAATATAAAATGTGTGATATTGGGCTATATGAATAAACTTGAATTGATTTATTTATTGATTGATTGATATTTGAAGCTAAAGTCATCTGTCATTTTTGGTCAAGAAAATGTTGTGGTTTTTTGTTCGCCGGAAATTGCAGCATATCCCCTTATTTGATTATATATCCCCTTAAATATGATTTTAGTCATTGCATCTTAAGTTCTAGAGAAGCATTCTGAGCAAACGTTAGTGATAGCCAAAACAATGTCGGATAATTACTTTTCTTTATAACGTTAAACTGTATCATTCTGTGGTTTTAATCACTGTTTCGGTTCCTGGTAAAAATGTCGGAAACAATTAACAATATAGAAATCCTAACTAGGAGAAGCTGGCGTTAATGAGTGCAATGTGGTGAAGAGCTCTCCCAGGATCTAACGCTGCCTCTCAATGCCGCCAAACTTCATCTTTTGTTTTTGTTGTTATTGAGAGACTCCTAGTGGCAGAACATCTCATATTGTGCATCTAACAGGCAGGTGTGCTTTGTAGATTGTAAAATGTGCCTGTTTCTATTACAAATCAAAATACAGGTTTGGGGCCACATGACATGACTATCGAGCATGGCATGAGCCACAGGAAACACATCTTACTTATTTACCATGTTAATCTGTTCACTAACAGTTCACTAATGTTTGTTTGTTCATGTTTAATGTAGTAACGCTTTTTAATATTAGGCAATAGTACTGTATCACATAGCAACTGTATGCAAAATGTTGTACTTTACTGTGAGTATGATGGGGCTGCACACAGTACTAAAAACCTTCCATTGATTAAAAACATGTTCAATGTCATGCAAAGTATGTCGGAAACGTTTTAAGTAATTAATGAATTCCTGTTATCGACATGTTTAGCGTACCGATTGTGCATCCTGCATCTTTAAATAAAAGAAAATTTGGCAAAATATTAGTTGTAGACTCTAGACTAGAGACAAATCAACGTACTGTTACAGTTTTCACTCGTTGTTCTTTTTGTTGATTTCTGTGATTTTCTTGAATAATGGGAAAATCTCTCTAAAAAGTCTGCAGATTTTTGGATTTAGGCAAATGTATCTTCTCTGTGTGATGAGAAAATTGTGATTTTCTCTGATTATTCTTTTTGTTACCCCTCTTTGTAACCTTTGACCTCAGGAGCAGGAAATGGACGATCTCCTCTCCCAAAGAAACCAGCCCAGCAGGACACGGGTGGAACCTGTATGTGGTCGACAGCGTCAGCCCCCTCACTCTTTACCAAGAGATGGTAACAGACATACCACCTTAATGAACTGCTCAAAACAATCCACTGTATTTGCATGTCAGTTGTGATGGTTGTATACTTCTACTTGTAATATCATGTATGCACAATTATTAATCATAAAGTATGAAAGACTAAAGAAATAAAACTAGAACAAAACATCTTAAATGCGTAAAAAAAAACATGAAAAAGTATATAAAAAGACACATGACATGCATTTAATTTGTAATTGATCACTTATAGTTAAACAAAAATAAATACAATTTGCCTGTGGAATGAGTGCAAATGTATTTGTTGAAAATATATTTATTAATCAGATTATATATTTTCTAAATCTAGTGAAATGGACTGCTTTATTCTTTCTGTTTTAAAGAAGCAGACAGCATTTTTGTGAAACTTCTTTCTGATCTGTAAATCTATTAAAACCTTTTTTCCAAAATATGTTAGATTTAGTGACTAAATGAGAGGTGGAAATAATATGAAAGATTGACTCTGAACATGCTACACCTACTGTAGTAAATCTTCATGTGTATGAGTGTGTATAGTCATATTTTTGTCTCTGTGTTTTTCAGCTCGAATACAGCGAGCGGTACGCAGAGACCAACCCGCAGGCCCAAAGCCTTCGGCACCTCCTGAGTGAAGCTCACCTCTTCCTCCGCACCTCCTTACTCAGGACAGAGCCATCAGAGCAGCCACGAAACATCGAGGGTGAAGCCGCCATGACTCTGCAGACAGATACAGACGCACCAGCTGAGAGACAGACAGCTGCACAGACAGACAGGCAGGAGGTGGAGGAGGCACTCAGGCACAACTGTGCTCAGCTGGGAGACTGTTTCAGCAGGTCACACACACACACACACACACACACACACACACACACACACACACCACAGACACACACACACAGCGAGTCAGGTTCTCTTAATTCACATATTCAATCATTTCAAATTTGGAAATTAAGGAACTTTTTTTTGTAAATGTCTCCCTCAGACACTCTTTTCTTCTGACTGACTGCATTTATGTAAATTAGTTTCACCTTGCTGTACAGGTGGCATCCTTAAAATAACTTAATCCTGGTCAATTAAGTGATTCTGATTACATATTTTTATTGAGGTTTAAAAGTTAAGGGATTTTGTTCAAACAATTGCATGCTTCTGTTTTGGACTGCAATTCAGATTATGTTTTAATAATCTCTAAATTATTTTGAATGTATAATCTATTAAACATCCATCACAATTTCCTAGAGCTCAAGGCGATGAGGCCTATTTTGTCTGGCCAACTATTTAAAGGTCCCATTACATGCTTTTCCGGTTATTACCCGTCCCCTTGTGTGTTATGTAGACGGTCTGCAAAGTCACAAACCCTCAAAGTACACCCTGTAGCGAGTAAAACTCTAACACAGAAAAGACCTGTCTATGCTGCCCCAGAACGCCTCGTTGGAGATTTTTCTTTTTCCATTTTTTTCTTCCTGAGTATGGTGACATAACCATGCCCAGGTCCAAATGGACCAATCCGTGGAGCTCCTAACACACACACAGACTCACTCAGCCTTATCTTTTCTCAGCCGCGGCTCCGTGGATTTCTCAGCCTGAACTCAGCCTGAGACAGCGAGACACTGAGTTTGTGTGTGTGCTCAGGCTGAGTTCAGGCTGAGTTTCGCGGTGTCTCGCTGTCTCGCAGACCCCACGCAGCAACCAGGAAATGACACCAGTAATCCAGCTCACACTGTCCGCTCCTCGAGCCTCAAAGGGTGGAGCAGCGAGCCCCGCAACGTCCCGCCAACACGGCACCCAGACCCCACCTAGCATTCTCATCTGTTTGTCATTTCTGGTCTCATTTTCTGGTTGCCAACGCCATTGTAACACATAATCACTGATGTTCCGCTGTAACGGTGGTGGACTCATCAGAACAGAGTGGGCGAGCTGACCAATCAGAGTACAGTGGGCTCATAGGGGGGGCAGAAGCTCCAACAAGCCATTTAGGACAGAGAGTGAATACACATACTATACAGAGATGCAGTATGAGAAACCAATGTTATTTTAGAACATTGAACAATGTAAATCTATTCTAGTAGACCTCCACAATGGAATTATGATCAGTAGAAATGGCCATGTCATGGGACCTTTAAAGTAAAAAAGTATCCCAAAAAATAAAGGAAAAAAAACAGCATATATTCACATTTGAGGAGAATCAATTGTTTTGTGTTTGTCTGTTCTGTAGGGGCAGTCAGAAGGACTGCCACCTGGCCTTGCCGTACTACAGGATGTCCGGTCTGTCAGTCACAGAAGTCATGGCCAGAAACCGCCCACTTCCCAGCAGCCCTCACACCTACGGCCCTGGCTTCCTGTTTTACCTGAAGCATTTCCTGTTTGAAGAAACAGAGCAGACTCTCAGCCAGGTATACACTAACATTATGCAAGGTTTGTTTTAATGAGACTTTTTATTTTTTAGAAAGGTGGAAAGGTGTAATATGGAAGAAATTATAATTACATTTTCTTTGCTATAGAATTAACAACATGCAATCAGTCTTTAGAAAAGGTCTTCCCTTAGCTTTCTTGGGGAAGTGACTTTGTTACGGCTATGATACAACCTATGATTGGTCTATAAAAACATGTAAATAAGTAGTTATTTTAGATTTGTATACATCAGTTCATCAGGTGTTTTATTCGTGTTCTACTGAACACTTGTTCCTTCACTTAATTAATATTAAAAGAAACTAATGAAAACAAGGAATTAAAGAATTATCTTTCTGCAGGAGGCAGCTGATGAGGTCATAGACATTTTCAGCCAATCAGAGCTCTCACAGCTCGTCAGTGTGTGTGCCAGCCCGTCCATGATAAACCTCAGTCCCGCCAAGACGCTGCAAATCCTAATACATCAGGAGGACACGTGTGGTGTGTCTGTTCTTCTCACAATCACCATGGCAACCATGATGCTGTGTTTGGACGACCTGCCACAGTACACACAGCTGATGGAGAGACACGCCGAGGTGAGAGGGGACAGGGGCTGTGCTGTGTGTGTCCTTAAGAAAGCTTCTTATTGAAGAAGAAACTGAAACTTTATTTTCTCCACCACCAAAAGTCATCTCATCAGCATCATATATTTTGTTGTGATGATTAACAAGCTTTTAAAATGTTTACTTACAGTTTTGAACCTTCATTAACTCCTCACTCATCACTCCTCTTAACTGGCCAATAGGGGTCGCAATATAGAAAAAGACATTTCCAGCAATTTGCATACCCATGGCTCAAAAATATCTATAGAAACAAATCAGATCAATTTCTTATGTAATATGTTTTGATCCAATACAGTTAGAATATGTTTTACAGGTCACATTGTGCTATTTGAACAGTTAATTATGTTTGTGTAAAATTGCCAAAATCTTTCCCCAATGTTTGCATTAAATCCTTTTTTAGTATAGTGGAAAGTGAAAATGTTTCTGGTTCCTCATGAAAGGAAATGAGAAATAAAATGATCACAGTGGATTGAGAAGAGAATTTAATGTCTAAACTCTTAACAATGTTTGTATTATCTTATAATATACCAAATCACTACGAATTACATTTCTCAGAATGAGATTCATGAGAGTCATGCTGGCAGTGTAGCAAAGGGCAATTGGAGTTCTGAGAAACCTGAGGACCTGTGTGTTTGTGTTCAGATGCTGCTAGTGTACAGGTTCATCGAGGAGCCCAGGCTGCTGCTGCACGGCGGAGTTGGAGGCCAGCACACACACATCCGTCCCACACGACTGACCCGACAGCTGGCAAAGTCCCAACCAGGACTGCTGGTGGCTTCCATGGTGGCTTTACATGAAAACAGCAAAGTTCAGCTGGAACAGGCTGATCACATATTCAAGGTGGATGTGGCACTTGTTATTCACAGCAACTGAAATCTTACTGATTTGTTGCAACCTTTCAAGATGAAAACATATATGTGTGTTTGATTTTAGGAGCTGGGCTGTGAGAACTGCTTGCAGGTGGATTTCTGGGAGGCGATGCTCATGGCCTCCTCACAAGAAGCTGTCATCCAGGAGCTCCTGTTCCGACTTGTGTCCATCTATATTGACCGACTCACAAACACAACCTCCGATACACACCTCAACGAACCACACACACCTTCAAGACGAAGGCCGCTGAAGAGCGCTGACGATCTGGTACAGTAGATACAAATTGCAATTGTTGTCCTTGTTTGGGAAAGATGAAGTTTCTGTTGGGGATTTTGTCCAGCACCTTTATCTACTGCCGTCAAATAATCATTGTGTATAAATAGTGTGATGTTTAGGAAATCAATTAATGTGATCATCTTTTTACTCACTGAGAGGCCTACATGTTTGTGTGTCTCAGATAAACTCGTGCTCTCATTACGGTGCTCTCTACCCGTGGCTCAGTGTTCTCAATCCAGCTCACACTACCAGCTCCCAACACCAGGAGGCGCTGTACAAACTACAGGTAATGTGTCTTGAATCAAAATAAATGTGCTTCTATGGAAAATATACAAAATATAATTGAACATTTTAGGGGTCTACTTGAACATTGCACTTGTAGTCAAATATGTCAAGTCTTCTAACATGAGCTAACATTAGCCACCAAAGCTACACGTCATACCATAACATGTGAGTATGTTACAAAAATCTCATGAGTGTATTGAATTGAGTAGGGTTTTGTTTTTGAATTGTATACGTTACATTTGTTTGATGTCAAACAATTATTGTGCTATTTGATCTTGCATCATCTCCCTTTCCCTTACTCACCTTCTGTGATTGTATCCATGTTTCTGTCTGCCTACAGTCTCTGCTGTGTGGTCCGTCTCTGTCTGTGGGCTCCGTCGTGCCTCTGATGGAGCGTCTGTCAGAGGAAACTTTGTGGGGCTTCAGCCTGCACCTCCTCTGCTCCACCAGGAGGGGGCAATATGACCGCAGCATTGAGAAGCTGCTGGACCGATGTCCTCAGGCCATCATAGCCTATGCCAACCACCAGTTACAGGACACACATATGGTCTGTACTGAGCTGTAGCCTGAGCTGTGCAGTGTCTCACTTATTTTTTTTAACTCCAAGTGATTCTCATTAGTATAACCCTGTCTTCCTTGTATAATTTTTGCAGATGTTGTGGTGGCAGAAGCTGCTCCCTGAGCTTTGTAACAGGACGAGAGCTGCTTCGGACAACAGCATCCTATTGGCAGCCCTCAAAGGTAGACGCTTATCCCAGAATACCATCAGTCTGTCAAAAGACCCTTATTTTGAGTGTATGGCCACCTTGCCTAGCTTTGTTTAAGGGAATCTTATATATATCTGTACTTTTTTTCCTATTTTCCATCGTGAGTCCAATCACCTATGGGGCAGCAGAAGTGCAATGTTAAATTGGCTTATTTAACTGGGGATTTAATCTAATTTTACAAAGGCCCTGCAAACCAACAATGAGAAATAAGACAAAATGAACTAATTACACTAATTAATACTTCTTGTGATACTAGTATTTTATTACTTTCTCGTGAAAATCAAAAACATAAAAAAGTTCTACTCTGATGTCCATGTTTTGACGTCTAGACTTTAATTTGGCCTGTGTTCATGCCAACAGAGACGCTGGTTGTGGTTGCCATGGAAATGAGTCCAACAGACTTTCTGGAGCTGATACCTGACGACGGGACGGCCTCCTACTTCCTGCCTTACCTGTTGACCTGTAGCCAGAGACATTTAATGGCCTGAGACACACACACACACACACACACACACACACACACACACACACACACACACACACACACACACACACACACCACATCCACTGTACTTAAATATACAAGGACAAAGGTGTCAGTTGTTCATTCAAACTGATGCATAGAATAACTATATCCCATTGTTTGCTATTGAACTGCTGCACCGAAGCAAATTGCTGGTTGAGTTTTTCCGTTGCTGTAAACGGTCCTAACACTGGAGTGAAAGGACAACCTGGCAACAATGAAAACACAAAGCTGTCTCTCTAGTCTCTAATGTTGTGACAAGCTCGGTTTGTCATCAGACAATCATGTACAGGTTTTTGCATGTTTACTTGACCAACTTTTGATATATATATAATGCAATTAATATGGATGTTTTATCTGTGTTTTTAACTTAATAGAACAATAAAATACTGTATGCAGGAAACACAAGACCAGACTATAGTATATAAAGCAGACCCTGCAGAGAAGATAGAAATCATGCTTTCCAGTTTTGAGTTTTGTTTGTCATTGCGTGTTCATTTTTGTTACAATTTAAAAGATCTGTATCTAAAAGTGGTCTTTAGGCTTTATGTTGCGATACAAATTTAATGTGTTGCTACTAACATTTTATTTAATAGAGTTTGTTGTCCTAACACTAGTGCCTAAATGCCTAAAACCTGGAAGTCACTTGGTTTAAACTAGTTAAAAGCTGCAAGATTGTGATTTTATTTTTCATGAATTGCGGAAGTTTTTACTTGTTGGTCACTCAAATAGAAAGTAGTTTGAATTTTATAAAAAGTGCAATATATCAGTCCACTTTTGATTTGTTTTAATTGTATTTCACTCACAACTTCCTCATTTGGTTAACTCAACTATGTGTGCTGCTCCCTTAGTTGACACATGATCATAGATTGTTGAGTGTGTGGTTTTCTTTTGTCAACAGTTTCACCAGAGAATTGAGGTGTGACTCTGATCATATTGACCCAGATTAGATAGTATATCTCTATGCTGTGTGACTACTGCTGCTGCTGAAATCTGCACACTTTATCAAGGTTTGTTTAGCAATCATTAAACCGGCCTGATGTTTTTAGCTGTGGATTCAAAGACATTATTCTTTAATGGACGAGCAAAGACAATACACATAGATCCTAACATATCTGTGTTTTAATTTTATAAGCAAGTATTTTGTAACTTGGATTATTGACAATGAAACTTACTCAAATCAAAAGTGACTCAATCATGATGTTGATGATTAAACAGGCCACGAGTGATATGTGAAGAGGGGTTGATTAGTTTTGTCTTTTGAATCATGTACATTGACCTTACATCAGAGTTCATTATGCAGAAAGTAGAATCACCTATTTAAAAGCTCCTAACAACAATGGGCCAACATGTTGTAACACTCAACACAACGCAGAACCAATCAGAGCTATTTACCCAAACTCTCAACCAATGAGAGCTTAAGAACATTCCAAAGCTGGGCCAATCAGAGCCACGGGATCTGATAGATCTCAGCTTGATTTAATGAGCACTCAGCTATTTGGATCTTTGGAAAGCCAACATTACCCGAGGAATATTTGGAGGTTCAACTCAAACTAGAGAGGATACAGAAAGCAGTACAGGCCTGAAAACAACAAAGAGCAACACAGGAGATAGAAAGAAATAAAGAAAGAAAGTTTGAGCAAGGACAGAAATCTAAGACCAAACACAAATAGGCCAAACGGTAATTACGTGATTGACGAGGGAAAGGGATATTGTTCTTGAAGAAATGAGGCATCTAAGAAGAAACACAGGAGATAAAACCTTCATAGTTGTATCACAGAGGAAGAGGCCGAGCGAGAAGAAGGCGGTGGTGCTCGGCATCACAGAAAACATCGAGATGGTGCTGTTTTCTTCCATGGAGCACGGTGTTATTACATTAACGCAGGAAGAGGAAGAAGTCAGCTTTGTCCAAGTGGGTCTTGAGTATACATTTTAAGAAATTAAAACAGTGGTGATCCTCAGAGTGCTATCTAATGTGTATGTGTTGAGTAACAGCCTTTGTGAGTCTAATAAAGTCCAAACAGCATGTTCTGCAGGTATGACACAATATTTCAGACTTTTCAGAAATATTGTACTTATATATTTACCTTGGGTCATGTGATCTTGAAGGGATCTATAGAGTATGAACTGTTAAAGAATGTAATGGATTGAGATTAGATACTGTTCCTTTATACCTAGAGTTTATGTGACTGGTACACATGATACATCACAGAGGTTAACTATTTAAAACTGAGATACAGTAGTTGATCTAACTGGAGTGACGATATATGTTGATCAGAACTGAACCAATTGAATCAATCATCAAATGAATCAATTCACCAAAAACACCAATACACTTTTTATTTAGTTAAACAAATATACAAATAATTCTGAATATGGACGTAGTCCCTGTCCTATACACAAATAGTAATTCATAAAAAACGGTGTTGCATCTAATACGATGCAGGTCTTTCAGTGTTCTTCGTCCATATGTTGAATATATGTTCACACAGTCAACACATTTTCCTTCCTATTCTTGAACCCAGACACACCCGGAGCATCCTCTGGTCCCTGACTGTGAGGAGGAACCCGGGCCTCAGGTTGAGACTGCAACCAGGCAGCAGACCCAGCCCAAAACAGAGCCTCACACTGAGACAGAGCCTGAGAACGCCCCCCCTGCCCTAGGATTAATGGAGGATATTAAAATGGGGATGAAGGTACGTGAATAGGAAAAATGTAAATAAATAAATTCATAGAACATCCACACAAGGAATATCCCATTTCACTTGTCATAATACTGTGGAAAAGGGGTGATAAAGTGAGTTTAGGAATTACATATACACTCTGAACAGCTTTTCAGCAACTCTTTCAGGAGGTTTCTTCTACCTTGTTTTAAAAAGAATCTAACGCTGCTTTCTCTTTCTCCATGCAGGTGCTTCCTCCCTTCAGATTGTCTGACAAGGAATTATTGGATACAAAAGCAATTGATCCTTCCATTATGGCCATGGTACTTTGGTTTTTATTTTTTTAAATAACAATGACATCACTTTTCCCATGTAATTTGAATTACATTCATTTTGTTGAAGGAACCGCTGAGCCTTCTTCCATCTTAGTAATATAATAAAACTAATTAAAGTATAATTTTATCAGGTTTAGCAGACAAAGCTTAGTCATGCGCTAATCCTGATCACAAAGGGAAAAACGTAATCCAGCAAGCGTTATGGACTCAGTCAATCAATCAGTCAAAAAGGTTTCACACATGTCTGCTTTCAAGCTCCATTTTTGCTTATTTTTCACATCCATGCATTTGTTTATTCCTATTTTCCTACGATGTATCTAATGTTTGTATAATGTTTCCTGTTCAGTTGATTTTGTTTCAATCTTCTCATCATTTCAGGGGTAATGTTTCCTTTTGTTCCTGTTGTTTGCTACATTTGCAGCTCCATTTTAAGAGTTGTTTTTCTTTCCCTGACTAGTTTAACATTGACAAGCAACACATTGTTTTTCTGTCTGTCGTTAAAATTCTTGCACAATAAGAACTGTGTGCATGTGATTTGTCAATATGTCTAATCTGTCTGTCCGTTTGCTTCCCTTTGCTGTGTGCTACAGCCCTCTCCGAACAAAGCCACTCGTCTCAAGTGGAAAAGACTGTCTCTGCAGATGACCGGACTGGCGGTCAAAGATGTGGTCTGTCTACCCAGAGGACGCTACCTGGCACAGCTCGAGAGGTGAGAGTGTGTGAGATCATATTTCATCCATTGGTCTTTAGGTACTAAATCATAAATATCCTAACTTGCCACATTGGTAATACATTTGGTATCGACATTCTTGGCCTCTATTCTTAATATATATTTTTAAACATTAACAATAGCTGGACTAATATCTTGCGGAAAGACTGCATGTCTCAAAGGGATAACCTGGGTAAATAGGGCCAAATAATATTTTCAAAAATCCCCCCAAAACAACATTACAGTGCAAGAAGGATTGCAAACTATTTGTCATTTTATTTAAAAAAATTCAAAAAGCTCTCATTGTGAGGTTTCGTTAAATTGCCCTTTCTGTTTTTTTCATAAGTTTATATTTTGGCCACCAAATATGTACTTGTGCAACCACATTTAGGGGCTTGGTAGCCCATCGGGCCCATGCTTAGTATATAATCGTCTATCGTTCCCAATTTCTCTAGCACTACCATAATGAAATGTTCTCTTAATATGTGTACTGTACTTACCGACCTTTTTAATCTACAGTGCCACAGTTAGGGCACAAATTCCACTCCTGCCCCATTACTATCAACACTAACTGGCATAATGAAATGAGCCTGTTCATACTCCTCAGAGGGTAAACTCTTTCGAATTTGTTAAAATGTATAAAATATGCATGAATTAATGGCCGGAAAATAAGTAATATCTCATCCAATAGAACTATATCAGTGAAGTACATTTTTCCATTTGTTTTTCCAGACACACTGTTCCACGAAGCAAAGAACGATCAGCTCTAGCGGCTATGGGATTGACTGCTCGCATCACCATAGATCACAGCTGGTCGGCCAATCAGATACAGAGTCGGCTGGCGATGCTCTTCAGGGGAAAGTTTGCGACGCGGGCGGGACAAAGATTTTCCTTCACATATTTACAGGTGTGTGTAGTATATCTTTTTTACATGTATACTAAACACGCATTATAATTGACTGGCTCACCCACTATTACTATTTGGAGATTTAAGAATCAAGAATGCGGCTACAAATTAGGATCAACATTTAAGATTAAGTTTTCCCCAAAGTAAATAGATATCTGAAAGCGAATCAGGCAATTTCCCTCCAACTCTTCCACATGCACTACAAAAACTTGAAATCTTGCCAAGTATATTTGTTTAATATCTAGTCAGAATATTTCTTTACACCTGATATCAGACATAATAACTTCAGAAGTAACACTGCAGTGAGATATCGGGTCTTGTTTTAGACAATGCATCATCTTGTTAAGTAAATAAATCTTATTTTGGGCTCTATCTCAGATGAAACACATTGTTTTACATATTTATTAGAAAATCACCAACTAACATCAGAAAACGGAAAACTTTTGAGCATTTGCAGCTTATATTGTAACAACATTTCCTGATTCTAGTCAAATATAGTTCAAAATGTGTTCTCCCAGCTAATTACAAGATCTCATTCATCTAAATATCCCATCTTATTTCAAGAAATCTTACCAAGCAAATTTCACTTGTTCTATTGGCAGATCTTTGTACTTATTTCAAGTGAAAACGCTTGTTTTCCTTTTATTGTTTAACTTGTTTTGGAGCAGCATTTTTCCAGTGTGTTGCTACATTTGAATCTGATTTGTGTGTGGTTTCCAGTGTGTACCAGGCTCTAGGGTGCTATATGTCCCAGACACTCCTGCGGAGGGCTGGACTGGAGAGCAGGTGCTCAGGACTTCTGGACATGGTGCTTTGTACATCCTCAGCCACCAGGAATACCCACAGGTAAATATACTCTGAAACTAGATTTTGTTGTTGACTTACCTTTTGGCAATTATGATTACTAAAAGTACATTTCTTACAGATTTAGTGTGATCCATTTCATTTTATGTCTTATGATTCAGCTGTGTGTCCATCGGCCTTCGGTTTGAGATATTACTGCTCTGAAATAGAATCGGAGGGATGAAACCCTCTTTAATGGTCACACATGCAGAGCACACAGTGAAATGTGGCCTCTGCATTTAACCCATCCTAGTACTAGGAGCAGGGAAAGATATGTATTCAGTGCTATGGTTAGTTATTACATTCCGCAGAGTTTGCTTTCATTTTATGTTATGTTTTCTGATAGAAATCACCATCATTAATTACACTTTTACATTTATTTTCCACAGTAATTAAAACAATTCTTCTCTCATACAGGCAGGATCCGAGGAGTCAACCATCGAGACACCTATTTTGAACAGGTAAAAAAGCAGGAACAGTTCCTGAGAAGAAACATTTGAAAATGATAAATGGAACATTTGACCTAAACCATTATATTGTGTGTGTCATCCATTAAGGAAGGAGTTTTGTCTAGAGGCCAACACAGAGGGCAGAGGCATTGAGCTCATACACACCCGGCCTGTTGTTCCGACGATCACAGAGGAGGTCAGTTTATTTCAGTATTTTGGTTATTCCAAAAAAAAAAAATACACACTTTCCTTTAAACCTTACTGTGTGGTGCGCAGTCCTCCCTCGATTGGACGCCATCCTGAGAGTGTTCAAACAGGAGAACATGGATGGAGACGTGGTGACCTACATCCAGGTGAGGAGGAGAGACCTTCTCCACAGCGCTCTGAAGGTGGTGAGGAGGCCTGGCTTCTGTTTCAGTATGACACCCATCATCGCCTTCAGCGAAGAGGAGACTGACGCCCACGAGGGACCTCTCAGAGAGTTTTTCAGGTTATTATTGTGTACCATTTATTTTTAAGTAAAACAGGCGTATTCTATTTTTATAGATGGTTCCATCACGTGTACTTACCTGACTGTGAAATACACCAGGAAAAAAACCGGAATAGTCTTCGTTTGATATTGTTCTTTGCTTCACTAGTTTTCAGGTATCTTGTAGGAATATGTCTGTTATACTGATATTTGCATAAGTTGAGGGAACGAGATAAAAATCCTTATCGATCATTTTAGTCTTGAAAATCACAATTTACCAAAGCTACTTTGTGACTTATTAAGATGTTTGTGTTAGACCAACAGTCAAAAACCCTCCATAATGATTATCATATTAAACTATAAACCTCAAAACAAAATAAATGCAAATGGTTTTCTGTAGTCCTACAAAAACATGCTTATTAGAGGAATTACAATCTTTATTTTAGTAATCTACACAAGATCATTAAAGCATCCTTTTAATAATGTGCAAATCCCTTCTGCTCACACAGCTTGACTTTGCTGGAGCTGCAGCGAAGTTCTGTATTTGAGGGTCTTCCAGGGCGTCTGTTCTTCACCTATGACCTCGCAGCTCTTAAAGACAGGAAGTATTACGAAGCAGGCGTTCTGATTGGCTGGTCTCTGGCTCATGGCGGGCCTGGACCCCGTTGTCTACACCCTGTGCTCTTCCAGGTTGTGTACTTGCATATTCAATTTTTTATTTAAGATTCTTTGAATGTTAAATTGGGTTTCCACATTGATATTCTATTGAATTAAATTGTATTTTATTGTCACAGTTGATGTGTGGCCAGAATCCATCTTTGGAGGACTTCAGCTGGAGAGACGTTGTTGACGCTGAGGCACGGATCCGACTGCAACAGGTGGCCTAAAAGACAGATATTTCACACATCTGTCCTTTTTTTTTAAACTGATGACGTTTAAAAAGAAAATTAGGTTGACTTTAATCTGGATCTCTATGATTAATTTGATACACTCTGCTGTGTATCACTATAGATCTAAGTCAGTTTAGTGTTTTAAATAAAACATTATAAACCATAGCCTATAAATCATAAGAAATTGAATCATTTTTTCCACTCAATACAATTTTGTTAACACCTATAGTAAATAAACTTACTAAACAAGCGGGTTATGTTAAATCTATACAGGATTGGATGCAACCTGAATATGAAATCCTTGTCTGTTGCTTTTTAAAATAGCAAATACCTCCAGTGTTCATGTGAATGGATGAGTGACACTTTTCCAGAGTTTTTTTTTGTTATTATTTTAAACTCTTCTGCCACAGTAGAGAGAAACTGACCACAAATAGATTTAAATGTCGCCTCTCAAATGTCATCTATTGAATAGGAATGTGGTTATATGTGCACATACTTTAATATCATGTTGTCCTGGTTTTGAGTGAGACACCAACACAAAATATAATCTAGCAGGTATGCTGACAGCATTTTGGTACTAAAACTGTACTGTCAGTGAACAGAAATATCATTAAAATAAGTTTGTACATTTTAACAAAAATGCATTGAAATAGAAATTGTCCTGTGATGATAGTGTTGGGATTATCGTAAATATTTTCACTTGCATACTTTATACTTCTTGTATATACTGTATGAATGACAAAGGACTACAAAAGGCATATTACAACTGTCATCTTTAAGGCTTCTCGTTTTCTCTTGTAGCTGCAAAGCTGTACTGATGTGACGCTGCTTTCTCTCAGTCTGTGTGACTGGGTATCAAAATGTGGGATGCCGGGAGTATATTCGGCCCATTCTGATGAAATACCATCCATCTATATCCGCCTGGTCAAACATTACATCTACCACAGGTAAGACACACACACACACACACGTACATTTTTCATAAAATGTTGTACAATATCGTAGTTCTGTGTGGTTTCTATCGTTTCCAAATGGCTGCTAAAAGGAAAAAAAGTGTTTTTAAAAAATGACTAGTGGATAAAGCAATCACTCAGCCCCTCTGTTGTCCATAAGGGTGGCCTGTATGATCTCCCAGTTCACCGAGGGGATGAACAGCTGTGGTGGTTTTTGGGGTACGGTGCAGTCCCACTGGGAGGAGTTTGTGCCAGTGATGACCAGCGCACAGCGTCAGCCTCTGACGCTAGAAGAGTTCAAAAAGCTCATCAACATCTGCTACAGCCGTGCAGACAGCCAGCTGAGGGCGGCCGAGGAGGAAACAGTGCGACACTGGGAGAAAGTTCTCACTTTGGTCAGCGGTAAGAACCCAGGGATGGGATGGATGATGCGTGTGAACAACGTGATGTTGATATCTACTTTATATTTAATTTAGCGGACAAGATTTTCCGAGTATATTACAATGAGCGCAATCACCTATGAAGATACAAACTCAGAATAGCAAGAAACTTACAAGTACATTTCTTCATTAAGTCAAACCATTTTAAGTACTATAACTTTAATTTCTCTGTAAGTACATGAAACTGTTAAATCTTTTTTTTAATTATTGATATCAAGTCAAAATGGTGTGTGCGAGAAATTTTTTGAAAAATGTGTCCTCATGCCAAATCAGATGGCCAGGCAGAATGTTCCTTTGAAGACCTCCTCACCTTCATCACTGGATCCGATCATCTGCCTCCTCTTGGGTTCCCCAGATTGATCTCCCTGTGTTTTTTCTCCCAGGTTGGTACTTTTAAGATAATAACGTGTACAAAAAATGTCCTGAATAGTTCCATTTAACGTTACACAGAAATGTTTAACTTTACATATTGAGATGTTACAGCTATTCCACCTGTTGGAGAGACACTGGCAATGTATTACAATGTTTTAGCTTGTACAATTTAAAATGGGATGTTTCCCTTGGATACATGGATTTATTAAATGTCCGAAACATTGCATGAATTGGAATGATTGGATTGATACATTTCTATCTTTAATCTCAAAATCACCATAGACAAGAGGTTAACATTACAGTTGTCAGACCTCTGTCATATCAGGTTACACTTAGTCAGTAATCCAAAGAATATATTTAAATTGGGTATTTAAAACCCGGCTCCCCAAAAGGTTTAACATTTCAAAGAGTTGACTTTAGACCACATGAATTTAGATATGGTAAAATATGCATTATCAATCTTTGAGTTTTCCGTAGGACTGAATTTAACATTCAGGTCTTCAGTTAAAATTACTACAAACTTTCTTTGATTCCACATGTTTTGTTCTGTTGAGATAAATCTTTGTCACATTTGAATTACATTTCCAGGATGTGAGCATGTCAGGTGTGTGTCTGCCTCACGCCTCCACCTGCACTCTGGAGTTCTTTCTGCCAAGGGGAATTCAGCGGCTGCAGACCTGATGGTGATGCTGAGCAGAGCCATGCACGTGGCCCTTGGCTTTAAACGTTTTCAGATTGAGTGAGATGGAGAAGGCAGCTTCAGTCTACTGCAAAACGAACGGCTGCCTGGATTCTTGAGGTCCTGCTGAGACTGCATAATATGAACAAAGTGACTAAATAGAAAGCCAGCCCACAGTTTGGGGAATGGTATTGGTCTTAGAACAATTTGTCACTATAACTCATGTGGCCCAATGCAGGAGTGTAGACAGAATTATTTGGAGTTATGTTTATAATAGCTGCTGTGCACATTATTAAATTAGTGCTGTGGGAACAATGGGTCTTTTAGAAGAGTTGGGAACAGTTTAAGAGTTTTTGCTAGTAGATAGATATGATGTGTTGATATAATGCATGCTCTCAGTTGTTGATGCAAATACAGTAAAGTGAACTTGCATGCTATATATTAATATGTTACCGTCAAAGATTCAAATTTCCAAAACAATCCATTTGTCCCCGGGGGGCAATTTGAAGCACCACTTAAGAGTAGGACATTCAAATAAAACAACAATATAGAACACATTTATTTATTTTTCCAATTAAGATAATAATTAATGTTGTTTAAATATTTTTAAAACCTCTCTAATGAACTGTAGATGCACATTTCAAAATCATGCAACAGAATGCGTCTCTTTGACATCTTAGAAAATGGCTCGTTTGAATACTTCACAGACTGTTTATGTCTGCTGATTTTTAAGAACATGTTTTAATTTGTTAATAAATAAATGTAACTTTAAATATAATGTCATTTTGTATTTCCACATGTCTTAAGCCAAAAATAATATCTATTGTGTTTGCTTTAAGAATGTTATGTTATAAATGATTCATTAAAGAACAGAGAAAAACAAAGAATGGGGACTTCAAATGTTTATCTTTTTCCTCTTTCAGAAGGACACATAAAATAACATGAATAAAATAAACTAATCCCATTAAAGCATATATATAAAAACAAACAATTAATATGGCCTTTTGTGCAAAAATCATTACTTTAAAAAATAAATATTTTAATCAGTGATGATCAGTGAAGAAATACATTCAGTCGGCAGGTGAACATACAATGTATTGCATAGCCTTGGAGCAGGTGGTAACAAATGGCTAATGCTTGTGGCCTAAGTTCAGAAGACATTTCTATATAGGTACCAAGTAAACTATTTTCCAGGAGAGGCACATTTACAAAATTGACAAATGACTGAAACAGATCAAATTACCACAACCATACAAAGTACACAATCATTTGAGTATTTCAAGCCTAAGTAAAGGTCACTTTTATGAAAGGTCAAATAAGCCTGCGAAGAATATTTATTTCAAACAAAAGACCTCAAATGCCAAAGCCAACAAGCAATGCTTTCATGTTCTGGTGGTCAAAACTAATTGGAAAGATGTATTACAGTATTTGTATTATAATACTAAAGGCAAAGCACATTCAATTAACATTATTGTGCATTGTGTAAGAAACACCTTTACGTTTCATAATACACATAAAGTAAGGAGTGTTTCCAGGGTTGTCAGCAAGGCAGCTGCTAATCCAGTTACAGAGCGTAGGATTGATTGTCACCTGTTAAAAAATAAATTTGAGTGGTCTGTTCACTTGGTGTGAGATGTCCATAGTCTTGTGCAATCCATTGTCACTTGAGCAAAATGTACATGTCTACTTTTCACTTTCTTGTAATTAAAGTAAGTTTTTGATTGGACACAAATGAGAGGCTGCGGTTGTAGGGTCTGCAGTTGTAGGGGTTGAAGTTGTGGGGGTCGATGTTGTTCGAGTTGCAGTTGTGGGGGCTGCAGTTGTGTAAGGTGCATTTGTAGAACCTGTAGTTTTTGGGGAAACATTTGTATGACCCACAGGGGTAGGGGTTGCAGTTGTGGAGGCTGCAGTTGTGTGGGATGCAGTTGTGTGAGGTGCAGTTGTCAGGGTCGAAGTCGTAGGACCTGCAGTTGTTGGGCCGGCAGTTGTAGTGACCTCAGTGGTAGGGGTTGCCGTCGTAGGAGCTGCAGTTGTTCGGGCTGCAGTTGTTGTGCCTTTAGTTGTGGAGTAGCAGTTGCGGGGGATTCAGTTGTAGGACCTGCAGTTGTAGTGTCTGCAGTTGTAGTGTCTGCAGTTATTGTACTTGCAGTTGTGGGAGCTGCAGTTGTGGGAGCTGCAGTTTTTGTGGGAGCTGCAGTTGTTGTGCCTGAATTTGTGGGAGCCGCAGTGGTGCGGGCTGCAGTTGTAGGAATTATAGTTGTAGGGGCGGCAGTTGTAGGACCAGTTGTAGGACCTGCAGTTGTGGGTGATGTAGTTGTGGGAGTTGCAGTCGTGGGAGTTGCAGTCGTGGGTGATGCAGTTGTAGGGGTCGAAGTTGTAGTGGCTTAGGTTGTCGGGGGTTCGGTTGATGAAGCTGCAGTTGTAGAATATGCTGTTGCTCGAGCTGCAGTTGTAGCTGATCAAAAAGCATAATTATTAAAAGTTATCAGAAAAACAATCTTTCCAATACCTTAGTATAGGGGTGTCCAAACTACGGCCCGGGGGCCAAATTCTGGGGCTTTTGGCCCTCAGCTAATTCAAAAAGTATAAGGAAATATGGCCCACAAATGAAACTTTTGCTTGTATTGTATTGTACTTCTTAAATATATATGTAAACATATATTACACAGTATTCACGTGTTAATAAGCCCAATTTCAAATGAATTCCATCAATTAAAGTTGAAACATTTTCTAACAAATCTAAGTTGTTAAAAAAAGCCTAATAACTTATTTCATAACCAGCTCGAAATATACCCTACATATTTCCCCTTATGAGCAATCTGAGGCTTTTTTTTTAGGAATAAGCTGCCAACAAAATAAATTAAACCCTCTGGAGAGCTGTGATGTTGCCTGTTTTTTCTTAAGAGGTGGTAATACATTCCCATGCTCTGAAATTAAAGGAGCAGCTGCCATGGTGACAAGTCTGGTAACCAGGAAACTATCCTAGTATATAAATATTATGACTCCTCTTTTTAACTGTGCGCACATAAGGAAACGTTTCACACAAAATCTAACCCCAGTTAGAGCCCTGTTACAATGTTTGACAATTGTACACCAAATGAATGGCCTGTTAAACAGTACTGACAAAATGTAACAAAATGTTATGTTTATTGAATGGGAATTTGTTTTGCTTTGCACCATCAATAAAAAAAATATATGTATATATATATATATATTTTTTGCTTATGGAATTTGTCTTTCCATTTAATTGAAAAACCAGAATATGAATGGGCTGCTTTACTCCAGCCGGTGGCACTTGCCTTTATGTGGTGCCGGTGGTGTCAGTGAGGAGGACGCTGTGATGCACAGCAAGTATCACGGACAATGACTCTCACGCTCTCCAACATGTGATGTAACGTAATGGAGCATAAAGGGCAACAAATTGCACAATAGGTGCACCACAATAGAAATAAATATTGAAATTGTTTAATATACATGTAGAAATGTAATATTGTACAAACATAGCTATATGACACTTTTCATATATATCTATGTTTAATGAGTTAATCATAGATATATATGAGAAGTGTCACATAGCTATTTTTATGATCACGAAGTAACCTGAGTTAAGAGCAACTTGTGATCCTTATCTTTAACCACCTTTGTTAATATTTTTGCATTGTCTATATTTTACACTTGCACCTTTGTTGGTAGTTTATATTTCCCCTTTGTCTTACTTTACATTATAACTGCTGCGCAGCATTGAATCAAGTTGTTCTTATGAAAAGGGTAGAAAAAGGCTTAGAGCAAGCAAACGCTGAGTTTCAGGCTGCGCTCATCAGAAAATGTATATTTTTATTTCGGGCACATTGTTTCTGTCTGTTTATAAATCAGAACAGTTATTTCATCACGCTAAAAAAGGTTTACAAATTAAATTCAAAATAAAATGTAATGATGGAGTTTCTACAACGCATCAAGCCAGAAAAAAAATTAAAACTAATATATCCTAACACAAATGAGTCCTTAAACTTAGAAAGACTCAGGAGCAACAGACACCAGCAGCACAACCCATCAGCTGTATGTTATATAAATAGCTGTAAAAGTGCATGTTTAAGAAGTTCAATAGCTTCAGCAAGGTAACAAAATGTGTTGTTTTTGTATTTAAAGTATTGATAACGTTAAAGTGGAAGGACAAACATAAAGTAAACAGAATAGTAGACTTTAAATTGACCAAAAAATAGGAAGAGAAGATGAAGGGAGAAACTGCAAAACATTGCTAAGACTCCAGTTCGACAGCTTTCCCTTCAACGGTTTGGCTTTGGCAAGAACCTATTAAGTGCAATGACATATAATTATTAAAAACTCACAACTTGATGTCATAACCCGTACCATTTAATTTATTTTGACCTGATGCCAGCCAGAGTATTTACAGTATGAAACCAAGATGTGCAGTGAAGTTTAGAAATGTTCCGTTTATGTGAGGAATCTTGTATATGTTTTAGGTAAATATGTTTTGCTTCTATGCATTCAAATTGTTAGGAAAATATCACTCGACACCGGGATGAGAATCAATAGTCAGGTACTAATTTATTCTTGCAAGAAGGAGCAGAGTTAAGTCACATACAAAGGATATGGTTCAACTCACACACATGAGGTATGCTGGCCAAAGGAGCAGGAAGTAACATCAAGAATACAAGTTAAATTACCCCCTACAAGTTCTTCTGTATTTATATTTGTTATGGAGAAAATAATGTCTATTAATATATGACTTGGCAAATGTCTTGCAATGTGTTGAAATCATAGTAACAGTGTCATGCAATTGGAAAAGTTATTAAAAACTAATATCACTCATAACAAATATATATTTCCTACAAGAGTATTTGTTTATATACTACGGCAGTGTTTTGGTACAATGTTCTATATCAGTAAACCATTATCTGTACTGCTATCAAAACTACATCATTGTGGATTTATTCAATTGTATGATGTGTTTTATGATTTAGTTTGTAGTGTCATATATTCTGTCAACGTGTGTTACCTGGTTTTTCAGGTTATATGGAAATAAGAGCTGTCAAAACTTAGTCACTCCCTCCAATGCGGAGTGAGGACTGAATCACAAACAACTTGCAATCATTGCAATATTTCTCTCGACAGGGAGTTGTGGGAAGTAACATCTGTAACCATGGAAATTAAAATCCTTTGTTGGATATTTTTGCTTGGACATTTGTATGCAGCTTCCGGACAAAGTAATTATTCAAGTTATATTTTTATGGCTATAACGTTTTGTATGTTTCTTTCTTAAATACTTTTTAAAATTGCATAGTACATTAGGAAGCTCAAACCCACAATCTGAACCCTCAAAGACATTTTTAGGAGGCGTCCGTCAACAATCCCCATGCTCTAATTTGGAGGAAGACTATTGAATCAGGTTTGTGCCATTAAGATCTAGCAAAAACTCTTCAGTATCAAGCAAAAATAAGCATTTGAGAAAGATAAAAAAACGTCTCAAAAGTAAAACGTATAACTTGCAAACAAATATTTGTTTAAAAATCTAAACTATTAATCTTTTAATTTTTTATAACATACTGTATCTTGTGACAGCCCAGTTGTCTGGCGTATAGTGCAACTCCTGCAGCAAACTCCAGAGACCTCTCGGCCGTATTGGTTCCTTCTGGGGAGTTTTTCATTTGGCTAGTGTTCAGTTGTAAGTCAAAGCCATGTTACATTTCAAAAGCATATATAACAATGTTAAGGTAAGTTTAGGTCAAAAAATGGAACCCTGCTTTAATTTGATACATTGAACCAAATGGTAGATTATGTTACTTTATTAAACAGACCAGATCTAGGTAATAACCAAGAAAATAAAATGCTCACAGCTAACTCTTTATCCATTGTTTATGAATACAGAATGGATCAATACTGTGTTGTCTCATTCTGTATCTCGTGAGAAAATTATATTGAAACCGGTAACATTTAAAGCAACAATAGAAAAGATAAAGTAAACAGAATAGTAGAGATTGCACTAAGTACAAAGCAGAACAAAACATGAAGGAAGAAATTGCGTAACATTATTAATTATCCTGTTTGACAACCTTGAAAAGTTTCCTGTTATGGATTGACTTTGGCAAGAGTAATGACACACAACTATTCAAACGATTTAAACACCTCACAATGATGATCTTGATCTAATTTCCCGAAACCAAGAACATCCTCAGTGGAGCATCAGAATCCTATGGATGTTGACACAGTAGTTTGACAGTTTAAGATTTTTTTATTATTTTTAAACTTTCTGTGAGGAATACTGTAAACATGTTCAGTAAATAACTTTTGCTTGTATACATCTCAATGAATTCAATATAATGGAAGTAATGTCTGTCACTAATGCTCTGTCACTCCCTCCATAGCTGAGGGAGGATTCATCCTCAAACTAAAAGCAATACTTTATGAAACCTTTCACTGTACCAGGAGTTTTGAAGATTAACATAGGTCATCATGGAAATTAAAATTCTATGTTGGATCATTGTGTTTGGATATTTAAACGCAGCTTCTGGACAAAGTAACTATTCAAGTTTTTTTTATTTCCCCTATTTCTTACTTACATTATAACTGCTGCGCAGCATTGAATCAAGTTGTTCTTATGAAAAGGGTAGAAAAAGGCTTAGAGCAAGCAAACGCTGAGTTTCAGGCTGCGCTCATCAGAAAATGTATATTTTTATTTCGGGCACATTGTTTCTGTCTGTTTATAAATCAGAACAGTTATTTCATCACGCTAAAAAAGGTTTACAAATTAAATTCAAAATAAAATGTAATGATGGAGTTTCTACAACGCATCAAGCCAGAAAAAAAATTAAAACTAATATATCCTAACACAAATGAGTCCTTAAACTTAGAAAGACTCAGGAGCAACAGACACCAGCAGCACAACCCATCAGCTGTATGTTATATAAATAGCTGTAAAAGTGCATGTTTAAGAAGTTCAATAGCTTCAGCAAGGTAACAAAATGTGTTGTTTTTGTATTTAAAGTATTGATAACGTTAAAGTGGAAGTACAAACATAAAGTAAACAGAATAGTAGACTTTAAATTGACCAAAAAACAGGAAGAGAAGATGAAGGGAGAAACTGCAAAACATTGCTAAGACTCCAGTTCGACAGCTTTCCCTTCAACGGTTTGGCTTTGGCAAGAACCTATTAAGTGCAATGACATATAATTATTAAAAACTCACAACTTGATGTCATAACCCGTACCATTTAATTTATTTTGACCTGATGCCAGCCAGAGTATTTACAGTATGAAACCAAGATGTGCAGTGAAGTTTAGAAATGTTCCGTTTATGTGAGGAATCTTGTATATGTTTTAGGTAAATATGTTTTGCTTCTATGCATTCAAATTGTTAGGAAAATATCACTCGACACCGGGATGAGAATCAATAGTCAGGTACTAATTTATTCTTGCAAGAAGGAGCAGAGTTAAGTCACATACAAAGGATATGGTTCAACTCACACACATGAGGTATGCTGGCCAAAGGAGCAGGAAGTAACATCAAGAATACAAGTTAAATTACCCCCTACAAGTTCTTCTGTATTTATATTTGTTATGGAGAAAATAATGTCTATTAATATATGAGCTGGCAAATGTCTTGCAATGTGTTGAAATCATAGTAACAGTGTCATGCAATTGGAAAAGTTATTAAAAACTAATATCACTCATAACAAATATATATTTCCTACAAGAGTATTTGTTTATATACTACGGCAGTGTTTTGGTACAATGTTCTATATCAGTAAACCATTATCTGTACTGCTATCAAAACTACATCATTGTGGAGTATTCAATTGTATGATGTGTTTTATGATTTAGTTTGTATTGTCATATATTCTGTCAACGTGTGTTACCTGGTTTTTCAGGTTATATGGAAATAAGAGCTGTCAAAACTTAGTCACTCCCTCCAATGCGGAGTGAGGACTGAATCACAAACAACTTGCAATCATTGCAATATTTCTCTCGACAGGGAGTTGTGGGAAGTAACATCTGTAACCATGGAAATTAAAATCCTTTGTTGGATATTTTTGCTTGGACATTTGTATGCAGCTTCCGGACAAAGTAATTATTCAAGTTATATTTTTATGGCTATAACGTTTTGTATGTTTCTTTCTTAAATACTTTTAAAATTGCATAGTACATTAGGAAGCTCAAACCCACAATCTGAACCCTCAAAGACATTTTTAGGAGGCGTCGAACCAATCCCCATGCTCTAAGTTGGAGGAAGACTAGAATCAGGTTTGTGCATTAAGATCTAGCAAAAACTCTTCAGTATCGAGCAAAAATAAGCATTTGAGAAAGATAAAAAAACGTCTCAAAAGTAAAACGTATAACTTGCAAACAAATAATTTGTTTAAAAATCTAAACTATTAATCTTTTAATTTTTTATAACATACTGTATCTTGTGACAGCCCAGTTGTTCGGGTATAGTGCAACTCCTGCAGCAAACTCCAGAGACCTCTCGGCCGTATTGGTTCCTTCTGGGGAGTTTTTTCATTGGCTAGTGTTCAGTTGTAAGTCAAAGCCATGTTACATTTCAAAAGCATATAAACAATGTTAAGGTAAGTTTAGGTCAAAAAATGGAACCCTGCTTTAATTTGATACATTGAACCAAATGGTAGATTATGTTACTTTATTAAACAGACCAGATCTAGGTAATAACCAAGAAAATAAAATGCTCACAGCTAACTCTTTATCCATTGTTTATGAATACAGAATGGATCAATCTGTGTTGTCTCATTCTGTATCTCGTGAGAAATTATATTGAAACCGGTAATTTAAAAGCAACAATAGAAAAGATAAAGTAAACAGAATAGTAGAGATTGCACTAATACAAAGCAGAACAAAACATGAAGGAAGAAATTGCGTAACATTATTAATTATCCTGTTTGACAACCTTGAAAAGTTCCTGTTTATGGATTTGACTTTGGCAAGAGTAATGACACACAACTATTCAAACGATTTAAACACCTCACAATGATGATCTTGATCTAATTTCCCGAAACCAAGAACATCCTCAGTGGAGCATCAGAATCCTATGGATGTTGACACAGTAGTTTGACAGTTTAAGATTTTTTTATTATTTTTAAACTTTCTGTGAGGAATACTGTAAACATGTTCAGTAAATAACTTTTGCTTGTATACATCTCAATGAATTCAATATAATGGAAGTAATGTCTGTCACTAATGCTCTGTCACTCCCTCCATAGCTGAGGGAGGATTCATCCTCAAACTAAAAGCAATACTTTATGAAACCTTTCACTGTACCAGGAGTTTTGAAGATTAACATAGGTCATCATGGAAATTAAAATTCTATGTTGGATCATTGTGTTTGGATATTTAAACGCAGCTTCTGGACAAAGTAACTATTCAAGTTTTTTTTATTTCCCCTATTTCTTACTTTACATTATAACTGCTGCGCAGCATTGAATCAAGTTGTTCATATGAAAAGGGTAGAAAAAGGCTTAGAGCAAGCAAACGCTGAGTTTCAGGCTGCGCTCATCAGAAAATGTATATTTTTATTTCGGGCACATTGTTTCTGTCTGTTTATAAATCAGAACAGTTATTTCATCACGCTAAAAAAGGTTTACAAATTAAATTCAAAATAAAATGTAATGATGGAGTTTCTACAACGCATCAAGCCAGAAAAAAAATTAAAACTAATATATCCTAACACAAATGAGTCCTTAAACTTAGAAAGACTCAGGAGCAACAGACACCAGCAGCACAACCCATCAGCTGTATGTTATATAAATAGCTGTAAAAGTGCATGTTTAAGAGTTCAATAGCTTCAGCAAGGTAACAAAATGTGTTGTTTTTGTATTTAAAGTATTGATAACGTTAAAGTGGAAGTACAAACATAAAGTAAACAGAATAGTAGACTTTAAATTGACCAAAAAACAGGAAGAGAAGATGAAGGGAGAAACTGCAAAACATTGCTAAGACTCCAGTTCGACAGCTTTCCCTTCAACGGTTTGGCTTTGGCAAGAACCTATTAAGTGCAATGACATATAATATTAAAAACTCACACTTGATGTCATAACCCGTACCATTTAATTTATTTTGACCTGATGCCAGCCAGAGTATTTACAGTATGAAACCAAGATGTGCAGTGAAGTTTAGAAATGTTCCGTTTATGTGAGGAATCTTGTATATGTTTTAGGTAAATATGTTTTGCTTCTATGCATTCAAATTGTTAGGAAAATATCACTCGACACCGGGATGAGAATCAATAGTCAGGTACTAATTTATTCTTGCAAGAAGGAGCAGAGTTAAGTCACATACAAAGGATATGGTTCAACTCACACACATGAGGTATGCTGGCCAAAGGAGCAGGAAGTAACATCAAGAATACAAGTTAAATTACCCCCTACAAGTTCTTCTGTATTTATATTTGTTATGGAGAAAATAAAATGCTCACAGCTAACTCTTTATCCATTGTTTATGAATACAGAATGGATCAATACTGTGTTGTCTCATTCTGTATCTCGTGAGAAAATTATATTGAAACCGGTAACATTTAAAGCAACAATAGAAAAGATAAAGTAAACAGAATAGTAGAGTTTGAACTAAGTACAAAGCAGAGAAAAACATGAAGGAAGAAATTGCGTAACATTATTAATTATCCTGTTTGACAACCTTGAAAAGTTTCCTGTTATGGATTGACTTTGGCAAGAGTAATGACACACAACTATTCAAACGATTTAAACACCTCACAATGATGATCTTGATCTAATTTCCCGAAACCAAGAACATCCTCAGTGGAGCATCAGAATCCTATGGATGTTGACACAGTAGTTTGACAGTTTAAGAATTTTTTATTATTTTTAAACTTTCTGTGAGGAATACTGTAAACATGTTCAGTAAATAACTTTTGCTTGTATACATTTCAATGAATTCAATATAATGGAAGTAGTGTCTGTCACTAATGCTCTGTCACTCCCTCCATAGCTGAGGGAGGATTCATCCTCAAACTAAAAGCAATACTTTATGAAACCTTTCACTGTACCAGGAGTTTTGAAGATTAACATAGGTCATCATGGAAATTAAAATTCTATGTTGGATCATTGTGTTTGGATATTTAAACGCAGCTTCTGGACAAAGTAACTATTGTTTTGGCTATGATAGCTGGTATTTTACTTTCAAATATGCCTTAATGTCCCAGAGCAGACTGTAAACATTTTTAGTTCTCAGTAATTAAGTTTGAGTTTGACAAAATACAAAAATATTGTTTTCTGTTATAACCACCTATTGTTATCTACATTAAAAACAATAGTCAATTACAATAAATGTAAATGTATTTTTACATTATATATAAAGAAAAACGATGAGCCTTGTCTTAAAATATAAAAATAAAAAGCTATTTTGTAATTTAAAATGTGGTTAAATTTGCTTTGGTTATTTTTTACGTTTGGCCCGTCAAAGAAGTAGGGAAATTATCAACAAGAGCATAAAAAGCGTTGGTTGAATAGAATTGCTAAATATTGAACCTGTCATATTTCAAACATTAGAGCTTTATGTGTTTGTGATCAATACTAAAATCCCAAACAGTTTTTATTTTCTAAGTCAAAGGCGCAGAAAACTAAAAATTGCATATAAAAAAGTCCAGCATAGTATTTTGATCCTTAAACAGTAACTCATGCTGCAGACCAGCTCCTGATGGTGTTGTCTATGAGCTATGCAGGTTCTCAGGGTTAGAAATGTGCACAAAGCCACCTCAATCCTCGAAATCCCTGGGAAGAAAATCTCAGATAAAGGATTGCAGTATGTATGAAAACTGATTAAACCATATGTTTGTGATATTGCTTACTGCACATATTTTATATTCTATAATTTATTGCATTCTATTTCCATGTAAATTACTGCATATTTTATTGCTATCTTACTATATTTGTATTACAGTGTTCTTAACCCTCTGGAGTCTAAGGGTATTTTCTCGATTTTTAGATGTTTCCTTAAATCAACTTTTAAATGTACTTGTTATACATGGCACCCCATGTGTTACATATCAAAATGTTCAGGACAATCTCTGGTCTTGCTATAAATGACTCACCTTAGAGCACTGTGTGATGAGATAAGTAGCTCTAAAGCTTAACATTTGACATCCGATTTTCGGAAAATCTTCAAAACTCTTGTGAAAACACAAATTTACTAATTTCATCAAATTTTTTGGGGTCATATTACATACCAAGGTTCATGTGATGTGTACAAATACAAATTGAGCATTCAAACTTTTTTTTTCAACCAACAATTTATTAAAAATATGTTTTTTTCAACCAACTTTTTATATAAATATAAGAAACGGGAAAATCTCACTATTTACAATATTGAACATCACAACTTTCAACCAACTATTCATTATACATGTCAAGACAGTGTCAAGGTCTTTGTCTGTCTTCCAAAACAGTGGGTCTGGCTGCTGTGTATACATGTAGGTGGGGGTGATGGTGCATGGGCTGCTGTGTAGGTGGGGGGTACAAGTGCTATACGAGACCTCCACGAGACCTCCTTGCTGGCTGGGTTGATGATGATGGCTGTGGTGGAGCCTTTGTGCTGAGGTGTATCTTGAACTGGTGGCAGCCACAGATGGAGGTGGAGGCAGCTGTAGTGATGCTGGTCCTCTGGTCCTTGGTGGTGATGGCTCTGGTGATGAAGGCCCTTGACCCACAGTAGATCTTGACCTGGGGGCAGGCACAGATGGATGTTCTGGCTCCTGGATAAACGCCGCCTGTGGGCCACTAGGCCCAGGCAGCTGTGAAACATCTCTGTAAAACAAATTAAAATGTAGGACAATAATTACAACTAATTTCATTGAAATAAAGTTCAAGTAAAATGTTGTTCAAGCACAAATAACCATGCACACATAAAAAAGAAAGTTTGGGAGGTTGGACAGGAGTCTCTCTCTCTCTCACACACACACACAGGTATTTCCAGTTACTTTACATTCAGTATAAAATCACAGACACACATATACATACATCTGATAACAAAGTCTCATCTGTACAGGACGGTAAAATAATCACAGGCACACATATAAATACATCTTTGACAGTCTCATCTGTACAGAACAGTATGATAAAATAATCGATGGCAAAAACATATCTATAGCCACTGTAAATGTCTCCGTTGTGGGACGAATAAATGATTATTTGAATCATCTACACATGTAATCTCACTTTTACACACCAAAATAACGTTTACACATAAAACACGTTAACACAGAGTAAACTTTTGCTCATGGAGAGTCTATTTTGTCCCAAGAAAAAGTTCATGACTATCGATAAAAAATATATATCATTAAACCTATTGTTCATTTTCGCGGTATTCCCCACACATTGCAAGTACACACTATTACTGTAATATTTACACTTACCCATGTAAAAATGGATCCTTGTTGTTGTCTTTGTATTCTTCTTCTTCAGAAGACTCGAAGACTTCAGGTTCTGAGGCTCTATCTATAGTTAGCTATCTGTGTACTTTTTTTAAATGTTTCCCGTTTCTGATTCTGATTCTGATTGTAATGCAGTGGCGTAGCAAGGTTGTGATTGGCCCCGGTGCAAATATTGTTTTGGGGCCCCCCCCCCATCGCCCGAAACATAAGCGCACGCTGATGCACTCACACACGCACGGACACACACAACCACTCATAAGCGCCACATGTAGGCTATCAACAACAGCCTGCCCTGGCCTCAGACCACCACAGCATGACAACGGCACAGCAAACTAATCACACACACTTAACAGAACTAATCGAGATTTCGAGGACGATGTATGACAAAAAAAACGGTCTAATTTTGTCAGTTTAGCCGTTACATCTCCTTGTTCTTTCTTGTCCTTTCTCTTTTGAGCGCCGCTCTTGTGCTTTGGTTTGCTGTACATTATAAATGCAAGCTATTCAATTTTTATAATGCTGCCAAACTTGCTGCTGCTACTGTAGCTACAGTACCTATAACTTTTGAGGTTGATTAAATGGTTCGCTCGTCACGCAAGGTATCACATGACATGAAAGGGAGCAAGGTCATTGGACAGACAAATTACAAATTAATTAGGTTACTTGGTTACTTTAAAAAAAATATATATCTTTTTTTTTTGCATGGGCCCCTGGCCAGCTCTGGGCCCCGGTGCGTTGCATCGGCTGCACCATCGATAGTTACGCCACTGTTGTAATGCCATTGTCAATAGATCTCCTCACAAAACATTGTGTCAGTTCAACTGTACCTTCGTTCTGTTGCACTTACTGTCATTTGACTGTTTTGTTATGCATATCGTTCTGTCCATGACAGTGTTGTTGAATGCCATAGTTGGTACTTAAAGAAAGATCACTGGACAAGTTACTTTCCTTGGAAAAACTAAAACATTTTAAACAATTCAGTACATTATAATTTAAAGTAGGGAAATTGATACTGCTTTCTTCCATCAAATATAGATAATCGATAAAAACATTGACACACTAAGTGCAGTATTAAGTACAATTATGAGGAACTTGACTTGACTATTTCCATTTCCTGGTACTCCATTAAATATCTGAGGAAAATATTGTCCTTTTACTTTCCTACATTTATTTGATAAACAAAACTATGTAGAATATTTTACATCTAAAATGTGCAAGCACGAAAAATCAACTGCTCTTTCATAATGTAATAACAGGAAAACAAACATTTAGTATGTACGTTTTGGATGAGGTTATCGGTCAATTTAATGAAAAACATGGGCTTCTGTTTAACTTTGGGTCTCAATGTTTTCAGCTTTATTAATCCTATGTTTATCATGGATACATTTCCTGATTGTCCTTGACAGTTTATGGCAGTTAACGATCGTATCGTTTTTAGGTACTATTATTATCTGATGTGTTTTTTAATGAACATTTTCAAATGATCTTACGTACCTCGTGCAGCGCTCCAAAGTTCCCCTGGAGGTACTAGTGCTCCTATTGGAGTAAAATCTGGTTAAGACACATGTTTTGTACCATATTCATCACCTGTGATATAATTTTGGCACAAATGTCACCCCGTAATAGTCTTAAGTTTACGGGTATAGAATAAAAAGGTCAAACATAAGAAATTAACAGTGTAAAATAAATACATTGACTTAATTGGACTGAATAAAACATTTAGTAATTTTTGACGACCATGAGAAATCAAACGTGGAAAATAGCTCCTGAGATGTTTTATCTAAGTTGAAGAAACGATGGACACTTTTTGGATGTTTCTAACACTTCCTCATTGGTTTTGTTTTCCAAAAGCAACTACTGTAGTTTCGACTACTGTAGTTTCGACAACTTCAGCCCCAACAACTGCAGCCCCCACAACTACAGCCCCAACTACTGTAGTTCCGACAACTGCAGCCCCCACTACTGTAGCCCCTACAACAGCTGCCCCCACAACTACAGGTCCTACAACTGCAGCCACGACAACTACAGCCCCAACAACTGCAGCCCCAACAACTACATTCCCTACAACAGCTTCTCCCACAACTGCAGGTCCTACAACTGTGGCCCCTACAACTGTAGCCCCTACAACAGCTGCTCCCACAACTACTGCTGCTCCGACAACGGTGCAACCTACAACTACTGCTGCACCTACGACAGCATCACCTTTTACTGTTGCAACAACAACAGCAGCACCTACAACTACGGCTGCTCCGACAACGGTGCAATCTACAACTACTGCTGGACCTACAGCTGCAGCCCCTACTACTGTTGCAACAACAACAGCAGCACCTACAACTACTGCTGCTCCAACAACGGTGCAACCTACAACTAATGCTGCACCTACTACTGCAGCCCCTGCTACTGTTGCAACAACAACAGCAGCACCTACAACTACTGCTGCTCCGACAACGGTGCAACCTACAACTACGGCTTCACCTAGGACAGCGGCATCTACTACTGTTGCGACAACAACAGCGGCACCTACAGCTGCAGCCCCTACTACTGTTGCAACAACAACAGCAGCACCTACAACTACTGCAGCACCTACGACAACTGCACCTACGACAGCAGCACCCACTACTATTGCAACAACAACAGCAGCACCTACAACTACTGCTGCTCCGACAACGGTGCAACCTACAACTAATGCTGCACCTACAACTGCAGCCCCTACTACTGTTGCAACAACAACAGCAGCCCCTACAACTGTGGCCCCAACAACTGCAGCCACCACAACTACAGCCCCAACTACTGTAGTTCCGACAACTGCAGCCCCCACTACTGTAGCCCCTACAACAGCTTCTCCCACAACTACAGGTCCTACAACTGCAGCCACGACAACTACAGCCCCGACAAGTACAGCCCCAACAACTGCAGCCCCAACAACTACATTCCCTACAACAGCTTCTACCACAACTGCAGGTCCTACAACTGTGGCCCCTACAACTGTAGCCCCAACAACAGCTGCTCCCACAACTACTGCTGCTCCGACAACGGTGCAACCTACAACTACAGCTGCACCTACGACAGCATCACCTTTTACTGTTGCAACAACAACAGCAGCACCTACAACTACTGCTGCTCCGACAACGGTGCAATCTACAACTACTGCTGGACCTACAGCTGTTGCCCCTACTACTGTTGCAACAACATCAGCAGCGACAACGGTGCAACCTACAGCTAATGCTGCACCTACAACTGCAGCTCCTGCTACTGTTGCAACAACAACAGCAGCACCTACGACTACTGCTGCTCCGACAACGGTGCAACCTACAACTACTGCTTCAACTACGGCAGCGGCATCTACTACTGTTGCAACAACAGCGGCACCTACAACTGCAGCCCCTACTACTGTTGCAACAACAACAGCAGCACCTACAACTACTGCAGCACCTACGACAACTGCACCTACAACAGCAGCACCTACTACTATTGCAACAACAACAGCAGCACCTACAACTACTGCTGCTCCGACAACGGTGCAACCTACAACTAATGCTGCACCTACAACTGCAGCCCCTACTACTGCTGCAACAACAACAGCAGCCCCTACAACTGTGGGCCCAACAACTGCAGCCCCCACAACTACAGCCCCAACTACTGTAGTTCCGACAACTGCCGCCCCCACTACTGTAGCCCCTACAACAGCTTCTCCCACAACTACAGGTCCTACAACTGCAGCCACGACAACTACAGCCCCGACAACTACAGCCCCAACAACTGCAGCCCCAACAACTACATTCCCTACAACAGCTTCTCCCACAATGCAGGTCCTACAACTGTGGCCCCTACAACTGTAGCCCCAACAACAGCTGCTCCCACAACTACTGCTGCTCCGACAACGGTGCAACCTACAACTACTGCTGCACCTACGACAGCATCACCTTTTACTGTTGCAACAACAACAGCAGCACCTACAACTACTGCTGCTCCGACAACGGTGCAATCTACAACTACTGCTGGACCTACAGCTGTTGCCCCTACTACTGTTGCAACAACATCAGCAGCGACAACGGTGCAACCTACAGCTAATGCTGCACCTACAACTGCAGCTCCTGCTACTGATGCAACAACAACAGCAGCACCTACGACTACTGCTGCTCCGACAACGGTGCAACCTACAACTACTGCTTCAACTACGGCAGCGGCATCTACTACTGTTGCGACAACAGCGGCACCTACAACTGCAGCCCCTACTACTGTTGCAACAACAACAGCAGCACCTACAACTACTGCAGCACCTACGACAACTGCACCTACAACAGCAGCTCCTACTACTATTGCAACAACAACAGCAGCACCTACAACTACTGCTGCTCCGACAACGGTGCAACCTACAACTAATGCTGCACCTACAACTGCAGCCCCTACTACTGCTGCAACAACAACAGCAGCCCCTACAACTGTGGCCCCAACAACTGCAGCCCCCACAACTACAGCCCCAACTACTGTAGTTCCGACAACTGCAGCCCCCACTACTGTAGCCCTTACAACAGCTGCTCCCACAACTACAGGTCCTACAACTACAGCCACGACAACTACAGCCCCAACAACTGCAGCCCCAACAACTACATTCCCTACAACAGCTCTTCCCACAACTGCAGGTCCTACAACAGTGGCCCCTACAACTGTAGCCCCTACAACAGCTGCTCCCACAACTACTGCTACTCTAACAACCGTGCAACCTACAACTACTGCTGCACCTACGACAGCATCACCTTTTACTGTTGCAACAACAACAGCAGCACCTACAACTACTGCTTCTCCGACAACGGTGCAATCTACAACTACTGCTGGAGCTACAGCTGCAACCCCTACTACTGTTGCAACAACAACAGCAGCACCTACAACTACTGCTGCTCCGACAACGGTGCAACCTACAACTAATGCTGCACCTACAACTGCAGCCCCTGCTACTTTTGCAACAACAACAGCAGCACCTACAACTACTGCTGCTCCGACAACGGTGCAACCTACGACTACTGCTTCACCTACGACAGCGGCATCTACTACTGTTGCGACAACAACAGTGGCACCTACAACTACTGCTGCTCCGACAACGGTGCAACCTACAACTACTGCTTCACCTACGACAACTGCACCTACAACAGCAGCCCCTACTACTGTTGCAACAACAACAGCAGCACCTACAACTACGGCTGCACCTACTACAACTGCACCTACGACAGAAGCACCTACTACTATTGCAACAATAACAGCAGCACCTACATCTACTGCTGCTCCGATAACGGTGCAAACTACAACTACAGCTGCACCTACAACTGCAGCCCCTACTACTGTTGCAACAACAACAGCAGCATCTACAACTACGGCTGCTCCGACAACGGTGCCACATACAAGTACAGCTGCACCTACAACTGCAGCCCCTACTACTGTTGCAACAACAACAGCAGCACCTACAACTACTGCTGCTCCAACAACAGTGCAACCTACAACTACTGCTGCACCTACGACAGCGGCATCTACTACTGTTGCAACAACAACAACAACATTAGCACCTACATCTACTGCTGCTCCGACAACGGTGCAACCTACAACTACGGCTGCGCCTACAACTGCAGCCCCTACTACTGTTGCAATAACAACAGCAGCACCTACAACTACTGCTGCTCTGACAATGGTGCAACCTACAACTACTGCTTCACCTACGACAGCGGCATCTACTACTGTTGCAACAACAACGGCAGCACCTACAACTACTGCTGCTCCGACAACAGTGCAACCTACAACTACTGCTTCGCCTACGACAGCGGCATCTACTACTGTTGCAACAACAACAGCAGCACCTACAACTACTGCTGCTCTGACAATGGTGCAAACTACAACTACTGCTTCGCCTACAACTGCAGCCCCTATTACTGTTGCAACAACAACATTAGCACCTACAACTACTGCTGCTCCGACAACGGTGCAACCTACAACTACTGCTTCACCTACAACTGCAGCCCCTACTACTGTTGCAACAACAACAGCAGCACCTACAACTACTGCTTCTCTGACAACGGTGCAACCTACAACTACTGCTTCACCTACGACGACTGCACCTACAACCTCAGCACCTACAACTATTGCAACAACAACAGCAGCACCTACAACTACTGCTGCACCTACAACTGCAGCCCCTACTACTGTTGCAACAACAACGGTGCCAAGTACAACCACTGCTGCACCTACAACAGCAGCACCTACTACTGTTGCAACAACAACAGCAGAACCTACAACTACTGCTGCTCCGACAACGTTGCAACCGACAACTACTGCTGCCCCTACAACTGCAGCCCCTACTACTGTTGCAACAACAACAGCAGCACCTACAACTACTGCTGCTCCAACAACGTTGCCACCAACAACTACTGCTGCACCTACGACAACCGCACCTACTACTGTTGCAACAACAACGGTGCCACCTACAACTACTGCTGCACCTACAACAGCTGCACCTACTACTGTTGCAACAACAACAACAGCAGTACCTACAACTACTGCTGCTCCGACAACGTTGCAACCTACAACTACTGCTGCCCCTACAACTGCAGCCCCTACTACTGTTGCAACAACAACAGCAGCACCTACAACTACTGCTGCTCCAACAACGTTGCCAACTACAACTACTGCTGCACCTACGACAACAGCACCTACTACTGTTGCAACAACAACGGTGCCACCTACAACTACTGCTGCACCTACAACAGCAGCACCTACTACTGTTGCAACAACAACAACAACAACGGCAGTACCTACAACTACTGCTGCTCCAACAACGGTGCAACCTACAACTACGGCCTCACCTACGACAACTGCACCTATTACGGCAGCACCTACTACTATTGCAACAACAATAGCAGCACCTACGACTACTGCTGCTCCGACAGCGGTCCAACTTACAACTACTGATGCACCTACAACAGCAGTCCCTACTACTGTTGCAACAACAACAGCAGGACCTACAACTACGGCTGCACCTACGACAACTGCACCTACAACAGCAGCACCTACTACTATTGCAACAATAACAGCAGCACCTACAACTACTGCTGCTCCGACAACGGTGCAAACTACAACTACAGCTGCACCTACAACTGCAGCCCCTACTACTGTTGCAACAACAACAGCAGCATCTACAACTACTGCTGCTCCGACAACGGTGCCACATACAAGTACTGCTGCACCTACAACTGCAGCCCCTACTACTGTTGCAACAACAACAGAAGCACCTACAACTACTGCTGCTCCGACAACAGTGCAACCTACAACTACTGCTTCACCTACGACAGCGGCATCTACTACTGTTGCAACAACAACAACATTAGCACCTACATCTACTGCTGCTCCGACAACCGTGCAACCTACAACTACTGCTGCGCCTACAACTGCAGCCCCTAATACTGTTGCAATAACAACAGCAGCACCTACCACTACTGATGCTCCGACAACGGTGCAGCCTACAACTACTGCTTCACCTATGACAGCGGCAATAACTACGGTTGCAACAACAACGGCAACACCTACAACTGCTGCTGCTCCGACAACAGTGCAACCTACAACTACTGCTTCACCTACGACAGCGGCATCTACTACTGTTGCATCAACTACAGCAGCACCTTCAACTTCTGCTGCTCCGACAATGGTGCAACCTACAACTACTGCTTCACCTACAACTGCAGCCCCTACTACTGTTGCAACAACAACAGCAGCACCTACAACTACTGCTGCTCCGACAACGGTGCAACCTACGACTACTGCTTCACCTACAACTCCAGCCCCTACTACTGTTGCAACAACAACAGCAGCACCTACAACTACTGCTTCTCCGACAACGGTGCAACCCACAACTACTGCTTCACCTACGACGACTGCACCTACAACATCAGCACCTACAACTATTGCAACAACAACAGCAGCACCTACAACTACTGCTGCACTTACAACTGCAGCCCCTACTACTGTTGCAACAACAACGATGCCAAGTACAACCACTGCTGCACCTACAACAGCTGCACCTACTACTGTTGCAACAACAACAGCAGAACCTACAACTACTACTGCTCCGACAACGTTGCAACCTACAACTACTGCTGCCCCTACAACTGCAGCCCCTACTACTGTTGCAACAACAACAGCAGAACCTACAACTACTGCTGCTCCGACAACGGTGCAACCTACAACTACTGCTTCACCTACGACAACTGCACCTATTACGGCAGCACCTACTACTATTGCAACAACAATAGCAGCACCTACGACTACTGCTGCTCCGACAACGGTCCAACCTACAACTACTGATGCACCTACAACAGCAGCCCCTACTACTGTTGCAACAACAACAGCAGCACCTACAACTACGGCTGCACCTACGACAACTGCACCTACAACAGCAGCACCTACTACTATTGCAACAATAACAGCAGCACCTACAACTACTGCTGCTCCGACAACGGTGCAAACTACAACTACTGCTGCACCTACAACTGCAGCCCCTACTACTACTGCTGCTCCGACAACAGTGCAACCTACAACTACTGCTTCACCTACGACAGCGGCATCTACTACTGTTGCAACAACAACAACAACATTAGCACCTACAACTACTGCTGCTCCGACAACGGTGCAACCTACAACTACTGCTGCGCCTACAACTGCAGCCCCTACTACTGTTGCAACAACAATGGCAGCACCTACAACTACTGCTGCTCCGACAACAGTGCAACCTACAACTACTGCTTCACCTACGACAGCGGCATCTACTACTGTTGCAAGAACAACAGCAGCACCTACAACTACTGCTGCTCCGACAATGGTGCAACCTACAACTACTGCTTCACCTACAACTGCAGCCCCTACTACTGTTGCAACAACAACAGCAGCACCTACAACTACTGCTTCTCCGACAACGGTGCAACCTACAACTACTGCTTCACCTACGACGACTGCACCTACAACATCTGCACCTACAACTATTGCAACAACAACAGCAGCACCTACAACTACTGCTGCACCTACAACTGCAGCCCCTACTACTGTTGCAACAACAACGGTGCCAAGTACAACCACTGCTGCACCTACAACAGCAGCACCTACTACTGTTGCAACAACAACAGCAGAACCTACAACTACTGCTGCTCCGACAACGTTGCAACCTACAACTACTGCTGCCCCTACAACTACAGCCCCTACTACTGTTGCAACAACAACAGCAGCACCTACAACTACTGCTGCTCCAACAACGTTGCCACCTACAACTACTGCTGCACCTACGACAACAGCCCCTACTACTGTTGCAACAACAACGGTGCCACCTACAACTACTGCTGCACCTACAACAGCAGCACCTACTACTGTTGCAACAACAACAGCAACAACAACAGCAGTACCTACAACTACTGCTGCTCCAACAACGGTGCCAACTACAACTACTGCTGCGCCTACAACTGCATCCCCTACTACTGTTGCAACAACAACAGCAGCACCTACAACTATTAATGCACCTACGACTACTGCACATACAACAGCAGTACCTACAACTACTGCTACTCCGACAACCGCAGCACCTACTACTGTTGTTGCAACAACAACAGCAGGACCTACAACTACTGCTGCTCCGACAACGGTGCAACCTACAACTACTGCTGCACCTACGACAGCAGCACCTACTACTGTTTCAACAACAACAGAAGCACCTACAACCACTGCTGCTCCGACAACGGCGCAACCTACAACTACTGCTGCACCTACAACTGCAGCCCCTACTACTGTTGTTGCAACACCAACAGCAGCACCTATAACTACCGCTGCTCCGACAACCGTGCAACCTACAACTACTGGTGCACCTTCGACAACAGCACCTACTACTGTTGCAACAACAACAGCAGCACCTACACCTACTGCTGCTCCAACAACTGTGCCACCTACAACTACTGCTGCACCTACAACTGCAGCCCCTACTACTGTTGCAACAACAACAGCAGCACCTACGACTACTGCTGTTCCAACAACGGTGCCACCTACAACTACTGCTACACCTACGACAACAGCTCCTACGACTGTTGTAACAACAACGGTGCCACCTACAACTACTGCTGCGCCTACAACAGCAGCACCTACTACTGTTGCAACAACAACAGCAGCACCTACAACTACTGCTGCTCCAACAACGGTGCAACATACAACTACTGCTGCTCCGACAACAGTGCAACCTACAACTACTGCTTCACCTACGACAGCGGCATCTACTACTGTTGCAACAACAACAGCAGCACCTACAACTACTGCTGCTCCGACAACGGTGCAACCTACAACTACTGCTTCACCTACGACAGCGGCATCTACTACTGTTGCAACAACAACAACAACATTATTACCTACATCTACTGCTGCTCCGACAACGGTGCAACCTACAACTACTGCTTCACCTACAACTGCAGCCCCTGCTACTGTTGCAACAACAACAGCAGCACCTACAACTACTGCTGCTCCGACAATGGTGCAACCTACAACTACTGCTTCACCTACAACTGCAGCCCCTGCTACTGTTGCAACAACAACAGCAGCACCTACAACTACTGCTTCTCCGACAACGGTGCAACCTACAACTACTGCTTCACCTACGACGACTGCACCTACAACATCTGCACCTACAACTATTGCAACAACAACAGCAGCACCTACAACTACTGCTGCACCTACAACTGCAGCCCCTACTACTGTTGCAACAACAACGGTGCCAAGTACAACCACTGCTGCCCCTACAACTGCAGCCCCTACTACTGTTGCAACAACAACAGCAGCACCTACAACTACTGCTGCTCCAACAACGTTGCCACCTACAACTACTGCTGCACCTACGACAACAGCCCCTACTACTGTTGCAACAACAACGGTGCCACCTACAACTACTGCTGCACCTACAACAGCAGCACCTACTACTGTTGCAACAACAACAGCAACAACAACAGCAGTACCTACAACTACTGCTGCTCCAACAACGGTGCCAACTACAACTACTGCTGCGCCTACAACTGCATCCCCTACTACTGTTGCAACAACAACAGCAGCACCTACAACTATTAATGCACCTACGACTACTGCACATACAACAGCAGTACCTACAACTACTGCTACTCCGACAACAGCAGCACCTACTACTGTGTTGCAACAACAACAGCAGGACTACAACTACTGCTGCTCCGGACAACGGTGCAACCTACAACTACTGCTGCACCTACGACAGCAGCACCTACTACTGTTTCAACAACAACAGAAGCACACAACACTGCTGCTCCGACAACGGCGCAACCTACAACTACTGCTGCACCTACAACTGCAGCCCTACTACTGTTGTGCAAACCAACAGCAGCACCTATAACTACCGCTGCTCCGACAACGTGCAACCTACAACTACTGGTGCACCTTCGACAACAGCACCTACTACTGTTGCAACAACAAAGCAGCACCACACCTACGCTGCCTCCAACAACTGTGCCACCTAAACTACTGCTGCACCTACAACTGCAGCCCCTACTACTGTTGCAACAACAAACAGCAGCATACGACTACTGCTGTTCCAACAACGGTGCCACCTACAACTACTGCTACACCTACGACAACAGCTCCTACGACTGTTGTAACAACAACGGTGCCACCTACAACTACTGCTGCGCCTACAACAGCAGCACCTACTACTGTTGCAACAACAACAGCAGCACCTACAACTACTGCTGCTCCAACAACGGTGCAACATACAACTACTGCTGCTCCGACAACAGTGCAACCTACAACTACTGCTTCACCTACAACAGCGGCATCTACTACTGTTGCAACAACAACAGCAGCACCTACAACTACTGCTGCTCCGACAACGGTGCAACCTACAACTACTGCTTCACCTACGACAACTGCACCTACGGTTGCGGCACCTACTACTATTGCAACAACAACAGCAGCACCTACAACAACAGCAGCACCTACAACTACTGCTGCTCCGACAACGGTGCAACCTACAACTACTGCTTCACCTACGACAGCGGCATCTACTACTGTTGCAACAACAACAGCATCACCTACGACTACTGCTGCTCCGACATCGGTGCAACTTACAACTACTGCTTCACCTACGACAACTGCACCTACAATAGCAGCACCTACTACTATTGCAACAACAACAGCAGCACCTACAACAACGGCAGCACCTATAACTACTGCTGCTCCGACAACCGCAGCCCCTACTACTGTTGCAACAACAACAGCAGCACCTACAACTACTGCTGCTCCGACAACGGTGCAACCTACAACTACTGCTGCACTTACAACTGCAGCCCCTACTACTGTTGCAACAACAACAGCAGAACCTACAACTACTGCTGCTCGGACAACGATGCAACCTACAACTACTGCTGCTCCCACAACTGCAGCCCCTACTACTGTTGCAACAACAGCAGCACCTACAACTACTGCTGCTCTGACAACGGTGCAACCTACAACTACTGCTTCCCCTACGACAACTGCACCTACAACTCCAGCACCTACAACTATTGCAACAACAACAGCAGCACCTACAACAACAGCAGCACCTACAACTACTGCTGCTATGACAACGTTGCAACCTACAACTACTGCTGCACCTACAACTACAGCCCCTACTACTGTTGCAAGAACAACAGTAGCACTTACAACAACAGCTGCACCTACGACAACTGCACCTACGACAGCCGCACCTACTACTATTGCAACAACAACAGCAGCCCCTACAACTACTGCTGCTCCGACAACGGTGCAACCTACAACTACTGCTGCACTTACAACTGCAGCCCCTACTACTGTTGCAACAACAACAGCAGCACCTACAACTACTGCTGCTCCGACAACGGTGCAACCTACAACTACTGCTGCACCTACTACTGCAGCCCCTACTACTGTTGCAACAACAACAGCAGCACCTACAACTACTGCTGCTCCGACAACGGTGCAACCTACAACTACTGCTTCACCTACGACAACTGCACCTACAACAGCTGCACCTACAACTATTGCAACAACAACAGCAGCACCTACAACTACTGCTGCTCCGACAACTGTGCAACCTACAACTACTGCTGCACCTACGACTGCAGCCCCTACTACTGTTGCAACAACAACAGCAGCACCTACGACTACTGCTGCACCTACGACAACTGCACCTACGACAGCCGCACCTACTACTATTGCAACAACAACAGCAGCACCTACAACTACTGCTGCTCCGACAACGTTGCAACCTACAACTACAGCTGCACCTACAACTGCAGCCCCTACTACTGTTGCAACAACAACAGCAGCCCCTACAACTAATGCTGCTCCGACAACGGTGCAACCTACAACTAATGCTGCACCTACAACTGCAGCCCCTACTACTGTTGCAACAACAACGGCAGCACCTACAACTACTGCTGCTCCGACAACGGTGCAACCTACAACTACTGCTGCACTTACAACTGCAGCCCCCACTACTGTAGCCCCTACAACGGCTTCTCCCACAACTACAGGTCCTACAACTGCAGCCCCAACAACCGCAGCCCCCACAACTTCAGCCCCGACAACTGCAGTCCCCACAACTACAGGTCCGACAACTGCAGCACCTACAAGTACTGCAGCTCCTTTAATTGCTGCTTCAACTACTATAGTTCCGACAACTGTGGCCCCAACAACTTCAGCCCCTACAACGTCAGCCCCTTCTACTGTAGTTCCAACATCTGCAGCCCCTACAACTCAAGCTCCCACAACTGCAGCCCCCACTACGGTAGTTCCTTCACCTTTCGCCCCCACAACTGCACACCCCACTACTGTAGCCTCTACAACTACAGCCCCATTAACTGCAGCCACGACAACTGCAGTAGAAACAACAAAAGCTCCCACAACTGCAGCCCCCACTACTGTATCCCCTACAACTGCAGCCCTTACAACTGCCGTTCACACAACTGCAGCCCCAACTACTGTAGATCTTACAACTTTGGCCCCCACAACTTCAGCCCCCACTACTGTAGTCCCTACAACTGAGGCCCCTACAACTGCTACAACTGCAGTAACCACAACAGTGGCTCTAAAAACTTCAGCTCCTCCAACTCCCCTTATCACACCAACTCCTGGAGAACCACCAACCCAAGGTATTATTTTTACATTTTGATTTCATGTCTATTACGCAGGAATTAATGGTAGAATGTTTTAAATATGCATGGCCAAAGGCATTAAGTGAAGCTCACTTTAAGAAAGAAACATCATAAAATCCACTTTGACCCCAAGTGTAGCTCTCCCACTTTTTATTTTAGAACATTATAATGGCTATAAGCCACAGTTTTAGGGAGTTCAAATTCATTTGTATGATTAAGGGGATCAATAGTATATTAAATATATGAGTATGTTAGCAATAATGTTATTTTCATGAAAGGGTATAATTATAAAATTGGCCTTCACATTTCCTACTTATGTTTTGTTAATCACATCCAGGCTTGGTATCACTTGCACACCTACAACTGAGAATATCTACCTTTGGGGAGGTCAGCAATGGAACCATCATTGAACTTGTTAAACAGGTATGCAATACCAGAATATGTCAGATAACTTTTATGTGAAGGATCGTCACACAACATAATAAATGATAGAAATAGATATAACTTTGATTTATTCAAGTTCATTTTGTTTTCTCTCCATTTAGTTTTTTGGAGACCGGCTCCCGAATGGAACAGCCCACACAGTTACCGTGAAAAACATACAAAGGGTTCAAGTGTCCCCATAGAAGCGTCATGGAGATTTTTGACAAATGCAATTTCAGGTTGGCTGGTGGTATTGTTTATAAACAATGTGAAGGGGCAGTCCCCCTCAACCATTTCATCATATCAGGAAAGTGTCTTTGATTTGTATATTGCTTTCAGTTTGGGCACAACACATCGTATGTCATTATACTCCAATATATTGAAGTGGTCTACAACCAATGACTAAAAATCAACAGAAGTATCTGGATTGCTCTTAAGGTGCAAGAGAAGGTGTTTTTAATCAATGACAAAACTTAAGTTTAAGGTTCACAACCCTCTTGTGTTTCTATAGCAGCGTTTTGTCCAACTAAATCTTTTTTTTAAAAGAACCATTTTCCCTTTTAACCAAAAAATATTCTTGTGTGTGCAGTATTTCCCAGAATGTGACAGATGAGGTAGTGTTTTAGGCCTAAGTGTCACACTAATTGCACAGTACAACAGGAAGCTCAAACCTACAAACTGTCAAAGATGTTTTAAAGAGGTGTTAATAATTTATCATGCTGTGAAATTAAAGGAGCCAGGTAACCTGGTAACCAGGAAACTAAACACATTTTTTTGACTCCTGTTTTTAACCATGCATACATAAGGGAACATTTAAACGAAACACAGGTGAAGTTAACCCCAGTGAGAGCCCTGTAACAATGTTTGACAATTGTACAACGAATGAACGACCTGTTAAGCCGGACCAACAAATTGCAAAGTGTAACACAGTGTTATTATGATTATTGAATGTAAATCTGTTTTGCTTTGCACCATCAATAATTCATAAGTTTAGCTTATGGTTTTGTCTTTCCAATTTACTGGAGAACCAGAACATGAAATCACTGCTTTTGCTTTGAACTTGAACATTTGTGGTGGTGTCAGAGTGAAGGACGCTGTGATGTACAGCGAGAATCATGGTCAATGACTCACACTCTCCAACAAGTGATGTAATGTACAGGAGCACTTTCAGAGGAAGACTGTTACTACCTTGATGAACCATTGAATACCACAGGAAATATTATCTTCATTTGTAAATAACTCAGCTTCACTGTGTCGAGAGATGGAAGTACCTCTGTTATTGCTATTTTATGTTATCCATCATGTTCTTCTCTTTGGATTATCTCTCTGTGGATTACAAGCAAAGCTACTTTCTGCTTTATATATCATAATGGAGCATGATGTGCAAAAATGGCACAAAAGGTGCACTATACATCCTTTAAGTGTTTAATATTGTACAATAATAGCTATGTGACATTTCTCAAATATAAAAAATCTCAAATAATTTATATACAACTCACCATTGTAGTCGCAATATGAACAACTGGAATGATGTCATGTCTACCACAAATCATACACCAGCACTTTTTATAAAAATAACATATGCTAAATCATTAGAGTTTAAAGTTCTTTTACAACATGTGGATCAAATTTGAGTATTGATAGCAGTAAAATATATAGTACATTAGAAACTAAAGTAAAAATAAAAGTAGAGTTTGAACTGAACAATCAGCAGAGAAAAGAAGAAGCAATAAATGGCACATTACAAAGAACCCTGTTCGACAACCTTTATCGTTTTTCTTAATGGTTTGGTTTTGGGAAGTGCCCATTAAGATCAAGATGTGTTATCTACAACAAATCATGCCAGCAATGATTATAAAAATAATATATGCTAAAATGATTTAGTCGTTTAACTTAGAAACACTCAACAGAATACACCGTCAGCACAACCCATAAACACTTTGTTGTATAAATAGCTGGAATTGGTGCAAATAAGATCTTCAGCATAGGTAACAAAAACATTAGAGTTGAAAGTTTGTTCATCACATTTACATTACCAGTAACTTTTACCTAAGGCGACTTACCTACACTCAAAACTGTGGGCAATCCTCACAGGAGCAATTTGGGGTGGAATGTGTCTTGCCCAAGGACACAACCACATGCTGAATGCATTGGGGATTGAACCAGTGCTCCCCTGATCCAAATATCAGTGCACTAATCCACTGAGACACAGCATCCTCCTCTTTCACAACATTTGGATCAAATTACCGATTGATAACAGTAAAATATAAATTAGACACTGTGGTAAAAATAAATATTTGACAGTTTCTAATTTTCCTTTTTTTGTGGCAGTTCTCTTTGAGGAATCCTGTTAAGATGTTTAGTAAATAACTCTTGCCTTTATGAATTATAATACATTTAAATATATCTGATTTCCTACATGTTCCTTATGTATGAATTATTGTTATGGATAAAATAATGTATAACTTTATGGTTAAGCAAATGTCTTGCAATGTGTTTATAAAAGTAACACGATCATGTAATTAGAATTGTAAATGGACTGGATTTATATCAATTTGTATCCAGTCTTTAAGACTCCTCAAAGCGCTTTACATACAAGTCATCGTTCACCCGTTCAAACCCGATTTACACAGAGCAATGTGCCACTTTTGCTCAAGGAATCTAACACTCACAAACATTCACACACCGTTGACCATGCCATCAGGAGCAACTAGGAGTTAAATATCTTGCCCTAGGATACATCGACATGTTGACTGCGGGGACTCAGCCTTCTGATTGAAAGACGACTGCACTACCTCACAGCCACAGATACTTTTATTCAAAAGTTCTATGAATTAAATATCACTGAAAAATAAATACAGGAGAAAATCAAGGTTCACCACTTTCATACAAGAGTAAGGTCAGTATCAAAGTGCATATTTTTAATAGCATAGTATACTGTAGTACCACATTCAGTATTTGTAAAACATACATACATCACTGCAGATTTTATTCAGTTGTATGATGTGTATTATGATTTGGTCAGTGTCCTTTATTCTATAAACATGTGAGTCTATATTACCTGTTTTTTCAGGTTATTTGGAATTAGCCTCTCTCATTAATTCTCTGTCACTCCCTCCAAATCTGAGGGAGGATTGATTCAAAAACTAAATACAATCATTGACGAAATATTTCTCTTTACAGGGAGTCGTGAGAAGCAACAACATCAGTCATCATGGAAAATAAAATCCTTTGTTGGATATTTTTGCTTGGATATGTATGCACACCTTCTGAACAAAGTTACTATTTAAGTTATATTTGTTATGGCTTTGATTCTTTGTATTTTTTCTTTCTGATATGCTTTATTGTACCAGAGTACACTTGAGGCAATAGTTGTGTTAAGTATTCAACAATTGTTTCAGTATTTCAGTCTGCAACAGAGAATCAGCATAATGTGTTGTTATACATTGTATTACAATTATTTTTCAAACACACAAACACCATGACTGTAGCTTCTGAGTTACCCTCTTCTTAAAATAAAATAGAGTCTTCAAACATTTAAAATGTGATTGAATAGGGTTCAGATTCATTTTTCTTTGGATAATTGTCACAAGCCGTAGTGCCTTTGTCAAAGAAGTTGAAGAATAACCAACAAGAGCATGCACCTAAATCCTCGCTAGACGACAGCCTCATGTGTAACAGTTTCATGGTGGAAACAACTGAAAACAAATAAATAATGTTTGATTTTTGTTACATGGAAGCATTGGTTGAAATAATTTCTATATATTGAACTTTTTATGTTTCAAATCATTAGGCTTGTTTTGGTTGTGATTAAAACTAAAAACCCAAACAATTATTTTTGAATCAAAGGCAAAGAAAATAAAAAATGAACGTATAAAAGAGAGAAGCCATAGCCCTCGGGTGTACCACAGAGCGAGAGTTGTGGGTTAGCCGGGTATGTTTTGCCTAAAAGGCAGTTTTCAAAAGATCACCATGGTAATGCTGCAGACCTACTCTGCTCTGGACCAGTGTATGTTCAGAGTTAAGAAAATTATGATATAAAAAGTATATGAGGACTTCAATGTCTGAATTGATAGATGTTTTCTTCAGAGGCAGAGAGTGTTTGGAGACAAAATAACCCAGATCAACTCTGGCTCCTCCTGACGATATTCTCTATGAGCTACACAGTTTGTCAGGATTAGAAACTTGCACACAGGCAATGCAATCCCTCGTTATCTCTCAGATGTACTTTACTTGACTATTTCCATTTCCTGTTATTTTGTACCCCACTACATTTTAGAGGGAAATATTGTACTTTTTATGTCCCTGCATTTATTTGATAACTTAAGAGACAGATTCAGATTGAAATTCATCTGAAATAAATATTTTGTTTATCTTTAATATATATATATTAGATAAACCCAAGATAAACCCAATATTTATTTAAAATATACATTTTATTGGCAGTTTTTTCCCTTTTCCTACTTCATACTGCTACTGCTGCATCAACATAAATAAAGTTCTATAGCATGCAATTCCTGTGTTTCAAAATATGCTGATCATAAAGCTTGTAGTGAAGCTTCATACTTTTGTATACATTTTTGTATATTTGTGTGTTTGCTAATTAAACACAATAATTCAGTCCCTCAAAAAGGCACAAGATTTTAATAAAATTGAAGATTAAATGAAAATGTATTTTCAACCATATTTATTAGCTACAAAACAACATGGCAGCGATTATGTTAAAACTAAAAGTGGCTAACACAATTTAGTCCTGGAACCTACAACACACAATCAAACCACACAGTCAGTAAAAACCCTTAACTGTTATTAGTTAGTGCAAATAAGGAATACACATTATAGGTTACAAGTTGAGCTGAAAGTTCCTCCACAGCATGTTGTTGTGTCTCGTCAAATGTGTTCGTTTTGTTTATATATTTTGTCTGTGATTTCCTGTTTTATTTTGTAGTTACCTCTTGTCTTTCATTTCAGGCCCTGTTTCTTCCTCCCCTTGTGTGTTTTTTCCCGCCATCATCAACACCAGCCCCGCCCCTGATTGTTTCCACCTGTGCCCAGTTACCTTTTGTTTATAGTCCCCAGCATCCCTTTGTCAGTTCGTCTTGTCCTGTCCTCATGTACTCTGCTCGTCTCTGAAATACTTAACTTTGATTCAAGCCTATCTTATGTTCCTGAAACTTGTTATTAGTTTATCTCCTCACGTCGTGTGCGATTTTCTTTTGTATACCTTTTTTTTGTGCAAAATAAAGTATATTAATTATACTTTACCTCTGGCTCCCGGGTCGTGCATTTGAGTCCTTATCCTTGTGTATCCAAGTTCGTGACACATGTAGATGTGTTAAAATATTGAAAACGGTCAAATATAAAGCAACAATAGAAATAAATAAATTGAACAGAATAGTAAAGTTTGAACTGAATAAAAAGCAGAGAGAGAGAAGATGAAGGGAGAAATCACAAAACATTGCTAAGAATCCTGTTTGACAAGCCCTACCGGTTCCTGTAATGGCTTGACTTCGGTAAGAGCCCATTAAGTGCAATGACACATAACCATTGAAAATTCACAATGTTGATGTCATTCCTGCACCATTTAATTTATTGTAACATGAGACCAGCTGAAATATTTACGAAACCAAGAATATCTCAGTGGAGTATCACAATATATGCAAAATTACTTTATTTTTTTCCTATGTCTTCTGTGAGAAATACTACAAACATGTTCAGTAAATAACTTTTGCTTTTATGTATTTAAATTAATTCCATATTTTGGAAGTAGCGTCTGTCACTAATGCTCTGTCCTTCCTTCCATAGCTGAGGGAGGAGTAATTCACAAACTAAATAGAATTATTTATGAAATACTTCACTGTACCAGGAGATGTTAAAAGTAACAGTAAAATTAGTAACAGTATCAGTCGTCATGGAAATTAAAATCCTATGTGGTATTTAAATGCAGCTTCTGGACAAAGTCATAATTCAAGTTATATTTTGTATGGCTTTGAATGTATGAATTGTTCTTTCTAATGGACGTTAGTGTACCGGAGTAGACTGTAGACATGTTAGGTTTAACAGTAATTCAGTCTGTCTTTACTAAATCATGTTCTTAAACAATTTGCTATACTGCCAGTTGTGTATATGGTCAATTACAACCTTACGGTTATATATAAGGGATTGTGATTTACCAAATTCCTCTTGGGATTGAGTTGTGCTAAGGGTCCAGTAACTGGAACCTCCTCACAGGATGACTGAAAGCCACCCTCAGTCGTAGGGTTTGTGACTCTAAAACAGCACATAGAACATTAAGAACAGGTTACAGATGTTTTTTCCTTTAACTTTTTTCAAGCTACATACAGGTTAACAATTTATGAAATCTATTGAAACATATTCCTGACAAATAGTCTTTAATGTCTTCTATTACAGTGCCACTGAAAGATGTTCTACGTTTCTATATGTGATTATGTGCTGGAACTAACCCGCACCCTCAGAACATAATGACTGTGTTAATGACCTGTTCTAATTGCTCCACCATTTACTCAGTAAAATAAAACAAATCTCAAATAATTCAGATATCCACCTGTAGCTGAGGCTGAGTGTCTCTGGAGTGTCCCCTCCAGAGCGTGATCTTTTCCTCTCCTCAGCTGCTCCCTTTGTTAGAGTGAAAAATCATCTCTCTTTGGTTAAATATACTGAAACCAAAAGACAGATGACACATTAAAATAAATCCCAACTTGCTGTGTAGGTTAGGTGTTCATCAGCTTTAAAAGCCTTTGAATTGATACTCTGAAACTCTGCAACTCTTGTGGAGAGAAGGAGCTTTATTTTTCCCCAAAACGTCCTCTTTTGGTATTGTGATGGTGCAGGAGAGTCCAACCTCTTTAATACGTTTCAACTGGGTCGAGATGTGGTGAGGCAAAAGAGCTGTTTGGAATCTTCTAAACTAAACTGTATGTTGAAGTTCAATAATGATGGATATTAAACCCATAAGGACCCACCATGACACGGGTGTCACATGACCTTTAAATGTTCTGGAAAGTTCCTTATACAGCTTTAGCCTTGTTTTTGTCTCATGAAGTCCCTAAGTGACACACACTTAACAGTCTGGTGGGTCATGATCCAGGACATGTGATTTTGTGTTCCCATGACAACATGTCCAAGATGTCCATGTGCCAGACTAACACATGTGACATAACGAGCTACATTTCAAAAGCTTTTTTTTTGTTGCTAAAGGTAAAATTCAAGCCATTTAAGAATTAAAATGCTTACATAACATGTCCTTTATTACATTTAACCTGTTGTGGAAACATTTCTTGATCAAATTGATATGAAACAAATGAGACAAACATTGCTGTGACACTGGTGTCACATCGGGACTTTAACCCTCAACTTTCACAGTAAACCCAAAGTGACATATATGCATAATTAGAAATATTATTATGATCTGGTCAGTTAATTTAGCTGATTCAATTATATTGAGTTGATATGTTCTTATTCTTCAATTCAAAGAATGTTCAAACTAATTTAAACCAAAAAAATCATGCTCGTTAATGAAGTTATATATAAGAGTTATTTCACCATTAAAGCAAATGTGACATATGTCACATTTCAGATATTTGACACTAGGGGGGGGTTCTTGTCAGAAATGTGTTCTATGTTGTCTATTTAGTCTAAATTATGTTCCCCTTAATTTTCCCAAAAGTATAAATGGGTCCAGGTTCTTATGGGTTAAAACACCAACCTTGGCTTCATCTAGCATGATGTCATGCTTCATCTCAAGAGCCACTACCTCTTAGTAGTTGGGATCATTGCAGTCCAGGTTATGTTTTGTTGCCATTGCACCATAGACAGATACAGACAGACAACCAGACAGACAGGTATAACAGATATGCAAACAGACGCTGAAGGAGAGTAAGAGGTAGTGAGAATGAGAGATGGATAGATACAGAAAAAGATAAAGATTGATAAAGATATAGATAATAGATATAGAGAAAGACAGATATAGATGTGGCTCTTAAAAGTGCCGTTGGTTTAAATAGTGTGGTGTAAATCAGTATGTGTTGATGGTTGTATGTGGATGGTATGGATGGTTGATGGGTACAGGAGCAGCAGGATAGAACAGAAAGAGTATATTACTTAATATAGGCCATCTATTTTTAGATGAAAATTAAAAAGGTCCTATTCAATAAAAAAAAACATCTTTCTTCTCACAGGCTTGTGTTCCCTTCCCCAGACATTTAAAGGTCTGTGTGGTAGTATAAATAATGTAGGCCTATTCATAAAACCAAATGATTATTAGAAAATGATAACGAGTAGCGTAGTAAGTAAATTACATGCACAATTCTGTCGGTGTAAAGACTCATCCCTAACTTTAACGCCATTGAGCTGATAAAAGTTAAGCTAGTTTTAGCTTTTGATGAAAGCAAGCTAGCTAGCCAACACGCTAGCCTTATTTCAGAATAGTTTTTCTTTTGTTGATAATGGCAAAATGTATTAGTCAGGCTTAAAAACATGTCCCTCATATGTAAACCGTGCGAGTTACATCTCAAAAAGCATAACACATTACATATTCAGCAAAACATGCAGCAGACGTTAGCCAGACAACCTACCTGTTCACTGGGTGTATCACAATGACACTCGAAGGGTTGCAAATTGCTTAAAAAACTGTCAAGCTTAGAGTGTTAACACCATACATATACTTTTGTTTCCGGTATTGTTCATGGCGGATGTATTTTGTTATACACACATTCCTTTACATTTTAATTATCATTCAAGTATTTGGTAGGCCTTCCAAAAAAAGAAAAAAAAGGAGGGTTCAAGTTGCAGAGTTTGTAAATGAACATGAACCAATAAAACGTGTTAACCCACACAGCTTCCGTCTCCCAAGACCTGACTCTCGCCTTGATAAAAAGAAGACATGGTGCAGGCATGAAAGATACTACCAATAGAAATACATTGTTTTTAAAATCGTTCTGTGTGAAACGGAAAAAATGGGAAAATCATGTTGGAGAACACAATCAATAGATTAAATAGACTGGGTTTTCCTTGTACAACCTAGGTCTACAATCTCTGAATTAAAAATACAAATATGCAGTCATCCTTGATCACAGAGAAACATATCCAAAGGTAGTCTGTCCTGAAAATGATGAAAGGAACATGATCAATGTGGATATATGAAATGTTTTCTGAAAGTTGTAGAAACCGTAGACTCTTTTCAGATGTTAAACACTTCCTCATTGGTTAAACTTTTCCAGACCAATCGTGTCCCTTGGTTAAAACAATGAACTTGGTGTAACAATGAATACTATTATATCCAATCCTCAATAGATTTTTATGGAAAGATGAAGATACTAAGGCAGAAAAAACTTTTTTCTCCGAGGGCCACATACAGAAAAACATAAGAAGGGCTGGGCCACTTACTAGAGGTGAGGTATATTGCCTCATGAGTTGAGTTATAAGTTAGCAAAATCAATCAAATGTAGGCAAATTATGCTTTATACTTGAATATGCTTTAAAACCTATTTGACTGTTCAGATGGTGGGTTAGAGCTTCCTATTGTAAGTTTAGGAAGTACAGACAGGCTATAATCTATGGCAAGCCATTTGAGTATTTATTCCATATCCTTGATATCAGACGGCAGCTGCCTACACTAGTTGGCTCTTTGATTTCACTTGTTAGATATATGGTCAAACTAGTTTGGCACTCTGCTTTACTAGTTAAATAAAACATTACACTAGTCACTCTTTTTCAGCAACTAGTGGCACTTTTGTCCGACTAGTTACCACATAAGCCTTACTAGTGACGCCGGGAGCAGCATTAGTAGCACCAAAGTCCCAACTTGTAAGCTTTTTGATGAACTAGTGACCCTCTGACCGTACTAGTGACCCTTAAAGTCTTACAAGTTAACTAGTGCGCTGCAAAAGCTCTGACATGTTAACTAGTTACACAAAAGAAGCAGAACTAGTTAACTAGTGGCATACATTTGTCTGCACTAGTTAACTAGTAGCACCCAGAATCACTCACTAGTTAACTAGTAAAGGCAAAAGGTTCACTAGTTAACTAGTTGACGCCTCTTTTGACCTTACTAGTTAACTAGTGGGGCTAAAAATGTCTACACGTTAACTAGTGAACCCTTTGCCCTTTACTAGTTAACTAGTGAGATACATTTAAATTCAACTAGTGAACTAGCGAGGCTTAACATGTTCACTAGTAGTACTAGTGGATCCCAAATTTGCACTAGTCACACTAGTTGCACAGAGTGCTAATGAGGAGGAGGGGAAAGAATGCATCGAGGTCTCCTATTGGCCCTAAGCTATAGAGCGCCACCCAGCCCAAATAGTTTATTTAAGAGCTTAAATACACTTGTTTTAAAACAGTCATATGACCATATTTACAAAAATATAAAACAAAAGTATTTTTGTAATTATGATCATATGACTGTATATCAAATTAGGTAAGAACATTGAAGACTTTCTTAAAATTAGAAAGTTGCCTTAGGACTGCAGACAGGGATATAGATCCTCTTTAAAACATTTTATTAAGCTGCAATTTGAAAGGTGCTTGGATTAGAATGGCATTGTGATAACAGAGTGACATTATTGATGGCTAGAAAGAGGAAGTAACCCTCTTTGGATCACAGCTTTGAGAGATCGCCGTGACTTCCGTAAATATTAGTCTAAGGTAGGGGTGTAACGGTATAAGTATTCATACCGAAATTATTCGGTATGGGCCCTTCGGTTCGGTACACGTGTGTACCGAAGTGTACCGAACGAATATAACGTTAAACGTAAAAAATTGAGAACGTGAACAACTTTTTGGAAGTAATCTCAGGTGCTGTGTCGCAGCGTTCAGTGTAATTTGCTCACATTGGGTTCAACGCGTCATAGAGCGACCAAGTCATTTCATTGGACGAGAGGCATACTATGAGAGCTGGTCACAGGGATGCGTTCAAATTGGGTGCTACTAGTTAACTAGTGAAGACAAATGTATGCCACTAGTTAACTAGTTCTGCTTTCGTATACATATGTATGAGTATGTACAAATATACATTCATGAAGTAAATGGATAATTACAAATGAATATAATTATGAATAAATATGAGACCAGTTTAAAGTGCAAAAATCAAAAACAAAGCACAGTCCAAAATAAGTGGAAAGCAGTGCAGGTCCATGTGTCTCCTGCACAATACTTAACAATGAACAATATACAAGAATATATTAGGATGTCACACATAATTTTACTAGCTTCAACATTAATAGTGATTCTTACTACTTTTACTTTTGGTACGTTGGTAGTCACAATGGCATCTAGAACAGCATACATGACTTGTTCATTCCATAAACTACTGCAGCACAATACTAAATAGCAACAACAACTCTAGAAAACTGGAAGTAAACAATGATACATATGGTGTTGTTAGCAAACGATAGCTCTAGCTAATGCTATCTGTGCTAACCGTAGCTCTTCGGGGCTCCATAAAAGCATGGGTTGTCGAACATAAATGTAAGGATAAAATAGGTTTGTTTGTTAGAAATTAGCTTTACAATAGATAGCGACACAGCGCTTTCAAGCAAAGAACAGAGCATTAGCAAACACTTACCATCCTGCATAGCCGAGTTCAGGCGTCGTTTCGCGTTGCGCCGTCGAGCTCCCCGCTGTATTTTTTCATCCGCAACGAGATTGAGTAACGTCAGTACCTCGCCGCGGCGTGTTTTTGTTGTTGCTGCCATTTCTTTATGGATTTGTTGACGGTAGCTCGTCTGTTTTAAAAATGGTGCTTATGCGATGCTTGGAGACTGTCTCGTCAAATAATTGTGACGATTCTCTCTGACCAATCAGCAGTCGACAGTGTTCACGTCACTAGTTTAGCATATTCGGCTCGGTTGTTGGCTCTGTAAGAATCACGATTTTGGAGGGCCAGAAAAAAGGTGAAAAAGTAGCCCTGAGCCGGAACTACCCCTAGTGGAAAAGCAAAAAAAAGTTTAAACCGTGCAACGTGCTGCAGTGGAAAAGCGCCATTAGATAAAACATCTCACGAGCTATTTTCCACGTTTGATTTCTCATGGTCCTCAAAAATTACTAAATGTTTTATTCAGTCCAATTAAGTCAATGTATTTATTTTCCACTGTTAATTCCGAAAAAAAAAACACATCAGATAATAATAGTACCTAAAAACGATACGATCATTAACTTCCATAAACTGTCAAGGACAATCAGGAAATGTATCCATGATAAACATAGGATTAATAAAGCTGAAAACATAAACCGCTTTCACACCAAGTACTTTGCCGTACTTAGTTCCCAGTACTTAGTCCCTTAACTGTCCTAGTAAATCGCGTTCACACCGGAATAAGTCCCTGAGGGATGATTAGGCAAATGAAGCCGCTGACGTCACTTCTTCTTCTTCTGCTTTAAGTTTACTGGCAGGCCGCAAACAGCTTCACGGCATATACTGCCACCCGAAGTCCCGGAGTCCCCCGGAATCCGGGACTTTGGGTGGCAGTAAATTGCCACCCGAAGCCCCGGCTAAATCGTCGGAAGCGCCGACACCTCCTCATCACTCCACCGATCCCATGTTTTATTTTGTGTTGCCATAAGTTAGTCTCTCTCCGTTGGTGCGCTGGGCTAATGCTAATGCTAATAATGCTAATGCAAGGAAATAAAATGGCGGCTTCACAAAAACTTTTCAGAGTTTTACGGGGCATGGTTTGCAATTCGCCCAGCCAATCAGAAATTGGAACCTTTTTCTCCCCAGGAAAGTCCCTGCTCTCTAGTACCTCATTCACACCAACGGTGTTTCAGGGCCGGTTCGGAGCTGGAGCTTGAAAAGCACCGGGTTTTCCTGTTCACACCGCAGCGGAGCAGCCTCTTAGCTCCGGAATCCGGTTCGTTTCAAGCACCAAAAAAAGTTCTAGTTCCAGATCTTTTTGGTGTGAAGTCAAAATCCCAGGAACTATCGGAACTATTCCTGGGAAAAGTACTCCGGTGTGGAAGCGCCTAATGAGACCCAAAGTTAAACAGAAGCCCATGTTTTTCATTAAATTGACCGATAACCTCATCTAAAACTTACATGCTAAATGTTTGTTTTACTGTTATTACATTATGAAAGAAAAGTAGATTTTTCGTGCTTGCAAATTTTTTATGTAAAATCTTCTAAGTAGCTTTGGTTATCAAATACATGTAGGAAAGTAAAAGGACAATATTTTCCTCTGATATTTAATGGAGTACCAGGAAATGGAAATAGTGTGTCAATGTTTTTATCGATTATCTATATTTGATTGAAGAAAGCAGCATCAATTTCCTACTTTAAATTATAATGTACTGAATTGAAAAAAAAAAATACCAGCAATCATAGCCAAAAAAAAAAACTTGAATAGTCACTATTGTTGCTTTAAATATTACCGGTTTCAATATAATTTTCTCACGAGATACAGAATGAGACAACACAGTATTGATCCATTCTGTATTCATAAACAATGGATAAAGAACTGTCAGACCGACATAGTTAGCTGTGAGCATTTTATTTTCTTGGTTATTACCTAGATCTGGTCTGTTTAATAAAGTAACATAATCTGCCATTTATATTGTAGAATGTATTAAAGGTCCCATGTCATGGCCATTTGTACTGATCATAATTCCATTGTTGAGGTATACTAGAATAGATTTATATTGTGCAATTTTCCAAACTCACATTGGTTTCTCATACAGCATCTCTGTATAGTATGTGTATTCACTCTCTGTCCTACACGGCTTGTTGGAGCTCCTGTCCCCACCCCCCCCCCCCCCTCCCTGTGAGCCCAGTGTGCTCTGATTGGTCAGCTCGCCCACTCTGTTCTGATGAGTCCACTACCATTACAGCGGAACATCAGTGATTATGTGTTACAATGGCGTTGGCAACCAGAAAATGACACCAGTAAGGACAAACAGATGAGAATGCTGCGTGTGGTCTGGGTGCCGTGTTGGCGGGACGTTGCGCGGCTCGCTGCTGCGAGGATTGGACAGTGTGAGCTGGGTTCATTTCCTTCTCGCTGCGTGGGGGTGCTGAGGGAAATGCCAGCGTTCTCCTCCGGTTTACAGGCACTGTGTAAATTATATATATAGAATAATTATGATGATGAATGCATTTTGTTACCACTAAAATACAGCAACACATCTTTGATTCATGTCGTTTATAACTGGAATACTACAATTATTATTAACTTTGATTAAAGTAGCCTGCCCATGAAATTTGCCAAAATCAACAACAACTGCGAGCCGGCACGCAAGACGCTCCGCTTCTGAAACGCGCCCGGTGGGTTATGACGCTGGAGGAGGTCGGACCAAAACCACGGCGCAGCCGTGACGCGGCGCAGACGGACCCGGTGGACCAATGGGTCCATTTGGGTATGGTCACGTCACTGTACCCAGGAAGAAAAAGATAAATCTCCAACGAGGCGTTCTGGGGCAGCATACTGTAGACAGGTCTTTTCTGTGTTAGAGTTGTACTCGCTACAGGGTGTACTTTGAGGGTTTGTGACTTTGCAGACCGTTTACATGCATACAAACCTTCATAACACACAATGGGACGGGTAATAACCGGAAAAGCATGACATGGGACCTTTAAATTAAAGCAGTGTTCCATTTTTTGACCTAAACTTACCTTAACATTGTTATATATGCTTTTGAAATGTAACATGGCTTTGACTTACAACTGAACATTTAGCCAAATGAAAAACTCCCCAGAAGGAACCAACACAAACACGGCCGAGAGGTCTCTGGAGTTTGCTGCAGGAGTTGCACTATACGCCAGACAACTGGGCTGTCACAAGATACAGTATGTTATAAAAAATTAAAAGACTAATAGTTTAGATTTTTAAACAAATAATTTGTTTGCAAGTTATACGTTTTACTTTTGAGACGTTTTTTTATCTTTCTCAAATGCTTATTTTTGCTTGATACTGAAGAGTTTTTGCTAGATCTTAATGGCACAAACCTGATTCAATAGTCTTCCTCCAAATTTAGAGCATGGGGATTGGTTGACGGACGTCTCCTAAAAATGTCTTTGAGGGTTCAGATTGTGGGTTTGAGCTTCCTAATGTACTATGCAATTTTAAAAAGTATTTAAGAAAGAAACATACAAAACGTTATAGCCATAAAAATATAACTTGAATAGTTACTTTGTCCGGAAGCTGCATACAAATGTCCAAGGAAAAATATCCAACAAAGGATTTTAATTTCCATGGTTACAGATGTTACTTCCCACAACTCCCTGGCAAGAGAAATATTGCAATGATTGCAAGTTGTTTGTGATTCAGTCGTCACTCCGCATTGGAGGGAGTGACTAAGTTTTGACAGCTGTTATTTTATACGTTGACAGAATATATGACACTACAAACTAAATCATAAAACACATCATACAATTGAATAAATCCACAATGATGTATTTTTGATAGTAGTACAGATAATGGTTTACTGATATAGAACATTGTACCAAAACACTGCCGTAGTATATAAACAAATACTCTTGTATGAAATATATATTTGTTATGAGTGATATTAGTTTTTAGTAACTTTTCCTATTGCATGAAAATGTTACTATGATTTAAACACATTGCAAGACATTTGCCAGCTCATATATTAATAGACATTATTTTCTCCATAACAAATATAAATACAGAAAAACCTGTAGGGGGTAATTTATACTTGTATTCATTTGAATGCATAAAAACAAAACATATTTACTAAAGACATATAAGACCTTTTTCTACCCTTTTCATATGAACAACTTGATTCAATGCTGTGCAGCAGTTATAATGTAAAGTAAGACATAGGGGAAATATAAACTACCAACAAAGGTGCAAGTGTAAAATATAGACAATGCAAAAATATTAACAAAGGTGGTTAAAGATAAGGATCACAAGTTGCTCTTAACTCAGGTTACTTCATGATCATAAAAATAGCTATGTGACACTTCTCATATATATCTAGGATTAACTCATTAAACATAGATATATATGAAAAGTGTCATATAGCTATGTTTGTACAATATTACATTTCTACATGTATATTAAACAATTTCAATATTTATTTCTATTGTGGTGCACCTATTGTGCAATTTGTTGCCCTTTATGCTCCATTACGTTACATCACATGTTGGAGAGCGTGAGAGTCGTTGTCCATGATACTTGCTGTGCATCACAGCGTCCTCCTCACTGACACCACCGGCACCACATAAAGGCAAGCGCCACCCGCTGGAGTAAAGCAGCCCATTCATATTCTGGTTTTCCAATTAAATGGAAAGACAAATTCCATAAGCTAAATATATATATATATATATATATATATATTCTTTATTTTTTTATTTTTTTATTGATGGTGCAAAGCAAAACAAATTCCAATTCAATACACATAACATTTTGTTACATTTTGTCAGTACTGTTTAACAGGCCATTCATTTGGTGTACAATTGTCAAACATTGTAACATGGCTCTAACTGGGGTTAGATTTTGTGGATACTAGGATAGTTTCCTGGTTACCAGACTTGTCACCATGGCCGCTGCTCCTTTAATTTCAGAGCGTGGGAATGTATTACCACCTCTTAAAACCTCTTTGACTGTTCAGATGGTGGGTTAGAGCTTCCTATTGTACTGTGCAATTCATTTGACACTTGATCCTAATACACTAACTCACCTTTCACATTCCGGGAAATAAAGCACACACAAGAATATTGTTTGGTTAAAAGTGAAAATGGGTCTTAAGGTATATAGAGAGAGAAAGTGTTTTTTAATCAGATTTAGTTCATATAGAAAGATCATAAAGAAAACATAAGAGGGGGGTGTGAGCCTAAAATCTAAGCCTTTGACTTTGATCAAACACACCGTCTCTTGCAACTAAGAGTGATTTGTAGAATAGTTCAACATATTGGAGTACAATGACAATGAATACGTTGTGCACAAGCTGAAAACAATATAAACAAATGAAAGACTCTTTCCTGATATGATGAAATTGTTGAGTTCTGTCATTATAAATCTACATGAAGTTTCTATGTGGACACTTGAACCCTTTGAAGGTTTGTCACGGTAACTGTGTGGGCTGTTCCACTCGGGAGCTGGTCACCAAAAAACTAAATGGACAGAAAACAGAATAAACTACAAGTTATATTTCATTCCTTTCATTAATTATGTTGAGTGAGGAGCCTTCACATAAAAGCTATACGTCAAATACTGTTTTACATACCTGTTTAACAAGTGCAATAATGGTTCCATTGCTGACATCCCCAAAGGTAGTTATCCTCATCTGTAGGTGTGCCAGTGATAATCCTGATGGGATTAAATCACATAATATGAAAATAAATACATTAATCATTCATGTGTCAACATGAAGTTGAAAGAGAAGGGAAAAATACAAAATTGGAGTCAAGTACCCTGTGATGGTGGTTCTTCTGGAGTCGATATGATCAGGGTCGTTGAAGGGGTTAGAGTTGTTGGGGCTGCAGTTGTTGCAACTTCAGTTGTGGAGGAGACAGTTGTAGGGACTGCAGTTGTAGTGGTTGCTGTTGTGGGGACTGCAGTTGTGGGGGCTACAGTTGTGGGGGTTGCAGTTGTCATGGCTACAGTTGTGGGGGCTGCAGTTGTGGGAGCTACAGTTGTCGGGACTGCAGTTGTAGTGGTTGCAGTTGTGGGGACTGCAGTTGTGGGGGCTACAGTTGCGACAACTACGATTGTGGGGGCTGTAATTGTAGGATCTAATGTTGTGGGGGTTGCAGTTGTTACAACTTCAGGTGTAGTGGTTGCAGTTGTAGGAGCGGCAGTTGTGGGGGCTGCAGTTGTAGGGACTTCAGTTGTGGGGACTTCATTTGTGGGGGCTACAGTTGCAGGGGTTGCAGTTGTGGGGGCTGCAGTTGTGGAGGCTGCAGTTGTGGGGGCTACAGTTGTGGGGGTTGCAGTTGTGGGGGTTGCAGTTGTTGGGACTTCAGTTGTGGTGGCTACAGTTGTTGAGGCTGCAGTTGTGGGGGCTACAGTTATGGGGGTTGCAGTTGTTGGGACTTCAGTTATGGTGGCTACAGTTGTGGAGGCTGGAGTTGTGGAGGCTGCACTCGTATGAGCTGAAGTTGTGGAGGCTGCAGTTGTAGTTGTTACTGTTGTGGGGGCAACAGTTGCAGGGGTTGAAGTTGTTGCGACTTCAGTTGTGGTGGTCGCAGTTGTGGAGACTGCAGTCATAGGCTCTCCAGTTGTGGAGGGTGCATTTGTAGTTGTTACAGTAGTGGGGGCTACAGTTGTGGGGGTTGCAGTTGTAGGAGCTGCAGTTGTTGCGACTTCAGTTGTGGTTGTTGCAGTTGTGGAGACTGGAGTTGTGGAGGCTGCAGTCGTCGGCTCTCCAGTTGTGGAGGGTGAATTTGCAGTTGTAACAGTAGTGGGGGCTACAGTTGTGGGTGTTGCACTTGTAGGAGCTGCAGTTGTTGCAACTTCAGTTGTGGTGGTTGCAGTTGTGGAGGCTAGAGTTGTGGAGGCTGCAGTCGTAGGCTCTCCAGTTGTGGAGGGTGCAGTTGTAGTTATTGCAGTTGTGGAGGCTGCAGTCGTATGCTCTCCAATAGTGGAGGGTACATTTGTAGTTGTTACAGTAGTGGGGGCTACAGTTGTGGTGGTTGCACTTGTAGGAGCAGCAGTTGTTGCGACTTCAGTTGTGGTGGTTGCAGTTGTTGAGGCTGGAGTTGTGGAGTCTACAGTCGTAGGCTCTCCAGTTGTGGAGGGTGCTGTTGTAGTTGTTACAGTTGTGGGGGCTACAGTTGTGGGGGTTGCAGTTGTAGGAGCTGCAGTTGTTGCGACTTCAGTTGTGGTGGTTGCAGTTGTGGAGGCTGGAGTTGTGGAGGCTGTAGTCATAGGTTCTCCAGTTGTGGAGGCTGCAGTTGTAGTTATTACCGTTGTGGGGGCTGCAGTAGTATGAAATGCAGTTGTTGTTGATGCAGTCGTGGGGTCCACAGTTGTAGGGAACCCAGTTGTTGCAGCTACAGTGGTAGGGGCTGCCGTTGTTGTAGCTGCAGTTGTATGGGCCGCGGTTGTGGGGGCTTCTATTGAAGCGGTTTGAGTTGTTGGGGCTGCAGTTGTTGCGACTTCAGTTGTAGTGGTTGCAGTTGTAGAAGCTGCAGTCGTAGGAGTTGCAGTTGTGGAGGCTGCACTCGTAGGAGCTGAAGTTGTGGAGGCTGCAGTTGTAGTTGTTGAAGTTGTGGGGCCTACAGTTGTGGGGGTTGCAGTTGTTGCAACTTCAGTTGTGATGGTTGCAGTTGTGGAGGCTGCAGTCGTAGGTTCTCGAGTTGTGGAGGGTGCAGTTGTAGTTATTACAGTTGTGGAGGCTGCAGTCGTATGCTCTCCAATTGTGGAGGGTGCATTTGTAGTTGTTACAGTAGTGGGGGCTACAGTTGTGGGGGTTGCAGTTGTAGGAGTTGTAATTGTTGCGACTTCAGTTGTGGTTGTTGCAGTTGTGGAGACTGGAGTTGTGGAGGCTGCAGTCGTGGGCTCTCCAGTTGTGGAGGGTGCAGTTGCAGTTGTAACAGTAGTGGGGGCTACAGTTGTGGTGGTTGCAGTTGTGGAGGCTGCAGTCATGGGCTCTCCAGTTGTGGAGGGTGCAGTTGCAGTTGTAACAGTAGTGGGGGCTACAGTTGTGGGGGTTGCACTTGTAGGAGCTGCAGTTGTTGCGACTTCAGTTGTGGTGGTTGCAGTTGTGGAGGCTGGAGTTGTGGAGTCTACAGTCGTAGGCTCTCCAGTTGTGGAGGGTGCTGTTGTAGTTGTTACAGTTGTGGGGGCTACAGTTGTGGGGGTTGCAGTTGTAGGAGCTGCTGTTGGTGCGACTTCAGTTGTGGTGGTTGCAGTTGTGGAGGCTGGAGTTGTGGAGGCTGTAGTCGTAGTTTCTCCAGTTGTGGAGGCTGCAGTTGTAGTTATTACCGTTGTGGGGGCTGCAGTAGTATGAAATGCAGTTGTTGTTGATGCAGTCGTGGGGTCCACAGTTGTAGGGAACCCAGTTGTAGCAGCTACAGTGGAAGGGGCTGCCGTTGTTGTAGCTACAGTTGTATGGGCCGCGGTTGTGGGGGCTTCTGTTGAAGCGGTTTGAGTTGTTGGGGTTGCAGTTGTTGTGACTTCAGTTGTAGTGGTTGCAGTTGTAGAAGCTGCAGTCGTAGGAGTTGCACTCGTAGGAGCTGAAGTTGTGGAGGCTGCACTCGTAGGAGCTGAAGTTGTGGAGGCTGCAGTTGTAGTTGTTACAGTTGTGGGGGCTACAGTTGTGGGGGTTGCAGTTGTTGCAACTTCAGTTGTGGTGGTTACAGTTGTGGAGGCTGCAGTCGTAGGTTCTCGAGTTGTGGAGGGTGCATTTGTACTTGTTACAGTAGTGGGGGCTACAGTTGTGGGGGTTGCAGTTGTAGGAGCTGCAGTTGTAGAAGCTGCAGTTGTTGCAACTACAGTTGTGGTGGTTGCAGTTGTGGAGACTGGAGTTGCTGCAGTCGTGGGCTCTCCAGTTGTGGAGGGTGCTGTTGTAGTTGTTAAAGTTGTGGGGGCTACAGTTGTGGGGGTTGCAGTTGTAGGAGCTGCTGTTGTTGCGACTTCAGTTGTGGTGGTTGCAGTTGTGGAGGCTGGAGTTGTGGAGGCTGTAGTCGTAGTTTCTCCAGTTGTGGAGGCTGCAGTTGTAGTTATTACCGTTGTGGGGGCTGCAGTAGTATGAAATGCAGTTGTTGTTGATGCAGTCGTGGGGTCCACAGTTGTAGGGAACCCAGTTGTAGCAGCTACAGTGGAAGGGGCTGCCGTTGTTGTAGCTACAGTTGTATGGGCCGCGGTTGTGGGGGCTTCTGTTGAAGCGGTTTGAGTTGTTGGGGTTGCAGTTGTTGTGACTTCAGTTGTAGTGGTTGTAGTTGTAGAAGCTGCAGTCGTAGGAGTTGCACTCGTAGGAGCTGAAGTTGTGGAGGCTGCACTCGTAGGAGCTGAAGTTGTGGAGGCTGCAGTTGTAGTTGTTACAGTTGTGGGGGCTACAGTTGTGGGGGTTGCAGTTGTTGCAACTTCAGTTGTGGTGGTTACAGTTGTGGAGGCTGCAGTCGTAGGTTCTCGAGTTGTGGAGGGTGCATTTGTACTTGTTACAGTAGTGGGGGCTACAGTTGTGGGGGTTGCAGTTGTAGGAGCTGCAGTTGTAGAAGCTGCAGTTGTTGCAACTACAGTTGTGGTTGTTGCAGTTGTGGAGACTGGAGTTGCTGCAGTCGTGGGCTCTCCAGTTGTGGAGGGTGCTGTTGTAGTTGTTAAAGTTGTGGGGGCTACAGTTGTGGGGGTTGCAGTTGTAGGAGCTGCTGTTGTTGCGACTTCAGTTGTGGTGGTTGCAGTTGTGGAGGCTGGAGTTGTGGAGGCTGTAGTCGTAGTTTCTCCAGTTGTGGAGGCTGCAGTTGTAGTAATTACCGTTGTGGGGGCTGCAGTAGTATGAAATGCAGTTGTTGTTGATGCAGTCGTGGGGTCCACAGTTGTAGGGAACCCAGTTGTAGCAGCTACAGTGGAAGGGGCTGCCGTTGTTGTAGCTACAGTTGTATGGGCCGCGGTTGTGGGGGCTTCTGTTGAAGCGGTTTGAGTTGTTGGGGTTGCAGTTGTTGTGACTTCAGTTGTAGTGGTTGTAGTTGTAGAAGCTGCAGTCGTAGGAGTTGCACTCGTAGGAGCTGAAGTTGTGGAGGCTGCACTCGTAGGAGCTGAAGTTGTGGAGGCTGCAGTTGTAGTTGTTACAGTTGTGGGGGCTACAGTTGTGGGGGTTGCAGTTGTTGCGACTTCAGTTGTGGTGGTTGCAGTTGTGGAGGCTGCGGTCGTAGGTTCTCGAGTTGTGGAGGGTGCATTTGTACTTGTTACAGTAGTGGGGGCTACAGTTGTGGGGGTTGCAGTTGTAGGAGCTGCAGTTGTAGGAGCTGCAGTTGTAGGAGCTGCAGTTGTTGCAACTACAGTTGTGGTTGTTGCAGTTGTGGAGACTGGAGTTGCTGCAGTCGTGGGCTCTCCAGTTGTGGAGGGTGCAGTTGCAGTTGTAACAGTAGTGGGGGCTAGAGTTGTGGGAGTTGCAGTTGTAGGAGCTGCAGTTGTTGCGACTTCAGTTGTGGTGGTTGCAGTTGTGGAGGCTGGAGTTGTGGAGGCTGTAGTCGTAGGTTCTCCAGTTGTGGAGGCTGCAGTTGTAGTTGTTACCGTTGTGGGGGCTGCAGTAGTAGAAAATGCAGTTGTTGCAGCTACCATGGCAGGTGCTGCCGTTGTTGTAGCTGCAGTTGTATGGGCCGCGGTTGTGGGGGCTTCTGTTGAAGCGGTTTGAGTTGTTGGGGCTGCAGTTGTTGCGACTTCAGTTGTAGTGGTTGCAGTTGTAGAAGCTGCAGTCGTAGGAGTTGCAGTTGTGGAGGCTGCAGTTGTTGAGGCTGCAGTTATGGGGGTTGCAGTTGTTGCTACTTCAGTTGTGGTGGTTTCAGTTGTAGTGGTTACAGTTGTAGGGGCTATAGTTGTGGGAGCTACAGCTGTGGGTGATACAGTTGTGAGGGTTGCACTTGTTACGACTTCAGTTATTGTGGTTCCAATTGTCGTAGGTGCAGTTGTGGGGGCTGCAATTGTGCGAGCTGCAGTTATATGGCCATCAGTTGTAGGGGTTGGAGATGTGGGGCCCGCAGTTGTGGAGGCTAAACTGGTAATACCCTCAGTTGTATGAGCTGCAGCTGTGGGTGCTACAGTTGTAGGAGCTGCAGTTGTGGGGGCTACAGTCATGGGGGCAGCTGTAGGAGCTTCACTCGTATGATCTGCAGTTGTATGAGTTGCAGTTGTTGGGGTTGTAGTTGTTGGAGATGCAGTGTTGGTGCCTGTTACTGGAGAGGTAGGGGCTGCAGTTGTGGCTGTTGAAATGAGAGATGTGGTAGTTGCACTTGAAAATGGAGTTGGGCTGGTGGCACTTGTTGTAGACGAACCTGTAGTTGTAGTTGTGATAATATAGAATACTTTTAGAAAATATATCATATCTATAACCTAACATTTTGATGTCTCTTTATCCTTAAAGGTCCCATGACATGGCCCTTTCTACTGATCATAATTCCATTGTTGAGGTCTAAATAGATTTACATTGTTCAATGCTCCAAAAACACATTGGTTTTCTCATACAGCATCTCTGTATAGAATGTGTATTCACTCTCTGTCCTACACGCTTTGTTGGAGCTCCTGCCCCGCCCCCCCTCCCTATGAGCCTACTGTGCTCTGATGTGTTTTCATGTGTTACAATGGCATTTGTTAGCAACCAGAAAATGACACCAGTAATGACAAACAGATGAGAATGCTGCGTGGGGTCTGGGTGCCGTGTTGGTGGGACGTTGCGGGGCTCGCTGCTCCGCCCTTTGAGGCTCGAGGAGCGGACAGTGTGAGCTGTATTACTGGTGTTGTTTCCTGGTTACTGTGTGGGGTCTGCGAGACAGCGAAGCACCGAGGAACTCAGCCTGAGCACACACACACACACACACTCACAGCCAGGCTGGATCCGCGGAGCCGCGGCTGAGAAAAGATAAGGCTGAGTGAGTGTGTGTGTGTGAGGAGCTCCACGGATTGGTCCATTTGGACCTGGGTATCGTTACGTCACTGTACCCAGGAAGAAAAAAATGGAAAAATAAAAATCTCCAACGAGGCGTTCTGGGGCATCATAGACAGGTATTTTCTGTGTTAGAGTTTTACTCGCTACAGGGTGTACTTTGAGGGTTTGTGACTTTGCAGACCGTTTACATGCAGAAAAAGCTACATAACACACAAGGGGACGGGTAATAACCGGAAAAGCATGACATGGGAACTTTAATAACAAATCTCACCAAGGAGCTCAGTCTTTTGTACACTCAACACATGGAACATTGACTTCGATTAGATTAAATTGTCAACACATAATTGTATTAGGTTAGTTGAAAACCATACTATTACATTGAACCTCATATGTTTGTATTTAAACTTGATATTGCTTTCAACTAACCTATACAAGTATGTATAATCTGTTGACAAAAAACAACTAAAGTCAACTTTTCAATCTTTTGAATGCAGGTATCTCAGTGTGTTCAACTGTCACCAAACAGTTCAACAACTATTTTTGGGGTTTTGAACATCCTTGTTCCTAAAATGATCCTAAAGTGTTCTGTATTCTGCATAGTTCAACACTGACTGTAAATTAAATGTCTAACTCAAAGATGATAACACCTAGACAGATGTTGAGTGCTAAGATTCTTTTTTTTTTAATAAGAATTACAATTGGATACAATGTTTAGCAGAAATACATTTCATAATGAAGAAGTGATTTGCTCAGGATTTATTTATAATCTCTTGTTACTTATTCTTCAAGGTCCTTGACAGAGGATTATTCAGAATACCATCTTGGAATTTATACAGAGCAAATGATTAAGCTCTACCACATTTTTATTAAATGATTACATTATATTATAACAGGCTTTAGGCAAACAGTTAAATGTGTTTGCATTTTTCTAATTAATAATAGTATTACAGTTTCTAACAACAACATTTAAGTTTCAACTAAAGTTTATTTCAGAAGCGAGCAATAGTAGGCAATAACAGATAGCAATATAATGCAAAAATATCAAACACAAACACATGTAAGAAAGAAAATACAACCCATACCAAAACAGAGAAAGCCATAAAGAATATCACTAATAATTACCTTGTCCAATAGCAACATAAAAATATCCAAATAAAAATATCCAACAGAGGATTTTTCTTTCCATGTTGACCAGTGTTAATTCGCACAACTCCAGGTATAGTGAAGTCCTTCGTCAATGATTACCCTCTGCGCTTAGTTTGTGAATTAGCCCTCCCTCAGCTTTGGAGGGAGTGACAAAGCTTAGTGACAGAGGTTACTTTCAAATAACCCGATAAACCAGGTAACACAGATATGTTTACAGAATAAAAGACTCTACAAACTAAATCATTAAAACTGTCACGATCACCAGTGTTTAGCAATGTTCAGTTTAATCAGGTCAGGGACAGGCAGGGTCAAAACCAGGAAATCCAGCAGTAAGGCTAACAAATCCAAAAAGGGGCAGGCAGAACAGGGCTCAGAACCAGGTGATCCATCAGACAGGCAACCAGGGGGCAGGCAGGAACTTGAGGTCCGAATACAGGCAGGCAGGGGTCTAAACCGGGCAGGACAAGAATCTAGGCTAGAGATGAACAAACACTGGAGAGCTTGGCAGAAAAGACAAGACAATCTGGCAAAGGACATGTGATAGTGAGGTGGTATAAATACTGTGGAGTAATGAGGGAATGAGTAATAGGTGAGGGGAAGGGCTGGGGAGACCAGGTGAGGGAAGTGAGCTGATTGCAAGGAAGGCGGGATCTGAAATGACAGGAGAGTTAAGATGAGCCAAATCAAACAAACAACAATATATGTGTCTAACTTGTGACAAAAACAAACAATTGAATAAAGTATCTCAGTTATCTTTCAGCATGCAGCAATAATCCTGTTTTTATTCTGATTTATTAGTTAACTACTGAATTAATCAGCCTTTAGTTGGAAAGTCTGAGTAGTCACATTTTGGTTTTTAGTTTGAATGCTTTTCATCACTGAAATGACCCTTTTTTAAAGCTTGACAATTCACCTTGATATTTATCCTATATTTATTATGAATGATATTTGTATGTAGTAACTATAATAATTGCATGACACTGTTACTATTATGTAAACACAACTGAACTTGAGTCACAATGTTTTCTCTGAGAAAAAAACAAGTAATACATCAGAAACATAAGGGGAATTATTTTTGGTTGCACTCATTTAAATGCATAAAAGCAAAACATACTGTATTTACCAAACAGTTTTTTATAACTCCAAGAAACACTTAAAACATTTAAGAGGTTAAAACTGTCAAACTAATATATTGTGAACATAACGATGCATACGAGATTGATATTCCAGCAAAGATCTTCTTGGTTTTAGAACTGCTTTAGCTTGTTTCAGGAAACTGAAGATTAAATGGAATGGGAAAAACGTGGGCTATGGCCAAGGCCAAAACTAGATCAGTGTCAGTGTCAAGGTTGTCAAACAGGTTTCTGTATACAATATTGCAATACTGTCCTTAAGTACATTTTGGGGGGTATTTCCTTTTTTGTTACTTTCTAATCCTACCTTTAGGCAATATTTGTGACAAATTACTCTGCAGATTGAGATTAATAATACAAAATATAATCAATGAATAAATTGTTATATAATTATTCAAGATTCAAGGATTTAAACGTTTATTTTCACATGCACAACAGCTGCAGCGTAGTTGTTGGTTAGTTAAAATATTAAGTCCCAGGCTCCTCCAACAATGTAATGTACAGTATACTTAAGACATCAAAAGAAATATAGAAATAAAATAGTGCAAGAGACACAATGGTGCAAGGAACATCTAAGAATAAGTCAAATAAATACTTATACACTACTAGAATAAGATAAAACAGACTGTAAAATTAAACACTGTCAGGTAAAATAAAAATACGGTATAGCCTACTGTAAAAGTATATGAATATGGGGATTTGTGATAAACAGCTGTGTGTACTTCAAACATATGTAAGTACTAACATTTCATAGAGCTTAGGAGTGCAACAGTCTTATTGCCATGTGGGAAAAAATGTATCCCTGAGTCTGGTGGTCTTTGATTTGATTAGATTTTTTTATTTGATTTGCAGACATAACATTATGCACATATTAATGCATCAATCATTTAAATCCGTTCTTATAATTTATGATATTTAAAAATGTTTCATTCTGCACGAAGAATAATTTGAAAATGTTTTACTTTGAGTCGGCGTATAATAATAATAATAATTAAGCGTATAATGTTGCATTATACATTTTAATGCAGGACTTGAAATTTGACCGGTTAGGGCTATTTCTACATCTTACTCAACCACTGGATAGCACAGGCTGTTTGCAGGACTAAATTATAGTGGGTGGCACTAGAGACGCGAAGTCCCGCCCATTTACTTCCCACCCATGGGACCTTATTTCGGAAAAATAATGTATTGAAGTCAATGGGGAGAGAAAACGTATCTTTCGATCCCGTTTGAATTGTGCCATGAATTACATGATGTTTGTCAATCTTAAAAAATAATTTCCATGTCAAAAAAGTCACAGTTTGTCGTAAAACTGTTGAAATATAAGACTATGAAAAATACGCAACTAGAAAGACTACAAATCCCAGAATCCCGGTCCCGCATGCTGGCTCTTACGGAACCGACTAACTCCCCTTTTGTGTATGTACAGCTCTCAACATGCCCAGACTTGTAGTGATTTTCACCTCTTTTAATACTTTTCGCCTCATTCTGAAAGAAAGAAGTGAAATGTGCCAACGTGAAGTGTTACTTCACAGTTTTACGACACATTTTTATTTTTTTGACTTGCAAAATTATCTTTTAAATTGACAAACATCATATGTGTAATTCGTGGCACAATTCAAACGGGATCGAAAGATAATCTTTCTCTCGCCATTGACTTCAATACATACTTTTTCCGAAATAAGGTAGTAACGAACTCAGAACTCAGGATATAGGACCCAATTGTACGACCCAGGAGACAGAGGTAAAGTATTTGTAATATACTTTATTTTCAATAGATGAACAAAAGAAAATCGCTCACGTAGTGAGGAAAAAAATAACTTGATAACAAGGAGAGCATAGATCTGACCTACGCATGAAACAAGACGAACTGACAATGAACACTGGGAGACTGGGGAATTTAAACACACGACAACAAGACACAGGTGGAAACAATCAGGGGCGGGGCTGGTGCTGATGAGCATGGGAGACACACAAGAGGTGGATAATCAGGAAGCCTGGAATGAGAGGTAAATGGTGAGTGACAAAACAACACAACCATAACATAGCATAAAAATGAAACTGAAGTTACCTACTGTAACTCCAGCTTCTATGAGTATTGGCGTAGCCCTCTAAGGCTATCGCTATTGGGTAATCCCCTGCGCGCCCGCGCAGCACTGAAACACTTGTAGTCCACGCCCACCCGCAAGGTGGGCCCCACCCTCGGGCTCCCTTCCGGTATAAATAGGAAGGAGGCCCGACAATCTGCTCCCACACAAAACAACTTTTCTTCAGCTATTCGTGGAGCCAGTGGGGCCCAGCACTTAGAGGGCTACGCCAATACTCATAGAAGCTGGAGTTACAGTAGGTAACTTCAGTTCTATTTCGTATATGGCTCCGCCCTCTAAGGCTATCGCTATTGGGTTAATGGCGAAGCCAGATGTAGTCTGCGCCCCACTGGGTCCCCCCGGTACTGGAAGCACAGACACACCCGCTCAGATAACAACCCAGCCTATTGCGCCATGCGAATGGCGCATCACAGTCCCTGGAATATAGCATAACATGAATATTTACCATGAGGGGACGCAGGCTGGGAACAATACATACCCTCCGCTGTGATAAGGAGAGACGAAGGTCACACTTTGCCCAGCGACAAAAAGAGGGGGAACACGGGCCACTCTCTGCGTGTAGACAGGCAGGAGAGCGCACAGCTGGATCCCTGACATCACTCACTCTGACAAGACACTTCGTACAAAATGTGTCAGAGGAAACAAGGAAACCTCCCCCTCAGAAGAGGGAAAGGGGCCGCTCTTCGTGTGCCGAGAGGCAGGAGAGAGGCGCACAGCTGGATCCCTGACGTCACTCACTCTGACAGGACACTCAGCACAGGGTGTGTCAGAGAGGAATGGGAGACATCCCTCAAATAAAATTGAATAAAGGAACAGGGGGAAGACCAAGATGCAGCAGTGGAAATGTCTTCCACTGACATTCCTCCGTGCAAAGCCGTGGAGGAGGAAATTCCTCTGGTGGAGTGCGCACTGATGTTCTCTGGGGGATCCGCCCCAGAGGAGACATATGCCTGTGACACAGCCTCACACAGCCAGTGTGACAGCCGTTGTGCAGACAGAGGCTGCCCGATCGAGCTCTCTCTGTAATGCACAAACAGGCGCTGAGAACGGCGCAAGGCAGCCGTGCGCGCCACATAGCAGGCCAGCGCGCGCACCGGACAGAGGAGATGAGACGTGGCTTCTTCCTCCGACCTGTGAGGAGGGGGAAAGAAGCCATCCAGGGTGATCACTCTTGATTTAAAAGAGCTTGTGATGACCTTAGGCATAAAAGCCGGGTTAGGGCGTAAAACAGCTGAACTGCCATCTCCTTGGATCCGGAGGCATGACGGAGCCACAGAGAGAGCAGACAAATCACTCACCCTTTTCGCTGATGTTAGAGCCAAAAGTAGTACTACTTTGGCTGATAACAGTTTAAGGGGAACCTGAGCCAAAGGTTCAAATGGGGATTTGCTTAGTGCGCGTAACACTAAAGCCAAATCCCACTGAGGCGCCAGTGCGCGTGACACAGGTCTGAGTCTCCGTACTCCTCGCAGAAAACGTTTCGTCAGGGGGTGACTAAACACCGTCCCGGCCCCGAAACCCACGTGACAAGATGATATGGCAGCAGCATATACCTTGATTGTGTTGAAGGCCAAATTCCTGTCCAGCAACAGCTGGAGGAATGACAGCACGTGAGGCAGGGGGCACGTAATAGGGTCCAGGCTTTTCGCCACACACCAACGCTGGAAAGCTGTCCACTTGGCTGTGTAGGACGCTCTGGTAGACGCCGCCCTGGCTCCTTGAATGGTACGTACAACATCTTGAGAGAGGCCCAGCCCCTCTAAATGTTCCCGTTCAGGGGCCATGCCCATAGGTGCTGGCCTATCACAGGGTGACTGCTGATCGCTCCCTCCACCTGCGAGAGAGCGTCCCCCCGCCACGGAATTTTCCACGGTTTGCCTGACAGCGTACGCTGTAGGCATGGAAACCAGGAAGCGCCCGTGCGCTCCGGGGCAATCAGGATCATTGACAGTCGCTCCTCCTGCACTCGGTCCAGGCACCGAGGAATCAGCGGGACTGGTGGAAATGCGTACAACAGTCCCCTGGGCCACGGTCGATGTGCGAACGCGTCCACCCCCAGGGACGTGAGGTCTGCCCCTTTGTTCAGCTCGCCGGGAACATACATTGCTCTGATGGAGAGCAAGTGTGATCGCGCCCATATCAACAGCGGTCTGGCTGTGTTCAACAGCTGCGCTGAGCGAACTCCGCCCTGGCGATTGATGTAGGCTGCCGCGGCTTTGTTGTCTGTGCGAATCAACACATGCTGATTCCGCAGCAACGGGGCAAAATGCTGGATTACTCTCCGTACGGAGAGCAATTCCAGCACGTTTATGTGGAGGGACATGTGAGCCGGCCACTGTCCCCCCACTGCCTGCGACATACACGTTCCTCCCCACCCTGAGAGAGATGCGTCTGTGAACACCGAGATGTGTGACGTAACTCTGCCCAGGGGCACCCGCTGACAGCACGTGGGGACTTTTCCAATAGGTTAAGTCTGAACCCACGGAAGGAGGGATGGCCACCATGCGCCTCTTCTGTCGCACGGGGTCGATGCGCAGGCGAATAAACCACCTCTGGAGTATCCTCATGTGAAGGAGACCCAGGGGGATCACCACGTGACCAGCTGCCATCATGCCCAGCAGCTGCATCACGGAGAGGGCAGTCACCACGCTGCGAGGTGTGACGCGTCGGAGAAGAGCTGTCAGTGCCTCCACTCTCTGCTGTGAGAGTCGCGCTCTCATGCGGGCTGAGTTCAATTCCACCCCCAGGTAAACAATACTCTGGGAGGGAAGAGGACGGCTCTTCTTCCAATTTATTAAGAAACCCAGCTTTGACAGATGTGATACGAGCTGTACCGTCTGTAAAGCAACTTCCTCCCTGGAGCGAGCCAGCAACAGCAGGTCGTCCAGGTAAAATAGTACTCTCATCCCTCCTCTGTGTAGCGGCTGCAGCGCCGTCTCTACACACTTCGAAAAGGTGCGAGGAGCCAGGGAATAACCGAACGGCAGACGGTTGTACTGGTACGATATTCCCTGGAATGAGAAACGCAGGAATTTCCTGTGTTTCGGGATGATGGGTACGTGGAAGTAAGCATCCTTCAGGTCTACAGAGGTGAACCAGTCCCCCTGGTGAACACACTCCAGCACCTGTTTGATCGTCAGCATGTGAAAAGGCCTTTTCATTATTGCTTTGTTGAAGACTGACAGATCGAGGATGGGTCTCATTCCCCCTGTCTTCTTCGGGATAAGAAAATAGCGGGAGTAATACCCCTGATTTTCTTCCCCTTGAGGAACCCTGGAAATAGCCTCTTTCAACAGGAGTTCCCGCAGCTCTGACTGGAGCGCAAGACACTGTTCCTGGGATGACAGGAGTGTTTCCTGTATCCCATTGAACTGTGGGGGGGGAGAGGTGAACTGCAGGGTGTACCCTCTGCTGATCAACCTGCTCATCCATCTGTCCATCAGACACACGTGCTGCCACTCTGAGAAACACTCTGAGAGCGGGCGCACGTGCTCGAGATGTGTTGTGGTCGTCATGGTGACGAGCCACGTCAGAGCCCTCGCCGCCGCTGCCCGTGCGGCAACCCAAGGTGGGCCTGGAGCGAAAGGGCTGTGAGGGAGCCTCCACACGCTGCATATCACTCCTGCTCTCATCATGAGGCGCGTACACGCTCAGGGGATGGGTGGAGGTGTGTGCAGTGACGTCCACATGAGGCGTCATAACTGCCCTCATGGGCTTATTATGACCGTGTGTAGGAGGCGTATCTCGGACAGAGGAATGCAGCGAGCCCTGCTGCCTACTAATCAACAGATTGGTGGCAGCTGGTTTAGTTAGTGAACACCGCAGTTTATTAACCGATAGATTAAAAACTGCAGGTTTTTTCAACAAGCCCTGCTGGCTATTAACCGATAGGTTATAGGCAGCTGGCAGAGTGGGGGATATGCGAGAAACACTTGATACTGATGCCTCAGACACAAAGTTGGAAAATAAACGTGTTTTATTTTTCTCACAAACCCCCCCAACACGTCAGAAGCGGCTTTGTTTCCTCGGAGGCTCTCGCGGAGCAGACCAGGAGCGGGAGTGCCTCCCTCCCCGTTGGCTCACCGCCGGAAGACCCCTCTGCCCCTGGGGTGGGGGGGAGCGGCGGGGCGGGGCGGGGCCCCTGCCGCCGCCGACGGGCGAGCCTGACGCCGCGGCTGCTGTTGCCAGTCCTGTGTGCGCCTCTCCGCCTGCCGCTGTGGCCGGGTTGGACGCTGCGGCTGCTGCGGCTGCTGCGGCTGCTGCGGGCGTTGGTGCCGCCGTGGCCGCCCCGCAGGCTGGAGCCAGCTAACGTGCTGGCGGATGTCGTCCGCCTGTTCTGCAGCCGCCTTCATGGCCTCCACCATGGCGTGGAACTGGGGTCCGAACAGCCCGTCCGGGCTGATTGGAGCGTCCAGCAACACCTTCCTGGCCGTCTCCGTGACCGCAGCCTGCTGCAGCCAGAGGTGGCGCTGCATTTGCGTCACCCACGCGGCGATTCTCGCCTGGGAGACAGCAATGGACGCGCACAGTGTGAGCGCCGTGCTGGCCGCCTTGCTGATCTCCTCCGCTTCCTCCGTGGCCAAGGTGGTGGACCGCTCCACCAGCGTCACCACCGAGTCGGAGAGCAGCGCGATGTTGTTCGCCGCCGCCGACGCCTGAAAGGCACACTGGTGCACCCGGTCGGCCTGGCGAGCGACATACTGGTCCCTGGGGGAGGCCAACGTAGGGCGCCGTCCGGCGATCATGTTGGCCTGCCTTACCCCAAAAAACGCCGTCAGGCTCGGCTCCAGAGAAGGGGTGGCTGGGAAACCAGCATCTGTGAACCCCTCCACCTTGGTGAGGGGGACAAATGTGGCCACCGGAGCCCTCAGGGTCCTCGGGTTCGCCGCCGCCCCCTCCTGGTATCTCCTGATGGCGGGAAAGCGTGGCCAGATTGGATCACTCCTGATCGTCTGCACCCGCGAAAAAACTCCGGCCATGTCGTCCGGAGCACACCTCTCCTGAGCTAGGGGAACGGGGAGACCTCTGCAGGCGGCCGCCTTGGCTATGATCTCCGGCAGTTCCCCCAGGATGCCGCCTATCGCGGTCTATCGCGGTCCCCTTCTCCGTCATCACGGCAACGCCGTGATGACGGAGAAGGGGACCGCGTGCTCTGCCGTCCAGTCGGCACCCTGCTCCGACTCTGTCTCCCCCGTCCGGGGGAGAGGAGGGAGGGGAGAACCGCACGGTGAACCGTGGAGGGAGGTGGGGAAGGAGTCGTCCGACTCCTGCCCGGCCCTCGGCTCCAGGGACATGAGGCTGCCGCCCGCAGGCTCGAAAGCCTGGACGGGCCAATCATCCTCCACGGCCGCAGCGGCGAGAGCGTCCGCTCTGCGCTTCCTGTCGGCCGCGGGGAGACGTGCACAGTGGGTGCATGCGACCCGCTGGCTGAGAGCCGCATACGCGTGCTCTGGCCCCAGGCAGGATTCGCATGACGTTTGCCGGTCGTAGCTCATGATGTATCCGGAGCCACATGAGGGACAATTCCTAACGCAGTTGGCACTCATTGCTCCAGATTTTCAGTGCTTCAGTACTTTCTCGGGGCTGAAGAAAAGAGGGAGCAGATTGTCGGGCCTCCTTCCTATTTATACCGGAAGGGAGCCCGAGGGTGGGGCCCACCTTGCGGGTGGGCGTGGACTACAAGTGTTTCAGTGCTGCGCGGGCGCGCAGGGGATTACCCAATAGCGATAGCCTTAGAGGGCGGAGCCATATACGAAATAGAACTCTCTTAACATTTCTGTCGGTGCACAACAAAGGTCCCATGAAGGTCCACCGGAAAGGGAGGGACTTCGCCTCTCTGAGTGCCACAGTGACGCGTCCTAAAACCCGGAAGTAAACTCCTTCCGGTTCCTTCGTCAAAAACCAATGCAATTTCTCCATAGGATTTTGGAAAATAGCTCGAAATTAGGGTCTGTGGTTGACACAAATTGAAGAGACAGATCACGTTTTGTTCAGCCGGATAATATCCACATGTTTACCCTACTTTTATAATTTTCGAATCATAAATCTATCGATCATAAATCTATCGATTAGATTGGCACTCTATGGCTGCATCTCAGGTCGGTTAAATGGAATCCTTGCGTCCCTCACTTGCGTAGTTTCCCTGCGTTTAGTCCCTCCCACCAGGGAAGCAGGGAGAGACGCAAGGAAACCACGAGAAGCAGGGAAATGAGTTTTAAGAGCAATGGGACGTCCTTTCCTCCGGAGCGTCACGTGAAGCGACGTCCGTTTGTGACGACGCCGCACAGCTGTTCGTCTGACAGCAGCCAGCTCTGTCCCCGTTGTTTTGACAATCACCCCCGCCTCTGTTAGTACACATTTGCTGACATAAACATTTGTATCATCTGTTGTAGACCCAAATACATTAAATAAAATAAGAACTCATTCTCAAAACAGATAAACGCCATTCTTAAAATGTATAAACGAACAATAGTCAGATTAATATTGATTAGCGCACAATAGAAATAAAATAATTCAGAGAAGAAAAAGAGATATGTTATCTATCAAAACCCAGTTAGATTAACATTCATTGGACTGCACACTTTGTTTGTGTGGATATGTAGCAAATTAACATTTTAAATAGTACTTAATGACTGCCTGAATGGAAATGACAATAAATGAAAACGTAAAACGAAAAAAGCGATAATGAAAATGTTTCCAATAAATGAATAAAATGATTTTTGACCACTTTGTTGTTCAGATATATCACATATTTGTAACTAAATTATACATTAATTGAAACAAAACACAGTATAAACTGAGGAGTGACTCTCGTGAGTTTCATGTATTTTCTTCACTCCGCTGGGAAACTGCTCTCATGTCAAGAAGCATCAGATCAGTGCATGCGCTGCATCGTCCAATCAGTGAGCGATACACAGTAAGGGGGCGGGGCGAGTATCTGAAGATTTCATCGGAGGATGGTCTGGTAGTTCCTCCATTATCGCTCCTCCGTTATCGCTCCTCGATCCTCGGTCCTCCGGCAGAAATAAGCGCCATGGGACGCTACTCAAAATGGCGCAGACAAATCAACTTCCGGTGATACCGAGGACCGAGGAGCGAGGAAATGACAATAACCGATTTGAGATGCAGCCTATACCTTAAGTGACGTAATCTTGGATGAGAAGTCGGCAACTTTTGCAGCAACTGACAGCACATCTGGTAGTAAAAGTAGACACATTTAATTTAATTTTGCATGGGCTCTTCGCAGGCATGTGCACACATGGGCTGCATCTCAGGTCGGTTATTTTAATTTCCTCGCTCCTCGGTCCTCTGTATCACCGGAAGTTGATTTGTATGCGCCATCTTGAGTAGCGTCCCATGGCGCTTATTTCTGCCGGAGGACCGAGGACCAAGGATCGAGGATCGAGGATCGAGGATCGAGGAGCGATAACGGAGGAGCGATAACGGAGGAGCGATAATCGAGGAACTACCAGACCATCCTCCAGTGAAATCATCAGATACTCGCCCCGCCCCCTTACTGTGTATTGCTCACTGATTGGACGATGCAGCGCATGCACTGATCTGATGCTTCTTGACATGAGAGCAGTTTCCCAGCGGAGTGAAGAAAATACATGAAACTCACGAGAGTCACTCCTCAGTTTATACTGTGTTTTGTTTCAATTAATGTATAATTTAGTTACAAATATGTGATATATCTGAACAACAAAGTGGTCAAAAATCATTTTATTCATTTGTTGGAAACATTTTCATGATCGCTTTTTTTGTTTATACATTTTACGAATGGTGTTTAACTTTTTTGAGAATGAGTTCTTATTTTATTTAATGTATTTGGGTCTACAACAGATGATACAAATGTTTATGTCAGTAAATGTGTACTAACAGAGGCGGGGGTGTTTGTGAAAACAACGGGGACAGAGCTGGCTACTGTCAGACGAACAGCTGTGCGGCGTCGTCACAAACGGACGTCGCTTCACGTGACGCTCCGGAGGAAAGGACGTCCCATTGCTCTTAAAACTAATTTCCCTGCTTCTCGTGGTTTCCTTGCGTCTCTCCATGCTTCCCTGGTGGGAGGGACTAAACGCAGGGAAACGACGCAAGTGAGGGACGCAAGGATTCCATTTAACCGACCTGAGATGCAGCCATATACATCAAAGTAGGCTTGAGCCCCTGCCCTTTTTCTTCCTCCAGAGAAAGGGCCCTTTTTCCCCCCTTTTTTTATTTTTTATAAATGAATATATATCTACTGCTGTTTGCGCACAGTTTCCCTTTCCAACAATATATTGATTGAATACAAAATTAAAATATCAGGTCGGGGATTAGACTGTGAAGTTCCGTAGCTCTCTCTCCCTCCCTCCCTCCACGTCTCCTGCACAGCGGTGCGGACAATCATCGGCAGTCCCTTCAGACAGACAGGTAGCAGCACCTCCCACTTTACTGTCCCATGTTATGCCGGCTTTTCTTGGCTTATTTTGAAGGTGAGTGGTGATGAACAAATTACTAAACTGCCAGTGCCTCGAGTTTACAGCTAATTAGCTAAAAGACAATAACACATAGTTAACTAAGGTAGGCTACTAGCTAATGGATAAGTTAGCTCAAGGTTTAGCTAAGGCAATTTATCATGGGCATACAGGCTAATGTACTGTACTTAAGGGAAGACACTTAAAGTGAATACAGTTAAATGTGTATCTAATAACGTCATCACAATCGCCACGTTGATATGCAAATTATGCGTTAACTAGGCCTAATTTGCATGCAGTTACCAAGGCATTGCAGGTGAAAAGGATAAAACTAAAAAACACATCACCTCACAACTTCCCCAGATAGTTACTTACGTCAAGTCAGTATTTTTCCCTGAAATGTTATGTTTAAATGCAGATTAGCTTTAAATCTATAGATGAATTCAGACATGGTAGTAAAACGAACACCATTTATATGTGTTTCTTGGAAGTTTTATTTCCATTAGAGTGAAAGAAAACATGGAAGCAAAATAGACCAAAATAACAAGTAGGCTACATGAAAAAACGATCTTTTTGCCTGTAATGTCCTTAAACAGTAACTTCATAATTTTGATTGTCGGCTGCTCATTTAATAACTATTAATTTTACTAGTTTGTTGTCTGTTCTTGTGCATTGTGAATACTAAAGAAGACCATTGTCTCTGTGTTAGCTGATTATTTTGTAGAATTCTGTTGAGTATTAAACAATTGCGTGAGTGTGAGGGTATTAAAATAAATTGGTCAGTAAGTCAGAGATGTGCAACTATATTTAACTTTTTGTTTTAAAACATTTTTTTATAAAAGATTATGGGAAGTGCCCTTTTTCTCACTTGAGCACCCGCCCCCCAAAATGTCTGTGCACGTCCCTGGCTCTTCGCGACTCTGGAGTCCTGCAGGAATCCGAAGGACAGTGAACAGGAGTGAGAGGGAGCACACTCCTAAAAAATCTCCCCCCTTTTTTTTTTTTAAATAAACCTCGTACTGTGTGTGTCACTGTAATCCGAAATCAAACGCACTCAGTGGCTTTCTGAGTGTTAAATCCCATCTCTATTGCTCTAATACGTCTTCTTTTGTTTTGAATGAATGAATGTTTCAGTTGAAGGATTTTGGTTCCTATGTGCATTTGTTTCTTCCGACAGTTTCAGTGTAACACAACTTGCGCATGCGCACTTTTCCGTGCGTGGTGGCAAAAGGTTTGAGTTGTCGAGTTTTCTGCTAAAGCTAAACTTTGCAGACTTAAAATGATAGCATGGTTTTGTGTTACTAGAAACAGCGGCGCCTTGTTCATGCAAAACTATTGGAATATACTCCGTTTTTACGAAGGAAAAAGTCCACGTCCCAGTTTGTTAGCATAACTAACTAGCGTTTGTTTTGCTAGCTAGCGATGCAGGGCAACGTTGTGAATCTAAATAACGCTTAACTGTATTGAATGGACTCCCAAGTAATTACATTCTTACATTTATTTCTCTTAGACACATTTCATACTTTCTAGAGTTTGCTTACAGCTCAATCGTTCTTTATATAGTCAACAGCTGCTGTATTTTTATCTTTGACTTGCACAATAATGTGACTGCAGTCCCGTGGAATCAGAATGGACAGGGACTTGTTGAGGCAGTGTCTGACATATCATGGAGAATCATTGTTCAACAAACTCAAATGTGAACAAATAGAAAACCCAGACTTCCAGGCTGTGGTGTCTGACCTGTGCAAGGCCACGTGTGAAAGGTATTTCATCCTGTTCCTTTTTCTTTTTTTTTTAGTTGTGAATATATTTAAACGTTGCATATTGACGTTCATACACCATAGTTTGAACTTCCATTTAAACTTTTCCTGTAGAAAAACAATCACTTCCTACATTTGCACATACAATATTTTGTGATTTTTTTTCCTACAATTTTAGTTTTTCATCTTTTATTTTATTAATCTCTTGACTCTTTGTTGGTGTCACTTAATGTTGCAACTAACAATTATGTTCATTATCAACAAATAACGCAATTGTTTCCTTGAATTCCTTGAAAGTGTGAATAGTGTCACAATTTCCTTAATTCCAAAGGCTGACTTCCTTGCTTGTCTGACCAGCAGTTCCAAGCCAAAACATGTTAAGTTAAAATCTTTAAATTAATGAATATTTGGCATTTTTGCTTGGAAAAAGTTGGAATTATATTAAAATAATGGTCTTTTAATTTGTATTTTTGGTTGAACTATCTCTTTAAATCCATTTCTTTCAGTGCCTCTGGATCTCTAAAACAAAGATGTTGTGATTTCATATTGTGAATTTGTCACCTGAAGAAGGCCCATAACTGAAAGATTTCCTCTCCCTGTGTATACCATGAGTTCATGATAACAATAATGGATCATTCCTGATATTGTACCGCTTTGTCTCTTTCCTCTGGCTTTTGTATCGGAAAGAAGCAAGGAAAGGAATCGAGGATGTACAAACTAGTCAATGGAAAAGGTGTGACGGTTATTTGCTTAAAAGCCTCTAATAAATAGTGACTGCTTGTTTTTTGTGCAGCAAGAGTGATGGGCAGGACAGCCCCCTTGTTGAGCAGTTCATTGCCAGAAAGGCTGACATCCTGTTCTGTCCAACATGGAAAACAGCCACTCATAAAGAAGAGGAGCAGGAGGAGGAGGAGGAGGAGGATGCCGCAGGTTTGTGTTTAACTACAACACTCAGCGTTCGTCCACATTACGCTCCCAATTTTTATATAAAATAAATGTTGAATGTGTGGGTAAGGACATGTCATAATAATATGATTATAATAATAATAATTGGATTTGTACCATTCGTCACACAGCGTTAGGTCTTTTTTCATACTTCTGCTTGAGACTTAAAACAAACGGTTGAATACCACATTAAGACACAATGAAATGGCTACTATGGGCACTAACATCATCACACATGAGAACAATTAGCGTCATTGAATCCACAACAGTCTCAGCTTTTCCCACTTTATACAAACCCAAGACTGTCGAGGTGCTCCTGCTCGCAGAAACCATTTTGAGATTAGGTGAAAATAACTTGTTTATGCTGCATGCACAAAACTGCATGATTTTAGATACACGGGACTCCAGTGAATATGGCCATGCCATCTTTTGAGCATTATTAACTTGCATCCTTCCAGACAAGCTAGCTTATGAATTCCTTTGGTATTCTAGTTTTATATGATACCCTAATCTTAACTAGCTTTAAAACTGAGCCCAATACAGCCTCTAAAAGAATGCTTAACGCTGATTTCCATTGGCAGGTTAAATGTCTTGTCAGTTTAATATTATATACAATAGAGAAGTAGTAGTAAAAAGTTGTAATTATCCACACCTAAGAGGAAATAAATGGCTTTATTCAAATAGTTTCCGATTACTCTCCCGTTGATCAAATAATCGTTGCAGCTCATTTCCCTCTTTTCACTTGGCAAAAAAAACCTTTTCAACGAACAGCTCTCATGTTGTTCAGTCCCCTCGAGCTATCTGGGATCACCTAAACTGTCTTTTAATACAATATAGATGATGGATATAGATTGTAACGTACCTTTTTTTTTTATATTCTTGCTGGGCTTACTTGCATAGCAGCATTTTATTCTTTCGTCTGCTTTTCTTTCAGAGCCCTATGCCATCATGCCACCGATGGAGTTATTCATGGAGGTGTCTTATGAGGAGAGAAGGACCATGTTGTATAGGGACTTGGAAAAGGGAGACATTTTGGTGGGGAGGATCAACAACATCAGAGAATACGGCTTCTTTCTCACTCTGCTTTGCACGGCAGGAGGATTGAGGAGAGACATAGAAGACCTGGAGTTGTCGGTATGTCAACAAAGAATGGACTCAAGCTATGTCAAAAATCTTTTCAAAGATGTAAAGCGCTCAGTCATCCTTGTAGTTTCAGCAGATAGGAATTATTAGTTGGCCAGCTTTACTGGCACCAACTTTGCTTCCCTGAACTCCTTAATGACTCACATTGGACAATGTGTCTCATCTACGCATACTGTGTTTCATACCTTTGTTTGGCTGCTGGGAATCTTCTCTTCTAAAGGCTCAGCATGACCTGCTTTTCTTCAAGAATTCACAGAATGATGGTTATTTTAGTAACCTCATTCCGACCTCACACCTGGTAGAAAAACACAGTACTCATCATTTAGTCATTTATCAACCAGCCATTTTTTCTCTTCCCTTTCTACCTTCAGGCTCTGTGTCACATACGAGAAGTTCCCTCCACTGGCAGCCATGATGATCCTCTGTCCTATTACCAGATCGGGGACTTCATTAGAGGTCAGTGTTTTTCTCATATTCACTTTTTGTCTGGAGTTTCCTTTGCACACATGCAGCACTAAACACGAGACCTTGTTTCTAGATAATTGGTTGCTAGGCATCTGTAACACAACCAACTGTGTGCATATTTTTGTGACTTTCAGCCAGCTTCCAATTAAACTGCTAATATACAACCAATGTATATGTAAAGCTACCCTAAATGTCTGCAACAACAGACACTTATGTTAGCAAATCTAAGTGCTTCATTTTCTCCTTCTGTAGCTGCAGTGAAAGACATCGACCGCTACCAGGAGAAAATCACAGTTTCTCTCCAGCAGGCTGCTCTTTCTCCCGGCTTGGAGCACATCAAGCTGGGTGTCTTTCCTCGCGAGGAGTTGCCCATACACTACAGGTAACTACACAACATGAAATGACAAAATAAACAACACAAACCTCTAAAAAGCTAATCCTTATTTAAAAAAAGAAATGTATAATACAAATCCAAATGTGCCTGAAACGGTTTGGTGGTGTACTGAACAGCAATTGTAACATTACTTTTTGAATGTATATCTAAATGAATGGATGTGGGATGCATTTTAATCAGAACATCCCACAAACAAGAGGATACTTGCTTCATACCAAATGTACCTTATGTGTCTGTCAATGGTAGAGACCCTGTCTCATGCACTAATATAGATTATTCTAGGTGCTTAACAAAGCTCAATCTCAATTAACTTAATAAAGCTCAATTTCATTCATGAATATAGCTCATGTTCACTTTTTTCTCCGTGAGCTTTGTAAATGCTTAGTGATCACCACAGAAGATAAAATAAGCCCTTCAACACAAAACCATTTTTTTCTTGTAGATTGTGTAACTGTCTGACTCCTCTCCTATCCTCTTTCTTTTAGTCGTAGCCTTCGTGCAGCCGCTGACTCCCGTGAGACATACGAGTGTATACTGAAGAGCTGCCATGGTTACCACAACCCCTCTGTAGTGGAATACCTGCTGGAGAAGGTGGGAGTTAGTGACACCCAACCACCATCAATGATGAGAGGACTGCAGAGGTAAACAAACGGCTGACATCTTATCCCTATGTCCCTATGTGTTACAAATGTCGAGGCAAGTTGCAATCCGTGAAATGAATCACTTTTAAGTTGGTAATCGTAAGCTGGCCTGAAAAAAGATATGACTGAGAATGGCACCTGGAGAGCGCAGACCTTCCAGCCATGCCAACTGTGCATTCATGTGATCTCTGGACTGTCCCATTCCCCGAGCTGGGAAATCATGTGCTAATACTGAGTTGTTTTTCCAACTTGAAGGGATGTTCACTGGAATTTCCCCAGAAGTCAGTATTTGACTTGCCCCAGTACAAAGGCTCTTAGAACATCAGCCTTGCATGTCTTCTAACAGCCAGACCCCAGCCAGTGTTAATGTTTTTTTACTTTAATCTTGGCAAGCTGTTATTCCCCCCCCCCCCAGCCCAGACCTCACTGCTCTTTGTCTGGGGCCACAGGTCCGTTGACAACTAATGGATTTCTCATCATCACAATCCTTATTGTGTTTACACGTCAGGAGGCTTTTTCCCAAATGATAATGATCAGCCTTTGCTGTAGGCAGGTAAACACTGATTCTCTTTAAGAACAGGAAGCCTACAGTGTTGACAGAGAGCTGTTAGATGGTCGATACTCACTGAAGTTCTTGCCTGTGTCTCCTTTCTCCACAGTAAACTTTTTCACGAGGAGGATTTTGCCTCAGCAATCAGGAAGAGACAGTCTGCATCATGGGCCTTGAAGTGGTAAAGCTAGAGTGTTTCATTGGTCTCTCATAGATATCACAGTACAAAGGGAAAATTATCCCGTTTCTATGGAATGCCGTTTAAGCCAAAATTAAATAAATACATAAATCATTAAATAAATACATATATAAATGAATATGCCTATGAAATAAATTCTGAAATAAATAGATAAGGCGATAAATATATATAAATGTAGATTTAAATACACAGTTATTTATTTCATGGGACTTTTATTTCATAATGCCACATTATTATACATATTATAGTAGTAGTTAGACGCTCGTGTTTTGTCAACGGGGGGGGGGGCTCGTGAATTGTTACGGAAAGAGAGGGGTTTTAAACCTAAAACCCCTCTCTTTCCGGCATTATGAAATAAAAGTCCCCTGAAATACATAAATGTGTATTTAAATGTACGTTTATATATATTTATTGCCTTATTTATTTATTTCAGAATGTATTTCATAACCTTATTTATTTCATAAGCATATTTAAATATATATGTATTTATTTATTTAATTTTGGCTTAAACGGCATTCCATCATTTTCTCGTCTTTCTTCCTCTGACGTTAATAAAATCCTTTTCCCGTGCTCCTCGTCTGCCTTTGCTCTTGCAGTGTCCGTGCAGGTGTGGACCACTTCAAACATGGTCGTCATGTGGAAGCCATGAATGAATACAACAAAGCGCTGGATATCGACACTAATAATGTAGAAGCACTGGTGGCACGTGGAGCTCTGTGAGTTGATTCTACTTTATTGAATGTTATACTATAGCACTCTTGTTTGGGCTCACAGTTTACATAAATAACCATTTCAATATAGGTCCTCTTGAAAGTTGATTTTACCTTTTTTAGACAATCATACCAAAACTTTTACAACCCATTTACTTGGTTTATATTTTGGTGAATGTTAAGACAATACCTTTTAGTAAGAAATGTTCATGTGTGCCCTGTGAGTAACACTTAAGAACAATGCCTCAGTCAAAGAGTAAGCAAGAATTAATTTGAAAGAGAACATGAGAAACAATATTTCTGAACATGCCCCTGTCATCTGTTCATTGTCTAATGTACTTGGAAAGACACGTATTTCTTTGGCTTGGCGCCAGGCACAGCAAAAGGAAACTCCTTTACGGACTACATCACAGATACGTGTTCCAGAGAACTGCAGCAATGCTAAAACACAATACCCACAGTTAGTGAAACCACAAGGTTTAAGCAAAAAGAGAAGGACAATAAATCCTGTTTGGAGCATAGTTGGTTCTCAGGGATGATGGAATTCTCCTTTTTAGATGTTTTTTGATCGTATTGTGCATTTCTTTCATTTGTTGTCATTCACAGGTATGCTAACAAAGGCAGCATAATGAAGGCCATAACAGACTTTGAACTGGCCCTGGAGAACTGTCCAGATCACCGCAATGCCAAGAAGTACCTCTGCCAGACTCTAGTGGAGAGAGGAAAACAGTAAGCATTGCTACCTTTGCTTTCATAAGTTCAAGAGGAAGGATAATTGAATGCAATACTGCTAAAAATACATACAAATGTAATGATAACTAACAAATAGCTTTAATGATTGCATGTTAACAGCTCAGTAGCATTTTCTTCAGTCCTGGTTGTTTTTCAGAAAATGAAAAACCATTACTACATTAACCTTTGTGATCTAGGTCCTCGTGCCTCTGTGCTGCAGGCATAAAGAAGGGACTTCCTGCTTAGATGACTTATTTCATGCAACAACAAGGTTGCCAGTGAACTTCCTTATTTATATTGAGTTAATATAAAGCCAGGTTCAGTGTGAGGGCTGCGGTTAAAGGCAACAAATGATTATTATTCTATTTACAGTGCTTCCATTTCCATTAATCATTGGATTACAGTCTAGAGAGGTTTTGTTAGTTGAGTGTCTCGTTATTATGATTATTATTATTTTGTGGGACAAAGAATTGGCCTTTCCCAGCAGTTGCACCGCCCTTAGAAACAATGCACTCTGCCACCTCTTACTGTCACTATCTCCCTTTTTTAAACTACAATTAAAATATATTAGACGCCTGTAAACAAAGTATTTGATGAGTCAACACTGGCTAAGAATGTTAGGAACACTGCTTTGGAACAGACAAGTAGTCAATTTGAATCTGGTTTGTTGGGATAATTGTAAAAAACACAACTAATGAAGACATATGAGTTGTAAAAGCCGGGTATATTGGCCCTTGTTTCTGATCAATATCTGGGATCTTATAAGAGTGTGTGTGTGTGTGTGTGTGTGTGTGTGTGTGTGTGTGTGTGTGTGTGTGTGTGTGTGTGTGTGTGTGTGTGTGTGTGTGTGTGTGTGTGTGTGTGTGTGTGTGTGTGTGTGTGTGTGTGTGTGTGTGTGTGTGTGTGTGTGTGTGTGTGTGTGTGTGTGTGTGTGTGTGTGTGTGTGTAGGCTTGAAGAACAGGAGAAACTGGTCACAGCAGAGGGACTTTACAGGAAAGCTCTATCTCTCGATGAGTCAAATCCTGAGGCCCAGGAAGCGCTGCACAAAATAACCGAGACTATACAGGTGAGCGGGAACCACACACAAACATGCTGGGTTAGGCGAAAGTTGGCAGAAATGCAGCATGGGTCACAGTATTACCACACACTCTGCTGTACTGCTCATGATGGCATCTTTCAGCTCAGTGTTTCGGCTTTCTGACACTCTGCTTTTTTGCTTTGGATCAGTCTCACCGCTCTTATCAGTTTTCAGCGGCAGCAAGGAGGCTTTAAAAAAAAAAAAAAACACAAATGTAAAGAATACCTGCTCAGCAGCACAGGGCACACACAGGTCACGACTCCCTGGCAGCTAAGAGCCAGATACACAACTCCAAATGAAGGCACATTTCCTTCTACCTGTACAGCTGCTGGTTGCTTAGTTAGGGAACTGTTCATTAACAGCCTTGTTTCCCCTGCCCCCGAGTGGCCAAGAATGAAGGGGTTTAAATGAAAGCACGGATAAGACATGCATGAATCTTATAATCAAGGGCGTGCAGACACACAACTTGACTATTTAGATGTTGCAATGACATCACAACAGACATACAGCTGTTGCAGGTATTGATATGTAGGTGTTACATCTTTAGAAACTAACTTGAACGGGAATTCTTCCTTTTTGATGTTTGGCAGTTTTCTAAGATCAGATTATTTTTGTACATGCATGGCTTTTCAAACTGCCTCCCTGTTGGCCACTTTACATTATCTGATTATTAACCAATAGAGAAAAAGCAGGAAGGATTTAAACTCCTGTGTGTCTGCTAATGTTTTACCAGCTTAATATCCGTCTAAGATTAATATCCAAACAGGAGACATTCCTTGTGGGTTTGTAGGCAGCTATTAACTGGATAGGTCAAACCTTGCCCTGTATAATGCAAGTCTTTACACAATATATTAACAATTAATAAACAGCTAACTATACTAAGTGTTTCTGGAGTCATTTCAACAACCTCTACAATATGTTATTGTTTAGATGCACACTGAATACACTTTATTTGGTCCATTTTCATGTGTTAACACTAAATATGAATTTTGAAAGTGAATTTTGTACCTAAACTCATCCATGTTGGTTTGTAAGACTGATGAAGTGTTTTGGTGTTTGTGTGTGTGTCTGCGGCCTCGGGACTCTGACTCTTTGACCCTTCAACTTCCATGGCCTTGTCACGTGCTTTGCGGTGGTGAAAATAAACAAACGGCACAATGACACCAACTCCTCTATTGGACTCTCGTGCGTCCCCCTGGTCCAAATCGGTAACGTTGAAACATTCTCTCTGTCTGATTGGGAAACAAATGCTTTGTGCTTTCTCTGCCTGTACCTCTGTCTATTCTTCTGCTTCTCTGCCAATACCGTTCTCTTGGATTACACAACTTTTTTTAACTCTCTGTCTATTTCTTTATCATGTCGTCTGTGGCGTGTGATCATAACATTCTGCTGTCCTTCTCAAATCTCTGACTTTCCTTTGTCTCCAACATGAATCATTTACTAAATGAATGGCTGATAACTGATCGATTTCGGGGTCGCTGTTGCATGTCTTGGGTCATGGCGTGTTTGAATGTCTTTGTGGACTTTTGCTTGCCATTGTTATGTCTTGCCTTGCATCACCCGGCGGCTTTAAAGGTATCAATTCGCCTGCGAGAAGAGGCGGTGGCTAAGGAGCAGGAGAAAGCTACGAGCAGCCAGACCAGCGCTGAGAAATTGCGTAAGATCTTAAAAGAGGAGAAGAGGTGAGTTGTCTCTGATCTTTTAAAGCTGTCAGGTACATTTGCTACATATGAAGTCATTGAAATCCTTTTCATAACTCCAAATCATTTCATGTTTATGAGGATGAAATGTTCAGTGGATGTCTTTTTAATTTTTTTTACAGAATGAAGAAGAAACGCAAGAGATCAGCGTCTTCCAATCCCTCATCCACCGCTTCCTCCAGAGACTCTTCTCCTTCTTCTTCGTCGTCTGACTCTTCTCGCAGGAGGTCAAAAAGAAGAAGAAAAGGAGGAAGCGGGGAAGTAAGCGCCATCGCAGGATCTCCTCAAAGGAGAGCAGCAGCAGGAGGAGCGAGGAGGGTAAGAGCAAGAAAGACCGGAAGGAGAAGGAAGAAGAGGAAGAGGTGGAGTGGTACCCCGCTCCTCCAAACACCTCCGCCACCTTTCTCAACCAGAAGGGAGGCCCGAGGTTTGGGGAGAGGGATGAGGGGGAGGCAGTGGAGAACGATGCTGAAGATAAACGCATCTCTCAGCTGTATTCGTTGTCTGCAGCTTCAGAGGACGAAGAGTCCGACTCGTCACAAACAGAAAGGAAGAGAAGGGACGGAAAGGAGAGTAGGACAGGGGAAAGGAAAAACAGTCAAAGCCAGGAAAGAGAGGAGAGGGGGAGTCGGAGTGGAGAAAGGAAGGATAAGAGCAGTGAGAGAGGGAGGGAGGATAACGGGAAAGAAAGGAGAGGAAGTGACTCCAAGAGGAGAAGCAGCTTGGAGGAGAACAGACGACGAACAGTGTCCTGCTCGTCTGCCGAGTCTGCGTATTCACGGAAATCTAATTTCAATCCTGAATATTTAGGGAACTCTGCTTCCGCGTCAAAAAGCGTAGAGAGTAGGGTGAGGCATGACTCATCCAAGAGGAACTCCTTCGATGGAGGTAGGTATGAGAACAGAGGGCGGGAGGGAATTCAAGAAGTAGAAGAGGCAAGGGGAGAGAAGGATAGCAGGAAGGGGGAAGACGAAAATGTACCAGGAAGTGGTAGAAAATCAGAAGGTGCGGGAAATCACAGCAGACAGAGTAGTTTGACCTCAGTGCCAGGAGGAAGCGTTAAGAAAGACCTCCCGTCTAACCTGTTGGATATTTTCAATCAGATCGCCCAGTTTAAGAAGGGGAAGGGAGGCGGGCCGAGAAAATAAGTCAAAACCAAAAGTCCACAATGTGCCCAATACTAGTGACTGTGAAATGGATGTTTGTACAATGAATTCATTCAGCCCTGCTATTGCGTTGTTCCCAGTTGTTGTGGATTACCTTCAGTGTCGAAATGTCTTATGGTGGATTTAAGGCTTGTAAGCAACGGTAGTAATTGCTCGTCAAAATGTTCATAATGAATACCTCCTGGACTAGAATAGTTCACATGCCCCCAGGATGATACAATATCCCCAGGTGGGAAGTCGCTCTTCCTGCTCCTGTGTGTTTGAGTTTTAAGTCGTATTGTGAAAACATGGATTCTAAAAAGATATCTTGTTATATTATTGATCTGAGTGTTAAAACAACACATTAAAAAAATATCTTCCTAGTTGAGGAGGGCGTTGATGCTCAAGTTGTGATTGAAATGATCTGAACATAATTTGTGCCCATGCTATGCTAACTTTCCTGAAGATGGTAATTTTACTGTAATCCAAAAACATAACCTCATTGGCAAAACGGAGGAATGTGATGAGATGAATTTTGTAAATGTATTAGTGTATTTCAAGAGAATGACATTTTCCACTTATTGTATCTTTTGAAAAATAACGACGATTTCAATGACTACAAGTATTCGATTTTAGGTCGGTATTATTTGATCATCTGTTGGGTGTTCTCCATACATAGAGGGTCTTTTTGTGTACATTTTGACAAGGTAGTACATATCCCTCATGTTTGAGGTCACTTCAGTTGCTACAGGCTTTAATGTCTCTTGTTTTGTGTTCATTTTGAGTTGAGTCTTTTATCTGTTCAGAAAGATACTGCCTTATGTTTACTGCCTTGGGCCATTTGTGCTTTCTTTGTGTGGCTTGTTGAATCCCAAGCAACCTGACTGTTAGTACTGCTGTACCTTATCAAGCTTTACACCATGCAGATGTTTCAGTTGTATTCCGACACATTTTTTCCTGCAGTGAAATGGGTGAATCAATAAAGCAATTAAAATCTCAAGATAACATGCCGTGTCTAAGTCTTCTAAGTTTTTTATTTCGGTTTTTCCACACTTTTATTCATTGCTCTCCTACTTCTGTTTTGATCACACTAATGCTAAATACTAAAAGCTAGTTTGTTGGTCATCAATCTACCTAAAGTTATGTTCTACCTCACAAGACCTACACACACAAAGAGTCAAGCAAGTTAGAATCACATCTTGATAAAAGACAGCATCCAAGGTGAAATAGTCAGTTAAAAATATACAGTGCTCAGTGGCCAAATCCAACTATTGCATGTTTTAATTATTTATTTAACTTTGGTTTTAAAGATCCTAATAAAACATATATGTTGGTGGGGTTTCACAGTAATGATTGTTTTCTTAAGTGTTGAACAAATATTTGAAATCCTTTTACCTCACTTATTAGTCCTGCATTGAAAATATTACTTGAGTAAATACTTGTAAAGGTAGGCATGACGTTTACCATAAAATATTCATATTTTAAATGTTGGGTTTAAAATACTGATGCATTAATGAGTAAGTCACATTTTACTGTTCTAATTTTTATTTTATTTTCTCTTGTTTTGTGCATAATATTTTACATAACTATTGACAGCCTTGCATGCAAAAGTAACCTGTGACTAAAGCTGTCAATCTATACATATATCCTCATTAATGGCATATAAGCCCAGTACACATAAACAAGTATACATGCAAACAAAGCACAAAGGAGCAGGCCTTATTTCGATACAACTAAGAACGTTATTCTGCAGAGGACGTTTTTAAAGCCATGTCCTATAAATCTTATTTAAAAACATTTGATGGACATCATATAGCCTGAGTTTAAATATTTGACTTATGATCATAGAGTTCCAGTTAGAAAACAGCCACACATTGCATACAGTGTTTATAATATATATTGAACTGAAATCTAAGGATGAAATTAATTGTGTGTGTGTGTGTGTGTGTGTGTGTGTGTGTGTGTGTGTGTGTGTGTGTGAAGATGAGCGCAACAGACATGTGTTCAGTTGTTTCACATTCCAGATATACAACAGAGACATGCTGTCAGCTTCCATAACGGCTTTAACTGAAGGCATTTCTTCTTTCTTTAATGCAGGGCTGTATGGACAAAGAACACGTGTTTTAATGTAACTATCTATATTCTAGGTGTATTGATAGACATTTAACTTTAAAAGTCATCAGTAAACCTCAGAAACTTGTTTCAGCTTTCCAAAACACTCATTAGAAACCTTGTGTGAGAAATCCCACTATGTTACATGAACGTATATCATCATTTTTTCCAGCCGGGTTAAGCAGCAGATTCAGGTTATAGATTTCTGCACATTGTCACAGTGTTTTCATATTATCATTTGACATATTATTATAAAAATATATGTTATAGCACTGCTCGGGTCCCAATGATTGGGAACAGTTGATATACAGTAAATACCTCAAGTAGGTTTACATATCAATATTACATCACCTATAGTCTCGTTCACATGTGTAAAAATCGTCAAAATATGTTGAATAAACCGACTATCCAATGGATCAGCTACACTCCTGCCAGAGAGGAAAATACCATTTTTATTTTTTTAGAGTCATGCTACCCCCTTCTGACTCAGTAATGTGTGGAAAAGGATTCATTTTCCAGCAGGATATTGATCCTGAACATGCATGGAAGCCACTGTACACCAGGCCCCTAAAGTCAGCAGACCTCAAATTGACTGACAAAGTAATGGGGAAAAGGTGAAAAACATAGTAACATAAGACACTCATTTGGGACACTGTCAAAGGGTTGGTGGTATAAAATGACAAAATCAATGTATTGTCTTGTTTCTCTTGTGTTATCTAACCATAAAGACAGCTGTATTGGCCGTTGCATGGGAGAAATTACACTTTGTACACTATAGCACTGTTTATATGAAGTATTTAAATGTTAGGTAGTAGTTTATAAGAAAGTTCCAGCACAAATCAGTAAGACGACATTGAAGGAGATTTATTCTACAAAATATTTCCATTTTTTTGTTGTGATTTTTTGTGCCTAAACCTAAATAGAGCTATTGTTAAGTGTTAAGGAATAATGTTAAAGCTTTGATGAAGGCCGACTGTAAGAGCCAAACATCAATAAATGTGAATATTTTTTAAATATTAACATGCTTATAGTTTTTCTTAACATGTCTTATAAGATAAGCCTGTATTGATACCCGGGGCGGAAATTTGGAATTTTGATTAAAAATAGATACTAAAATGACAATGCAGGCAGTATACAAAACGGTACTCATGAGTACGATACCTTCTCAAGCCAAATCACATAGTGGTGTGAGCAGTTAAAGCACAGTGAAGTATAACATAATATGATACCACTTGCTATAACAGCGTACAGCAGAATTGGCTATTATAATATAGTGTGGGGTAAAACATCATATCATTATGATTTTCTGGCTGGTCTGAGTAAACGGAACCGTAAACAGTACCATGTTTCTGACAATGTGGTTTGTTGCCATGCGATGGCCCTAACACATCTGGTTGTCTTTCATCCTTCAGGCAAATTAAACCCAAAGTGGCTTTATGTCTTATTAGTGCTTTAAGCTTCTTGGTTTCACATGTTTGATTAAATAACTGGACACACTCATACACACACACACACACACACACACACCAGTGGCTGTGCGACCAAGCGTGCGTCGCCCCGTGCCAAAGTAGCTTACTTCAGGCTTAGCTGTCAACCTCTCCCTCTCCTCCTCCATCATTACCGGCTCCATCATCAGCGATGCAGCGGAGAGGCTGCAGTCTATCTTGTTAGGGCAGATTAAGCACTAATGTACGGGCAGTAAAGAAGCCTCTTCATCTAAAGCTGTACACACACACACTCCTGATCCTGTGCTTTCTGTCTCAGACGCCTGACATCTTAATCTTCATAAATTGTGAGTACAGGGGAGATCCTGCAGTGGTTCCTCTGGCCTCAGCGAGGGCTCCCTCTGTGGGTCAGTCCCGTGAAGAGCCTCTGCAGGGGTTTTAGCTCCTGAGCACAAACGCAGTCTTAGTTTACTCCACTTTTAATTGCAGTTGTAAAACACTTGATACAACAAAAAACACATACATTGAAATTGATGTCATCTCCTAGTAGTAAAAAATAACATGTCCATCCTGATTTTATTATTAATTATTTGCAATCCCGCCCTTGCCAGCTAAATTTGACCAATGATGTGATGTAGGAATGAAAGACTTTGGATTGGAGCCTTAAAAAACAAATAAGTCAGAAGAAGTAATCAGATATTTTGCTAAAGTAAGAGTTCATAAATCAATGTGTTAACAAGTGTATAACAAGTAAAAGTTGTGCATTCAAAAATGTAAGTCAAGTATAGTCAAAGAATCAAAATCTAAATATAGTACCACAAGTACTTATGAGGCAGAATGGGCCATTTAAGAAAAATGTGCTGTATATAATTGAATGGGATTGTAATTATGATGCAGTAATGTGTCATTGCTTTAATTTTGCTGAGGTAAAAGGTAGAGATCATTTTAATGACTTTATATACTATTTTGGTAGCTTGTGAATTTCCCAGGGTTCAACATAGCCTTATCTTTGCTCAAACTAATAACCAAATGTATAAGTTGCTTTATATTTTCCTATTCATTTGGATATACAAAGTAGCTAATACCTAAGTTATTGAATACATGTAGTGAGGTATAAAAGTACATGTTTTGAATCTGAATTTGAGATTGAAATACTCAAGAAAAGTACCCCAAAATGTAACTCATTTCCAGTTTTTTAGTAAATGTATTCAGTTCCATTCCAAAGCTGATGATATGTGAAGAGAAAGTTGGTTATAACATATTTATGAAACCAGCAAAAAGATACAATTGGTATCGATAGAAGAAACTAAGTCCTCCTGAATTCAGATGCATCAGATGTGCAGTTCTGCAGCTCTCCACTGGAGGGCAATGCAGCGCTGTCTGTGGACAGCAGTTGACTTCAAAAATGACAAATCACATTACTCTTCTAAACATCTTTACTGATGGAGCTTTTATCCTTAGTTTTAAAATGAATTTATGTTTCAGTCCAACTCTATTTGAATCTGAAAGAATATAATCTTGTTTGTAAATATAGATACAGCTCTTTTGGTTGCTAAAGCAGGGGAGCTGCTAAAAATTGGTGGTCCCTGAAAAATATTTTACTTGCGATCCTAGATCTTAAATATATATTCCATGCGAACTAATAATAATATGCTAATAATGACAAAAATACCTATACTTTTTAATATATTTTTTCCCTCGTTTTTAATGTGAAGTTTAACGTCCACTCAACACATCAAAGTTGCTCGAAAGAATTGTTACGGTAACTTTTGGATGCAACAAAAATTGCAAAATGGAGGGAAAGTGTCTGTGATGTTGATGTTATTAGCAAACCATTTTTTTTAAATCCGTCGTAGTCCTGAAATACATGTTATAATTCAAAGCAAACCTCACAGGCAAAATCTGACAGTACATTAAGTATGAAAAAGAGAATAATAAAAGGAAACTGTTCAAATTCTGTGTATGTAAACATTGTACCAGGACAAATCTGGTAATAATATGATAAGTGAAAAGCGAGGAAGAAAAAGGAAATCTATTTAGTATATGTATTGTATTATGAAAAAAACCGCTGATTCTCTGTTTATTATCATACAAGACAAAGGGAAAGCATACAATCATCACATCTGAGAGGTTATAACTAGAAAAAGTTTGGCATATTTATCTGTACAATTCTGTAATAAAAGATTCGTAAATAATTCTAGGAATGTTTTATTTTTCATCAATCATCATTATTTCTCAAATACACAAAACTGAACAGTGATGGTTTTGCATACCATATAAAAAGTAGTGGTCTGTATTCAGTTAATGCACATTTTAAACATGATTTAACAACACGTTTTTTCCGTATATCAAAGTTATAAATGTAAATTATGGTATGGGCCTTTAAGAAAAGCTAAATCATGCTTTATACACAATTGTAAGTGTCTACTGCAGTTTATTTCACCTCATGAGGAAGGACACCATTACCTTTGGTTTACCTCTCATTATTCAAATAACACATGTTTATGTATTCTGCATTTTAGTCCAAGAACCCCGTCACTGTCCTTTTCTGCAGAACTGAAGGACTTTACTTCTCTGTTGGGGGGGGGGGGTTTAAGTCCCGACCCTGCTCTGTTGCAATAAGCTGAGAGTGGAAAAAGTGGTAGAGAAAGAAAAGAAAGAGGAGCAGAGGGAGGGGGGAGCGGCGTGACTGCTGGAGAGGAAAATAATAAGGAGACCTTTAGTCCTTGGAGGTGAGGGTCTCTCCACTGTAGTCCGGGGGGGTCAGCGGCAGCAGCTGTCCTGCTTGACCGACTCTGATGAAGCTGCAGATTCTCGCCTGCATGAATCATCCCGCTCCATTCTCCTCCTCTGCTCCCACCTGGACTCCCTTTCACAAAGAGAGGGGATTCCTCCTCTTAGGCCTCTTTCTTCAGCACTGAGGCAATCACACTGTTGAACACGCAGAAGGAGATGAGACATTTTAAATTAGAGTTAGGAGAAAGGGGGAGAGAGAGAGAGAAGGGGGGGGGGGGAAATGACATTTTTCATTTTCTACAATAAAAGGTACTACATTGAATTCTGGAGCATAACAATACGGAGGAGTAAGTAATGGAATAGGAGCAGACGTGGTGTCTGTGTGTTAGTGGATAATGAGGAATTTAAAGATGTACGGTCCTCTGCTGCCATTCACTCACACTGTAACCCTGTCCCTGTCACTGGCCCGAGTCTCAGCGCTGTCACAATACTGCACACAGACTCAAACTTCTCTAGTCGTCCAGAAGTGGGCTTAAGGGGGTTTGGGCATTAGCGAATAAAGAAAAAAGCACCTGTTAACATACAGTATTATTCCATGGAGTTTGACTTGTAGGTCGATTACAACTGAGGTCGAGAGGCCCTGAAAACAAAAAGCATATTAATAAGAAAATGGCACTCATTTCAGACCATATCGTTTCTGTAAAATGTCTTTGCAGTCTTGATTTTTCTCAGCTAGCGAGTTTTGGTTTAAGTGTGTTTATAGTGTGCTCATTCTTTCACTGATGGCTCTTCACAGGTTGGGGATGAGGATGGGGAAGCAGAGAAATAATTGTGTCACAGATTATGAGGAGTAAAACAACCAAATGAAATACACCAAACTGTATGTCAGAGGAAAACATTTCCCAAGAGTAAAAAGCTAGACTCACATGGGATTTATATTCTGCTGAGGAATTCATTTGACAGCAAAAACAGCTTCAAGGACTGTGCGAATGTCATAATAGTATCTCAAGGAATCAACAGGAATAGTCTGTACGTTTTTCAAAGATCTTCAAAAACCCTTATCCTCAGGGTCGCCCTATGGACATGCCGATACAGTATGTGTCAAATAGTTTGTTTGATCAATTGCAAGGTACAATATCAATCTATAAACTCACCTGTATTAACTACTTGTCTTGTATAAGGGCCCTGTAATAAAACATTTGTTAAACCCCAGGGCTTCCTATGAGGATTTTTTTAAGACGGCGTAAACCAAAACGCTTTACCATAAATATTAAAACAGGTGAAACACTAGTAACAGAAATAAGACCATCAGTAGCAGTTAATCATTTCAGCAGAATTGTTATCTTAAGAACAAAAGTCAAAAGTCTGACTTTCAAATATCAAATAGTGTATGTCTACAGATGGATTCATATTCGTGCCTGTTTCCTCGTACTTTCTTAGTAAAATAAGTAAAGTAGATCTGAATATTCTTATACTTTGACATGTACTTGGCTTTGTTCTGAATTGTACCACTGTTGAGCACTCATGTCTTTATGAGCTATGCGAGGTGTCCAGGAAAATGAATATGTTTAATAATTACATGGCCTCAGCTACCATTAAGAAGACTAAGGTCTTTTGTATTTTCTTAAGGAAATGTGGGTTTTTAAACAATCTGTGGAGCTGTTTTACACATGAGTCTTATTTCTGAGGACAAAGACATAAATGAAACATGGCCATTTCTCTACTAAAATGGTGTTCCTGACATTGAGGGGAAGGTTTTTTTTTTTTTTTCAAGAGAAACAAGACAACTTCCAGAATGATGTTTTAAATGAATAGCCAAAATATGGAAATAGAACATTTCAGCCTTTTTCTGCCTGATCAGGGAGTGTGGAGGTTTCACTTGGGGCCTTTAAACTTAGTATTTCGAAGATCCTATGACAGTCAACAATGTGTCTATTCATGTTTTCACTTCATCGTCCGCAGTTTTGGATCACCCTAAATCTGTTTTTATATGGTTCAGTAATCTAAAATAAACTAATCTGCTGCATTAAATCACTTCTACAGAGTTATATATGACCCCAAAGTACCAGTTTACATTCAAAATATATATCGCACACAGATGATTCCTACTTAAACTACTGAAGCTGTCATACTGTGAAGTGTGTCAACACAATTACACGTTTCCAGGATTTTATTTAGTCCTCACACTCCTTAAAAATAACAACCATAGTCTTTATACATTGTAGTATATCATTTAGAAACATTATTTAGTGACATCATTACAAAGCGCAATAGCAATTTTAACCTCAGCACTCGGGCATAAAGAAAACCTGTCACGCACAAGAGAGGAATATTCTTCACTATTACAACTCTAAACACTGTTTTGACATAATTGCTGCCCTGAGAGTGAAGTGCAGAGTGAACCTCACGTATTACAGTCTTAACATCCCCCAGGGGCCGCTTTCCTCCCAGCGAGCATGCAGTCATTAGAAAGAACACACACAGCAGGAAGCCCCGAGACAAAATGCAAACAAGTCCACACATCATTGTTCTGTGTACCCTCACAGCCTAATGGCATAATGTTTCTTTGATTTCTCTCTTATAGAGGCATTCGGTTTCTGTGTGTATACCACACAACATTGTTTCTGCCATACAGTTTTGACAGCCCTATTGTCAGCAGGTGAACAATCTCTTCTGTCTCTCCTGGTAGCTTTTTAATCTAACACAATGTGGGGATGTCACCTTCGAGTGTTCAATTCAGTTCCAATTTGGATTTCTCCTTTTTCGTCCTAATGAGTTCCAGTTTGGATGTTGTTGTTATTGTTGAACGAGAGCGGTGAAGAGGCAGGAGTTCAGGTTAGAGAGAGAGAGGCTGTGCAGCCAGCCATCAGAACATCCTTCAGCGTGCGTGGATAAAAAGGATGAATGTTCTGGAAGTGTTCAAGGCCAAAGTGAGAGATGAGAGGAATCTGTTGATTTGCTAATGGAGCAGAGGTGGCAGAGAAGTACAGTACCCTCTGTACAAAAACCCACCTGCCCTGACCTCTTTTTTTTAAACCCTTTTTACACCTGACGTATTCTCCCCCCTCTTTTTCCAATTTAGTTTTCCCCCTACCTTTCTGTCCATGCTCAGATAAATATTCCTGTTACCACTCATGACATTTATAATATTTTTCCAAGCCTTCAGCATTCAATTGTTACATCCTCAGCGTCTCTGAAGATGCAGGGACAAGCACATTGTACACCCAAAGGAAATGTCCCTCCAACAACAAAATTACACTCAGATACAAAACAAGCACGCGCGCTCAAGTATACAAATGAACGCTGGAGCACGCACAAGTGCATATTAGCATACACGCGAGATAGACACACATACAAATAGATGTTCTCACAAAGCTTGCAAATTCCATTACACTTCAAAAATCCCCAAGTCCAAAAAAAGGATTTGGGTTAATTTAGTAAACACAGGGTCAGAGCTGCCACAAGAGCTGAGAGGAGGTGAGGTGTGTGTGCAAAAGCTTGTGTGTGTGATGTGTGTGTGTGTGTGTGTGTGTGTGTGTGTGTGTGTGTGTGTGTGTGTGTGGTGTGTGTGTGAGGAAGAAACGCTGACTGTGTGAAGCACAGAGTCCTGGCAGCAGCAGCAGTCTAAACCCAGCCACTCTCTCCAGAGATAGCGCTTCTTTCTCATTTGCTCTGGCCCTATTTTAATAATAGCTGTGCATAAGTAATTTCTAAAAGGCCAGGCAGGCACATGGGCGTGGGTGGGGGGGAAATTAAACTCATTTTATCTGTGAGCAGGTGGATTCCTATTTATCATTAACATGCATAGAATTTGCACAATGTTATTTCTTGCTGCTGCTACTGATGGAACGTCATCCAAATAATGTCGGAGGAGGGTCTGGCTTTTTTTTTTTTTTTGCTTATGCTGGAGTGAAATTCAAAGATAAAAGTACCAGGGGTGGGGGGGGTTTCTCGCAATTTTCTGCAAACGGAAACTAATTCTGGGAAGCTTCTTATTACAGTGCAGGCTCATTTGGTTTGCATTAAAAGGGGGACAGGAGCGACATTAGGATTTCTGCCAGATTTCCAGGAGATGCTCCAATGTTCGCTCTTATATCATTAGTAACGCCCCTCTCCCCCCCTCTACTTACAGAAGTCCCTTTCCTCTTTTAACTGGCATTAAACAATCTCTGCTCATTATTGGCCCAATAATAAGACTGGAATATATTTGACTTCCTGATTTAGATCCTATCAAAATATTGGAATGTAAATGTGTAATTTCAAACGCATGATATGGAGGTTAATAATTGCTGGATATTCTTCGTGTTATTTTAGCATAATTCAACAGCAGGATTATTTGTCATTTTTTTTAAATTAGGATTGTGCTTTTTAATTTGCTATGGATTGTTAATCCTTTTTTTTTTAAAGTACAGAGCTGTTTCCATTTTATCCAGTTCTGTCTTAAAAACCCATTAAATGTATTGTTAGTTGTATTTCTGCTGTATTTTGTGAATATATAAATATTGCTCTTAAACTATACTGTGGACTGCAGCGTTTGTGAATAATGCGACTGATTGTTTGGCCTATAAAATGTCAGCAAACAGTAAACATTGTCCTCACATTAAGTCCATGGTGGACTTTTTTTAAATGTTCAAAATGATCCATTTAACAGTAATATAAAAATAAAAAAACAGCAAATTTAAATTTGACAAGCTGGAACTAGGACATGTACAATTACCTAAACATTATCAAAAGAAATGCAAAATAACTGATTTATTCAGCCTCTGAAATCCATTTCATGATTATTATTCTTCTATCCATTCCTATATCTGCAAACACTTTCAATGCGATGATCAAACCCCACCGACACTTTGATATCCCTCACTGTCATTCCTGCATCCACATCCATGTTGTTGTCATGTAGTGGAACAACATCACACGCCACACTTTGCAGAGGGGGATCATGGGAGATCCGTCTGCAGGCGGGATTAGACTCTCCTTTACGGGCGATGAGAAGCGAGATGATGATGTGTGTCTCTGTCTCCTTTTCTCTACCCTGACAAATAACAGCATGGCAGCTCATGGCAGCCCCTCGGCTCCTGACAGCCATCCAAGCAGGCAGGCAGTCAGCCATTGTTTTGTAATGTGTTTCACTCTGCCAGCGCTGATCCTTGCTAAGGTACTTACCACGCCATTGTTGTCTAAGTATGCTATTTTCTGGCTGGGCACCTCCACTATAGAATAGGGTGCTTTTTTCCCCTCTTTCTTTCTTTTTTTTTTTTTTCAAAAGAGAGGTTTGTTACAGTCACCGTCATGCTAATCCTGGTGTGTGATATGTATATGTGTCAACACAGAGAAAGAGAGAGAGAGAGAGAGAGAGAGAGGGGAGTCTTAACCCAACAGACAAATGGTCTGAATGGCAGAAAGGCAGATAGACAGACAAGTCCCATTCACTCTGTACTGTCCTCCATGACACCAAATTACTGTTTATCAAAATAAGACGAGCAGTATAATAAGGATACTTTAGGAGTGTGTCGTCTAATGCGTCCTCAATGTGTACAGGCCTATGGTATTTCTACAGAAACAGTCACACAGCAGTCAGATTAACAGGGCAGGTCAGAGGAGGAGTAGCAATGATTGATTCAAAATGTATATACACTCACAACAGAACAGTGACTTTGAAGTAAAGTAAGAATGTAACGTGTTTTATATTTAAAATGAACAATGCTATGTTTAATTTACAATCCTATATTTTGATATGTGTGAAATACAGCTTTTTTTGCTGAGAGTTAGATTGATACAGCTCTCATAAATATGGAGCTACAGTCGGTTAGCTTAGCATAAAGACTTGGAAAAGGAAAACAGCTAGCCGGGATTTGAAAGAAATCTGCAGCATCTCCAGATCGCACCGGTTAGCACAACAAAGAAATTGTTCAGCGCAAAGCCCTTGTGCAGACTATAATGTAATAAATGCCGTTGTAATATCTGGCAATAACGTTGAACCGTGAGGGTTCATTTTCTTTTTACATTTCTTTGTACTCAAAAAAGAGATATAACATGGTACATAGTGAGCTTGGTGTCTTGAAACTGGTGTCAATCTTCGCATCCAACTGCCAAAATGTCAAACTATTCCTTTAAACCTGATTGACCAACCAATAGGTTAACCTCGTGCTGTGTGGCAGCACATCGTTCAAAATTCACACAACTTAATTTTGTATTCTTGTGGAAATCCCTTACTTTCAAAAATAAGAAAATATCATACTCAAATTTCGAGGAACTTCAAATAAATTGTAGCAAAGGACAGGTAGAGGATTTCTTTCTGTTGTGAAAGGTCATGACACTTTTGTCACCTTTGGGTTTTTCTTAATTTATGTGAACATGTTTCAGTTTATAGGTCTACAGTGTATTCTAAAATCACGTGAGAAAATGAAAGAAAGTCCCTTCATTATTACTTACTTTTGACCTCAGAACAGTCAAAAATATAAGAAACATTGTTTCTTAATACAAGCTTAAAAAAACTCATATAAAATATGTAGAGTAGAGCCACAAAAATGTTCAGAGACACTACAGAGGATGCGTCCTCAGCCGCACTTCTTACTGTTGGGTGATGTATCATTGCCCAATCTCTACTTTAATTAATCATCACCTTGAGACCTTTTATTTTCCCATTTCTGGTTAAGTGTGCATATTTCACTCGCCCACTGCGACTGCGGAATAGAAAATCTGCGGGAGCATTAATAAGCCTAATATAGAAACATATTTGAACCCTGCTCCTCCACTAAGTAGATTATAAACATTTATTATAGCATGTTATCATAATATCCTGCACAGCATATTGCAAAACTTCTGTGGGCCAGTTTTTCTCCCGGTGCAGAGGAAGATCATAGTTAATTCAGCAGCGTTATGGTAATGTAGAGGTCCCTATCGGTCCCGGCATCACACATACTAACAAGCTTAGGATAAGCCCAGCCTGGAATGGTATGAGGTTTGAATTTCTGGAACCAGCGCGGTCTCTGCAGCCAAATCTCACTTCAGCAGAAACCAGTGGGGTGATTCCTCTGCTTAAAAAATTAGTGCTAGTGCATATATATTTTTTGCAAGGAAAGGAGGTTTTGTACCTTTGCGAGGAGAAAAATGCACTGCATGTAAAAAAAGAAAATATTTTAAGGATGGCAAAAATCGTCTTGAGAGGGCTAATCAGCTGGCAACTCTGAAAAGCCTGTAATGTGCATTAAGAGATTTATACACAGCGCAGAGGTAAAGCCTGGCAACATTGTTGACTCATTTAAAGATGCCAACATCTCAACTTTGTGCACTGTTAACAAACGCACACATGTTAAGTTGGTGTACTCTGCACTTCTCCTGTCTCTGTAAATCGCAGTGTATCTGCCATAAGCATATTATGCCCCAGGGCTCATCAGCACCATGTGATCCCAGGAAGGGCTGCCACTGTGAGACAACATGATAAATCCTGTTTGTGAGACTCTGCGGCTCTCAGCTCTTAGCTCTAATCTAACCACCCTCCACCTCGAGCACAGGAGAAGAGCGTCTGTCGATCTGGGAGACGGGAGAGGAAGAAAGGAGCCGGGACGGGGCCGTACACATTACTGTACATACAGATTATCACCATCATTTCAGGAAAACAGGGTGTTTTTGCAAATGAAAAGTGCAAAGGTAGTATGCTCCTCAGCAGCAGACGGGCAAACAGCAGCAGACTGGAGGTAGCCAGAAATATCTATTTGTATTGAGATGTGATAACATTTGAAATAGAGATTTGTAATGTAATACATGTCATTTGTAATACATGGCATGGTTACTGATCTTTATACTGACAAAAAAGCAGAGAATGGATTTTATATAAATGAAAAAGTGACCATGAAGCTGATTTTGTGGTCTTAAAAAAAACATTATTGGTGTCAGCCTTTTCCAAACCAGTTTGCACAATGCTAACCAAGCCATCCTTAATAAGAGAAAGCTGTCTTTATTTTGCAGTATACTACAATTATGGCTTCTGGTGTCTTGTACTCTGGAAGGAATGTGTCTTACAACAAACATCCAGTGCTAAAGGGGTGAGAAAGAGCGAGGGAGCAGCAGTTGGAAGTATGGTGGAAAATCCCAAATAAGCGGGTTAGAAAAGTTTCTTGAGTGGATGATTCAGATATAAGAAACTGTGTTCAGATGAAGGATTAAAGTCTAAACAATTTGACGATGTGGACAAATACGGACTACCAGAGAATATTTGTTTGTCATTTGCATGCGTGTTTGAGTATAAATCTCACTGCCAGACGCAGGGAAAAACTTGAACCTTACCTTGTATAACCCAAAAATCCCATGTGGCCACTGTAGCTCTGCATTGGTTTGCCTTTGAGCATATTTGAACTGCATTATGCTTATAACTGTAATGAGAGCTTTATCCCACCTTTTCTAGAATAAGAAAGCAACAATAACATTTCTTTATATAGCCATATTTTGAAACCAATAAAATAAGCAATTTTACACATTTGGGAGAATATTGCTTAATAGATTCTGTTGATCAACAAATCCTGGCACAGCAGAAATTGAAAACAGGTCATTTAAACCGAATTCAGCATTAAGTGGTGTAGAGCAGGGAGTAAACTGGAGATTGACTTTATACTAAAGTTAATCCTATCCGTACATGCAAAATGATGATTGTGACTGCACATGATTGCCTTTTTTCTGTATCTGCCACAAAGTTTGCATTTTTATCCAAGACAATAAACCTTAAGTCATTCACTCACCATGTTAAAGTAAAGGAACATCGCACAACCAATAGACAAAGAAGAAGAAGAACTAAAGCAGAACTAAAGTTAATATTTTCAGTTTATCTTCATTTTATTCTCCTCTGTTACTGCTTCAGCATCCGTCTGTCTGTCTCTGTCTGTCTGCCAGCCTGTCTGTCTTCTCTTCCTCTCTAAATGATAATTCAGAACATCACAGATTTGGCACTTGTAGCAGGTCTCGGGGAAAAATTAATTAATGCAAACTCCAAGTGCTATCAAAATTATACATTTGGAGCGAGCGCAGATGTAGATACAGAGAGAGAGAGAGAGATGTGAGGATGTTCTGGTCTCATTAAGAGAGCAGGCAGAGTGGAATTAGTCTGAATATAATGACAGGCCACACTATCTCATGTAAAAACAGCCCTGTTTTCCTCTCTCATTCATTGGCACTAGTAATTAGTTTTGGCCCTAAAACTGTCACCCTTTACTCTAGAAAAAGGCAGATGCGATTTGAGGTGCAATTTAATCTTGCTTTAATGAAGAACTAATGGACGCATTGCAAATTACTTTTTCCTCCCCTCCCCTCCAACCCTCTGTTTGATTGAACAGGGGCTTGGGAAAAAAATCTATTTCCTGCTTTTGAAAAGATCAAGAGTATCTTTGATAATGGTGAGAGCGTCACCGGTAGCTTCATTGCATCGAGCCAACAAGCTCTTTTACTCGAATCACAATTCAGTGGAGAGGAGGCCACAATTAGTGACAAAGCAGAGAAAGCGCTGCGGGGCCGGGGCGAGCAGAAAGCCTCTCGGTGCTCCAGGCTCCTTGTTAGGAGCAGGCCCTGGAGGTGTCACACAGGAACAATGAAGCCTGATAAATTACCCCCCTGAAAAAAAAAAACTGAAAAGATGTACTACTAATTTTCAATTACACCTATAATGCATTCCCAATTGGAGAGAGAAATTGGACATGTGTGGAGGAGAAGCTAACAACCATAGGCTCAAAACAGCTCTCTGTTTGTCTAAGAGCCTATGATATCTAGAGTGTATTAGCAATAAATTACATGGTGTTTAATGTAACAGCTCGCTGGTGATTTAACAGAGAACAAGAAGGAATATTGATGCCAAATAATGTCTCCTTATTACATTAGATGTTTTTTTTTGTTAGAGGATAATCACAGCCAACAATACCAAATTGCATTCTCATTTAATTTACCCTAGTCCCAAAAAGAAATATGTTTTTATTTTTGAAAAGAACATTTGTGTTTTCTTTTTTTTCAGGAGAGAGAGAAAGAGGAGAGAGTTTGAAGTGTGTGTGTGGGAGCTGCCTGTCTGCAGCTCTCTAAACCACTTAAGAGACACTGTGTTTCAAACTGGCATCGCTAACGGATGATGTTGTAGAGAATATATCAAGGCCAAATAATAGTCCTTGAAACGGGTGAAAGGGGATGTGAGAACTGAGGAGGGTCAGACATGTGGAACATGTGTATCTGTCTTCCTGTGTGTGTATGTGTGAATGCATTTGACTACAGCAGTAGCAAGGCAGAAAGCCTAATGGGAGTGGGCTTAACTCTTGCACACAGCCTCGCTACATATCTGATTACTGGGACCAGTAATTTTCTTTCCTTAAATAAGGAAGAAATTGGATAGGATGAATGAAATTTGGCTGTCATATTGCAATGATGGTGCAGCAGGGAGATTATGTGTTTCACATAATCGTTCATCATTTCCCAACCAGTGTTCGGGCTTAGCATAATGGAATTGGTAAACTGGTTTAAATCAGAACGTGAGAACAGACTATCAGGCAGACTGTGAGGGTCTGTGGTAATGTCTTCAGACCAAGCAAGAATATTTTTCAACACTGCGCTGCACTGCTGTGTGCATCTCTGTCTCTAAACACTGTCAGAATACATCTAAACATGCCTTAAAACACGTTTGTTTCACCGCGATTATTTTACCTTATTTCACCTTTTCTCTGCCTGTGATTTAAGCTTTTTTCATGCATGGACTTACATTTTGTAGAAGAGTGTCCGGACTATGTCTCATCCTAAAATGATGAAGATAGATGATCAGACAAGCCAAAAACTATTTTAAATGTTGTTACATATCAACAATTTCCTTTCAGATATTAATAAAATACATTTAATCGATTCAAATAATAATATAATAATAATAATAATAATAAACTTTATTTGTATAGCACCTTTCATGCACAAAGCAGCCCAAAGTGCTGATGATTAAACAATAAAGTACAATTGAACAATGGGATTAATATTCATATTACAATATGTGTTATACATAATGGATACTTTTATGTAGCCTTTGAGTGTGCAGATTACCTTATTCGTCTGTCTTAATTCAATCATTTTTTAACTTAAGCATTTTCCTCTGCACTGCATTTGAATGTGCCCAGAGTCTGATTTCACAGACTAAGTAATACGTTGTCGATGTCCATTCACTGTTTCCTACATGTGTGACCACTGTATGTCGATAATGCTTCTTTATAAGGTATGACACATGTTTTGTGTATACTTATATTGTATACAATTAAAGTTTTTCCCCTGTACTATTAACAAAAAGTCTGAAATTAAACTTATCTATCATACCTGTTGAATGTATCTGGAAATTATTCCTTAAAAAGGGACACTCAATGGTATTTTACTATAGTAATAATTAGTATTTTAATTTACATTACCGGAAAGAGTTTAGATGACATTTTTTATTTCAGTTGATCATAATAAAAAAGAAAATACTTTTTTATGGAAGCTGATGCTGAATAAAAAATGTTCCTGCAATAATCTGTGTACTTGATATGCTTCTTCACAAATTGTTAGTATTTTATTTTTTGTATCCATTTCAAAACTTTTCCTAGGTTGATTCATTTTAAGTCATGCCCAGCCAAGCCATCATCTTGATGTTATGTCCACGCAGAAGTCAGAAGCCTTTCAGAATTGGAAGTTACTTAAAATGTACAACACAATTTGACAGTTTACATTTATGAGCCCAGCACTGATCAAATCCAACATTTCTCAAATTATTATTGTGATACATTTCAAATAAGAGATTATTGTCTTTATTTGATACAAATATTTTTCCCATTGAAGTTTGTTTTACCCTTGAGCTTTGTATTGAATCTCATGTGGAGTCTCATGGAGCCAGATAAGAATGAATATGTGATTTAGAGGAATAACAGTTCCCAGGAGGTTATCTGTTGGCCACTAGGTGTCACAGTGGTTATATCTAAAAGACACGTTGCCGCCTGCTCTCTGTTTGAAGACCCTCAAAGTAAGTCTAATGTTTCTTTGTCTTAAATGAGCCAATCATTTATGAATGTATAACATTAGCATTAGCATCAAATTATCCTTAACTATTTATCAGTTGCATTGTTGATAGATAAAGGTTTGAATGACGCTGGAAAGTGCATTTTATGGATTTCACTGTACCATATTATGTCCTCTGTGAAAGATAAGTGGAGGTCATCTAAAATGATTATGTTAAACCTAATATTTGATTTTATAAATGTGTAAGTAAAGGCCCTAGCAATAGAAAAAATATATCAATACAGCATATTGTGTTGAGTCAAGGATCATTGAAAATAGGTGTGACTATCACTCTACTGCAGATAAACTTCAGCACAGTGATTCTTTGATATATTGTATCTCTTCCAGATCTACAGCACATGTCAGTCACACAATTATTGGGACATTAACATTAAACGTCTCAATAAGGATTTTTATAGAACAAATGTATTGTTCTGATGAAGGTTGTCTTCCTGTGAACTGCTTAAAAAAGCTCTCGTATTAAGAAGATTCAGGTCTCATCAGCAGCTTCATCATGACATAAATTGTATTGTATGATTTTTTTTAATCCCAGTGGGCTTGCAGGGGTTTACTGGACCTAATCCATACCTGAAGTATAACAGAGCACAGAAACCACAACTCTTCATATTTGTAAGGTATGGTCATTCTTGAGCAGAACACAAGACGTTTGTTTTACCAGATCAGGATGAATGATGATTTAAGACTTCAGGTAAGACCGGAGATTGAGCAAGTGATTTTAGTTAGAAATTCTTCTAATCACAAAATATATGGCAAAAATTACTTAGTGATTCCTTAAATTATTATTACTAAGTGTAGAAACCAAGGTTTTACTTGGACAAAATGTGATTTAACACAAGACAAAAAGGTTGCCTTTGGGGGATATTTTCTAAATGACAGTTTGTATGACACTTATGGCCACTCCATGGCATTTATAGGCTAAGCAGACTAATGATTTTACAATCCCTCTAATGTAAATAAATAGACTGTTGACTGCTTTAGCCAGTATTTAAACTTCATTATGAAAAGGAAAAACCCTGTTGTATTATCATATTATTTGATTTTTGTGAATGATGCATGTAAACATAATTGTAATATTGCAAATAGGAGAGAGTGAGCTCATTTATACTGTAGGGTAGATTGAGAGCATCATCATTGAAAATACTGAACTTCCTCTTTCTTGTATTTCTGAATGACCACCTGAAGCAACTTCCACAATCGTGGTGCACATTTTCACTGGAGAACCTTCTTCCTACTTGCCGTACATCTTTCTTCCAACTGCCCAAGGCTGACACGCATTATTGTCATGTAAATGTATTAATATTAATACTGCCCAAATTCTATCTACACCTGGCTATGTGAGGCTCCGCTTAACACACTTCTACGTTTCTATTTTGTAACATTTTGTCTCACAAATACACTTTTTTATTTATTTAACAGTTTTATTTAAATCAATATACCTTTACACTATAGTGTTTAAACTGCAATTTGCACCTCCCTTTGTTCTTGATGTACATGTTTTTTATTGTTTTACTTTTAGCTTTACTATGGGTGTTTGCACACAATTTGGCATCCATTTGGAATAGCCTATGCAAAGTAACTATTAACTAATGATGTAAAATAAAACTAGTGGAGTAAAAATTACTATATTGGCATCCAAAATGTATTGAAGTATTGTGAGAATAAAGTAGCATGGGACGATGGAAACACTACCTCGAACATGTTGCCTACAGTACTTTAGTAAATGTATTCAGTTACTTTCCACCATTGCCTTTACTCTCTTAAAGGGCCATGACAACCAAAATACAGCAGGAAGATGTCAGTTGGAGCTCAGCTGTAGTTTTTTTTTATGTATAGCCGTTAAGAAACAGAATCGGGCTTTTTTGGCATAGTTTCTATCGAGGTGTAACAGTAAACATTGCAGTCTACCATGGAGTCACCTCTCCTGCCTCCACACGTCTCCCCTGGTCCCTCAAGGAGCACCTGTCGTCCCGACATCCTTTGCGTGTCCAATATGGAAGAACTGGTGGTGGAGGTCCGTGGCTCCAACGGGGCTTATTACAAGGTAAATACCGGCTTATCAGTTTAGCGTCAAACACGACATCATCGTTGAACGATACAATATTTAAGTTTGATTCCCACGGTCCAGGCCAATGGTTTCCAACTTGCTCAGAACCCAATAGCTGCTTGCTATTAGCTTGTACTAGCAATGCTAGCCAAAATTAGCTGGCTAAGCTAGCAGCGTTCACTTGTTTTTGCTAACTGACACTTTTTAACGACCTTTCTTTATACTTAAAATGGACGAAACAAGTTTTTATCTTAGGTTATTGAAATATATATCCCATAAATGCTTTTATTCAGTGTTTTTGACGAGCGGTTACAGCTTCACCGAGCTAAAAGTTAGCTTACTGTTGACGTCAAAAGATGTGGCTCAACTTAATTGTGTTTAGACCTATGGTTTAGACGCTGCGTTGAAAGATATGTGCTGCCGATTGTAGCTGTATATCATTTATTCGTTTAGTGGAGTTTTATAATTGATATCAGGGCTGTTGATTATACATATGAATATGTTATTAAAGTATGTGATGTTTAGGAGGCACCGTGGCTAGTTATGACAGGGATTCTGAAAGGCACCAACTCAACGGCTGTCTATTACTTGATACTTCATCACGTCGAAGCTATTTTTTGTATGTGTATGTGTTTGCCAGCTGTTCCTTGTCAATCCTGACCAGCTGGCATGCCAGGAGAGGGTCACTGATACCGCAGACTAAAAAGCTATTTGTAGACCTACTGGCTGTCTCTTTGCCTCCCATCTCATCTCCTCCGTTTCCTCTCTCCTTCTCTGGTCTCCTCTGCTCCACGAGCTCTTCATTTTCCCTTCTGGCCTCAACTCCTCACATGACTTGTTTCTGAGTTCCCCAGCTTGGTTACATGACTCATCATGACTCTTGAACTTTTTTTATGGCTCTAATTCTATGTTTCTATAAAAATGCAATGTGATTGACACCCTACCTACAAACCTTTAACTTTGGAACTGTCTTAACTTCCTGAACACTAAGGACATGTTCATTTTTGGTGTGTGTTTACATCCAGTCAAAACACTTCTTTACAGTTAATAGTCTTGATGTGTATGATCTGCAAAAAACACTGGAAAACTATTTATACACTTCAACTAATGCTTTTTACAATCATAGATTCATTTGTATTTTTTATGTTTTGATCAATCATTCTCCCTCTACACAATATAACATGGCCATTACAACTTCTACAATACCTTCAAATAGTATGTTTGTTTGTTTGTTACAGTTTGATTCCTACCAGCATTACAAAGTACAAATTACAAACAGGAACTGTCTCTGTTACTCTTAATAACCAGAAGCACTTGGTGTGAATAGTCTTGTTTGTAATTATGGTCTGCCTTGAACTTATATATGTTTTTATCACAACCCAACAAACAAGGTAGTTGTTTTTAGGCCAAGTCTCTGGGTTATGTGCTCTTTACATTGCATTGGTCCGACTTTTGTTGAGCTCCTGTAAATGAATACTAAATGCCTGTAATGCATCCTTTTCTAATATTGTTTATTTCCATAAGTCAAAGTCAACACTCTCTTTCTTGTACTTAAAATAGGTGGCACCTAATTTGAGTCAACGGTCATGTTCTTATGTGTTTACCCGGTCTGTGTGTCCTGCAGGGCGTTGTCAAAGATATCCACGATGACTCTCTCACCATTGCCTTTGAGAACAAGTGAGTGGCTCTTTTTCCTCTGTTCTAGCTGTTATTTGTCAAACATGACAAAATGTAGTACAAATGTAGTACACTGCCATGTTTTAGCAAGGTAATAAATATGACACGTTATTTTCAGTTGGCAGCCAGAGCGCCAGGTTCCCTTCCATGATGTCAGGATGCCACCGCACGCTGACTGCAAGAAGGAGATTGGAGAGGGCGAGGAGGTGGAGGTGAGGAGGTCACACACATGTATAAATATATTTTAATTCCCTTCATTATGCCTATTATACTTGTCTTACTCTGTTGGGGTTTTAATCTCCCGTCAGATCCTCTCCAGAGCCAATGATCAAGAGCCTTGCGGTTGGTGGCTGGCGAAAGTCTGCATGATGAAGGGAGATGTGAGTATTGTTATGAAAACACGTATCCACACACTCTATTAATACTGATACTAACGCAGATACATTTTTTTAGTGGTGCTCTGTTGTAGCCTTATTGTCATTCACTAGCAGAGCATTGATCTAAGTATGTAGCTAATATAGTTTTATGTTGTCTTTTATTAAAGTGTTATTTGAAAAAACTTGTTTTCACAATTGCACTTTATATAGTAAAATCAATTCATCAGAATCATAATATGTTATCGTAGTGGACATTTGGTTTTTCATAAGTTGCTTCATTTTAGAATGCAATAAAATAAAATAAATAAAAAATACGATAAAATGATATATATAAACATAAGAAGTTAAAGTAAGGATGTGCAAAAAATCTAATTTAATAAATATATTTGCATAAACATTAGAAGTAAAGTAGTATAGTTTAAGTAGTTAGGTTTTCAGAAGTTAAAGTAAAAATGTGCACATTGTTCTACAAGTATATTAGAAAATGTTGTTGCGGAATGCGACAGTTTTAAAGGGATCGCTTTTAAAATGTTGGTGTTTATTATTTATTCCCACTGAGCATGTCTCTCTTCTCAGTTTTACGTGATAGAGTATGCAGCCTGCGACGCCACCTACAATGAGATCGTGACCTTTGAGCGTCTGCGTCCGATCAACGCTAACAAGGCCATCACCAAGAACTCCTTTATCAAGTGCACTGTCCCCGTTCCTCAGGATCTACAAGAAGCGTATGTTCATTATCTTTCCATTGACAACTTCAGGAGGGACACATCTGAAATCCATGTACTTAATAATGCAATGATAGTAACGAAAAATAACAACTGTTTATATAGAAGATTGTTTATTGTAGGTGTTGCATTTATCTTTATATATCTCCAATACTGTTGGATATAGTATTTGTTTACATAAAGGATTAGGAAATATTAACTACAACATTTTTCTCATGTACCAGGTGCCAGAATGATGGCGCCCATAAGGAGTTTAAGAAAGCCGTGGGAGCCTGTCGCATCACATACTGCCCTGAGACCAGCGAACTAGTGATTGTGGTAACAGGCGTTTGGACATTTTGATATTCATTTGAGCATCCACACTATTACATGATATGTTACAACTTCTTCTTGCTCATGTTTAGACAGTGGTTGACTCACTTATGATTATAGTTGTCGTCAACAAGGGAGCAGCTCAACATATTTTCTTTCTTTCTTTAAATTGTATTTCCTGTGGTTGTATGTGTAGTCTACCAATGAGGCGACAGTGAAGCGTGTGTCCTTGCTGAGCGACATGCACCTGCGCAGCATCAGGACCAAGCTGCTGCTGATGTCACGCAACCACGAGGCCACAAAACACCTGGAGGTCAGTGGGTTTAGTCGCTCTTGTGAACACATGAGGTCACACATGAAGCTTTAGCGCTATATTATATTAACTTTGAATTACGTCTGGAGAATCAGGTCGGCACATAGCCGGGGTTTCCCTTTTTGCACATATTGGGCGAAACAGGAGATTGTCTTTTTCGGTATCTGACATTGGTGTTCTCAAAAAAACAGGTAATGTCTAGACAACTTAATGTGTAAAAGGGGAACCATTTGTAACCTCAATCTGATAATTGTTGTGAATAGTTTTACACCTAATAATCCTGATAATGAGTGTTAAATAAGAAATGAAACAATTTGAGATATGTAAACCCAAAATTAGATGTTTTTTTATGTTTTGATATATTTTACTGCCTGTCCGCTTTGGCTCTAAAAATAAAGTTCAAGGATGGTGAATCATTTATAACTAATATATTAACTGATAGCATATGAAACTTGTGCAGACCTCCAGGCAGCTGGTGTCGTCTTTCCAGGAGGAGTTCATGGTCAGAACGGATCTGATGGGCCTGGCCATCGGCAGCCACGGCAGCAACATCCAGCAGGCGCGCAAAGTTCCAGGAGTCTCTGCCATCGACCTGGATGAGGAGACTGGAACTTTCAGGATTTATGGAGAGGTAGGTTGTCATGTGCACAAGTCTTGTTGGAGGCATCATTTTAGTGATGGGGAATCTTTAAAGCAACAAATGTTGAACTTTGTGGGACAGAATGTACATGTTTCATTCTTACCGTGGTTGTTTGTTGATTTTTCATTGGATTTATCCCTTATTTTGTTATAATAAAGCAACTGTGTGCATGTGTTCTGAAGATATAACAGAAAAAGTAACCCTGTGTTGCCTTTCAGACAGCGGAGGCTGTGAAGAAAGCCAGGAACTACCTGGAGTTTCTGGAGGACTTTGTCGAGGTGCCCAGGGCCCTTGTTGGTATGTAGACACATTTACACCCTAAGCTAGAAATTCCAAAATCTTTTGCTAGGGGAAGACGGCTATGAGATCCTCAATGCGTTAAGAGTAGTGTAACATTAGAGACAATTTTAATCTGATTTGTGTTACAATATATGTGCAACTCCTTATTTACCATAGTTATTCACTCCTTTAAAAGATGCTTATAGTTTTGTCGGTCCATCATCTCTTTGACTTGCCGCTCATATTTTCCCGGCTCTCTGTCCCCAGGCAAAGTGATCGGTAAGAACGGGAAGGTCATCCAGGAGATTGTGGACAAGTCGGGTGTGGTGAGGGTTAGGATAGAAGGAGACAAGGACAACAAGCAGCCCCGACAGGAAGTAAGCCTGCTACTGCCTTTCTTCACTTCCTGCTCTAAGAGTATAGCTGAAAGCTGTCACCAGTTTTGCTAACTCTATACAAATAATGTGCACACTCTTTCCATTTACTCAGTCCCATACTAACATAAGCCCTGTGTTTTTTTGTGTTTTGACGACACAGGGAATGGTCCCATTCACCTTTGTCGGAACTAAGGAGAGTATCGGCAACGTTCAGGTCTTGCTGGAGTACCACATCTCTTATCTCAATGTAAGGAAGTGTGTGTGTGTGTGTGTGTGTGTGTGTGTGTGTGTGTGTGTGTGTGTGTGTGTGTGTGTGTGTGTGTGTGTGTGTGTGTGTGTGTTGTGTGTGTGTGTGTGTGTGTGTGTGTGTGTGTGTGTGTGTGTGTGTGTGTGTGTGTGAGTGAGTGAGTGAGTGAGTGAGTGAGTGAGTGAGTGAGTGAGTGAGTGAGTGAGTGAGTGAGTGAGTGAGTGAGTGAGTGAGTGAGTGAGTGAGTGAGTGAGTGAGTGAGTGAGTGAGTGAGTGAGTGAGTGAGTGAGTGAGTGAGTGAGTGAGTGAGTGAGTGAGTGAGTGAGTGAGTGAGTGAGTGAGTGAGTGAGTGAGTGAGTGAGTGAGTGAGTGAGTGAGTGACAGACAAAGGGCGACAAAGGGCGACAAAGGGCTTGTTTTTGATTCATGTATGTGTGTCTTTTGCCAATTCCTTCCTTACATCAGGCCTAACAGGCATTAACTTGGCCACAAGCGATTATATAGAGCTTCATCAGCTTTGCCAAAGTGTAAATAGTATCACTGCATTCATTTTGTACTGTGCCGATAGCCAAACAAATGTCAAAATAATAAACTCTAATGCTGCGTTCACACGGGACGCAATGCGATGTTTGGGGGCGGCGCGATTACATGTAAACTCAATGCAGAGACGCGGACAGACGCGAATTCGCTCCGACGGCGATTGAAGGGGGCCGCGACAAACGCTCGAGTTACATTTTTTCAACACGAGCGTCATATTCGCATGACGCGATCTCGCGGTGAGAGTCTAACGGCCCGTCCACACGGCGACGTGCGTTGAAGCTTCAACGTTTCTGCCCATTCACTTTGAATGGGGTGACGTCACGCTTTGCCGAACTGCATTGTGGGAGCGTTGCTTCGCTTTGCTCGCTGCGTTACGCAGCGTCCACAGGGCGGCGTGCGTTGAAGCTTGCCGGCGCGCGTGTCTGAAACTCGACCAACAACCAATCACATGAATCTCCCGCCCCGGACACACAAGCACGCGGCTTGATTGGCTAGAGCTTGTACTGGCAAATGATTTGATTGGCTGACGCTTCCGCCGAAGCTTCAAAAGTTGAACATTGCTCAACTTTTGCAGCGAGCAACGCGTAGCGACGCTCCCACAATGCAGTTCGGCGAAGCGTGACGTCACCCCATTCAAAGTGAATGGGAAGAAGTGTTGAAGCTTCAACGCACGCCGCCGTGTGGACGGGCCGTAAGCCTGCCGTCACTGACGTTCAACCAGAAAACATCAGCCGTTAGCTGTTAGCAGTTAGCAAACAGAGCTCACAACTCCTCATATCTGTTCAGAAACTAGACAAAAGTTAAACAAGTACAAACCACAGACTGTCTGTGTCATGGCGAATACAGTCGCTGCTTTATTTATGTCTGTAGGCCGTTGTTATGACGGAGCATATACAACGTTAGTTTAGCCTGATCGATCCGATCTCCATTCAGAAAACACGCATTTTAAAAGGTTTTTCGCCTGCCATCTGTCTGCACACTTGTCAAAGCATTAGTTCATGGTTTTTACTAACCGGTATCAGTGTGTTGTTACTTCGGCATCATTTAGAAACGTGTATTACAATTAATTCACGGTAAAATATGTTCATTTTGTTGTAGTCGTAGCCCCCTAGCCAGCGCGTCTTGTTTGAATGATGCGAGTAAACAGCTGACAGCCGCGGTGAAACTCGAGCGTCTAGAGCGATGCGATAAAAGCGATTAGAGCGAAGCGAATATTCGCATCGCGTCCGGTGTGAACGCAGCATTAGGATGTCAAAATGTAAAATACTTACTTTAGGCTCGCCATAGAGTAGTTTTTTAATGTGAAAGACTGCCTCCGCTGACAACAGAAATATTTTACACACATTATATGACATCAAATACAAACACTTTTAGAAGAAGAGCAGAAGCCATATACTTAATGTGGGATAATCGGCCTGCAACTAATTCATATTTTTGTTATCTATTTTTTCTGTAAAAGAAAATAACATTTGAAAATAATAACCAGCTAGACATTAATTTGAATATTCAAATATTAACCAGCACAAATTACATTTGTTATTATTATATTTCACCATCTTGTAAATAACTGGGAAACCTCAATATATTTTTTAAAATACATTTTCCGTCTACACTGTTAATATTAAATGCCATACAAATGTGTGATGATCATGTCCTGTGGTGTGAATTTCACTGTACGTGTGTGTCCTGTTTTGCGCATGTGTTGTGCCCTGTTGGTGCTTGGCGTCTGTTTGTTTTGCACGGTGTGTGTGTAGGATATGGCGGAGCTTCTTGCAGAGGGACAGCAGCTAGGGGAAGAGCTGAGGCAGTTTGTGGATAATACACAGGGAAGCAGCCTAGTGCGACTCAGAATAAACAGCACGAGGCACACTGGATGTGTGTATGAAGATTAGGCATTTGTACTGAATGACAAGCCTTTATAGGAACAAGCACACTCTCAGAGATATTCTTGATTTTCTGAAATGAAATAAATACTGTTATACAGAGTGGCTTTTGCTTTCATTGTTCTCTTTATTCTTACCATTTCTGCCTTTATTCCTCTGCTAGGAGGTGGAAGAGCTCCGTCTGGAGAGGATGCAGATTGATGAACAGTTGCGTCAGGTCACCCAGGGTCACCGCCCAGGTGAGAGGGGAGAGAGGGGAGAGAGGGGGGAAAGAGGAGGAGGAGGAGGAGGAGGAGGGTACAATACAGATGGCAGTGCCAACGCCTCCTCTTCCTCTTTACATGGCAGTCGCTCTTACAACGGTCAAGGGCGCGGGCGCAGAGGCCACGGCTACAGCACCGGATATGGTATGGAACTTACATTCCAAGTGATCAACTTGTTTACTGTCAGACATTGTAGTGTTAAAAATGTGTAATTTGTGCAGGAAATCATAAACAGTGTGAACGGATCTAACTGTGCCACAGTATTACAATATCAGAGTATGTTAGAGGGGCAGGGGCTCAAATTCATAAAAAGAATGCTTTTTTTTTGTGCTAAGCCTTAAAAGGTATATTAAAATGTATTATTTATTAAAAAAAAAACCATGATGAAATTTAGATTTTGACTTTCCTGGGTTCTGATGAATATTTATGCACTTATTTTTATTTATTCAGATTAAAACCCAAAATCCTATCACCATGTTTGCTGCTCTTCCTCAAAACGTTCTGCTCATTCAAAACATGTTTTAATGTTCTCTGGAATTTTGAGAATAAAGTCGTAGTATTTTTTGAAAAATAAAGGACACAAGTGATTCCCAGTATTTGACCATCAGTCCTAACCTGTCTGTGTGGCGGTCTCTCTCGTCTGTTTGCTTTGCTCTTCCAGGCACCAACTCTGAGCAGTCCAACGCCTCTGAGACAGACTCAGAGCGCAGGGATGAGCTCAGCGACTGGTCCCTGGCTGCAGACGATCAGGACAGGCGAGTTTGTAATGTTTATTTTGTATCAAATCCACAAATGTACAAAATGTGAAGCTGTTTTTAGTGTTGGCTGTATCATCTCTACTGAAATGCAGCTACATGTTATTGACTGACGGGTTGACTTACAGGGAGAGGGAGAGAGGCTCCCGGCCACAGAGAGACAGCCGCAGGAGGCCCGGACCCGGCAGAGGCCGAGGAGGGCCTGGAGGTCGGGGGAGAGGAGGAAGAGGAGGATACAGCAACAGCTCTGGTAAAAGTCACACTTGGAGGATTTGAAGAGTAGCACATACAATTGCCTTTCTCTCGTAAAAGTCTAGTTTGATTGTAGATTCTACCTATAGAGTTGTGCAGGAATAAGTCCTTAACCCGGATATGAGTTTGCATTTAAACTTTCTTGAAGTACCTCATCTCTAAGTCAATGGGTTTTTTGAATGAGTTTTGGTTAGATGCATATATTATATAAAATATGTCTGTCATAAAAATGGCGGTTGCAAGCAAGTGACTAACTAAGCTTCATCATGTCAAACTTTAGCCACCATAAGTCGTTTAGATTGTTTCTAGCTTTACATTAGCTATTTACTTCTGCCGATTGCATTTGTGCTTCAACTATTGAACATATTATAAGTATCATATTGATTCTTAGTCACAAATAAATCCATTGGCTTTCTGTAGCGAGAGCCCTTGCAAGCCTACAGATATATGTCATCATTGCGTCACTCTATTATATCTGAATGTTGACCCTTCAGCCGGGCCTCGCGACCATGACGATAACAGTGCCTACAGAGTTGCGGAGGCAAACACCGAGACAGACCAGACTGCTGATACGGATGCAAGCGAGTCCAACTTGCCTGCAAACCGACGCAGGAGATCCCGAAGGCGCAGAACAGACGAGGAAACCACTCTGATGGACGGCATGAGCGAGTCGGACAACACCTCAATGAGCGAAAATGGAATAGGTAGGGAAGCCACAGCTTACCAGACTTATACTCCCAAACTCAAACATTACAAACATCTCAAACACTGTTGTCAAAAAGTCTGTCATACATTTCCTAAAGCTACTAGTTCTGTTTCCAGCTGTGGGAGTTGTGCAGAATGTGCAACATTTCCCATTTGAAGTGTCAAAGGAGCCTGTGCAGTTTAAAGACAGGCCTCTGGTCTGAGAGGCATTTTAAGCCTCAAATCCCTCTCTTTGTGCTGGCCTAACACCCTTAGATGACTCAGAAGCTAAACCTCAGCGTCGTAACCGTAGTCGACGTCGCCGCGCCCGCCTGCCTGAGGAGAGGCAGCCAGGTAACCATGGCTACTGCCAGTATACCCCTCCCCTAAACAGTGCTCCTAATGGCTTGGCTAAAAGGTTGCACATATCACCAACAACATACTAAATCAAAGAGTTGTTGAAATGGTTTAGATCTTATTAATAATGATGTAATTGCTTGTTTTTGGATGTGGTTGATTTACTACCTACACTGTTCACACTGGTTTGCCGTGCAATTTAGAAATATGCATCGTAATACTTGTTCACTAACGACTATAATACAGCTTGTTTGTCTTCACGTTGTCAGGCTGTCAATGGCAGTCCTTTCTGTCTGTGTTACATGTCAAGAATACATGGCCTCAAGTTAGGCTATTGTATTATACATACAGAAGTCTAAAAGTGCTGATAGGCTCCTTCCAGACAGGATCTATTTTAATGTTCTTCACAACACTACCAAAGTGTTGTGTTTGAAATTAATATGTTCTGATTGTGGGTGACAAATCTGCTCAGTTTCACAGCACTGAGAGAGAACTCCTGATTCAATGTCATGACCAGGTTTTTTTGTTCTGTGCGTAGTGTCAGTGGCTGACTACATATCCCGGGCTGATTCTCAGAGCAGAGAGATGACAACCACCAAGGACACCAAGGATGTGGTTAGTATCTAAATGTCACGTCTTTATTCTGGATGGTTTCTATTTCTACCCCTCAATTTAGATGCTTTCTTTATGAAATATGTTATTCCCTGCAACTTAAGGTTGAATTTGTTTCAATTTATGTTTTATTTTTATAAATGATAGGGCAAAGACAACCAAATCAAATACTGTTAAAACCTACTTACGTAAATAACAATCCACAAATGGAAAAAAGAGAAATGAAAGATCAATATAATATGTAGGATATAGTTAACCGCTAACAAGTACATCATTATTCTCATAAGTACATTGTCAACTGGAGGGTCAATAGTAATGGTTTGTGCTCTAAACCTCAACCATTTTACCAATCGATCGTCAGAGATAACAACTTATATTTTCTCAGGTTTTCATTCCATATATTTAATCTACAAGATTCTTACATTTGGATTTTATTAAGTTATAATTTTTTTAACCACTTTCGTTGTAATTTGTTTAAATATTGCTACTCTTATTACTTGGAATAAGTAAGAATCTGTGTTATACTTTCTCAGTAGAAGGAGAAGTGGGTTTTTAATTTAGAAAGTTCTCTTGTAGATGATTCCCAGAAGCCACTTCAAGCTTTACATGACCGAAATACATCACTATGGTTATCCTTCTGCTCACCGCAGTCTCTCCAGCCTTTTGACTACATGTGTCTAACCCTCATTTCTATCCAGGTTCAGGTGGATGCCATTGCTGAGGACAGCCCGCCGTCGTCCCCGGCAACTACCAACGGCTCTAACAAAATGCCGGAGACGGTGAGCGCAACAAGACTCCCGCCAAAGTCTCCTACCAAGGGGACTGCAACCCACAACCTGTCGCTAACGGGCTCTCCTAGTCAGACCTGGGCGAAGGAAATGGTTTCAAATATTTGAAATTCTTTGGCTGCACTCAATTGAATCTCCGTCTCTGGAGCAGCTTTGTAAGGAAAGCATTTAAACACAAGCACTGTTCTCTTTTTTACAAGTATTTGAAACCTGTTCCGCAGTTTAAGAGGTCTGAACTCCCCTTTACACGTGTTCTGTCCAACTATTCATTTGAATCGTTTTTGTTTTTATCACAATAGTTCTTCCTATATAAGCTTGCCAAAGATAGTCAAACACACACACACACACGGACATCTACTTAACTGTACTTCTCAGTCCACTCTTCACTGAATGCAGTATTTATAAAATGCAGACAGGGATTATTTTAATTTTATTGGTAAAAAAAAACAATATCATAGCAGGATTTTAGAACGTGTCTGCCTTTTACCAGGTGGACTCGCAACCTTTTTTCAGGATGTTTTGTGCATCTGAAGTAGTAAATAAAATATTCTGCATGAGCAGCACCACCGTACAGATAGGTTTGTTCGGAAACCCAAGTATGTCTGACATACATGTGATCATCTGTTGTGCCTTGAGAGTAGATTCAACATGTTGTTGCCTGGCTCTGCACAACATCTGAAATCTTTTCACTTATTTCCGTGTTACTCCATCACCCCCGCCTCCTTGTGCTACATGGGTCCTTCTGGCACTGAAGGCAGGTGGAGGCCAACACTGAAAGAGCGTGAAAGGATTTCGGAGGCATATCTCTATAAAATCAGGTGTGTCTATTCTTAATGTTTGTGGAGAAAATGAGTCCAGTTATCCTTTATATATATATATAAATATATCTGTTGAGAAGTTTGACATTAGCTGCTTTCTGTTTTTAAATATGCAACCACTTTGGTCATATAAGAATTGTTATAACTGCGTGTCTGGAAAAAGAAACAAACAATTGAGGAGTTGTTTTCTTCGCACTGAAACATAACCTTTTTTTCTCTTTAAAAAGTTGATTGTAGTTGAGTTTGGAAAGTGTCCTGCTAAGTGCTGGACAGAAATGTAGCCATCAGTGTTGGGTTTCCTGGAAACATCGAATTAACATCAGGCACTTCAAATTTAGAGCAAGAGGGTTAATGAGTGCTGTTTTCTGCCATAAATCCAGCTAAATGAAGAGAATCAAAGCTCACGTAGAGCGTCTTAGGGGTTATTATACCCTTTGTATGCCCCTTACTGCAAAAGTCCTGTGTTGACAACCCTGGTGTTATGTTTCTAGAAAAACAAAGCCCAGGTGACGATGATGTCATTTTCATGGTTCTTCCACAGACTGGCTAGCTGGAAACTGGTCACGACTGTTCCACTAAGAAAGGAGATTCATTTGGTTTATTTATTTTAAAATGTACAGTATTTAAAAAAAAAAAGAAAAAAAAAAGAAGCTCTCCTTTTTCTTGACACTAAAATATGCGTTACCTAGGGTTTTTTTGAGACAAATGACAATTTGGACTACTGAGAGTTGTGACATCCCAAGTGTTTTTGTTGGGTCAACTACAGTATGTTTTGTTTTTTTAAAGGATCATTCTGGTTGGTTGATGTGCAATATGTTTTGTATGCAGGTAGTTCTTAAATAAACTCGATCTTCCATGTAGATCTAAAACTCAACTGTGTCTGACTCTTTGAAAAAAGCAATATGACATAAGTGGGACAAATACAATGCAAAATGGTGTTTGATTCAGTTTGGACCTGAAAGAGTGAATGTTATCTGATTTACATTTTAAGACTGTTACATTTTTCTAGAGGAGCATGATGAGTTCCTGTTTATACTGTTCCACTTTTTAGGATTTACCCATGAAATTATATTTAAGTAGCTTCAAACCTAGGTATAGGATCAACCATTTGTGGTAACTATTTATATTTGGCAATTTATTCTAGAAATAGAAGGTCACTTTAGGACGGACCACGTTTATTTTAATGATGAATAAAATATAGTTTAAGTCCCCGTTTGTGTAAAAGACCTCCTTTTGAGAAACATTTAGTGAAAAGTACTCAAAATAAATCTAAAATACAAGGAAAGACTTAAGTACAATTGCATTGATGATTTGTACAGTGTGATTTTATTTGAGAACAATCGGTTAGAAAAGTCTGGTAATTGCTCATGTGAGTCTGTGGATGAAAAGTATGACTTCATCTCCTCTACTTCTTTCCCGCGGCATCCAAAAAATCCTTTGCTTCGTTTATCTTAGCTGCTAGGTAGGGAGATCCTCCTGTGACACACACATTGAGATTCAAGAAAGCCCAAATGAATAATCTGAATCATTGCAAACATGCTGCACGCATACATTTCCAAATAATGTAATTTTCAGAAAAACAAGCCGTTTCTCAACAAGAGGGGAAAACTTATAATAAAGCAGATGAATGCAGTTTACTGTGGATACACTTTGTATTTCATGTGAGACATTAAAAGGAACATACAGGAACCAATGAGGAACTTAAGTAAGCCTTGCTTACCTCTATCTGGATGGTTCAGGGTCATCAGTTTTCTATGTGCCTCTCTGACCTTTATCTTGTTGGCTGTGGGACTGCAAGGGGAACAAAGATACAACATATTATTATAACTATGTGAATGGTGGTGGTTAAGAGTTGATCTGCTGTAATAGTAGGGATGGCTATCGTTAAGGTTTTAACGGTACTACTACTTTTATCGATACCGCTTATCGATCCGGTCTTTTAACGGTACTCTTATCGGTTCTTTTGGAGAAAAAAACAAGGTAAACTAGCCTAACTAAACAAATTGTGAACAAAATTAACATTGCTTTTTATGTAAATTAAATAAATAATATTTCACATCAAAAGAAACAACAATACAAATCGTATAAATAATCTGATGACAGAATTGTAAACAGAATAGCTGAAACTTTAACAAAATAAATAACTCGTTACCTCTAATCATTAACCCATGTTGGTATAATTTAATTAACTCTGTGTGTTGCTGCTAGCATACATAACACACCTGACGTGGAAACGTTACTTGTGGATGGGGTTATAGAGCTACTAGAAAGACAGTCAAAAACCATGTATTTCTCCGTGTGGATGTGGTGCACTTTTGCTAAATGTTTAGACAAATTGCTCGTGTTTCCGCCCTTACATGCTAAACTCTTTTGGTAACGAGCATTGTCCACATCGAGACGGGTAAAGTTTAACTACACCTTGGAGCGCGTTCTCTCCGCCATCTCCTCGTGTGTGTGTGTGTGTGTGTTGCTGCATGTAGCAGCCGCGTGTGTGTAAACTGCCCCGCCCCCTCGCACACAGATGTCATTTGTACTGGTGACATTTTAGATGTCTCCAGTACCGATAAAAAGACCGATAACGTCGGAGCTTAACAGTACCACGGCCTTTAATAATTCAGCCCCGGGGCCCGTTTAATACCGGGGCTCGGTACCCATCCTTATGTAATAGGGAGTTCAATTACAGACAACGGCAAAACAGGTTAACATGCAGCAGCCCTTAACCCATTTGACGTACTGTAACATAACTGAGTGTCCACATACCTGACACCTAAAACCAGGGAAGCTTCTCTCTTGGACATCTTTGGATCAAATCCACCTTTATAGTACCCTCCTCCAAAAGCCTGAAAGAAAGAAAGAAAATGTACATTTCATATCACAACATGATGGGTCTGCCAACTTTACTTACAAACAAGCTAATTAGTAAAAGGTAATGCGAGTACAACAGATAAACAGCACATACAGTCATTTTAATTTGCAGATAAACTTCTTCTGAGCATCTCCTTACTGTTTTTGGGAAGCTCTGAATAGCCATTTTCATCTGAGGCTCCATCTGCTTCATGGCCTTCATGGCATAGCGACCTGAGACAAAGAAGAGGGAAGCATGCAGTATATTTATATCGTGTGATATTAATATTCATGAGGTCTACTATTTTTAACACTAAAACAAAAAATAAACTAATTTTTTAAGTCAGGCTGGGTGTTTTTTATTCCATATGACTATCACTGTATTGCAAACGTAACGAATGATTACTATTCAATTCTTATGCATTACATCAGGAAAACAATAAAGAAATAGACCAAACTTTACTCATGTTAGTTTTAGAAAAACGATGTTTAAATAATTTATTTACAACACATTGCAAGTCAAAACAACATTTCACAAAACGCTTCAGCATTTCACAAAACACTTTCACACATTTCAACTTTTACGGAAAGGGTATTCCTTTAGGGAGAACACTTCTTGTTTGCGATTGGACAGAGCCAGCCATAGAAGCACTGCTGTGATTGGTTGTTTTTGCTGCCAGTCAAAAAATGACGCTTCGTGATTGGTCAGCACCCGACAGCGCCACGTATTTGGTTTGGTACTATTCAGCTGTTTCTGCACGAATTTTAAACTGAGTTGTAAAGAATGGAAGAAGAGAAGAGATGGAAATCGGAATATTTTAACAACGGATATACATATGATGTTATCCTCGACATGCTGTCAACCTATCACCACATCAACATGTCCCAAAACATCAGCCGTTAGCTGTTAGCACTCAGAGCTCACAGCTCCTCATATCTGTTCAGAAACTGGACAAAGTTAAACATGTACAAAACACAGACTGTCTATGTCATGGCGAATACAGTCGCTACTTTATTTATGTCTGTATGACGTTGTTGTGAGTTTGGACGGAGCAGCTACAGGTTAGTTTATCCTGATCGATCCGATCTCCATTCAGAAAACACGCATTTTAAAAGGTTTTTTGCCTGCCGGTGTTACAGTATAACTAGAGTCATGACAACTGGCGGCATTCTATTATTTTCGTCACATGTATCCGGGGCGTGTACATTGAGGACCCATTGTTGACTTACCAGGAAATAAACATTTCGATCGCCTCGTTTGTCGTTTACATTCATCTTTTGCTATATCTGCCTACATAGGATCACTTTGATGCACATTCAGTACTCGTATGTGAGGTTGTGGGTGAGATGTGGGTGAGATGTCGATATCGTGACGCTTACAGGGAGGTATCGAACATTACAAAGTAGGTGACTGTGTGGATGCCTGTTCAAAACATTGCAAACTTAAATAAATAATTTAAATTATATATTTGTGTCCGACTTTCATTTGTACATCGTTCTTAATGTGATGTATAGTAGCTTTGATAGCTGTCCATACCTTCAGACAGCCTAAAAGTAAAACACAAGTTGTTTATTCACAGCCCGAAAGCAGCATCGAGATGACTGGATCATCTGTGACAAGTTGTGATCAGCTCCGATTAAATTGTGATATAAGTTCTGTAGCTATTCTCCAGCGAGCAAGTTTTTTTATGAAATACCTGTATCCCTCTCATCACAACAAGACTCTACACTGTGCGGTTACACAGGAAAAATGAAAATAACCTTGATGCACAGCTTGGAATGAAACAAACAAACTATCTTCCATGGCTAATACTGATATGTCACAGTAACGGTAAACCACAGAAAAGTAAGTCCAGCGGGGCACAAGTTGAATCCATATAATACGGTAGCATTTGTACATCGTTCTTAATGTGATGTATAGTAGCTATGATAGCTGTCCATACCTTCAGACAGCCTAAAAGTCAAACACAATAATAAAAATGCTTACATGACATGTCCTTTGTTAAACATTAAGCTGTCTTTGGCTCTTTTCTGCTGTAACAAATGTAAATTTCCCCTCTGTGGGACGAATAAAGGTATTCTGATTCTGATTACATTTAACCTGTTGTGGAAACATTTCTTGATCAAATTGATATGAAACAAATTAGATAAATATCGCTGTGACACTGATGTCACATCGGGACATTAACCCTAAACATTCACAGTAAACCCGGAGTGACATATGCACAATTAGAAATATGATTATGATCTGCTCAGTTAATTTAGCTGATTAAATTATATTTAGTTCATATATTCTTTATTCTTCAATTCAAAGTAAACCAAAAAATCATCCTCATTAATTAAGTTATAAATAAGAGTTACTTTACCATTAAAGCTCAATGTGACATATATGTCACATTTCAGATATGTGACACTAGGGGGGGTTACTTGTCAGAAATTATCTAGGTTGTCTATTTTGTCTAAATGACGTTCCCCTTTATTTTCCCAAAAGTAGAAATGGGTCGGGGTTCTTATGGGTTAAACATATAGGCTTAAAGGCATAATAGAACTACTGTATTATATGGATTCAACTTGTGCCCCGCTGGACTTACTTTTCTGTGGTTTACCGTTACTGTGACATATCAGTATTAGCCATGGAAGATAGTTTGTTTGTTTCATTCCAAGCTGTGCATCAAGGTTATTTTCATTTTTCCTATGTAACCGCACAGTGTAGAGTCTTGTTGTGATGAGAGGGATACAGGTATTTCATAAAAAAACTTGCTCGCTGGAGAATAGCTACAGAACTTATATCACAATTTAATCGGAGCTGATCACAACTTGTCACAGATGATCCAGTCATCTCGATGCTGCTTTCGGGCTGTGAATAAACAACTTGTGTTTTACTTTTAGGCTGTCTGAAGGTATGGACAGCTATCAAAGCTACTATACATCACATTAAGAACGATGTACAAATGAAAGTCGGACACAAATATATAATTTAAATTATTTATTTAAGTTTGCAATGTTTTGAACAGGCATCCACACAGTCACCTACTTTGTGATGTTCGATACCTCCCTGTAAGCGTCACGATATCGACATCTCACCCACAACCTCACATACGAGTACTGAATGTGCATCAAAGTGATCCTATGTCGGCAGATATAGCAAAAGATGAATGTAAACGACAAACGAGGCGATCAAAATGTTTATTTCCTGGTAAGTCAACAGTGGGTCCTCAATGTACACGCCCCGGATACATGTGACGAAAATAATAGAATGCCGCCAGTTGTCATGACTCTAGTTATACTGTAACACCGTCTTGACTGCACACTTGTCAAAGCATTATTTCATGGTTTTTACTAACCGGTATCAGTATATTGTTACTTCGGCATCATTTTGAAACTTGTATTACAATTAAATCACGGAAAATATGTTCATTTTGTTGTAGTTGGTATCTACCATAGTATTTACATGGATATAAGCCCCGAATATTGGCATCGCTCTAATCGCTCGAGTCTCACCGCGGCTGTCAGCTGTGTTTACTCCTGTCATTCAAACAAGACGCGCTGGAGAGGGGGCGGGGCTTATATCCATGCAAATACTTTGGTAGATACCAACTACAACAAAATGAACATATTTTACCGTGATTTAATTGTAATACACGTTTCAAAATGATGCCGAAGTAACTACATACTGATACTGGTTAGTAAAAACCATGAATGAATGCTTTGACAAGTGTGCAGACAAGACGGCAGGCCAAAAACCTTTTAAAATGCGTGTTTTCTGAATGGAGATCGGATCGATCAGGCTAAACTAACCTGTAGCTGCTCCGTCCAAACTCACAGCAACGTCATACAGACATAAATAAAGTAGCGACTGTATTCGCCATGACATAGACAGTCTGTGTTTTGTACATGTTTAACTTCTGTCCAGTTTCTGAACAGATATGAGGAGCTGTGAGCTCTGTGTGCTAATGGCTGATGTTTTGGGTAGAGATGGGTGAGTCCTGATTCATCCGGATCATTAACCCGGATCCTAGTAATGAGCTGGTCGTGACGAGTCTCCCCTCTCGATTAACCAGAGTCCTTTGAGTCCTACACCTGGTGACGTACAAATTAAAACTATAAATTGCGTCACTCGCTACCCTCCTTATAACATGTAAAATCACATTACAACGTACCCCAGTCCATCTGCCTAGCCTTTAGCAAGTAGGATAGCTGCCAGAAGTTATCGTTTGGCTCAGGGGAGTGGACGCGGATCAGTGAAACTTCCTGCAGACTCGTGCGGACTCAGAGCCGTAACCGTAGCAGATCCAGAGATCCAGGCAGACTCATCATGGACGAGTCAACAGCAGACTCAGATTCGCAAATCCTGACTCACTGAATTATGGGAACTTCCTTCACTTCCTGCAGACTCGTGATTCGTGGGGACTCAGAGCCGTAACCGTATAGCAGATCCAGAGATCCAGACTCGTCATGCACGAGCATAGCCGCGGGAACTGGGAAGTCATTTTGCTTAGGGGGTGCGGACAAAAGTGGGGAGAGATTTCAACAACAGTAACATGAAGTTTTTCAAATGTACACCACTCGCTGCCCCGCCTCCAGCACCCCTACTTCCCGTGGCTATTGTGCACGAGTCAACAGCAGACTCAGAGATTCGCAAATCCTGACTCACTGTGCAAAACATAGCAGACTCGTGCGGACTCAGAGCCGTAACCGTATAGCAGCAGATCCAGAGATCCAGCAGACTCGTCGTCATGCATTAGTCAACAGCAGACTCAGATTCGCCAAATCGCAAAATAACCCTTTTTTTTTGTGATCAACATTTTTTATTAAAGCAAAAGACACTGTGTAGCGGAGGTTAATGTAACGTTAGTTTAATATGCTTGTGAAATGCAACATCTTTTCGGTTTCACCGGTAGGATTTCTACGCTCTTGGTGATGCTGACTCATATGACTCAAAGGACTCGTATGATCCGGATCTCTTCAATGAGTGACTCAGAAGACTCTGAGTCTGTAAAAGGATCCGGATTTGCCACCTCTAGTTTTGGGACATGTTGCGCTGTTGGGTGCTGACCAATCACGAAGCGTCATTTCTTGACTGGCAGCAAAAACAACCAATCACAGCAGTGCTTCTCTGGCTGGCTCTGTCCAATCACAAACAAGAAGTGTTCTCCCTAAAGGAATACCCTTTCCGTAAAAGTTGAAACGTTGAAGTGTTTTGTGAAACGCTGTAGTGTTTTGTGAAATGCTGTAGTGTTTTGTGAAACGCTGTAGTGTTTTGTGAAATGCTGTAGCGTTTTCTTAAATGCTGTAGTGTTTTGTGAAATGCTGTGGTGTTTTCTGAAATGCCATTGTGTTTTGTGAAATGCTGTAGTGTTTTGTGAAATGTTGTGGTGTTTTCTGAAATGCTGTGGTGTTTTGTGAAATGCTGTAGCGTTTTGTGAAATGTAGCATTTTGTGAAATGCTGTGGTGTTTTCTGAAATGCTGTTGTGTTTTTGTGAAATGTTGTTTGACTTGCACTTCAGGGCCACCGTAGATGACTAATCAAACTATAACTCTGTAATATATGATACTACTGAATTAAAGCTAACTCAAAAAATGCTGCATTTTGAGAAACTGTTTATCTGGAACTTATTGTCTTCATTTCATGTTTTAAAATGATAACCTCTGTTTATCTTTTCACCAAGCTTTTACCATTACCGTTACATTATTTGTATGTTTGTCAACTTTGAATTAGTCGTCGTCTCAAGGTGAACTAATTCTAAGTTTAACTTTTCCACATTCTCTGTCAAGGTGAGTCATACAGTATTTATCAACATGATCTCACCTGCATATCCAGCTGCTGCCAGAGCCAGTCCCACAGCCACCATGGAACTGGCCTGGAGATAATAGAGAAGAGTCAGAAATACATTAGCCTATGTTATTAAATTATAAGGACACACACAGTACTTCTATTCACAAGCTGTCATTCATTCGCAATATAAACAATGCCACATGACCAAGGTAACGCATGTGTCGAAGCCTATGCAGTTAACGTTCGCTACGTTTATCTTAAAATCACAATGTATTATCTCTTGCCATGCTAATGTTGTAAGCTGGCTAATCAAAGCGTTATATCAGACGTGAGCTGGGTTTGGTAATGCAAGTGCAAGGAAGGCTAACGTTAGCTTAGCTCTTCAGAACAAACGTTATAGAGTTTTCTTCCGGCAGAGTCGTTATCATGCAGCTGCTTACTGACGTTCTCCCCAGTTCGTAAATAACAAGTCCAACTTACCATGTTTGTGTGTTACGTCTCGTCTCTGTTAAAGATTACGATCATAACTTTTGACCTCTCATGTTTTCGTTGCTGCATGTGTTTGTGACGGAAATAGCGGAGAACTGTCGCAAAGCGTTGACATCCGCTGTTCGCTCTCTGTCAATCCTCCCCTGGTATTCTGTCAAACTGTGTAACTCGCTGATTTGAATATCCGGCCCCGCCCACGACACTATTTAGTCCCCCACACCTGCACTCCAACGTTTGATAGCAAATTCTCCTTCTGAATGCAGGTTAAAGATTGGAGTTTACTTTTTTGGAGGTAATGAAAACCTTATTTTATTTTTCAATGTTGTTACCTTGACAGATAGCTAAGACAGCAATATATTTCTATGAGGTTCAGCTAAAATGTGGGCACATGTTCTAATGTTAGCTAATGTAAACCTGCATGCAAACATTCACCTTTCCTCTAAAAGCTTGTGTTTTAAAACAACTGCAAACATTTGAAAGGCTACCTATAATTTGGCATGCCCATGTTCTTGATATTAACATACATTGCAATGTGTCATTAAGAGGATATAAAGCTGGGTAACGTTATCAATAACGTTATTGATAATGGTATTTGTGGCTAGTTAGCTTTACCTTACTGCACTGCTAATGCTGCAACCTTCCCACAAATATGGTAAATGCTGTTATTTTACCTAAATGGCTTGTGTGAGTATTTAAACTGCACCAATGCAATGCAGGCGGAGAGTTGAAATAAATGCAAATTTAGCTATGTAACTTTTGTCCAACAATGTGGTCACAATTGACTTTTTAAAGGATATAGTGTGGTGACACTTAGTGGAACATAATTCACCTGTGGGATAGTGTTGCTACACGGACCCTTTAGTGGGAACACCGAGGTTAGGTTTGGTCATTCCTGCTAGCTTGTCATACTGAGCAGATGTGTACTTACCTTCTTGTTATTAATGGATAATAAAGAGTGGAACTCCATGCTAAATACACCGCCTCCGACTCCCTTTCATCGGCACTACACTGGTGACCCTGACGTTTTCGCGAAAGTTTCCGAAGACTCATTGAACATGGCTGATAGCAATGTTTTCGTAAAGTTGCCGGAGTTTTGGGAGCACGCCGCGGCAGCATGGTTCGCCCACGTGGAAGCGCATTTCGCTTGCAGACAAGTCCGTGATGGGGACTTGAAGTACTACCATGTAGTGGCAGCGCTGGGAAGCTCCACTTCATCCAGGTTGGTGGGATTTATCGTTGCCCCCCCGCACCATGGCAAATATGAGGCGATTAAGGCTCTCCTCCTTAAGACATTTAGCTTATCTGCTAAGGAGAGAGCCCGCCAGATTCTAGACATTCAAGGCCTGGGGGACAGCAGACCGTCTCATCTCATGGAGAAAATGCTAAATCTGCTAGGGGGGGAAGATCCCCAGATTTTGTTCATGGAGATTTTCCTACGCCACTTGCCTTCCCGGGTCCAGACGGCGCTGGCCAACACACCCGTCACGGAGCCCCGTGCCTTGGCTGAGGAAGCGGACCGTTTTTTCCTGGCTACACAACAGCCCGGTGCAGAGGCGTTAGCTGTGACGCTCAGCGGCCCATCTACGGTCAAGACAGCATGGCGGAGGCCGGACGCGGCAATGTCAAGCCGGCGTGGAGACACCGGAGAGTGCTTTTACCACGCACGTTTCGGGACAATGGCGAAGAAGTGCGTCGCTCCATGCAGCTACAAACCTCCGGGAAACGGAGGTGCCGGCGCTCAGTAGTGGCCCTGAGCGTCGGCGGCACGTGCAGGCTTCTCTTTGTCAGCGACAGCGTTTCGGGGAGCCTGTTTCTGTGTGACACGGGCGCTCAACGGAGTGTGGTTCCCGCGTCGAGGGAAGACGTCGCTCGGGGAGGGCACGGACCGCGGTTGACGACGGCTAACGGCGGTCCCATTCGCACGTACGGCGTGAGGCCTATGTGTTTGTGCATCGGAGGACAGCGTTTCAGCTGGGATTTTGTGACAGCGGACATTTCTTTTCCCCTCCTCGGGGCAGATTTTTTGTGTGCTCATGGACTCTTAGTGGACGTTAAGAATAAACGCTTGGTTGATGCCTTGACGTTTTCCTCTCTTGTGTGCACACTCGGCAGCGCAGCGTACGACGGGCTGTCGGGCTCGCTGTCGGGGGCGGACATTTTTCTCAGACTGTTGGCCGAGTTTCCAGACCTGTCGCTGCCCACCTTCTCTGCGCTCACCACCAAGCATGGCGTGGAGCACCACGTCACTACCGAAGGTCCCCCTGTCTACGCCAGGGCCCGGCGGTTGAACCCTTCTAAGCTAGCTGTAGCGAGGGCGGAGTTTGCAACCATGGAGCGCCTGGGCATCGTCCGCCGCTCCGACAGTCCTTGGGCCTCTCCTCTGCACGTCGTTCCCATTACCGCCGACTCAACGACGCCACTACGCCTGACCGCTATCCGGTGCCGCACATTCAGGACTTTTCGGCGCATCTGGCCGGTACGAGGGTGTTTTCTAAAGTGGACCTGGTGCGTGGATACCACCAGGTGCCCATGCACCCCCTGGACATTCCCAAGACAGCAGTGATAACGCCTTTTGGACTTTTTGAGTTCCTGCGGATGCCTTTTGGACTCAAGAATGCCGCTCAGACGTTCCAGCGCCTGATGGATTCGGTGCTGCGGGACCTGCCGTTTGTGTTTGTTTACCTGGACGACATACTCGTCGCCAGCGCTTCAGTGGAGGAGCACCTGTCCCACCTCCGATCCCTTTTCACGCGGCTCAACGAACATGGATTAATTATCAATCCTGCAAAGTGCCAGTTCGGGGTGTCTGACATTGACTTCCTCGGGCACCGCGTCACCAAGGGCGGAGCGGCACCTCTGCCGGCGAAGGTGGAGGCTGTTGCGGCTTTTCCTCGCCCGCTCACAGCCCGGTCGCTCCGGGAGTTCCTGGGGATGGTGACGTTCTACCACCGTTTCATCGCCCGAGCCGCCCACATCATGCGGCCGCTGTATGAGGCTTTGAAAGGCAAGACCCCCGTCCAGGCGATCGACTGGACAGCAGAAGCGGAGGTCGCTTTTACTGAGGTCAAGACCGCGTTGGCTCAAGCGGCTTTGCTGGCACACCCATCATCCACGGCTCCCATCTCTATCACTACGGACGCATCGGACTACGCAGTCGGCGCAGTGCACGAGCAGTGGGTAGAGGGCGCTTGGCAACCGCTCGCCTTTTTCAGCCGCCAGCTGGCGCCCAGAGAACGCAGGTACAGCGCCTTTGACCGTGAGCTCCTGGGTCTTTGGTTGGCCGTGCGGCACTTCCGTTTCTTGCTGGAAGGCCGTGAGTTCACGGCGTTTGTCGACCACAAGCCGCTCACCTTCGCCATGTCAAAGTGGCGGAGCCTTGGTCGGCACGTCAGCAGCGGCAGCTTTCCTACATATCAGAGTTCACCACGGACATTAAACACGTGGCTGGCAAGTCAAACCTGGTTGCTGATTGCCTCTCCAGGGTCGTCATCGGAGCCGTCCAGTTGGGCCTGGATTATGGTCGCATGGCGGCGGACCAGGTCGCTGACCCCGGCGTCCAGACTCTGAAGTTGGAGAGCACTGGGTTGTGCTTGGAGGACGTGGTGTTCGGCGACGCGGGCATTACTCTCCTGTGTGACGTCTCTACAGGCCTGTCGCGGCCTGTCGTCCCCGCCAGCTGGAGGCGTCCGGTGTTCGAGGCAGTGCACGGCCTGTCACACCCCGGCGTTAAGCCTTCGGTGCGTTTGGTGGCCGCGAAGTTCGTCTGGCATGGGCTGAAAAAGGACGTGAGGACTTGGGCCGGAGAGTGCGTGGCTTGTCAACGCGCTAAGGTGCACCGCCACACGAAGGCCCCTTTGGAGCGTTTCCTGGTGCCTGAGAGGAGGTTTGACCACGTCAACATCGACCTGGTTGGTCCGTTGCCTTCCTCTCAGGGTTTTTCCTACCTCCTCACCATGGTGGACAGAACGACCCGTTGGCCGGAGGCGGTTCCTCTCGTGTCGACGTCGGCCGCAGACGTTGCCCGGGCCTTCATTGCAACGTGGGTGTGTCGTTTTGGCACCCCGTCAGACATTTCCTCAGACAGGGGCTCACAGTTCACGTCCGAGCTCTGGAACGCCGTGGCGGGCGGTTTGGGGGTTAAGCTGCACAGGACTACCGCTTACCACCCTCAGGCTAACGGCCTCTGCGAGCGCTTCCATCGCTCCATGAAGGCGGCCCTCAGGGCAACTGGGTCGACAAGCTGCCCTGGGTGATGCTGGGCCTGAGGACCGCGCCTAAGGAGGATCTGCAGTGCTCTACGGCGGAGATGGTTTACGGTCAGCCGCTGAGGGTTCCAGGGGATTTCCTCCCGAATGCATCGGCTCCCTGGTCTGCGACGGCCCAGCGGGCTTTCTTGCTGGACGCTGCGGAGGTTTTCGCTCCTGTACCTACTACTCAGCACGGTACTCAAAGGACTCAGGTTCCCACAGAGCTACGCTCGGCTGGGCACGTTTTCATCCGCCACGACGCACACAGAGGCCCCCTGCAGCCCCCTTATGATGGACCTTTCCGGGTCTTAGAACACGGGGACAAACACCTGGTGGTCGACCTGGGTGGCAAGGCTGAACACGTCTCGGTTGACCGGGTGAAGGCTGCTCACTTGGACTTAGACCAGCCGGTGGTGCTGGCTCGACCGCCGAGACGGGGCCGCCCCCCGGCTTTGATTCCTGTCACGGATTTTGGACCTGTTGTTCCGGTCCCTCTTCTTACGGGGGCCGCACAGGCGGAGGTCGCTTTACCGACTCCAGTGCTCAGGAGTCGTGGGGGTCGGCGTGTTGTTCCTCCCCGCCGCACGGATTTTGTTTATACGTGAATTCTGGGGGGGCTTGTGTGGTGACACTTAGTGGAACATAATTCACCTGTGGGATAGTGTTGCTACACGGACCCTTTAGTGGGAACACCTAGGTTAGGTTTGGTCATTCCTGCTAGCTTGTCATACTGAGCAGATGTGTACTTACCTTCTTGTTATTAATGGATAATAAAGAGTGGAACTCCATGCTAAATACACCGCCTCCGACTCCCTTTCATCGGCACTACAATAGTATATAAATGCTTTAATGTTTGTAGCACATTGAACAAACATACTAATAGTTAAGCTTGTGCTAACAGTAGCCAAAGGCTCATTGCTGTAGCTAGCTCACAGCAGCCCATTGCTTCGGCTTGAGGATGTCTACCTTATTACAGTACAGTAGCAACATCTTAAAGGTCACCTATTATGCAAAATCCACTTATTCACGTATTTTATACATAAACATGTGTCCCCTCTGTGTAAAGAGTTTCTGAAAGTTTCAGGAAAAAAGATTAGCTCAGTTTTTGTCCTGATCCATTTATATAAAAACCTGTCTGAAAATGAGCTGATCAGATTTTGGCCACTTTATGATGTCATAATGTTTTTTTGGGTTGTGTAACCATTAGCCAAAAACCAACCAAGGTAACACCCGCCCCCCTTATCACCTGAATCTCCTCCTAGAGCACCAATAGCCGCTTTCACACCAAGTACTTTGCCGTACTTAGTTCGCAGCACTTAGTTCCCAGCACTTAGTACCCCCATGGAACTAAGAGCCGATTACGTTCACACCGGAATAAGTCCCTGAGGGAAGATTACGCAAATGAAGCCGCTGAAGTCACTTCTTCTTCTTCTGCTTTGGGTTTACTGGCAGGCCGTAAACAACTTCACGGCGTATACTGCCACCCGAAGTCCCTGGCCGGAAGTCCCCGGAGTTGGGGACTGGCTTCAGTAGAAGCTGCTGGGACTCCCAGCAGCTTCTACTGAAGCCTTCCGAGTAAATCGCCAGAACGCCGACACCTCCTCATCACTCCACCGCTCCAATGTTTTTTTTTGTGTTGCCATAAGTTAGTCTCTCTCCGTTGGTGCGCAGGGCTAATGCTAATAATGCTAATGCCAGCAAATACAATGGCAGCTTCAAAAAACTTTTCCGAGTTTTACGGGGCATGGTTTGCAATTCGCCCAGCCAATCAGAAATTGGAACTTTTTTCTCCCCAGGAAAGTACCACCTCTCTAGCAGGCACTAAAAAGGGGGTAACGGTTCTCTTTTTGGTGTGAACGCAATATCCCAGGAACTATCGGAACTAAACGGGAAAAGTACGGGGAAAAGTACTCCGGTGTGAAAGCGCCTATTGTGTTTTTTTTAACCAAATATCTTGCAGAGGGGCGTGGGGAGGGGCACCGTATTTTCATCTAAAGTAACAGACAGAGAATCAGCACTTTTGAAACAGGGCTGAAACAGAGGGGTTTATGGGATGCTACAATGATCTGTTTGGTATTTCAAGCCAAACACTTCAGAGACATGTTTTGTATATATCTGAGACCTATAATAAATTGATGAAAAACTGTATAATAGAGGACCTTTAAAGTAAAACTGCCTTCTCTGGAGTACCACATGAGTACAATTGTCTGATTATGGATTTGTTTTGCTCATTGACACCAAAATCAAACTGCCTACCCAAGCTTGAATACAAAAATGTTGTTATGTCTTTGATTGTTTGTAAACAGGAAGAAGATTGGAGCTGCAGGGAATACAATGATCATTCACATCCAGACTTCAGCAAGTCAAGTTCTTGGTTGAAATTGCTGTGAAGGTGAATGATTGGCTAATTTATTTAACTTATTTGTCTCTCTGTTATTGATCTTTTTGTCAATGTCTTCAATCAATGGGTCTTACTTCCTTACTATACCTTTATGGCATATACACTACACTATGAGTTATAACCTGGCATACTACATAAACTGAATGTTTATGTACTTGATGGCCAACATGAATGAACATACAATTACTTTACACAGTGAACCATGTCCTCTGAGTTTTAGAGAGGAAGTGAGGACATTTATTATAATAGCACACTTTTTCATTTTAGTCAATTGGCTACTCACAAGTGTGGTACTTACCATATGGTAAACAGCCAAAGGTGATTTGTATTTAGTCAGGATGATAAGCTGATACAGTTTTCTGCACCATTCAACTGCTTTGTGAACCTCTCCATCACTCCCCTGTTTGCTTTGTTGAAACTGTTGGGATGTTTTTATTTGTCCAGATTGAGTTAAAACCGCTGTTTGTGTGTGCAGGGCCTTTTTTAAGCATCTATTTATTATTTACAATATGACCTTTACTTTGAACCCTTTCTCTTGCCTGCCAAACTCCACACTTTCCAGACAAGTTTTAGTTTCATACATTATCTGGTGCTGTCAATAAACGCACTTCCATGCTCGATGTTGGCAGGCATTTGCCATTTAATTCCAGAAGCTTGACCAATTACGGTTTGATATTTTTGTTCTTAACAAATGACTTAAAAAGTGATTTATACTAAACTTCTTTCCACTTCTTGATTACAATATAACAGTAGAGACAGGTTATCTGGCTAATTGAACTGTTCACGTTCAGTAGTCAGAACACAGGTAGTGTTCACAGGTCAACAGTGTGAACATTGCATTGAAGTGTATCACATACCAGCAGGCCTCTGGGTAAAACATCAGCTGTCTGCTGCTTCTGTGTCCTATATGGAGGCCCCCTGGCCCTGGCTGATGGCTAGTTATAGGACAGGAGATGCTGTGAACATCTGCAGGCTGTCTGTAAGGAGCAATTTAAAGCCCAACGTGCCCTGCTGCGTTTCTCCTACCATTGGACCGAAACATGACGGCAGCAAACACAATGGGACAGTGAAGGGCCTAATTATTGCCTCTATCATTTGCATAATTACAATGTTTTTCTGAGGCAGGGGCAGTATAGAAATTGTAAATTGTAGTGGACCCGCTGTCTCTGCTTGGTGGAAGTCACATTTGAATGGAGAGAGCTTGTTCTGCTAGCCAGGCGGCCAGGCAGCCAGACTCAGGCAAGAGGTCCCAATCAGCCAGCCTCACAGACTGCTCATTCAATAGGATTTAAAAAGCCAACTGTGTGGAGAAATGAGAGTTTTGCCCCCCAAATCATATGGAATTACAGTGCTGGTTGCATATGTGGGGAGCCAGTGGCAAGCACAAAAGCCCACAGGAAGCAGCTATTTCTGTGTGTTTTATTAAACCAACCAAGCAATTTAATTCTTTTGTTCGGGGGAGTTCTACTTCATTGATTAACAAAAGCGGGGATATAATTTTTTCAGCCCCTTTTGAAAAGCCTGAAATGTCAAGCCTTTTAAAGGAGATTATTCTGCCTGTGTGCGATGAATAGAGCCCAGAGTAACCTTTTGTCTACAATTAAATATTCCAGCATAAATATAAAAGAAAATCAGAGATGGGGAAGATTGAGTCAGGAGAGATTGGAGAGGTAGATCCTCTGCCCGATAGTGGCAACAGCCTGGCTCTAATTAGATATGCCAGGCGGGCTGTGAGCAGTCACTCTCCACAGCACGCAGAGAGAGGAGGCAGCCTGAGAGGAGGACAGAGGAAACCTATCTGCTCATCTGTCGGTCCGGCGCCTTCCTCTGGGCATCCACAAGGTATTTCAGGAGACTTTGTTTGTTTTCTTCCGCGCTGTTATTTGTTTTCCTGACATCTTTGCCGCCGGTGAGGGAAAGTCTAAAAGGCAATGCCTTCTGGGAACTGCATAAACAGAGAGGGCTGAATAAGAAAAAAAAAAAGTTGTGAGATTGTTTATGATTGAGGAGTGATCAGGAATGACAATGAGATACTTCAGGGACTGTTTTTATCCCGCTGAGGAGGTAGACTGTGAGGCTGCCTGCAAGAGATGGGGGGAGGGGGGGGGGGGGGGGGATGACATCGAGTGCATTTGATTGTTTTGTGAGTTTGCATTAGGACTTTGCATTTGCATTGTGAGGAGGCTGAACTGTACTTGGATCGAGGTGACCTGCATGCTTAGATATGACAGTGAGCTTTGCAGTGTTGTCTTGATTCCTTATGGAAACATTTATCTGAATTCAAAAGTTTTGTGATTAGTTGAAGTTTTTGAGAAGGTTGTTGTATGCAGTGAAGCTGTCATCCTCTGTTTAGAAATGTTTTTATTACCCTTACATAAAGAAAGGAAGTAATGAAAGCCTTTAACTATGTGCTGCTGCTGCTACAGTTTGAAATAGTTTGCTCCCGTCAGGACTGATGGAGGGTGCTGTGACCTGTTGTCTGTGGATTACTTTCCTGACCAATCAGAGGGACTTAGTGAGAACATCTCATTTGGCCAATTGGCGTTATGCTCCTATGGCTTTTTCACATGACATGTTAATACACTATATGTGGATTTGTGCTCATACTTAATTTACTTCCCTTACCATTTTTACTGGAGAATGTTTTATGCTCATTTATGCTGCTTCTTATTATGCATATTTTCATTCAATATGATCACATTGCAAAATCTTTTCATACTTAAAAAGATCTAGATCATTAAGATGCTCATCCATCTGGTTATATAAGTTTAGCAAGCTTGTTTTACAAACTAGTTAAGATTCTATTAATGCATTAAAGACCAAGTGCTGATTTGATTTCTTCACTGAATGAATGCATTTCACCAGCATCTTAGAGGCATCTGTATAAAATCATTCTTACATGACTGCATATTACACACAGCATATTAACTTTACATCGTCATGTTCACTTTTTTTTATTATCATTTAAAAATGTAGAACATATCTATATTTGTCTATTCGGAATGGAGTTCTTCACTGGATGTTCTTAGTTACGATCTTACAGACGTTGTTACAGTAGATGCTTGTCACATTTCTGTAACCTACATTTTATTTGCGATTTAAATGAGTCCATTCAGGGCATGTTCAATCAGTCAAACAAGTGGCTATTGGTACTCTTGATATTTAGTGTTTTTAAACTATGCCTTACTTCCAATTTCCCTGTCTGGGACCTAAAAAGACATTGTCTTGGGACTGAGTTTCTATGCATGTACCATGTTATAAGGGCAAGTACAATTTCAGTAGAGGGCCACTACACATTTATATTTGACAGAATCTAAACATTATTTGAACGCAACTTTTGTCAGATTGGATACAAGTTGGACTGTTTTCAACTGAAGAATATGTTTTGTCTATCTGAAGACTGAGCTAGGGTAAACATCTTTACTTAAGTAACAGCAACAATACCATCATTTTAAAACCCTCCTTATAGAAGAACAAGTCCTGCATTGACGATATTTGGAAAAGTATTATTCATAACAAAATGTATCAAAATGAAAGTTTAAATCCTTTATTTGACAAATGACAATTGATTACAAATAAAGCTGTAGAGTACCTATAATTTAGTAGAAATCCCTTTCTATTGATAATTTGATCTAACACCTTTAAGGGGAGAGTTGCAATAGATTTTAGACGTATCATTATGTCATCAGGTATGTGAGTCCTTGGACATTTCTTAAGAAATAAAAATGCACACTGAAGAATCTAGACAAATATTGAGTGATGTAATGATGGTCAACTTTTACAAATTGAAAAGGCCTATTCTTAACAACAGCCCTTGAAAATAAAATGTTTTCTCCCAGAAATGTAAAACTTCCTGTTATGTTACCTGTTTTAAATTCAACTGCTATTTAAAAAGAAATCTGCAAACCCATACAAAAGTCATTGATGTTTCAATTGATTAATTCATTGGAATTTCACATTTCTGTGGTTTGCACAAGATCTACAGGGTCAAAGATTAGACAGTAGAATTATTTGACTACGGGGTCAGAATGTCCACCCCTTGTGGGTTTTATGTAGTCAAAGTCTCTGGTCATACCCCCTGAATGCTACCCTCATTTCTAGTTAGATCTCTACCATATTGTCAAGTCAAAGAAAACAAATCCCCCAAGAAAGTTAATGTAAATCTCTTGTGGTTCATGTTTTGGATTAATTCAAATCGATTTTAGTGACATTTTGCCTGTTAGGGTGCAAAATCAAATACATCTTGACATTAAATCCACTAGAATATAATCATTGATATTGCTTTAACCTCAATTTGTCATATCCAAGCCCTCCTACCCTACTGCAGTAACCATTTAACCTAACACCAACTGTGCTCATTTTAACCCAATTTCTCACCTGTACCTCATCTTAATTCTAATCTTAACCATAAACCCAAAGTGCTAATCCTAAATACTGACACACACGCACATACATACACACACACACACAAATCTAATGTCACCTCTATTGCAGCCGCCTGTTTTCTCCCAGAGGGCTTTGTGAGAGCGGGGCAGGGCTGATTGAAGGAGGCAGCCGTAATGACTGAGGGTCAGAGGTCACCACCCTGTTATGATAACTAAACTCTGAGGTCAGACAACTAAACGGCAGCATGCTCCGCCCGCAGATGATGCCTGATAATGGCAGATGAACATTGCTTTGTTATTTTAACAATTTAAATCAAAATGCATCCTTTAATGGAATTCCATTGTTGCTCCGTTCCCATGCCAGACTCCAACTGAGGTTTCCCTACAAACAACATACATATTTCAGGATTGCATTCCCTATCGTGCATTACCAAAAAAATACTTTAGTTAACCTTGAATTGTGGTGGTGGAATTTAAATAATATATTTATACTATTTATATTTTACTTTAATCAAGTATTGTGTTAAAAAAATCACATTATGTTTCAGAAATACTATACTTGTATGTTTACCCTGCACAAAAGCAAAGAAAAAATAAAATGTCACCTTTTTTCTTTTAAAACTCAAAGAAAGCTCACATTTTTTATGGCAGTCATTTTTTCAATTACACTTTCAATGCCTCATTTTTTATTTTAAGGGTTATGATAACCTTTTCATAGTCATAAGAGAGAGTGAGGTTGGTTTGAAGGGGATTAACAGGGCTACTTAACATTGAGAGACACTTGAGAGAATTGGAAAATTAAACCCCACATGTACAAAACTCTTCAAATATATTCCCCATAAGGTTTGAGTGGCAGAATGGCATCTGGATGGAGTAAAGGGCTCTAAAATGAAATTGTAGTTATTAAAGTGAGACTAGAGTTTATTGCTGAAGAATTCACCGTGAGTGGTATCAGTAACATTGCAGTTTACTTTCTGCTTCTAATTTCAAGATGTACATTATTTTAAATGTAGTGCGTGCAAGATAAAATACTTTCATAATATGATATTTGAGAAAGCACATGTAAAGAAGAATTTCAACGTTTGCTTTTCCTGTTAGAATATGTGACAAAGCCTCTTTAAAATAAGTGGCCAGGCAAAAATACAGATTGAATGTGTATTTTGTTAGTTGTGTTACTTTTTACATCTTCCTCAGCAGTCAGACCTGCAGACAGACAGGCACGCTGGCAGTCAGACATGCAGTAGAGGAGACTGACTGACAGTGAGAGGAGCACATGTATAAATCTGGCATAATGCTGATTTTTACTTTTCCTAAGAGGACTGCTAGCATGGCAGAAAGGAAACAAGAATTATTCAATCAAACAGTTCTCCTTCCATATCCAGATTTGACTCCATCCGCATAAAGCTTGCGGCATAATCCTTTTATCAATCCCTCCGATGGAATACTCTTATTGGAAATACCCAGAGAGAGAAATAATATTAAGGTCATTTCTATCTCTAGTTTATTTTCTCCTCTAAAAAAACCCCACTGCTTTCCGTTTTTATCTTGAGACAATAATTACTTCAGGTCTGTGGATGGAGACCTAACTGCTGATTATGGATGTTCTCTGACCACTGAGGGAATCTCTGCCCTCATCAGTAATAACTGAATCAAATTGTCCTCATTTTAAAAATAAAAAAAGCATCTCTGGGAAAATGTGTCCATACTGTGCTTCGGTGAGCCTCCGACAGGCAGGTTGGAGGGAAAATGTACTGTGGGTCGGCTGGTAGTACTAATATCTCTAAAGTGGAAGATATGGAAGCTGTAGGAGCTGCTGTTCTGTCCCGTCAGCGCTTCAAGCTTTATATCTCCGCTCTGCAAAGCTCTGTCTGTGTGGCTGTGTTTAAGAGTTTAGGTTGGTGTGCAGCCCGGGGTCATTGTTGTATTAAAACAATATTCCTCAATGGATTATTACAATTCTCCATGATGTTCCAACACCAGAGGAGTTCAGGTGCATGCTGAGTTTATCCAGTATCTCAATAATCACAACTGCAATAATCTTTGCTTTTTTCATGACTTTTGATCTCCACATTCAATATGGACATTGTTTTCATATTTAAATATGGTTTCATTTAACTAAAGGCATATACATTGTGATAAAAAAATTCCTTCTTGTTTTGTGCGTAAAGTAAGAGCTTTGCAATTATTCTGCAGTAAATGGAAAGTTATTGTTTCATACACATTTGTATGTCATTTTCCAGAGATTGTTGGTCCAATTTATCAGATAAATGTATGATGAAGGAATTGTCAGACTATTATTCTGCCCAAGGCAACAGCTGAATAATTTGTAGCTCTGAAGAAAGTTCTTTAAAGTCTTAAAAACTAAACCTGATATCAGTGTTGTATGGGATGGGACACTTATAAGAAAACTGAAGTGAACAGAAAAGACACTTTAAAACTGGTAGTGGGGACAATGATTGGAACTATCCTCTCAATTCTTAACACAATTAAAGAAGTTGGGGCGTCGGCCCCTTACAGACATAACTTCCCAAATCTCGTCAGCTCTCCAGTTATGTAAATGATTGTTTTTCCGTAAATACCGTTTCCCACAATCCCGAATACAAATAAATACATATATATTTTTATATATATTTGTATTTTTTTGTATTCGGGATTGTGGAAACGGTATTTAGATCTCTCTGTCTGTACACACAAACTGAAAGATTGACAATAAAGTTGACTTTGACTTGACTTTGAAATCGGATGTTCCTTTTCTTTCCGTGTCCTGGCAGCCACGATTGGAGATGTCATCAACACGCGTCAACACGCGTATTGGCTCACTGTGAATTCTCCAGACAATAAGTGACTGTATTCACTCATGGGCTCTTTCTGACATTACAAGGACTAAGTTCTAGCTGAGAGGGTAAAGTCTATATGAAGTCAGGGCAGACTTAATTGGACATTTGCGTTATCACATACAGCTCCTTCTTCAAAGTCTAGAAAATGTTTTGGTTGAGGTTCATGTTTAAAGCGCTTTAGTCCCCAGTGTTGTGTAACTGACTAAACTACAACTCAGATAAATAATTTCAAAAAAAATGGTTTGTTGGCATTTTCAGTTGTTCCTCATAGAGCACTTCAGTAGCAGCAGATCTTCTTCATATCAGATAACCAAAACTAGACTGTAGTACTTGTGGATGGAAAACATTTCCACCTGTGCAAGACGTCCAGTTGTTTTGTTCGTTTGACCCCGTTAATGGTTACCGTTTCATCACACTGATGGAATGACACAGCCTACGACCTGGACTCTGATGTCTGGTCAGTGAATCCAGGAGTTATCTGGCTCCTTTCTATTAGTCTCTCTGACCATTAGTGATCATGCCAGGTCTCAGACCATCACTTCATCCTGCAAGCTGTAGTGTGTGATGATCTGCTAATGGGATAACAAGTCAGAGGACACTTTGCTCTGGCTAACCCTCTGCTGAAACTGTGTGTGTGTGAGGGAGAAAGCAAGAGGGCTCCAAAGCGGTGTGTGACTACAGCCCTATCATTATCCTCCTGAGGAAAACAAGTGCAGAGTGAGTGGTCCATTGTGGAAAACAGGATTATAGCCTGCGAGAGAACAGAGCGCTCACCACTTTGTGTTGGCAAATGTTTTCAACTTGAGTTGAGCTGTTTGATTTGGGCTGGATGTGTGTCGTGGTAAGAGCACGTCTCATGTTATCAATTCCGTTCCTGTCCATTCTGCTGAATATGTGACTTTGTTGTCCTGGAATGTGGCCTAGTGTAAAGCCAGGGCAGGTGGTTATTAATATGACAACATGCAAGCATGCAGGCAAACACTCTCTTTCTCTCACAGTCAAACACCTCATTTAGTTTGTTTTGATTAAGGTGTACGACCCAGAGCGAGGTGCAGAGACAAGGCGAGCGGAAGAAAGAGAAAGAGAAGGCAGGCTTTTCTTTCTTCAGAGTTCCCTGTGTCAGTTGTGTAAGAAAGCCGCCAAACCAATAATTTTGTCAAGTTCTTTTTTTAGCGTAGAGGCTGAAGCTTCTTTGGATTGCCACATGTATAAAGGCAGCCCATATAAAGCCATTCACAGCACTGAATGAACACGCCATCTGTGGGGCTTTCTTATTTCCTCTTCTCTTTTCTTCCCCTCCTTTTGCAAGCCTTGTAATCAAATTTGAGCAAAATCAAATGGCGGGAGGATAGAGGGAGAGCAGTGGGGGGAGGAGGGTTCAATGAAAGTACCTTTTGTTGGTCTGAAACGAGCAAGTAATTTACAAAATGCCCTCCCTTTGTGCAGGGGGCTAAGGGAAGAAAGAAATCAGTAGCTTTTAGAAGCTAGGCCTTGCGCTGCGACGGGCAAGATAATGAAAGCCGTCTTGTGTTTGTGGGCTAGAGAGCATCTCAAAGGCAGACCGGGCCCCGGCTCAGGGTTAGCTCTGCTGCTGAAAAAAAAAAACACAACACTCTCCTCTGTGTATGTGTGTGTTTGTGTGTTTGGCAAAGAGCGGCAAAACAGGACGGCTGTGCCCGGCTTCTCTCAGCAGAGACACTCCGAGGATCAGACGGAGTTGTCGATGCTGAGGAGAGAAGGGTGAAAGAATGGCTTTAGCGACACTGAGTCTCCTTTTACCTGTCGTCCTGTTGCAGGTGCGTCCAGCCATGCTTTGAGATGAAGATGCCAAGGAAGAGATGACACGTCCCACATGGATCAATGTACTGAGGGAGCATGAGGGGGAAGAGGAGGCAGACTGTTTTCCTCCTCTGGGATTAGAGCGACTGACTGCTGAAGGACACTCAGCCTCTACCTGCATGGATCTGCTGGATTATTACCTGAGTGACACCTGAGCAGGCTGCACGGGAATTTCCCCGGTTCGAAACCTTGGAATACATTCCTGCAATCTCAAACTAACTTGTTAACTGAAACAAAGAGTAACAGAATATTCTGAATAATGCATGTATTTACCCGGCTCACTGAAATCAAAGCTGTGATTATTGGTTGTCTGCTTGACAACCTAAAATTAGTTATGTTCTTGGCACTTCTTCGTGAAGTTGAAATTATTCAATAATTCATCATGAAATGTAATTAAAGTGCATTTACATGTCTCTGGCCTACAGATTAATTTGGGCGGTTACCTGATGTTTCCTGTGGCACTGCGCACACTGGTGAGTGACAATTTATATGACTACAGATATGTGTTTTTCTCTTTATTCTTTCCTCCTTTCACGTCTATCTTCTTCTTACTATCTGGCTATGTCACCCCTTTACTAAGTTTTACCTAAGTGACAGCCATTGCCTTTCTCCTACAAACTCATCATGACTATCTAATTTGTCCTCTGAAGTGCCTGAAATTAATTTGGTTTATATTTTACTCTTATATATCACTTTGGTTGTCATTCATACATGTGTGTGTTAATTTGTTTAATGCTGAGCCTTTACCTCTTCTTGCTCTTTATGAAAATGTATTCATACCTGTCGCTTTATTTCTGGTTTTCTTCAGCTTAACTTCAGAGTTTTTAGTGCAACAGGAGAAATGCTGTCTTTGAGTTTGTCTTGGTTATTAGTTACACCTGTTGGTGGGAATTATGATTTGCCACTGTTCAAAAAGCCAAATGCAATACTTATTTGTTTTTTGTGTGTGTTTTTGGCGATATGTTCTACTCTAGTACTATGCAACATATGAAAACAAAGTTATTGCAGCACAATGTGACATATGCGGCCGTGATGAAACAGAATGTACGTAGTACTTTGATGTGTGGTATCAGCCATTTATCACTTATTTCAGATCTTCTTATTCATATCTTAAAATGTCTCTTATTAGAATCACTAGTTGCAAACCTTGAGACAAATACGTTTTTAGGAGGATAGTTACTCGTAACTTTTCCCCCTCTTGCGATTCCATGTAATGTCATTGTTAGCGCTGCTTTTACAAAGACAACAAATGTTTTCCGTTTTCCTCAGAGCCTACAGCCTGCGACAAATTTAACAACTTTTTTTACCACCAGGGAAATAGCTAGAAAAATTATTATATTTATTTCAAATGCTGCTCAGAGTAATTTCAGTCCATGACCCTCCTACCAACAGCAAGGGGCCCATCCCTCTTATTTTGTGTCATGCGCAGGAGGTCTCAAGTCTTAAGCTTTGTGCAAATATACGTGCTATGACCGAAGGGAAACTCGGCATATATCTGGGGACCTTTGGTGACTTTTGGAGCTCAAGCTGCTAGCTCATTTTGGCTTCACTGCACAGGACAAACTGCCTTGTCCCGTAAGCGCAGTAATAATTTACCCCGGTGATTGTAACTGATGGAAGACAGAATTTAAATTGCGATTCATTTTGGCAACTAATCTGCCCAACCTTGTCATTATTACAGTGGATCATCATACAAACAGTTAGTTTAGTTGACAGGAAGTCAGTGGAGCCAGTTGGACTTGGCATTGTCAAAAAACATTTTGGGATGTGGATATGACTGAACATAAGTAGACCGATGTTTAGAGGTTTTTATTTTTATTTACCAATTTACTTTTATATGTGTCTACATCTCAGTAAAATATTGATTGTTGCTGTCTTATATTCAGAGTAGTTAGATTAAATACATGTATTTGTGTATAATATTTAGTTTTTAAGATTAACCAGATGCAATATTACATTATCTAATAATCAAAACAATTATACAACTTTATATGAGGAGAAGTTCCATTCTGCAAAAGGGATTATCTGACTGTGTGTACACAACATAGGTTCTGAAGGGAGCAGTGCGTTTATAGATAATATGCCCTATTTGAGAATGAGTGAACGATGTGATTTAAAATACAACAATCAATACTTTCACCACTTTCTACATCAAGTTTGCGTAACCATAGCAACAATTCTTCAGCTTGATGCTACCACATCATACAGTAATTTGAACAAAACATACTCACTTTTGAGACTGACTGAGCAAACTCACTTTAAAGATGACTCAACTTCACCAACGTTTCCTTTTTTATGTCATATTGAGACACCTGACTGTTTCATCACTTATTGGTCGTTTAACCAACTGTTATATTAGTTTCACCAGAGAGTTAACTAGTACTGTCACTATGGTTACCTGCAATTGATATACACTGTGAAGTGATTCAGACTGAAGACTATCATTTAGTTAAATCTTAAATCTGGTTGAGAGAGCTATATTTGTCAAATGTCAATTCAAGCAAAGAAACGAATGAGCTGAATCCATCCATCACTTTTCTGCCACTTATTTGACAGTAGGCCATATGAGATTAATGATCTTAGTAATATTTATGGTTTTATACATTATGGCTTGAAAGTACTAACACATGGTGTACATGTCAAAAGCATAATTCATAAATTATGTTAGGCCTTATAATCCTACTTTAGTTTTTTTCCTTTACTGGTATGACATTGAAAACATTATTAAATTGTAATCCATGTCATATTAGAAATATTTTTAATAGTCTTATATATTTGGTGAACACTGCAGAACTTGTGGTATAGAAGCTCTTGTTTGGCCTGAGACTCTTTATCAGTAAAGTTTCACACGTTCTTCCTCCCCCCTGTTTTCTCTTCAGGGAACAATAAACAGGCATGCCACATTGAAATGAGCTGATTTCTCTGTTGGCATATTGAAATGTCAGAATTTACACTGGAACAAATACGCTGGTTAAAATTCAATTGGAACAGAATGGGTAATGAGCTATCTCGGTGTTGCCACACACTAACAGGCTGAGTCCCAGTCTGTCTGGAGGTTTACAGTCACTTAGTCACACGGCATGCATCGCTGCTCTGATTGTTCAACCCCTCACTCCCGTGCCCAGGTGTGTGCCTGTTTGTGTGTGGGTGTGGGAGGAGGAGGAAGACAGGAAAACACAGGCTCTTCACTTTCTTGTTTCATTTAATCGCATACAGTCACATGTTGTAGAATTTCAATAATCACACTATTTAAAGCTTCGTTTTACCCATAAATGTTGTGTCTTAAGTTAAAAACTAAACTTTTAAAATTAAAGAATGATGCAAACCTCAAAAAGTTCAACTTTTCATACATTTCACTTTCAAATTGAAATGTCTTTTATCACTTTAACTCACACTTCTGTGTTCAAATTCAACCGATACCAAAATATGCTAATGAAAGTATGCATTAGTATGATATTGCACTCGTTTGCATGTTCACTTATAAATAAAAAAAGAAGATTCCCTCACACGGCTCTGGAATTGACATTATGTTTTTGAATCAATACATCAAACTGTTTCAGTCCCAATTATGCTATTTTTGTTTATTGCATCATGCATCTTTTTCCTAACCAATATTCAATTATTTCTAAAATAGGCACTTCTTTACGTAACCTATCAGCCATGCAGCTACAGTATGTCAACCAGTTAACGTCAGACATGACTGGACGTATCAACATATATATATTTAATAATAAATCATATCTGGTTCTTATCTTTTCACCCTCTCCAGTGTCACACATTACTTTGACCGCAGCAGCATGTTCTCTATTAAATCTTGCGGGTTATTAATCATTGCTAGGTTAGCGCTGTGTTGTGACCCGTACCGCTCCCTGAGGAACCCCTAATAACCGCTAATGGGCTGTTAAAGAAGTGAGCGGGGCCTCTGACTCTCAGGACTGGATGGTCGGGTCTCACCACCAATTACAGCTCATCGAGCATGAGGGGCCGAGGGCTGATTTCATCTGTAAGTGTGTGTGTGTGTGTGAGACTGCACCTGCAAGTGTGTGTGTGTGCATCTGTCAGTCAGGCTCCTCTTCCACACAGCTAGCAGTGCATAGGGCGTCATTAGCGGCAGCAGCAGCCAGTCATTAAGCCTGTCATTTCCTCTGTCTGCCAGCTGACCTACTGATTTGGACAGCTTCTGTGCTTAACCTATGAACTCTCATTCCCCTGCTCACTGCACGTGGGGGGTGTGTTTGTGGAAGCAGTGAAGGGCTGTGTGTTAGACGTTTACAATATAAAAAGCAATTGGCTTCAGTCAAAAAACAAAGAGTTCTTGCGCACAAAACTTTGCTATTATTCATGAAATGTAACATTTTAGTTTTCATTGTTTTTATTGACTTGACCTTTAATGAACAGAAAATACTCTGCCTGTCAATTTCAAACTATTTTGATTCTCTTACCTTAGCACGTTGGTAAAATATTGTATGTGTCAAGTAAATACATTTCTACACAGAAGTAAGTGATGAGCAGTGTGTTATACGTTTACATTGCAAACCTTGCAGAAGTTGCTGCTATGTGGAGCTGTTTGATTATGTTTCAGGCTCACTTATTATTGACCAACAATTGTCTGGATTTGTGGAAGGAATACCTCAGCAAAGAGAATTATTGTTTGAATGTAATTGAACTGAATGGCCTGATTATTAGTTTATATACAGGAAGAAAATGAAGAGGTTTTAAGAACAGTTGAGTCTATAATAAGAATGATAAATACATTTGATTATTCATAATATAAATGTAAGGTTATTTTTCCTCTCCTCTCTTTTATACTTTGTGACCATCATAGTTAAGACCTAATATATGGTTTGAATATGGAACAGTTGTGCACCCTGAAGTGAGATATTTTTTTGTTGCCAGGCCAACCTGTATAAAAAAAAGTATTTGGTGTGAGTAAAGGTAAACACTCTTACATTTCAATTTCCGTGAAAGTTGCCAAAACATTATGCAACCGATAAAAAACGAATAAAAATGCACAAAGAATCACAGTGAAAATAGGAGAGTTGGCAGGTATGCATTACGTGCTGCACCCTTTTGTTACAACCAAAACTACACTGCAAAGTAGAGGCAAAGCGCCATCAAAATGTAATTTCCTTGTCACTTTTGCTCGGCTTGTTTCTGTTGGAAGATTTTCTACAAAGCTACATTTCTCCACTGCCATGTTCCCACAAATTCATCCTGATTTCATTCAAACATTCACTGTACTGCACAGCTACTTTGCAATTTAGTTTCTTTTTGCATCTTGCAAACCTACTTTAAAAATGTATTTTCATCCACATGGACGTTTTAAACAGGTGTGCACTGGTCCTTTCATTTACATATGCCCTAATACCTCCTGACTTCTCCACAGCTGGGATTAACCTTGTGCTACTTTGTCTTAGCTGCCGCTCACTGTGGCTCTCAGGAAGCCTCCTGAAGCCCTGCTAGAAGCGATAGAAGTGGAAATTAGGCAGCTTTTTGTCCCAAAGCTGCGGCATTAAGACAGCCCTCACCTTGGCCTGTGGGAGCTGCGTTAGCCGCACAGCTAATCCAAAAGCTAGCAAAGTCAATCAGTCAGACCTTAAGCTAACTAAAGCTACCCCTGCTCTTACTTGTCTTTCCGAGATAAGGTAATGAGGATACAGAGGGGTTAAGGTGAAGTTTGCCGGTCGTGTATTTGAGTGCCACGTGTAATGGATGACCAGTGAATATCTCGGTAAATACGCCGACTCTCAGGTAGGAGGGTAGGAATCAGAGGGGTATTGTCTTAAGATGATAAGGCAATGAGAGGCTTACAGAGTTGTATCAGTGGGCGAGGATGGGGAGACTTGCTCAGTAATACCTGCTATCGAGATGTGACACCACAGCTTGGCCCCCAGCAGGCTAGGCGCTGTTAATATTCCCCTTTTGTCTTGTCCTGATAAGCTAATGAGGGTTATAGCGAGGGGTGCCAAGGGTGTTAGGAGCTGCATTAGTGGACGGACAGGAACAAGGGACAGTCAAGCTGTTAAAGCTCCTGGTGAGACGCTGTAGGGCAGCTCCAGGTGTGGATCACATATCACTAGTTGTCTCATGCTGATAAGGAGGAAAGGTGAAAGTTAAAGTTGGATAATAGTAATATTTCTAGAATGTTGACTGAGAGTTGTATTATGTTACTTTAATACCTGCCAGGTTTTCAAATTGTAAAACGGCAATATACTGTATGTCTTGACAGTGGTCCCTTGATTGTACTAATAACAAAATTGAACCTTCAGTAGTTTTGCCATTGGCATAACCTCATCAGATGTATTTAATGTACTATAATTGTATAGGATGTATTGTTTAACAAGTCTTAACAAGGGACATATATATGCTATTTTTTTGGTTTTAGGCTTTATTGTTAAAACATTTTTTTTTTTTTCTTGTACTCTGTCTTAATATACCTCTATTCACCTTCTGTCTGAAACGCTCCTTTTAATCGCCTGTATCTTTAAGCCCCTCTGTCGACAAAGCTCAGTCTGCTGGGGTTTGTGGGTATTTATATACTCCTTTTGCTTCTCTGCCCTGCCATTGCTGTCGTGGAATGACTCCATGGCGGCACTTTCTTGCTTTTATTAAAAACATTATAGTTGTGACATCACAAGCTAATGGATATTCTGATGGCTCTTTTTAAAGGCACAGTTTCTGAATACTCGTTGTGTGCATTTTTATGTTGCGTTTACTTTCACAGTATTTACAGTATATAGCATCTAAAAAAATAAGGACTACTTAAAGCTCTAAATCTTTACTGTTGATACTACCTGCTAGCATGTAATGGCAAACGATTAACATCCACTCTGTTTGCTAGAAACACCATTTGAAATAAATGATCATGTTGCAGCACACTGTAACTGCTGGATGTGTAAATAAGCAACTGTTTGCAAACAATTCATTAAATAAACTAATAAAGGTGTTTCCACTGCAAAAAGGGGCCCAAAGTATTACACAAATTCCAGATGTAAAGCTTAATACTGCTCAGATACTTTTATATTTTTTTACTTTTATATTTGTTAAGGTTCCCATTGTAGCACTTCTGAATCCATCATCACCCAGCCCCAGTGACTCTTGGTGACTTTGTAGTTTAAGGAAATGTATTCAAGTTGGTTTTAAAGCTCTTAACACTACCTTGACACTGCATTCACATTATCAGCCAAATACTTTCTTTCTGTGTTTTTGCCCACACTTTGACTGGAAAGAGAAGTCATACAAATAAAGAATTTGTGGAGCGTACATTATAAATGTGTCCTTTTAAATAAAAGTTTTAGGCAGTTCTCAATCTTTTTTGCTTATTAGGTTGACTCTTTTTGCAATGTGAGCTTTACTCTTGGCCACTTTGACAGCTAATGGTCATTGCATGTCCATATTGACAATGAAAGGTACAAACTTGTAATGTCAATACTTTATCTACCTGTTTCTCTTCATTTACTGTTAAACGCACAGTGTAGCTTCAAAGTGACAAAATGGTAAGTTTGGCTCAAGTGGTCAGCTGTGGGAACATTCTGGCTTTACTAACATCGCTATTTTAAATAATTGTAGCAAGATGACAATACAACCTCTTTTTGTATGTTATGTCAGTATCTTTGTGACTTCATGAAAAAAAGAAAGTGAACATCAAAGCAGATGAAAATGTACTCTTGTATAGCTTAAAAACGTATCCCTTAAGGACATCTGTCATCAACATTGTATGTCATTTACGATCATATAAACAGACGATAAGATGTTTTTTTTCCTAATCATAGGAAATGTTCTCGTCCTATTAGTCTTTTCTCATATTGATAACTCATATTCTCTAGTTATAGTTATATTTAGTTTGACTATCATTTGCTTTTGAAACCACATTCTGGGAACTGCAGTACTCGAAACTCTTACAACGATGTGGACAGTAGATTACCCTTAAATGTCACGCATTTAATCTGAGAGTGAGGTGAAGTGGATGGAAAATAGAGGAAGGGGACGGCAGGAGAGGAAAGAAGCCTTACTTTCTATGTGATATCTTCTTTTTTTGGGGGGCTTTTTTTGGATTCTCTATTTACCTTGATGCAGCTTTTGGGCTATCTTTAAGAATCTCATACATTTCGGTAATGTAGAAATAAAAGGATTGAGCATTTAAGGAAGGGGGGTTGATACTAGAGACAAAATAAAGTGTTGGAGATTAACTAAGTTTTAAAAAAGGAGCACCACTGACACAAAGAAGGCAAATGAAAAAATGTAAGTGAAAGAAATGTATCACTGTGTGTCTTTGTGTTTGTGCTGCCTTAAAGAGGTTGGCTGGATAGGTAGCAGAAGTGTGAGTGTGTGTGTGTTTGTGCGTGTGTTTGTGTGTGTGTGTGTGTGTGTGTGTCTGCAAGTGTGGATCTATAACTAATGGTGCAGATGATGAGCCTGAGGATGAGGCTTCATGTAATCGTCTGCCATCCATCAAACAGCAAGCTGACAGCATCACAATGCACAGCCTGTGCAGGGGAGGGACAAATGACTGGGGGTAAACATGCTCACACACACAACACATGCAATGATGCAGACACACACACTCTTGGATACATCAAGTGCTGTAAACACAGTTAAATCTCTAAGATGGTTTGTGATGTATTTTTTTCAACGCTTTAATTAATTGTTTCTGATATTGCTGTTAGCTTGGTGTGGTTTATTCATAGCTGATAAATATGACTGTACAAAACAGTCCTCTACTGACCAAAAACTGCTCCTACATGGACACGTCATTATTACTGACTGTTTGGTACGTACTCACAATGATAATACAAAGGCAACATGTCCATATAAGAATATGGATATTGGAAATACGTTTAAAAAAGGTACAACGCTTTGGCCTACCAGTATGTTGGGAAGTATGAGTTGAATTGTTGGAAACATTCCTTTAAAGTTTGAGCATCGTGAGCCGAAAGGTCAAAAGGTCAACCTGAGTGAGATCGTTTGATAGAGATGTGAGATTATGAGTCAGGTCTAATGGTGCCACTGTTACTACACAAACGCAATGCAACAGCTAACAGCTTGCTAAAGGGATTAGCTGTGCATTTCACTTTTCTTCAAACACACACACACACACACACACACACACACACACACACACACACACACAAGTTTGTCAGTCCTCCCTGTAAGGGCAATTACAATATCAGTTCATCAAAAACTTGTTTAAAAAAAATTGTTATTTTTTGCCTTTTATATATGAGAGTACATTTGCCATCATTTCTACTTTTAATTTTCAATGACATGCCGGCTGTGAGTTTTAGTCGACATTAACCTGATATTGATTGAACCATGTGTGAGTATACAGGTGTCCGAGAGTGTGAGCCATCAGTTGTCGTTGGCAGTGTTGGCAAGCCTCTTGAGGCTTCAAGGCCTCTCGGCTATCTTATCCGCGCACACTCCAAAGACACACAGCTGCGCGCGCAAACACATCGACTGGCACCCCGCTCTGCTTTTAGAGCCATTACTGTCAAACAGCTGTTAGCACGTCAAGAGAAGTGGTGTTGATGGGATAGAGCGAAGGAGGGAGAGAGGCTGAGGGATAAATGGTCAGGGCCAATAGATAGATAGATAGATGGATGGATAATTGGGTATACAGGAAAGAGGGGAGGATGGGGGGGGTGACGAGGGATGAAGTGGTGTATGGATGAATGGCACGGAGGAGGGAGGCGAGGGGGGGGCTGTGCTAGGCCTTCTCTAAGTGAGACAGATTGATGTGGGTGTCGGAGAGGACTCCAGAGAGGAACAGCCCTTTATTTGACAGTCAATTATCAGATAGACCCAGTGGCCTCGCAGTCCCCGGCCGTCACCCTCACACAGTACGTAAGTGGGTCTCAAACACAGGCTCGGCACCCAGGGTTGGACAACTGCAAGATTGAATGGGGCCCACAATGAGAAAAAAGGACGGTTGTTTCAGGAATTGTTTCACTATATGCTCTACTCATGTTGCAGCTGCTCTGGCCTCTTTATGTCCTTCTGCCAGAAGATGGATGGGGTAATGGTTCTTGTATATAAATTGAAATGTTCCACTGGACAAATACATTGTTTTATTACTGTAGATCAGATTGAATGATTGAACAAAAGGATACACTTGAGTCTTCTTTGTTACCTTGCAGATAGAAAGAACAATATTCAACGTACATATGAAACCTTAACATAACCTTAAAGTTGTCTTAGTGGATTGATTGGCATTGTTGGTGGCTTATCGTAACCTGAATGTCACCTTGTTATGTGCAGCATCAAATGTGCCTCTCTTTGAAGGTTTACATGTTGGATGTCATTTTGTCTTCATTGCAGCTAATAATGGCCATTTATTAAAGGGTGATAGAGTGCAATTTTTTTCAAGTATTACTGCGTTAACAAACCACTATTTTCATAATTTTCCACTTTTACATAGAAAATTAAATCCACACAAACAGCTCAAATCACTATTTGTTTGTTGACAGAAATACATGACTGCTCATGCAAAATATGGGCAGTTCATCAAATGTGATAAATCCATCTAACCCCACTATATATATCATATATATTTAAATCTACATTTCCCTTTTTTATAATTTCCAAACGTGAGGTGTCAAGTTTAGCAGGCAGATAATAAGGCACACTCTTGGGGTTTGGAAAGTGTTTGAAGGGGCCTCAGGGAGTACAGCGACCTTGCAGACGAGGCCAGTGGAGTTCTGTTGCTATTGGCTAGCAGTGGTGCTCGACAATCAAGCCTCATGTGTGCTATTCAGTGTTTGGCCTTGAGCTGTGATACCACAGGTAAGTGCTGTGAAAACACAACACATGTACACACATGAAGACATTGGAACAGATGCATGAATAGAAATACTGCTAACTTCTCTTTAGTTGCTCGTCTGTGAAAACGAGTGCTGGAAAACTCAAAATCCATTTTAAACCACTGATAGACTTTTGGACTGCCGTTTTAAAGGTAAAACAAAATATCTTTGGCCAACAAGAACTGGAAAATAAACTCTAACTATATAGATTCCACCAAAATTCTTCCAAATTGCATTTCATCTTTGGTGTTTTGTTGACATATTCACCAATAGTTGTGCAGTTTGTTTGATATCTACCATGACTTTTAAATGACATCACACCACATAAAAGATGCATAATAACATTCATACCTACATGCGTGTTTCACGTCTTTCCTCATAAAAAGACACGGCAGGTGGTTGCACTAAACAGAAAATGTGGGGTTAAATTCCAACAAAGTGGTGGCTCTGTCCGTGGTGCTGAACACAAGGCAGCTACATCTGGGTAAACATGGACATCACCACCTGCAGAAACAAATCAAATGGTAGTAGGAGAAATGTTTCCAACAGTACAGCCATTGATCACAAAGGCAAGACATTCTTCCGTCTCTTCATGGCCGCAAACATGTCAACGTCCACATTGTTTATTTGTTAATGCACTTGTTGATAATGTCAACTTGGTGAGCTTTAAAAGAAGGTCTGTACAAACGTAGCTTGTATCCTTAGCCAGGTTGATGTCTTCTGTGAGGCAGAATGTAGATGGCCTTGCTTTTCATTCAGAGTTGCACGACAAAGTCTGCATCAGACAAGTTACTTTTTTATTTTATTCAAAAGCTGATTTTTCCATTTATTCACGACGCATAATTGTATATTATAGAACATCTATAACTAATCATTTAAAAGACTCATAGTTCAAATAAGGGGATTTGTATCTTTCATGTCATAGGGCTGTTCAAGTTCCTGTCTGAACTCAATATCCACAAAACAACTTCCTTACTGACATTCTAACACAGAGCCTCACATGTGAAATATCATATGGACTTTATTCAGGATGTTCTTTAAACAAATGCATCAGTTAAGGAAATGTCTGATATTGATGATCATCAGGGTGAAAACATTTATTAGCAGCTCATTTTGAGAAACAAATCCAATCAACAGACAAGACAAAATAAGATCAGAAACGCACATACAGCCTGTTTTTGTCTGTGCAGCTTTGCAGGGTTAATGTTCATTTGTGTAAAGACAAATCAGCCGCTTCTTTACATCAAACCTTTGGCAAGTCTTAATTGATCATCTTCTCGCTATCCCTTTCTTGTCCTTGTGAGAAGCGTGTTGCTCTTAATCTTTCTTCCTAAAGCGTCTTAGATCTGGATTCTGGTAAAGTGCGCTGTTGTGTTTAATACCAAAGCTTTTATTCTCAGTGTCAACTGCACATTTCTTGTGGTATTTCCGTGGTATGTTTTGATTGAAAGGTCATGGAGCAGTCTGGACGAAACATGCAGATGGGAACCAAACAAATGATCTATTACCATTTCCCTCTTCTACACAGTATTTCTGTGCCTGCTTTTCTGATACTTCCAGCATCTGCAGTTTGCTGTTTTTTTGTTGTTGTGCGAGTGTTTGTTTGTTGTGCGCACATTTGGTGTGTGTGTGTGTGTGGTGTGTGCTGTCAGTGCCCCCTGCAGTAAAACCAAAGGGAATAAAGAGGAGAGGGAGTGAGAGGGAGACACCGTAGAGGAAAGATAGCACAGCGAGAGAGAGGGAACAAGAGGATCGTTTCCATTATCTCGGGCACACAGAGGAACTTAATCACACTCGTACAACAGAGAGGTCTTATAGCCGAAGACAGAATCCTGTGCGCCGAGGTATCTGTAATATACAAACCGCACTCCACTCGAATATACAGCCCGCAGAAGAAAAGAAAGCAACAAATTGAGTCCATTTTCAGAAATTGTTTTGGAACTGCAATGTACTGTATGCATACATACAAATCAGTATAAATCATATGCGGCATTACAGCGTTACACGTTGCTTTAAAAAAGACAGGCTTTGATACTGAAGTCCCAGACCAGCATTGGCTCTTGATTGTAATTCAGAGAACATTTAGACAAAATGATTTATCCTTTTTTTTTCTTTGTGTGTCATTACCAGTCCTATTAATATCAGATATTACAAGGCAATGCTGGCGTTCTTTCACAACAAATTACAAAACAACTGTTCAATTTAATCACTCAATGTTATGTTTATGAATGATTTGCAGGCCTATAGGTCTAACGCAGTCCAGCCTTTCTCTAACTACTCTATTTGGTTGCTTTGGGCCTAGAAAAAATTAAGCTTAATATATTTGGCTCAACTAATACTATTAGCACTACAGGTAGAGGAGCAGTTGCCTTACATTGAAGGGAAAAGACGTCTGGAATATCTTGAGGTGTAAAAGTGTAAGGACCGCAGGTTTTTTATTTGAAATCTGTACAAGAATTTTACCTTCTTGTATCAGAGGGCAGGACTTCTTAATCCCCCTAGTCAGCAGCTGTAGATGGGGCATTTACATTTATTTTTTGCTTAAATCGTTTCTACTCCAGAATCCTGATGACGGCTTTACAAAACATTTTTTTTTTAATTTGCTTTCATTAAAATATAAAAGAGAAAATCATATTTTCACAAAGACATAAATCCAATACAAAATAATTTATTGGCAATACTCATTCACGCATGCATCATTTATTTTCAAAGAATAAGGAAAATAAATAAATCAAATCGCCATCTATTTTCACATCCACATTTTACAAATCTCTCTAAAATATGCCATGAATTTCATTTACTCACCATTTCTTTGCTCAGCTTAAATGTACCCATTATACCTTCATGATTCCCTTTTTCTTTTGAGCGAAACAAGGGCTTTCTGCATCTCTGTGTGTTTTTGCTGTGAAGAGGCTCCCCTCTCCTGTCTCGTCCTGCTCAGAGGCAGCCGCGGCTCCAATAGATGGCATCACAGCACTAGACTTCAGTCCTCCGCTCCTCTGCTCTGCTGTGTGACACGCCGCTCCAGAGCCAGAGCCAAGCTCCGTTGTGGTTTGCAAATTATAGATCAGGCTTTTACATTTTAAACCACTATACATTTTCCTGGTTTTACTTCTGAATTAATGATGGCAAAATATTACAATAGGGCTTGAATAATTGTGAAAATAAATTGTTTTAGACACTTATTATAGCTGCACTGATATAGATTTGTATTGGATTGTAATTTATGGGGATATAAAACAGCTACAAAACTGCTGTTTGTACAAAGAGAATATCACTAAACACAATGACATTATGCTTTTTCTCTTACATTTAAAAGGCTTCTCTTATGAATGAAAATAAATGACACTTTTACAAAACCCTTTATGAGAATTTCACGTAATACAAATCCACATTTTTCATAAATAAAATTGGTTAATTAGTTGGATAAGACACACAACATATGACTCCATACCATGTCTAATTTTCTGCTCATGCGAGTATCATCTTATTGTTTAGTGGCCTGTTAGAGGCCAGTCAGTCCTGTGATCCACTATACTGTTGACAGTTATGACTCAGGATTATAACCTGCGTGTGTGTCACCACACCATGTCTCTGTAATGTGATTAATCACACTCCATTATGCCACCCTCATTTGTCCCACAATGCACAGTTTTATAGGGAATTAACACAGGTTTTTATTGGCTCCCGCAATAAATCAACATGAGCACGTCGCCCCTCGCATAAAATAAATATTATTTGGCCGACGTGATAACAGTGTCAGCCTGTCAGTTTGGCTTCAGAGCAGCCATCCTTAAATCTGTCGCTTTCAACCGCAGATATGTGTGTCGGCTGTCTGTGGTGTGTTTGTGTGTGTGAATCCCCTGCTGGTCTGTTTGGTGCAGACACTCCGGACAGGAGAAAAGATATTCAGCCCGGATAATGGAGCGTTTCTCTACAGCAAATGTATGAAAAGGGCTCCTGAAATGACAAATGATTGTAGCCTAAAACAGGCAGAGACACACAGAGAGAGAGAAAAATGTATTCATTAGAAATTACATGTGGATGGCAAGCAGCGCCGTGTTGCCTTTCAGTGCGGCTGAATGTGGGGATGTGAATGTGTGTTTGGTGCATAAATAGAGAATGCAAGAGAACATACAGACGCACGGAAACATCTATTTTTTTCTCTTATTATATACAAAAACACTCAAGTTTTTTTATCTCTAAAGGCTATCTGCGAGACAGGAAGTATAAAAACATCTATTTTGATCCAAAATGTTGCATTTATATAATATAAATATATTGTGGAAAAATAAAGATCATTTAAGGATATTTATTCTTAATCACGAGAAAACATTTGATAACAAATTACGATGATAATTATAATTCTGCTATTTTGAACATAATTTAAAGCACCACACTGATGCTGTAGTGAAGAAAGACTATAATACTGGAGCCCTTTTTCCTTCTACGTTAGGACAACACTCCGCTTTTCTATGGCTGTAATTTCCCTCTGTGATGTTAGTATCACATAGCAGCACTGTACTTCTGAAAAGGTGAAAAAGCTCCGTGCTGGATTTTGTCCTTTTCCCTCAGATAGAGGTATCATATCAAAATGACAGCCGCTTCTTTTAATGTCATTTAAATCTCTAACTGTTGTGTGCAGACTGATAATCTTCCTCTTTGTGATGGGTGGACTAATGAGACCTCCCCTCTCTGCCTCTCTGTGGCAGAGTCTCCAGCCTTAATTTCCTAAAGCTGAAACACAAAGACCTGGCTGCAGTGTGGCCTCAGTGGAGATCCGCACTGACCATGATTTGATTGAATAAAGGAGAGAAAAAGGGGGAGGTGAGGAAAAATAGAGGCCGTAAGAGAGAAAAAGCGGCACTGCCAAGCATTTTTAAGGCAGTATTGATGAAAGGCTATTATTTTAGCCAATTAAAGAGATGTAAGGAGGGAGAGACGCTTGATTTTACAATAACAGGTCTTTGCGTGAACAGAGAGAAAAATAAATCTTCTTTGCTTCACACCTCCACAGCAATGTCACATTCCTGATTAGTACAGAGAGGAAAATCTGTAATACTGTGTAACATCAGAGAGAACAGGGAGACCTTTAGAGGAGAGCGTGGAGAACAGTGTCGTGCTATCCTGCTAACATCGCCGCGCAGCCTAAAGGTTAAGGCACGGCCGCGGGTGCTGGGCATGAATACAGAAATGAATATACATGTAGTAGTATTCTCACCGTGGAGATAAAGAACATCTATCTGAATCACTTTTTTTCCCTCTTCAGCACAGCATAACATTACATTCATGTGACTATTTTTTCTAATGTAGTTCGAGGAACCATATTGAGGAATATCAGTGCTGGTACTCTGAAACACAAATCGAAACTATACTACAACCATAAAAGAAACAACATACAAACAAATAACCACCACTTTTACATGATTAATAAACTGGAATGTTGCAGTTTTTTACATCGATTTTTCTCTAAATGCTACTTTATGAAGTTCAAGGGTCCATTACATGTGCAACTTGTCCTGCTCTTTGAGGACTTCCATAGGTCATTTCATAGTCAACACCTCAAAAAAGATTTCATATTTTACCACCATTGCACCAAGCCAGTGTATCATTTTACAATGTATAGTTTTCACATAAAGTAAACAAACTGTTGGATATTGTTTGTATGAATAATAAAACTTAATTGTTTTCAAAAGTGCCTGAAATCTCCATACTCTTCCACAATAACAGAAGCACAGTGAACTCACCACACTTTAACCATACCAACAACATTGATGTGCTACAATTAATATTCAAAGCCATGCTCATGTAACCTACTTTGTGACTTTGAATGCAGATTGTAACCTTTACATTGGTATACCCTCTTGAGGTGATATTTTGCCTCTCCAAAAAATACAATTTCAATGCAACACACAGTAAACAATAATCTTGTCTATTGTGTTTATCATCAGGCCTTGCACAACAAGTGCTCTCACCTCCATCTGTCTGTCATATTTTCTGCATTCAGTTTTGTTTCTGCATTTGTCTTATTTTTCAATCCATCCATCCTTATATAGGCCTGAGCATTTCTGAAGTGTCTTTCTCTTTCACCTCTTATTCTTTTCATGTGTTCCTCTGGCAACCTGCCTTGCTGATTGTTGACACACAGTCGGCCCTTGTATATCCCAATTTATGTTCAGCAATCTGCACCTTTACTTGTTTACCTCTCAAAACTGTCTCAGTTTCATTTTTAATCTAACATTTTAAACAGTCAGATTTTTCATAAACAAATCAACAACAATTACTCAGCCTTATATATCTCTTTCCTCTGTGGCATAGAATCTATATGTACTTTTCTAAAAATAATAACAAAAACACCAATGAGCAACTCCATTGCACTGGTTGACATGTTTATTGATTTGTAAGAACATGGGTACTGTAGTTTATTTTGATTTAATCCCACATAAGCTATACAGCTGCCAATACAACAAAGCATAGAGCACCAAATATGTATAACACCGCTACATATAGATGAAAAAAACATACATTTAAAAAAATGCAATTGTGACACGTTTTGAACATGTACACCCTCTTCAGGATGACTGTTTCATTACTGTTGAAAAGTGAACTATGACATTGTTGTTTTTTTTCGTTTCTTCAGGCCTTTGTCAGGATTAAAGAAACATGTAGAATAAAACTTCCCTTACCCTTTAAAATAAGAAATGGGTCTTTTTGTTTCTGGCAACCGGAGTCATTTTATAACGTTATGTCAATGTTAGATTATTGGATTAGCCTGAACTACATTAAGGTGAAGTGTATTAAGATTTCCATCTGCCCGGTGATTTACTTCTGTGAGAACCCAACCTGAAACCTGCCTGTAAACACAAACAAACACCACACACACACACACACACACACACACACACACACACACACACACACACACACACACACACACACACACACACACACACACACACACACACACACACACACACACTCTCTCTCTCACAGGCTACATGAGTGTGTGCTCTTACACATTTAATGTATTACCCGCAGATGAAATACAGGCTTCCCACCTACCTCCCTCCCCAGAGGGACTCAGTGTGCGTGTTATTAACCCCAACACCACTGCTGCTTGTCTGCCGGCATTAACCCCATTATCCTCCCCTCTTCTCCCCGTGCTCCCTTCTCCTCTTTTCTCCTCCCTCTCTCTCCCATTGCAGTAATGAAGTTCAATAGGTGCAGTTTTCCTCTCCTCTCTCATGCGCTTATTTTTTCCTCGTTTTCTCCCTCGCTCCATCTCTCTACAGTTGGCAATGGCAGAGGTTAGACAAGCACACTCTGTCTCCCCCTCCCTCCCTCCCCTCCTCCGTCACCAGGTCCCAGAGGTGCTTTCTGCTTAACGAGGCTAGATATCTGTTTCCTAAAATCAATCGTCTGTCTTAAACGAACATCCCCGACCATCTGCTTCAGGGGTTTACACACACACAACACACACACACACACACACACACACACACACACACACACACACACAGAGCTTTGCCTTGCTGGATCTCCAATCCCAATATTTGTCAAGTGTGTGATCCAGCAAGCTCCGCGAGGGCCCCAGAGAGCCGATGTCGGGGTCCTCTCCCGGGGCCCCTCAAACTGCCTGGCCCGGGGCCTCGCACTTGGCACCGCTCCCTCCCTCCTTTCTTCTCCCTCTCTCCCTCTTTTGCTTTTCTGTTTGATTAATCTCTAAATCTGTGTGACACATGGATGAAGCTCTGAGACCTGGCCAGGGATCTGTGTGTGTGTGTGTGTGTGTGTGTGTGTGTGTGTGTGTGTGTGTGTGTGTGTGTGTGTGTGTGTGTGTGTGTGTGTGTGTGTGTGTGTGTGTGTGTGTGTGTGTGTGTGTGTGTGTGTGTGTGTGTGTGTGTGTGTGTGTGTGTGTGTGTGTGTGTGTGTGTGTGTGAAGAAAAGTGAAATGCACAGCTAATCCCTTTAGCAAGCTGTTAGCTGTTGCATTGCGTTTGTGTGGTGAGAGTGGTACTATTAGACCTGACTGATAATCTCACATCTCTATCAAACGATCTCACTCAGGTTGACCTTTTGACCTTTCAGCTCACGATGCTCAAACTTTAAAGGAATGTTTTCAACAATTCAACTCATACTTCCCAACATACTGGTAGGCCAAAGCGTTGTACCTTTTTTAAACGTATTTCCAATATCCATATTCTTATATGGACATTTTGCCTTTATATTATCATTGCGAGTACGTACCAAACAGTCAGTAATAATGACGTGGAGTAACACTGAGGTCATAAATAGATTTTAAATTCAGACTTTTGGCCTGATCAAGACTTTAACAAGCACTCTAATCATTTAATATATTTATATATAGACTTTGTAGCTGTTATAGTGTGACTCATGTCTTGAATACTTTGACATTTGCTCTAAAAAAGAGTTGCATTCAAAATCATTCATTACACAGTTTATATAAAAATTAGATAAAAAAGGTGTGTCAGAGGGCAAAAATAAAAATGATAAACACGACTGAAGTCCTATTATGCTCCTTTTTAATGGATATGTAACACCTATCCTTGTGTCATGATATGATGCCTCTATCCACAAACAGCACCAATACGTTGTTAACCCATTATATGGTGGACTATGAAGTGAATCGGTGTCTTGTAGCTTCTTACAGGAAAAAAAGGAGAGATGTATTTATTTGACAGGAAAAGGGTTAAGGAAATTTGCTTGGCTTTAAAGAACTACATTTTCTGAGTTGGTTCAACCTCCAGAGGTGCATCTATTACCAATAAGACTTTATTATTGCTCTCTGCTTATATAGGCCTTCTGTTATTGAATAAAAATTGAACTGGTACAATTCCAATCAAACAGGTTTTTTTTTCTTATAATATATTTGGGTTGTGTTGAATCTATAAAGGGGAATCAAAGTGCAATTTGAAGCTAACACATTAAGCTATTCGTTTTTATTCTGATCTTTTACATAATTTTTTGTCAAATTCCAATATACTAAATACTGGCTCTGCCATTTCGAACCCAAATACTTGGCATCGCCCTTTAAATCTAATTTTGGTTACACCCTTAGATTCCTCCCCCTCCTCCCTCAAGTCTCCATTGTATTTCAGTATCCCCTCATCCCCAACCCCCCCTTTAGTAATTACACCTAAAGTCAAAAGACGGTCCTGTCAATCAAACACTCAACTGTCACTTCTCTGCTTTGTCTCTCACATCTCTGTCTGTCTGTCTCTGTTGATTCCAGGCCGAGCTGTCAGAGCAGTGCAGGGACGTTCAGCATGCATCCACAAATGTTTTGTGTTTGAGTGTGTCTGCGTTTGTGTGTGTCAAACAGTCAGTACAAATGACCTGGGCTGATTTTTGAGTTGGTTAAACCTTTTACATCGACAAAGCCCCCCACAATCTCCTTTTCTCCTCTTTCATTGTATTTGGATGAATTAACCTGAGAGTCAAGATTTTGAGTATGCTATTAACGGATGATTGGCAGTTCTTTCCTTTACTCACATATTAACATGAAACCTTCTTGCACCTGATTGGACAATCACAACGGGTCATTTATCATTTAGTAAGTCCATCCAGTTGAAATGCGGCTACACAAGTTCCTTCACAGCAGTTACAGTATTACTGTCAAGCGATTGCTTTCTGGAAGCTAGTAACATATCTTCAGATGTAATGGCAAAGCAAATGGAACGTTTATGCATGTTAAGAGATATACTCTACATTCAGAGAAACAGTGGAGGACTTTAGGATTTCTTTTATATTTTGATACATTTTGACTTAATTTTAGTCTATTGTTCTTGATTGGAGCTTGGGCTTTATGAGCGGGTAGCTTTTAAGTGAAACACACAAAATGAACAGAGCGAAAAATCACACAAAGCTTGAATGTTTGTCTAAATGGCCCCTGACACCTGGTTGATAAAAAATGCTATCCTCCATAACGGATCAAGCTACATACTTTTCTGAATCTGGCTTTGTTAAATATGTGTTCATGATTATCGTTCAAACAGTCTCTACAGCTGTGTTATTATTATTTCAGGACTAGTAACTTCAAGTGAAAAGTGTGCAGTCTAGCTCCACGAGGTTACTTCTATACTACTAGGCCAACACACACACACACACACACACCACACACACACACACACACACACACACACTTTAAGGGGCATGGGGCTAATAGGGTTAATTGTCATGTAAAACCATCACTGCAGTCAACTTCACGGCCAATCACTCAAAACCTCTCACACACACACACACACACACACACACCAACATTTACACACCCTCCCATGGGATCCTGCCTTGCCCAGATGGCTTTTTTCCCGGTGGCTGTGTGCTCTAGTGTGGGTGTGTTTGTGTGTGTGTATGTGTGTGTGTGACCATGGCAGGCCACAAGGGGCTTTGCGGTGAACAAGGCGCATCTTCTCCGTCTAATTAATTTACTATTATATAGCACCTGTTTCAGGCTAGATAGAGCTGAGGGCACACACACACACCAAACACACACACACACACACACGAGCTGATGAAATGGAGAGGTAGTGGGGGAACGAGAGGGGAGAGAGGAAGGGATGGACAGATGAGGAGAATGGAGAGAATAAAAGACACAGAAAAGGTTGAGGAAAGGAGGGAGGGTGAGGAAAGGATGGAGGGTGAATGAAAAGGCAGGAGGGGGTGAGAAGACAGAGGGAGGGAGGAGGAGGGGGAGACAGTAATAAATGGGTTTTGAACTGATTATATTAAGCCGATCCTTTGATCATATTTAAGGCCTTAAAATGGAAATATGTTTTCTCTCAAGGGGGGGGAGTGAGGGGATTGAGGGGGGAGGGAGAGCAGCTCATTACATGTCTACACTTCATGCGACAAACACATCATGCCACACACATCACTATTAGATAATCATATCACATGATTGTAGATATCGGACCCGTTAAATCTTTGACTTAACATTAAAGCTTTGACATCTTACTCTTCTTTTCCTGTTACTTTTTTCCTTTATGTAAAGTGTCCTTTGTTGCCATGGTCTGGAAAATAACATTATTACTTAGATCGGAGATCCCACTCAAGGTCCACACTCACAGTTCATGATAAATAACACTGCAAGTTGAAAAGTGACAAACTCAATTCCCCAGTCTACACATCACGTCTCAAGTGAAGGCTTGTGATTGGATCTAACTTCCTCGCTATATATGCAAAGTAACACATCACTTCCCTTTTGGAGACAGCTACACTTCAATTGCCTAATCTGCAACAACAAAAGAAGTATTCAAAACAATTCAGACTTTTTTCCTAGGTGTGTTCGTAGCACACAATCGCAGATATTTGATCCATTCCTAATACATCGCAATGGGCTTTTTAAAATGTTCAGAGATGGTGGACAAGGCCAGTCCAGGGAATATTTTGGTGGTAGAGTTGTGTATTTCCTGAAGTATTTATCTTTTTAACCATTTCTATGAAGTTGAACATGAAATTCTCCGATCAGTAACATGATGTAAAATAGATATCTTAAAACATTATAAAAATTTCTGCAAATTTGTCTATGCTTTAACTTTGAAATAAGTACCTGATTTAGTTACAGATTTTGTGAGAAACCAGCAAAAATCGTATTAAAAAATGACCATCTTGGAGTTGATACACTCTGAGCATGATTTAGCTTCAGTTGTGTTTTGTAAGATATGATTGGAATTTTAAGGCAACTATGGGAACAATAGTGTTCATGTGTGTTAACCCTCTGCCAGGTAACTGCATCACTTCCCTGGCATTATTTCTCTCATCGAACCCACATGATCTGACAGTCGGCCAAGCGATCACTCAGAGTAACACATCATCTCAGAGCTGAATGCACTTTAATTAAGCAAAACGCCAGTTCTATCCATCTGTGGGAACAAGTCAAATAAAGCATCAATGATAGAAGAACACCTCCGCTCCCGAAGCTGTGATACGCTGCCACCTCATCTCTCTCTGAGTTCATTAGTTTCCAGACCGGTGCTCCTCCCGGATTACCATATCCTGTCAGCCGTGAAACACCACAAAACAATTTTCTGCTTGTTAAAAAAAGAGAAGAAATGAAAAAAAGCAACCCACCTCGCTCTGCTGCCTCCCACAGCCACGGAGAGGAGAGAGGGCGGGGAGGTTACGCTACCTGTATGTTTGTTCTAATGAACACCACACTGATCTAATAAAAACATGTCAGGCAGGGAGAGAGGCTTCAAGTAAAGGGGTGGATGGAAATAGCAGAAAATTGAATTAATGCAAACAAATACCTGCGTTTCAAACAGGTGATGACTGGTTAAATATGAGTTAGGAGATTTCCCGCTGAGCAGCTTAACACGCTGCATAATGAAACCTAATGAAATCAATCTGGCTACACTGACAGTGAGGATGCTTAAAGAGCCATTCCGGTTTATTTCAGCTTGGATCCTATTTCTGTAGTTTTGTAACATTGTACTCACCAAAGTCAGAAACGGAAAAATGAATCATACAGGTTACAAAAAAATGGTTTATCCAGAATAAGTAAACTGATTTTTTTTAGATTAAACCAAAAATTGGATGCAGTGTCAATTATGATCTCCTATTGGGTGCTTACAACAGCGAGTATGATGGGTCAAAGTTGAACCAGGAAGTCAGTCAGTAAATGTGACAAATTACATTATTTGTAATATTAATGTTGTGTCTTTGCCAAATAAGTGTAGAGGTTCTGGGGGTTAGGGGTTATAAGTGTAGAGGTTCTGGGGGTTAGGGGTTATAAGTGCAGAGGTTCTGGGGGTTTCCATGTTGTATTTTTCTTTACAGCCAAATCCTATAGACCAAATGATATACAGTATATTGCAATGGTAAAAATGAAGACCTAACTTTTCTGTCTTTACTGTGAGTCGGATCTGATGAAGGCCAGGCAGGCTAGCGGTTTTTCTGTAATCTTGCTGCAGACAAAACACTTTACCAAAACCATTCATTGGCAAAGGCAATAAGCATCATCATTTAGTATCTGTCTAAGGCATTTTAGATATGGGAGGGAAATCCCTACTGTCTGTAGCTACAAACACATTTCAAAAGGACTTTCAGCACACCTGAATACTGATTTTGGAATCAAAAGCATGTCCATAGTGTCAACAGTAGGCTCAAGTTTTGAAATATAACAGATGAAAGTTAAAGACCAAGATATCCAACTCGTATATATATATATATATATATATATCTTCACCTTGTTTAAAACTATCCCACTTGTCCATGTCTCTTACCCTTGTTTTCCTGGCCTCCCATGGTTCTTTGCGCAGTTGATGTTTGATTTCCTGACAACTGGTAGATGCAGATAATGTTACATGCTCGGTTTAAGGTGGACTCTTACCTTGAATGCCTCTCTGTTTCAACACGGTCCGTTTACATTGCAGTCTGCTCTCTGTGTTTGTTCTGATAAAAACATCTCTCGCTGCAAATTAAAAAATCTGGATCCTCGGTGTTGACGGTTGAAACGGCTCAAGGTGTGTTCCTGTTAATATTGACACATTAGTTTTGGTTTGGTGGCTCTTTTCTTCTGAGACATGCAAGGTACTTTCGCAGCTGAACATGTTTATTCTCAGAAGGACAAACACCAGCAGGGCCACACGTCCTGTCCAGAGAGAAATATAATTTTAGCTAAAATCTTCAAAATCACAGTTATGTTCTTTCAGGGACTATTAGTTATAGTTTTTCAAATATACTGTATGTTTTAATTACTATTGTACCCACTTTACTAAGCACCAAGGAACACCCATCACCTTTCCATAAATGGTGTCCATTTCCTATTTTGTCCATTTGTGATTTAAAAGAGATTTCATTAGCTTTCTTTGCTCTCTGGGGGCTCTATTACCATTTGAGTTCAGCTTCAGGTCGCATTAAACAGGTCAGTTGCTTCCTTTAGACAGACTGCCATGGCAGTAGCTCTGTATTTGTGTGTTTGTTTGAAATGTGCTATAGATCCTCTGGAGGTTGTGTGTGTGCCTGTTTATCCAGGCTGATCCCTCTCTTTGTCCGGCTATAGGGGATGTGTCACATGCACACACACACTCTGTTGGTCTGCTGCTGTCTGTTTGCAGCTCAGGTTCTCCAGCAGGACCATATTAACATCCAGATATTTTTTCTTGAAGCTGACCAGAAGAGCGTCCATGTCTTATGGTGAACACTGAAAAAGTGATTTTAAAAATAACATTTGAAATATCTCTGTAATTTAACCAATTCTTATATTTGTATTTATGAAGGAGTCTTGCCCCTTTCCACATATTCTTATAAGACTTTACTAGAGACTATGAGGTTGATGAGTATCCATTTTTGAGTTAAAGTAGACAAACAAATGGGTAACTACTGATGTACACCACTACACTATGATGACATTTTGTTTTACTTATCTCCTCACATATAAACATTATCACCATAAACAAAATATCTGCCCATGTATCTGCTAATAGATTTTTTTGGACAATAATATTCAGATGTTGATTTACTTGCAGGCAAAAGAATATTGGTTGAACACCGACCAAATTACTAGTGAATGTTCAGATTTTACCATCAACCCAAGAGATTAACATTGTGTTTTTTGGCTGTTGAGTGATGAAAAACTACGTTTTTATTAAACAGCATTTGGCTACATTTGTTCTCTTGGTTCCTGATCAGAGACCCTACCTAGAACCTGGTCTAGAGTGGGCCCGGTTTTGCTGTGGGCCTTGGTCCTGCTTGTAATATTAGTGATACCCAAATGGATTCCGAATCAGCTCTGATCTGTGGTGTGTCACAGTCATAACGGCAGAATGTTTTTTTTAATTGATTTCAAACTGTGACTGATGTCCCCTTTAAAATCATTTGTCCTTTTTTTTAAAGGACAATTCTTTTTTGGAACTCTCTATAGACCAATTTTCTGATGACCTCGTTTATCAAAAATGATGTAACTGAATTCAGAATAACCTTTGTGTTTTTCATTGAGTTTAACTCCTTTTTCATGCTTTGGGAAAATAAAAAAAATAAAAACCCATTCAGACACACATGTTCATGCCATCAAAGATTTGGTTGGACTATTATGTCTCTTATTGTTTATATTTGTGGATGACAGTAAAAAAGCAATTAGACAATGTTTTTTGGTGCAAATCTGTTTTCTTTTACAAGTAGCAATCACATTTTTATTAAAATGCATAGACACCTCTTACACGCAGCTGTTTTCCATCCTAATATTTATTTTCTCACTTTCTCTTTCCTCTCATTTCCACATCAGTGTGTGTGTGTGTGTGTGTGTGTGTGTGTGTGTGTCAGGTGATTACAGTCTGAAGGCTCCCCTACTTACCTTGGTCTGAACAATAGCGAGCTGTGAATAGGAGCCGCTCACGTGGTTTACTATAATGGCCTTGCTGAGCCAGACACTCGCTCTGTGTGTGTGTGTGTGTGTGTGTGTGTGTGACTGTGTGTGTGTTTGAGACGTATAGAAACAATGCATGTGCTGTTGGCTGTATAATTACAGGCGTAATCTTACTATGCAGATGGTTTCATTCACCAGAGCGGGGGAGAGATGCAATGACATAAAGAGTATAGGTTGCAATATATTAAGAATAATATAGGCTTACTCTGATTTGCAGAGTTGTAATGGCATCCTGTGACACATGGCATGGACTTAGAAAGGTGAAATTACAGTGTATCAGGGGAGTGTGGAAATGATGAAGAATAATGGTAGTTCCGCAGACACGTGTGACACTGCACCAACATGGAAAAAGAGAAAATCAGCAACTTGTTCCTCGCTATCTATATATCTATGTAGAATATAGAAGCATACAACTTTAAATCAAAAGCATAATAGTGACTGTACCTTTGCTACACGTGCACAGCTCCGCAGACACCAACAAATATTGATTATTTCAATAGATTTCAATCGATTGTTCTTTAATTTTTTTTATTCAAACAGCTGTTATATCATCTCTCTAAAAATATTTTTTTTTGTTGTTTTTAAGATTTTCACAATAAATCAGCCCAATGCAAAATATCTTAAAAATAACACGCTCAAATGTCCCCTGATTGTAATCAGATTTAACAGTTAATGCATTTGAAGAGCTGGTTTTGAACTAAAATGGTGTATTCTAAATTGGTAAAAGGAAAAATATCAAGCTTTTTTCCCCCCATTTTTAGACATTGTATTAACCAGAAAATAGAAAAGGATATTCTGCAGATTATTTGATATTGAGAATACTGTTTAGTAGCTGTTTGAGTTTTTGTGGAGTCCATTGTAGGAAACCCCTCTCAGTGGCCATGGAGGTCTTCCTCATGTTTTATCTTGCATCCCCGGCTGGTTGAAGTGTATCAGAGTTTACTCTGCATGTTGCCTTCTGATGATTCAACGCTATACTCTTATGAATATTGTCTGAAAAGTGAACTGTCTTTACTTAGGCTCTGATTCTGTTGACATTATGTTTGCTTTCCAATAATAAACTCTCCTCCCATGAGGGTTAAGATCAGTGTCTAGCCCACAGTGTTAGATAGAGATAAACTCAACACTCCTAACGGACTTTCTACTGTAGATCTCTGTGGCTCTCTCTCTCCTCCTCGCTGTACATGTCCTCCCTCTCTCGCTCATTGTCTAAAAAAGATTACAGAGGGGGAGATACTTTGAGCGGGATGGAGGAGGGGGGGAGTGTTGGAATCCTCGAGTATTTAGCAGCCAGTTAATGTACTGAGGGATAATACGACGTGTCCACAGGCAGCGTCTTTATGTCCGATGTGTTTTTACCAGCTTCTCAGCAGCTTGGCAGTGTTTACACACTCTAATAACAAGTGGCGTCTTTCAGGGACCCTTCGGTTTATTCACCATTCAACCGCCAGTCCAGCTTTAGCCTAATCCCCTCCCCCCCTCGGCACACCACTCCCATACAAAACACAAGATTTCAATTTTTCACTGTAATTGCCTGGTTTTTAATTCCACGCAACCCATCAAGCCAAGATTGGAGCTCTAGCCAGTTTTTCCGGGAGGGGAGGTCATCCGGGGACTGTTGGGCAGGGAAGATTTTGGGGAGGGAGCGGCGCAGATTTAGGCGGCTTGGAAGTGGAACTAGGCGAAAGGGAAGTATTTTGAAAGTGGTCTGCGTGGCTACGATAAAAAGTAAGAAATGAAAACGTCTTAGTTTACGAGCGGCTGCTGAAGCTCTGCGTTGTCCGCTGCGTCGGTAATCTGCTCTGCGCCGTGAGAGAGGCCTGCTGGGGCTCCGATGGGGGGAAAGTGGCTGAAATGATGAGGAAGAATAAAACCGAGGAGTTTGTGGGCGACAATATATTTAAACTTTCATCTCAGCTATAGGGCTGCTGTGTGGTCACTGAGCAGCTAACACACACACTCGGACTGAAATACTTTACTTCATTGTCGGACTGTGCTTCTCCAGTCATGTCAAAGGGTCACGATGGACAGTCTTATTTATCCCTGCTTTGATTCTATCAAGGACAATCAAATGTTGAAGAGTTCATTGGTTATTCATCTCTCTTGGTCCAGGAATCCGAAATGTTCTGGGCATCTGTCCGCTCTCTGGGCATCTGTCCGCTCTCTGCTGCTAGTTCTTCGACTTAAATCAATGTTTAAGTTATTTTTGAACATATTGTATTATATTATCAAATTGCATCTCGTGGATTTGTCCATCTTCTCATGAGTAGTAAAATATAAGTTTGTCAACAAAAACTTGGGGAAGCCTTAAGGAGACTTAATGAAATACATTTTACATCTTAATTAAGTTGACACTTCAGTGTGGACATATTATAAAAATATTTTGTGAAAAAAATTCTAGTACATCCCCTTTCTAGTACACATTCATTCGCAATTGATTGAATTGGTCATGATTAGGGTTGCAAAGGGGCGGAACATTTCCGGTAAGTTTCCATGGGAAGTTAAGCTGGGGAATTTTGGAAATATTCCATATTGGAATTATGGGAATGTATGGGAATTAATGGGAATTTATGGGAACTCACTGGGAATTGAGGGTAATGTAATCGAATTGTATCATATCCAAGCATAAATATAAACATTTTGTCATAAGAAAACATCCATGCAAAATGATACAATTAAAAAAACATGACATTTCAAAGATTTATTTGTAAGTAGAACAGAACAAGTTTTAATTATTTTATTGAACAATCATTTGTTTAATTGAAGAACAAAAACATGATTGTTGAGTTAAATATTACTCATTCCTCATTCAAAAATGAACAAAAAAAGGGGTGTGGTCTCAATAGCCATGCAGTAAGCAGTGTGCTATGTGCATGTGATTGAGGAATGGCATGGATATTCAAGTGTACTTGAATGGCATCTGTTTTTTTTAGTCAGATAGATTATGCTTAAATATACTTTCCCCAACTATATTTAAGTTCCCTATGAAGAGCCAACCTTCAATTTTGAAAATTCCCAGTTTATTCCCTTAAATTCCCGTTAATTCCCATGGAAAGTTTCCATCTTTGAAAATTCCCGGAATGTTGCAACCCTAGTCATGATACATATTTAGTGGCTGATACTTGCCTATACACTTTCCCTATTGGCCCATATCATCTCAATTTATTTATCTGAATAATACATGACAATAAACAATTCCTATTATAGGCCGATCATTTATCGGCAATATTTCATTATCTGATAACTCAGTGGAAAGCCTGAAACCAGAAGAGAGAGAGGCTGTTAAAACACAAAATCAATGTCCATTGTTTTTGCAGAAGATGCTCAACAAGCAAAAATGAATGTTATGTTGGCGTGACCGCTGTCCACATACATTTAGCCAGTGGCGAACCGTCAGGGCCTTCAAGGTATTCAGAGAATACCCTGGAACACTCAGATAAAACAAACAAAAAATCGATTTAATTATATAAATAAAATGTAATCAAATGTAATAAAATGTATATAAAATGAATAAATGAGAATCGTATCTGTGTTGTTGATCTGTAATATTACAGTGTTACGTTGATTTGTTTGTCCTTCTCGGACCATGCACTACGCATTTCAGTGGTTTTGTGTTAGAAAGAAAGCAACCATCAGATCTTGTTCTGGGTCTCTGGGTAGAATATCCTTCAACCAAGGTATTCTATATCCTTGATAGAATGCCCTGGCCGTTGCACTGAATGAGAGCGTATGTTTGGACTGACAGTTTGATCAACCAATCATATATTGATTTGTAGCCAATGGGCGTATTCTTTCAGAGTTTCCCTCGGTTCCAGGGTACTCTAGAAGGCCCGGTAGTTCACTGGCTCGAGACAGAGGATCTAGATGAATGCGACGAAGCAATTCATGCCGTTTTATTGTTTTTAACGTTGAAATGGCAAGTGCAACAGGTGAAGATGAAGTTGTTGCGGAATTGTTGTGAGTACCCTTTTCAAGACGACAATTCAGTGAAAAGACGGACATTATAACGCCGGGGGGTGGCGGCGGCGGCGGGGGGTGTGTGTGTCTACAGAAGGTCCAGTTGTGATAGACACGGTTCGCCACTGCATGTAGTGTACTGGGATAAACTGTGACTCACATCTTTTAGTTGCCAGCGTATGTTTTGTCTTTCCCAACACGCAGACATCTGCTCTTCCTGCTGGGAAGGATATAATGCAGATTCACCCCGCTCTCCCTCTCATATACTAACAGCACTATCATCCTCAAGTGGAAAAAGGCTTTGATTTTCTTTTTAATTTGGCTTCAGTTTGGCACTGGGACGGTTTCCAAAACTCACGTTGTCTCTGTGAGTCTCACACCATCTCGCCTCTTGTCTCCGCCACACCTGTTAGTGCCCCACAGATGTGTGCTTGCTGTGCCGTATATTTGTTCGAACAACAACACCATCTCCATCATCAAACCCAGGATGAGCTAAAACAATCAGGCGGCATTTAGAATGAGCGCAGGCCAGCTGTACTGCCCATTACCTTCATTCACACTCAAACACACTCCTACACACACACACACACACACACACAAACGCTCTGTTCAGCTCAAACACGGCAGTGAATACTGAATACTGAATATACCCACATGGTAGTAGTTATTCTTTGTTTCCCATCACTCATTAAGGTTTGAGCCGTCCCTCATTTACCTTCCTCTGCTCATCATCAAGCTGCTTTGATCACATTTTAACTAACGTCGCCGTGTTCTAAAAACAAAAGCAGGATTTTGTGACAGTCACAGTGTCTCTTCAGTCTTTGATTTATTGCTAATGAGGAAGAGGCAAGCATTGATTGTGGAGGACAGCCTTACCTGACAGACTCCATCACTGCTATTTCATGTTTTTAAAGTCTTACGGTATGCTGTAGCATTGCTGTCTCATTGGTAATCAGAAATTCTTCTCACAAGGACATGATTCAGCAACAACATTAGTTTCTGTAAAAAGTGGAGGTCATTGCCAATAACAACATTTTAGTTTTACAGTTGTTTGGATGTTACTTTATCATACAGCTACTAAAAGAACGATAAATAAGACAAAAGCAACACGTTTTAAGAAAGGTTTCAGCTAATGTTTACTTTTTTCCTGACATTTTCATCATGTGACCTCTTGTCATGAGTAATTGCCCCATAAAAAAAATTGTAGTGATAGCTTTGAGGGGGTTTAGCCAGAAAACAACACATTTCTCTCAAACTTGACAATCTGTTTCCTGCCATAACAAGGACCAAAACCATTACCTCATCTCGACCAAATAGTTTGGTCTTCCTAAACGTAAAGGGCAGAATGGGTAGGAATGCTTTGTAAACACAACATTTAAAGTTATTCCATCCTCCCCGGCTCAACAAGGGTTACCGCCAACACCAGATTCATCTCATTTTTGTCACAATCTTAGTGTCTTTACCTGGTGTTTGTATCGCTATATTTACAATTGTATGGGACCACTATCTTCGGCCCGTCAATTGACATAAATAATCAACGATCAATGTATTTTTCTTTTTTAATTGTCGCCGCAGTCTGCTTAACTAAACTGCTTTATAGCTTAACAGGTAATACTCCTTTTGGATTTGTCACAAATAAATACACTAGTGTTAATTTGTTTTCTTGGCGAACAATCAAAAAGAGCTTTCTAATAGATATATAGAGAACTAAGGGGAGAGTCTCTGTTTTTGACAATACGATGGAAATTAAATTAGCAACTGGCCAGTTATGTGGCTGCAGAAGAGGCTATCTTCTTCTAAATTGAGGTTGTCCTGGTGTTTCAGGTCTTCACAGGCAGTGGCAATTCTTCCTTAAAAAGCTACACCAGTGTATTTAAGGAAAAAGCTGCCCATGTGTTACAGTGGTGTGGAGATGTGGTCGGCGTGACACTGTGTACTTCATCAATTACCTGCAGGTCCTAACCCGTGCTACCAAAATGACCTAAAGGCCTGAGAGGTTAATAAACTATCTCAGCTCTGTGTTATTGACAGGCACACACACACAAAAACACACACATACACGGTCAAAGGAATAGGCAGGCTGTGATGGTTTTTCTCTCTGCCCCTCCTCTTTTTTTTCTCTTTTTTGTCCTTGGTTGCCAGCATCTCTCCCTCCTTCTATCTCAGCCCCCCCATACAGGAGGAGGCAGGAATCCGTGTGTGTGTGTGTGTGTCTGTTGTGTATCATTCCTCATGCGAAGCCTTGGTGAAACTATCAGTGTTATCTGCTAACTTTACCACCTGTGTTAAATTGAAGGCAGTGATGTGGAAGAGGTGTCTACTCTCCTTTTCTCTTTTCTCTCTCATCCTATCTCCCCCTATGTCCCCTTCCATTCATTCTTCTCCACCCTCCCCTCTTCCTCTCTTTTTTGTCTATTTCCCTGATCCCCTTTACCCCTCCCTTTGCCTCTCTCTTTCACTCCCCCTCTGTATCATCCTTCTATTAAAGACTGTTGGAGGCAGGTTTTTTTAGATGCCTATTAAAGATTTGCTGTGATTCTGGTTCAGCCTTTCTGGGTGGTCTCCTTAGACGTACAGTACAGAAGACCTTTATACAGGTTGCCCTTTAATAGTTTGCAGGCCTCACAAACTTATGATTCATTTAATATGTCATGTAAAAAGCAATCATCTTGAGAAAAAAACATGTGTACATGGGGCAAAGGGATTGAAAACTGACTAGATATTTAAAACTAACTAGTAAAAAAGGTTTTTTTGTCAAACTCAACATTCTTCTTCCTCTACTTGCATCTCCCACAAATGTTCTCGTCAGAATCCTGGTCGAAAACAATACGATCAAAAATACCAAAAACCTGCAGAATGGGATGAAACATAACTGTGTGTGTGTGTGTGTGTGTGTGTGTGTGTGTGTGTGTGTGTGTGTGTGTGTGTGTGTGTGTGTGTGTGTGTGTGTGTGTGTGTGTGTGTGTGTGTGTGTGTGTGTGTGTGTGTGTGTGTGTGTGTGTGTGTGTGTGTGTGTGTGTGTGTGTGTGTAGGCTCTCTTTGGTCTCACCAGTATTGTGTACTTGTCACCACTGCTGTACATAAACACATGTTCATCAACATAGTCATGCATACACACATACGACACACACTTCTAGGTGAATGTGTAGTTCCCATGCAGCTGTGCAGAGTGGATCAGTAGCAGAGCAGAAAGATTTGATTAAGGTGTGTGTGTGTGTGTGTGTGTGTGTGTGTGTGTGTGTGTGTGTGTGTGTGTGTGTGTGTGTGTGTGTGTGTGTGTGTGTGTGTGTGTGTGTGTGTGTGTGTGTGTGTGTGTGTGTGTGTGTGTGTGTGTGTGTGTGTGTGTGTGTGTGTGTGTGTGTGTGACGCCTGCTGTGATAGAGCATGTACCATGACTCTATAGAAATCTATCTCCCTCAGTAGATTTCACCCCTCACTTCATTTACTTAATGACTAAAATGGCACCCCCTCGATCTGTGTGTGTAGGCCAAAGCTGCACACACACACGCACGCACACACACACACACACACACACACACACACACACACACACACACACACACACACACACACACACACAGAAGCCCACAGGAGCGTGCATGCTTTTGTTTCAAGGAGCTGCTTATCGTACTTTTTTTGCATTCTTTGCATAGCATTTGCATAACCACCTGCATGAGAGTTATGAGAAATTAGTCAAACTCAGATCCTTCGTTTGACTAAAATGTATAATTGACAGATTTAGGCCAGATAAGCATATTTTTATTCTTAGGGATAACTGTGATGTGATGGCAAGGCAAGTGTGTGTGAGTGAGCGAATGTGTATCACTCTTGATGAGCAGATGGCCACTTGTATGTATAGTTTGAATGTGTGTTGTCTGTCGGTGATGCTGACATCAAAAGCGCTTTGTAAGGTTCCCAAAACTAGAAAAGCACTATGCATGCGGTCCATTTTACTATTAAAAAAACAACTCTTTATGAATTCTGGTTGTTAATAGTTAAAATGTACTCACAGTACATGCATGAGTGTATTTAGACTCTACTACTGTAACTGACTAAAGCAGTGTATTATATTCTTGTTCAACCAGTATAATACTTTTCACTTTTTTCACAAATATTACATTTAATGTATGCCCTTAACATCCTGAAGTTACAAAACAGACTTTTGTCTCATTTTCCTTCCTCTGCTGGTGTTCAGCTGTCTTCCACCACCTTTTTAGAAAAATACATATATAACAAATAGGGTAATCTTAATGTGGAAAAACATCAGAACGTTTTTCTATCGTCTTAAAATTGCTTTTGTCAAGGAGCCTCTTGATCGAGTTTTCTCCCATTACAGCTGTGTGCATGTAACCGTCCTATGGGTTATATGTAGGTTTTTTTCGGATGGCTGGGGGTAGGTGGGTGGTATTCAGAGTGCTTATATAGATATATACCCCCAGTCATCCCACAGTGAGAGAGCGAAAGGGGTGAAATCTATTGAAGTGGTTCTGTAAAATAGACTTTGTTCAGGTAGTCACTTTGTTTTCATGCTGATAATATTCATTTAGGGAGGGAGATCTCTCTTCCTTTTCTTCTCTGCTCCTCTTCCTCATTTTGCTCTCCCGGGTTTAGCTCCTGGCCGCGGGATTAGCCGCCAGAGAAAATGCAGGGTAAAATTAGCCTCCGTCTGTCCCTGCGGGCCGCGACCATTGATTTTCTGCCAAAGATGGAGAGAAAACGCCGGTGCTTAATGTTCTTAATACCTTCACAGAGAAGGATTCTTTTACTTATTGCTTTGGTTTTTGTTTAGCTGCTCCTCTTTCAGATTCCTTTGGCCTTGTGTGGAGCTACACCACAAATATTCCTTTCATTTCCACAGATTTAAGAGTATCAAACACAAGGTTAAGCAATGTCAGTAATTATTCTTAAGGTACAATCTGACGTCTAATTTAAATGTTTGTTTGCCCCAAAAATGGTAAAACTCACCCTTTTTTCTTTCTTCTTTTACGATATCAGACATGAATAAGGAGATTGGGTAGTTTCCCAATGCTTAATAGAGTAACCCTTTACAAGACGTTTGCATGTCTTTTTATGCTGAACTGGTACAGCAGAAGGCAGTAGATGAAAGACTCACGTGTCTAGTCCGAAAAATATATTTTCCAACCCAACACAACTGAATTTTCAATGAGGTTTGAGGGAAACTTTCTTGCTGATTTAATTATGGTTTTATCACAATTTCCAATGAAGTCTGCTTTGGGTTGATGGGTGCGTCAACCCAACAAAAGATATTCACCCAGAAGACCACAGTTTGTGTCCTGTGTGAAACCTCAAGTCAACGTACTTGTTTTAATTTCCATCCATTACATAATAATGCTACAAACATATTTATTTATCATTTTTGACTAAAACTAACCAGGTATTTTGTAGTGTTTTTGTTTGGTTTTCCCTCAAAATGTATTGAGAATACTGTTTACTTTTATGGGCCAATCATTTTGTGGAAGACAGGGTAAATGTTTCGATGTTTTTGACAATTGTTGAATGTCCTAGCACTGAAAACTGTCAAGCAAAGACAGCTGAAAACAAAGGCGTGTCTAGACAGATTCTGAATTCGGGACAACTTAAAACACATTTAGTTATTTTAAAGCCTCTTATGTATAGTTTTGGAATCAGTAAAACAACTTCAGTAATGTTCAAATACTACCCAAACATAAAAAGAAGGATTCCAGCCCTCCAATCACATAGACACAACAACAAGAACCTTAATTGACTAGAATTTGATACCCAAAAACATGTATTATTGTCCACCATTTGCTAACTTCACGTGTTCTCCCCCAGCACACAGCTACATCCATCACCACAAGTTGTTTTCTATCATATTGATATATCCACACTTATATTTCATATGACTGACCTATGGGAGTTAGGTGGGACGGATAATTGCTTTGAGACAAACCACCTGATTGTCTCCTGTCTCGTCTCGGGGCTTCTGTGAAAACCAGTGCAGATGTCTGTTTGTATTCAGTGTCCTGCCAGCAGCTTAATTATTCCATTGTTAGGCCAGTGAAGGCGTTCCTGGAATATTACTCTAAAAAGACGTGTATGCGCTGTGGAAAATGAGGCTTCAGTTGAATCTCTCCTCCACTGATCAGTGTCCTAAAGCTCCTTCCTAATTTAAGTCATTTACGAGGTTGCTCTGTGACTTTATGGTTATCCTGGGCCGCTATGTATCACTCCCATGTCCTCCCATAGCTAACCAGTGTGCTGTAAACCACTTACATTTTAGTTTAAATGGCAGTGGATGGTCAGGTTTTTATCCAAATTGAAAACATATTTTAACCATTTTTTTGACAAAACAGCAGATGAAAATGCAAATAATTCACATTTCCATCCACTAAGTTACGCAAATTGTACAAGTTTAGCTCATCAAGGTTGGGTGATTTCAAACCTTTCCGTAACAAAACGGCACCATGAGATAATGTAATTAAAAGAGCAGCCATCAAACCTCAAACGGTGGAAATCCATGTAAAAAGCATGATACAAAAAATGGTATATGAGTTAGCGTTGGCCTAATTACCGCTAGAAACACACAACACACTTTTAAACTTGGAAGTTAACTTTTCCAAGCCATTCGCAGATTCAGACCACTACTTCATGTAACCTTCCTCGCTGTTTTGAAGGAAGCAAATTAAACTGAGAAAAATAATTGTTGACAGGGCATTTTATTTCTTTTGATAACACAGTGACATTTGGTGAGATGATGCATTTTCCCATTCATTTCAATCTCATATGGATTTGTATACAACATGAATAAACAAGACCATTGTTACCAAAAGCAATGAAAATAAATTCATTGATTTGAGGCACAAATTAAACTAATGTAATTAAACATGTGCTGAATGGTCTTTAGAAATATTTAGGGTGTAAACAAACTGCAGTTGCATTCATGGAGCCGACAATATATCAACACCAACATATGCATGCTTCGAGATTGTACACTTGTGCATCTGACAGTATTAGACTGATGAATAGTTCCTAGATTGTGCAATTGAAAAGTCCAACATTAAAAGAAATGACGGTGGTTAAATGATGGTAAATCCTTGGTTAGTACAATAAATGCATCTCATTGATGCCGCTCGCTCTCTGAATGCTAATATTAATTGGATATAACAGAGTAATAAGCGCGAGACTGGTTCATATTTATGTGGCAAATTTATCAAGTTCTTTTTTGTTATCGTTTATCATTTTATATTCAGATTAACGAAATCTCATTGCAAGGACAATAAATGTATAAAGCATAAATGCTTTTGCAGGCAAACTTTTCTCAGTGTCGGTACATCTTTTTGTATTTTAATAACTCGTGTATTTAAAACTCGGTCGGCGTCAGAGGTTGAAATGTCTTTCTCTTCTTTCACTCCTCCAGTTTTCCACTTTGGATAATCTTTGCTTTTCTCACTCTCTCTAACCTTCACCATTACACGCCCCTCCCCTCCCTACAGTCGTGTCATCTTGTCCGTACCCCACCTATCTGTTTGGCTACATCTCCAAGATGCTGTAATTTCCTTGGCCTGGCTTGATGTTTATTGTGAGGCTGAAATTGAAAATGGCCTGTAATGGAGCGAGCCTCGCAGCCCCGGGACCAATTCACAATCTAAATGACTTGCTCCTTTTCAATGGCATCGACTGGAGGGCTCTTTGTGTAGCCTCGTACCTAATCAACCTCCGGTGTGACCCCCAGCTCTCGGGGGCCGCTTTCGAATTAATGATAAAATCATTGGTTCAAACAATTATTCGACCTGAAATGGCTTGCCATTTTATTCCGAAAATTAAAGAATGTGAAATTAATTTTTCTCCTCGCCGTGTTGTAGCAGCGCCACTTATGGCTGAACTCTGCCCCCTAAACTCTTGATTTCATATGAAAGAGTGCCTTTACTTTATCTAGTTTCTCTGTGCATTGATGCAACTAGCTTCCCGGGTGTCAGAGTAGCAAGGCTTCAGCTTTTCTTTCTGTCCTTCTGATTTCTTTTTATCTGGCTGCTAACTAGCCGTTTTGTCTGCCTGTTCAGCTATGCTCAATAAAATATTAGATTTATGGTTATATCAACCACACATTCTTAAAATATGAATACAAATAAGGATATATATATATGTGGTTATATGGTTTCATTAAAATAATAAATAGGACAATTGCAGTGACAGTGATGTTATTCAAACTATTTCCAGGCAAGCCTTACAGATACTTTGCTCAATATCAATCACCTTCCGGTTGGTTGCTGTTTGGGCTTATGCTGGGATATAACTAGTCAAAACATTTCTCTATAGCAGGCTATGTTTATTCAGACATACCTCTTGGGGCGGAGTTGAAGACATCTTCAACCGATAACAAAAGCATAGAAAGTGTAGAGGAAGTGTTGATGGATGCAGAAGCAGATATTTTGTCTAAATAACTTTATTTTTTGAAAAGGGTTTGTATTTACATGAGGCCTACATATATAAGATACATAACAAAATACATCAAACAAACAACCTTAATATGTGAAAACAAATACTAAGAGCTGTAGGTTGTTGTTTGGTACCTCCACCTCCTGGGGGCAGTATGTCTGGGTCCAGGCTTGGAAACGTCTTTCCCCGCTAACAAATGAGGAAGTAATCAGAGAAAAAGACTCCATAGTTTTTCCCCTTTTTCAGTTTTGTGTTTCTCCTCTAATAACAAAATTACCAGGTGTAGTGGAACAATAACTCTTCAATGAAATAAGACACCAGTCATCAATTGTACACACCATGAGAAGCCAAATATAAATCTTTTTTAAAGGTTGATCTCAAGGAATGGAGAATCCACATTTCTCCAGATGTTCTACTTTTGGTTGATGGAAGATTGTATCCAATTAATATCCCTTTGTTTTCTGTATTTCACGAGGCCTATTTTGAGATGGAGAAGTTATGATTGTGGACACCATGATGTTTCACTTGAGGATGGCAAAGGTACAAAAAATAGTGTTGAAGTAATGGGAGTGTGTTTCCCTGGAGGTCTGTCCTTGGTGTTCCCCTTCCTCTCCCATTGCATGTTGGGATAGTGACTCCGGACAGGGTGAGCGAATCTCAAAGATGGATGGATTATAGATCGTCCGCCCGTGTGCAGCTAAACTCTGATGAGCCCCGCTGTGCACTTGTGTCCGTCAAACACCACTTGATTACTGGCTGTGTATTTATCATCATCATCGTCATCATCATTATCATTATCAGTCTGCTCCCCTCTCTTAAGTCTGAGACAATGGGCTCTCCTTAAAGGCTCTTATTGAACTGGAGCTCACTAGCCTTCGCAGCCTCTGCCGCTCCTCGTCCTCCTCAGCAGTCTGCAGTGTGGCTAGGTAATTACCCGGGGATTGATTCCCCTAACAGAGACCATTTCTTCACCTCCTGCAGAATCACTAAGAGGCTTATAATAAGCCCTGCTCACCTCCATAGCTTCCTAGCTAATGTCTCGGCGAGCCAGAGCCTCTATTGACTTGTTGATGGAGATGCTGGAGCTGGTGCTAAAGGCAGCCGAGCGATGGGAGGAGACTTTCTCCTCACTGAGAGACTTGATTATTAAAAGGCTACCAAGCTCTGTTTTCATCACACCTAAGATAATATATGTGTGCCATGGAGATTTCTCTCAGAGATATCAAGGGGGACTTAGAACAATCCTGGACCTTTGCCCTGTGGCTCAGTTAGCTTATGATGTTGGTGAGTTATAAGAGGCGCTGGGACAGTGTGGACAAATGACTGCATCTGAAATAGCAACTAAACTCAGAAAGTTTGAATCCTGTTTGTGAAGTTTCAGGGTATCAGATGTCAGGCAGCTGATCACAAAGACCAACAAAAGTTTGGCTCAAATGATGCTCCCTTTAAACAAAACCGCCTTCATGGATTTGCTAATTATCATTCTGAGGACGCAGCAATTTGTTACTTCCAATCTGCCAGTCAGCAGCGGGGCATGAAGAGGGCCGAGGGCCAGAGAGAACAGAGGCTTCCATTCATCCAGGGCAGGCAGGAACCACTGACTGAGGAGTGTGTGTGTGTGTGTGTGTGTGTGTGTGTGTGTGTGTGTGTGTGTGTGTGTGTGTGTGTGTGTGTGTGTGGTGTGTGTGTGTGTGTGTGTGTGTGTGTGTGTGTGTGTGTGTGTGTGTGTGTGTGTGTGTGTGTGTGTGTGTGTGTGTGTGTGTGTGTGTGTGTGTGTGTGTGTGTGTGTGTCCAGTGGAGTTAAAGATATCTTGCTGTACATCCTTAGCTCTCATGTCAGTCAGTTGTTGGTCATTCAACACCTGAAGTTAAAGACTGCAACCAACATGTTTGTTCATTATTGATTCATTTGATTATTATTTAACCATTCATTGTTTGACATATAAACTGCCAGGAAATAGAGAAAACTGTCGCAGTTTCCTAAAGCCCAAGCAGAAGTCATTAGATTGCTTGATTCTATTCAACCAACGGTTCACAACTCAGATATATTCAGCTTACTATCCCAGAAAAAATAAGATAGGGGAACCAATAACTTTGAACCAGTGAATGGTGGGCTTTTTTGCACAAGAGGTTTTAATGGAACATATGATCGAAAATCATGTCAGTAAATGTTATGCTAATCAACAAATTAATTTGTTGACTAATTGTCTCAGTTGTTCTGAAGTTAATGTGGCCTTACTATGACTAGTCAGTCCAACCTGGTCAGACATCGTGAAGAACAGACGCTTAAATCCATCGTAAACACCCTTTACATGTAACCTTAATTATATCTTACCATGTCTTACCAATGCTTGTAGATTACACAAGCCCTTGCATTAACCCTAACCCTAATCACTGTAGTGAATGACAAACTGGAAAAAACTAACTGCACAACAGAATTTTGTTTCTTGTTATTTTATTGTAATTTTAAGCTTTTTACATGGTCAATTGTTACCAACTAAGCAGAGATGAACATCTTAATACAATCAGACAAAATCTGCATCATTAACATATATTTTCTTTTTTTTAAATACAAGACCTGAATATTCTGGTTTCCGGGGCTCAGTCAGGAAATGTCCTCAAGACTCAGCTTACAGTATTATATTGTAATTGTTATTAAAAATATATATGAAAAGAACATAACAACAAATGTGCTTTTGCAACTACTGTAAAGAGATGCATGTACACATTGCATGGACAATGTAGACTAGAATTCCCTCCATTCATTTTTCTCTTTATTTCTTTCATCTGCCTTCTAAAAGAGCAGAGCATGTGCTGACCTGCATTTCTTTTTACATCCACAACAACCATACAAATGAACACTTAAGATTAACACTTTCATTTACTTTCCCACTCCTAGAATGCTAAATGTATTATAATGTAATGTTCTGCACATCCAAACAAGCTCAAATCTTTTCAACTGTGTGTTTTCATTTCCTGCGCTTGCCGCTCTGCCATCTCCTGAAAGGTAAAACTTTGATTTGCCAGCGTACCCAATTTTGTGGACACAGTACAAACTGCTGACTTTCACTTTGTTTGTGTGTTGTGATGAATATGACCGGGCACACACAGAAATAGGACTTGTTAACGGCGCTAATGGTTTTCATTTGGAGGTGACTTGCATTTTCATGAGAATTCCTCCAAAATCTGACCCCTTTTTTGGGAGCTTTAAGTGACAAAATCTGGCAGCAACTTAGTCGACTGCAATTAGTAACCGAAGTCTCTCGAACATCCTAACTTCTTTAGTCATTAACTTCTTTAACGACTGCTCTGGCCCCTTCCTGCCTGTTTCTCTTTGCTGTTTCTCACCAATCCCACCCTCCCAAGTGGGACAAACATTTCCCTAATGAGGGGGTCGGTTCGGAAAGTTGTGGGGAGGGGAGCGTGGACGTGACCCCTGGCATAGTTGGATACTTATTATTCATGGGACGGGGCCTTGTTTGTGAAAAAGCGTGAGTGCTTTTTACTCTGAGTGAACACTTGCTGTAATTCTAGTCAATCTTGGATAATATATTCATGTTAAGGTTTCTTGTTGCTTGGATGCCGGAGTGCTACTCAGCTATTTATTTTTTTAGTCGGTTGAACCTTTTTTTGAGTGTGTACGTGTGTGTGTTTGTCTGCTGAGTTGGGGAGGCCCAGTTTCTAAAGCAGCTCTGTCTCTCTCTCTGACTGAAGCACATTGTTCCAGATCAAGGGATGGGAATGGGGACTTTGGCAGCAGGGCAATGATGAACACACACTCCCAAACTGTAGACACACACATACAGTTGGAACAAGAGGGGCAGCTCATCGTGCCACAACCCAGCATCTATTAATAGTGTTTGTCGGGATGGTCAGCAACAGACAGTCTACAAGTTTGTAGGAAACACAGATTTTCTGACTCACACATTCTTAGCTCCACAATGGGTTTTGACTCAAGAGCACTTGAGAGGATGATAATCCTGTTTCTTTACGTTTCAGAACAAGATTCGTCATAACAGTTTTTAAACAGAACACAATGAGAAATAGTTCATTGTTGAGTTTGCAGTTGAGACATTTTCCAAACTGGTCAAGAATGAGCTCTCAATCTCAGCTTTTAGGCAAACAAAGACAACTATAAACCAGAAAACCATTTAGAGACTGCAGACATCAGCCAAGGCTGATGTCTGCCATTCCCCGAGTTGAGAAGTCATTCTTCCAACTGTGGTGTATTCATGAGCCTTGAGTTGTTATGAGGAAGACACAAGGATGCTAGTAAAGAAAACGTGTTGTATTTTATGTTCAGAGTATTTCCATACACTTCCATATGTGTGTGCCACTGCTTGGCTAACGACCAACACTTTGCATGCGCTCATACGACAGTTACCACGCTTTGACAATTCAAGAAATAAAAAGTAACAATTTGTGCTGTGCATGTTTATAGCTTATTTTCTTAGCGGATAAACATTCAATCGTTTACCGGGTGGGGTTGGGTTCTTAGTTTGTGCCTATGTGTGTGTATGTGTGTGTGGATCCATGGGACGGTGTAGTAGCTTTGGCCTACCACCTCGTCATAAGGTTGAGAACGGGTCAGTTGTGGGTGGTCTGAGTAAAGGTCAGCTGGCTTCGCAACCAGGAGGTCTCTGTGTGTGTGTGTGTGTGTGTGTGTGTGTGTGTGTGTGTGTGTGTGTGAGTTTGTGTGTTTGATCACACTGTTCTCTATGCGTGTGTACATGTGTACGTGTCAGACATTGGGACAGTGCTTCCTTTCTCCTCATGAAGCTGCAGTGGCTTCTGGGTAATGGCTGACTCAACTCGGTGTCCCAGACATCATTGTATAAACACACACACACACACACACTTCCTTTCCAGTAAACCTTCTCTCACAACTACCACGACCACCACCATGGCAGAACATTCAGTTACCATGACAATTCCTCTGTGTTTTAATGGCAGCCCCGCTGACCTATGACATCACCGGGGGAAGTAACAGTTGATTGGTGCTTCGGTAACCATGACGCATGATGAGGGAGGGCCGCCGTTAACGAGTATGGGCAGGCCTGGGTCAGTAACCGTGGGAATGACAAAGTAAACAGGAAACACTGGAAATTAAAGGTAGAAGGAGAATAGCAGCTAAAGCCACTAACGAGAAATGTGAAATAATTTATGACATATAAATACAACACAATAGACTGTGATGTCACACAGCTAGTCGTTTAAAACATTAAAGCGGTTCTCAAATAGCTAATTGGTTTATTCTATTTTAATCTGTGCTAATTAGATTAATAGTGAAATGTTTATAAGCTAAGCATTGCAGTCCTTGAACAGCAGCTAAACAAATTGCTTGCCTAAATGATAAATGCATTACTGACTGAATGGATGGTTTTATGGGTAGTGCATAAATATCTTTGTTACAACAGCTTCATACACACGAGATACATAAGTATCTTCCTCTCAGGCACTTAGGAAATGATCCAATGAATACATGGATGAATACATTTTGCAATCTAGTGCAACAACCTTACCTTCTATTAAAAACAAATGCCAGTAGAGTTTCACAGGCATCACAAGCCCTCTGTTTGATCACTATAACAGCTGGCAGCTACATTTTGATCCGTTTAAGGATGAGTTCAGTTTTTTTTTATCAGTGATAGTTTTTAGCGTAGTGAACATAACTGTTATAGTCAATGAAGCCATCTGAAACGAGCATTGTTTTCAAATACAATGAAGGCATTTGACATGCATTAGGTCAACATTAGATTACATAACATTACAAATGTTGGGGAGAAAAACATTTCTTGAAAGAAGTTTACACAGATAACAGGCACAACTCTGGGAATCGTCACCTTAGCACCGTCATTGTTATCTTCATCACCGTCGTTTTTATGTTGAGCCCCATCTTCAGCTGATCAATGTGGCTGAGCCTTCTCTCTCAGTCTGTTTACTGTCTCTGCCTGGCTGTGTTGATGGCAATGGGAGACAGTGGCGTGCTGGCAGGTGCATGCCACCAAATTACCATCCACACATGTACACTCACACACACCTACACACACAAACACACACAAAGCAGGCCTCTCCTGTGCTGAGAAGGCTGCCATTATCATATCAAAGCGTCTCTCACAGAGACGTGGCAGCGCTTCAATTTAAGCAATTAATGCAGAGAGCGACTCTGTCACACAGCCCAGCTCCCCCCCATCCCTCACCCTTCATCCCCCCCAAACACACACTCATACACACACACACACACACACGGAGCAAGAAGCAAGAAGCAAGGATCCATATTCTCAAGGCCATCGTGATGTTTTTCTCTCGCTAAACCCTACCCCCCCCCCCACACTTTCTGCCTTGAAATGGAACAGCTCTTATTCACACTTTATTCTGGGTTTATCCTCCTGAAATGGTAAAACATGTTGCTACGGTGTGCTTGATTTAAGAGTGTGCTAGTTGATTACATTTTCTTTGGATATGTGGTCATACAATAATGGTTCAGGGATACCTCGTGCCTGCTTATGCATTTAATAACGTTTATATATATATATCATTATAATATTAGTTTTAGAGCTTGATTTGCCTACATGAGTTCACCAGGTTGTGCTGAAAGAATTGTTATGTATTAATGTAGACCTTTGACCTGGAGTCTGCAATTTGTAAATGTGTTTTCATCAACTTGAATAACCTAAACACTGTTAGTTTTCTGCAGTAACGACAGACAAAGGTAAAGCACAAAGACAAACCTGGTCTAACCCGAACCCTGGCCATGTATACAAATAAGTTGTTTTCTAATAGAGTTTTTACACGACTGCATATGTATGCATCACAATGACCTGAGACTGGGTAATCATCCCTGTGTCGGCAGAGCAAAGGGTTAAAAGGAAATCTCCAAAGTATGACACTGGAAAATAAATAAATGAATATGTGTTATATAAGTGTTCCTAAGTGTTCCTAATGATGTATGGATCAACCATTGGGGCAGCCATCAAAGGGCAGATCAAAATGCATCGAGGTGCAACTTGTGTATAACACTCAAACAAACTATTAGCGGATTTATGCTTCATATTTTAATAAAGAGCCTTAAAGTAGACCATTTATGATGTAGGGTTAGGTATTGGAGCTCTGATATATTTTCTATCGATTAAAATAACAAAGATGTATCAAAACATCTCCAGTTGATCAGTAACTATTGTGTTTGGGAACACAATTTAAATCCCTCACAGAGAAAAATAACCCGTCCATAACAATGAAAACGACCCTATTACCGAACACAACGCACTGAATACAGGTTATATCTTTTAACTGGCTATTGTAATTATATTAACTTATTTGGAATTAATCATCATAATTGATTGTATGTGCTTGTGTGCACGAATGGTTGGCATGTATATTTATACATAAAATATCAGATTTTTACCAATATGTGTTGAATTGTTTCAACTTCTTCTGTTTTTAGCTCACTTTATTCCTTTTTCTTGCTAGTTTAAATGTAAAGTAAAGCAGCAGGATCTATTGTAAGGTGATCCATCCAAGCATACGTCCTCGTGTCATTATCGTTCAGCAGTTGTGACAATATCTTATCTTTCCGCATGATTAACAGGAAGCAGCTGCATTTTCTTTCCGTTTGTACCCCAACATCCTGCAGTCCCAACGCAGGCTACATGCAGGATGGTAGAACTTTCACCATTCTTTAGATCTAAACACCCTCAGAAGGAACCTCTTCTAGCCAATCAGTCAGCTTTTAAACCTGAGTGTCCACCAATCAGTACACTCATTGTACCTTATCCTCCTGGCTAGGAGAAATTGGATTCTACCATTTAAGCTTTTCACCAAAATCTCTTCATCATTCATGGCCCTCTTCCTTTTTTATGAGGAGAGACACTTTATTAGACACAGCTGTTCAACTGAAGGCCTGGATTCACTGCCAAGAGCCTTCTTCCCTCTCTGCTGGTCTGTGTCTCTCTCTCTCTGTCAGGTGGGATGTAGAGGGATGAATAGGCAGTGATGGGGAGCAGCAATGGGAGGCTGTTTGCTCTGGAAACCTTGGCTCCGAGCCCTGGTTCTCTGTGCAGCAAGCCCACTGAAGAGCCATGATTTTACCTTGTAGTCTAAGATCACGGTCAACTTCGGTACGCCAAAATGGTAAACATAGAATTACAATTTTGCGATTGGACAAAGTAAAAATCAGCAACAGGTACAGTACATCTTCTTAAACCTGGTGCTATTCGTTGTCCTTGACTCATTCCTGTACATTTTTGAAAAAAGCACAACAATGAAACAAAAATGCAATTTTCTTCTGACAAACTTTGAGTTTCGTCAGGTCTCACTTTTACTGAATTTGTTTTGTTCTCTCACTCAAAATGGCTCTCACTGCTCATGCTTATAAACGTTTCTTCTACAGCAAAAAAAAAAAAAGAAAGGTAAAATGTTGTTCAGACACAAATAATAGCACACCCTATTTAAAGATAATTGATAATCTTGAAATGCTGTTGTGGTGTAAGTTAAATAGCTTAGTTATAGCATTTCCTATTCAAGAATGGCTATTGGTCTGACTTGGCTACTTGTTTTTCCTCAATTACTTTACAATATCAATCAAAATTGTTGACAGTGACAACCCAATCAGCCACTTTAATACGATGTATTTAGTGATCTCCCAACGCCTAACATGACTAATACTTTCCCTTTATTGTTTTAAACAGCAATAGTGTTTAAGTCGTCTTTATGCTTATTATATGTTTAATTACATAAAGCTGTGTATAATTAAATCACAATAGGGGCCTGATAATATACAACACCTTCTGACATGAAATTATCACATCTGTCACTCACCAGAGCAGGTTTAAGGTTATTGTTTGTGGTTTATGAATACACCCAATAATTATCCTCAGCCGACACATTTCAAAGCCCTTAATATGTATACACATCAGTAAATGGTTATATATTATATATTTCCAGTTGCTTTTTGCTTTCAAGTATGATGACATACATCACACTCAGTTTAAACGCACAAAACTAAACTTAAAAAACATATTAACGGTAGTGGTCTGAGAGATTGAATGAAAAATGTCAGATTTTCTTTTCAGTTTTTAAGATAACGTTTAAAAAAAAATATATAGAATTTGACATCCACTCATTTGGGTGCCACTGTTGTACCAAAAAGTAGTTTTATGTCAAATAAAACAAACCTGGGAAATAAGGAATAATGGCAGGATTGGTATGGATGTGATAACGGTTACAGAGCTATCAGCCGCTGAAACACTCTCGACTTGACCTTTCTGACCCCGCCAACCTCGCCGCCTCTTTATTTTTCGACCATCAAAATAATTATTTCCCCCTCTATCTCTGTCCCTCTTTGACTGTCTCCCTCTCATCTTGACCTGTCTCTCTCTTTCCGCCTGTATCTCTCTATAAGTCCCTGTCTGTTTGAAACAGCTGCTGGATGTTTGTGACAGGCGGTGCGATAACGCTGACAGGCTGGAGACGGTTATCAGTGAGGGCTGCAGCGAGAGACTCCGCCTGGCTAAATTGAAAATTGCAAATGAAAATCCTGCTCAGCGCGATTTTAAATTCATCAGCCATTATGTCAGATGACCTTTTGGGCGTCGGGCTCCGCTGATAAAACGACAACACTCGGCTCTGATCCAATTTTAACACTGTCTCCATCCTCACTCACTCCCTCCCTCCTCTCCGTTCGACCCAGTGCCAGTGAAAATGATAGGCTTTCAGGAGAGCCTCCATTGTCCTGTAGATGAAGAGGTTTTGTCTGGAGGAGATGGCCCCTCTCTACGTGTGTGTGTGTGTGTGTGTGTGTGTGTGTGGTGTGTGTGTGTGTGTGTGTGTGTGTGGTTGTGTGTGTGTGTGTGTGTGGTGTGTGTGTGTGTGTGTGTGTGTGTGGTGTGTGTGTGTGTGTGTGTGTGTGTGTGTGTGTGTGTGTGTGTGTGTGTGTGTGTGTGTGTGTGCACTGAAGGAAGTGTGAGAGTGTGGGGGCACCGAGCATGGCCTGGCCTGGCCTCGTCCTTGTCCCGGTGTTGTTGTCCAATCACAGCGAGGATCAGAGGCCAGGAACCTGCGAACATTTAGAAATACAGCCGGGGCTACGGGGGCACAGAGAGAGGTGTAAGGGTATAATAAACACCAAGAGTAGATGTCACTCCAAATGGCTTTTCCTGGGTGGGTCAGTGTGTGCCAATAGTGACTGACGTGTGTGTGTGTGTGTGTGTGTGTGTATCATCTCAGTAGAGGAGAAGAGAACAGAGCTGATCCTCTCCGTCTATCAGAAGCTCTATCAGTCTGTAATTGAATTCTCTCCCATTGTTGTTGTCTTTGTCTCTGGGGACAGGATGGTCAGTTTTTTTTCCATCAGGTGGTGCCGCACCATATCACCTTCAAACCTTACAGATACACTATTAAAAAAAAGAAGCTTATTGCTATTTTATCCAACATGTTTTTCTGTGTTGGATTTGTGCAAAGTCAGGTGACCTAAAAATCTAACGCTTCATGATGACATATGATATCTGCCATGATGGTCTGTTGATGAATCGGGAGATTTAACACATGAAAGTAACATTAAATCCACAGATATAGGGGCAGTGGTAGGGAGAAGGCCTCAAAAAAGAGAGCAGGTTGTCCTCTTAGCTGTGAACTATAGTGGCTTATCCTAATCTGAAATTTGCCGTAAAGGGGGGTTACCCATCCACATTTGGAGCTATTTGACTGTTATCTTCCCATCATGACCATCCCGAACATACTATTTTACAGTTAAACTATTTTTGTTAGCCTTATGGTGCGTTCACACCGGACGCGATGTGAATATTCGCTTCGCTCTAAACGCTCGAGTTTCACCGCGGCTGTCAGCTGTTTACTCCCATCATTCAAACAAGACGCGCTGGCTAGGGGGCTACAACTACAACAAATGAACATAGTTTACCGTGAATTAATTGTAATACACGTTTCAAAATGATGTCGAAGTAACAACACACTGATACCGGTTAGTATAAACCATGAATTAATGCTTTGACGAGTCTGCAGACAGACGGCAGGCGAAAAACCTTTTAAAATGCGTGTTTTCTGAATGGAGATCGGATTGATCAGGCTAAGCTAACGTTGTATATGCTCCGACCGTCCACACTCACAACAACGGCCTACAGACATAAATAAACCAGCGACTGTATTCGCCATGACACAGACAGTCTGTGGTTTGTACTTGTTTAACTTTCGTCCAGTTTCTGAACAGATATGAGGAGCTGTGAGCTCTGAGTGCTAACAGCTAACGGCTGATGTTTTGGTTTTGTGGTTAAACGTCAGTGACGGCGCGCTGAGATCCTCACCCCTGATTGGCTACAATCACGCGAATTTGACTCGAGTTGAAAAAATTGAACTGGAGCGTTTGTCGCGGCCCCCTTCAATCGAAGGGCGCCGCGGCATCTGTGCATTGACTTTACATGTAATCGCGCCGCCCCCAAACATCGCATCACGTCCTGTGTGAACGCACTATTAGGCAAGGCAAGGAACGTTTATTTATATAGCACCTTTCAACACAAGGCAATTCAAAGTGCTTTACTCCTTTTTAAATCATGAATAAGTTGTTTTCTGCAGTTTAAACTTAATCCATCCTTCTCCATCCTCTCTCTAGGCCAAACATTTTTTTGTTGTGTCTGTTAGTTAAACATGTTAAGAGCTTAAAAAGACAAAAAGTTCAAAAAAGTTGTCCTCGGGACATGTTCTTTGAAGGAACCCTGAACTAATTTTCAGGTTCACATTTGTATTTTGTGCTGCTACTGTGACATCTTTACATGCTTTAATATTATAAAAGGTCTTTATTTTTCTCATACTACCTGTGTTGCACCTCTTTTCACCCTCTGTCTGAAACCAGAGCCCAGTCTGCTCTGATTGGTTAGCTGGCCGGCTCTGTTGTGATTGATCAGCCGCTTACAGATGTCCCCTTAGTGGTAGCAAATAGATGTGCGAGCGTAGTGATGTCACTATGTTGCGGAAGTCAACAAAGGATCCCAATGGCGTTTCAGGTGGGGGGGAGTGTGTGGGATAGAAACTTTGGGATTTTAGCCTTTGCAGACCATTTACATGCACAAACACCTATAAACAGAAAAGGGAAAACCCCAAAAAACGCACAACAGGGCCCCGCTTAAAATATAAAAACGCATGACTGCTTTAAATCTCTTACTTATTGCTACATCTTTAGAACGTTACTGTGTTCAGTTGAATGGTTCTTTATGAAAATGTAAATGTGTGTGTGTTCATACAAAGTGTCAGCCAGCAGCTAATCATATGCATGTGATGTGTTGGCTCTTTCTCTGCTAACAAGTGTGTCTCAGCGTGTGTGTGTGTGTGCAGCTGTCCCAGGTGTGCGTTATTAATCAGTTATCAGGGCAGTTTATTTGCTGGGTGACAAGTTGCAATTTCCCCCCTGATTCAAGTCCTCTTTGTCAGGTGGGAATTACACTGAGAGCACATGACAAAACACTTCACCTCTGCTTCGTTCCCTCACTTCTCCTCTCCCTCGACATTTTGCACAGCTCTCTTTTAAAGCCCCTCATCCCTCTCCCCGATGTCCCGTTTCCCACTCCATCGTTCATTTTCTCGACATCTCCCACATCTCTCTTTCTTCATTTTCTCTTCCTTCTTTTATATTTATTTTACCTCCCATCAACAAAATCATCCTCAGCCCTTGGAGTAAAAAAAGGCGGACTGTATAATTAATCACACAGCTTGGTCTAATTAGAGATGAATACATGTTCCTCTTGTCACACACACACACACACACACACACACACACACACACACACACAGACACACACACACACACACACACACACACACCTCAGCTTCTCAGGCCGTAATAGCAGTTGATGCTGTATTAACGGCAAATGGTGCAATCCCCAAAAGAACCCCTCCTGCCTTGATGAATCTGATGAATGTGGCAATAATTAGTGAGGACAGATGAGAGGTAAATTACCACTGACAATGCAAGGCTGTCCTGTCTGCCTCTAGACAGACAGAGAGAGGGAGAGAGGAGGAGGATCAGACAGTAAGGGACACACCAAGTAGTGGTGGTTTTATGCAAATTATTATTTTCATGCAAATTATGGTGCATTGATTTAGCTTAATGGAAACCTTAATGGATTTCCTCAACATCTAAAAAATGTGTTTTCAACGGATGCAAAGAGATTATGCAATAATAATAAAGGTGACACACTGACCTCATTATACCTGCATGCTATCTGTGTGTCTTATAATTAGGAAATGTATGGACTAGCAAACTATAGTCACCCCTAATGTTCTTATAGAACTTGGCAGTATTGGCTTGAACCAAACACACTTTTTTTTCACCTTTTCTCGTCTCAAAAGTGTTCATAAATTCTCCTGATGGTTGGATGAAAACAGAGACAGACAGATTGTAAGAGTAACAGCAGCAAAGCCTCAGGACTAATTACTGCTCTCTGCCAGCGGAGAAAGAAGGGATGATGAGGGAGAAGAGTGATTGTGAGAAAGAGATGGAGGGGGGGGCAATTGTAATTGTTTTCGTCAGAGGCAGTGGGGAGCTATCAGGGTAATAAAGTTAATTAGCAGAACAAACAAGGAGAGAGAGAGGGATGGAGAGAGGAAGAAAGACAGAGCGATAATTTTGATGATGATAAACGGCAGCAGATCTGACACCCGAAGAAAACAGTGAAATCAATTATTCCTATTTTCTCCCTCCGGTGTGGAAAAAATACAAGAGCCACTGAATGAAACCAAAACTCCTCCTACTCTCTTACAAGACCGCACATACCCACAATACTCTGTTTGTGTGTGTACATGTGTGTGTGAACAGCTTTTCCTTATCATATTTGTTTTTTATCACACATTTACAATTCTCAGAATCAAAGCGATAAATACACAGATGTAATGTAGACAGTTCCTTTGATTGCATGTTGGGATGTAAACCTCATATTCTCTTACTTTTGATACATTTGATTTGGATTTTGGCTGTCAAAATGATCAGATCGTTGCCTTTCCATTCACTTACCGTTCTGAGACTTGCAGATTGAATTGAGAAGGAATATTCCATGTTTGTATGCGGAGGGGGACGTCACTGTTTTGCTGTTAAAATTATTAAATCAATTAAAGTCTTGACCTCATGATGGCGCTGGAGGAGAAGTCAGGCGGTCATCAAATAAATTAGGATTCATCCTCAGGGCACTTTATTTACCAAATCATTGGCGATGATATATACGCCACCAACCAGCCGTTAATTTTCCTTCTTCAGCCATTGTAAATTGAAAAAAAACAGAGCTAAGAAAAAATCGCATTTCATATAAAAATCCAAACATCAACAAAAACGGTTTAAATAAATCTCAGAACTCAAACTTTTTTATTCCAAGTCATGTGCTAGCTAATTGACTTTAGTTAGCAGACTGGCCCTTGGGTCCCACCTCTGATCTGTTCTCATCTAGCACTTATAAAGGAAGAATCATTTATTTTTCTATTAATTAAAATGATGGACATGTGACCTAACCCTAATCTTAACCCTTATTTTCACTGAAGAACAAATGACATGCAACATATTGAAAGTATTAGTAGTAGTAAAGGAACACAAGCACCCCAACAAACACAATCATATACACTCGCCTCATAATGCTGTATAATTTTCAACCAGTAAACCAATCAAATCCGTGCATTATTGAATCGTGTGGATTTCAATATCTCTCGCCATGGCAACCAAACAGTATCTGACAGGCCGTCACCACGGTGACAAGCCAGGTAATGGAACCTGTGTCCCTGACATCACATGCACGAAAAACATTTCATTATTTCTGTGTGTGTGTTTAAAAAGAAACAGCGCTCTGGAGTGCTAACATGCTTTTTCTGTCATGTCTCATTTCCAAGAAGCTGTAATTCTGTAATTGTACAAGGCATGATGATATTGTGTGTGTGAGTGTTTAGTACAAGCTGTGAATTATTCCCTTTCGTTCTACCTTGAACATGTGGCAATGAAACACCAAGTCAATGTTGAACAAAGACAAAAGCTTACCACCTGACGCTTCTATTTATTTTATTCTTCAGAATGTTCCTTTAAGGCTGCTCATCCACAACAATTTCCAATAAATAGTTGATATGTTGCTTATCTGTGTTCTTGTTACACATTGTGATTCATACATGCTATTCAAAGTGAACATTTAAGCATTACCTTCCACATTCTACAATAGGGTGATTGGATTATTGTCCTTAATGCCCACTCACGTCAAGTACTATAATCCATGTTTAGGGAATATTCAACTGTTTGTACTTCAATTGTTATTACATAGTATTTGCTACCATCATACAAAGGTGTGCTCTAAATGGGTCCAAAATGAAGACAGAAGTGTAAACAACTTCCCAAATTGTCTAAACCAACCATTTATTTTGAGGTAAAACCAAAGGTGAGGTAAACCATGAGTGCACACAATTCCATGGCAAGTTGGGTAGGACCAAGTTGAACCAGGTAGTCTGTGGTGGTTGAGCTTGTTGGTTTATTCTACCAAATAAGATGGATTTGATATCATCTTTTGTCCTTTTTATTATTAACAGACAACTTAATTGTCTTGTCCAAGTGGTACATGCTTCATGTATGTCTTCATTTACCCCCTAAATATATTTATATAGCACTTTATAACATTTTGCATTTATAAATGTTTTGTTTTTTTTGTGACAAATCTTTTATTGTTTTTTTTGTTGTTGCCCTCACAGAGGGACTTATATACACAGATACAAATTATATGGACAATAATACAAAAAGAAAAACAAAAGACAAAGAAAAAACGTTTTATATAAATGTTTTCACCTCATCCAAGCAGCATTTTGATTTCACAGTTTTCAAGATTTCTTTAGATTTTTTTTCTTTTTTTTCTTTTTGTGGTGGAGGAAACCACACCATATTGTTTACATGCACTTTTAAAGTATAAACCTTCCATTCTTCTGTAGAATAAAGCTTCAAAGAACCTAAGGGGCATACAGCAGTCTAATATTATAAATGCTTAAGAAAAATAAAGAAATAAGAAGGTTTTCAAGGAAGAGCGCCTCCTTTTAGAATGGAAAGGAAGTTAAAACTCTTGGTATGATGTTTGATTGACAAGTGAGAGTGCAGAAACATGGCAGCAATGAAAGCTCAGCATCACTGTGGCGTTCTTCACAATAAGGCCCTCCTGGCCGACATGGTGACCACAGCGCGTTCCTAAAATACAATTTCTTATCTGGGCTGTTTCCTTTTTGGGAAAACAGTCACAAATAAAAGGCTTTCCTTCTTGCGAGTGTGTTTCAGGGAAATGTATGTATAATATATATATTGTTAGTTTGGGTTTGTTTGGTTTGGGTTGCCAGGATGTCTGGTCTGGGTGCGTTTGATTTGGTTGTTAGGCAGTGCCTTTGGACTGATGTGCTGTTAGAGACCGTCACCTGGGACATGTGATAGCTTATCAAAGTCTGAGCAGCCCTTCTGGCGTACACACACAAACACACACACACACACCACACACACACACATATATACCTTTTTTCCTACTACTAGAAGAGTGCGAGTTTTGTGTGTCTTTGTGGGCTAGTGTGTAACTCTAGTCGTCAAGGGAACCCTGGTTGGAAGGACAGTTTGACGCCTAGCTTGGCATCATGGGAGACGGCTGTCACCTGACGATGCTGCCGCTAAGGAGATAACCTTCAGGGTGACAGCCGAGACAAAGACACACACACACACACACACACACACACACATACACAGACACTCAGAAGAATGTATACAGGCAAACACACACACACACACAGCCACATACATGCATGACCGCTCAAACACACTCCACAGACTTCACCCACTGAGCTAAACACAGTGAGATTGATCCTAATTAGTGCTAATCAATAATTTGATTGATAGTTGTTGATTGAAAGAAATCGTCCGACCCACAACAAAGAGAGGTCAGAACTCCCTGGATGCTTTGCAATCGTCTGATAAGCAAACAACCTGTCACATTTCCATCAATGGAAACACTGTATCTAATCATAATCTCATTGGAAAGCCCAACCGTTTATTATGTGAACGCATCCTATTTTCCCTGCATGCTGGCGGCAACTAAAACGTACCCGGCAGGTTGTGTGGTGTCAGCATGTCTTTGCCTGGCTCTAGGCACCTATACTGTCCAGTGTTAGTATTTCATTTCCAGTACCACATGTTGTTGAATCAGTCAGATGTAAAGGCGTTTCTAGGAACAGTGGTGGTATTTTCAACCCTCCACCTGCAAGGATATATGTAATGAACATACTATTTACCAATATATCCCATTGTAGAGAGCGCAGTTTCATCACAACAGTTTGACTTATTTTCAGCGTGGGAGTTTCATTCATCAGACAAGTTCACAGCCTATTAATTAGTATGTAATTACAGTATAGCTTTACTATAAGTCTGCTATGTGTATTGCACTTCTCTCTAAAACCTTGTTATTTACACGCTGATTCTAGAAGATCATCATATCAAGTACCCCCTCTTCACAAAACGAAAGTGCACTGATTATCTCTAACACTGAGCCATATACCTGCCCAAATTAGGGTTATAGGTGCATGGCTGGCACATGGTACTGGCCTTTAAACACCCCTGTCACTTTGAAATTATGTTTACAAACTGCTGAGGCACTTTATTTCTTGAGCTCAGGTCAATTTTGACTTTCCTTAGGAAGATAATCTTTCTCCGAACTTAAACAAGCTCTGTTAGCAGCTCTTGTTTTCTCATGATGGTCTGCCTCATAAAGGGGTTGTGTTGTGGTAAAGTTTCTTCATCAAATGCAGATTTGGGTTCTGCCCGCTCTCTATTAATGTCATGTGGATTTTCCTGTCATGTTGACAGGTTATCATTTGAATGCTTTTGTTCTACACATGGATAATTTCACCTTTTCTACATTTTCTGACAGAGCCGATCAATACAGAAGGAGCGCTCTAACTTGTAGCTTTTCTTTCTAAGTACCGTTACCATGAGGAATTGTCAGAATGAGCGAGAGACTTGGGCTGTTTCACGTAAACTAAAAGCTGACTTTCCTCAATCCCTAGCCTCCGTTTGAACCTGGATTTATTGCATGTTTACACATAAATCCAATATCTGTACCTTCAAATCCGATCAGCACCGATTCACCCTGGTCAGTAAAAATATATTGGCTTTTTGACCGTCTTGACGTCAGCAGGTTAGCATCTGTAGGCGTTGATAAAACCTTTTCAACTGATGTTAACGTTTTACAAGGTGCTAATGTCAGTGATTTATGCGGCGTTAATCTTAACAGCAAAGGTAGTTTGAATTTTAAATGTGTTATTCTTTAGCAAACGCTCACTCACACACTGTGAGAATACAGGCCTGAGGGCTAACGGTAGCCCTTGCAGGGGTTTAGGAAGCCCCGTCGGTTTCCTGCGGTGCTGCACTGTCATGTAGATGAGACCCAACGATCATCTCCTCCATTCACCCTTTGTTTTAAGTTCCCGCCCTGTATGTGCGTGTGTGTGTGTGTGTGAGAGAGAGGAGATTCGGTGAGTGTGTGTGATGCATGTGTGTGTGTAAGTAAGTACGTAATTCAGTAAGTAGGTAAGTATCCCTCCCAGCATTTCCTGTCTTATGGGGCTCAGGCGGTGTTAGCCCGGGTTAGCTGCGGCTTTAGCACCTGCTGTCACTGCTGCAGTCCCACTCACTTGTCCAGTAACAACGACTTTAGCTTGGAGACGAGGATTACTGCTAGTAATGTGTGTTAAGAGCATTAGCTTGGGCCTTGGTGAGTAATAGATTGTTAGAAAGTATCAAACAATAACCAGGAACTTCCGTTAATTGAATGAAGTTGGTAGCGCCAAATAAAAAGCCAGAAACATTTGCTAAATAAATCGAGGAAAGTTTGAATGTTCAGTCCGAGCGAGAAACAGCTGAAGAAAGTGGACTTTATGAGCTCATCCAAAATCTAATCTAGAAAATGGAAGTAATTAACAGACTTGGCAGAGATTTTGATGATTTTCTTTCTCTCTTTAACACATTGAACAAGCGATGAAAATGAGATTTGTTTCTACTGTAAGCACTCACTGAACCCAGAGATTAATAGGAAGTTGTACACTTCAGATATATACGATATGTAATATTCTTTCACTGCATGACCACATAAGAAGCCTATTAGTTGTGCTATCTGTGGCATTGAAAAGAGGAATCTGCCATCTTTACACTCCTGTAAACTTCTGTGTGTGTGTTTGTGTTTGTGTGAGTGCATCACCTTGATTTTACAACACTGAATTCAACCCTGACCCAAAATTCAATAGAAAAAACATTTCATTGGTACCAAATCTGACCACCAATCAGATTGGAGAATTTCATTTAAAAAAATATGCACTCCAAGTAGGATGTTATTTGCAAAAGGTCGCAAGCAAGCATCTCAGAATGTTGAGACTGGGTTAATACATTTCTTTTTCTAAAATATTTCACATTCTAATTCAAATTAGGCGAGGTAGGAGAATGCTTTGTTTGGTGTTAAGACCTGAAAATGAAGCAGACCTTATCACTCTAAATCGAGCAGGAGTATTTACAAACAAATGTCCATATATATCTAGAGTATTTGACTTATAACTGTGTCCTTTTTTAATCTAAGGAAGACCCGTTTATGTGGAAACTGTTTTGTTTGCAATGTTAAAGAGTGCATATCTGCCTCTTTTGGCTCTGGAACTATGTGCCCTATCATTTCTGCTATGAGGACTAATCCATTTTAGCAAATAACTTTTAATTTGAAGATTAAATATTATTTAAAGTTTAAATCCTCCTTCAATGCTTCAAGCTGCCAGGTGTATAGAATTTGTTATGATACATTGATGACTGAATAAATACTTTGCTTAGTTTTGCAGAGGGCCAACACATTATTTTAGGAAATAAAGTGATATAATACAATTTTGTAAAGGGATAAAGTTTCCTTCCTGTTTCAATAAAATGGCCTATATTTGTCAACCCTGTTTCCTTGAAATGATCACACCCAGGATTCAGAATGCAAACCCTGGCCTTTCAAAGTCCTGATCTTTGTAGCCCCTGCCCCACACCACCCCCACTATCTTCCTCTAAATTTGGTTTGATAAGAAAAGGTAGTACTTCCCTTAATGGACAAACTTTGCAACGAAACATGCACAGGCAGTGATTCAAGTTTCTTAAAGAAAACACCAGCATCTGTTTGACATTCACAAAAGCTTGTAAAATGGTTTGATAATCTTAATGAGGAAGATGGAAACGTCAACACTCCTGTATTGTATCCCTGGAGTCATGTTGATATATTTGGAAATACTTAAAAAACACCCTGTACACTGAATGATATGCGTTTATGTGCTGAATCATCATATCACGCCTACACTGATTAGCATTCATCCTCTTCTGGTGGGAAATATTATGATCACTGGTCTTCTAGAGACCACTGGGTTGACTGGCACACACACACAGACACACACACACACACACACACACACACACACACACACCTCTCAGTGGGTGCCAGCAGCAGACCAGGTAATGATGGCTATTTCAGTTTCTCTATTCCTGATGTTCACATTGACTGGCAACCTCACACTGAGACAGATAATCTGCTCTCCTCTCTGCCTCGTAAGGAAAGAGGTAGATAGGAAGTGGGCAGAGTACTCTCCTGTTGTGTATCAGCGGCGTGCCACTCACACTCACCCCTAGGATCCTCACATGAGGATGAGCAAGTACACACACACATTTACACAAACACACCTGCACAGAGAAAGAGTTGTATGTTGAGGAAAATAGCAGGAGAGACGGTGAGGGAGAGGAGCAAACATGAGTCGGAGAAAACAGAGCAACAAATAGATATTCATGAAGATAAAGAAAGAAAAAAGGGCAACAGTAAACAGAGCACAACATAAATAATATAACATTACAAAAGAGAGAGAAGATCAATAAGCCAGTTAATAAAAACATATAAGAACAATTACGAAGTCCTTGCTTCAGAAAAGTAAATAAAATCCTCATCAAAAGATCAGACTTTAATTAAGAAAGGTTGTCATAGAAACTTTATGAGCAAATAAAACATTGAAGATGAAAGTGATAGTTTTATATATAAAGCCACACATATTTGACTTGGTGTGTATGTGAAAGCCTTCCCTGACTGAAAAAACAGCTGTATAATTTATAGAAATATTTTCTTAATTTCCAAAAGGCAACCGAAGTATGCTTGCCGTTCAATTACAGCAACATCTTCTGAACATATTATTTTCAGTATATAAAGAGGCAGAGAGAGGTGGGTGCCCATGTTTGCTCCTGAACTGCAAAGTGTCTCGGTGTGTAAAAGACACAAGACTAATCACTCTCATTGTGGCCTATTTCCATGGTAACTCTGCAACGAGCGGTAATTTAGCCTCGCTAGCTAACGACACAGAGCGAGTCATTATCTTAGCGCCAGGCTAGGGCCTCCTATTTAAAGATTCACACCATGAATGAACAATTAGAGAACAGATTGCTGGCCTAAGTGGAGGAGAGACAGGAAAAGACAGAGGGGGCAAGGGGACGAGGCCAGTGTGTGGTGACCCCTGTGTCCACCATTTTAGGGATGCCCAGGGTATTGCTTTAAATTAGTGTTGTTAATGGAAAAACATTTAATAGGACTATTAATTGTTCTTAATAAGGATTTTGTAGAGGAAAATAGTTAGAGTGGATATATTGTAAGAGACATATAGTGCAAAATGAAGACTTAGAATTTGAGGTTCGTTTAGCAAGATTTAACTTTATAACTAGACCCTTTGTTAGCTGTAGCCTCTGTGTTGGCAGACCCACTGTCAGTGCCCTCATTGAAGAGAACGAGGGGGCTTCTTTTAGTCTCGCAGTGTACCAATGCTCGTAGAAAAAGCATGTGGCTGAGATGACAGTGTGGATTACATTACATTTAGTATAATGTTTCCTTGTTACCGTGAACAAAATCTTTTCCTCCCCTTAACCAGATAGTTGTCCTTACTTTGAGGCAATGGTATATCTTAATGTTCTCAAAAAGTCATCCATAGTGTTCCATAGTGAGCAGGTTTCAGACAATAGTAAATAGAGGTTGGGCAATATGGACAAAATCAAATATAACAATATTATTTTATCGAAGACGACTATCACTACCCCACATTTCAGCCTTTACTTTAAAACCAGGATATATATATATATATTGTCCAGCCCCATTACAATTGATTTATTTTGTCATTAAGTTTGGAGGACTTGTTGCATTAATGAAATCTGCAAGGAATAGAAGCAACAGTGAAGCATAACTTATTCTCACTAAATGCTCTCTTACACCCCTCACATAATATCTCCTGTTCCCCCTGATCCCTGTTATCCTTCAGTGTCCCCCCCAAGACAAACACCCACATCGACACACTCGCATAGCCATCCCAAAACACAGGGCAACCCTCCCCAAGGTCAGTCTCTCTCTCTCTCTCTCTCTCTCTCTCTCTCTCTCTCTCTCTCTCTCTCTCTCTCTCTCTCTCTCTCTCTCTCTCTCTCTCTCTCTCTCTCTCTCTCTCTCAGGCCTTTTGTGTGTCTCCTTCTAAAGAAGCTGTCAAGCTCTACTGTTTAAGGGCTCACAGGAGGGACAAAAAGCATACTTTGTTTTGTTTTGTTTGCCTGCCGTGGTGCTCGGCTGAGAGAGTGAGTGAAGGAGAGAGAGGGGGGGGGAGTGGGGGGTAACATGTAATTTACTGTTTGCCCCACTCTACTGTACATTGCTTTAGTCATGCTAATGCAGCTCTTTGTAGGGCTGAGGAGATAGCCATCAATCAGCTGTCAATTGGTCAATTGAAAAGAAAAAGAGAGAGGGAGAGAGAGAAGGCATGTTCCCTCCCTCTATGTCCTCTTCTTGTTCTTCTTCTTCTCCTCTGCTACCTTGCGGACTTGGGGGTCCTAGGAAAACCTGGCAGCTGGATCCGGATCTGGAGTCCAGGTGGAGGGGAAAGCAAGTGTGAAGGCATGAAAATATGTCTGTTTCAGTCTTAATAGTAAGCTGTCTTTGCGTCAAATAGCCCCCAGTCTTGGTTATATTGTTGTTGTTGTTGTTGTTGTTGTCAAAATGGATTTAAAAAGAAGTATGTAATTGTAACGTGACACTTCTGGAAACTTGCGGTGCCACAGCAGAGGACAAACCCTTTATTACGCTAGCTAATGTTAGCGCTAAGATAAGCTAACAGGCCCATTAGTGCCAGTTCATTTAGCTCGTTAGCCGAAGCCTCGGGGCTGATGACATTCATTACATATCATTAGTGCACAATTAACATGTCTCACTCAGACGTCGCTCCCAATGTTACACGACACTTTTAATCATGTTTTATGAAATGTTTCCGCCAGCATGACATGATTTATGAGTTTTACATGACAGGGCGTTCATTACATTAACCAGCTGTAATCATAAATGCTACTGCAGACTGATTCCAGGTCCAAAAGTCTCAATCCGTATCTATTTTTCCCACTGAAACTTGTGATGTAGTTTATTTAGTAATTAAATTGTTTTCCTCCCATCAATTCACCTCGTTTTTTCCCCATGCTTCCTTTGCTATTATTCTATAGGAATGCAATTTACATTCTGCAGCAATGTGCAGTGTGTCAAGGTAACATTTCTAAAGCTGAGTCAGTGCTCACTTTTAGAAAATTACTACATTAGTACATTTCTGTCTGAAAGACCCTTCCAGATATGCACAGTCAGGATAAGGTTGTTTTTTTTGGAAGTTTATTTTCATATGAATGTGTGAGATTTTGACATTAACTCTGGCAGCCAAATGAAGAAGTGCAAAAGAATAAAATAGTAATTTAGTTCAGGAATTTAAAAAATAGGATTCAGCACAGAAACCAAGTAAACACATTCTTTTTTTTAGGTTTGCCAAATGTGCATATACGATGGGTCCGTGTGTTCTTAAGTCATAATGGAAGAGCTCATTAACACTGACTTTTACTTTTGAAGTTAGCAATTATGCACCAAACATTTGCTTTATGGTTCATCTGGTAAGTACATTTCTTGAATAACCTTAGGCTAACCCTGCATTTAGTTAAGGGCTGGGGTATTTTGCTGACATTAAAATCTAAATACATTAATATTACAGAGCTTTTAAAGTCCAGATTGGTAATATTTTCTTTGTTTTATGCACACTGTAGACTAGGAAATAAATCATCACATGTATGCAGATCACATTCAAAATAAATAAATAAATAGATGTTCAACACAACAAAAGATCACTGTTGCACCACATAACACAAAAGAAATCCATTAACTCTCAACTATAATAACTTTTAAGATTATAATGATAATTATGAAATTATGACATAACAGGTATGTCTGCAGCATTTATCATAACATAAAAAAAACAGCAAACCTCAAATATAGTGGATTTGATTTTCAATAAAGAAGATTGTTGCATGTATTGTTAAGCATTTCATAGAAGGTGAATTTCCATCTTATTTGTTTTTAAGTTTTTGCAACAACGCTAAAACAAAAACCTCAAATATTCGTTATACTCCAAGATCTACGAACACGTGCCAAGACAATCCTACACACACACAGAGGTACAAACAGTAATATTCTCTTTTTTTCTCCCTATCACACTCACCCACCCACTGATCAACACACAGACATAGAGAGAGAGAGAGAGGGAGCGGTATTGATTTTGCTGTCTCCAGGCTGTTGAAAGTGTGTGTACTAGTGGTGTGTGTGTATAAAAAGGATTAAGGCCCACGCTCAGCTGAGATACCATCAGCCATCAACCCTGCTAGTCCGCTTCGGGCTTTCCCGGCTGCCGCATTGTCTATTCTGCTCCGCTATGTGAAAAATGTTGAATATCAACAATGGCTTTCAGTGGTGTATTGTTGAGTTTTTGTATGAACTAATCTTGCCTCAGTGAAAGAGACCTAGGGCTTGGACAAAACGTCTAGAGCCACAGCATTCCTAGCTGGCTCTCCCCTTGAACGCTGAGCAGAAGGCTGGGGCTGAGGGAGGCAGAGGAGAGGGGAAGGCAGGCTGGAGGAGAGGCAGGGACAGGGAGAGCCCAGGCCGGGGTACGAGCTCCGAGGCTGGGGGAACGAGGGGTTGGCAGGCCAGGGGGAAAAAGGTGTGAAGTTGGAAGGCTGGGGTTGACATAGGAACCTGGTGAAGGTGGGATAAAGGTGAGGGACTGGGAGAGGAATGCTAGGTGTCTTCAGGACGAAGGATAAGGTGTCACAAGGAGGAGGAGGAAAGGCCAGGTAGGGCAGATAAAGTGACATACAAGACATGGGAGACTAGCCAGGAGGGTTTACATAGATCGAAATATATAAGTTTTCCTGCATAAACATGCCGTATGTGTAGGAACAGTAATCTCAAGTCAGTTACTTTATAAGAACTCGAATATTCTGGAGGTATAACAGATCTACATTTGGGCAGAAAGAGTTGAGTATCCAGCTTCAGGAGTGGAGTCATTTTTTTTTGTGTGCTTTTCCTGCCATGGATGTAATGCTGGTTCAGCCACCCACGTCCAATCAGACATCAGGACCGCGGGCCTTGTCATAATGACAGCCATGACATCACTGCAAGGTAAGCTGACGGACAGATTGTCCGAATGATTGACGGACTCTGTGACTGCGACTGAGAATATTTTTGATTGGCTGTCTGTCTTTTTTTTTCCAATCTTATCTCGCCTCCTTCACCACTTTCTCTCTCTCTCTTATTGATGCAAGAGTCCAGGTGTGGGTGTGGGTGCAGATGTAGAGAGTGTGAGGGACAACCAAAAGGCCATGAAGAGTTTCCATGCAGGTTTTCCGCGGTTTTTATGGAGAATTATCTTCTAGCAACATAACTGTGTTGCATTCAGAGTGAGATTTCTGTGTTTTTGCGTGCATGCTTGGGTGGGTGTTGTGTGTTGCCATCTCTGTGGTCTCTCCTTTCTATCCCGCTGGTCTGATGATAGAGGCAGAGGGGACTGGTGTAATAGGGATCTTGTCCCTCTTTTTTTATCAGATCCAGCAATCAGGTTGGTTGGTTGTGGACACCATGTAAAATTAGCATTTATTTTTAACAGAGTTGCATTTGTTTAATGTGCTTTGTTGAAGGGCTTATCAAATAAAGTTAAAATCCTTTAGTGTCACAATGTTTTGCCGTTACTTTTTCTTTAACAATAAATTACACAGTTCTTGTTTTTGTCATGTCAGTTATCTTGCAGGTGATCACTATCTACATTTTCCAGTTTCCTTTCCTTTAGTAATCATACTTATTCTAGTAACTACATTTTTATTTTGAGTTACATTTATTTGTCTCTTCTTTTTCAGTCACAGTTCACACACAAAACCTGCTTAAAATAAGCAGTATTTATATATTCAGGCTATATTAGGAATCACATATACTAAAATACTATTTATACCTTATCAGTACGATGTCAAATTGTAGTTTGTTCCAACTGCAGAGTTTGTGGCTTTTGTGCTTGCGATAAATGCCCGGGTGTATATTTCATAAGCACACATTTCTGAGTATGAGATGTGAGCTTACAGTACAAACTCAACTTCCCCACAATGCCTTGCGTCTCTTCAGACTGTGCAACTGCAGAGATTTTAAGTAAGCGACTTCAAACATTGCCCCTAGTTTCAGATTCCCCCCATCTGCTTAAACCATTTCAACACACCTCTACATTTTGGCCTCTCCTGTCCTGCAGACTACAGTTATTTTTAAATATGTTAATTACTTCAAATTAAGAAGTATGAAACAAGTTTAAACCCTATTCTACATTTCTGTAAATATGTTTTCTTTTTGAAAATTCACACAAGGTGAGTTCATATTAAAACGTCATGTATGGATTCTTCATACCTATCATTTGGAGAGATAAAAACTCCATGTGTAGTTTTATCTCAACACAAGTCGTTTCTCATATTGTCCTCAGTCGCACTGCGGGGTCTGTTGGGTTCAACCTGGTGTGTGTTTGGCAGTTTGGGGTCAGTGCCACGGAAACCTAGGATTGAGAAATGGTTGGCTTAACCCCTCACCCCCAATTCACACACACGCACACACACGGATGGTTGTGAACATCAGTGCAGTCTAATCGGTGGCCCCTGGTGATTTGTCCTCTCAGCTTGAGGCCCTGTCATTCCTCCCTGCTCTCCTCACAATTACAGCCATGAACTGAACTAGAAAATCTGCTCCAATCTAGCAATTAGTCCTGAGGCCGTGTGTGTGTGTGTGTGTGTGTGTGTGTGTGTGTGTGTGTGTGTGTGTGTGTGTGTGTGTGTGTGTGTGTGTGTGTGTGTGTGTGTGTGTGTGTGTGTGTGTGTGTGTGTGTGTGTGTGTGTGTGTGTGTGTGTGTGTGTGTGTGTGTGTGTGTGTGTGTGTGTGTGTGTGTGTTGTGTGTGTGCTCTTTGTGAGGACCAAACAGGAAGACTGCAGTCGGTGACAGCCAAATAACGATGTTCTAAACCATTTTGTCGTCAAGCACATATTTTAACCTTCTTGCGATTAGTGTAAACAAATGATTCCACATTTGAGATGATTGTGGGCCTCACAACAATGATAGTGTTTTTAAAACGTTTATCCCGAGCACCTTTTTAGAAGTATTTAGTTTGTGTGGAATTACATGACCATTTTGAAACTTTAACTTTATCTCCATTTGCACTTGAAGAACAGCACAGTCTTCCTTTTCTGTGCCGTGAAACAATGCAGACTGATGATTATTTAGTTTCATAGTCCCGCACACATACATTTTAAACACCAATGTTCAAGTTACGTGTGCTATTATTGTTAAACAGAAATTATCCATTTGGATAAGCGCTCAGGTCCCTTAACTTAGTGAAGCAAAGATGTTGCAACTTGTCTCAATTTGGTAAAGAAGAAAAGTGATTTGGAATAATTTCGACAGATTTTTGAACCCCAGTTTCATCTACAGCACATATACCCTTGAAGGCACCAAAGTTTTTACCGACGAACCAATGCAAAAATAAGGTTTTATTTATATAACCCAACACCACGAAGTTGCTTCAATGGGCCTCAAAGAAATAATAGTTCTCAAAAGTAAAATTGTAAAAACAAAACACTTAGGGCCTTCGACCCTCTGGATGCAAGTTCTTATACAAAGTACTCAAGGACATGCATGGTAGCACTCACATGCCAAATGGTGGCATTCCTGTGAAGCCTAACGTGCCTCATTATAACCACATATGACTCGGCTTGCTGCGACATGTATTAAGCCTATAAATAAGACGGCCTCGGGTTCAATAGGTTTAAAGTAATCCAATGGAGGGTCCTTACAAGTGTAGCAAACTCTAATGAAAGTGCGAGTGTGTGAGGACGAGAGGATGAAGTGGACAGGGGAGGGTCAGGGCGGGGGGGGGAGGCAGGCCTCACTGCGCAGCGACAGAGATGCTTAGTGCCGCCTGGCTTCCTCCTAAAGACTCGGCCTCCTTTCCCCCCCGCGCATCTCACTCCCGTGTCCCCTCTCTCTCCTCCGCCACCACTCTCTCCTTCACTTTCCTCTGTCCTCCTTTTGTCCCGTCCCTCCTTCACCCTCCAGTTCCTCCACTTTTTTTTTTCTCACTTCCTCAGGTTTTCTTCCCCCCCCCCCCCCCCCCCATTTCCTCGTCTGGGCCATTACAGACACTCAGCAGCGGGCCGAGAGGCGGGGGTGGGTGGATGCGGCATTGGGATGGGGAGATTGAGGGGGGGGACAAAAGCCCTGAGATGCAGCGGTCCGCCGAGAGTGGCTGGATTTGAAAAGAAGCCGGACGGTTTCTTAATGCAGCGGCTGGACGGACAGACTCAGCCCTTTATCCTCGTCCTTTAGCTGATGCCTGCTTTGGCCAAAAAAAGCACATCATCCGCCTTGTGCCCTTCCCTCTATGCCCGATGTTTTATCAAACACATTAAGACTTGATGAGGAGAAGAGGGTAACATAGCTGAAGGCCAGACACTTAGGAGGTAGATGCAGAAAACTTTACCGCTTCCTAAGAGGAGGAACATGAGAAAGAAGAAGAGTGTGTGCGTGCATTTCTTTCAGAGGTCGCTTCTCTTGTATGAAACATTAAGACATTACACATTAGTGCTACAAATCCTTGCAGCTGCTGCCCGGGTCAGTGCTAAAGGAGAAAATATTGACGGAGAAGTTACAAGCAGCACATTAACACAGCTGAAAGTGCAGCTTTTTACAAAACTGCACTCAGATGCAGCTCAGCTATAATTCCCAACACACTTTAACACCAATATGCAAACATGATCAAACTTCTTATCGTAATACTTTTGGTTTGGCTTTTTACATTTTCTAAGAGATCAATAGGATATAAAAATAATTTTACAAATCCATAACTCTGTGTGTGCTAATCTTTGTGACACACCAACAAGGACAGACAACACTTTTCTTCAAAAGCTCGAGTAGTAAACAGATGAGCTGAATGGATTTACTGTCCCACTCCCATCTCTTATCCACCTAATTCTCCCACCAATTATGGCAGTTTGTATTCAGCAGTATTATTTTACTCGAATGGGAGGGGTCCTTGAATGATATTTTCTCTGCCTATGTTCATTTACTTGTATTGGCTGTGTCTTTGTTGTGGGTGGTGTAGGAGTATTATTATGGATTTGGCTGTGAGGGCTTAGCTGCTCTGTTATTCTGATATCAGCTGGACTTTGATGAAATGCAACAAGTTCTAAATCCACTTCAATCAGCGTAGCGTTAGTTAACAGCGAGGAGACTTCACAAGCTCAGAGACTTTCTGAGAAGTCAGGGGAGGAAGGAAAACGCAGACTTATTGGCACTTTTGTATTTGCGATAATACACCTTAATGACATTAAAGTTTTGAATGATAATGGTGTGATGCTTTGTAAAGATTTGTTGATTATTATTGAATTTCAGTTCTGTTTAATGGTATAGTAGACATCTTAAATCATTTTAAATTGCGTTAAATATTTGGTCTCTTTATGGGGCTATGCTCTTATTACTTTGTGTTTCAGTATTCTCAGGGATCACCTGTATTAAGTGCACCTGATGCAGTTTATTTGTTGCATTACATTAATTTGGTTGAGTTCAGTCTTTTTCAATTATGTTGATTATCACATACATTACAAAAAATGTCTTTACTTGGTGACATACCACAGCTTTTTCTCTCAAAATCATAGAATTACCAGGAAGGACAAAAGTTTTGTTTGTAAATATTAAACATGTATCAGTTTGCTCATAATGAGTATGAAAATATAGACATGTTGCTATTTGATTCACATATGGATACTTAAAACAGCTAGAATCAATATGTCTATAGGAGAAATTGATCAAATTATTGCTTTTGTGATTCTGTGTGTCAAAACTATTTACAGCACTTACACTGAAATTGTCACATCGGCCAGTATCTATGACCAAGCAATACTGAACTTGTTTGACTTCCATCTTGATACTTTTTTGTAGAGCTGTTCTGTCAATGTTTGTGGTTTTAAATATCAGTGTAATAATACCCAAGCTAGCATGTTTCTAATTGCCTCAAGCTAATGTTTCCTAGGTAATTTGATGTTTTTCACTCACTTTAGTTGAACTTTTGTGGACTTCCCATCGGGATTAATGTCAACCTTTCACTAGTGATACTTAAGAGAAGCACAAGATTATTTATTTTGTACCTCAAATTTTAGAAGTTGTGACGGCAGTGTTCTGTCTGCAGCAGTGCATTGTAGAGCAGACCTCAGTGTGTGTGCACATTAGCAGAAGCACGACAGAGCTTAACCTGCGTGAGGATGATCTGAGTCTTTGACGGCGCTGTTTCTACACGGACCCTCACTGTTGCGGTAAGCGTGTTGTAACTTCCGGTTGTGACCTCTGGGTATCTTGTGTGCCTGTTCTGCTGCTGATAGCTTATATTATCTTAACTTAAATCGATCGTTTTAAAACTCTTGATCACGGCAACTGCCTGACGTTGTAATCACACGTTACTACAGCTTAAGCACCCACAACTCTCCTTCTCTTAGCGACTGTAACTCCACAGTTGCCTACACTCTTTTCGGGTTTGCTAACGGTAGCTACTTTAGCTTGATAGCTAGCCATGGCTCTTTCCCCACCCTCGGGTGCTATTTCCTGCTCTACCTGTCTCATGTTTGGTTACTTCCCTACCTCCTTTACTGGTACCGATAAATGTGTTAAATGTAGTATAGTTGTTAGGTTGGAGGCGGGAATCATAGCCATAGAAGCCCGGCTCCGCATTTTAGAAAGTAACTCAGCTACAGTAAAGCCCATGTTAGTCGGTGCGGACCGGCAAGAGGTAGCTCCTACTAGCCGTCCCCCGACAACTCCCGAGCAGCAGGGAGACTGGGTGACTGTTCAGAAGAGGCATTACAGGAGACCCACAGGTCCCCACCAACCCGTTCACGTATCTAACAAATTTTCCCCACTCAGCGAGGCACCCGCTGAGGAGTCAACTCTGGTTATTGGTAGCTCTATTATGAGATACGTGAATTTAGAGACCAAAGCCTCCACAGTCACATGCATTCCGGGGCCAGAGCGGGCGACGTTGAGGCGCATCTTAAACTGCTGGCTAAAAATAAACGTAAATACAGTAGGATTGTTATTCACGTCGGTGGTAATGATGTTCGTTTACGCCAATCAGAATGCACTAAACTTAATGTGGCGTCGGTGTGTAGATATGCTAAAACAATGTCGGACACCGTAATTTTCTCTGGTCCCCTCCCCAATCTGATCAATGACGACATGTATAGCCGCATATCATCATTTCAGCGCTGGTTGTCTTGGTGGTGCCCAGCAAACGATGTGGGCTTCGTAAATAATTGGACAGCCTTCTGGGGAAAACCTGGTCTGATTAAGAGAGACGGCATTCATCCTACTTTGGAAGGTGCACATCTCATTTCGGCAAACATTTCAGGGATTTGTGGACTTAATCCATGACAAACTGGAGTTGAGACCAGGAGGCGGAGTCGCAGTCTTACACGCTTCTCTGCGCTCTCTCCTGGGCAGTCATCTATAGGAATCCCGAACCCAATAAAATACCCAATATTAACGGTGTGTGTGTCTGCCCAAGGACAATTTAAGATGAAGCCTAATAGAGGTGTCATACATAATAACCTAATAAAAGTAAATGTAACAACTACTACAGTGCAACAAAACAGGAAGATTAATGTGGTCTCTTAAATATAAGATCTCTAGCATCTAAAGCAATATTGGTAAATGATTTAATATCAGATTATAATATTGATATTTGCTGTCTCACTGAAACTTGGTTGAGACATGAAGAATATGTCAGCATAAATGAAGCCACTCCACCCAGCCATATCAATACTCATATTGCTCGAGGCACAGGCCGAGGAGGTGGAGTTGCAGCCATCTTTGACTCAAATTTACTTATCAATACTAAACCAAAATTAAATTATACCTCCTTTGAAAGTCTTGTTTTTAGTCTTACGCATCCGACCTGGAAAACTTTGCATCCAATCTTATTTGTTACAGTGTACCGTGCACCAGGTCCTTATTCAGAATTCTTAACAGAATTCTCTGAGTTTTTATCAACTTTGGTTCTTAAAACAGATAAAGTAATTATCGTAGGTGACTTTAATATTCATGTTGACGATGATAAAAATAGCCTTACTGTTGCATTTAACTCTATATTAGACTCTATTGGTTTCCGTCAGAGTGTAAATAAACCAACCCACTGCTATAATCACACTCTCGACCTTGTTCTGACTTATGGTATTGAAATTGAGCAACTATTAGTCGAACCGCATAATCCTGCTTTATCCGACCATTTCTTAGTAACTTTTGAAGTACTGTTACTAGACTACAAACCATTAGTCAAAAGTTCCTGCAGCAGAAACCTATCTGTTAGTGCTATAGCCAAATTTAAAGAAGAGATTCCACCAATACTTAACTTGATAGCATGTCTGCATGTAAGGGAGGAAACTTATACAAAATGTACACCACCCCAAATTGATCATGTTGTTGATAGTGCTACAGATGCGCTGCGAATAAAATTAGACTCTGTTGCTCCTTTGAAAAAGAAGAAAATAAAACAACATAGACTAGCTCCATGGCATAATGCCGAAACTCGCAAAATAAAGCAAAAGTCGAGACAACTTGAAAGGATATGGCGTTCCACTAAACTCGAAGAATCTCGTTTAATTTGGCATATTACTCTCAATGAATATAAAAAGCACTGCGTAAAGCGAGAGCAGCTTACTACTCTTCATTAATAGATGAGAATAAGAATAATGCAAGATTTCTTTTCAGCACTGTAGCCAGGCTGACAGAGAGCCACAGCTCTACTGAGCCTTCTATTCCCATAGCACTCAGTAGTAATGATTTTATGTGCTTTTTTAACGATAAAATTGTTACTCTTAGAAACAAAATTAATGACCTCTTGACTTCGACCAGTATAGTGTTATCAACAGCTCCCGGAAACGTAAGTTCTAATATTAGACTAGATAGTAAATTAGAATGCTTTTCAGCCATAAACCTTGAACAATTGAATTCAATGATTCTTTCTTCTAAACCATCAACGTGTATCTTAGACCCGATTCCAACTAAGCTGTTAAAGGAAGTTTTTCCATTAATTAGCACCTGTTTATTAAATATTATGAATATGTCTTTATTATCGGGCTATGTTCCACAATCATTTAAAGTAGCAGTGATAAAACCGCTTCTTAAAAAGCACAACCTCGATCCAGAGGTTTTAGCCAACTATAGACCTATTTCTAATCTTCCGTTCCTCTCAAAAATTCTTGAGAAAGCGGTCGCAAAACAGTTGTGTGATTACTTAAAAACAATGATTTATTTGAAGATTTTCAGTCTGGCTTTAGAACACATCATAGCACAGAGACAGCTCTGGTTAAAGTCACAAATGACCTTCTAATAGCCTCAGACAAAGGACTTGTCTCTATTCTTGTCTTACTCGATCTCAGTGCTGCATTTGATACTATCGACCATGATATCCTATTGCAAAGACTAGAGCACTTAGTTGGCATAAAGGGAACTGCTTTAGGCTGGTTTAGGTCCTATCTATCTGAACGCTCTCAGTTTGTATGTGTCAACGATAAATCTTCCATGCAAACCAAAGTTAGCCATGGAGTGCCACAGGGCTCAGTGCTTGGACCTATTTTGTTCACATTATATATGCTTCCGTTAGGCGATATTATAAGGAATCATTCTGTACAGTTTCATTGTTATGCGGATGATACTCAACTATATTTATCAATCAAGCCTGATGAAATTAATCATCTAAATAAAATTCAAGACTGCCTTAAGGACTTAAAAACGTGGATGACTTTAAACTTTTTGATGTTAAACACGGCCAAAACTGAAGTTATTGTACTCGGCCCAAAGAATCTACGAAACAAATTATCTAAAGATATACTAACTATGGATGGCATTAATTTGGCCTCCAGTGAGACTGTAAGGAATCTTGGTGTTATATTTGATCAGGATTTATCCTTTAACGCCCACATAAAATCTATTTCAAGGACCGCCTACTTCCATCTACGTAACATTGCAAAAATCAGGCATATCTTGCCTCAAAACGATGCAGAGAAACTAGTCCATGCATTTGTTACTTCAAGGCTAGATTATTGTAACTCTCTATTATCAGGGTGTACCAAGAAGTCAGTTAAGTCGCTTCAGCTGATTCAAAATGCTGCAGCACGTGTACTAACCAGAGTTAGGAAAAGGGACCACATTACTCCTGTTCTGGCTGCCTTACACTGGCTCCCTATAGAACATAGGATAGAATTTAAAATTCTTCTTCTCGCCTACAAAGCCCTTAATGGGCAGGCGCCATCTTACCTTAAAGAACTCATTATACCCTACTGTCCTACTAGGGCATTGCGTTCCAAGAATGCAGGGTTGTTGGTTGTTCCTAGAGTCTCTAAAAGTACAATGGGAGCCAGAGCCTTTTCATATCAAGCTCCACATTTGTGGAATCAGCTTCCAGTTTGTGTTCGGGCGGCAGACACCCTATCCGTTTTTAAGAGTGCGCTTAAGACCTTCCTTTTTGATAAAGCTTATAGTTAGGGCTGATTAGATTCAGCCCCTAGTTTAGCTGCTATAGGCTTAGTTTGTCGGGGGACACTTTACTTTACTTCTTCCTTCTCTCTGTCTGTACCTGTGTACTCTCATGTTCCGAATAACCCAGCTTCCCCAAATTTCTTTTTGGTGTCTATCTACGCCGGGACCCTGAGTCGTGGCTGATCCTGTTGCTGTGGTCCTGAGTCCTGGATCGCGAGCCCTGGATCTTGAGTCATGGCTGTGCCTGTTGCTGTGGTCCTGGATCATAAGTCCTGGATGGATATCCTCGGGGATTCATCTTCTTATTATAGACACATGCATTTCCAAACATTTGGACTACCTACGTTGTAAATGTATTATCTTCTCAATTTACACACGGCATCTATTGAACGTCTGTCCGTCCTGGGAGAGGGATCCCTCCTCTGTTGCTCTCCCTGAGGTTTCTCCCATTTTTTTCCCCTTTAAACTGTGGGGTTTTTCCTTTTTCTGGAAGTTTTTCCTTGTACGATGTGAGGGTCTAAGGACAGAGGGTGTCGTATTGTCTACTGATATTCTGTACAAACTGTGAAGTCCACTGAGACAAATGTAACATTTGTGATATTGGGCTATATAAATAAACATTGATTGATTGATTGATGAAGCACGGATAGACTTTCAAACAAAGAGGTTATAAGAGATTTGAGAGGATGGTTTTATTGCACAACAATAGGTTTTATAAGGCTTAGACTGATCTGCAGCATACCTACAACAATGGTCAAACAAACACACACACACACACACACACACACACAGTTGCAGGCATGCACATGTATACATACACAATCAACCTGAGCATGTGCCAACATGTTACACACAAAGTCAGAATAACCAAATCCGGCTAGCCTGTCCTAAAACACACACACACTCACACACACACTCACACACACACCCAACTGCCCAACAGCCAAAGCCAAGTGACACCCAGGCCAACTCTCCATTTAATACGGAAACACACACATATGTAAAATGTGACCACACAGCTTAGCCCCCCACTAAGACCCACAGAGCAGACCGTGTGTGTGTGTTCACGTCGGTCAGTACTGAGGCCTTTCCCTGCGGTTTGGAGAGCGGATGTAGAGGCAGAGAGAGAGAGAGAGGATTAGAGTGATATGGAGACAAAGAACAACAATAGTGTGTCACATTTTGTCAGAGAGGATTTTATGGAAAAGCTGATTTGGAGTCTGCCACCAACAAACAACGATCGGAAATATGGGATTTATTACTAAATCAGTTTGAGTATTCGCCTGAAGTTCAACAACGCCTAAGTGTGTGTGATACTTTCTAAATGAGTGAGTGTCCATGCAAATTCATATTAACATATTAACTGAAGATAAGAAAGTTATTTCAGTTTGGATATAATCACAGTCTTACATTGCTGACTAGTTTATTTATTTTGTTCATAGGCCCACACATTAATCAACATAAAACAACATCAGTATCTGGATTTTTTTTACTGATCATGATTCAAAAGTAACCGTTCATGTAACCCATTCTCAATTGTTGTGAGGTTTTATTTTGAGGATTATTTATTTTCAAAACAGTTAAAATTCCCTAGTACTGTTAAGTGCAATTCGATTTTGTGGGATTCTTTAATATACCGAGTTAGTGCGATACATTCAAACCCAATTCAACACAGTACTATAGCTTGTGAAAACAAAATAAAACTCAGATTTGGACACAACTTTCTTTATTGTTTGAAGTTGTTCAGGTGTTTTGCTAACTAATACAGTAATGACAATGAAGTATAGTCTCCATAGGGAAAAAACGTACATAACTTGTTTTCTTTTTTATTTATTTTTTAAAGGAGAGTCAGTACGTGGGTAAATCACTCCGCAGAGGAAAGTGTTTAACTTGAGTTGCCGCAGATTTTGTCTCTTATTGCATCCCTGCTGTCTTCTAAATGAACCAAATACACATCAGTAAGTTGATCAAATGAAACATTTTGTGCATCTGTCTAAGGATTATTGCTCTTTTTATCTCTTGGCTTGCTAAATGAAACGTCACTGAGTTTCAAGCGACTTTCATCCACAGTTTAGCGACCCGGCTGCGGGAGCCTTCAGACGCAGGCGGTGTGTGAGTGGGTGGGGGGGGACACAGCAGGATCAGTTTGAAGTGAATGAAATGATTTAATGTTTCAGAGTCGGCCTCGCCCCTGGGGAATGGAGCGATATGGGCTCCTAATTGACACAAGGTCAACTGCTTCCCTCTCTCTCTCTCACACCACACACACACACACACACACACTGTTTTCTGTTTCACACTGTTTCTATTTCAGCTGTCTCTCTCTCTCTCACACACACACACCACAGTCTTGCCAGTATCCAGACCAGTCCAGTGCTGTCCAGCGGCGGACAAACAAAGGCCTGTGCTGTGTGACTGTAATGATGGATGACCACCACTCTCACATTTTATAGAGATTTCAGAGGAGTCAGTCCGTTCCCAGGCTGAGCTACAAGTCAATAGCCTTCTATCAAGCCTCCCAAAATCTCTAAAACGACATGTCTACGAAATCCTGAAAAAAACAAGAAATGTTTTATGATTTTATTAGGCCTTAATCAGCCATTGACAGGGCAGCAGTTAAGGACAGCTGAATGTGATTAGCAGGGGGTGGAATGGTTTAATATTGTCAGTATCAGCTGATTGACAGAACCCAGTGGTCACTATTGTTCACTCTGACGGCATGGATAGATTGTGCACAGTGGTCGTCCTGTGAAAATGTGTTTTGTGTTTTTGTGTCTTTTAATGGGAGTGCGTTGCTGTGGTACCTTTTACCAAATCCCTTCCTTAACAAGTAATTATTGAGTACTGAAAGCTTGTTTTCTTAAGACAAACTATGAATAAGCTGCTAATGGGTTTGGAATGATTACTCATTTCAAAATAACATCTCAGAAGCTTTTTCTAAAATGGCATTTGTTCTTGATACTAATGCAGCAATCCGCTATATACGGTCTTGATTTGAGATTAATGGGCTTTGAGATACTGACCATGATCCATAGTTCATGTTTGGCTTTGGTCGTCTGTTATCTCCCTGGACCCTGGCTCACATAAGCTCAAGCACCATCAGGTCTTGACCATCGTCCTTGTCGACCTTCAGGTTGAAGACTCTTCAAAATCACCTTTCAGTTGTAAACCTCTGTTCCCCTGTGTCATGGGAGACAGTTTACTGCTCTGGATTTAAATGGACCATTTTCAAGCTAGCAGTCTTTACAGGTTCCACTAAGGTTTTAGTATCTAAGAACCATTTGAATAAGAGTTTGGCCAGATCCAAGTGATATCCACTGGTCGTGCGGTGTGTCTCAAATCTTTTTGAGGATATGTCTTATTTACCCAAAAGAATTGGCGTGTACCCAACATCAGCTCTGATCTCAAGGTCCTTTTTAATCAATTGAGGTGAACCATTTGCTCTTCGATTAGAAATAGGGTGAAGTGCAGGAAGAAAGTCCTGTTACTGTTCTGCTCGATTGTTACGGCTTGTTGATGCAGCATCCTGCTGCTGCCAGTCTCAATGTTTGGGTTGACTGGAAATTAAATCATATCAATCGGTCAATTAAAGAAAGGAAATGGTCTATCTATCCTTGCGTCCCTTTAGGATACTTTTTTTGTTTGTTATTGCACTTCAGGTGTGGACATCTTTTCCAAAGGTTTATTTGCAATTGGATCTAACACGTTTGACCCTTGATGACCTTTAGGTCTTACCGCAGATGGGCAATAAAACTCAAATAATTCTCTGCTTTATTTTCAGAAATTCAAACTTTGAAACTGGGATTTGACCAGTATAGCTCCATGCTTATGTTTTGCTTAAACACAAGACACTTTCAAAGAGTAACAACTCACTTTCATACTCCACACATTTAAACTAATGATCTCAGACTAGCACCCAAGTGACCTTGTAAACATTTGTGGAATTGCAATAAATAAAACGTCATCTATCCTGACGCAGGATGTTGCATCCCCAAACTGAAATAAAATCCACATAGTTGACAGACTCACAGATGTAAGCGATGACACAAAGGGAGAGGAGTGCAGGTGTCAGAGGCGACGCCACCAGATGATCAGCTCCCTCCATGACATCTTCAACCCTCCGATTTATAACGTGCGGCAAGAAAACACGTCTCGCACATCTGAGCAGCGCCGCCATGACATCTAATCAGATGCCAGAGGATACGATGGTGTCACAGCTTAGAGAAAACACACTGATTCCCCACCGGCTGTATTGTCACCAAACGCGCTTCTCTCTATGGACTGTAAATGATTTAATTTGAGCGCCAGATGTGGCGTTTAGATTCTGCTAGTGCTCGTTGAGAAAGACAGAGGGAGGAAGAGAGAGGGAGAGAGAGGGAGTGGCAGCGAATGAGGAAATTACAGGAAGGAGAGAAACAGCTTGGCAGACAGACAGCCAACAGCAGCCCGGGCACTTGACAGAGCCCTCGAAATACCATGATTGTGTGTGTGCGCGCAAGTGTTTTTTCCCCACTTGTGTATCATGACAGCTGAATGAAAATCAATCTGCTTCTACATCTGCCATCTTGAGTGTCGGGGAGCGCAGATGGGCCTTCCCTGTCACACTGAGCTAGCTGGCAGCCGACCAACTCAGGTCTTTCCACCTCTTCTTTCCTCTCCTTCCTAATCTCATCCTCTTCTTCTCTTCCCTCCTTCTTCCTCTCTCTCCTCTCCTCTTTTAATCAGATCCCTGGCTCTGAAGAACAGTTTTTTACAGCGTTGACGTCTCCAAGTCACTCTGACAGCAGATGTTTTGGGGCCTTTTTTTTTTCATAGCCGCAATCTGGGCTCTAATCACCGTCATTGACGGCTCCGAGGGCCCCTGTTGAAGCTCTGAATGGCAAATTAAAGCGTTTTTAGATAACGTTTGTAATTGGCTAAATCGTTCATAAGCTCGGAGATCACACTTTTAATCTGCAGCCTAACATGACGGATCATGAAATCGAGACGGATCTGCGTGTTTTGTGCCACGTTTCCTTGCCCCTGCAACCCGTTTGGGTTTCTTTCCCTGATACTGTATGTTTGATGCTTAATGATTTACCCATCAGATTAACAAACTCTAATCGTGCTCTCCGCTGCAGTTTGTCCCAGTGTCAGGCGTTCCCGCTATCCCATCTCCTCTCTCATCTCCTGAGCCCATCTCATCTCTGGCATTAACTCCATTAGCCTGGTAATTGGCTCTCGAGGCAGCGGCCATAGACTACGAAGGCCACTTAATGTCCATCTCATCCCTCCCTTCTCCTCTCTGCTCCCCAGTCGATCATCTACCTTCCTCAGTAAATAGCATTAACTAGTCCCGCATAGAAATCTGAGGCCATATTAGTTTTATCCTATTGCCAGGCTTATGAGTCCCGATCGTAGGTGATGATATGGCTAAGTGGATATTTTTTTTCTCACATCACTCCAAAATGGGTCTCCAAATAACCCCCAACTGTCACAGATGAATATGTAAATTCTGCTTATGGAGATCTCTTTCCAATTTTTAAGCAAGCCAGAAAAACTAAATCTGTATTTGGAAGATGTGGACACTCAGTTTTTCAGCCTGCATCCCCCTCAACGTAGGCCTTGCTTTTCATTTTCTCATAGAAGATGAAATGAAATGTGAAGGTATTTCTCTCTGGTGTGGATATTCAGTCATTTTTGGGTGAATTTGTTTAGTGTCCCAGGAGACTCAGAAAATGCCAAATCCTGAAGTCAAATGCACCGACACTGTTTTAGACTTTCATCCAATTTAATGCGTCTAGAGCTTCATTTCCTGTGTATTTATTTTATAATTATGCGTAAACAAAACAGAAGCCACCAACAAGCAGTGACACTGTTCTTTCTGAAGGATTTCTCAACAGTTTGAACTATTTCAAGGTCAGAGCGAGATAACTTGCGATAACTTTTGTGCAAAAGGGTTTGAAGCTCTAAAGGATTCAGTTTTTTCCTAGTTTAATCCACACACATCTATTGGGTGCAGAAGTTCGTTTTTTTAGTGTGTGTGGTTTCAACAGTATTTTTGAACTGGACCCCTCCAATGGAGAAAAACCATTGTATACTCCATCTAGGCTATACTGAAATACTGCGTTTCAGTTTAGAATTGTGTTGGTTGTAATGGAGTATTACGTGACATTTAAATGTTTTATTTCTCAGTTTTTCTTCACATGATTAGGGTCTCGGTTTTTGCCATTATATCGAAGTATTTGTGTACTGTATGTACTTTCTAATGGCTAATGCAAGGTCGGCTTCACTTACGGAACAATGGAGTGAAGAGCTGAATTCCTACAAATACCTTCATTAGACATTTTAAGTTACACATTTCTGCTCTAGTGTTGAGTGACTGTATCTCAGGTCTATACTTACAGCAGTGTATGGCCTCTACCCTTGTACCACTTTATTTTTTTGCGTTCACTTTGTTGAAACCTTGGACTAGATTCACCTTGCAGCTTCTCCGGGCAGCTCGGAGCTCATTGTTTAGATTAATGACTTTCCAACAGCATCGGGACTTCTACACTGATGGCGGTGACGGCAACATCAGGCCGAGAGACAAACAGTCCTGTCACTTACCGATGTTAGACACCAAGGCTACCCAGAAGAAACATTTCTCTTGTTGTTTACACTCTCTGATGATTCTCTAATCCTTCAGATCCCTCCGTCTCCCTCCGCTTCTGTGTTTTTGCAAAGCCTCTCTATCTGTTCTATGAAACCTTGGTGTCTCATCTGAGGGATTTTAGAAACAGAGTAATTAGTTAGCGATAGAGGAGCTGTTGGTGTGCAATGATAGCTGCCACCACCCTCCACCCCCCCAACCCAAGAGAGGGACAAATCAATCAATAACCTGCTGATTTATTTCACGTTCTTATCGTCTAATTTAATTGCTGGCTCTTTTGTATCTTTGGAGTTGTGGGGGAGGTGGTGTTGAGGGGGAGATAAATATAGGGAGGGTGTAGGGATGATGCCGAGTTGAAGAAGGAAAGAAGCGGCAAGTTTTTCGTCTTGTTTTTGTTTTGTCATGTTGCTTTTTGCGTCCATGCGTAGCACAGTTTTGCAGGGAGGCGTTTCGAGACACAGCTTCGTTCCGCAGCCTCTGCCGTGTATTTACTGCTGCAACACTGCCTCCATTGGTTCATAACTCTATAAGAAGCAAACACACACACACGGGGGGCAGGAGAAAAAAAACAGGCGTGAGCAATCCTTCCACAAATTATCAGAAAGAAGAAATTTAATTAGCAATATAAATGCCAGGCGGAGTACATTATGTGCAATTGTCTTGCTATCTTTCCAGAAATTAGTCCTTTAAAATGAATTTGCTGTATTAATCATCTGCTGAAATATTTTTTGATCGCTGAATTAATAGTTTTGCGTTTGGGGGCCGTGTTTTTTTTAGGTATTCATTGACATAGGTGATTGCCTCTTAATTATGACAGCGTCCTCCTCCTATCCGCGCCTATTAATTCCTGTGTTGTGGCGTCGCAGCAGCCCGCTGCCTGGCCCTGTATCTACTAATTACTTCTCTAATTGAATTTGCTCTCTGTTGCCAGGCTGTTTTTTTAAGTGGCCGTTTGTCGCCGGGCCTCATTGTGTCTTTGTGTGACAGCTAGCTGCCACGCTGACGGCAACAGGATGCACTCTCTCTCTCCTCAGTATTCATGTCTCTCCCTCTGTATCATTACCTATAGCTCCCAGACCTATGTAGAGTTCCCAGTATAAATGAAGGCGGGGAATTAATTAATGAGAGACGGTGAAACAATTACACGCCCCTCCCCACTCGATGCTGCCCGCCGCCCTACTGTCATTGGTTCAAGCCTCTAGGATTGTTGTGACTAAGAGCCCGCCGCTCACCATCCAGCAATTCAAGATGGCATGTCTTTTGCAGAATGATAAATAGCATACAGGCAAATTATTTAGCTCCTTTACCATCAAAAGAATGGCTCCTAGGGCTGAAGGCCAACTATATTCAACTGTTGTGTAACAGTTTATGAACAATAATATCTAGTTGAATTGACAAAGTGTTCACTGCGAGATATCAATCTTACCGAAACATGAAAGAAATCTTGATTATTGTAAAACAAAGGCTACAAACCACAGACGATATAGTTGTCTATTAGGCCAACAAATGTTCTTAATTCAAATATATCCTTGATACTGCTTGGCTGTCTTATAGCATTGAGAATTCTGAACTTGAAATTAACACAAGTATATTTCTAAAGCAAACTTGTTTATTTCATCTTGTTTCATATTTCTTAATAGATCATTGCATTCAATAATAACAAAAGTTACTGCTAAACGAGTACTTTTATGAATTGCCCTGAGCAACATGCATCCATGATTTCATATCAACCCATTTCATTTTATGTAGCACTTCTCACAACATAGCGCATACAAAGAGCTTGGAGAGAAAATAACAAGACGAGGGGAAAGAATTAATAAAATAAAGAGGTAAAATGGAGGATAAACAATATACTACAAGATTGTGATTTTGACATTTTCTGGTTACCGTTTTAGGGGGTCTGAATTCATTGCTTGGAAATGAAAAAAATAAAATAGTGTGTGTGTCAACTCTTAAATCACAGAGGCTGACACTGAAAGTATTGGTCTTTTTTTGGGCTAGGATTTCATTAAGTGTGTATTTAGGATCTTACATTCAAAAATAAGATTTGATTGAGGATCCTCTGATGATAACCTTCAGACATTTGCTTTGAGTCTGACTGTGCTTCAGGTAGAAGCACCATTGAGAAAGAATGCATCCTTTGGCATTAGACGTGAAGGTCGTTTCACCGTGCTGTCCTTGGAGGAAGTCAGCAGGAACAAAGCTTTTACATAAACATCTTAATCTTAATCATCTCTATTAAACAGTGAAATAAACCATGGCAGGTACTTGTTGGGGGCCATATCTCTGACCCAGGATCAGACAAAGTTCCTGAAAAAACATGAATGTGATGATAAGTTCTGAGGCCTCCTAATCCCAAAAGCAGACCCCTATACTTTTTAATAACTTCTAGTTCAGTCACTCACCTTTTTTTTTGGACATTTCGGAAAAAATATCCTTCTCAGCTCTATAAAAATACCAAACTTTGGGCTACAGCAGGATATAAAACAACATTACTGCCATCTTTATCGACCCATCTCAGTCAAACCCTGCCTCTTACCTACATCCCGACTCTCAGCATCTTCTCCTCCATTATCCTGCTCTCCCTCACCCCCAACCTCACCCTTTCAGTTGTCTTTTTGAAAACTTTCTCTCCTCCTGTCTCTCTTGATATTGATCGCTCTCTCTACCTCTCCATCCATCCATCCATCCATCAATCTCTCCCTGCCTCACCCCTCCTCTCTCCCTCTATTGATCCTTCTCCCCCCTCCTCCCTCACCCTCACCCTCTCTTTGCTTGCTGCTATCTGGCTCGTCCTTTGTCTTCTTATCGAGGTCTCAGGGTTTATTCTGGCTGCTGTTATTGACAGGCCTTTCGCTTCACGGCCAACTAATGCATCCCTAATCCCACCTTTGTTACTCTGGAATGTTTTCTCTCTCTCGCAGACACACACACACACACACACACACACGCATACATACTTTTTTGCCACTTCGTGAGGGTGTGTTTTTGGGCCACAAGGATGTTGATCCCAGCTTTCTGTTTGTTGGGGAAAGCCATCTATCAATCAAAAAGGGACTGGTGTCTGTGTGTTTTTGTAAACACACGTGTGTTTGCGTGCGCATGTGAGCGTGCACGTAGGTCTTGAGTGACAGGCGGAATCGTGGCTGAGGACGTTTGATAAGCTTGTATTGTCGGTCGTCGTCGTCGTCCCCCCCCCCTCCTCTCCTTCCCACCTCCACCTCGATAAGAAATACATTCGACTAGAGCTGATAACGGTGTCAGGAGCGGTAAAGCCCCACTCTAAAGAGACACACACACACACACACACACATGCCACAGGAGAGGTGTCTTTCTTCAAACACCTTGGCTGTAAATGATACTCTCAACAAACAGCGACGACAACACAACTCAGGAAGAAGAAGTTTCAGATATCGTGTGTGTGTGTGTGACGGAGGGTGTGTTTGGAGGGAGAGTGATGTGCGATATGGCTGGAGGATATGCTATGGGCTTATTGAATAAGGTCTTAGTGATAGCACCACTATGTGTGTGTCTGTATGCTTGTGTGTGGTGTATGTGTGTGTGTGTGTTGTGAACAGCACAGAAAGAATACAGTAATAGGCTTAGAGCGGCAAGGTGTCAGACTTAACAAACAACACACTGCTCTCAAAGACTGACACGTGTGTGTGTGTGTGTGTGTGTGTGTGTGTGTGTGTGTGTGTGTGTGTGTGTGTGTGTGTGTGTGTGTGTGTGTGTGTGTGTGTGTGTGTGTGTGTGTGTGTGTGTGTGTGTGTGTGTGTGTGTGTGTGTGTGTGTGTGTGTGTGTGTACTTAGATTATGTTATTGTACATCTTTGTCGTACACCAGGCTTTACAATCAGATCGACTTCACTGCTGTTTTGAAACGTTCCCCGTTGAGGTCAAAGATGCCAGCAGCCAATTCAGAGAGGCCTTCAGGCAAGTCAAACTTGTTAAAAGGTGTTACAGTTTCTTTACAGACATTATCGCCAAGGAAAGGAATCTAATTAATCGTTTAGAAAGGTCATCCCTGTAAGTAGAGGCATCAACACTGGGAGAAAAATGTCATCACTGTAAGCAGAGAGGTCATTTGCATACGGCAATGACAAAAATGTCAATTCAACGACACGATCAGAAACTTTTGCTATCTGTTTTTAAAGAAGAAATCCTAAATGCATCCTTTATATTCAAAAATTGTTATAGTATAGGTACTTTTCATCGGTTGAGACTGTAAAACGAACCCATTTCTGTTTAGTTTGTTGATTAGTCAGTTTAATGTAGGGCTGCAACAAACATTGTTGAATAATCTGTCAGTTATTCTTTATTTTTCACATTCAGGTTAATTGTTTAATTTTGTTGGTCTTTAAAATGTCAGAAAGTTGTGAAAAATGTCACTCTTTGTTTCCAAAAGCACAGATGAGGTCTTCAAATGTGTTACCTGAAAAAAAGCCCAGATAAGAGAATTTGTACTATTATACTTGTATTATTTAAGTTGTCTTTCAAGCAAAATGCCCAATGTCTGATGGTTCACATTCTCAAAATTGAGATTTCACGGTTTACATAATTTCTTATTATAATTAAATATATAATTATTTTTGGGACAGTTTTAATGAGAGTTTGTGCTTTGGCATATTGTGATGGGTATTTGTCTCGCTTTGTGATGTTTTATACACAGAGCGATTAATCAAGACATATATTGTCAAATCATCCCGCAGTGATGGCTGATAATGATAATGATAATGAGTCACTCAGGTTTGTGAAGCAGCTTCAAGAGTTTAAACTTGATTAAATTAAGACTCTTTATCATGAAAACAAAATACTGCAGGGGCTATCTGGTGACAGAGAAAATCAAGTGTGTGACAAAAAAACAACAACTCTTATGTAGTTTATTTGGTAAAAAAGATACAATTGAATCTGTAGACTTGTCACTTGCAACGTGTCAATTTAAAGTAGGAAATGTAGCTCAATGTTTCCCAATTTTTTATGACTGCAAGATAAACTGCTAGTAAGAAAAAGTAAGTAATAACAAATTATAACTCTGAAAAACATACTATCGATGCAATTAGGTAGTGGACTCACACAATGACAAATTAATCAGTAAGTGAATGTAGATAAATAAAATGTAACACAAGTATATCATCAGTCATGCATTATTATATTCACACAGAACTATCACGAAAAACATAAAGAACATGAAATTTATCCAAAAAAGCTATTCATATATAAGTGACAAATTAAGATGTTGAGATTGAGATAAAACATATGTTGAAACTTGATCAAAGTTGATGCTAAACAATAAATAACTAAATAACATCAATATGAAATACTACTTAAAACTCAAATATGTCTTCAGAAACTGTAGATTTAGGACACTAAATATGTTGGATATTCCTTTCAGAAAAAGAAAAGTGGTAGAGAGATGGAAAAAAAATAAAACCAGGTTGAGCGCAAACAACATTTGCGCAAGTCGTCCATTACCGCAGTGAAAGAACAGTGACCTGTGAAGAGATTTCAGGAATAGGGCCAGAGCACGAAGCGAGGGGAGGACCAAGGAGATAAAGGAGGAAAGAGAGAGAAAGTGAAAAAGATAAAGAAAGAATGAAATTACCAGAGGGCAGGAGAAAAGAGGGTTATTGTGAATGTGCATTAACAGGGTGTATGATGAAGTTAGTTTTTTTGTGCTGTGTGCAGTGACTAGGGGCTAAGGAGTCAGGAGTGGGGGGAGGAGGGGAGGGAAATCAATGGCAAATTACACGCGCTCGGCTGTCCCATTGTACAGTATGGCCGCTATATCCTAAAGAAGGCACTTCTAAGATGATGCAGCCAAATGGTGGATGGACTCCAAGATCATTTTTATTGATTTTGAGGGGATGTCAATAGATGGGGGGGGGGAGGAGGTGGTGAGTGTGTGTGTGTGTGTGTGTGTGTGTGAGAGTGTGTGTAGAGGTTGGGATGTGTGTCACAGGGCCAGTACAATACCCCCAGACCTCAGCTTTTTGTCCTTGTCCACACATTAACAACACACCCTTTCCCACTGCTTTTCATTTACATTAGTGCCTGGATGGGCGAGCGAAGGACACAGAGAGAGTGAGAGAGGCTTTCCATTAAAGAAGTGGTCCTGCAGCAGATGCCCGCATTGTTTGCGTTCGAGAGCCCAGAAATATTTGGTATTAGGAATGAGTCCATCAGTGGAGTCATCTAGTTTTCCACTTCAGAGCTAATAGGTGTAAGGCTGTTATGAAGATTGGATTTTAAGGTTGCCTGTGTTTGAGGAAGAAAAGAGAGAATAGTGATTTTTAGGTACTTCGAAAGTTTCAACGTATCCAGTCCTAAAGAGTCCAGCTCTGTCGTCTGTAAAGAAAAGCCAATGTCATAAAAAAAGTATTTTTGCTGTTTGTGAAGCATTAGTTTGAAGTGATCATTTGTCCTTGAGCAAGGCACACAACACGGAGTAGTTCTTACAGACATGCACCTTGCATTGCTGCTCTGCTACCATTGTTCTGTGTGTCGGTGACAAATAGTAAAGTATGTTCGAAAGACACTTTATAAATGCAGTCCCATCTGTTGTGGCAGAGATGTTGGGTCGAGACATACAGTTGGTCGTGGGCGTTATATGTCAATGTGTCTTCTGTCATCCTTAATGGCATCACTATTCACTCATGTTTTAATACAAGTCCAACAGTTCTCATATAGGTCACTTATTTGTGCATTCAAAAAAATATATACCAACAGTCTTTTAATGTTTCATATTTGAGTACAGGATGGGTTTCAGTGGTCAATTCTCCAACAACCGAGAGAGAATAGTGCGTGTGTGTGTGAATTTGATTCTATTAGACGTTGTGTGTATCACAGAGCAACATGGCAGCGCTAAATGCAGCAGATGTTAACCATAGGAGGCTAAAACATGACAGCTTGGAGCTCTTTGGTTGAGGGCAAACACACACACAGTGATGCTCACACACACATAGAGTTATACTCTCGCACACACACACATTCATACGCAATGATAATCACAGGAATGCACTCGTGAAATAATACAAGCAAACAAGGCAGCAGTTCACAAGTGGGAACATATTCTCGCAATATGTTTCCACTTATGATTATATGCACACACACACACACACATTTATTTACACAGCATAAATAGACGTGGCCATATGCATCATGTTCCCCAAACTTTGATTATGTAAAAGCAGCAGTACTGGAAAAAGCAATGCGCAAAGATAACAAATGAAATCTTGCAAATAATTGCCAGATGAACAATTAAAGTATAAGAATTAGGCCCCTTTAAGAGTGATAATATTTGATTTATATTTGTACTTCTTGCTTTTTAATGTAACTCATACTCTGTAACGTACATTTTAACCTTAGTATTTGTATTTTGTTTCCGTCTCATGCAAACCTTTTAACACTTTTTTTGCAATTATTTATATATGTGTTATTCTCAAAGATTTCTGACGTTCACCTTCAGGTTTTGAAATGTCCGACTCCAAATCCACACACAAGCCAATGGATGTAAACAGCCTTCTAAATACAACTGACAATGCTAGATGTAAATTGTATCTGGAAAAAAAGGCACTTGCTCCTTGGGTTTGCCATGAGATTATGTGAATATGTCGTGCATTCTTTACTTTTCACACACATGCACACTAACACACACACCAAGTTACGCAAACAGCCTTGATTTATTTTCCCGCGGACCTCAATGCATTTCTGCGTCCTTTATGAGCTGGTTGTGAAATTCAACAGGTACTGTTTAAATAGGAGATGTGTGTGTGTGTGTGTGTGTGTGTGTGTGCGTGTGTGTGTGTGTGTGTGTGTGTGTGTGTGTGTGTGTGTGTGTGTGTGTGTGTGTGTGTGTGTGTGTGTGTGTGTGTGTGTGTGTGTGTGTGTGTGTGTGTGTGTGTGTGTGTGTGTGTGTGTGTGTGTGTGTGTGTTCGTGTTCAGGGAGAATTTAGTCATGACTCGCTCCGACCACAGGGTTTGAGGCCTTCCTGAAACACACACACATTATCAGTGAGGTGCTAGGTTTCTCAGCCTGAAGATAAACACTGAACATTTATGACTTCTTCACTTTACAGCTTGTTGACTCTGTGCTTCTGAGTGTTGGACATTCTGTAGCCTGTTGGAAATGCTGCAGACTGAAACAACTCGCTGTGTGTGAGAGCACATTTAGCAGGGTGTTGCAAAAAAAGCACACATTCCCACTAAATCAGGAACCTAGCCTATACACCCCAAGTTTTCCACACCATCATACCATATATTGCTTTAAGGAAACATGAGCCCAGTTATGAACTCAGACATCAACAGCTGAGTACATCAGTGGCACTATCATTGAAAGCCTATCATGAGTCATGGTTTTGTACCAGAACAGAAATAGGGCCCTTGACTAGGCTTGTGGAGACTAAAGGGATGATGGACAATACAGTATTTGCCTACGCTGATATGAAGGTGACTATGAACTAACTTAATATCAGAACTAAGTGATTTAAATAAAAAAACATGAAAAAGATTTTCCTTGTGGAGTGTTCCCTTTTAATCAGCATGATAGCATCTTTAAATCCTTCATAACAAACCAGTTTGCAATTCTTCCCATGGATCTGACATCTGACTTCGCTCAACATAACTCTGCTCACCAGTGTTCTTTAAGAGTAGTTATATATATATATATTATGGATATGATGTTGATTGTGATTATATTAAAGATAACATAATCAGATTAATGGAACATGGTACTGTGACATTGCCACAGTCACACATGTCTTCAAAAGGGATCTGTTTCTGGAATAGAGGAGACATTGCTATTTTATTTTATCAGCTGCTAAATAGTCCATGAAAAGGCGGAGCAGAACAGTCCTCAAATATTTACGTGTTTGTAAGGAGCGTACGTTTCTCAAGGTGATGTCCTGTAGTAAATCTGACACCATACTGTGACAGTAAACAGCCAGCTAAAGCTTACAGCTCACTGGTGGTGTTTTGACTGCATGTCAGAGGGTTAGTGCAAATACGCAGAGTAACGTTTTTATCTTCAATTATTTTTGTTGTCTGCAGTTTTATTTTGTTTGTCGGGGTTTGCTTGTGATTAACGTTTGGTCCAAATACTACTCCTACTCACAGGTATGATGTGACAATGACAGCAAGGTTAGCAAAGATGATTGTTGAGGCTAAGCAATGCGATAAACTCAGCCACTGGATGAAATAATCCTGATTAAATGTGTCAGCATCCGACCTGACACTTCTCTTTGTCGTCGTCTTCCGGGTATGTTCTTGTGTGCACATTGTCAGTGTGTGTTCACCGTGTGTGTGTTAAAGCCAGGGGAATGTCCTGGTTCATTACCAAAGCAGTAGCATTCCCTTGCTAACCATCCAAGCCTCGCAGAGGTCTGAACTTGCCATGATCATCCCTGGTCCTGGATAAACATCAAAATGCTCTCCTCTCCTCAGTCCTTGCTAATCAGATGCCAGGCTCAGTCGCTGTCAGAAGACACGCCAACATACTCTCAGTGTGGACCAGGGCTATCTGTGTGTGTCTCTGCCAGCTTAAATCTTCCTGCTCTTCCCGTTGCCTAGTGGCTCTTTACCCCGGTGACCGTGGCTTATATTCTCCCCCACATACAGACCAGTCAGTATGAACACCAATGGGAGTTTTTTTTTTTTCTACCCGAGAAGAAACATCTTTTTTATTTGTATTGACACTTGAACGTTTATTTTAAGAGTACCATCTATCAATCAGGTGTCTAACATTTTAAGTGGGCAGTCCCTAAATCCCCTTTGGATAACACTAGATAGAGTAACACTGTTAAAGTCACAAAGTCTGTCACTTACATTGTTGCAGCAAAAAGCTCATCCAGGTTCAATTTAACATGGTCCTTTCTGTCTAAACATAGCCATAGAAGTAGTAGCGAAAGCTGCAGACTTCGTTTTTATCAAAGACTTATCCAATTGAACACACTAATATGAGTTTTATAATTGTTGATGTAATTGATCACTTAGGTTTTTACCCCTTCATCCCCAAAAATGCTTTGGCAAGCCATACTATTTTTTGTTTTTCTCATGTTCGTATCTACAGTACAGCACTTTATTTAAACCTGCAATTACAGTTTTCAATCACTTTTGAACCAGCTTAACAATCTCTAAAAGTTGTACCAACATATACAAAAGCTAATGAGAGCGCTGATAGTACACCAAAACAGTGAAGTTGCGGGTGAGCTAAAATAAAGTGAAAGATAGCTTCAAACAGTGTTTTAAAAACAAAAACAATACCGATAATGGGACACTGTTGTTCACTCTGCAAAAATATACTTTTTCAATCTTTGAGAAGTTACTTTAGAGGACATTTTAGGGCAACTCTTAAGTTCATTCTGTAACTTTGGGGGATAAGAAGTTCACAAATGAATGTCATCAGTCAGTGTCCTCACTCACATGTGTAGTAATACACATGTGTGTGTATCTGTGTGTGCAGGCGTGTGTGAAGGTATCATCTCGGCTCGGTAGCAGCTAGCTAGCGGCTAAATGACTCTCCACACTTCATTAGCAGCGATGAGGTGAGCTGCTCATCTCCTCATTGTTAGCTAGCGCTAAGCTGCAGTAATCCCAAACAAAGGGCTGGGGCCTCGCAGCAGCCTGCGTGGATTAGACCGCTTTCTAGAAAAATCCAAGAGAGATTCATTCTCATTCAAATTGGCCTGTAAACAAAACCAGCGTTGGCCGGGAGAGAGATGAGAGAGGGGAGAGATGAGTGTATGATGGAGTGAGTGTGAAATATCGTGTATGTATACATGTGTAATATCTCTGTGTGTGTTTGCGTGTGTGTCTGTATGAAGCAAGTGTAAATTACTGAGAGTGTGGAAGCTCCACAATAAAAAAGTGAAGGAGAAAAGGAGCAGAAATGGATAAAGAATTACAATTTGACCCAGCTGTATATTTAAATTACATAATACACTTCTGGCACCTCCCCAATTCAATGAAAGTCAATAGAATTTCAAATTTGATGCTCAAAACTTTCCAAAACTACATTTAAGAGTCCATAAAAATAGAATCAAGTACTTTGGTTTGGATTCCATGTATATCATGGTTCAGGTCCTTTTAATCCTTGAACGTTTGTCAAATTGAGGGCTTCAAATGTTTGGAAAATGGACAACAGACATAAAAAGCGCCTGAAAGTTATTTCGATTTGTTTTACTCATTTTCCGTAAATAGGTTGCGTTCCGCTGACTCTCACAGTGATGTCTTTGTTTTACGCCTCTGCTGCCTTAAAAAAGGGAAGTTGGTAATTAACCATGATCCAAGTCTTGATCCATAGTTGTGCCATCTATGCTATGTTAGGTCCTTGAATTTGAGATAATTGGGTTTGGAATTTGTTGTTTAAGTAGTTGAAAGTGATATATGGCTTGGCTTCTTTTTAAGAATATGCCGAAGGTACATGGCTGATGTTTTGAAAATAAGCAATAATCTATCAGCAACATGTTCTCCCCATTCCTAAAAAATCCCCTGTATTGTATCCATTGTATTGGGGTCAAGGCACAAATTGCTACATTGAGGTCTCAAAACCTTGGAAAAAACAACCGCCACTTAAGTATTTCTACATATCTCCACAAACTTAAAGTAGCTGTGTGTTATGCATGGTATATGTTTTGAAGTGACGGTCAGTCTGTCAGATCATTTAGTTCTTCTTCTCATGTAAAGATGGCTTAAAACCAGATACCGATGTTTTCATGTTCTGCTCTTTTCATTGAGCCAGATGCAGCTGCTTGTAACGGGCTCAGCAGGAACATTTTCACTCAAGTGACGAGAGTTGTCCTTTGAGACATCCGGCTAATCTGACTTGTTAATACTCATAAATAACCATCCATCAGCCCAGTGAATATGATATATTAAAGCAGGCTTCTTCATCGGGCTGATCTGATGTTTTGATTAGATGTTTTTGGGTTAATTCTGCACTGAAATGCCAACAAATATTCAAATGTCATTACAGCCATGCATCACATTTCCTGATGCTCGTCACTCTTATTATTGGTTTTGATCATTATTAGCTGTCACTTAAATGGAATGCAAATCCAATCCAATCAAATGGGTTAGCTAACTATACAATTTGTCATTTTAATATGATGTCACTGAAAATGTAGCTGATCTGATGACCAGGCTTTCTGTGTTTTCATCCAGTATTTGATCATTCTAATGATAAAATCATCCGGTGTGTTGGTTTATAATGTAGGACATGTAGTTAGTCAAATAGTAAGCCATTGGCAACCATCAGTCAACGATTTTGGTTTGGTTGTCATGATGTGGCCTAAACGTTGCAAGTTAACCCAATAATCAAGTATTTAAAGATTATAAATACTATCCTTAAATGTCATCATCTAGATCTTAAATCTAATCTTACACCGACTGCATTTACTTATCCATCATGCTAATGTACTGTCTAATCTCTAATCTAAATGTCTATCCACTAAATGTTTGGATTTCTGACATTTTAATTGGCATTTTGGTTTATCCCTATGGTACATTATATTACATTACATATCATTTAGCTGACACTTTTGTCCAAAGCGACTTACGATAAGTGCAGAAACCATAATATATTAACTAAGTATGAAAGAAGTATGAAAAAAAAGCTACACAGAAGTCTTAGCACATAAGGGTGGAATATACAAATGTATTTTATTGACGACATGTGCATTATATATGTACCTGGGGTAAATGTGTTAACACTCTTGGAGGTGCTTCAATGCCTTCTGCCAAACAAGTCTTCATCAGACCAAAGAACAGTTGTTTCTGCGGCTGGATTATTAAGAGATCATTTGTGCTTCTTTACCATGCTACTGTTCAGCTGCAGCTTTATAGAAAAGCAAAATGTCCAGGATTGAAATGATAGCAGTTTAGTTCACTAAATACATCATTCTAATTTCATCATAAAAAATGTCTCTGCTATTTGTGAGTTTTCGACAGACAGAGCAGAAAAAAAATCACCAACATTATATTTTACTTTTAAAAAACTCTCAAGTTGACATCACGCATGCTAATATTCTCAGTGGAAAAAGTCAATAGGAGACCGTAAATGTCTTTGCACGGCCATTAAACCTAACACAAAAACATGTTGTTTGGTTTGGCCTGTTACAAACTAATGCACCAGCACTTTGGCTTTATGAGCGAATGTAGTTATCTTTCTGTTCTGAGTTGAAGTGCAATGTAATATCTATCCTTAGAGCCTCTTTTAGAGTTGAATTTGTTTCAGCTTTCCTGAAAAAGCTTAAAGTCCAGACATAATAATCACATTCATCTATTACCATGAACCATACCTGAAAAACATGGTGGCTTTTCCCAAAGCACACTGTCTGTATCTTCACTGTTTAAACTAGTTATGCTGCATTCTTCATTAATGACAAGTGTGTGGTTCTTTAAATATCTGACGTGTGTGTGTGTGTGTGTGTGTGTGTGTGTGTGTGTGTGTGTGTGTGTGTGTGTGTGTGTGTGTGTGTGTGTGTGTGTGTGTGTGTGTGTGTGTGTGTGTGTGTGTTTGGTTCCTGAACAAACAGCTGCAGGACTACAGCGTCTGTCCTACACTTTTCCGATTCCTGCCATGTGCATACTACAGCAGTTTGCTGTTAACATACGCAAATGTTGTCCACACAAGCATCTAAGTCTTTTCCTGAAAATGTGTCCTTCAACTCTAAAACTTGTAAAGCAAAATCAAAGCTAGACATTCCAACATCTCGTAGAGTAGGACGGTCGGTGTTGATACCGCCAAATTGTCTGTCTTTCTGTATTCTGACAAGAAGAGGAGTATAAATAGGAAAGTGATTACAGAAAGTTGGCCTCTTGTTTGTTACATTCTGTCTGGTCTGTGCAGTCTTAAATATGACAAGAGGCCATCTTCTGCAGATGTATCGATAGCAGATGTGTTTTTTTCCAGAAAGCTCTGAAAAATTACTGTTTAAATTCATAGAGGAAAATTAAGCCTTTAAGAAAGAGACGCATAAAACGGACTGTCCCTTTTTAGTTTAATACGAAGCAGTATAATAAAAAACAATATGAGAATTCGATGCTCCGTTTTTTTGGTAATGATGGTATTTGGTCTCAGTTGAACTTAATCAGCGAGATTCAAGCAAGACATATTTTTGACCAATACAATGAACAAATAAACACACTTTTTGAAACAGAAAAGAGTGGCTGTAGAATATTATTACATCACCTTTTATAATGATCAACTCTAGATTTAAACTATTTAACTTTCCGTATTTGCTGATATAATGTTTCTAGCCATTAAACAATATTACTGTTTTCTACTCAAGGGCAAGTATAGCAGTGTGAATGATGGCTGTGAGGTGTGACATGATTGACAGTTGGTTTGCCATATCTCCCTCAATAGGGCTCCCCTTTTTCACTGATTACTGTGTTGATGTGTCTGTATAACACACACACACACACACAAAACTATGCCGATACACAAAGGGAGCCCACTGTGGATCTCCCATCAGGCCAAGGTGCGAGAAACACACAAAACAGACGCAGCAAATGTGTCCACTCTCATGCATATGGAGCATGAGTGTGTATGCATATGTGTGTATTGTGTGTCAATAGACAGATTCAATGTGAAAGGCATTAGCATTCAGTGATGATGTTTCTAAAGGCTCTCATGGTGCCACTGGACTCATGCGCTCACATTCAGCCTCTGTAGATGGGTTTATAATTAAAAGGGCTCTCGCTCTCTAATAGGAGTGGTGTGTGTGTGTGATTTAGAATATATGGCACAGATTGATCAGATAAAGAGCCAAAGTCATATTACTTCTACTGCTAAGCCTATTCACACTGAGAGCACTGATCCCCCTCTTTCAGTTTTTTCTCTGAGTCTGTAAATCTTCCTGTGACGCTGATTCTGCTGCTTTTCCCTTTCCTCTTCTCTTAACCCACGTGTTTTTCAGAAATATTCCCCTCAGCTTTGGTATGTTGTGTATGCATATCGAGTCCACTAAGCTCTCTCGCTGTCTGTTGTTTTTGTTCAGCTACCATGCCTTGTTCTGCTGAAAACCACTATTCTAGAAATGTTAAATGCATCACTTAGTCTGTTTGTAATGCAAATAAAATAAATAATGAAGCTATTTATTTTCGGGAAACAATCCTGATTACTATAAAATGACTTATTGAAACCAATGGTCACAGTAGATAGCGTCAAAAGAGGAACATGGAATGCCGATCATGTTGTGTTTTCCTTATTTTATAGAGAGGAACTGATTTAATTTGCCGGCACACAAACAGAAAGATGCCGATGGTGCTGCTACGACTGAAACTCCAGCAACTTTTTATCAGTGTGGACATTTTTCTCATATGAACTGAGTAAAGAATAATTCCAAATCTATGGTGACGCAGTATACAATATGAGGCCTTAGTCTTAATTCATTGTACGTGAAAACTTTATAAAATGTGATTGGTAAAGGATGAGCAGGCTAGTGTTTGTGTAGAAGAAAACTGGTTGTGTGTGTGTGTGTGCGCACCTCTATATATGATCAATGTTTTGAAATGGGATTCTTTACACACTTCTCACCTCTTCTGTCCTCCATTATCCCCCCCTTGTATCCCCTCTCATTTCCCTCCACTCATTCCTCTCTCCTCCTTACCCCTCATCCCCTCATCTAGTGCCCCTATCTCCTCCTGCTGCATCCCCCACAACCTCCCTCCACCCCTTTGATAGACAGGGTGTCCTCACCTTATAACGATCAGTGACATCCAATATATTTGGCTTGGGATCATCCCCTGTGAGTCCATTGTGCTTTCTGTTAAACGCTTTATTGATTAGCCATGAGTTAATTACAAATGACATCAACCGTGGGCATCGAGGTGGCCTGCACGTGGCTGCAGGATCCATCCTGGTGGAGGGAGCTATGACATGTTGACTACACACACCTGCAGGCGTGCATCACCACCTTAGCGGGTTACATTAGGCTACCTGCTTTCCTTCCTTATTAACAACCATGCATTTATGACATTTCACAGTGCCTTATCAACGCTTTAAGGGCATGCAATATTTTCTGGGCCATTATAGTGAAAAGGGTAGAATTAGAAACAGGAGTTTTCTGCAAGACACCAGGGGTATGCGCCCTGAATGCTTAATTCTATCAAGCACAACTTGACTCACCCTATGCAAAAATGATGAGGCTGTGCCAAATCCACAGCAGACCTTTGGAGGCTAATGTATTCTGGATTTAAGCTCCATTGTAAAATCCATAACACGCCTGCACCTGACCTGCTCTGCTGCAGCACCCCGAAAACAACCCCTCACCTCTGACTTTTTGCACAAAGTTAAGAAATGTAAACAATAGCAGAATAATAATTATAGCTTCATAATGACAATAATAATAATAATCGTCTCAAGCTTCAACAGCATGCACTTTTTCGAGATTTTTCCTTTTCATGCCGTGTCAGTTTCTCTTTGACATTGCCATGTACTTTGTGCGAAAGGAAAAAAGGAGCGAAAAAAATCTTTATCAAATCCCCATTCTGAGGCTTTCAATAAGGCAGGCCATTACCTCACTGGAGCTTTTGTTCGGCCTATACAAGAGAGAACAAAATGGTTATTCAGGAGGACGCTTTAGATTTTTATTGTGGGCTTGCTATTCACAAAGAGCACCGTTATTGTATTAAAAGAACCATCTGTGGCAGAAACAATGGCTTCAAATTATCTGTGAATACCCAGTGAACAAAATATAAAGCTTTTTCCTGCTCATTATGTGGGCTAAGCTAGGGGGTGGAAGATAGGAGAGGAGAGGCATAGACTTTGCTATAACTGACTTTTGTTGTTCTTGCATTCTTCTCCTTTTTAAATCGGCCCCCTTTTCACATTGTGTGTCGCCATAAACGGCTTTTCTTGTTGCAGGGCTCGCGGAAAGAAGACAGCGCAGCTCCAGACAGACAGCGGGGCTCCGCGGGGCTACACGGCGGACATAGCGAGCCGGTTGCCGGATAGAAACAGCGCGGACTACCGGGGATGGGGGAACTTGCGGAGGGCGCCGTTTTGAGATTTCGCGGCCGGCGTTGGGAGCTCTGTGCCGGGCACGCGGAGGCTTCCTCGCCGGGGGAAGCGCGAGGGAGTTATGGAGGAGGTTGAGAGGAACGGCATCTTGTTTAATTTCTGCCAATCAAGACGAGAGGAGGACAACTCCCAAACCGGCAGTAAGTTGGAGTGCGGTGGAGAGGAGAAGCCGTGTGCGTGTGTTTGTGTGTGTGTTGCTGTCGGTGTGTATCTAAGTGTGTGTTTGAGTCGGGGTGTGTGTAAACCATGCAGTGTTGTGGAATGACAGCGCATGGCATCATGAGCTTCACTTACTGTCTGAGTTGCTGGCCGCTTTGCTTTACTCAACGTGCACACAGATCATCTGTGCAGACAGAATAAATATGGATATCACATTTTATTTATTTCCTTGACGTATTTGAATAATAATGATGGTTATGTTTTCCCCTTTGAATATGTATTATATACAACGGCAAAAAACGCTGGTTTCATTACAAATTATACAGAAAACTTTGGATTGTTATTTCTAAAATCGGTGACCTTTTATTAGGAGATTACATTAATAAATGTTTTAGATTTTTCTCTGCTTAATATGCTTAACATTTTATTTACATTATTAATATTTCTATTTTCTTGCTTTATATTTTAATTGCATATGGCCTTAAACGAAATGTTGTCAAAGTTGCAACCTGACAAATACTGTGTAAAATGCTAACTATTTTAAGTTTGTCATCGACTTCGAAATCTATTTGCAAGAAATAGTAAAATGATGAGATAAACCATAACTTGAGCAATAAACTCGTGTCTTCAAAATTGAAAACAATTGTATTCCTATGTTTATCTAAAAATAAAAGGAAAACAAGCTCTACGTTATTTATATTTTCCACAATATCTCCGAGCAGGATTTATTAATGATTTCATTAAGTATTTTCTCGGCTGCATCCCCAGCCCCTGTTACGGCCCCTAGTGGAAAGAAGAGACAAGTTTATTTCCATTTCACCTGAAATCTGTACCTCTCATTGCCATATATAGGCCTACAATAATAATTCAAATATATTCAAATCTTCAACATAATAACTACTTTTAATTTGTCACGTGTAAGCTTGTATTTGCATTTTATTAGTTCCAAAAGTAGCATTATGCCATACTTTTGTATGAGTTGACGTCCTCTTTGCGCAGTTGTTAGAATATTTTCCAGTTATCTTGTTGCTTTTTTTTTGTGCTTGTTTTTGCAGTGATCCTAAATCATCTAAATTGGTGAAACCAATAAACAGTATTTTGATATCACAGCGTGGGGTGCCCGCTGTATTTGCTGTATCCATCCCAACCTGGTGTATCGCGGGGGGCTTACAAGTGGTCCGAGGGAGCCGCCCTGCTAGTTTCTACAGTTTTTTTGTCTAACAACGGCTTTAATTCAGGATGATTGTGGATGCAGGGCCATTCCCGGCTGGATGGGGCCTGCTTTCAGAGAGCTGCAGGGCCCCGCTGTTCCTTTATTATCATAAGCAGATTAGAGGTAGCGGGGAACACACTCAGATGCAGATAGCAGCCGAGCGCCCCATTTCAACCTTGCATTATAATGGACCGAGCTGCATGTGTCGCCTCTCGCAGCCTATTAAGCACAAGATGAATCTTATGTAAGGTGGCCGGGGCCGGCATAATGAGAGCACGGGGGCTCCGCTCCTCCATTTATTATCAAATGACTAAAACAAAAAATAATAAGGCTTGATCCATTCACTTTCAATTATGATTTAATCTAGAGACACGCATTTAATTAAATTATTTCAGGTGTATGTACTTGATCTACCTTTAATGATTGGGGTTGTCTGATTTGCAGACAGGCTGTGTTGTGACTGAATACACCTTGTGCCTGTCAGTTATTTTCAACTGTTGCTGGATAATAATATATACGGATGTTAAAATAAAAATGCATATAATATAAAAAATTAACCGAACTCTAAAAACAAGCTTCCCTTTTGCTGTGAGGAGAAGCCTGTCTGGGCATTTGCAGTTGCTTGCAGTTCCCTCTCTGTCCAGTAGGCGGCACTAGTGTCCCACAGTCTTGTCTTTAGGATGGAGATTCAGCAGAAGCAAAACAAGTGGCACCCACACTTCCAACCGTAAAACATAACTTTAGTCGTTTTTGGATATTAAAACTATATGAGTGAATACTTTCGCTTTAAACACGAAGATATTGGTTTTCTGTCATAGTAATCGCAGTGTGTTCGGTTTGATCTGGAATAAAGTGAAGCAGGTGCAGGCCGCTTTTCATTCACACTAATTGGCTGACACGCTTGTTCAGGCTGATATGAATGAGCTGTGCCTTTTGTGCAAACACACTTTATCTTAAAATATTCCTCACCTTTATTTCTCCTCCCCTCGTGTCCCCGGTAGGACGTTTCCACCCCCCCCCCCCCCCACTACAAAGCCCCAACAACAACAGCAGCACTGTGGCAGTGGAAGTGGAGTGGAGTTGGGTCTTTGTCCGGACAGATGTAGCGACAACATCCCAAACAAAAACCGCTTATTTGTGCTGAGATGAGCCCGTCTGCCTTCTGTGTGTTGGCATTCAACTTCACTAAACAAAGGGCTGGGGGAAACATCTTGGATTACCTTTCCTCTTTTCAACGCTAAAAACCAGCCGTGGCTTCCCCCCCCTCCCTCACACACACACACACCAGCGCTATTCAACGCTTTGAGTTAACTAACAAAGTTTATTTAAGTGTTGTTATGTTATTGGGCCGGTAAGTGGGGGCATTAGTGACTTTTTGATTCTGAACAACAGAAGTGTCACGGGCCAGGACTTAATGTCAGAACAATGCTGTTCAAGATAAGATGATACTGACACCATTAAATTTAACATTTGATCAATTTATTTAACAGTTTTTATTTATTTTGTTCATACTGTAGCCTATTACAAATGACCCTTTGCACTTTAGATTAGATTTGGATGCTACAAATGTTAATAAGAAAACAACCGAAAACATTAATTGTTCGCTTTATATCTTAGACCATTTTTGACATATTTTTTGTGTTTATTAGGAAAGTTGTATTTTACTTGTAAATGTTTGCAAAACGATTTTTCTAAACAGCCAGAAATATGTTTTGCAACTTCCTATTTCTCTGTATTAATATAACTGCCAGTGTGCATATATTTCCATAGAAATATCTCCATAAGCCTGGAAATAGTAAATACTTTATATTGGCTCATATGGGCAGCCTGAGTGTGCGTGTGTCTCGGGGCAGAGCAGCCCCGCCCATTTATGCTAATTCATGCCTCCCATTGGTGTGTCAGGGGAGCAGGCCCGCTCTGATTGGCCAGGTCGAAGCCATTTATTCTCTGACAGCCCCGTCACATGAATGGTTGTCTATTAACTTGTTCAAAAACTATCTGGAGTTGACAAGGCTCAGGCGGACACAGGCGAAAAGTACAGTTTGTTGATGCTTTCTCGGAGAGGCGACAGGAGAAGTTTTGTGGACACAACATAGCCGGGACCTATTGGGAGAAGGCTCTTTCCCACACACACTCAACCACACTCACCGAGAGGAGAAGAGATAGTGTGTAGATGAGACGCGGCTTGTTGTTTTTTTTCCAGAGAAAAAGTTGCAGAGCAAAATCGACAGGTAACTTTTAGCAGCAGCAGCAGCACTGCGCTCCCCACTGCCCTGGCTCTGGCTTGTGGAGTTTGTCTCTGTGTGTTTTTATTTTTAAACTCTCCCCCCTCTCGGGAGGTCCAACTAAAAGCTGTTCCTGATGTATAACATGATGGAGACTGAACTGAAGCCCCCTGCTCCCCAAACCAACACGGGGGGCCCGGGCAACAACACGTCCGGAAACGGACCCAACCAGAAAAACAGTCCGGAGCGGGTCAAGAGACCCATGAACGCGTTCATGGTGTGGTCCCGGGGCCAGAGGAGGAAGATGGCGCAAGAAAACCCCAAAATGCACAACTCGGAGATAAGCAAGAGGCTGGGCGCCGAGTGGAAACTTCTGTCCGAGAGTGAGAAGAGACCTTTCATCGACGAAGCCAAGAGGCTGAGGGCCCTGCACATGAAGGAGCATCCGGATTACAAATACCGGCCCCGGCGGAAAACCAAGACCCTCATGAAGAAGGACAAGTACACCTTGCCCGGTGGGCTGCTGGCTCCGGGAGGAAACGGGATGGGATCTGGGGTCGGTGTGGGGGGCGGGCTGGGCGGTGGGGTGAACCAGCGGATGGACAGCTACGCGGCACACATGAACGGCTGGACCAACGGGGGCTACGGCATGATGCAGGACCAGCTGAGCTACCAGCACCCGGGGCTGAACGCGCACAACCCGAGCCAGATGCAGTCCATGCACCGCTACGACATGAGTGCGCTGCAGTACAACAGCATGACAGGCTCCCAGGGCTACATGAACGGCTCCCCGACATACTCCATGTCCTATTCCCAGCAAAGCACGCCTGGGATGACCGCCCTGGGCTCCATGGGGCCCTCCTCGGTGGTGAAGTCCGAGTCCAGCAGCTCCAGCCCTCCCGTCGTCACTTCGTCGTCCCACCGGGCCGGCCCGGGCTGCCAAAGCGGGGATCTGAGGGACATGATCAGCATGTACCTGCCCGGGGCGGATGTCAGCGAGCAGAACGCCCAGACCAGGCTACACATGTCCGGCCACTACCAGAGCACCGTGCCCGGGACGACGATCAACGGCACGCTGCCCTTAACACACATGTAAGAGACACACAGAGAGAGAAAGAGAAAAAAAATGAACTTTTATAAGAGAAACTGTGGACTATTAACGTTGGACTATTTTTGTACAGAAAAAATTCGGGGTGGGAAAAGTTGTATAGAAGTCTCCAGGAAAAGGACACACGACTCTTTTTTTCTTTCATTTTATTCTAAGGAAGCTCTAGAGGAACGGTAGGAGATCCCCTGGTCACTGGTGGATGAAGTTTGGAAGACTAGAAAGTGGGAGTCGCAATCAAATGTTTTATTATTGCAATCACCTTTTTGTACAGTATTTATCAAAGAAACATTACAATCAGATTAAATTGTTTGTTAAACTGCAAGAGGTTGCAATTTCTTTTTTTCTTTTTTTATATATATATAAAGCAACGCCGGTTCTGCAGAAAATATTAAAAGTGAAGATGGCAGAACTGGAATTATATGGGAGTGATCAGTTATGCTCCTTTATACAGGAAACATTGGGAAGAAAAGGGACATAAAACGAAGCAGGTAATACTGTTTTTTCATTTAAGGTCAATACTACTTAACATTTTAATTTCTTAAAAAATGATAAGACACTTTTTTTTTCTCTCATACAGCTTAAAATATAGGTTGTTAATTTATATCTCCGTCTCCCACTTTTCATCTGTTAGAGGTATGACGCTTGTGCTCTTTATTTTCTAATTGAGTTGTACAATTTCTGTATATTTACTGTGATATTTTAAGTTTTTATTTCAAAAATCCATTCCCGTAGTTGTATTTTAAAAATGGTGGCCTGTACGCAGAAGCCAACCACTCCATGTATATACCGGAACTAATACCATCCTTATAACAGTTACAATTTCAGCTGAGTATATTTTTTTTTCAATATGCAGTTTGAAATGAATAAATTTTGGAAATTTGGATACTTGAAATTGTTTGAGTTTTGATTTTATTTCTCTTTCGTATTTTGTTTCAATTGTCCTCTGTCTGTGGAGCTTTTCTGTCTTTCTTCTGATGTTAATTAATTCCTGTAACTGTAACACTGACTCTTTACATCTTCATGAATATAAAGTACAATATCTAGGCTAGAAAAAAAAAGATTTGGGGGGGTTATCATTGCTTCTTTTTAACTCCACTGTTCAAATAACTGGGCGTCATGGTTTCTATTTTCTAGTGCCTGCGGACGGTCCCATCAAGCCAAGGTTTGTTGCCTGTTTCATAAAAAAAGTCGGCCAAAATTCAAACAACATTCCGAACATCCCCAAGTATATAATGTCATCTATCCTTTTTTAAACAAAGAAATCTAATCACCAATAATAATGGCTGTTGAGGCCCAGGCTACATTTCAAAATATATTTTATTTTTAATGAATTTATTTCTACATTATTTATTATTGTGTGTCAATATCTTGGTCTGCTTTTGGGACAGGAGACAGTGAGAACTAATAAGGTTATTTAAAAAACGGGCATAAAAAACATTTATTTCCATAATTAATTTACAGTTATTATAGATTGGTGTAAACTGTCTTCAGCATTTCTGTCATTGGTGGATTTTAATTTTAACGACACTTAATGTGACTCAGTCTATGAGTATTTACAACAACCTAATCCTTTGAGCTCAGGCCTGTTTCATGTTGTTACAGTTCCTCTCGATGTTTGGTTTAACTAACAAGGTCGGTGTGATACTTTTTGGACAATTTTTTTAATACTCAAAATAATGGAGCTGCAGCTTATCACTCTAAAGGTTCAATTAGGTCTAAATTGAAAGGTGAGCCCTGTTGAAAGGAGCCAGGCGAGCGGGACCAGCGAGATGCTTTTTCACCCGCCATGTAATGGCTCCATATAAAGTCTCGAGTGAGCCCATTTTAATTTAATGTTTAATCAAACGGGCCCTGCTGTTTCCCGTTAACCCCGGTTCTCACGGTTCAAGCTCACCGGGACTCATCATTACCAACAACCCCTCCTGCCTTAGAAAAAACACGGAACCGGTTCCAAAACGTTCCCATGCATCTACCAGCCACCCCTCCTCCCCCATAATAATAATAATCCTTATGAGCTAACTGCTCGCTCTGAATTTAACTAACGGTTTTAAATCTGGTGTGTGTGTGTGAGAGAGAGAGTGTGTGTACACAGCGAGGTAGATTAGGGCCGTTGTGTCTTGCAGGCTGGGTCCCGGGGGAGTGGAGCTCACATTAACCGGCAGATGAATATTTGAAGAGGCCCCTCGGTATTTATCCTCGCCCTCTCCCCCCCTCTCTGTCTCTCTCAGCCGGACCTTCAAGAGGTCAGGGGATCGTTGGTTGCCCCATTAATTATTGATCCGAGCAGCTGAATTGGTTGTAATAGCCGAGCACACCGGTGATAAACCAGTTGTTTTTAAAAGGTCGGACGCATTAAAGTCTCGTTTTTTTGCCACGAACACCGGGCCCTGCAGGCCCGGAGGCCCCGCAAAATGATTATTTTTTCCCGGCTGAGCGCAGCACCTTTGATGTGGTGGAAACACTTTTTGAATGCAGAGAATACATGATGTATTTGATGGTTAACTTGTATTTCCTATGGAGTCTCATAAAAAGCTGAAGCTTATTTGTAACGCCTGTAAAGATTGCATGTTCAAAATCAGGGTTTAAGGCCTGGGCTTCTTTTAAAAAACAAAACCAACGTGTTATAGCCTACACATGTTATCATGTTGTGTTTGATATATACTGATGCCTTCTCTCAGGAGTTTATTTGGGAGTATTTTTGGCAACACATCCATGCTTTTAAATGTCCACTCTATTTGTATTTTATTGTGAAAACCTTAATATATTAATGATAAAATAGTCCCTTCCCGTGTGAGTGAGGCCACAAAGTGGGACACGGTAAATGTTCACTCTTAAAACACTGATATCGCGTTATCGCAGTAGAAAAATATTAGCCCGCATTTAGCCCTGTGCTTTCCAAAAAGTGATTTAATCTCAGAGGAGCTTGGAGCTCAATGGCGCTCCTGTTCAAACATTAAATAAAGGCTCTGCACAGCACAGCAGCTGACAGTGAGACAGGGAATCAAGTGTCTCACATGTTACACCTCATACGGCGATAATGCTGGGGCTGAAGCCAACCTTATAATACTTAGTTAAAATTAAAGTTAGGCTATGTTTACGCCATATGTAATGTTCCTGATTGCTACTAAAAGAAAACTTTTCATTTTACATCAGCAGGTGTGTTTGTGTGGTTAAACTGTGAGGCCCGGTCAAGGTGTTCCCCTACATCCTTTCATCCACCCACCCACCCACCATTCATCCACCCATCCATCTTTATATACCCATCCGTCCGTTCATCCATCCATCCGTCTCCCCTTCTGTTGCTCGCGTGCAGAGTCTGGCTGTCGCAGCTCGAGGATATTTGGACTGCAACAGGTGGTAAGCGCGAGCCTCTGCTATTTTTTGCACCCTCTTTAAAAAAAACGCCTAGATGTTATCTATAATAACCTGGCGCGTGTGTGTGCGCTGTATATAGATCTCGGGCTCTTTCTAGTGGCCTTTATCACAACATGTGAAGTGTTACATTTAGATGTAACACTTTACTTGTTATTGGAGGCACGAAAAAAAGTTATTATTCTACTTGTTATAATAAAGAATAAACTACATTTCCTTAAGAATCTCGCTCCTTCACAGTGTGTCATTAACCACAAGGCCTCAGACAAAAAGTGACAAAATAAAACATTAGATACTTATATTTTTGAATGAATATAATTTTTCCACAATGCGAGATCATAGTTTTCGGTCTATCAGATGCTGGCCGTTTTCCCAATCCTATGTATTTTTGTTTTTGAGATGATATGAGTTTTTAAAATTAGGTCAAATGACCCCCCTCACCCGCACACACACACACACACACACACACACACACACACACACACACACACACAAACAAAACGAGTTTAGTGGCCTGTAATCCCACGAGAGCCACTTTCCTTTTTCACCACGTTGCGGATAATAAGGAGGAGGGGGCATGACGTCACCCACACAAAGCGCTCGGTCCTGATGTGTGTTTCCGTTGGTTAGTTTACTTTAATTTATTGTTTCTTCTGTGGTGGACAAGTAATCCAATTATCATCAGGAAAATGTATGTATAGGCCCGATTTAACTTGACAGTATTAGCCTAATGGCAAATAAATGGGCAGGCTAATCAGACCAATCATAAATCATAAAATAGTCTAAATACAGAATAAAAAGCAAAAAATATTTTCAAATATGTTTTGCCATTCATTGCCATTACTGACCTCTTCCCCAAATATGTTTGTAGTACTGCAACATGTTTCCACTACCTGATTGATTGACAGCTCTTCTAATTCAAATCAAATTCAAATTTTTTAAAATATATTTCATAGTTGTATGTTTTACAACTTGCAGACATGTATTTCATTCAGTCAAACATTTTCATGTTCACACTTGTTCCCATTGATAACGATTCCGTTGTATGAATAAAGGTCAGAATTTTTTGGCTGAAAAGTATAGCAAAGTATATGCCTTCCCATACTGCTGAGTCAATACAATTGAACACTTGTTAATCATTGTTATCATGAGCCCAACGGAGTTTGTATCATTCTGCAACGAGGAAGTTTTATTTTTTAAAGACTGTTGATATATCTGGCTTTATCTCAGAGAAAGACTAGCAATAGCAAATAGTGAATAGCAAAACTGTCAGAGCAGAGAGCTGTGTGTGTGTGTGTGTGTGTGTGTGTGTGTGTGTGTGTGTGTGTGTGTGTGTGTGTGTGTGTGTGTGTGTGTGTGTGTGTGTGTGTGTGTGTGTGTGTGTGTGTGTGTGTGTGTGTGTGTGTGTGTGTGTGTGTGTGTGTGTGTTTGTGTGTGTGTCAGTGTTGGTTTGGAGCGCAGAGGGACTGAATGGCAGCCAGTAGCCTGCTGATCAAGCGCAGGTGCAGGGAAGGAAAGCGGGTGGTGTGTGCGTGCGTGAGCGTGCGCATTTTTCGCTCTCTTTCTTTATCTCTCTCTCTATCTCTCTCCCTCTCTCACACACATGCACGCACACATACACACTCACTTCCATTGAATCGGACCACACACTGACACAGACCAGCATGCCATCAGCCTCGCGCTGTTTTCGGCCTGCATTCTCAGAGGCTCTAGGCCTCTGCGACACCCCCACTTTTTTTTCTCTTCTCCTTCCTCCTCCTCCCCTCTTCCTCCCCCACCACGTCACCAGCGGCTCGAGCTCCGTTTATCATTTCTGCTCATTGATGCTGACAGCTTTATAGAGCCCCATCATTAAAGGAATGCTCGGTTTGCAGCGGATCAACAACTCTTGACAAAAAAACAACCAATAGTTGTGTCCCTTTTTTGTTTTTAATTTAACTATAACTCACTGTCGGACAGAAGGGGATTAGCTTCAACAAAGTGGTATACAATACAAGTTGTACTTCAACTCCAAACAGATCCTTCTGGTGTTAGTCCATTAAACAGAAACATATTGTGTTAAATGATTAACAAAATATATAAAATGCTTATATAAAAACGTTTAGGTTAGTTTGACTCAGCACCACCTGCACCAGCTTCAATAAAAAGCTTGTTAAGCTTTATTTTCCAGCTACTTTCGACATAAAGTGCTGTAACATATTAACTGAATACTTTCTTGTATTCTCTACTGTTCTTTTGTTGCATTAACAACTCTTTACATTGTCACTGATCTGTTAATTGTGGCTCTTATTGAATAGCTGCATAATAGTGTTAAAAGTGTTCTATGTCTTAATTTAGCTTGTTTAAAATGTGGGTTCCTAAACATTTAATGATCTAAAAGTAAAAGACAATTATTGAAAATACTATTTTCCATACATTCCAGTTGAAGAGGTCTGTATTAGGTCTTGTTGTACGTGTAAAAGATGACACCGGATAATGTATTGATTAAGCATCAGTTTTCATTCCTCTGATAATATGCCTATTCTGCTTCTTGAAGAGATTAGCTGGGGAGAAATTATTATTTTCAATTAAAAAGCTTGAAACTTTTTTTGTTATGTCCAGGACTACTAGGTCTAATAAGACTGTAAAAAACATCACTCGTGTTACTGCTCTTACAATCACTAATTTCTATAAGTATAGCCACACAAAAAAAAATCCCAGTGTCAATATGCACATTGTCTTATAACTAATTCGAGTTAATACAGCTATAATGGCAGTATAACGAGATGCTAATTGGCCCTTTTTCCTTCACAACAATGCTAGCAGATCAGCATCTCTTTATTATTTAATAACGTCAAACGCTTGGCTGGCTGTGCTGGCTGCTGTTGTAGAGGACAATGCAGCTCCGATTCAGGAGATCCACTCTCAAGCTATGGTCACTGTGGAAAATAACTGAGGGCTGAAGCTTTTCAGCAGGAAAGTGAGCAGATTAACTGAGATCGGGGGCTTTTAGGTTCAAACAAACACTTTGAAATATAAACAAAATAAAGGAGATTATTTTGTATTCCCCTTTGCTTGTTTCCAGGCTGTTTGAGCCCGTTATTGCAGCTTGAAGCAACAGGTGACTGTCTGTGGGACCGGCCCATCGCGCAGCTGCAAGTGAAAGTGCTGCACGCTCTGCTGCGCCTTTGTTGTCCAGAAATGCGGAGAGTTTGTTTACTGATGTCCCTCCTCGGGCCTGTGGAGGAGAGGGCCAGGGGAGGGGGGCGCAGTTTGCACACTAAGCAAAATATCTGTCTTCAAATAATCTGTAGAGCAAAATTCGTTTAAACGTGATGCATGGAAATAGCAGAAATTAGGGCATGATATTAATCTAAATAACTTCACAAACGTTTTACTTTATAATGAAACAGCCTCATATCAGAGCATTTTTTCCACGTGTTTTCCCTTTAAAAAACGTTGAAGCATAACGACAGTTTCCCTGGTTCCATGCAACTCGTTCGTCTGGAACAATATGAGTGTGTTTCCCGGCTGACTGCCACCCAGGGCCAGCTAGAAGCCTGGCAGACCCGGAAGCGGAGGAGGAGGGGGGGGGGGGGGGGTGCGGAGGAGCAGGGTTGGATGAAACAACATCGTTGCTGGGTTCACACACTGTCTCAAACAGTGACTGGATAAAGCACAACACTCACGAGGTGCACAGTGATCCAGCTGGCTGAGGGGTTTTGCACTTGTTTAATCGTCCGGCCAATGAACAGCTTTGATTTCCGGCACCGTCACGAATCAGGGTTAAAAAAAAAAAACCTTCTGGAATTTGTCATCTGTTAAATAATATAATATTTATTTCGTTTCATGGTAAAAATAAAATAAAAAAGGAGAAGAAATTGATGATTGTGTACCCTTGTTTAGTTCGTTATGCATTATTTGATACTTTTTAAAAGGTTTTGTTATTTTTTTGAAAATGGAATAACTTGATTTTTAAAAGAAATATAAATCAGCAAATCAGACGTGTTTTTGCACTAATTTTAACAGATCCAACAACTTTTTTAAATGATATTGTCACTGTTCCTGTGAAGGCCCTCTGAGTGTGTTGCGTTCAGAGGTTCCCTGGTAGAGAAGGCTGTTGAGCTGATGGGACTGAATCATCATTAACAAGCCAACAGACACAACCCCCTCCTTTGGTCTCATTTCCCAGCATAGACACTAACCTCTTTCACTCTGTCATCAGCCTGACTCTCTCTCTCCACCGACTCCAGCACACAACAGCACCGTCCATTGTTCCCGCCCCCCCTCCCGCTGCATGGCCCCCCGACCCAACTGTTGACCAACAACTCCACTCGCACAATAAACGGGGAGGGAGACGGCAGGGGGGAGATTGTCCTATTTTAGAATACCAAATATTCAGAAATGTTTGAGGGAAAAGCCATTGACCTGTAATGATCTGAAAGAGATTAGACATAAGGCTCTAGAAATTGAAATAACATAGCCAAATAACAATAGTGTCCTAAATGAAAATGAAATACAGTTTTCGCTTATATTTCAGCAGTCACATTCAATATTCACAGAATCCGACGTTTACTCGCTTTTGCTGCGTGTATTGCTTTTCAAAATAAAAGCTTTAGAAATAGTTTTGGAGCAGTCGAAAAAAAGGGGGGGGGGGTCCACAGCCCGCGTGCCTTTCGAGCCCTCGGGGACATGCGCGAGCCTTCTGAATGGATGCTGCGGAACTGAATGTGTGTGTTTGTGACTGTCCTTAAAATAAGATTATATCCATGTTTATATTTTTCACTTTGATATTATAATGAATTAGAATTAAAACTATATTACACAGATTTGTTTTATTCTTAATTTGTTAAATAATAATTGTTATAAGTTATGCAACAAATGTAACTTTTTTGTTGAAAGTTATGTCAAAATAACCATACAAAATAAGTAATGCATCGTATAAATATCAGGTCGCCAATTGCTTACCTTTTAGACCCCAACATGTTTTTGTAAATGTTTACTTACAGAAAAGGTTTTAACTTGAACTTCTTTGCAATGAGGCCTACTAATGTACCTCACAACATCCCTTAGCAAATTGAGTTAACCATCTCTATCAATCCCTTTTTAGATTTTTTTTTGTGTAAACTGACTTTAAGGCCAGTCAATACAGCTAAAATGTTAAACATACAATTAAGGATTTAAATGTAATTTAAATGTGTTTGGAATTGAAAGTGTTTTAGACAAGATCACATTTCGCTTGTCATCAGTCAACGCTGTTAATGTGTGTTAACCCCACAGGACAAGGTGTAAATGTGTTTGTAAGGGCAGGCTTACATTACAAGGTGTCACCCAGATACTGCAGTTGTTAAAAGGCTTCTCAGTGACTCCAACATGACAGCATTCCCAGCTACACACACACACACACACACACACACACACACACACACACACACACACACACACACATACATGTATTTAGGCCAAGCTCATCCTGCAGACAACACTCCCCACTTGTGTTTCCCCTCAGTCTGCACTGTTTTCCTCCCCTCTTCACGAATCAGATAAAAGCGTGCATGCTCAGTGGATGATGAAAGCATCCTCTAAATGTCATTTGCCCAATGTTTTTGTGTCACATGCAGATGAATTTAGACCCTTCAGTGCTGCGATACTGGGCTGTTAAACCAAATCATGTTGACACACAGAACATCACCCCAGATTACATTCCTCCATGTGGAAATGTCATATCTGTTTCAGTAGTGAATTATTCATCTGACCTCGGCTGCTTTACTGTCACTGTATTCTACAAGTTGCTGAATGAATCAGCATCTGTAACGAGCATTTTTAGAATCCAGACATTATATAGGTAAAAAGGTTTTTTACTACACTGGTCAATTTTTATAGGATTTGGCTGTTTTGCTTCCATGACATGTCTCTTTTTAGACTAGTGGAAATAAAACATCTTAAGTGTTTATTTTTCTCTTTACGTCTGTAGAGTTATTCTAATTTCACCACAAGTTGGCACAAGATAATCCTCATACTCTGGTACAACTTTTTTTTCTTATTGTAAGTTTTTAGCTGCTGATGTTTTACATGATGCTATTAGTTTAATTGAATTATCCAAAAAAAAGACTCATAACATGAGCAAAAATCTCTACTTCAGTTAAATATTTCAAACGTTTCCACTTTAATTATCTATATTTTTAAGTGTTGAACCTGTATTTATCCAATTTTAGGATTTATCTTCCTTAAATGTATGCAAATCAGTATTTCTTTTAATAAGAAAATAAATAGTTTAACCTTTTTCACCTGCAGTTTTGAACAGGTTACTTTAAACGTCAGGGGATCAAGTGGTATTCTTCCTTCAGTTTGCTGCGTTCCCCCCCATACGTTTCTAAGAAAATGAAAGTCAATAAAACCCAATTAAACTCTCCTACAAAAGAAAAAAAAGGATAAAACACATTTCGTGAAGCTACACTTGGAGCTGACATCAGTAGGAGGGCCCACTGTGGGTTGTTGTCAAGAAGGAATTCCCTCTTAATTATTAACCGTTTAACATCACAGCTCATAAAAGCTGTTACATGATCGATTTACTGGCACCGTTAATCTTAAGGATGCTGATAATGTCATAATTAGTGCTTTAACGTAATCAAGCATCTTGTCATCCTACATAATATAGGCCTACAGTAGTAAAGCTCATTTAGACACTGAATACCTATACATTCATTTATTTTGACTGGTTCAAACTGCGCGGTGATATGATCCTTGCAGTTATGTTCTGCACGTGGTGATAGATATTACTGCTTTAATACAGTAAACTCATGCTACTCTGAAAACACAGCGACTGGGTGTTTACGAGCACTGTTTCCCTCAAATCTCATCTGTATTCCTGCTTAAAGTGAATCGTGAATTTGGAAGAACACTGCACAGGCGCTTCCATCTCTACGTTTCCGCATTTGTTCAGCTCTTTTCTTTTATTAAGCGTACGAGCTGGTTCCCAGTCGATCATGTTGACGGTAGTGTAGATTTCGATTGATTGCATCAGTCACTATGGGGCTATTCTGGAGCTGGTGACTCTGAGGTCTCCCTCTCCCTCTCTGCGACTCTCTGACAGAAGCTGTTGTTGAATGGAAGAGTGGCCTCTTTCAGTGTGGGTGTCCCCTCGGGGCCAACTGGGAGAGATAATCAGACAGGACAGTTACAGACAGACAGGCAGACAGACAGATGCACTGGGACTCTTGTTGTTTCTCCTAAATCAGGCCAGAGCACATTTGGGAGAGTTTTAGATGAGTATTTTTTATTTTACACAAGTTATGGATTCACTTTTGTAACCATTGTTTTATTATTATCCCCTTCTTTTTCCCTCAAAAACAATAAAGGGTTTAAATGCTGCTAACATTGTCTGTTAATCAGTGGAACACAGCAAGTAAACCTTTGCTATAATCTAAAGAGTAGGCCTAAAACATTTAATCCCCCTTTAGATTAGATTAAATGAGATTAGATGAGATTAGAATCATTTGTATTGGCTCCTGCATTACAAAGTCACAGGACAATAAGTTAAATAGAGCTAAGCATTATGCTTAAATAACAAAAGTTTCAAAATATTACCCTTAGTCCTTACCCTATACGGCACACATAAGGTTAGTTAGTTAGTGAGTTAGGTACATTAATTGCATACAAATCTTTCAAACCTTTTTTTCATACATTTCACTCTGCCACTAAAGTCTCTCTTCCTATAACCCAACTTTAGTTTTTCATCATCCATCCACAAAAACTCCTCAGAAAAATGATTTTAATAAACACAATATCCGTTAAAGGGGCCCTATTCATTTTCAGGTTCACATTTGTATTTTGTGCCTCTACTGTGACATGTTTACACGTTTTAATGTTATAAAAGGCCTTTATTTTTCTCTTACTGCCTGTGGTGCAGCACCTCTTTTCACCCTCTGTCTGAAACCAGAGCACAGTCTGCTCTGATTGGTTAAGTGGCTGGCTCTGTTGTGGTTAGTCAACTGCATAGTGATGTCCCGCCAATTATCCAATCACGTACAATGTGTTGGATCGCTAGCCAATAGAAGCGCAAGTGTTACATAGCGAGGTCACTATGTCAAGGAAGTAAATAAAGGAGTCCAATCGAGGCGTTTCAGGCGGGGTTATTTAACATTAAATAACATTAAATAAAACAATTAATATAATTTATCTTCAATCACTTAAATAACATAAGATGCAAAGTATTTTCTCTTGAGGGATCCCAAAACATGTATTTTCCGTTGCTAATGTAGCATACTTTGTGTACCCAAAGATATTTGTAGTATGTTATTCCCCAGCTTGCTTCAAAAAAATTCTGATGTCACTATAATCAACAACTCAGTATTTTTCAGATTTCACTCCAAACAAACTTATCTGATCCTGATAAAAAGTAGCAAACACACATTTATGAATGCAACCAAACATTAAACTTTAGCTTCACTTAGGCTCATGTTTCAAAAGACTGCGTGATCATAACCGGCCTCATCTTTGGAAGTTTCGATCACAAAAATTCTGAGTGCACCTGTGTGTGTACATGGGGTGTGTGTGTATGGACTGGAGAGAGAGAGAGAGACGTAGAATTGAGGGCAGAGAGAGACAGACAGAGAAAGGGACAGACAGGTTTCTCCTGGCTTGGGTTGGGCAGGTCAGTGCAGCAGCAGCATTTGATTGTAAATAAGAGAGGAGTCAGTTCACACGCCGATCAAGTGACTGCCGGGAACAAGCGAGCCATTTGAATCAGGTGGCTATCTCCCTATCTGAGAGATCAGAGCCCTGTCACCCCCCCCCCACCCCCACCCCCCTCCTCCCTCTGCTCTCGTCATTGTGTGTTGCGCAGTAAAGGGACACACACACACAGGCACACAAGTGAAATGACATGTCCCTCCCTGCTGGCTATAAGGGCAGGCGGAGTGGCTGGATGAGATTTCACTGTCTCACGTTAGCAGAGGTGAGGAAAGGAGAGGAGGAAAGAGGAGAGCAGCCTCCCCCCCCCTGCTGTATTATAACACTCTCCTGTCGTTGGCTCTGTTATCAGTCAGAATTACTACAAGAAATCATGTTTAACCTGGAGGTATCAGATGTAGCGTCACATTCAAAGTCATACTTTTTATAGTGTACTGAGTTTCTTCAACATTTGCTCTGATTTATCATGAACCTTTAAATATTTAATTTGTAAATGGCAGGGAAAGCTCTTTGTGAATATTGTTTAACACTTACATCTTCTAAAACAGATTAACTACATACAAACCACTTTTTACATAGATTATGAATCAGATATTTCATAATTATTGTATGTAAGGTGTGCAATATGTTATCCTAACGAAAGCCTTCATTTACTGATCATCCCATGACCTCATTCTTTGTTGTTTTTTACCTTTTGCTTAATGCTTATAATGTAAAATGTAAAATGTAATAATCTATTAAGATGTCCATGCATTCTCAAAATGTCTTTAAATTGCCAAAAGCAAATCTCTTCTTTTGAGAAGCTAAAATCAGCAAAGTTTTTGCTCGATAAATTACATTTACAATTATTTTTTTTTATTGATTAATTGATTTATCATTCATTCATTTCTTCACAGAATAAGTAGCCTCTTCTTATATAACAAGTATTGGTCCCCTCTGCTACAGGAAACCAGAGTCTGCTATCCATTTAGTCTGGCAGTCCTACTAAAGGCCTATAAAACATGGATCAAATAAGACATGAAAGAAGACACACACACACACTCATTTTTTTCATGTTGCGTCTTGACAACGACCCCCAGGGGAGACGATGATGTGTGACAGCTGCTGCCTGTTCATATTGATTAAATGACAGGCCGGATCATTTAGCGATTTACCGAGTGACGGAGCTCAAACGTGAGACGCCGCCCTGAGGGAGACTAGGACGGCGAGCAGGGACAGCCTGCACTTAACGTCCAGGACATCGTCTCCATCCCACTGTGACACTATGGATTACACTGCTCATTTCTGATGTTAACACAATCAATACAATAACTTATATCTGAGAGCTCACTGCAGATTCAATCACATGACACGGTCTAGTGGGAATAAAGATGTTAGGAATACAAATGTTATTCAAAAAATAAGTTTGTATACCAAGTAAAGGACGGATAAGATTATGCACTTATTGTATTATGGCCACCATTCCTGTTTACAAAAGTCAATTTTATTGAATCTATCAATAAACGTGTGAAATCATATTGTAAGGGATAGGAATGATTCCATAAACTGCCAGTCAACAGTAGTTTTCTTTAAATATAAAAAAGAATGCTTGATTTGGAAAGCACACGGAAGGCTAAAAGAAACTCTTTGTCAATATGCAGCAGAGGGGAATATGGCAGAACAGAAAAATGTGCCTAAAAGAATAGATATTACATAAAAGAACGGAATTAAACAAAACGGGAGAAAAAATAGTGTGAAAAAAAAAGTAACGATAAAAGGATATTAAAGATACATTAAATATAAGAGAACAGGCAGATGTATTAATGAAACTTACTCAAATAAAGGATTGTATGCAACACATTCCACCTAAAAAATGTCTGTACAAAGAATGTGCTTTTAAGGTGTGAGAAGCTCCACAAATTAAAGCTGTGAACCTTTTGATGAGGTGACAAGAAGGTTAATGTGGAAGAGGAGGTTTGATTTGGAGCTTTGTAGCTGTCTGTCAGGTTTTTGTTGAAGAAGAAAAGTTGTATCGAACATTTTGTAAGCTTCCTTCATCTTAAAAGCATATTTTATTCTTTTACAAGTAAAATGGTTTATACATAGTCAGTGCATACTTACGGTACAATACGAGACAAGAGTGGACTCAACAGGAAAGGAACAAGCTGGACAAGAAAGGACATGAAAACTCTAGGGGTGTTTCTCAATGTCGAGGTAGGACATGTCTTCCGAGTCAGGTCCTTCAGAAGCGAGGCAAGCATCCGTCCTAGCCTCGGAAAACGAAGAATGGTGGAACAGGCTAACAGGTGTGCAGGTGTGCGTCATATGCGAGGCCCCGCCTTAAATTGAGCGCTATTTCTGCCAAAGATTTTTGGAAATTGGTCCGTGCGCAAAGCATTGTGGGGATTTTAAGACCGCGGAGGATACACATGTGCAGTCTCGAAATTTCCCTCAACGAAGGACGCCGGCCTCGGTAGAATTCCAAGGATCCTGGACATTGGTACAGTCCTTCGGCGGGACTCGATGACGTAGCATCCTTGAAATAGTGGCTCTGGAGGAGCCTTCCTCGACATTGAGAAACACCCTAGGTCTATTTATGTGATAGAAGAAGTAGTAAAATCAGGACATGATACGAAAGGGGCAGTTGTGATACGACGGGACAAAATACATCTAGACCTAACCGTGCAGGAAATGACATGGAAAGAAAAGAAAAACCAGGTCAAGAAAATATGTTATATGAAGAGTAGACAGCACAAGGTCAATAGAACAGGAAATAGGCATGATGAGATCCGGATGCAATAGAATAAGAATGGACAAAATGCGCTTATAGTAAGTGCTTGTGAGTAGTAAGCTATGTAATTAAAGTAGTAGTTTGGCCTTTGCAGTGTACTCATGGTAGTTCCACTACATTCACATTTTTAATAGTGATCACCGGAGGCAATTTACGATTTTTAGCCATCCTTTGTTGGAGTACACTGAAACTACAATAAAGATCGGGCCATAAAAGGAACATTCTAAATTGAGATATTGCTTCTCTACTCTGATTAGGCCCCCTTGACCAACTTTTCCCATTTTTCTTAAAAAAATAATTATCCAGGGTATTTTTCGGATAATGTATTTCTTCTGAACAAGTGAGTTATTAAAACAAATTGATTTTTGCTAGCATTTGACCATTTTATATTGCTTTTTTTTTAGAACTTTGTATCTTATATATATTGATTATTAAAATGTTTGAGTAACTTTAAAGAACCAAAATAGAGTGCAAAGTTGTTTACAGAGCCATAGGACAGGATTGTACATTACAGAACACATAAACAGAAAATGATGGTTCAGAAAAGACAGCTCAGTCCTGAGACGGACGGGACACATCGCTGTCTCCTTTCTGTCTTTCAGTATTGTCCCTGTGTTTGTTGTGAGTCAACAGTACTGGGACAGACGGGACGTTTGCTGCTGCCAACTGTCCCGGGACTCTGAGTTTTTTGGCTGTCTGTGGGCACGTCAAATGTGTGTCCTTGGGAACGAGCCAGGTGAGGCTGTTGAGCACAGATTAAAGCAGAGATGGATCAATCACTCCCGTCTCTGGGCCGGTGAGTGACAGCTAGCCTGGGGACACAAACATGGACACTATTGATTTTGAGTCCTCTTCCATTAGATCACTTACACACAGCCAAACATTTACAATTGCAAGAACACACGCAAAGATGATAGACCTTGTTTCTTTATCTCTGTCTGGTTTCATGTCACTCCGTCTCACACACGCTAAGTTTCTCGTTTGGACTCTTGCTGTGCGTGAATCTCTGTTGGCCCTCTGGCCATGTTTTCTAACGGGCCTTCAGGATATTTAGCAGCATGGAGGGAGGTCTCTATAGCACTTGAAGGAAGCTATTAGCAATAAAATGTCATATACCAAGTAGTTTACAGTGTGTGGAGAAGAGCAGCCTGAAATAGTTCAAGCTTCATATAGAAAAACTAGGAATCAAGACCTGCTTTGAATGATCTATAAACATTGATTGTGTTGTTTAATTTCTATACTTGGTCCAACATGGTTGAAACTGTAAGCCAACTTTCTGCGCACTATCGGTCATTGAACTCTCTCCGTTAGTGTTTGATGTACACCAAGAACACCATTTCTCATCTTTTGCAGTTTTGATACTACCATAAGAGTTTTTGTTCATCCAAACTTTTGGAAGTTCTCCAACTGCTGGTCAACTAACATTGTCAGGCAGATAATGAGCCATTTTACTCCTTAGATGCCCAAAAAACTTCTCCCACTTTAAAACGAAACACAATTTCCATTGAATAAAAGTTCTATAGATAGTAAAGGAAGAGAAGAGAGGAAATGTAAAAAATGAAATGTATAAACAAACAGCCTCAGTGTGGCTGCGGATGATGGGGGGGACGTCTGAATTTGGAGCAGTGGCCTAATAAGGCTAAATACCAGACTGTGAATAATCTCCCTGTAAACTGTCTCATGAAAAACACAGAGATGCAACAGCAGCAAGTCTCGCTTTCTGCCAGGCGGCCCTCCCCTTCTCTCTCCCCCCTCTCTCTCCCTTTACCGGTGTGTGTGTGTGTGTGTGTGTGTGTGTGTGTGTGTGTGTGTGTGTGTGTGTGTGTGTGTGTGTGTGTGTGTGTGTGTGTGTGTGTGTGTGTGTGTGTTTCTCTCTCTGTCCACACCGTATTCTGTCTTTCTCCTCTATCTTTACTTTCTCGCTCCTGCTCTCCTCCTCCTCCTCGCTCCTCGTCTCGTCTCAGTAAGTAGGATAAGGCTTGGAGAGCTCTGTCGTCGTGGTAACTGCCAGAAGTATTCAGTTTGAAGTTTGAGGAGGTCAGTTTGTGGGTCACACACACACACTCACACACACACACACAGACACACACACGCACACACACAGGACCTGAGAGAAAGTATGGGCCCTGGCCCTTATACAAGAGGGGATGAAGAGGGGGAATAGATGTTTTTTGAGGGGCAGGGACCTCTGCAAAGCCCTGCATCTCAAACAGCTTTGGTACCAGAACTTTTTCAGTCTCCTGGGCTGAAATTAAGCTGATTATAAGAACTTGACTCTGAATAACTCTTTGTTGAAATTGGATCGAGTAACCTTGATGTTTATTTCCATTAATTCAGTGTGATGATGCGTTATGCTCATATTTAGAATGGTGTTTCAAAGTGTCCACATTAAAGAAAGAGAAAACCAAAGTACCCTTTAGAAAGTAAAATGAATCAACACATTCACGGAAAAATATATTGTATCGTATATTTAAAATGGATGATGCAGTATAATGTAGTCTAGTGGAAATATAGAATAGAATCCTTTATTGTCATTATACAGGTATACAATGAGATGAGTATGTGAAATGACCAAGTTAAAGCTTGAAAATCCACATCTTTCCACCTGTGAGCTGTAAGTGAATGAAGTTCTTGTTCTGTTTTCAAAAAACTTTGTAGTTTTGACTGTTGGCCAAACTGTCAAATAAACAGCTCTGGTTTACACTCACATGGACACTTTGAGCATGTAGTTGTTACACCATGAAGCACAGAAGTCCTCCACTGCCACCACACTGTCACTGCAGGTGGAGTCACACTCACAAACTGAGCAGGCAGCTTGTGAAAGTAAACTAAAAAGTCTGAGAAACTACTAGAACCTTCCTCTGTACTACCAAAAATAGGAAGATCTGTGTATTAAGTGATGAAGTCATTGGTTTCACCTCTTATAGCACTACAACATTTATTATTTATGTTTAAAGGCCAGTAGGTCTGCTGCTTTGCCATTTCATTTTCAACAACAGCTAAAGAAGAGCTGTTTTCATCAGTAATGATCTTCATGTCTATGAAAAATATTTAGTGCAAACTTGTTTAACTTCCCTTTCCCCCATGTGTCTCTCTGTCTCTATCCTGGGTGGTTTCTGAAGTAAATTATTTTAGTCAGTTGGCGGCTGAGTCTCAGCAGGTGGTCCACCCAATCCACCGTAACCCCCGGCAACCCCTGTCCAGCCAATCCAAGCGCTGCCCTGACTGCCACTCCGCTTAGTTAGCCCTGACAGGACCCTGTGTGTGTGTGTGTGTGTGTGTGTGTGTGTGTGTGTGTGTGTGTGTGTGTGTGTGTGTGTGTGTGTGTGTGTGTGTGTGGGTGTGGGTGTGTGTGTGTGTGTGTGTTGTGTGTGTTAGTAAAAGTACTCAGAGGAAGGGGCGTGCTCTTCGAGTGGTCATTAAAAGTTTATTAAAAAGTCTTCAACCGTTGGGAAATATCAGTGAGCATTGAAGCAGTTGTGTGTGTGTTTGTCTGATGTGTGTCCATACCCCAGAAACATAATAACAAATCTTACTTTCATCCAGTGTTTCCTGAAAAAGTCACTCTCTCTTTCACTCAACATGTCATTAGCCCATTGCTTTGTCTATCTGTTAAATGAAAGAGTAGTAGGCCCATTTTGTATGTTGTTCAGAGTCATTCTGGGAAATGTAGTGAGTCACTCCCTGAGGTAGTAGACAACTTTAAGAGGAAGCAGGTGCACCAAAGAGTCTATTGCACTTGATAGAAGGCTCTTTGGAGAGTACAGACCGGACAGAAGTGTGTAAGCATCCTGTGATTCAGATCAGCTTCAGAATTATATTGTTTGGCCAACTACACCTTCCACCAAGTTTCATGTAAATTGGGTTGGTAGTTCTTAGCCATAATCTTGCTAACAAACAAACAAAACAAACTGAACCGAAATGAACACCTCCTTTGCGTAGGTGATGACACTTGAATAGCGTTGCTGTTGACTAAGAATAGTAAATATTTAATGAGCATCATGATGCTGACTCAAATGATGTGCTTGAAGGCATGAAGCACCCTGTACGTCAGAAAAAAAGAAGCGAGATATGTTTAACCCTGATGCTACTTTTTCACTTTCTATGAATCAACATTTTTCGGCTAATTTAAATAAATAATACATTTCTCCTACCAGCCAGCATCTCATTTTAATAGGTGTAAGTTTTCCTTTGTACATCTGTGAAATTCTTCTTCTACGTCATCAGTATTTCAAATATTGAGCATATAACCAACATCCTGTACAGCACTGCATCTCTTCCATTTTCACCATTTTCTGTCTGGATGCCCTCCTTTTTTCTTCTTTCCCTCCTGTGTGATTGATGTGGTAACAGGGACGGTGATCACCTGTGTGCATGTGTGTGTGAGAGAGGCAGTAGATGGATGGTGTAAATGTCTGAGCATCATCAGCTTTGATTGGCTTTGAGTGGCTCTGAGTGCTGGGTCCATCCCAACCGTTTCCCCGGGCCCTCACGAGCAGTGGGCTGTGTGTTTGTGTATGTGCGTATGTTGCCAAGCCTTTTGTGTGTCTCTGTTTTTCTTTCTGTGTGTGTGTGGCACGGTTTCTGAATGTAGATATACATCTGTGTGACCATATTGAGTCCCTGTAAGCCTTATAAAGTACAAAACAATAACAGGGCATCATGCAGGCTGAGTGGCTATACGACTCTAATTCATCTAATGGATTAATGATGAAAATGTGTAACCAAGCCCTGCTGAAGATTAAGATGCTCTCAAAAAATAACATTTCCACACAACAATCACAGAGAAATCTTGACAGGAAGTGTCATCAAGCTGATTACCCGACTCTTCCCGCCCTCCTCCGAGCTCCATACATACCAAAGACAGCACTGGAGGGAAGAGAAAGGCTCCCAGTTAATGTTTAACCAGGCTATGTAAAGACAGATTCAGATAGCTTAGCTTATGAGCAAATAGACCGTGTGTGTGTGGGACAACAATCAGTTTAATGGCTGACATGTATCTGAAAATACTGCAGTTCTGAAGAGGCGGTGAAATACTTCAAAAAGCAACTATAGCTTGACTTAATATTTAGAATTTTGCTATGTTTAATGTGTATATGTTACCATCTTTATAGTAATTCCAGTCAGTTGTACTGTATCAACATTAAAACCATACAGGAAATGTTTTCTCAACTTACCTCAAAGCTGAATGTAGTGATTCATTGAGTGAGTTGATGACATTGATAAGAAAAGGCGTCATGGGGGTCATACAACTTTATCAAGAGGTGAAAGATAAAGTACAATTTGTATTTAAAAGAGTACATTTATCATTTCAAGTTCCTGCAGGAGGCCAAATATAGCAAAAAATATGATGATCACACTGCATCCCGTGTTAGGTGTGTGTGTGGGGGTGGAGGGTGCATCCATATATGCATACATGGATGTCTGCATGTGTGTTAAAAAGAGAAAGAGCTCTCTTCTTTTTGGCCAAGTTAGCATTAATAGCACCATGTGTTAGTGTGTGTGTGTGTGTGTGTGTGTGTGTGTGTGTGTGTGTGTGTGTGTGTGCGTGTGTGTGTGTGTGTGTGTGTGTGTGTGTGTTGGTGTTTTTGTATAGAAAGTGCTGTGTGCAGTAGAACGGGGGATTTGGTGCCATCAGCACGGTGATGTCAGCACACAGGGACAAACAAAGCAAGAATCCAAACCCTCTCCCAACTACCCACAATCCCACTGGACACTGTTGGGGGCCCTGCCTGAGGTTCTGCTGCCGTTGAAACACACACACCCATGTTAACACAAGTAGATACACAGAAATTAACACACGTGCATTTGCGTTCACAAGGTCGGTAAATACACACATATGCAATGCATATATACATTCATACATGCGTGTTGTATAGGCGGTGAAACTCAAGCACACTTGTACTGTATGTGCGTACATGTCAACTCAAATGTATAATCAGTACTATCGCTCATAGCCAATCTCTTTTCATATATACTGGACTTAATCTGGGTTATTTGGTCAATAAATTGCTTACTGATTCATTCTGGAAGGTAAAATAGTTGAGGGAACTAACACCAACTGTAAATTACCTTTAGGAATGTTAAACCAATTATATAAGAAAGTTTGTTTCGGAATCAAAAAGTTACTTTTTGGAGACAATAGCGCGTTCACACCAAGTACTTTGCCGTACTTAGTTCCCAGTACTTAGTTCATCAGAACTCTTTAGTTCTGATGAACTAAAGAGCAGATCGCGTTCACACCGGAATAAGTCCCTGAGGGAGGATTAGGCAAATGAAGCCGCTGTCGTCACTTCTTCTTCTTCTGCTTTGGGTTTACTGGCAGGCCGCAAACAACTTCACGGCGTATACTGCCACCCGAAATCCCCCGGCCGGAAGTCCCCGGAGTTGGGGACTTCCGAGTAAATCGCCAGAACGCCGACACCTCCTCATCACTCCACCGTTCCCATGTTTTTTTTTGTGTTGCCATAAGTTATTCTCTCTCCGTTGGTGCGCTGGGCTAATGCTAATGCTAATAATGCTAATGCCAGCAAATACAATGGCGGCTTCACAAAACCTTTCCGAGTTTTACGGGGCGTGGTTTGCAATCCGCCCAGCCAATCAGAAATGGGAACCTTTTTCTCCCATGAAAGTACCTGCTCTCTAGCAGGGACTAAAAAGGGGGTGGAAAGGTTCTCATTAACTAAGTTCTAGTTCCGGATTTTTTTGGTGTGAACGCAAAATTTAAAGAACTATCGGAACTATACTGGGAAAAGTACTCCGGTGTGAAAGCGCCTAAAGTGTCAAGTACAATCGGGGGAACTAAACCGAAGTGTAAAATACAGTTGGAAACCTAACTTTAGTAAACTTAAACCAAATGTTAACTGTTTAGGAAAATATAACCTGCTCTAAATGTACAAAATTAAGTAAAATCAACCAACTACGTAGTGGCACCGTTAAGACATTTGGTCAGTCCTACAGTTTACAGTCTCCATGTATCGGGTGAACACATGCACTCAGGATGAACTGTGTACCAGAGCAGCAGCGAGTGAGCAGTCAAATCAGAAACACACCTCTGTTTGCTTTGGGCTGGCCCGCTGCCACTCTGCTCCGGCCCGCATGCCTTGCAAATGGGGACAGACATTACTGTTATTGTATTCGCGGTGGAGTTCATATGAATATACTGTGACTGTACTGAGGCAGACGTTAATATAGATATGATAACGTGTTGCGATAACAAAGCTTAGGCGTGACATGTTTATCTTTGGGAGTCAAGTCAAGCTGATAACGCAGACTTATTAAAGATGCTGAAACCAACAACCTCTAAATATACGTAGCTTATATTCTGAATTATTTATATCTGTTCCCTTGTAGCACTTTCCTTACTAATTTTCTACCATACTGTACCCATATGGGAATTCAAACACTCACTCATTAAAACATTTTATAAATAACCTTGCCATAACCCACAAGCTATACAACAAAACAGATTTTCTAAAGGCATTACGTTAACAGAATGAACAGACCAATGTTTTACTCATGTAAATACTATATTATTGTTATTACCATATATTATATTGACTTAAATTAAACCTTTTTCTTACAAAAGCATATATTTGCAAAGCACACATATTGTAATAGCCAAGTCAATGCTTAAAATCATTCTACAAAACCTTTCCTTTTCATTTCAGTCGTTGTCACTGTGTTTTCTTTTAAAGTATGGTTGGAAACGCACATAATAAACATTCTTTCTCCACAAATTCGACATCTGAGGTTTTGTAGACACTTCCAATATTTAAGGGCTGTTTAGTGAATGGGTTGATCAGGGAGCATGCGATGTTAACGTTAAAATGTTTACAACTCCTAGTGACAGTAATACATTTAAACAGAAAAAAAGTATTTTAAACCAATCAGTGTACGGCACCTCTAAATACTAAAATACAAAAAGAGATCCCGAATGTTGCATACGTTTTGGTTTGAATGTCTATATGAAATGAGGGTCAGCCCTCTCATATATATTGTCTAATGTCTAAATAACTTTCTGTAAAACAGCATCATGTCGGATGGCACCATGTCAGCTGGATGGTGTGACTTTCTGAAATAACTGTACTGCTTTCTGTTTAAATGCTGCCATCTCCTCCTCGAACTATTACACAACAATTAGCAACTGTTGCTGTTTGTCTCTGCTCTTTAAATGCCCTTCTGTCCAAAACAGTTGGAGACAGACTGGGCCTGTGTGTGTGTGTGTGTGTGTGTGTGTGTGTGTGTGTGTGTGTGTGTGTGTGTGTGTGTGTGTGTGTGTGTGTGTGTGTGTGTTTGTTGTTGCTTTTTTGGGCAGTGGGATTGGGGTTACTGGGCATACTGGACCCAAACAGGTCCTCATTGTGCTTCAGGAGGAAGAGCCGGGTCGTGCTGCACCCTATTCAGCCCAGTTTAGAGTATGTGTTTGTTTGTGTGTGTGAATTTATGTCATATATAATGAGGGAGTTTCTCATGTTCTAATGGCTGCTATGCTACATTAGTTTTAGCCACACATATGTTTAAACCCAACGAGACAGCTTTTACTTTCTGAAACTAAACTTTATTGCAGTGCATAAAGACAGGAAAGTCAGCGAGTTACTAGCCTGAATGATACTTGTTGCCTGGTTACACAACTGTGTATCAGGGCGCAGGGCTTACTGTTGTGGCTGTGCAAGGATGTAGCTTTTGCCAAGGTTGTGTGAGGTATTCAACACTACTGATTATGTCCAAATAATAATTGTGTGGTCATTTTTATGTCTTGTTTTAGTGTCACTCTCCTTTTTCTCATTGCCATCACTGCAGCTGCTGTTACTGCTCTGATCTTTATGTAAATACTGTAAACATACTTTTCTCTTTGATAGCCTGAAACACCGCTCTTAACAATCTGATCTCTGTAAATCTACAGGGTCCAAAAATGTCACTGATCAGCACTTTAATATTCTTTTTTATCTTTGATTTGTTTCTACAGTGATATAACAGGAGAGTGAAGACAGGATCAAGAGACCAGGACAATTTATGAACCCGATGGCATATGGGAACTGGTAGGTTTAAGACACACACACACACTACACACACATACACACAGTGAGTCCCATAGAGAGACACAGCAATGCCCTGGAGGGTGCCAGTCATGCCCAGCTTCCGCTGCGCTCCAAATTGAGCGTGGCACTGAGTGTATGAAGTCAGCCGTCTGGAAGAGAGCCAAGCATTGTTCCTCCGAGCAGCTGGATGGTAATTACTAGAAAGAGAGAGAGGGAGAAAGATGGGAGCCCTCTCTACCTCACTGTTGCTTCCTCTCATGGTACATGTATCATATTAGAATATATAGTAAAGCAGAGCTGGGGGAAATATTAATGTACAGTCATCAGAATGGGATGAATATATGGCTCACGGCAGTAGAAAAAAAATTTGTTCACAAAGTTAACACCACACAAAGGACATAAACACTTAATATATAATGGAATATTGTGCAGAGAGATGAAAGGTGATCTTATGTACTGTCTATCAAGGCTGTATTTACATGATACACTTCATTACATTAGGAAATGTATTTGAACATTTATATAGTATACAAGCAACTAAAACAATCAGATGTGGCTTTACAAAGAAAAAAAGAATAGTTTGAGCAGTTGTCATGGAGGTATAGTGTAGTATGTCGTACACGGTTCCCATCCCACTACATATGGTATGTATGTATTGTGAACTAAATATACCACTGAGCTTAGTCCATTAACAAACTGCTTAAAAACACTGTGATGTCTGTTCAAAATATCCAGAAAAGCTTGAGTGAGGATTTCTTTTTGGTGAAGACTTCAAAAGATTTCAAAACATATAAACAATGTGCAGGTAAAAAAACATTTAATTTAGCTTTCAATGTATATTTAATACAATCTCAAAGTATTTCAGCTCATCTAGGACCATTGAAGGAGCTTCCCTAACATTTTATTTCATCCTTAAACTCCTTGGACACCTTGGACACAAAAACCTTTGCTAGAATATCTAGCATGTGCAATAGGAAGCTAATGCAGAGATCTGAAAGCAGTCGATTGATGTGATCAAATGTGTGACTTAGCTATTGTGGGCCTACAGTCTCTTTGATTGATAAGAGAGACTAACAATGTCAAACAAGTAGTTGTATATAACTGAAGTGCAACTGAAAAACTTAAACAAAACTAGCTGTTGCTGGTTCTAATATGTTTTATCATCAACATTACAGTCTCAAATATATTATATTTCCAAAAATGCATTTCTACATATTCTAAGATCTCCATACTAAACTACATTGGTAATGAACATACTTACACGACCTGAATACTCACTATTTCTCTACACAATTACATCAGTTTTTTAGTTCAAAACTGAAGAAATGCTGTGTACATTTATCTGCTTTCAAATATATATGATGCTGGAGGAAGATAGAAGAAGAGAGGGGGAGAGGAAGAGGGAGGGTGGGGAGATATTTGCCATCATCCAGGCCGGAGGAATGTGTCAACTCGCTGTCAACTATGCACTGCTTTGTCATGAAACCACAGAGCAGTGGAAACACGTAAAGTTTCCTTTTTCACACCTTTCGACTCCTTCCTCCCTCCTTCCTCCGCCTCCCCCCTCTCTCCCCACTCTCACACAGTGGCAGCAGTAGCCGGGCCTGCAGTGCTAGTGCAGCTGTGACCAGAACAATAGCATTCCTCAGGTTTTAAACGCCTGGCACTTAGATTCCTAACAGTCAAATTCCTGGCTGGGAGAAGCTGGGGGTTGCTATGGGACGCCGAGAGCTGTGAGACGCCTTGTAAGGAGGCGCACAGCTGTAAAGCGCTGTGTGATTTGTGTTTTTTATGAGAAAGGATGGATGGGTTCATGGGGAGGCAGATGGGGGGGGGGGGAGCTCTGTTGTTCCACCTCACGTCCTCTTTTCCTCAGATGTGACATTTCCAACACTCCAATTTTATCAGTTTAGGTGGAGAGGCGTCCCGTTGCTTTGTTGGGGCATCGTGTGTCGATGGAAGCACCTGTTAAGTCAACATGTGAGTCTTGTGATGCGTTTTTCTCACATGTGGTGCCAAAAAGCCTACTGATGTGTTGAAAACGACACATTAGTTTGAAGAGTGTTAAATTAGGTGTTAGCAAAGGAAACAAACACAGATATGTTGTGTGTGTATGACAGACATGGATGTCACTTTTCATATACTCCTTTCTTACATAAGATACAAAAAAAATGCATACATTTGGTATTTTTTACAGAGGCGGTAAAATAACCACTAATATCTCTCCTATTTTCAATTTTGTTTGTTTCAGAAGCTTTTCCTAAAAACTCAACAATTATCAATTCATTATTTGTTCTTATTTTTATGCTAATTTTAACAGCTACTACTCAAATCACTTCACTGACCACTAATTCATCTTTTTCTTCCGAGAATGCTTTTATTTTGAAATACTGTTCTTTGCTGTTTTTTAGAGTAGTGGAAAGCCCAACTTCTTTGCTTCTTAACCAGTGAATAATTTAGTCTTTTAACCTACGCGGTAAATCAACATATAAATAAAAAATCACTTACAAGCTTCCCTATTTTCAATGTTGTTTGTTTCTTACATAAAACATCAGTCTTTGTAAAAAAAAATCTACTATCATGATTTACTTATTTGTTCTTTTTATTCTAATTCTCTCTCTTTTTCCTTCGAGAATGCTTTTATTTTGAAATCCTGTTCATAGTTGTTCTTTAGAGTAAATGAAAAGCCCAATGCTTTGCCTCTCACATCATGTGCTCCTCTGGTGACTTCCCTCCACTCTGCACTGAGCTGCCCCACTATCAGCCCATCTGAAATAACCCCAAAAATAATGATTCTCTCATTAACCACGCCTGTTTCACAATTTAAATATAAATGAATCTAATTTAGAAAACCTCGGCCACGATGAAGGGGACTCATTTAGAGCCAATCTAAAATTAATGAGGGCATCTGGAGAGAGAGGGAGAGAGAGTGGAGAAGGGCCCGGCGTGGCTTAACAGATACCGGAGTTAACAAGCTACTGTACTTTAAACACTGGGAAAATCCCCATTAATTTTAAAGTTAACGCACTACTGTACTCTGAATGCTGCCAAAAGAGCTTTAATGTTAGTTCAAACACATTACAGCCAAATCTTCAGACTGACTCTTGGCCTCTTGCTGTCAAGCGTCCTTCGTAAGCCCGCGTTTATCAGACTCTGCCTGGTCATACAGAATTATAATTTTCGGGACATTTGTAATACAATGGCAGATAGATATGTTTTGCATGAGCACAGGATTCAACCCCGGGACTTGAAAGCTGTCACTGTCACTGTTAAAATAGTAGCAATATAAGATGGAGAATCTCTCCATGATGGATGATGCATCAAAAAAACGTCCAAATAATTTCAATGAATTGGAATATTGTCATTTACATATGGCATCATTTACAGAGTGACCATCACATCATGAACAGTTTATAATGTTCAAGATTAGAAAATGCTGTAATTTGTAAGAACAAGTTATACATTTCCATGAAAAAAAAAGAAGATAACTCATGTCCCACAGTTAATTGACTGTACTGCAGGATGCATAATATACATTTACATTCTCACTGATATGCAGATTGCAACGTCCTTTCCCCCAGCAGCCGTTTGAGGGTCTGCAGCAGATGCCAGCCAGCTCCCACAGCGACTGTTTGGTTTTGCAGGTTTAATTCCCGATGGGTTGGGGTCCAGAGTGATTAGGCTGAGCCCTGGAGGCCAGGGGCTTGTCAGGTGTCTCCACACATTAACGTTGTTCTGCTCACACCCTGAGCCGACAGCACAGCGAGGCAGAGGGGGAGAGGAACACTGATCTGCCGTGGTGGGAGGCACACAGGGCAGGGAGACACTGTATTGTTCACCTAAGACTTAAAAATAAGTTTGTTTTGAATTTGTGTTGAGATTAAGGGGAATGTAATGAGACCTATGGGCTATATTGACAGTGTTGTTTCTCTTGTCGTTGAGGAAAGTCACCAACCTGGCTCGGGACTTTTTTCTATTAGAGAACTGCATTTGTATCTGTGTCTTTACTACATTATTCAAAGTACAATAGACATTGACGTTGGGATGTACTAACAACTCTTAAAAGTTTGAAAAAGTTAGAAAACACAATAGGCGCTTTCACACCGGAGTACTTTTCCCGTACTTTTCCCAGAAATAGTTCCGATGTTGCGTTCACACCAAAAATATCTTTTTTTTCGGGAACCTTTTCTCCCCTTTTCAGTCCCTGCTAGAGAGGTGGTACTTTCCTGGGAAGAAAAAGGTTCCTATTTATGATTGGCTGGGCGAATTGCAAACCACGCCCCGTAAAACTCGGAAAAGTTTTGTGAAGCCGCCATTGTATTTGCTCACATTAGCATTATTAGCATTAGCATTAGCCCAGCGCACCAACGGAGAGAGACTAACTTATGGCAACACAAAAAAAAACATTGGAGCGGTGGAGTGATGAGGAGGTGTCGGCGTTCTGGCGATTTACTCGGAAGGCTTCTCCCAGCAGCTTCTACTGAAGCCAGTCCCCAACTCCGGGGACTTCCGGCCGGGGACTTCGGTTGGCAGTATACGCCGTGAAGTTGTTTGCGGCCTGCCAGTAAACCCAAAGCAGAAGAAGAAAAAGTGACGTCAGCGGCTTCATTTGCGTAATCCTCCCTCAGGCCGGTCCACACGGCGGCGTGCGTTGAAGCTTCAACGCTTCTGCCCATTCACTTTGAATGGGCTGACGTCACGCTTTGCCGAACTGCATTGTGGTTCTGTCGCTTCGCTTTGCTCGCGTTGCTCGCTTCAAAAGTAGAGCAATGTTCTACTTTTGAAGCTTCGACGGAAGCGTCAGCCAATCAAATCATTTGCCAGTACAAGCTCTAGCCAATCAAACCGCGTGCTTGTGTGTCCGGGGCGGGAGATTCATGTGATTGGTTGTTGGTCGAGTTTCAGACATGCCCACCGGCAAGCTTCAATGCACGCCGCCGTGTGGACGCTGCGTAACCCCTAGATTCCACCGGGTCCGTCTACGTCGCGTGAGCTGCACCGCGGCGTTCGCAAAGATCGCGGCCACTCTAGTCAATGGGTGCTATTCCACCGCGTCTCGGCGCTGGGCTCCGCTCAAAATAGGATTCAAGTCTATTTTCGACGCGACGCGAGGCGTTGCAGAGAAGCCGGGCAGGAAGTGGAACGGTCAGAGCATCCGGCCCATCCCCTAAAATAAACACATTTTTCAGACCCTATCCCTCCGTAGTCTTTCAAGTAGGAGGAGAAATGCCAGCGTTCTCCTCCGGTTTACAGGCACTGTGTAAATTATAATAATTATAATGATGAATGCATTTTTTTACCACTAAAATACAGCAACACATCTTTGATTCATGTCGTTTATAACTGGAATATTACAATTATTATTAACTTTGTCTGTACAAAGTAGCCTGTCCAGGAAATATGCCCAAATCAACAAAAACTGCGAGCCGGCAGGCAAGACGCTCCGCTTCTGAAATTCCTCTGAAATGCTTCTGAAACGCGCCCGGTAGGGTATGATGCCGGAGGAGGCCGGACCAAAACCGTGACGCGACGCAGACGGACCCGGTGGAATCAAGGGGTTAGTCCGGTGTGAACGCGATTTACTAGATAGTTCCGGAACAAAAAAAAACACGAACTATTCCTGGGAAAAGTTCCAGGAACTATTCCTGGGAAAAGTACTTGGTGTGAAAGCGCCAAATGTTAATTTATTATCTTTTTAAATGCACCAAAGTTAGGGATTCAGCTGTTTCCTTGAAAATAAAATAGGAATTGTTTGAAAAAACTACAATGGTATTTTAGTTTACGTTTTTTTGAATCATCAAAAAACAACATATTCCAGGGTGTAAAATAAAAAGACTTTACAGAAAATGCAAGAACATGAAACATGTTTGAACCTAGGGGTGGTGAGTGAAATAGGAAGAAGTGTAGATGTATGTGTTTTCTTCTTCCTGATGACTTTCAGTTCCTGATCTTCTCTGCCAGTAAAAGCAACACACAACAATTTTGTTTAGCCTTTAACCCTCAAACCACCGGAGTGACAACACATCCCACTTTTCCCTGCTGGATTCAAATAAACTTGCATTGTGTCTGTGCACAAACAACTTCCTGCATGCAGTCGTGCAGCTTGTTAATGGGGGCGGGCGACCAAAAAAGAAAAAAAAAACTTCCTGCTTCTGACCTCCAACCCCATCCTACCCCATCCTACCCCACCCACACCCACCGCTTACACAGCATGGTGCAGCTATAGGGGGGAAGGAGATGGTGGAGTGTGTGTGTGTGTGTGTGTGTGTGTGTGTGTGTGTGTGTGTGTGTGTGTGTGTGTGTGTGTGTGTGTGTGTGTGTGTGTGTGTGTGTGTGTGTGTGTGTGTGTGTGTGTGTGTGTGTGTGTGTGTGTGTGTGTGTGTGTGTGTGTGTGTGTAGGCAGGCAGAGGAGGTGATGCTTTAGGTTTTTGAGGAGGGGGAAAAAACGTATGTCCTGAGGAATAAAGTAGTGGAGGGAGGAGGGGAGATGAGGTGCCATGCTGAGAGGGCAGCCTATATACACTCCTCCTCCTCCTCCTCCTTCCTGCTATACCTTTCCCTCCATCCCTCGCCTCGCCTCCATCCCCCTCCCCCTCTGTCTCCATCTGTGGGGGTAAAGTACATTACATGCTTGCTAATCAAACCACTATTACAAATTAGGGGGGGGAATTCATTCAGTTTTTTGGTCAAAACTTTCTTTATTCTTAAACAGTGTGATAAAGTGTTACTCCAACCACAACATGCTGGAGATATTCCAGTGACTTAGTAACAATTTATAGCAGAATCAATTCAGAAACTAAATAAAGTCCTGATTAAGTATCAACCTAAAGAACTAAAATCTGAACTAAATTGGCCCTACATTTAGATATATTTGTGTGTGTGTCTTTTAAAAGTTTTTTTAAATGCAACACGTGTTTTCATGTCAACATTGAAACCCTACTTTTTAATGTTTGCCACCCAGGGTGAAACTATCAGGCAAAAATACCTTCACATTACACTGTTTTAGGTGAGGTCTAAATGTCCATGAACAACTTATAGAATTGGCAACAGGAAAGCGGACAGTGTTTGTTTAAGTAAGCATGTTCCATTATTACTGCTACCTTACTATACAAACAACCTATGAAGCATTAGTTAGTGTCAAAATAACAAAATCAACTCCACATCTGGTGGAAGAGAAGACGTACTGTTAATAAATACATTTTCAAAATGTATATGTGTAAATGAAAACTGGCATTTTTGCAACACTTCCTGTAAAGCACCGATGTATTCTTACCATCCGGAAAAGCAAAAAGAAGATGTTTCACTTAATTGTTATGATTTACTTCCTCCACTTCTGTTGTTATTTGCTTTTATCAAACACCTGTACGAGTGTGAATAGTTCACATGGATTATGGTCATGGAAGCCTTGAGTCACCACTAATCATCACTTATTTCTCTCTCCGGCTCTCTCCCTCCCTTACACAGACACACACACACACACACACACACACACACACACACACACACACACACACACACACACACACACAGTTCCCATAAGGCCTTCTCTGCACCGAATTCAATATCTTTAATCCAGTGGAAATCCTTCACAGCTGTAGTTTAAGGGAAGGTGGTTGTTATTATTAGTTATCATGACTTTCACTCGGCTCCATGTTGGGTTTTCAGTGCAGATCCTCACTCTAAAACTGGACTTTGAGTAGTTGTCCCAACTGTAATTTATAACAATAAGTGAGTAATACATTTTTTTTTTCTGCCATAACATTTTGGAGAGAAGATTTCAAGTTCCTATTTTGTCCACTTATAAAACAGGTTATATGCCTCAAAAGGCTCTGGGACTAGGACGTTTGGGCTCCAATGGAGGTGTACAATCAATCGCTTTGGGTTAGAAAAAAAAAACCCTGCCTGGACTGTTGTGTTCATCACTTTCAAAACCTAAGTTTCAGCCGCCTAAATGTGTGTGGGCTGGACTCAGACATCTGGAAAGATTATAGCGAATCTTAAAACAGGAAAGCAATAGACTTTTCCCACTAGCATTGCCCTTATGTCTTTACTGGTCTAGTGATTTGACCAAGTTGTCCATAAAAAAAAATGGCCTCTTATGTGCTTCCGTGAGACGGAAACAAAAAGTGAAGAAGTCTCACTTCTCAAGTAATCTCTAAGCTCTCTCTATCCCTCTCTCTTGCACTCGTGATGTGCTGTTACATGAATATGGGTCAGTAAACTGTGGTAACTCAGGTAAAGAAAGTAATGGAGGGGGGGAGACAGAGAGAGGGAGACAGAGAGAGATTTTCTCGGTCCCACACTGAAACTTGAGATAGGAGTGTAGCTGTTGACTGAAGAGAGAGAGAGAGGGAGGGAGAGAGAGAAAGAGTGTGTGTGTGTGTGTGTGTGTGTGTGTGTGTGTGTGTGTGTGTGTGTGTGTGGTGTGTGTGGTGTGGGTGTGGTGTGGGTGTGGGTGTGTGTGTGTGTGGATGAGAGATGAACAGACAACGCTTGTCCTCGAGTCAAAGAGCTCCAATGGCTAAAGCCCCATTGGGCACCAAGACAGGCACACATACACACAAACACACACAACAACACAAACATGGACAGGGGATATATCCTGGATGGGAGAGGGAGCAGGGTATAGGGGATGGTCGGATGAGAAGGAGGTGAGGAAGTGGAGGAGGAGGGGGTTAGGAGGTTGAGGGGGCAGCCAGAGGGGGACAGAGGGGGCAATAAAGAGCAACGGACAGTTCACTTGGTCCAGCATATTCATGTAACAGTGAAATTGACAGAGATAGTCCCTCAGTAACCTTCTATTATTTTATTAGGTTTGAGTTTCATCACTTGCCAATCTAACAGTGTGTCGTGTACAGTGAAGTTCTTAACTATGACATCCTGTTGATACTGAGCCTACTACATGTTAAAGGAAAACATGTTTCACTCACCATTATCGTCCCAAATGGGAAAATGTGTCTTGTAGCCATGTCAAACACTCACTTACCTAACATAAAAAAAGAAATGATACAACATAAGTCTAAACTCACCACACAAGCTCACATAGAACAATGCATTCATTGACAGCAAAATATCGCAGTCATTATCCACCAATTATACGGAAGATCACTCATCAGCTGACTCATCCTGAGCATGTTAAAGCTTGATCGCATGAGAGACAATTTATCAACCTGTTGGACGTGTACTTTAATAATCTCCATCCCAAGGGGTGAAGCTCTAATAAATCGTTTTTTAAATCACACTAAAGTTATTAATCGCTCATAACTGTCTGCAAAGAGCAACTTTTTATTAATGCGTTTGTAATCATTTTGATGTGTATTCATAAGTGTAGGCTCAAATGTACAGTACAAACTAAATTCCTTTAAAACATGAATTTAATTGTATTTATTCCAAACATAGTTTATGACTATAAAAGTAACAATAACTGCCCCTTAATCAAAGTCATGAAGAAGTAAAAATGATCTATCTAGGTTATTTTAAAAGTTTTTTACCAAGTATAAATTGGGCACTAAAAATCTCATCAAAAAGTGACTTCTACTTTTGGGAATGCACAGGGAGCTTGTTATGCTGAGTTTAGTTAGTATTCATTTGCCGAAGTAAATATCAGTATTCAAACTAGCAACCAGTTTAATTTGATAACACAAATTGATCATGGGCTAGGACCAGGTGGAGGAAGTACTTAAACGCTTTACTTGAGTAAAAGCAGAAATACTATGGTCTTAAAGTACTCCATTACAAGTAAACGTCCTGAATTAAAAATGTTACTTAAGTAGAGGAACAGAAGTATAATTAGCTAAATGTACTTACAGTATAAGAAGTAAAAGTAGTCAATATGCGCAATGGCTCTCATCACAATATTATATATTTTTAAATAATCATATATATTACTGTTTCTACCTCTAACATAAACATGTCATGGCATTCGAATATGCACTATTAGATACGTTTTGCACCGGGTTGTATTTTTGTATATTAGTAGTTAGGTACTGCGATATATCAAATAAAGAAATCACATGTTTTTATATGAAAAAGTAACTATGAGTGTTAAATAAAAACGAGTGGAGTAAAAAGTGCTTTATGTTGCAGAATATTTAAAGTTCTACTCTACTTTAAATGTAGTAGAGTAGAAGTTTAAGTAGCAAAAAATACACATACTCAAGTAAAGTGCAAATATATCAAAATACTACTTAAGTACGATACTTGAGTGTCACTTCCCACCACTGGGTAGGAGTTTAGTTATGGTCGTCGGACGCTCGCTTTAGGCTGAAACAGGTGTAGTTTCATTTATGAATCATGGCCTGTGTAGCTTTATGTCTTGGGGTGGCGAGATGTGACGGGGGGGGGGTGGGGGGGGGAGAAGAAGGGAGTGATGGACAGCTAGAGGGAGGGGAAGAGAGAAGGGGGGAGGTGGAGGGAGGGGTATAGTGCAGCAGAAACTTCCCATGCTGGCCTCCCAGTGTGGCTACGTAATGAGGGCAAGGGACACACACACACACACACACACACATACACATACACACACACACACACACACACACACACACACACACACACACACGAGGCTGAGCATGGCCCCACGGCTGATTAGCGGCACACAAAGGCCCCAAACAGAAGTAGCAGAGGACACACAATGGGAGCAGGGCCTCAAGGCGTGGTTTACTTCTGCCCTGAGGGAGGGGGCGAGTGAGGCAGAGAGACAGTGAGAGACGGGGAGAGAGAGAGAGAGAGAGGGTCCCACTGAGCTGGAGGGGCAATCAAAAAGGGGGGAGGGTGACAGTAGGAGGACAGGGTTCGATGGGGTTAGAAAAGTGACAGAAGCAGAGAGGAGTTTTGTTTTTGTCTTTATAAAGACGTGCTCCGACACAGTTCTGTTTTCAGCGTCAGGAAACCAGAGGAAGGGGTCAGCGTCACATCCACCTGTTCTGAAGCACATTTAAAACCATAAGAAATGAAACATAACGATAATACAAATGTGGGAAACAAAGCAAAGATGCAATACAGTCTGATGGATGCAGTTAATTTGGAAGAACAATGTTGTTTCTTGTTATTTCTACAGTATAGAAAACGTAGCATATCTCCGTCTTAGCTATTATTACATGCACACACTTCACCACAACCCCCCCAAATAAAAATGAAAGAAAAAGCTGTAGACATGAATGTAACGTGGTGTGAAGAGCCAAATTAAATTCATGAACATGAAATGCCAGAGGCTGTAATGCCACGCCAACATTTACCAGGGTTACCGGTGCTTCTTTTGATTATGTAATCCTGTTTTGCACAGTATTTGCTTTAAAATCGACAACATACACTATTATTCACACTGTGAGAGTGTTTTCATCTGGAGTGCTGACCCTATCTACTTTGAGGCAGAGAACATGATAGACAGAGACTGTAGGAACATATTTTATTCCATAATCATTCCTCATTGGCAGAGAAGAGAATATAAAGGAATATGTGGATAGCGTGGAGTGACGTTGACATGGTGTTTCGGCACCCAAAGACAGGTATTTCAGCTGATGACCTTTTTGAAATATTGAACAGATATTCAGCAATAATCTCCGCACAAAATAAGTGCATTTCGTGGGGTGTGTTCATAACTGATATATAGTATTCTTTCTTCAAGGTGCATGACAGCAGGGGTGAACAGAACCTCAGAACATTACTTAAGTACAATTTTAAGGTACTTGTAGGCTTTTTCACTTGTATGCTAATTGTTCACATTTATGTGACCACACTGGTTACTTTTGTTACTTTGAATGCAGGGCTTTTACTTGTAACAGAGTATTTCTGCACAGTGGTATTTAGGGTGGCCGACAGAGGCAAACAACGGCCTAAATCACCTCCATTAGGAGAACACCGGCTGCACTTTCAACAGGATAATAAAAAACACAAATGGGCCAAAACACATTCAAATGAAGAACTTTATTATCCCTGGTTGTCAACAAGCACTCCGTTCCCAACACTTTTTAGTGTCCCCGTTTCGTTGTGTTTTAAGCTTCTTGCACCGTTTATTTTAATTGAAGCATTTTGCATTTGCAGCGTTTCATTTATACAGGGTTTTTAGCATACCTTGCACCTGTTTTGCCTTTTTTATGTTTTCTTAATGCTCCGTACATGTTGTCAAGTTGGTGAAGATGTTTCTTCATTTAAATGTGTTTTGGGACCTTTGTGTTGTTATGTTTGCCCCCTATTTAAAAGTACAGCACGTTTCTCCTAATGGAAGTGTTGGGCCATTCTAGCGCATTTGCATGGGTCGGCCACCGTCTGTATTGCTACTTTAAACAGATCTGAACACGGGAAAAGGATGGATTTCAACTTGATGAGAAGCATTTTCGCACATGAATCCTTATAATAAGTTAGTTTGGTGGAGGTTGAAAAGCCTTTAAAATGTTTAAAGTAAAATATGTTGTCATTAAAGAACAACACCAAGCTCAATATGAGTAAAGCAGCATCTCTAAGCAGAAAGCACAGATATGATGAACAGGAGTGCAGCCAGAGACTCGACATTTTTCAAATAATGATTGTTTGAGTTATTGCTACACGATACATGTTGAGAGCTTTAAAATCATCCCAGCGGCTCTTTGCATAGAATACTATTTACATATTTCTACAGAGAATGAATATTATATGGCAACGACTAATGAACACGGCCTTCTTTTCACAGAGGAGCCACGGCTGCTGTAATCTCCGCTGTTCAATTAGCTGCAGTGACCGGGACGCCACCTACACTTCATTACAGGGAGGGGAAGGTATGGAATTAACCTCTGTCTGCCTTCTTCTTCCCTTCCTTCTATCTCTCTATCCGACTGTTTCTTCCTTCCTCGAGAAATATCAAAGCAGCAAAAAAATGAAACTATTCCAAATGAGTTCCTGTGTATCAGTTAAAACATGATTTCCTCTTATTTTAGATTCTGGAATATTTAAGGAGAGCAACAGAGGGAAAGAAGTGGGGGGGTGGGGGTATAAATCCACAAAGACAATTTAGCTTTTCCAGCCTCTTTTCCTGTTTTTCCAATTAGTTAATGCTATTTAAGATCACTAGAGCTGACACACACACACACACACACACACTTATGGTCCTCAGCAATGGAGAGCTCCTGAAATAAGTCACGCAGTAATTGTATTTGATAAATCATAAAGGGAGCCCATCAGAGGAAAGCTAGCTGTAATAAAATGATAAAATAGACAATTATGAAAAAATCCCTGGCCTTTAATTTGCTAAACACACACTCTGGAGAGGCCGTTTAAAGCCAGAGCGATTTGATGAAATGCTCAACATGTTACTGCCCTCCTCTTCGACACTCCTCTGAGATGGTTGTCACATGGCAGAACACTACATCTGAATTTCGTCCAGCAGATAGATCCTCCTCCTTTGCTCAAATGTCAGCTCTATGGGTTTTAGATACTTTTAAAGTTACTCTCACTTTTTGGCTTGGATTCTTTGCAGAATCAAATCTTTTTGCCCATATCAAATTATTCTGACCGATTCTGACCGTCTGTATTACTACTTTAAACGATGGTTCAAAACTTGGACTGTTTCTGTGCTTTCTTGCTCGACTTAAATGATAAGTTCAAAACTAACATACTCTATATGCCAATATGAAACTACAGCTAGCATCTGGTTAGCTTCGCTTAGCATAAACACTGAAACAGGTATTCCGGCTCTGTCCAATTGAATCGAACACTGCCACTGTTCCCAAATAGACATACAGATTGATTCAAATGAATGAACCTCCTATTTGTTATATAGAAACATTTTGGTCAGGTATGTTAATAGTTGATTAGATTTTTTCCATTTCAGAGACTTATTTCACACTATTTTCACCTTTCAATATTCAATTATGGTCCGAAAGTTTAAAATAACTGTCAGGCGTGAGAAAGCTGTTCTTTCATTGCTCAGAAATGAAGATTTGCCTCCGATGTTCTCTCCTCTTTTTTTTCAACAGAATATCTGGATTTATAATGTATCATGGTCCAAGGAAGACCATGTATTACATTTTGCTCCACGTAGTTCCCAATCACAAGACGGATAAACAAAATGTATGTTAACATTGTATATCAGGCTATTGTGCTGCATTATTGAAATGTTCAAATAGTCCGAAGAATATGTGAGCTGCTCAATTCAAATAAACTCGGAAAGATTGCAAAAAATGTTGGTACACTGCTTGCCAAGATAATGCATGTAATTAATATACCTGTGTTCATAAAATCTTCAAAATATCAGATTCTAGCAAGAACTGGAATTGTTTAGCTCCACGTACGAGTGTGATTTATACGTTCGCATATTCCCAAACAAAGCGAACCTGCGTGTGAAACACTCCAGGCTTTAAACAAGTCCAAAACAGCTTGGTGTGAATACGCCCTAAGATTAGAAAGCTCACATCACCAAACCCACTGCTGTCACATGATCACATTAGCTCTTTGAAGCTGATTTTTTTTCAGCGGTTGTATAAAATCACAGACTCTTTTGGCTGAGACAGCCATGACGGTGTGAGATCTACACCACAAAGGGTTAAAAAAAAGTCTCCTGGTCCTCGGTGTGAAAGCAGCCAGACTCTGTGTGTAGTGTAGGTGCTGCTGGGTCAAATGACATGGAAAAGGTGATTTCCACTATAGTGAAGATTCCACACTACGCTTCCCCCAGGCAGCAGCAAAGTCCTGATTGAATTGTGTGTGTGTGTGTGTGTGTGTATATTTTACAGTCATCTCATTATTTTGCTGTTTATACATTGTTTCGTAATGTTTCATGTTATTAGTAGCATTAGAAATTATTTTAACAATTTTATATTTTTACGAATGCGTTTTTAATCTTTAAAGAAACATCTCCTTTCCCCAGTTATTCCTAGACTTCCTAATTACGTGCTATTTCTATGTTTTTACCCACACTGAGTCTTATATTTATTTGTCTCCCCCACACACAGGCTAATGTCTCCTCTCTGTCTCCCTGCAGGTGTCACATGCAGCCAGCAGGAGTAAAGAGACGAGAGTAAAAGAGCTCGCTGTCAGAAGTGAGAACCATTTCTAGGTGAAGCATACTGAATTAAAGTGAATCAAGCTGAACTGGAATGGCCTGAGCTGAACTGAAAGGAAAGCTTCAGCCTGACAGGACTCTGGGAAAAAAAAGGTTCAGGCCGAAAAAACCTTGAAATGATACAGATTAAACCCTTCTTTCATTGATGCCTGTTGTTTCCTGGGGGGGTTCCTTGATATATTTATACTGCTGTTCACTCTTATGTTATGTTGTATGATATGAAATAAAACAAAAATAAGTTTGACTCATTGAGATCTTTTTTATTTGTGTACAATTTATCACAGAATATGAATTTACATTAAAGTTGTCACTCTCTTCTCAGTTTGTTTTTGTTGTTTGTTTCTGTTGCTATGTGTTACTATGTCTAAATAACTCATGGAGGGATCATAATGGAATACAAATCTTAAAAGGGTTAGTTCACACCAAAACTAAAAACACATATGTTTCCTCGAACCTGTAGTGCTTTTTATAAATCTAAATTGTTTTGGTGTGAGGTGCAGAGATTTGGAGGTATCTTCTCCTCTTCAATATAATGACCTGACCTGGAATGCCTCTTCCCAGAAATCATGAGCAGTAATCCACAGACTTCGTTGTAAGCAGTTTCATGTAGGAACTATTTTCTCTCTACAACATCAGCAACAATATCAATGCAAAGAAGGAAGGGTGCATCTTTACATGGACGAGAAACTGTCCGGCGCTGGTTACATCTCAGCTGAAGAAGACGCCATCTTGTTTACATTTTGCCCTCTTTCTCTGCTCCAGAAATACTGTTTCTGTTCCAACTTCATTTTGTTAGAAGTTTGGGGAAGTCAAGCACTTCCTCGCTTCATCTTCTTAATGTAGCTTTTGTCTGTTATGATCAGTTAGATGGTTGGTTTTTCCAACATCTTTGAGGATGTTGACATATGTCAACCAGAATTTAGGTATTGTAATATTGATATGTAAACCGGCTTGAAGTATTTATATCAAGTGTTCCCAATCATTGGAACCTCATAGATGCTTCAACATGTATTTGTATAATAATATGCCATTTTCTATTGTAAAAAACCAGTATGATAATGTGCAGATAATGTATCACCTCAATCTGGAACTCGGCCAAAGTGAGTGGCCAAAAAATAGATGTTATTGCAGGTTTAAATATATATCGTTAATATAAAAATGATATATCTTACTGTAAGTCTATGTCACACAGTGGGATTTCTAACACAAGTGTTTTGAATAGCTGTTTCTGAGGTTACTGAAGTTGTGTGTGTGTCTAAAGTCCATAGTTACATTAAAGGGGACCTATTATGCAAATTCCACTTTTTCATGGCTTTTATACATAAACATGTGTCCCCTCTGTGTAAAGAGATTCTGAAAGTTTCAGGAAAAAAGATTCACTCTCTTGTTGTCCTGATCAATTCATATAAAAACCTGTCTGAAAATGAGCTGATCAGATTTTGGCCACTTTAGGATGTCATAACGTTTTTTGGGCTTGTGTAACCATTAGCCAATAACCAACCAAGGTAACCCCCCCCCCCCACCTTATCACCTGAATATTCTCCTAGAGCACCATTGTGTTCTTTTTAACCAAATATCTCTCAGAGGGGCGTGGGGGGTGGCTCCTTATTTTCATCTAAAGCAGTGGTTCTCAAACTTTTTCTGTCAGGCCCCCCCTTTGGAAAAAAAAAAAAGTCGGGCCCCCCCAACAGAAATAGTCAGGCTCAGTGGCAGCGCCAGAGATTTATTTTGGGGGTGCTGTGGGGTAGCTTGACGTTTCATAGAGGGTGCTCAAACATTTAGGGTTTCCCATTAATGTACCGGGCGCAACAGTGGAATTTTCTACTGCAACACTCCCCACAAAAAATACACAATGTACCCGCGACTGTTACAATGAAGGCTCGATAATCAGCTCACGGTAAGCAGGGCTAAAGTGCTATTTTTATAGGTGGTGTGTGGACCTCAAATAGGAGGGTCCGGGGGCAAGCTCCCCCGGGAAGATTTATTTTTAAATATTGAAGTTAAAAGCATCAATCTGGTGCACTTTGAGAGCAAAATGAAGAGATCTATGGATACATCTCTCAACACCCATATGAAACAGAACTGTAAACAGATTTACTTTTTCTTTATGGATATTTTACAAATCACCCTTTTAAACTTTATTCTTTTTTTACTGTCATGTAGTATTTCATACCTGTTTTTCATTTATTCTCTATTTTTGTATAACTATAATGATCATATAAACGTGTGCCTCGGAAATAATTGTTTACATTAATGGTGACCAAAACGTTTGAGACCCACTGAGATAACTTAGACTAAAGTTAACTATCTAAACACTCAGAGAGTCCTTTAGTTCACTGAGCCTCTCAGTCTGACAGGAGAGGACTCTCCTCCACTTTGTTGTTGAAAAAACTCCTTATATCCGTTAGCGTAGCTCGCTAGCACCAGAAGCTAACAACAACGATCTCCGGTACCGGTGCGCTCTCTCTCTCTCTCGCTCGTGCACGCACACAAAATGGCTCGTTCCACACACACACAGAGCCGAGCTTTAACGAAACACAGAGACCCAGACGTAATAGTACTGTACTGTATCATATTATTTTCGAATCAATCATTTTTCAAATTATGATTTTTTTTTTTGTTATCTTTTTTTTTTTTTAATAACCATTTTCCTCCTGGTCTCTCGCGCCCCCCCCTGTCATGCCTCTGCGCCCCCCAGGGGGGGAGCGCCCCCCACTTTGGGAATCACTGATCTAAAGTAACAGACAGAGAATCAGCACTTTTGAAACAGGGCTGAAACAGAGTGGTTTATGGGATGCTACAATGCATGATCTGTTTGGTATTTCCAGCCAAACACTTCAGAGACATGTTTTGTATATATCTGAGACCTATAATATATTGATGAAAAACAGTATAATAGGGGACCTTTAAAACACTTGTTCTTTGTCTATACAGCCCTGCATTAAAGAAAGATTAAATGCCTTCAGTTAAAGCCGTTATGGAAGCTGACAGCATGTCTCTGCTATATATCTGGAATCTGGAAACAACTGAACACAAATGTCTGTTTGCGCTCATCTTCAGCTGTGTGCTTCAGACACACCAATACAGTCAAGCAAGTGTTATGTGTGGAAACAAAATCTCTGCTCACACACACACACACACACACACACACACATGAACGCAGAGAACAGTAGCCCCTGGCTATCTGCAGCGCTGAGTGTAAATGATCGCATTGCTGCGGTCATAACTCACAGCCATACAGGCTACTGATGGAAAATGACACCCAATGTCTGCGTGTGTGTTTCTGTGTGTGTGTCTGTGTGTGTGTTTTAATGTGTGAGAGTCATTTTAGACTCTTCATGTCGCTTCCCTTCTGTCTCTGCTCATCTTCCTCCTCCCTCCTCCTCATTGATGCCTCAAGAGATGAAACTGACTCTGTTATACCAGACCAAAACCCCCCCACTTTTACTCTCCACCATTCCACACACACACACACAGACACACACACACAAACACACACACACACACACACACACACACATACACACACACACACACACATTTGTTTGCCCACACTCTAGATCCACATCAGTGTGTTTAACCTTATTGATCAGGGTGATCCGTCACTGATATCTGTGTTTGCTGGGCGGAGAGGCTGATATTGATGGATGGACACATTAATCAGTACGCATTGTGGAGGGCATGGACACACAAACACACACAGTGACAATGGCCCTATTTTAGCAGAGGGATATAAACTAAATACACTTTTTTGCAGATTATCTTTCATTTAGATTTAGGAGAATAAATATTGCTGAAAGAAACCCAACCCTTTCACAGCCAGCGCCACCATTTGGTAGAGCACATTGTGTGTCTTGATATCTTGTTGAAAAATAAAATACAAAAGCTGATTCAGCCAGCTCTACCGTTTGGTTGACATGTTATGCACAAAACAATCTCTAGATGTCACTGTGGTTCGAACAGAAAGCCCTTCAGCTAGCTTCCACTGAGAAAGTTGGCATGCTAAAAATCTGCTGACGAAATCACTCTTTTTGGTCAACTTTTGTAAGGTAACCATATCCTTTTTGACATATTTTAGTGTCAGAGTACTGACTGAACATAATTAGATAACTTGATGCACAAAAAAAGTTTTAACAAGGGTGTCATTAATTTTGGGAAAATATGCTCAACCAATCGGTCGATTTGGCCTTTTATGGTAAACTAGCAATATGACTTTTTCAGAGTTTCATAGATGTTTTCCAATAAAATATGGTAAATAAATGCTAGATTCATGGTAATATTAACATCTAGTACTGCTTTATGAGTCTCAGAGTGAAAGAGTGATAATAATTTATATAGCACCTTTCATGCATGGCATTCAGCCCAAAGTTGCACACAGATGAGCCAGTTAGGCCAACACAGGATATAGACATTTGCTGTTAGGCCAGTGGTTTCTTGTTAGGCCAATTCAGCATATACAGTAGATGAGCAACTCTTCTTTTTATTATGAAAAACACTTTACATTACTTTTTTCCATTTTTATTTTTTTTACAAATATAATTTCTTATCTTTTATGAATACATCTGGTTGTATATATTGCTCATTTTCCATAAAAGATTTTTTTTAATTTCAGTTTGTGTTTTATTTGAGTTTGATGCGAATACTGTACTGTATGATGATTGTTGAAAATGCACTTTTACCATTAAAGGCCAGCTCGACCATTTGGTAGAGGTTCATAAAAACAAAACTGTGTGGTCAGTCAAAAAAAAAATAATTGTTTGTGGTTATTTGTGGCCCATTTGATAAAAAAATGCAAACAAATACATTTTCCATAGCTTTTCTCTTGGTCTGGTAGTTAAAGGGTTAAGACATTGTCGTTTTCCTATAAAAAAAAAAAGATATTGTGTAATATTTGTAATAATCTACAGACACAGCCAACTCACAGAGGTTCTGGAATATTCAGGTTTAGTATCATAATCAAACCACTTACAGAAATAATTATTTGATTTGATTATTTTAGTGAAAACAAGATCTCAGTCATATTGTTTTCCAAAAGTCTTCATCAATCTTCATCTCTGCTGCTGATTTTTTAACAATTACTAAACACACCTATCATACAGAAAATGTAGCTTGCATTTGTTAAACGTCATATTGATATTAAAAACATCAAGTATGTTTATATTTGATATGGATCTGGTTCTTTTCAAACTGCATATGTTTGATTGCTGTGTTATTTTATTGACGACTCATATATATTATTATAAAATTATAATGCTTTGTTTTACATAGTCATCAATCACCTTACGTTCATTTAGTACAGTGGTGTCCCAAAAGTATATTTCAATATTTAAATTAATAAACAAGCACTCTCAGTAAAGTACATAAGGACGCACTGTAAGGCCTTATTGTGTTACAGATATAGTTTCATCTGAACTCTTTGCTCCCTCTTTACCAGCTGCAATAGTGATGAACACATTAGTGCATCAGTCATTATAACATAATAGTATAATAAACATTATACTGAAATGGGTTATTCTGCATGTGTACTTTTGGTACTTTTACTACATTAATGTTGATGCTTTAACCTTAAGTATGTTTACACTGATTTGTTGCAACTTCCAATTAAGTTAAAGATCTGAGTTCTTCCGTTGGAGGGAGCCTCTAATTAATTTATTGTCATCAAAAAATGGCAATAACCTTTATGAAGGCATTATATATACAATATAAACATAGTGTGGACATTGAACATTGATTGGAGTTCTCTCTGCTGGGTTAGGTTGCATACCATCAACACTTGTTCAAGAGAAGTTATGGAACTTCCAATGGAACAGAATGTTGGAACAGAATGATGGAACAGTGTAACAGAGAGGAGATTCCAGGGTTCTTTAATCTGACTTTCTGGTCATTTCCACCTTGCTTTCGACTCGTTCACCGCTTTTCGGCTTGTTCACTCGAAGACAACCTTAAACAATTTTGTGACCTACTAGTTGCTGTACCCTGAGATTCAAATCCAGTCCGTCCAGTAACCGTTAATTTACACTGAGACTCAAAACGGAACATTTCCTGCAGTGCACTTTGGACTTCTGGTAAGTTGATTTGATTGGCCAAATATAACTTGTTAACACAGAGAAAACTTAACATCTGGTTGTAATTCAAACATAATAATCACATTGCATTAACTCTACTTGACATAGGCACATTGTTTTGGGAATTAACAGTGAAAAAAGTCACAATAAGCAGATCCTGTTTCTCACAACTTACTTTTTTCTGCTTTTATTTTACTTTAAAAGTTTCTCTAGCTGTATTTTAGGAAATAAATAAATACAATATACAAATTATATACTTGTGTACTGAAGGATAGGAACATCTGGAAAGCAAGAAAAATGTATATTTGGTGGAAGTAAGAGGTTTAAAATCTTAAATGTTCTTTGTTTGTTTTTAGCATTTCTAATGTTGTTTATTTTAATATTTTATTTAGATATGTTTGCATTAAATATCGATATGTATTTAAGGACAGGTAGAAGTAAAGTTAGCCTTTTTTTTAGGTGTTTAACTTGAGAGGCGAGACATTACTTTGTATATCTAAATTCCTCTTATTTCCTTCTCTCTTTTCAATTGTAAGAAATCAGCATCAGGGTGCATCTCGCACCATGACTGACAACTTTCAGGTTGAAGAAGGAGCGATGCTCTACTCCAAATCCTCAGCCTACCAAGTGCAGTATTTACTGGGGAGAGGCAGCTTTGGAGAGGTCGCCCAGTGCAGGAAGTTTGCCACCAACGAAAATGTGGCTTTAAAAGTCATGAGAAGTTGGCAGTGCATTGAGGATGCAAAGAGTGAGGTGGGACACAGATTATGTTTTTATCGTATCCCTTATAAAACTATTCAAAATACATTGTCACTAGATCAAATCTTTCTCTGACATCTTATACACAGGAGGATATCCTTAAACAGATGAAACTGAGTAACTGCCACCTCTTCAACATCGTGCTATGGAACGACTCCTTCCAATACAAGAAGCGTTACTGCTTAGAATTTGAGAAGCTGGACATCAGCCTGTATGAATTCCTTCGGAAGAGAAGGTCTATGTCTCTGAAGTTGAAGGAGATCCGGCCCATTGTGCAACAGGTTTGTTTTGTACAATGTTTCCCATCAGCAAAAACACGTCAGTTTGCTATCCTGGCTCCAAAATGGTGGAATGAGCTCCCCATTGAAATCAGGACAGCAGATAGCTTGCACATCTTCCGGCGCAGACTGAAAACTCATCTCTTTCGACTCCACTTCGAGCGATAGAATTACTAACAAAGAATTGCTAACAAAGCACTTATATACTAATAAAGGACTAGCTTATCTAAAGCCAGTTGAGTAGCACTTGAAATGTTTTAGCTCTATGAAACCTGATGTACTTATATGATTCTGTTTTTCTCAAGTTTGTATCTTGTTGGTCGAATGCACTTATTGTAAGTCGCTTTGGATAAAAGCGTCAGCTAAATGCAATGTAATGTAAAACAATGGCTGAATGGTCAGATTTTTGCTTACATGCATATAATACCATATGCAACCCTTACGAATTGACCTAACTTCTTAAATTGTAACAAGTGATCAAGATGTTGAAATAGCAAAGCTCTTAAAAAGGTTTTTATTAAAAAAGGTTTTTGAAGTTAACGATGCATTAAAATGTATTCTGACCGATGATCCTGATTGCAGTTGGCTATTGCTCTGGATTTCCTGGATGTGGTTGATATCGTACATTGTGATCTAAAGCCAGCGAACATAATGATGGTGGACCATGTTCGCCAGCCACTCAAAATCAAAGTGATCGACTTTGGCCTGGCCGTAAACAACTCCGCTCAGCATACGGGGGAGACCCTGCAGACCCTATATTACAGGTATGTAAATGACAGGATATCACAAAGGATGTTAACTGAATGAAATACTTCACACTTGCGTCTCAAGGTTTTAGTCAATCTTACATCTCAGCAAAACCGTACGCAGGAGTTTATTTCCAATTCATGTGTTTGTGTTTCTCTTGTGTTTCTAAGATCTCCAGAGATCCTGCTGGGAAATGAGTTCAATGGAGCCATCGACGTGTGGTCTCTTGGCTGCATTGCTGCCAAAATGTTGACCGGCAATGTACTGTTCCCTGGAAGTGACGAATATGACATGGTAAGCATTACACTCATATGGGCTCAGAACAGTCTCATAATACACACATGCACACAGAAGGATTCACACTTGTATTTCATGATCCGCAAAAGGATTCACACTTGTATTTCATGATCCACACTTGTGTTTTTCAATGCACACACAAACGTGATCCGTTTCATATACATGTAAATAAAATCCAAATACAGAAAAAAGTTTTACATATGTATTTTTGATCCTCACATATTTGTTTTCCGTTTGAATGCACAGCGGATCGCTGTGCATTCGTGTGTGGGTTTTTTGAGACTCCCCTGAGTGACGGTCACCCGATTCGTACTTGTAATTTGTTCTATCTATAGCCAATCAGATGTCTCCTCAATTCTAAGCCAATCACATGAGCGTGCCCCACGATGATGATTTCTTGCGTTCATGACGTAGCGCTTCATGTACGCATTTTGCGCTGTCCGGAGCTGACAGGTCCATGGAACCGGCCTGCAGGCGCTAATCTCAGGACACCTCCACTCTTAGTACATTGCCACTTTCCGAACAGGAAATGCACGCAAATACAAGCTTTTATATTATTAAGGTACAGCGCCACTTTCCGTGGGTGCTAGACAGTGAACTGTCAACGGGGGGGAGCCTCGCTGCGGGGAAACGGTGGACCTCTGTCGCCTGTCAAAGCAACTTCAGATGGCCAGTCCGCCCCTGCCGGTACCGAAGTGGGCCGATCGGAGTGGCCCAACCGGCCCACTTCGGTACGTCCCGATGGCCAGTCCGCCACTGCTTCGGCATACAGTATAAGTGTTGCACGGCCAGATACGGCTCGAGAAGCTGACTCAGATGAATGACGCGAGTAAACACAGCTGAAAGCCGGCATGAAACTCGAGCGATTATTCGCATCGCGTCCGGTGTGAACGCACCATTATGACAAGTATTATATCATTATATAATTACACAAATAAAATCGCCACTCTCAGTACAGCGCCACTTTCCGAGCAGGTAATGCACGCAAATAAAATATGTTATATTATTAATTTTTTTGTTTTAGTCATATACAGTCTATGGTTTTAGACTAGTTACACCCGCTATTGATTAATTTTGTAAACCTTGGACCTTGATACCGTCCACATAGCTATAGTGAAATAATATAATCGAAAACATTAAGCCTCTTTGATTTAATAATCGGAGCTGAAACCTCTCTGCCATCTCATATAACACACACTTCCTTATTTATCTTTGAATAGTAATACCGTAAAAATAAAGACGACTATACTACGGTCCTTCGGTCCTGAGATTAGCGCCTGCAGCCAGCTCCATGGACCTGTCAGCTCCGGACAGCGCAAAATGCGTACATGAAGCGCTACGCCATGAACGCAAGAAATCATACCCTCGGGGGCGTGCTCATGTGATTGGCTTAGAATGAAGGAGACATCTGATTGGCTATAGATAGAAGAAATTACAAGTACGAATCGGGTGACCGTCAGGGGAGTCTCAAAAAACCCACACACGAATGCACAGCGATCCGTGCACAGAAAGGTTTGTGTTTGCAGGTTCAGAGGTTTCAAACGGAAAACAAATATGTGAGGATCAAAAATACACATGTAAAACTTTTTTCTGTATTTGGATTTTATTTACATGTATATGAAACGGAACACATTTGTGTGTGCATTGAAAACACAAGTGTGGATCCGGAAATACAAGTGTGAATCCTTCTGTGTGCATGTGTGTATTATGAGACTGTTCTGAGCCCATACACTCAAGCCATAATGTCATGGTAAATTTGGTGCAAACATCCATTTGCCACTGCTTCGACACTTATTGTTGCTGATGACCAAAGATTCATTTGTAACTTGTATGTACCTGAACCTTGGGGAAAATTCTCAAGCCTTTAGAAATGTTGAAGTGTAATGCAACCTTGTGTTGTTCCTATAGCTGAGGCACATCATACTTGGTATTGGTGCGCCACCAAGTCATCTGCTCAATGCTGGAATGTTCACACATGAGTATTTCTGTGCAACATTCAGAGAAGAGGGACCCCCAGTGTGGAGATTTAAAGTAAAATTGTGTTATTATTATTTAAGTCTTTGTTTCTGTGTGTCACTGTAGTCAGAACACATTAGCTTACTCTCTATACTTCTTGTCTATAGACCCCACGTGAAGTGAGAAATTCCATCAAATTATTCCCACGGACGATTCGCAGCCTGAGAGATCTCATCAAGGTAGGATATCTCTTTTAAAAGACATTTTTTTAATAACTTGAACATAAGGTTACATTATTTTTAAAATAAAAAAAGCTCCCCTTCTTACCGTTTTGTTTCATTCTGATCCTCCCAAAGAAGTCTGATAAACTCTCAGATAAAGCCAGAGTGTGTGACGGTGACCAGGAGAGTTTTCTGGATCTGATGACAAAGATGCTGATGGTGGACACGGCTCAGAGGATCACACCCAACCAGATCCTCCAGCATCCGTTCATCACCATGAGTCACCTTTCTGGCGAATCAAAAAGCTGCTCCCTGTAAGTTCTCAGATACAGTTTGTGTTCCTCACACTGTCTATATAGATAGATTAGGTTGCATGACTCGTTTCTTTTCTTCAGTGTTAAATCGTGTTTTGGTCAGAGCTCTGATAATAAGAAGGATGACGACCTTGAGGTGGCCTCCAGCAGCACTGCCATCCCAGCCCGCCAAACTGAAAATGGTGGACTGAGCAGTGATGAACATCCCACTTTTGCTGGACAAACAGCAAAGAAGAAGAGGAAAAGGGATGGTGGAAAAACCACCAAGAAGACTCCACTGCTCAAACGAAAGAGGGATCAAGCAAAGTCGTGCTCTTCCTTTGGTGGCAGCTCCTCAGCTAAAAAGAGGAAGACTGAGAACCTCAATGAGGACTTGGAGGACAGCGTCAACAGTAAGCATCCCTATGGCAACACACATGTACACACTGAGGATTTATTAAGTTTTTTCTTCTGTATGATAAAATTATTTGTATAACAGAAATGTCATAAACCCATTCACAGAATAGCTCATGGTTTTTGGAGATGTTTGACATGAATTCATGTATTTTTGGGTTGTTTAGTTGGCTGAAATATCTGACATAGTGATACTAGCATTAGTTTGAAAAAAACCCCCCTCTTTTCCTTTTCATTAGCACTACTGAACGAAACAGTAGAGGTCCCCTCCAAAAAGAGGAAGAGGGCCGATGAGGAGAGCTGTCCAGAAGAGAGGTCTGGACGCAAAAGCAGAAAGATCAACTGAAGTGCTGCAGTCCAACTCTGCACAGAAACTTCCATGCAGTAAATAAAATTCTATGTGCAAACATATTCAGAATGTTTAGTTATTTTTATGTTTTGCATTGGCAGTTTCTGCTCTGTGCATGAAAGTGAATAAGTTATTAGAAATAAATTGTGGGATTCTGTAAAGTTGTTCGCTTTCAAACTTTTACTCCTAGCACACAGACACAAACTCCCTCAGACTTGCCCTCTGTCAATTTGTGATTTCTAGTTCATAGACTTTTTTTTCCCAAAGCAGGTTTTAAGTGGACTTGAAAAAACGTTTTGATTTTACCTTGATTTTACCAAGTCCTCCAAACTGAATGTGACACTATGTTGCTTTCTGATCCGAGCCGCGTTTGTCAGGATAATACAGTTTGTCAAACTAACAGTCATCTGAAACGGGTGCAAATGACAGTTATAAAAAGGACAGGTATGACAGCAAGTACTTTGGTTTGAGAGCTCAAAGATTTGGATTAGTTAAACCTCAAAGTTAGTAAAGTTTTGTGAACAATATGGTTAAATTGCAAAAAGACACAAACAATGTTTGCTGTTGCCAGGAGACAGAATGCAGACTACAGTCTCACAAACACTTAAGGAAGTCTATTTTAGTTAACAACTAATGCTGCATATTTTCTGTAAAGCATCAGATGTTCAGCCACATCGGACCTGATGGTACAGATTATAGAAGGCATCGATCTCCTGTAATCACACTGATGTCTAAACATACTTATGTCTCATGTCCCACACTAAGGAGAAAAAACCATGTAGTCTGTGATCCTGTCAGTTATAAACAGTGTGTGTTGCTGCATGATGGCAGCTAGTGCAGAGACAGAGAGGTGAACGTGGCTCAGAGGTTTGTCATAGAGTATGTGAACACACACACACACACACACATGCACACACACAGACACACACATACACACACACACACACACACACACACACACACACACACTGTAATTGAAAACCTACCCCTTCAACATTGTGAAATGCCCCTAAGCCCTCTGGATTACTCTCTTCATCTCACCTTTCTCCCTCTCTCTCCCACACACATGCATGCACTCACACACACACACACACACACACACACACACACACACATACATTTAGACAGACAATTGTGCCTAGTCACTTTGTTGATACATGTGTGTGAGTGTCATCAGTTTCTCCTTGTGAAGAGGCTGAATAGCACAACAGAGTGAATTGGTGCCACACACTCAGCCTCCGGTTCTTTAAACACATCACTGTGTCCGCAGACAATGATGTCACGCATCCAGGTTTTTTTCTTAGTTCTTTGTACAGTCATTCATATAAGTTGTGAAACATTATTGTTTTGCAGGCACTTTTTCGAGCCTGTGATGTTTCAATACAAAACATTACAAGTCAACAGAATGATATCACAAACCTCTGACTTTTGAAACCCAAATGCATCAACAGACATGATCTAAGTAACAGAACATAACAATCTATCAACAATGTCCACATGGTTCATAAATAGGACAGATTTGTTTTAAATATTGTGTTGTATCTTGAAATCCCTTCTCCCCTGAATATCCTTTCTCGCTTCCCATCTCATTTATACTCATCTCTGAATCTCCTTCCATCTCATCTTACCCCATTTCGTATCTTTCATCATTTTTTCCATTTCTTTACACCGCCTCTTGTAAAAAAATGCAATTCCTCATCATTTTCATGAAGTGCAGTGAATGGACTTGATGGCGTTTATTGCAACAAACACAATCACAATGCCGTCTCAGTGCAGACAACAGCCGACAGGACTCTTTTCTCCTCATCAGTACAGGAAATCATTCACAGACATGTCTCTCTCTCTCTTTCTCCTCCCATCTCCAAAAATCTCCAGTCTCAGGCCTTTTATGTGTAATGCTAATTATTTTCAAATCTTCCCTTAAATTCATATGAACATGAGAAATACCATCATAATGCCGACGTTGTTATTTTAACAGATTTCTTTTTTTGTTTATGAGAAATGTCATTGGCACTCTTCTGCCTTGTTCCTTTAACTTTCCTGAACTGAAAGGAAGGACCTTTCTATAAACTGTGTTTTCCTCAGCTGTCACTTTTGGCTGAAATCTGATTTTCATGGAAAAATGTATATTTTTAGTGAAAAAAAGCAAAGCCTTTTACTTATTAATTTAAATGAATATGTACGGTGTGTTTATGTATTCATTGTTTAAGGTATAACGTATGTATGTGATCCCTGTTCCTTTTTCCCTCTCCTCTGCCCAGCTGTGCTGCGTTGCTGCAGCGAGGTTCAGACGAGGTGCACCTGGAGAAGGAAGTGCTTAAAAGCTCCAGTGCCAGCAGCAGATGAGGGAGGAGCCTCTGGCGTGAGGACCATTGTGTTTCTGCCTCTCAGCCTAGGATTGATATTTGTATATTTCACATGTTTAATTGTAATAAATCCAATGGATTGGATTATTTAAAGGTGTCTTTCTGTGTTGTATTTGGGTCAGTGGTGGAATTCTGTTCATTCGGGGTGGGGCGTAACATAACTGATTAAATCATTGTTAAACCTTAATAACTAAACTCTAACTAACTATAAGAAAACAATTCAAAGATTATTGATATGGTTAATAAAAATGAGTCATTAACTGTTGCTCTGTGACAGGGAGTGATTTTTCTGCATAGAACTCTGACACACGACAGGCCCTAACACTGCCTCGACCTTCATATTCTTTCCACCATGCTACATTAATATAATAATAATAATAATAGATAAAATTTGTATAGCGCCTTTCAAGGGACCCAAGGCCGCTTTACATTGTGTGAACAAACAAAAAAACAAACAAACAAACAAACAAACAAACAAACAAGAAGGGCAAATAAGGATAAACTACTTCCATCATAACATCACATTTTTTGCAGATATAGTTTTACATTTTCATGCAAATCCTCCTGAGAAGGTGTACAATCTTTCTGGTTAGGCAAACACAAGATAGCAAAAGCAAGAGATACAATTATTAAATGACAGAGTGCAAATATCCTGTGTTGCCGCCCCTGCTGCTCCAACACAGGATGGCTATACTGGGAGTACGGCCAAATGCTTCAGTGGTATTACACCAAAAAGTGGATTTTCACCAAATAAGTCTTGAATTTGTGCCAGCACGGAGGAATTTATTGTAATTTAAAAGCACATTTGTCCATTGAAAAGCATATTAGCTGAAGTGTGAAAATGCTTTAATAGCCGTAATACCTGAGAGGAGTGGCGGTATCACACAACGGCCCGTCACAGCGAGGTGTGTGTTGTGTTTTCACGTCTCAGCGGGGGGGCCCATGTGGGAAATCAAACTGCTTCCCTGCAAATATTTCTGGTGCTGTTTACGCTTTATTTTGTCAAAATGGATGTTAGGCGCTGCCAAAAAATCTAAAACATAATTTTCGTAGGTGCTGTGTTGCCTTAGCAACAGACACCACATTAACCACTTAGAAAAAGGGCCGAAAGACATTTCACAGGAGGACGCCGTTTACCTTGGCAGCACTCAGAGCTAAGTGTGGTCGGCCCTAACAGCATCCTCCATATCATCACCAAGGTGAGACGGCCCACATCTGAAACATCCGCTGGCACCGACTCAGCAGCTGACACTTCGTTTTGGGTTTGCAGGAGGCCACTGGAAGCCAAACATTATTTTATATATCCATTGCAGCCTAATTAACAGGAAGACATTTGCTCCTGAAAACAATGTTAAAACATGACTCCTTTGTAGACAGAAGCTCAATCTGAAGAGTTTCCTTGAGATGTTGTTTAACACACGAAGAGAGATATTAAAGGTCCCTTATTATAGTGTTTTTTATCAATATATTATAGGTCTCAGTTATATACAAAACATGTCTCTGAAGTGTTTGGCTCCAAATACCAAACAGATCATTGTAGCATGCCATAATCCCCTCTGTTTCAGCCCTGTTTCAAAAGAGCTGATTCTCTGTCTGTTACTTTAGATGAAAATAAGGAGCCACTCCCCACGCCCCTCTAAGAGATATTTGGTTAAAAAGAACACAATGGTGCTCTAGGAGGAGATTCAGGTGATAATATGGGCGGGGGTAACCTTGGTTGGTGATTGGCTAATGGTTAGACAAGCCAAAAAATCGTTATGACATCATAAAGTGGCCAAAATCTGATCAGCTCATTTTCAGACAGGTTTTTAAACAAATGGATCAGGACAAAAAGAGAGGGAAACTTACAGAATCCCTTTAGAGGGGACACATGTTTATGTATAAAAGACATGAAAAAGTGGATTTTGCATAATAGGTGACCTTTAAGATACTTACAGGTAGCCCTCTTCACTTGAAGCACAGAGGGTAAACAGCAGCAAGCAAGATATCATAGTCAGTCCCAGAAGGCGTAATGTAAAAGTTTTCCGGATTATTCCTTGGTCTTAAATAGAAGACTTAGTCACCTTGAACAGGATCTTCTTTACCATTGACCGTTGAGTGTGTGTTAGCCTGATCATTTGGACCATGAAGAACAGAAAGAGTTTGGAGATTATGGGAAGGTCAGGGGATTATGGTCATTTCCTGTCTGTACATTTTAAATTAGCCCTGCAGTACCACATGGGAAAACAGACCAAAAACAACAGTCCTGCTCAACTCCACTCACTGAACTATCTCATCAACAGGATATGTTTAAAGACAAAGACCTTTCTAGAGATGCGATTTTGTGTCCCTATGTAGACAGGAGCTATTCATTCATAGTCGAGGCAAACTATACCACAATTTTTCCTCCAACATGGGTTTCAAAATCGGTGACCAAATTGCTCCATTGTCCAAACAATTACCCAACGTCTCCCCAAGCTGCTAAAACACACTTTGTCTGATTTGGGCCTTAGTCAGTCAGTCAATACACAACAAATGTGTTTCTCCGGGAGTCAGGGTCGTTTGAATTGCAACTGTTTGGCTTGATACCAACCAAAAAAATCCATCCAGCTATTTGTTCATTCATAACTCCAACTGTTTACACAAACCCATAAACAACTCCACATACGTCATTTGTACTTTTCAGTACAAATGACATTTATTTCTCATCATGAATCTGGGCTGTACAGCGCCACAACTCTCTTCTCTTCTCTTCTCTTCCACTATCTCTTTGTTAGTTGATTAGTGGCCTCTTTCACTTACTCTGTAGACACACACACACACACACACACACACACATGCGCACACACACACACACACACACACACACACACACACACACACACACACACACACACACACATACACACACACACACAGACCAGACAGAAGAGGTTGTTTGCTTGGAGTATTTTTAGCATAGCACAGACTGGCAACATTGTATTGAGTAGGTTTTGACAACAGTGATGTTATTTAGAGTGTGTGTGTGTGTGTGTGTGTGTGTGTGTGTGTGTGTGTGTGTGTGTGTGTGTGTGTGTGGTGTGTGAGAGAGAGGGACAGAAAAGAGTTTCCACTAGATACAGTATGTGTGTATGTGTGGCTTCATTACTGAATATGCGTGTTGAGGATCTACGCTGACAATCGCTTGCCAAAACCCTAATAGTGAGCACAGTATTTAGGTGAACAGACTTTCTTTCTGTGTTCTGCAGTGACTATCAGCACCATTCTGTAATCTCCCCACGGTACACAGACATTCCCACACTGCTAACACTCACAACCCAGTGTGAGTGTTTCTCATTTAATACACAAACCCGTTTATTAATCTTAAATGAGATTTACTTTAAGTGACATCCTGATGGTGTATAAATTAGACACATCCCAAAAAGTATCTGCTATATTGGTGGTTAAACATTCAGCTACAGCGGGAAATCAAACAGTTCAAACACGGCTTACCTGAGACCAAGCGTGTTGCAACATTGTCTTATGTAGAAAAACAATACATGTCAGCTGTTTGTTTTTCTGTCTTCTCCCATGTGTATCTGATGAGTGGCTCTTTTAATGCTTACTAATTATAAATGAATTTGTTTCATGAATTTTCATTAATGGATTTATATATTTTTTATAAAAACACATATAATTACTTATGATACCTGTGTTTTGTTGTGTTTCTTTTTGGCAACACAAGCTCTTGTTCTGTTGTGCTAAAATAATTTATAGGTTGTTAATTTAAGAATTGGCTGTTGGTAAAGCTTTCAAGACAAAAATGAAAATAACAGACTTTTATACATATAATACTTCACAGTGTACCCCAGTTAAAACCATCACTATACTGGTTGTGTTGGTCGTGCTGTGCTTTGTAATATTTCAATACTTTGGTACCAGGCACGATGGGGAGAGGCAATGTAGGCTTTTACTTATTTCATGTCACTCTGGATAAGAGCGTTGGCTAAATGCCTTTAATGGAAAGTGTGAATATAAGAGCATCAAGCATGGCATGCTAGGCTAACATTTAAGCCTGTGACCTCTATGTGCCACACACACATATACACAAACACACACACACACACACACACAGTAGTGTTTTCAGTGTCCCTCTGTTCACCATAGTCATCTGACTGTTCGTCTGGTGGAACTCGGAGATGGGCTGTTGGTTTAATTAAGACAAAAGTGGCCCTGAAAATCCTCCGAATGTTAGAGCCCCAAACCCCCCGTGGAGCAAAGAGGAAATGGAATGAGGGAGAGATAGGAAGAAGAGAGGGATTGCGATAAAGAAACACCAAATCCTGGATTTAAAAAGAGATGGGTCCATCAAAGTGGGACTCAAAGGGGGTGGGAGTGGATGAATTAACCTCGCAATGACTCCAGTGTCTGTGGTGTACACTGTTCAGTGCATGCATGTTGTTAGGTGGGATTTAATGGTGTGATACAGCAGGATATATGATGTATATATGTGACTGGTTAATATAACTACACCAACTATACTATAACCTATAACTATACAACTGTCAAAGTAAGAATACAAGGCGAAAGGTTGTTTAAAATCAATTAATTGTTGTGAAAGTAAAAAAGTACATTTGTCAGAATATAGGAGATTTGCAAAACTCACTTCATTAAAATGGGAAATGTTACACAGTGTTGTGTTGTGGTTTACAGCGATACACAGAACATAGCTGGACCTTATTAGAAGAAATACTTGACCATTGTGTGTTATTCTTAAATAAAATCAAAACACCAATGAGGTCTGCTTTAAACTCTATGTAGACTACTGCTCTCTCCAAAAACACCACACACACACACTCATGCGCACACAGTATTTGAAGTAAAGCAGGCAGACACACCTGAGAACCTGCATGCTCTGTTTGAGGAGGGAGACCTGCTGTTACCTGCCTTAAGGCTGGGTCCACACACACACATACACACACACACACATACACACACACACACACACACACAATGGAAAAGCACACGGTCTGTGGCTAAACAAACCAACAACCCCAGGTGTGTGTGTGTGTGTGTTTGTGTGTGTGTGTGTGTGTGTGTGTGTGTGTGTTTGTGTGTGTGTGTGTGTGTGTGTGTGGTGTGTGTGTGTGTGTGGGCAGGCTTCCCCTCCATCAGCATCCTGTCACACAAGATGTTTATCCAATTTGTCAAGATAATCTTTCCTCAAACTGGCTGCCAAGGAGGGTGCCTCTCTCTCCCACACACGCACACACACGCACACACACACGCACACACACACGCACACACACACACCCCTGGGGTAGGGTTCACCGATACCGACTGCTTGGCCGTAATGGAGGCCCACTCCTCCATCTTGCTGGCAGGTAGCTTGTGTGTGTTTCTGAGTGTCTGTTTGTTGTTGAACAACACCTAACCAAGCCATGGTCATCTTAGCTTAAAATCTTTTGTTATTACATTTGTACATGTGAATTATTTCTGCACAACATTTTTGGTAGACCTTTCTGACTCACAAAACCAATGAGGGTTAATTAAGAGATATTTGAAGTGGCTTTCTCATCCTTTCATATGATGAATGTAGACACTTATACAATAAACTCAGGATGAGATGCCCATGAGGAACTGTTTATATTTGTATTAGAATCCTAGACCCTGATACAGCTGATGAATGCATATCCAAACTGGAAAGAGATATTAACACATTTCAAAGATTCCAGAGAACAGTTCATGACCTTGAGGCCAGGCGACAAACCTTGTAGCGATTCTTGTTAGCAATCTGCTAAATGAACGAGAGACAATGTCTTTATTTTCTACTCAGGATTATACCTAATGTCATCAGTTATACCTTAATAAAAAACGACACAGTGATTTGCATAAATAAGAAACAACGCAGGCATACACACACACATAAATGATGCATAATTGCAGCAGTGCTATGCAAAACACACTCACATGTTGTATGCTCACATGCAAATGCACACACACCACACACACACACACACACACACACACACACACACACACACACAAACACGCACACACACTCAAAGTCAAAAATCCTGGAATGTTGCAAAGCTGATGATTTTCTAATGAATGGTTTCATTGGCCATGGTGAGGATTAGTGTAAAGGGATTGGAGGGGAATATTTACATGGTTTTAATGATTCCACAACTTTATATTTAGAGGTTCGTCTTATCGCTCCAATCATCTCCCAGCCTGGAAAACAAACCGCAGAGTCGAGCGACGGCACAATTACACGCCTCTGCCACGCACACGTTGGTCTGTCGTCTCCAACACCATCTGTAGAGTTAATGTGTAACATATTAAAATGTCTCCGGGAGGGAGAGATGAAAGACTCGGGGGGAGAAAAATAGTTAAACACTTTAAAGTCGTGAGCCCATCCCTATCAAACATTTTTACACTCTCACTTATAAGTTTTGCTTTTTTTAAAGGAAAAGAACAGAAGGCTTCATGAGGATATATGAAATCGCACTCTTCACTAAATGTTATTCCTTGGCTGGAAATGCTCTGCCAACATATGGAAGTGCAGAAGATGGGCCAGTGATTGTTGAGGAGTTGTACTTTTTTATTGAAGTTAAGACTGTGACATGCTGGGAATTCTTTTAGAGAAATGATGGCGGGTTACACGGCATGTTTGTTACAGGAGATGTGAGGGACAGTTATCAGCTGGGATTGGTTCCTACTTCCTTGCTTGGCTGGTATTTCTTTAGTTAATGTGATGTCATCATTTTTGCACACACATTAGTGTCAACTTATTGCAGTGGTAAGGATTGTTTCAGGTTGTTCTGGTTTGAACAACCAGAACAATGTTTTCAGGCCATTAACAATCTTTTGTGGACACTGTTTGTGTCTATGTTTTTCATTGATTTACAAAAAATGCAATCATGTGTATTCTCTGACTTGAACACACATTTTACAGAACAACATATTGTTTATTTTGAATATTTTGGCATAAATGATTACATTGCAATTCTATTAGAATGTATCTTCTTCTCTTTTTTGTTACAAAGAATTTGATTATATCTCTCATTAAATTAGGACATTCACTTCTCTATCACTGAGAGAATCTCAATATCAAGACATTTGAGAGAGATCGTCCCAACCTAGAAAAACGTATTGGTTGTTTTTTTACTTCTTACTTTTAATAGTCACTGTAAAATAAAGTATGATTACGTATACCTACCAAGAAACCTCTTGTGGCCGTGCAAATAAATAGCAATGACAAAGGTGGTGTGATATGGTTATACTGCCACAAAAACCTCCAATGAAAGACTTTGCGGTGGATTTTTGACATACAAAACATGTAGCATGTGAATATGTGCACCATCCCTATCCTGACCGTGTTCTTGGTCTGGTTTGAACAGAGTAGTTTAAGTATCTGGAATAAACCAGACCTTAACTACGGTGGAGGCTGATGAACAAATACTGATACATATATCCTTTTTGAAAAAATGAAATAATATTTGGACATTTCATTTTTTGTTTCCTTATTTTGTTTCCTGTTGCCAGGATGCTTTGCCCACCTACATGGCTCATACATGCGGCTCCGTCAGTACCAGCCTTTAATGTGTGTTATCAGACTTCAGGGGAAAACGAGATGCCTTGAAAGCTGCAGCTTGAAAACCACGTACAAACAAACACTGCTGTCGCTTTCCTTATCTGGCCTGAGAGAACGCTCCAATCAAAGACAGATATTTGACTTGGTGGCAGCATGTGGCTTTAAAACTAGTTGTAGCCTGCTTTTATTTCTCTATGTCCTGTCTTGTGTCTTTCCTAAACATTGTGTCTCCCTTTTTACATTGTGTCTCCCGTACAGTACACACACAAACAGAAACCTCCTCTCTCTTCTGAGAGGAACACTCTCAAAACAGACATGTCATACTACAGAACAGCCTTATCTTGATCTGTGTTTTGCTGTTTTGATTAATGTTCGGATGTTTTTCCTACAGCACCCAGTGAGGTAAGTAGACCACACACTCACACACACGCACCACAACACACACACACAAACACACACACACACCGACAGCAGAGGGAGTATTGGACAGGTTTGCCTTTCACATATAATATATAAACAAATCAAGGCAATGAGATGACACAGGGATGTCAGTGCGTCAAAGTATTTTGCGACAATAGCATTTAAGTCATTTTGGTCAAATTCATAATGAGTCATTCAGCTACCCCATGACTGCACAGACTCAATGAATTGTCCAGCATAAAACCCTGTGGCAAACATGATGTATGGTGTCAATTATTGAGCTTTGAAGCACAAAGAGTCGTATTGGATAGAGTCATGCTTGCTGTTTCCCGTTAAGTCTTAATGCTGAACTAAGCTATTCTGCTGCTGGCTGTTTACATGTATGCAGAGATTTAACCTTAGCTACTCATTGCAGTGTTGAGGTTCTCACCAACTTGTACCAAAACAGGCTGGACTTCGGACACAACAAAGATACATAATGAGATCTCAGCCCTACTGTAAATGTTTAGCCACTGGAAAGAAACCCCCGGCTTCATTGACAAGGATGTCATCCTTTTTACGTATGTTGATGCAGAAGGTTTGAGCGTGGTTGGCGTTGTAACACATGACTCAGAGATGTTTCAGTTACGTCACAGTAACAGTAGTTGTTAATGTTTAAAAAAAGGTACACATTTCATCATAGGACATATATTGACTTAGCCTCATTGACATAACTGTCAGTAAAAATAGCTCAACTTTTAGTTTCACATGAGACACAGGTCCCCTGGGAGAAAGACCTGTTTCTTTGACTCATCCACCAACTCTCTCCCTCCCTTTCATGCTTGGCAGAATTCTCGCTCTTGCTTCTATGTCACCTTCTCTGAGTTTCTAATGCTGAAACATATGGGTTTACAGTGTAATAAGATGAACTCCAGACACCCAATGCACATGTGTTGGTATTGGATGCCCTTGTAGTGAGTACATTTGGCCACTCTGTAGTATATGAACCTAGGGCATGCTAAATGAGCTAAATACATAATTCTGTAGTTTGTCTATCTTTGATATTGCACAGAAGGGTAATTCAGGACTCTAGAACCACTTTCTTGCTAAAGTAAATTTCACCTAATTGATCTTATCTTGACTTAACCAGGCAGAGTGAAAGATTAAAGACTATCTACCTGTGTCTCTCTCACACACACACCTGCTGCCCCGGCCAACTGTGCGCTCCATCATCACATGTGTCTTTCTCTGCAGTGCTAGTAGACATTATGTCAGCCAGCCTGTTGGAGTGATGAATAGGCTGAGGACAGCTAAGAGCACCTTGTCAGGGAAATAGTGTGTACGTAGGTAGATGGTGGAAAGTTGCCTCAGAATAGAAAGGAAAAACCCATTACAACCTTTTCAAATCAACATTCTTCAGTGGTCATGTTCAAGGTAGAGAGGTGCATGGCTGAACGTTACGTCAGAAAGGAACTCAGAAATGTCTGCTTAATATTCTGATTCGACCTTCGGTGCTGTCTGGTGCTTCAGTGCAAAAAAGAAACAATTTAAGACAGGTTTCCAGGAAGCAGATGCATTTATGGTTGGTTGCTACCCCAGTTCAACAGCTACCATGAGATTTTTTTGGTTTCCAATCACAGAATGGACTAGGTTAAGGACAGGAGTTGGCCTTCAAAGTCTTTGCTTAGATGATGTGAAATGTGAAAACAGTGCTGCATATAATGCCACAAATTGTAATTGTGACTTACTGTAACTTGTCCGATATATATTAATTGGATACACATTTAGCCAAAAAAAAGGTTTTTCTGTCATTGATTTCAAGTTGTGGCAGATTTTATCGATATCGCCAACCCATACTCTTAGTCCAAGGTACTGATTGAAGAAAAAACTCTTTAATGCAGGATAATTAAAAGAAAAAAACAACACTTGCTGCTTGGTTTAATGAGACACATTGGTGAAAACATGTTAACGATGATGAAAAAAGTCCCACCTGCAGATCTACTGTATAAAATAATTATTGGGCTTGTGTTGCTTTGATTAAAAAACACCGATATGAACTTGAATACAGTGTGTGTGTGTGTGTGTGTGTGTGTGTGTGTGTGTGTGTGTGTGGCCATGCATAACCTGTAACTGTCCAGATGAGTGTAAAATGGGGCTGTTAAATGGACAAAAAAAAGTTTTCAGTGCGCCTCGCTCTGGTTTTAGTTCTGTCCCAGAGCACAGAGTAATGGAGCATGACAGCTCCCTGGTTCCCTGACGACCTTTGACCCCAATCACAGTGGTGTGGGACCCTGGCCTACCTTACCCTTCTCACACAGACTCACACACACACCTCAGCACATTGTTTCAACAGATTATAGGAGATTGCCGGAAAATTCTGTCAGACGTGCAGCTTGTGTGCACAGCAGAAAGAGTTAGAGACGACTGGGGAGAAAAGTTCCCACATCCTGTCTGTCTCTTATTTTCTAATTTCTCATGTTGAACTGTAATTGGAGGAGAAGGAGCTGGTTCAGTTTTTTTGTCCTAAGTGATGATAAAATAAATGCAAGTTTATTTCGAAAAACTGGGTTTGAATGAGAACCAATAGCCACCGTCGCTTCCAACCAAAACTTATTTCTAGCCTTTATTTAATATGGAAATCTAATAATTTTACAGTAAGTCACATCTGCTGGCAGTGCCTATTTGCAATTTCTTTTTTCAATTTTGGTCCTGACATCAGATTTTTAAGCCTCAATATTGACTTGAAACAAATCCTAATATTCATTACCACTTTCAGCTGACAAACACTGTCATTCATATTTAGTACATAACAAGAAGGGAGGGAAAGTAACCCTAACCCTTACCTACATTTATATTCAAATTAAATCTCACATCATCAATATACTTCTTTAATTCTGTTTCACCTTTCCTTGTTTTCTCTTGTACAGGTTGAGTCTTAAATAGGAGGCTGATCACATCCAAACCATGGCTACAACCAAATGGTTGTCATGGACCCAACAACAGTATATCTACTAATGGTGAGGTCAACATTTAAAAATGCTATACGAACACATCAATTGCACATAGAAATCTAACTAGGGAGATAAACAAGGTGTGGAGCCTGGATGTGTGCAACTGCAGTACAAAGATTGTGTCTTTAAGAGTTACTTTAAATCTGATGTAATGATTGCAAAATGTATCGTAATGAGTCATTTTTCGATACTTACTGCCACAGTTCAGTCAGACCTCAAAGAAATGAGGGTCAATGCTCATCAGGTCAAACATTTTTATTTATTTTATTATGTTATGAGGATTTTTACACTTACAGTAGCTGTGCCTTTGCATGCATGTGTCTGCTTGCAAGAGGTCATGGGCCGCGATTTCGGCGGCACCGGAGTAACACGACTCTCATCGTTAACATCAGCAACACACACAAACACACACACACACTTACATCTGTCTATCCGTCTCCTGTGGTTAGTGTCAGTGATTGTCAGTGTGTGTGGCTGCGAGACGCTTCAAATACTTGTGACAGGATCCCAACCAAGCAGAAAAGAGGCCACCACACTCGTATGTACACGCACTGGCACACTAACTTGTGTGTGTGTGTGATGCAGATGTCCAGTGACAGCTCGCTGCTGGGGGTCATCTGGAAGCAGCTGCCTAGAGGACAGGGGGCAACACACACACACACACATACACAGAAATGCACTCATAAGTATGATATATTATTTTATAAGTTGTCACTAAAATTGTTATTGACACATTTGCTGCAAACATATTTTTTCACAATGACCGGGAAAAAGAGAGATCCTTTTAACATTTTCAATTGAGCTCAAAATGTACAATAACCAATAATCAAACGCGGATTTTAAAATGTATTCAAATAACTTTACAAGCACAGTGATTATTGACTGGGTGACTGCACACCCTGTCCCAATACAATTATAGAAGTGCAAATATTCTACGTCATATAATGCATTATTTAACAGTAACACAAATGTTGTAATATAAAGAAATAACAGTAATGCAAGCAGAAATTAAACAGTATTATATAAACAAACAAATTAAAAACTTGGTACGTTGCATATTACGATCTTACTTTTGGAAATAGTCATAATAGAATCATCTTTTTTTGACATTACACTCATGACATCGATTTAATGTTTTCTGAAGCTATAATATAATGAAACTACACCTATACAACAGTCATCCTATGCATCATCCTGATCTCTGTCACTTTTCTGTCACTGTGTCCCCCTGCCTGTGCACCCACCCACTTGTCCCTTGCTTACCCCCACCCACAGCGCCCCTCCTGCAGCTGTATCCAAAAGAGAGGAGGAGGTGAAAAGGGGGATGAGGTAAGTGGAGTGGGGTAGGGGGGCAGGAGAAACCTCCCACCCCTGTGGAGAGCACTGCTCCATTCCCACACCACAGGTGACTTCCCTCCATCCCTCCATCCCTCCATCTCTCCATCCCTCCATCCCTCTCACCACTGCTCCTCGCTATCTTCTTAAAGGAACAGTTGAGTTCAAAATGTAAAAGTCACTTTCTTTTGCAAGTGTGTATCCATCGCCAAAGCAACAGCAAAGTATATTAATTGTATGAAGAGACATTTCTAAAAAGAAAATGACAGGGATATTGTAGAAACATAGTCAACTGAAACTTATGACAAATTATATCAAAATGAAAAAATAAATAAAATAAAATTGAAAAACTGATTAAAAAAAGACTTGGCATTGGACACTAAATTATTGGGAATATTCAACTTAAACAATTGCAGCCTTGACTATACAGTTCTTCATCTGTGTGTTTAGTTAATGTACCCACATTTGACCTGGCCTTAACCAAAATAAAGTAAAACAACTGTAAAACTGAATGAAATAAAAACTAAAAACCTTTTTGAAACTGAAACAGAAACTGAAACTAAACTAACAAAACCTCAAATGAAATCAGGAGGTAAAATCCACAAACATTCCCAACGAATATCCCTATTCAAAATGTTGCACTTGTTACATACAGGCACGGTTGAAGTAATAGTTAGAATTATTATATAGGAGAAAGATTGCGGTTAATTAAATCAAATATTGATTGCTCTATGATGAGGTACACACTTCTATATTTAGCTCTTCTCTTCATATTTAGCTACGACATACTATTATTACTTTACAAGTTACAGGACTGTTGGTCACTGAAGGAAGAAGTGAAGGAGGAGAAGTCTGTTTTTTCCAGTCCACCACTCTGATTAGAGCCCCCCCCCCTGCCACTGCCACTTCAGCGCCCACCTGTTTACAGCCTAAGGTCGGAGGGCAAGGGTTGGTGGGGAACGTGAGGGGTTTTGGGGGCTTACTGGGGTCACAGAGTGTCTGTGTGTGTGTGTGTGTGTGTGTGTGTGTGTGTGTGTGTGTGTGTGTGTGTGTGTGTGTGTGGTTGTAACCATTATGTAAGATAACGTGACTTGGCTTTTGTTTGCGACGTATCACCAGATGCTTTCACCCCATCATTTTCGCTTTGTTTCATAAAAAGCTCTGTTTTACACTACAGAGTTAGATAATGAAATGCAGGTAAATGATTCATTCCTCATCTCAGAACTCCAATAATAGTCAATAAAAGTGGAAAGATTTTCTGCTTGTTATGATGAATAATACACATTACATATGTGTGATAGTTGCTTTTCTTGTAGCCTGTTTAACGGCTCTGTGCAGCCAGACAGGTGTCCTGGCTCTTATAGCCCTTTCTCAGGGTTAAGTTAAGTGGAGCTATGCCAGCCCAGTCCTGAAAAAAGGACTAACAGACAACATAAGTGAAAACTACTGTTATGTGGAAGGCATCACGCAGGTATTGGAAAAACTGATTAATCCTTTTACTTTTAAGAAAAATGGTTTACTGCCTCAGGCTGAATAGCTTAAGGTTTTGGACTGTCAAAATAAGACCCCTACTGGCATCACCTTGGACTTTAGGGAAATAGAACCAACATTTTTCATTAAGTTTTCACATGTTATGGAACAAACCAAATTATTTGAATCATCTAAAACTTAATCAGCAGATTAATAGCTATAACAAATTATGGTTAGTTGCAGTCTCTCAACCATTTATATAATTTTTTTTCTAACTTACTAACTGACAGAAAGTAATGAGCCTACCAAAAGTGTATAAACAACAGCAAGTCCAGATATGAGTTTACAGTAAGGTGTCTTAATTCCTTGCCTGCAGCTCTCTCTCTCCCTCTCTCTCCCTCTCTCTCTCTCTCTCTCTCTCTCTCTCTCTCTCTCTCTCTCTCCTCTCTCTCTCTCTCTCTCTCTCTCTCTCTCTCTCTGTCTCTCTCTCTCTCTATCTCTCTCTCTATCTCTCTCTGGCTCTCTCCCTCGCTCTCGCTCTCCTCCTCTGTGTTACTTCGGCCAAAACATGAGATCACCTGGCAGTGAGACGTGAGGGTTTAAGTTCCACAATGGCCCTGCATTTCCTGTCATATTCTGTGTGTGTGTGTGTGTGTGTGTGTGTGTGTGTGGTGTGTGTGTGTGTGTGTGTGTGTGTGTGCATTATCACACTCCATCTCTTGTTTGGGTTTCAGTAGGCTACACACGGCTGCCGAGAGGGGGCCTGTATGATTGCCATTCATAGTGCTACAATGAGCTCATCTGATCATACACACACACACACACACACACACACACACACACACACACACACACACACACACGTGCAGATACACAAAATCTACATCCAAACCTTTCCATGCACTTAATTGTACGTAGACACAGGAAATGCATGTACACACACACTTATATAAACACAGATGCACAAACCACAAAGCTGCTGTAATAACACAAATACTGTGAGCCCAATCATACTTTTGTTGTTGTTTATGTACAAGGTTTTCCATGACCTCAGTTTAAGTTGAACTAATGACTGTTTTCAGTGCATGCTCTGTCGAACGTTCTGAAATAACAGTAACACTGGCTGAATATCCGGAAGTTATCTCAGGTTTCACTTCAATCTTAAGGGCTTCGTATTTTTTCGAGTGTTTATATGTTGATGTTACAATATGTTTAGCTTTTCCTAGAGTCCATTTCAGTTCAAACAAGCCATATTTGTGTGTACAACATGATTAGATGAAAACAGGTACAGCTTATGTTGACCTTTTTTTCTCTCATTTCCAAATGATGATGATAAATACAAAAGAAGATCTAATTCAAAAACGTATTGTCCTGTAACTACTCTGCTGTACTGTCGGTAATTGTAATGGCAGTGTGGTTTAACTGCTGCACTGAACCAATAAGGATTAGAGCATTAGCTTATTGCCTAAATGTAAAATGTAAATTCACTGACAAAAAAATCTGGTCAATAATTGCTGCTATAATTAACTTGCAAATCAATTTCATTTTAATTAATCTTAATATAACATTTTTCAAATTTAATAACATTAATTTGCAGGTACATTTAACTGCACGTTTCAGACTCATTTGAATATAAAGGGCACCTCCACAGATGTAGTCATGAGCAGTGGTTCCCTTCTGTGGCTCTGGAGTAGTCTGAGAAAATATAAAGGGTTATTTTGGCTTGGGTGTGGAGACTGCATCTTTTTTTAAACAGAAAACCTGTGTTTCAAACTAGGAGAAAGTATCCTGATGTGGGTTAAACCAAATGTTCCATGGCAGTATTACGTCTAAAGCTTTCCTGACATGTTGTGTGTGTTGGAAAAGGAATA